>OW121784.1:57357247-58607247 GCA_933228815.1 Machimus atricapillus
ACAATCATCAAAAATAAAAATTTCAATGTCTTCAGTAAAACTTTCAATCAATTTTTATGTGTTTGACTATAATTGCTATAATATAATTCTAAATCGCAAGATCAAAAAAATCGTCAAGGCGATATTCCCACAAACCGTTAAGAACTAATTTTCTTTATATGCCACCTTAATATTTGCTTGCACCGACTTTCGTTAACACCTGAAAGTGTGAAATCTTAAGACGATAAACCAGCGGACAAAAAGCCGCCAGAGCGCCGATATACTTAGAGATTATACACAGATTAGAAAATATATTTCATTTTCAATGTATGTACATACATATGAATTTAAATAGGAGTACGAACTCATATTAAAACTTCAATTATCAATTCTAACGTTTTAGGTTTCAAGATGTTTTTATCGCAGATTATTAATTTAATCCAAGCAGCAGCGCTATTTTCCTTTAAAGTACTTGTTAACGAGAAAACCTATTGAGCAATGATTGCCCTCCCGAAAGATTCGTTGCCAGAGGCTCGCTCGAGCACAGATTGAATCTGTTGCGATCTTAGCAAAACTAGCTGAAGAGTGGTTAGGGTCTAATAAGTAGCCAAGTCCTAAGTGCCGCATTAGTCACTCAATTTCTCCAACCCTCCAGATAGTCTTCAGAAATAAACAGCTAAATTATCTCGTGGCTGAGACAAGGAGAGATAAGGAATCACAATGCCGCCCAGGAACGCGATTAATAATTGAGAACGAGAAGGTGTGCGTGTGTACGGAATCATTTTTGGCTAGTTATCAGAAGATCCAGAAAATAATATACTTAGAATTTCAAGAAGTAGATCATCCCGTGAGTGTAGTGATGCGACAATTTTAAAAGTAAACACAAAATATACCCCGAAGTAGTAGCTGAACCCTCTTTCGGATCCGATATCTAATCAGTTATCATCGCGCAGTGCTCGAGAACGCGCCCGGTCGTTTCTTAAGGGAATCAGATAATTATAGAGTTTTGTATTTTTGACTTTTCGAAGAGAATTCATCCATCTTTTGGAGGTATGGAGATGATTGAGATATCCAAAGAAGATCATAATGAGAGTGAAGTGAATGCTGAGAATGGAAATATCCTCAAACCCGGAGTTAAGATTAAACCTGAGACTACAATTGAAGATGCGGAGAAATTAGTTCAGCGACTTTATGGGATTACAACGAGAGAGGTCCAGGAATTGAATTCGTACGATGATAGAAACTACATTATTAAAGAGGACAGGTAAATTTGAAAATATGTAAAATATTTATTTAAAAAATGAATGATCACGTGATATAACATAAATCTTCTAATTTTTGATCTAGAAATATCAAGAACCCATTAATAACCAATTGCTGGCCTCATGGGTACATATTGAAGCTTCTGAATGCCCTTGATTCGAAAAAATTGCCTTTTATTGATGCTCAGACACAGTTGATGTTATTTATACGTAAAATATTCTTAAATTATTTTAACTGTTGCAATTCTCTTATAAATTATATCTTAATTTCAGGTAACCAAAATATTACATGTCCGAACCCTGTGAAGAACGTTTATGGAAATTATTATTCACTAGAGATTATTAATGGTTCGAAACACGTCGTCCGACTATTCGAGTTCATTCCTGACCAGATTTTTTGCAATGTACCAAAAAATAATTTTCTTTTCTACCAAGCTGGGGAATTTGTAGCGAAGCTTGACGTGGCTCTTAAGGTGAGATCCCATTTATTTGGCCAATATCTTATATTTATTCTTGAATGACGCAAGTGTTTATTTTGTTATTGATATGCTAGCTACCTGTTTACAATTGTAAAATCCAATTTTCAATGAACCTAAAGAAAGGCATTTAGCTGAAAGAGTTTATAGACAACTTACGAGGTATTGTGTTGTGTCTTGTAGAGCTTCTTTGAATTACGTAGAACTTTTCCTTTCTAAGTCGAATTTAAACAGTCGCCGGTCGATAGCTGTGCAATTTAATCACTTTGTTCTTTTTTTCCCCTTTGAAGAAATTTCAACACGACGCATATAACTCACACCAAACCCTCTGGATGTTATCTTCTGTCCCAAAGCTAAAAGAATTTCTCTATGTTCTTCATGACATCGAGCGTAAGGAAATGGTTGAACAAATAATAGAAGCGTTTGAATCGAGAGTCCTGCCGAACGTGGAAACCCTTGAAAAATCGATAATTCATGGGGACTTCAACGAGCAGAACATCCTCGTCGCCGAGCTGAAGGACGGAAAGGAGTTCAGAGTTTCCGGGGTGTTGGATTTCGGCGACACAATTTACTCGCCTTTGGTCTTTGAGTTGGCTATCGCGATAACTTATATGATGTTGCAATCCAAAGATTTGGCCACTGGGGGTTTGGTCATCGCCGGATATTCGTCCGTCAGACACATACCCGAAAATGAGATGAAAATCTTGAAGGAATGTGTGGCTGGTCGACTTTGCCAGAGTCTGGTTTTGGGCGCCTACAGCCATTCTTTGGACCCTGAGAATGAGTACCTTTTGGTAACACAAAAAAATGGTTGGGAACTTTTGGAATTACTCTGGAAAGATAATTACTCGAAAATAGACGATATATGGGCTGAAGTCGCTGATAACTACTTGAAGCAGAGTGTTAAATAAACCTCAATAGCTAGGCAGCTAGCTTTGGTAGGTGCAATCTTCCCGTACCTGCGATGAAATGATTCAGCAGGTATTGAGGTGATTTAATGAAATATATTCAAGCAATATTAATTACTTTTGTCAATTATTTGAAAATATAAATGCATACATACCTGTGTTATTTTAAACAAAAATGTCAATTTTTATATCAATGATACGTAAATAAAATAAAGATAAATAAATAATACGAAACCCACATCTTCATATTTAGGTTCAAACTATGATTGTATAGTAATTTTATAGGTACCTATTTTCCACGTGCTGCAACGCGACACGCTATAGATTGATTCTTTTATTTTTAAGAAATTCAAAATGCGTAAATAATATGCGAATTTGAGGTTAATTGGTTAAGCCAATTTGAATGTCTCTTGACGATCGTTTAAAAAATTGAGTTTTCAAAAAAACTTTTACAAAAAAAATAGAACCGACTCAAAAAAATCCCAAGCCCCAAAAAGTATAAAATCATTACATTGAAAATCTTCTACTATTACTTTGAACATTAAAGCCCCACTTGATGATATATGCGGAACGATCGGTACCACACTTTCGAAATCCCACCTGATGATATATCCGGGATGACCGAATTCCAGTGTTAATTGTTTTTTAATAACAGCTTTTATTTTTAACCCTTTAAAGGTATCATGGATAAATTTAATTACCTGCAAATATTGTTTAGTAATTATATCCACAATTACCACCGTAACATTATTTTGAATTCAATAAAAGTAATTTTCCTACTTTTAATTTAATTAATATAATATTCCACTCACCACTGTGTTATGTATGTATATATTATATTTATGTAAAATATGTTAGTCTCTAAAACGAGGACAGTTACAATTCATTAATTGGATAGTCTCTATTTCCTAAATTTTAATTAACAAAAAAGGAAACTCAAAGGGCTACTTCGCCTTTGTTTTGTGCAGTCTTTCGTCGGCAGATCGAATTCTAGGAATGATTGGGTCAAGCCAAAAGGCTGACTGTATATCAAATTTGAATTCGTAATATTTTATTTAAATTCATATTGCGAACAAAATTTTTTTATTTTTTGCACAGTTACATATGTATGTACATATATGTATAATTATAAAAAACTGTTTGTTTTAAATGTTCCACGTTCTTTAAATCCTCTTAACTTCAAAATTTATCCGTTCCTTTTTAAATTTTATTATAAAGAAAGATAGAGATCGCGAAAGAAAGTTTCACTTCTTTCACGGGTATGTATTAATGTACACGCGACTTTTTTTTATGATGGATACATCACATGCATACCATTGGTAAAACTTTTGATAAACTCATTTTGCTGGAGTTACTGGCAACTCTGGATAGACTGCAAAAAGCTCATTCTGGACTTCGCTAGGGGGTTTCCCCGGTGTGCTGACGCAATAGTGGGAGAGCATTTCTGAATTCGGCCTACCTTGCTTCAATTTCCAACGAAGGTGTTCAGTGCAAATTAGCATATGAGTGCAGAATGTGTAGTGCAGTCGGAATGAAAGATGCAACTGCACCCGCATCAGTCTACAGTGGAGCGCTGCAGGTGAAATGCCGATAGACCTGGAGGGAAGTCTGCCGTGCTTTCGAGGGAAACGGCAATAGGACAGGAGTGATTTCGTGAACTGGTGCTTGGTGGTGAAACCGTGAAACCAAACTCCAGGAACTCACTCCACTCATCCCTCCGGAGTCCGGACCCCTGGTGGTCGGTTGGTCGGAAAAGCTCAGAGCTCGGACTTGGAGTTGGAATCGCTTCAAGTTGGATGAACTCACCACTCATTCACTCAACTCAGTCGATAAACGGCCGGAGTAGCGTGCCGTGCTTTACCGAGTGACTTCCTCAAATTAATTGTTTTACACGTGAGTTAGTAAAAGTGTGACCGGGTTTCTGTGACGAGGTCTTTTGCATTTACTTTATTTAGAATTTAGAGCAAACGACTTGTCCTCCGCCGTGCGATTTTACTTGCAAATTTACCTGTGAGCTATTTGGTGGCAATGAAAAAGTGACCAACTCGACTAAACGAATTTACCCGGGACGGGACTCTTTTTGGAATTGTGCAGATGAGTGCAAGTTCGATGGTTAGTGAGTGCGTCGGCAGGCAAGGTAACGGCTTCGTGCCGGACGCTCCTCGGCATGAAGGTGAGGATCGCGACACCAACAAAATCGTACTTAAGCGAAAAATAACCCTGATGAATGGCGTCGCGATCATCGTTGGGACCATAATTGGATCAGGGATTTTTATATCGCCTACCGGCGTCTTCTTTTACACTGAGTAAGTAGCTGACATGTGCCGATTTATGGGCGGTGACCCGATGGCAATCGCGCCGCTGAATATTTCATCTTTCGGTTTTAAGGTCGGTGGGAACGTCTCTGGTCATTTGGACGGCATGCGGAATTCTTTCGACGATTGGGGCCCTGTGCTACGCGGAACTCGGTACTTGCATTACGCGATCTGGAGGAGATTACGCTTACCTCTTCGTCGCGTTTGGACCACTTGTTGCTTTCTTGCGACTTTGGGTCGCACTTTTGATTATACGACCAACTACTCAGGTAAGATGAAACCAACTGAAGTCAAATTTTCGCGCCGAATACAAACATCTACAATAGTTCAAACTTAGAATGTTTTATTGTAGTAAGAACGGAGATATTTCCACAGTGAATTATTTGGTACTTTTCAATCAGCTAAATATTTGGCTTAAATTTACAATCCATTTAAGTACCTAACTACCAGATTTTAAAAACTTATAGGAACGCTCATTTTGGGTAAAGACCAACGAATGAGGAAACAATTTTTATCTTATTTCGAGAGTTAAAATTTCTGAAAAATTACTTTTACCGACTTCAAATTTGTACATACTTCCACGCACTTCCTAATAGATTTCACTTATATTCCGCACTATAAAAAACTACTTTTATTCTATTACGCAATGACTGTTCGAAAATTCCTGAAAATATAGGAGTTTAACATTAATTTTATGAAAACTGCACAAAATATTGGATAATAGGAGAAAACAGAAAACATTTCATTCAGTCTTTAAAAAAAATGAAATTATTATGTAAAACATAATAACGTGGCTATTGTATTTTTTATTTAATAAATAAATGCGCGCTTGTCTTCGTGCATATAAAGTATTGAATTACTAAATTTTGGAAATTGGTTTTGGTATGAAATCAGCCATACTAAAAACCCTGCCTCACCGACTTGGGAAATTTTAGGTAGGTTAGTACAAAACCGTCACAATATTTCAAATTCACTATTTTGAATTTTCAAATCCGAATATGTACTGAATTTTAAATTAGTGAATTTTTACCTACCTATTTCAATAAAATATAATACTAAAAGGACGTGATTTTGGATCCGACGGTTTCACTTATCAAAATCAGCGATTTTATGGTACATATTTGCAATGCGCAGAAAATTTACCATTTTCATTTTATTTTTTTCATTTACTGTGGTGAAAATTGAGACTGTTAATACGTGCTATTTCAAAAGCATATTTTCCTTTAATTTAATACATTTATTAATTGAAACTCAATATGCGTACTTATTTGCGTACAAATTATCTCAGAAGTAAGTACAAAGTTTTAGTTTCAAATAGTTTTATTTAATATTATAATATAAAGCATGAGCTATTTTTATTTTATTTTATATTATTTGGGCTCGACATCAAATCTAATGCGTACAGTTTCAGTTTAATTTGAGACTTTGAAAAGGTATACAAGCCCTGAATGAGCATTTACATGTATCTAAAGACAAGGCCGAGCTAATGATTGATGTGAAAAAGGTACTTAGATAAAGATGATTTTCTTTATATAGAATTAAAATTGTTTAAGAACTTTAATTTACTCTTTACGAATGGTTGTGACTAAAATTTAATGAAGTGAAGTGAAGTAAACTAGGGTTACTTTTAACCGACGTAAGTTTTGTTGACCCTAGTCTAAAAATCGTTTAAACTTTCAATGTATCTTGATGCAGTCCCAGAGGATTACTAATATAGTCAATATTATCTGATTCTTAATTATTTAAATATGACACCAGACAAAATGAAAATACATAGAACTGTTTTTTAAACTATCGAGTCTTGTTCTCCAAGTGGCCAAAAAAAAAAAGAGTAAGGCAAGTTCATATAGAACATTCATACATTATACATATGTATCTCTCTATATACATATAATCTAGTCTACTGGAATGAGAAACATTTGTGATGAAATAAAAAATAAAACCATTTGAAACTTTTTTACTGATGACTGATATTCCAGTTGATTATGAGGTCAACATTTTTTTTGATAAAAGATAAAATTTAATGTGAAGCGAAAGCTAAAGGCAGATTATTTTTTCTCCTTCTCCTCGTCGTTTATGAGTGCCGTCTTTAAGAAGTTAATTTGAACGGCATTTCAAGTATTTAATTCTTTCTAAAAAGCGAATAGGAGGAGTAATCCAATTTGTCGTTCATATCTTGAAAAGTTGTCTCTGGACTAAATTTGTCGTGTTAATTGTACCATATTTTGTTAATTGCCGCTATGCTTGTCGCTAACTAATTGTTTTTTCCTTCGTTTTTATTTTTTTCGTTTTCTGTAGACAATTGTTGCGTTAACTTTTGCTCAGTACGCAGCAAAACCATTTTTCGAGGATTGCTCCCCACCTGACCTCGCCGTGAAGCTGTTGGCGGCTGTGTGCTTATGTAAGTATTTCCCAATTAACTTTAAACAATTAATTTAAATTAGAATATGCTGGCATGCGGAATTGCAATGGTATAAATATTGTGCCATGAGGCGAAAAATGCAATAAACAAGCCAATCCTAATAATTTGCTGCTCATAGTTAATTTATGGTCTTAAATTTCTAAAAATTATAATAACTCAATTTATTTCGAACTCTGTGGTTTCCCTATGAAATAGAAAGTAAGTTCCTAGTAAGCATTGATGATCATTAAAAGCAATCGAAGAGCTATTTATCCGCAAAATCGTTATATCTATACTTAAGTGCCAATTTTAATGTATCTCTAGGATTGCCGTTGAGTAATGTTAATTTTATTACTTTTACAACCGTTTCGTAATTCTTAGTTAAATTTCTTGGGGCATTTTCTGCAGTTCCAACCAGTGGCAGCAAAGAAAAATTACTTAGAAGAGAAGGACGCTTAATGCTAATGCCAACTTCACACTTTCGCCGATAATGTTTTTATGATTGTACGCTTACATCGTTTCGATTAGCTTCGATCTCGCCCCGGCGACGCTCCTATTTGCCTGGCTCGGCTAGTTATAGTGGCGTTTGAATAAGATCAGATGCGTCAGGAAAATTAATTTAAATTATTCGATTACTCTTCTATAGAATCAGATTCTTCCTCAGATGAAGTTTGTAAAATTAATATGACTAAAGAAACGAAACGCTTTGCCGCACGACTCAGTGTTTGTAGCATAGGTACATAAACCAGAGGTAATCTGAGCAACCGCGATTGTATTGAAACATTTTCATGCATGCTTAATGGGAAATAGTAACCCATTACTAAGTAAGAAATGAAAAGAGTAACGAAAGAAAATTTTCCAGATAATACCGAGAGCAATATGTGGCTGCATATTGCGTCATCTAAGATTCCTTTTCTCTCAGGGCCTGTCCGAATCCATGTCTATGTCTATGTCTTCGTCTCGTTATAACAGTTCGTGACGTCACACCGAGCTAAGCTCTGTCCGAATTCATGTCTATGGCTGTGAGCTTAGCTACGTAGTATAACAATTAAGTCAATTGCTTAGCTTGATGAGCGAGTCAAGGCTCGCGTTGACTTCGTGAAGTAGACAACGGGCAATTGGTTGTGAAATAGGACTTTTTTAAGAAAAATTAAAAATGTCAGGTACAAAATGTAAGTAAAATGAATTGCAATTGTTATAGACATGTTCTGAAGAACAATGTTTTTATTGCAGGGACTAAAGAAAATGTATTAAAATTAATAATGTTTGCATTCATATTTTCTTGTACTCTTCCTTCCATTATTAATTTATTATATTTTGAACACTACACTTTTGTCCTCCTCTTAGGCACAGACAAATAACTTACGTTAGGTTTACTTCCAACGTCAAATTTCAAGCTAAGCAAACCAATTCGGACAGGTTAGCTTTGCCTTCGTCTTAATTGTTATAATAGCTCAGCTTGTTCGCTGACGTCACGAACTGTTATAACTAGACGAAGACGTAGACATAGACTTGGATTCGGACAGGCCCTCAGTTTAGATTTGACCGTGTCAAGAAAAAAAACATTGTTAAAAGATATCAGCTTAAAACATTTGCAATTTAATGAATTTGTGTTATGAAAGTTAATGAAATAGATATATTTTGAATTTTACAGTTTTAATATTTTATAGAATATTGTTTCCATAAATTGTCCACCTAGATCGATCTAGATCAGAAAAGATCAAGAGATCTGCGTTTGATGAGAACTGTCTTTTTTTATCTAAACTGATTCGCTTCGCGTTTGTAGTTCCTGATCATTATAGATCTTTCCTGATCCACAAATTTGTGTACATCAAGTTAGATAAAGACTTCCGACAACTTGTCTGTGCTTGGTAGTTAACCGTTACAAAGCGATTTAAAGTGTTTTATAAAGATTTTAATTTTAAAAAGTTAGTTTTTGAGGAGCAAAGTGAACAAAGTGAAAAAAAACTGTATGCAAATCAAATATGTAAATGTATATAATAGATGGAAACGGTCTAATTTGTTTCACCTAGTGGAAATAATCAAGTAACCGTGGAATGTTCTTCAGGTACAACCAAACGATTTATTCAATATATGTAATTTTCCTACTTTCATGTTTAATTTATACTTAAATAATTGCAACTTTCTTTTTATCGCAACTTCACTTTTGACAATTTACACTTGATCATTTTAACCAATCGACTTGCATTTGTTGACTTCTAATCATTTTGGATTTAATCCAATCTGATAATTATATGAAAATTGAGCTCAATAAACAGACATAATAATAGGTAAAAAGTAGATTGTATTAATAATAATCTTTCAGTGGTGGTGCTTAGGCGCTATTCGGCTTCGCTGTACTGAATTAATCGCGTAAGTCGAGAACTAACATTAATACCGCCATTCAAAACATCTCTTCTCCTAAAACCATTTGTAATTTCTTTTTTACTTAAGTGCTAGAAGAACCAAGCAAAAGATGATTTGACTAAAATAGTCCAAATCCAAAGAAATTATCAATTATGAATGACAATGATACAATGATTTATGTATTTACCAAAAATATGTTACATTTGTGTGCAAAAAATATATGCCTATGTACACATGAAAAGTTTTTAATTAGAGAGTACAGAACAGACAGATTATTAAAATCGCATACTAATTATTATCATTGTACCACACGTTTTTCAATTAACAACAGGTGGTTATTTAGCTTCAATATATTAAAAGAATTTGAATGTTGCTAATATTTTGCACACAAATGCAGTTTATAACTGATATAAACAGAAATCAACATCCGAAGTATTAATTTCAACTCATTCCGAGAAAAAAAGGTCGAATGATAAATACTACTTTAGATAAAAACGTAATAAAAACAATTTCTTTATTTATTTTTGAGTGGGTATCAAATTACTTACTTGTCTTGTTCTTTAAAGATTTTTCTGTTTGCGTTGCCATAAAGATGGTGGCTTTCTACCGAATTGATAGCCAAAAGCCAAGAAGTACTTATATTTCAAATCGTTGTGCCTTAGCTTTCTATGTAAAACCAAAGAATAATGAGTCTAATCGCGGGAGTCGATGCTAGTAGAATAATATCGTATAAAATAAACCAATCGACTTTCAAATAAATAGGTAAATAAAAGTAAATAAACAACATGAGTTTGTTTTATTTGGTTCGATGCTTTGAGGACGAAATAAAAAAAGTTCAACGAAATAATATTTTAATTTTGGTAACTACATATTTGCAAGAAGAAAAATGTGCGAATAACTTCTAATCTTCTAGAAATAGAAATTGATGAAATTATATAAGGTTTTTATTTCTAGAAATATGCATATACATAGCACATTATATAAGTAAAATATGTGCTTAGCAGAATGATTTTTTTAAATCGAAATCATGCACAAATGGCAATCGATTTGATAAGCCTACGAAATGAAAAAATTTTACTGGAAATCGTCTTTCGCGGTACTAACTTCGGCCGACTCGACTTAAAGAAAGGCGATTAACAGTAGACTATATAAATAAGACCTGATAGTTATAACGCCTACCTCAGTACCTCAGTTCAATTATTCCAAAGTGCAAAAATGGAAGGGATGGATAACCACCTCACAAAAATAGTTTAGCTTCATATTCCTTCCTTTCCTAGCAAGGCGGTAACAAGTTACAGCAATTAATATAAAAGAGATATTTTAGTATACTTATTTGAAATACGACAGTAGAAAACCACATCGGTGATCTCTTCTTACATATCCCTTTATTTGTTTGTCCCTGTGGCCTTTTTTACGTTGCTCATTTTATTCAATAATTACTTCGAAATAGAAAATAGAAAATCCTTTTACAAAATTTGAAGTAATTTTATTTTCTAAAATCGGGGAATAATAAGGGAAATATGTAACATACCTTTGTGAATATATATTTATAATAATCTTAATATATTGTTCACAGTATTTCACAAAACCAGAACCTAACACAATTCTAATTAATGTAATTTGTCGCAAACGAAATCGATAGCAGCAACAATGAGCTAATTAAATTCTCTCCTGCAGAAATCCTTCCGCGTAAATTGAAGTCATGGTTGACTAATTTAGTCTTATTTAGCCATATTCAATGCAGTGGCGCAGGCAATTTGACAATATATCTTTTACGGGCGCCTACATTTAGGATTTATTTTTGATGAAGGCCACATTTTATGTAGAGAATTTGATGCGTCGCAACTGAATTGAACTGATTATGAGTATGCCAAATTAGGAATGACGGAAATCCTGAAAGATGATAAGTTAAGAATAAATTAAGATGAAATTTTAAGCAAAAATAATTTTGAAATCCAACTGATAGGACGGTTTTTAATTTTGTTAAAAAATTAATAACAATTTGTGCACATATTGCGAATTCATTAAACTTACTATTTTGAGGTTGAAATCAATGTTTCTGTTCAACTTGATTCACTACCCTACGGTTGCGCATTCAGGTTGAAAATCAATTTTAAGAAATTCCATTTTTTATTTTTTCACTTGAGGTATCTGCAGATAAGGTATAAAAATTGAATTGTTAGATTGATGCTACGTATCGAGTTATCTAATGATTCAACACAGACTTAATATCAACAATTGTTTCTGTTCGTAGAGGGTCAGCTTGCATGCACTACCTCCCGCACTCGTGAATCAGAACTCTGTTGATTAATATATCAGGAAATTTATTTTCCTCATCAGTCTTCAGCACGTGAGCCGGTTCAAAATGTTCATGAAATATATTTAGGAATAAGATTAAGGTTATTTTATTGATCAAAAATAAGTAACACCTAATGCCGGAGGCTGAATGATTGCATAAATATAATTATGTAGGAATATTTTATAATTTTTTTGTTTTTGTACTCAAACTAAATTTTGCCTTGATTTTAGTAATTACTTTTAACCATAAAAGTTAATGTGTTTATAATTTGAAAAATATAGAGTGAAAATTTGTTTTAATTGATTTAAATACTCGTGATTAAAGTGTTTGGATACAAATATAAGAGAGAACAATGTTTTACTCGATGTTTGAATACTCTCATCCAAAAACTTGAAATTTAAATTTGCAAAATGTTAAGATGAGCTAAAAATTTTAACGCATACTGTATGAGACTATAAATTATAAGCATTGGTTTTTTTTCAAGTCCACATTTAATTCTTTGAAGATTTCGGTAAATTAATGATGTGAATAAAGAAGTTTTTACTTAGTTTTCATTTTATATCCCTCATGATAGATTGAGAAAAATAAATAAATAAAAATTTAATTATATTTCTTAAATCAACAAATTAAGATTTTTTTAAGATTTATGTTTCGGTCAATATTTTTTTCCCATAATTGAGTAGCACTGAAAATGTATAATTGGTTTTATGATATTTAGATTTCAATAATTGAATGGTGCCTTATTAATAAAATACATACATATAATTTGATCTGATGATGTCATTAATCCCAAAGCTGTTAATTTGGCTCTAAATGGGAGTAAAACGCTTTAGGTTTGGTTTGTTGTTTGCAGAGAAATTTAAAAGTTCATCATTTCAAAAACTGCGTTTTAAACCCAAAAATATATTTGCTTAATTTCAGGTCTTTTAACTGGTATTAATTGTATGTCGGTAAAATGGTCCATGAAAATCCAAGACGTTTTCACTGCAGCGAAACTGATTGCTTTGGTGCTAATAATTTTAGCAGGATTGTACTCAATGGGTACAGGAAATTTGAGCAATTTCGACAACATGTGGGACGGATCCTATGACCTATCGAATATTGGATTTGCATTTTACTCAGGCCTCTTTGCATTTGGTGGGTGGAACTATTTAAATTTCGTCACTGAAGAACTACAGGATCCCTACAAGTAAGTTGAACTTATGTATAATGTAGTAGCGCTCAAGGAAACCCTAAAGTGGCTAAGGCGGGTCAATGAGAAGCACATCAAATTCCTTATCTTGCTACAAAATGGCGTTTATTTTCGATTCCTTTCTCCCACATTACCTCATCTGCTTTTCTAATGTTCCCTTCAGTCGTCTTTCTTATCATCCTTATCCATCCAAGGGTGGAAGACGAGGTGCTGGAGAATGACTCTTCGGTAGAGAGCTAAAAGAACAAATAAAATTTCACTTGTTGCTAGAACTCTACCGTCTTGGCGGGGGTGGGTTTCGTCGTAATTCAATGCCTTGGACGATGATAAGTGCTTTGATTAAGCAAATGGCTTGGCTTCAGGGACGAAGTTTCCAATAAATCGCATTCCTTATAAATTTCTCTCTTTTCAGAAATCTTCCTCGGGCAATTTGGATTGCGATGCCACTCGTGACTGGGATATACGTTCTCGTTAACCTGGCCTATTTCGCAGTTGTCTCAAGGAGCGAGATGTTGAGCTCGTTAGCAGTAGCCGTGACTTTCGGGAACCGCATGTTTGGACCCCTCGCATGGTGTGTACCAGTATTTGTCGCCCTAAGCACCTTTGGCGGTGTGAATGGGGTCATTTTTACTTCAGCAAGACTGTTTGCAACAGGCGCCCAGGAAGGACATTTGCCGTCTTTCTTTACTCTTTTTCATGTAAAACAGCAGACGCCTATACCTTCGCTCATAGTCTCAGTAAGGCTTCGTTCTATTTGGAGGTCACTAACTTTAACTTGAAACCCTTTCAGTGTCTCATCTCGCTTGTGATGCTACTCACAGCCGACGTCTATCTTCTGATCAACTATTTTAGTCAGATTCTATGGCTTTCGGTTGCTGCCAGCATAGCCGGCCTTTTATGGCTGCGACGCACAAGACCAGACCTTCCACGACCAATTAGAGTTAACATAGCATTACCAATTATTTTTATTTTTTGCTGCGTTGTTCTCGTACTCATACCCAGTATTAAACAACCTCTAAATCTTGCAATCGGGGTGGGTATAACTTTAGCTGGAATTCCAGTCTACTTATTGTGTATTAAGTGGACGAATCGACCAAAAGTCACCGGCCGGATTTCGAAGGCTATCGAAAAATTCTGCCAAGTGATGTTTAACACAGTATTCATTGAGGGAAGTGAGCACGCTTAAATCAGGCTCGAAAAATCTATCGAAAGATAGGGAAGAATTTACGCTTTTTGAACACAATGTAACTCAAACATTCCGCTTATTTTATAAATGGAGTTTTTTGCAAAATACTGTATAAGGCCTTTTTACTTCGTTAATTTTTATGTGAATAAATTATTTAAATAAACCCGACTTGTTTTATTTTTTAGTAGAGCTAGCAAGGGAATATTAACATAGTTTAGTCATAAAACTTATTTTGGGTCCATGGGTATATACCCTCTTCTAAAAACCATTACTCTATATAATCATCACCAATAATAAAAGGATTTGCGCTTTGAGTTTTTTCCAAATTTTATAATTATGATTCTGTATGAAATCAAAACCATCAAGTAAATTATATTAAAATATTAATTTACTTGATATTCTGAGATATAAATTTAATGAGTTGTTTTTCAAATGAAGGTTAATTGCGTCCGATTGCCGTTGTTCCTCTCTGAGTTTTGGGTACCTTGAAAGAGAGTCTCAGTATCCAAAATTTTAAGCATATTTGAGGAAATTAAGTGTGAGTGCAAGTTTAACTCTTTGGGTGTGGATGGGGTGGGCTTTTTATGCACGGTAGCATATACATATTTTAACCCACCTTGAAAAGTATAAACTACTCATATTCATACAGTTTAATTACTTATTAAACGTCAGAAGTTAATAAGCACTTGACCTGAGTTCAATCTTAAATATAGTATTCTTCTAAAAATGTTGAGGAATTTTAAAAAAAAAAGTTAAATTCAACCACTATAAGTCGCACAACCATGTTTCGATGCACATTTCCAGCGCTAAATCGGAATTTTCGATGCCATTTACCAAAACTAAGCAATTTTGTTTCGCAAATATATTTTCAATCTAGGAAACCTCAGAAGAATCGCTTGATTGGAGAAACAGAAAAGATGTATTGATCGGTTCCATATCATACCATATTGTACTATCACTATATTATATCGTATATATAAGGTGCACCTGGTCTGGTTAAAGAAAGAAATTTATAATTTATAGTGTCGGAATCTATAGTCACAAGCTCAGTATACACTATACGTTTTTTTTAATTATAATTACATATTTTAATTCAGTAGTTTTTAAAACGAACGTGTAAAGAGTGTACTTTGGTACTCATGCATCTTATGTAGCTTAAAATAAACAACTTTATATGTTTTTTGGGTATTACGGCATTTTAAGAAAGAAAATATAATTAAATATGTATATACTTTTTTAAATTAATTTACTTTCATTAATGTCGCGAGGGTACTTTGTTTAACACCAGTGCAATAAAGCATGGTACCGTACAAGCCATCCCTTGAGTTGTTTTCGAAGTTAAAATTCTATACGTTGACTTTTTTCCATGGAATGCGTTGATATACTAAATAAGAAAGTTTGTGGTAGACTCTCCAGCTGGTAGTCCTTCAGAATCTATCAGGGGTAATACATAGCCAACCCGACGTTTTTAAAAGGGCTGTATTGCTTGTATTTTATTTTTTGGTGGGTTTGGGGTATTTTCTTTTAAAAAAACTATGATAACTGGATTACATAATGGTAAAAACCTATAGCTGTAGAACCCCACACTTGTTTTTTAGAGGTTTTAGAAGAAATGATGATTCACTGTTCAAGATCTTCTCCCTACTGGATTATGTGTCACAAGTTCTTTTACTATAATATCAATATCTGTTATTTTAACCTTATTAACGGGTATTTCGATTTGTTTTTTGGTTATTGAACTTGTTATACCCTATCGATTTCTAATTTTTGTTTCAAATGTATACTAGCCAAGTTTAATATTTTTAGTAAATTTGAATTTTAAATATGGCCTTCTAGGAGATTATCTACAAATGAGTAAATTATGGGTACATGTTATACTACCTATAGTACAGTAAATAATTTAAACTTATAAATTGTATCCATATATATAATATATTTAACATATAGTACCTATATTGTTTCTTGAATGGGTCCAGAAACTAGCAATGCCTTTTCAGTCAAGCATGGTTGCGCATTAAAAAGAATGGACGGTACGTTGAAATTGAAAATAACTGATTCTTGTACCACTAATAGTATTTAAATTAAATATTGTCTTTTAAATTACAGAATAACAAGTTATAAAACAGGCAGTTCAAAAGTTCTACAAAATTGAATTAAAACTATCGTTTCACAGCAGAAACTGATGAAATATCTATCTTAAAACAACTTTTTTCAAATTCCATTCAAGTGCAACTTCCACAATGCTGGTGCCTCTGATGAAATCAACAGCAACAATGTTTGCTGTCTCCCCAAGTTCATTTTGGTACAAAGTGGTGATGTGCTCGTTAACATCATCGGCAAGTTTTCGTAGACCATTGTACCTGTCGAGGATGATGCCCCAGGGCAGCGGTGTTAACTCAGCCATATCCGCTACAGGGCGACTGGAAAGACGCCTGAAAAATATTGTAATTTTTACACTTCTGGTTTGAATAGCAAAAAAACGTACATTGGATCGTAGGTGCTCATTCTGCGCAAGAACTTTTCAAGTTCCTTTAGCTTTTGTATGTTGCCCCATCTTTGTTCAACTGATCTGAACAGCATATCTGAAAATTCTGATACTACTGCACTGTTGTCGTAGGAGACAATAACATTGCGGCGACTATGCCAAATATCTCGCAAAGTACTTTGCCAAGTTAAAGCCGGACTCACGAGTACATCGCCCAGGTAAGTGTGAATGAACTTAACAAGCAAACGATGAATATCAAGCGCCTTTCCAAAACCTGCTCAATTAAATTTATTTGATTGTTATTTTAAGCTCAATTAGGCATTGAAAACAAAAACATACCAACAGGAAATTCTTGGAAGTCGACTATGACGATTTCGTTTGTTTCCGAAACGAATTGAACAATTTGCTCTAACACTTCCCGCAGTGGTCGTTGCCGTGTGAAACCATGATTCACCCAAAATCTTTCGTTAGATGCGCGATAGAAGCCAACTCGAATATCTAAGTATCTGACTCCATGCATAAGTTGTCCGTAAATGTCTTCGTCTTGTGTTAACGCATACTTGGTAACAAGAGTTTCATTTTTCATTGGATCAAAGCCGGGTCGGTATGACCCTGAATCATGGGTGCCGGGTATAAACAGATCTCTGAATCTAAATCCCCCGATCGCTGATCTCATGTCATTCATCCAAGTGGGAAAAGCTCTTATGCAGTTCGTACTTAAGATATTCCCAGCAGAGTCCAAGTAGCTGGCCCAGAATCCATAACACTTCGTATGGGTTGAGATATTCTTTGATAAGTTAAAATCAAAAGGAATAGACGTTGTGAGCCATTGTGCTGTTTTTGTAGGTCTAATCATGCCTACGATCGTGACACTTCCACCATTGCAAATCCAGTAATTGGAGGTATCGTCATTCAAAGGTAAAACAGATAATTGACCTTGTGGATTTACGTTCCCACTAAATTTAATCTTTTCAAATTTGCCTGGCTCTTGGTTTGTTATCAGAATAGTGTCGTCTACGTTTGGCCGAGCATTGCTCCAAGACACTTGTAGCAGTCTTGTGCGTGCTGCAACAGTCAGCCAAAGCTTGGGATTCTGCAAGTCATCCGCTTGTATGGAGCTGATGTAAAGCACTAATCCCATTATTGCACGAAGAGCAAAAACAGTCGTGAAGATCATTTCACTGGCTAATATTTGCTCCTATCACTATTTATTTCACGCTAATATTATTCCAAATCTGAAAGCTATTCCGGCCGATAGCTAGATTCGCCAGTGATCGACACACTCTAACGGCGGAAAAGCAGCACTTAGAGCCCTGGTTCTCATATGCTGTTTATATACTTAAGAACTTTTCGCATTCATTCTCGTTTAACATAAGCTGGAGCCAAACACCGCTGTCTACTTAAGGAGATTATCCGATTAAGTAATTCAATGGCGTGCGACACTTGCCTTAATTCCGGAAATTACGATCACCAAAAACCAACACTGATCGGCCACATTTCACAAAGAAAGTTGTGTAAAGTTGGCAAACTGGTTAAACTTAAATTGCTTACACAGGAAGTCCAAGTATAGAAGAGAAGAACGCATTACCGAGATATTTTGAATGCCCGACAGTTTTCTAATTGCTGCATATCGCTCTCAACGCAACCTTTCTGTTTTCGTTTTGGTATGGAACTGCGTACTATAACGAGTAAATTGTACTCAGTCGCATCAGATTTAACGACTTCTTAACACAATCTGATTGTGAGGTAATTCAATTAAAAGCAATTGCCGCCGTCGAGCACACCTCCCATGCTTTTCGGCGGAAAGAGAGACTGATGGTCTGTAGTTTCTGCCAGACAATAGCATGTCGGAGCTTTGCACACACCATAAACCCGGGACATTTTTTTTTAGCAATAGTAATAAGAGCGAGCTGTGGCAATCACCCATGATGACCCCCGAGGCAGAAAAACAAAAAGCATTGGCGTATATTTTATTGATTTACTCCAAACCAGACTAAGCAGTGTGCCATTGGTAATTATTGAATACTGAGATTTAAAAAAACAAAGCAAACAAAAAAAACCCCCAAAGAAAACTACGTCAACGGTCAACTCCTCAGAGTCAACACCTGAAGAAAACCATTGCAAATTAATTACAAAACAACTAGAAAAGTAAATTCGATAAGGAAATTAGAGTCTGTTTATAAAAGAGATTTAATGAAGTAATAAAGATTATTATAATTAAAATAATGTCTGATAATAATTGATTTCTTTAGAGCTGTGTTGAAGTATATAAAAGGCAGACTCAATTTAAAACAACAAAAAAACTCCACATAGATGTACATATTACATATGTATATTTATGTAACAAAAGTACCTAAAATCATAAAAAGGGGGCTCATTCAAGAAGGGGGCAACGGGGACAAAATAAAGTTTTGAGTCACATATTGTTGCGGATAACTTGTTTGGACTATCGTGTCATATCATATCTACAAATTTTAGTAATATCCTAACCGACTCCTAAATTAGGTATGTGGGGAAGGAATCATATTAGCGCGTTCAAAAAATTATTTTTTTTTCTTCAGAAAACATCAACAAAGCATCTTAGAAATATACTAGGTCCTGAATTCGCTAGTTAATCGTTAATCACACATCGCACATTGTGTTAGTAAACATAAACTTATATATACTTTACTAACTTTCTCCCACGAGACGTGTGAATTAAGCTCACAACAATTATTTTATTGATTTAAGATAGAAATAACGAACTCCAGAATGTATCCAAAGAGAGAAGAGAGAGACAGAGAGAGAGAGAGAGAAGACATGTAGTATGTACATATATAAGTGATAGCTTCGAGATTTCGGGCTGAAACTCCTTAAACAAACCAAAAATACATTCAAATATGAGTAAAACAACCTTAAAATTTAAATTCAGTGGAATTCTTTCTAGTAAAAAAATCCTGAAAACACTTAAAATATGGGCTAATTGGGTTTCTCCCTTTAATTAAGTAACACGCATTTTGATAAATTCTTCTTTTAGTATGTTTTAAAATGTAATGTTGCACTGATTAATCAGATGGTGCTTAAAAAGTGCGTAAATTCGTGTACTCTTCCTACGCCTACCTAAAGTTTAAAATTAAACCTAAGTTCCGTCCTTACAAAGATATGTTTTAAACTTTTAAGTACTTCGAGTAGAATTTATTTGCTATCTCTAACTCTTCTAAAAAAATCCTATTCTTAAATTAGCTTCCTGCGTTAAATTATTAGAAGTGCGAGTTCAAAACCAGTGCGAATCATTACAGAAAAAAAAACACTTTTTTAAAATTCTACTTCCCAAAATCAAACTTAACCCCAGTGTTCTCAGCCTTTCGCACTTTTCTCACACTTTAGAAATATTAAGCGTGCGGATATCACAAGAAAAGAAGAAGAAGAAAACTGTTGACATTCAAAACAAATGTCAAATGAAAAAGGCCAACACAGTTGAGAGGGAGTTGCACAACCAATCAGCTGGAAACAAATGTTTTTAAACTAAAATTACGTGAATTGTTCTTTCGCGATGGGTCCCCAAGTACACGCATTCGTCGGATTCGCTTGTTTCTTCGCATTGGCATTTTCCTTAAACTATGAGTCGAAAGGATTCGACGATACGCTGCTGTACAAAATCGACTGGCCCGATATCAATGACGTGCCTCTCGTAAGCAATTTGAAATTTGGTGAGGTGTTTGTTGTTTATTTAGTGTTTTCGTAGGAACCGGCGGCGGGCAATTTTGAACCAGTTGTAGTAACGACGCACGAAGAGGAGAAGTACTTCTGCAGGATCCCTTTCACCCTAAGCAGGTCGGAAAACGCGAAGGCAATCGAGACTGGCTTATGTAAAACTGGGGCTAGCTAAATGAATTGATTTGGTGTTTATTAAAACTTTACTATTTCAGCCCCTTTGCACTTTATCTCTCCAATTTTTTCTTTAACGAGCTGCTCCTACCGCATAGAGGCCTACTGGGCGTACGAAGTCTGCCACGGCTACCACGTCAAGCAGTACCACGAGGAGCGGGATGGTAATTGAATTTCGAGCACTTGTGCATACTTATGTAGTATTTCAGAGAATCACCTCTTAGGCAAAACCATTAAAGTCCAGGAGTATTTCCTGGGGAAATGGGATGAAGTCAAGATGGAAAAGTTGAGCAAGCAGCTGAAAGAGGGTCAGGAGAAGGGCCGTAAGTTTCCGACGACTAAAATCGACAATGTTAGGTACCCGTACTTGGAAATGGAAATGTCGGATGGGACACTATGCGACATCAATAATGAACCACGAGTAACTAGGCTGCGATACGTTTGCTTTCCGCACGGGAAAAATGAAATATATTCTCTGAAAGAAGTTTCAACGTGCAACTATGAAGCGATCATTCTTACTTCTGTACTTTGCATGCATCCAGGGTTTGTGCCCAACGATTCAACAGAGGGTGTCATAACTTGCACGGCTGTTAATGGGGCTCCCCAGAAGCCACTGAGCTGGCTGCAAAACGAAATGGAAAGTTTGAAGCTTCGATACAATACGAGTCCGGTAAAAATTAATTCCTGTCCTCCCATGTCCTCAGGCCTTTTTTCCAAGGGATTTCCTTATGTGCATGTTTTGGTCGGGTTGAATCGTACCCATCTGTTAACTACATGGACACAAGGAAGTCCCGTAATTTACGCAAAAAAAATGCTTGTTTGATTATTTACATTTGATAGGTTTACAAGCCGAAGGAGAGCATAGCTATCCTAAAAGTAGATCCTAAGGTTTGTTTTTGTTTTGTTATTTTTTATTTTCGTTTTGCTTGTTTGGAAGGGTACCTTGAAGAGCGGAGAGTACACAACTACTAAAGTTTGCGCACTATCCACCCTCAGGTCCTTCTAGCTATGGCATTGCAATGTTATTTTGAATAAAACGATTGATAACCTCCAGGACGGAACAGTTCGCATGGATATTATACACGCTGAGCTGGGCGAGCAGTTGGCCAATTTGGATGTAACAGAGTCTTTGACTGACGTACCTGAGGTCCCTTCGTCTAAGATTTCTATGAGCGGAACAGTCAAAGATACTACACCTGTAGATGAGTTCCTTGCTGGAAAGAACTGTTTGAAAGGGGTAACTAGCTTGTTCTTAAATTATTTTCCCCAAAAGTGACGAATAGTAAGTCTTTAAAGTTTTAATTTTGATTGTCTCATTACTTTGTTTTTATATCTATTTTATATGTAGTCTTTAAAAGCGGGATTTAAATAACTCATCATTATTAGACCTTGATCTTTAATGGTTTTGATTTCTAAATAATTTTAACCACAAAAAAGCGGATGCTTTCGAAAAGTCGGGGTTTAGATCAGTACATACGAGTACGTAATCTAAGGGTTAAAAATTATTCACTAGGTCGTGGTTTTTGAATTTATTTTGAATATTTTAAAGTGGTTATAAGATAAACCGCTGACTATTTCCATTAAATACGAAGTGATTCAATTCAATTCAATTGAGTACCTTATAAATTTTTCTAAAACACAAAACATCTTGAACTGTAATGGATTTCTTATTTTGAACTGATATATGGTATCAAACATTTGCTTCAAGTAAATTACGAATAAAGTTTTATAGATTACTTTACTTAAGTTTTCATAGGTATACAATGCGTTATAAGTTTTTATGTTGTTTTGTTAATTTTTAATTTCTAAAATGTACTAAATTGTATTTTTCTCATTTTGGATACCATTTTTTTTTTCAAAATCCGTACGTATCATTATGAGACAAAATTTGAGTTCTTGGAATTTCTGTTGTACTTCAATATTAGTCATTGAATGAAGGCGACTTTTTATTTTGAAAAAAAACACTCATTGAGTGTGAAACTCTAAGAACTAATTTCTTTATTTTCTTTAAAAGCGTTTCTATTCATCGGCTACTTATATTTATACTAAACTTTACAGGGATCTGGCTGGTGGAAATATGAATTCTGTTACGGAAAACACGTCCGCCAAGTGCACAAAGACCACAATGGAGAAATTTCCCTGCTTCTGGGATTTTTCGACGAATCTTTACACAAAGAGTGGCTCAACAAGAATCCTGATAAAAGACCAAAGGCAAAAGATGTTCGGAGCGAAATTTCTCATTTTTATCAGGACGGCACAGTATGCGATAGAACAGGGGAAAAAAGGCAAACCGAAGTTAAATTGAAGTGCTTCGAAAATGCCCCAAGTCCTGCTACAGTGTCGATGTACCTGCTTGAACCAAAAACGTGCCAATACATTTTGGTTGTTGAGTCTCCTCTTATTTGTGATATTTTGGAAGTTGTCGATGAAGATGGGCTCGTTCCGAAACATGCACGGGTTCAGGCTACTGCTAGTAGAGTCTTTGGGGATAATGAGGAACTTTGATATGAAAATGATTAGATTCTTAGTACTTATATAATAAATTATTAAAGTAAAATTTTGTCTTTAAATCATTTTATTGTTTTTGCAGTATTAAGTACTTTATTTTAATTTTACGATAAAGTTGGAGGCAAAATCTCTTCTGGTTGCTGATTTTGTGGTTTTTGTGAATGAATTTCAGCTGTAACTTCGGTGAAGATTTTTTCCCATTCCCAGCTTTCATCTGGCTCTTCTAGTGCCATTTGAGATTGTAAGAATTTTGTTAGAATACTCAAGTCAACATCTTCGAAAGAAGAAAATGCGTTCTGCTTGAGTAGATCGGAGTTGAGTTCTTTAAATGTGACCACACGATTTGCTGAAACCCTGCAGGAATAAAGTTTTGTAATTCTACTATATACAAACAGTGCGGACGATTTAACGGATGCACTTGATTTTCTTAAATTGGCTTTTTCGAAGAAAATAATCTTTAGCTTGTACATCTTTTAAATATGCATGTGGGCAAAATCTACGATCTAACAAAGGAAATTTTCGCAGATTTTAGATAAATTTTTGGATTAATTTTCTGAAGCAAAGTGGGTAGATGCCCAGCAGTTTGATTTTATTTCCGCACAATTGTTCGATTTTGGAAGCTGGTTCATAAATTTTAATTCAGCGCAAAATTTCGTGCTAAATCTGGAGCCGGATCCGATGTCAAAAAGCAAATTTCAACAGCGCACGCGAAACACAACATTTCGATCAAGAATTCATCAAGTGTTCGAAATTGTGCAAATCGCCAAATTTTATGTATTGTTCCTGACTTGTGGTTAACATTTTAACGTCCTGTAGTTTGAATTCTTGTTCGAAAGAAATGTTTGCATGAAGCACAGTACACCTGTTAAGCCGATTGCATTGGTTTAAATTAGTGGTCTTACGAAGGTGGCTCCACAATTTCATTCATTATGAATTCGTCCTGAATATCGTCTAAATCTGGGATTATGGGTATATCATCTATGGCGCTCTCCGTAGATTTGGACTGTGGGCTGAACTGCTCACTGAAAAAATGCGCTTGTAATTTATTTTGACTAAATCTTCTGTACATTTTCTTACTCGCCAAACATAGTTCGTGACCTTCCCTTGAATCTGGAAAATAATGTGCTAAAACCATTTCTTTTAAATGCAAAATATAATTTACTGTGCCGATTTATTTCCACTATCTGCCCAACCGCCGGAAATGTGCCTCTTTGGAGGGAGCTTCGAAGATGTGTCCTCGGTGCCTTCGATGCTGAGGTCCAAATCCAAATCGAGCGACTCTTGCAAACTTTGCTGCGGGCTGCTTGA
This sequence comes from Machimus atricapillus, assembly GCA_933228815.1. Classification (NCBI taxonomy): domain Eukaryota; kingdom Metazoa; phylum Arthropoda; class Insecta; order Diptera; family Asilidae; genus Machimus; species Machimus atricapillus. The sequence continues at coordinate 57,381,801 of OW121784.1, forward strand.
AGAAGTTTCCGCCCGACGGGATTTCTTCATAGCGCTCTGCAAAGGTTAAAACAATCAATATGTAAATATTTCACTCAGCACATTCTGGAATAACTTTTTTTAAGGATAATTTAAGGTCCTCTGCCCAATCCATGACTACAATAATTTCTGAACCACTTTTGTTTACTTCCCGTCGCCGTGGTTACGTCAACTCAAAATTTAACGAAAGTCTCTCACATGACAGTTGGAACCTGGCGGCGTGTTTTTGTGATTTCTGCATCATTTTTGATTTCCGTTTAAAAAATAGGCAAAATGCCTCCGAAGTCGTCCTCGAAGAAAACCGCAGTGCTTTGGTACAATTGTGAAAAGTGCTCTGCTGTGATAACGGCTCAGGACCAAGAATCGCATGAGAAGCACTGTCCGATAAATCCCAGTGAGGCTTTTGGTCTGTCGTTCGTGCACAGCAAATGTTTGTTTACGACGCATCTGCAACCAAAGCCAGAAAGCGAAGAGACGAAAATGTTCCCGGCGAGTCAGTTGAGCAATTTAATTTTTATCAGCGAACAGGCGATGAATTTGTGCAGTTTTGTCGTCTCCGAGCGCGTTGTCATCAGCTGTCCCGAGCGCCCTGAACTCGCTCCTCTCGTTCGTTTAGTTTGGCCGACTGCCAATCAGTTCCTCACAACTGTTTTCGTTTCCAACGAAGGTGAGTAAACACTACAAATGTTTCGCTTTCCGGGTAGTTATTGAATTTTCGAACGCTTTTTAAAATCAATTTTATTCTAATGAAACAAGGGAGCGAATATAACCTCTGAAAATTAAACAATAAGATTGCATTATTACACAGAAGTTTACTTATACTCGTAGTTTGCGAAACAACAGCGTTGGTGTTGTTAAATAAAATTAAATGCTGTTCGTTAGAAAGCGCATCACTTAAGAACGACTGCTTCGATTTGGCTAATTGGTTTTACATTTCCAATAGTTTTTCACAATCTTATACTAATATGTTGAGATTCAAATCAGCGTAGACATTTTTAATGGTGAAAACCAGTCCACAATTTTTATGGTCTGGTTTTAAACACAACGAAATATTTAATATTTGACCAAATAAGTTCTATAGTTAGTTAATTCATAGTTCTTTACGTTAAATCATCATTATATTAAAATTTTTAGTCGACAAAAGTTCTAATATGTATGTATCTTCCTGTGTGTCCTATTTGAAATTTTGGTATATGTAAGAATCGATTTGATTCGTAACTATTCGCACAAACTTAGTTTTCATTTTTGTACATAGAAATGTAAGCCAACTATTGTAGTTTATATTTCTATGTTTCTGTAAATCAAAAGGAAAAAACAGAACCCTTATAAGATTACTATCAATTCGATTTTCTCAGGAAATATGTAACGCAGAATCTTGCGATATAGTAATATTATTTTAGTAACCCAAATATTTTGCATTAGTCAACATTTTTAAATCTTCATAAAATGGGTACTGGACATTTTTTTTGGATTTCCTGTGAAATGTAATTTAAAATGGCTATTATGAAAAACAAAAATTTTGTTGTTCGTAATTTCAAATAGCATATTTAACAAAATATTCCCAAAATATAAAAAAAATACATTATTCTTCGTCGTTCTAAAAAAACTAAACCCTTCTCCGCTTTGGAGAAATAACGAAAAAGAATATGATACGGATTCCTCTATGCGCAAGTATAACTCGCACTTGATCGCTTTTTTAATTGATTTAAATCATAAAAAAATTAGAATTGAAGTAAAAATAAGTTAATTACTCATTCAACTTTATATGCATTTTGACTTTTTTATGATATCGATAAATATGAATAAAAGAACTGGATTCACTATTTTCTTGTTGCAGATTATAAAAACGCATGCGAAAAGTTCAAAGGGTTGCAGCTTCGTATAGAAAAAATTCCGACCAAAGTGTATCCAGCAAAGGAAGTTGTCTTAAGTTTGGAGAAGGCAGAGGACATTTTAACTGATTCACAGACCTGTAAAGATTTCACGTATATAGTGAAATCACAGTTAATTGGAAAAATTTTTTGTGAAGGAAATACCTTAACTTGCGACTTTTACAACAAAAATATAGGTCTTATTTTCAAAAACTTCGTATCGAGTGTTGATTCTAAGAATACCCTCGAAGATGAGCTTGATAAATTAAGCCTTCATGATTCAAGGGAGAAGCAATTTTACGTGATATCAATGGAAACGGAAGTTAACGTTCAGTGCGATTTAGTTGTAAAAGATTCAATAGTAGGTGCTGCAATAAGTATAAGCGATATTGGGGGACTTTCGAATGTGCTAGGCACCATAGAAGAAGCCATGGATTTTGCTTTGGGCTTCCGAAAAATTCCAATGGGGATCAAAATTTCTCGAGGGATATTACTGTTCGGTCCAACTGGCTGTGGAAAAACCATGCTATGTGAGGCTTTAGCCAACAATACTAAGGCCGAAGTCGTTTGGATTAATACCAATGAAATTTTTAGCAAATTTTTGGGGGAAACCGAGAAAAATCTACAGGCAACATTTGAAACTGCTTTCAAGAATTATCCGAAATCAACTCTTATTATAGTCGAAGATCTCGATAATATTTGCCCGCGGAACGAAAATAACGAATTGGTAAAGAGAGCCGCATCCAATTTCTTGAATTTGTTGGACAGCTTCAATCATAAGAAAGAAGCTTCTCGAATCTTCGTGATAGGAACGGTAGGTAACATAGAAAACCTTAATCCAGCCGCAAGAAGATGTGGGCGCTTTGATGCTGAAGTTGAAGTTGGAGCTCCGAATCCAAGCATTAGAAAAGAGATTTTATTGAAATATTTATTCAAAATCACTCACACTTTGTCCGAAGAGGAAATATCAGATGTAGCTCATGTTACCCATGGCTACGTGGGCTCTGATTTGTCTAACTTAGTCTATAAAGCTAGTGTTAATTCTGTAAAAAGTGGAAGAGATGCGATTGAGATCGCCGACATGAACTTCGCACTTAGCCAAGTGAAGCCAAGTGCTATGCGCGAGGTTCTTATAGAAAATCCCAAAGTAAAGTGGGAAGACATTGGAGGTCAAGAAGAGCTTAAATTGAAGCTGAGACAAGCGATTGAATGGCCTCTTCTTTATTCCGAAAAATTCGAAAAACTTGGAATTAGGCCACCTCGCGGAATCCTAATGTTTGGCCCTCCAGGGTGTTCTAAAACAATGATCGCGAAGGCGCTAGCGACTGAAAGTCGCGTCAATTTCCTGTCGATAAAAGGACCTGAGCTATTTTCTATGTGGGTGGGAGAATCTGAAAGGGCAGTGCGAGAAGTCTTCAGGAAAGCTCGACAAGTAGCACCTTCTATTATATTTTTTGACGAAATAGATGCCATTAGTGGAGAGAGATCTTCGGATAGTGGCTCTTCTGTTAAAGAACGAGTCCTCGCCCAGATGCTGACTGAAATGGATGGAGTGAATACACTTAATAACGTCCTTATTATTGCCGCGACAAATCGACCAGACATGATAGATAAGGCGTTACTCCGGCCAGGACGAATAGACAGAGTTGTCTACGTTGGTCTTCCTGATTTGAGCACGCGGCTATCAATTTTGAATATCAAATTGCGCACAGTACCTCTAGCTGATGAAGTAAATATAAACGATTTGGCCAAAAAAACTGAGGGCTATTCTGGAGCTGAAATACAAGCGATTTGCAGTGAAGCAGCTATTAAAGCATTAGAAGAAAATTTTGAATCTGAATTAGTCAAGGAGAAGCATTTTGAAGCAGCTTTGAAGATTGTCCGGCCCAGGACAAGCTCTGATTTGTTAGAAATTTATAAGGAATATATGAAGAAAGATAAACTTTAGATTCGAAATAAGTTTTAATAAAAAAAATTCAACTAATTTTGCGTTTTCTTATTAATGGCTTAATGGGACCTATCCTGCTAATTTTAGCCTCTTGCCATGGAATTGCTATTTTGGCCTAGTCTCTACGTTAGCCATGTTTGCCTCACTGGCCCATCATACTGATGAGATCAAGCTAAGAAGAAATTGAAATGCTAAAAATTCGTTACCTACTTGGCTTTTTGCCAGTAATTTAAATTCTCTCATTTTCAGGTTGGAGAAAATGACTCTCTGTAGTCTTTTTTTTAGTTTTGCATTGAGAAAATAGTAATTTAAGGATGTTTCCACTGCTTTTATAATATAATTTAAAGTACGCACTGGGTAATTTAATTGGTTATTACTACTGCGGTGAAGTAGCAAGTATGTAAGTATGTATAATAAATATAAAAGTATGGTATTCGAGGTTGTCTGAAAAATCAATATGAACAAATATAGTAAAAATTCTTTGGTCACCCCACCCCAAACTCTTTCTTCCAGACTATAACAAATGGTTTTTCCTACACGAACCGGGTCTAGGCAGTTCCCCCTTCTAATGTGACTGAGTTTCGACCCGACTACCTAAACTGCCAGAATTCCACTATCGTAAATATTTGCTGCGGTTTGGGGAACCCCTGTTTAGAGTCCTAGGGTTAATAACTTTTACGGTGCAACTGTCTAGCCAATCACCTCGCATTTTCAACTTTATGTAAAATTTCAATTAGCAATTAATTTTATTGTAAGCAAACTCAGTATTTTTATGTTTAGTTTTTGAACGTAAAGACCATTTCAGTGGTTTTTAATAGATTTTAAAACATGTGAGAAGCAGACAATTTCTGCACAATTAAATGAATTATTGGAAATTGCAGGACTAATTAACCTCTGAGGGACACACACTGGCTTAAAGGGGACGACACAGTTCCGGCTAGTATGTATTGGAAATTGGCGCTAATGCCCGTTCTGGCTCAATTGAACTATGCTAAGAGTACGTTGCAGTTTCATCATTGACATATGTATAAGAAAAATCAAATTACATGCAAGTTAATTTAGTTATGTTACGCCGATGATCATAAGTCACTTTTTCGTTTGCACATAAAAATGCTTATTTGTTAGTAGTATAATTAAATAAATTCCTTAATTAATTAATTAGTATGTAGTAGTAGTAGTAAAACAAGTTGAGACATTGAAATTTGACAAAAAATTGCAAACAATCTATTTTTCGACATTAACACAGGCTTTACAAATTTTTTTAAAAATAAATATGAATCAGTGTTTCAAAAACAAAACTTCAAAACATAAAAATAATCAAAATAATTTTGTTAGAAGTTTCACAATCGTCTTTTCAGCTTTTTGTTCCAGCCTAGGTTAGTGTGCTTCTGGAGTCAGGTAGTACTGTTTTTCTACATTTTCCTGGAATAGATTTGTATAATTTGTTGTCGGCTTAAAAACAAATGTTTTCACGTTTATAATTGTGCAAAAAATTTCCTGTTTTTCTTAGATCGTCATAATACAAATAATGCGTATCCATCAAGCACGTCTATCGTAAAATGCTTTTCATAAGAAGAAATGAGTTGCCTCCAATCGTTCGTTCAGCCCATGTTATCCCCAGAAAACAAGGAAAGAGTACTTACGCTGCTGGAACGCAGCCTCCTTGGTAGTAAAAGATGAATTTGAATCTATTTCCAAGATTTTCCGCCTCTCTGGTTCTTTTCTTGCCTTGCCTTTATTTATCCTTTTTGTTTCCTTTAACAATTTTTGCGATAAAATTGGGAGATTGTTCACTGCCCTGCACTTCTATTAATTTTTCTGTATATTTGCCTACTCGACTTATCCTTTAGTATTCAGTGTTTGAATTTTACAAAAGTTATCAATTTTTTGCTTCATACTAAATTTTGCGCGTAAGTGAAAGTACCCTATAATAAATTCACTTAATTTTATAGATTTTGTTAGATGTTTGTACACGATTTTCACGTTCACACAAAACTAATAAAGTGAATCGAATAAAGTAAATTTAAGGCTGTAGTTACCGCCAGTTACCGCTAATGTCCTTCACTCGATAGGCTCAACTAATATATATCTAGGCGAGGCATTCCGACATCCAAAGCTGCTCTGTGACTCCAATTCTAAGGACTTATGTACCTCCGAGGCCTTATTTCTTGGCTCCTACTAAGTTTAAAGAAAAATGAGTGGAAAAAGACTCTATTGCCCTTTGCTACCTAATCTGAACCAGATCGGTCTCGATTTTGTGTGTGTTTGTCTCTGAAAGTATACTTTAACCTACATATTTTCCTGTTTGTATCCCAGTTATCTAAAAAATGGGTAAAGTTAGCGATAATGTTGCAATCAACGACAAAGTAAAGTGCTCTCATCCAATTATCACCGAAACTACTAAAAAGTACAAAACTACAAAAGTTCTTATTTTCTAGAATACTTTACGATGTGATCAACTGCTTTTGAATTAATTATTGACGGAAAATGACGAAAGCGTACCTATTTTCTATGGTTGATTTGATAGAGCTCTGAACTAATTCATTAGGACTTGCGATTTACATATAAAAACATATGCCATTTGACCTAAACATTGTATTTTGATCGGATACTATCTTTTAGACTTTTCATTTGATGTATGCATTATTTTTCAAAATTAGAACATGAAACGTTAAGATTTTCAAATGTTCCTTCTGTTTTATAAGTAACCGCAGCAAGATATAACTTCACAATAACGATAATTACCTTAATTGAATTTGACAGAGAACCGTTTTTCCCAAATTTCCTAATTGTTTCCTAAACTTCTGAAGGTAACGGCCCCAAGAGAGTCGAAATTCTTCAAAACCCACAGATAGTAAGTGCATTTGTAAAAAACGCAGTCAGGTAGAGAATAAATGTTCAGATGATTAATTGATTCTGATCACATCGAGAGGACGAGGAACAAAAGTGACTACAAGAGCCTAAATTACCACCCATCAATAAGAGAGGTTCGTGCTGTGCTACTTGTTCTAACATTCTTAGCGGTGGTATAAGAGGTAGGCGAAGAAGCCTCAGACCTTCGCTAGACATTCACAGATACCTTTGCCAAGAAAAGGTGAAGGTAATATACCTTAGTTGGTAACAACGCCCTAAGTCGACTGAAGCACAATTGAAATTCTTATCGCAGAACGTCTGTTTTTTCGCGGACTATTCCCATTGCATATCTTTAGCCCTCAAACTGAGTCCGATTCGCTGCACGGTGAAACGACATCGTGTGCAACTTTATTTAAGTTGTTTTCGTGGCAACTGAATTGAGCAATAGACCTTTAGCGAGAAGACCGAATGACAAAAGTGCTGTAATCTTAGGTTTGCAGACACAATGTGTCATATTCATTTAGCCATATACGGCGACCCGGAAATTGTAGATCGTTGGCGCTCCTTTGTGGTGCGCAAGGAAGCAGTAGCCAACTCCAATGCCAACTCCATATTGGTTAGTGCTATCTGCTTGACAAAAGCATGTAACAACTCAATTTTCTCTTGGATTGACAAATATTGTAATTAAATGAAATGATCTGAATACGATAACGTCATACAACATCTCATTCTTCTCCAGTCGTGAGAATCGTTTCTCTGATGAGGGTCCAAACTTCAGTCATCCGGTACCTCTCAAGCTTGGCTCATAATCCTTGTTATAGTACGAAGCTCTATTTGTTTATATATGTTTTGTACTCAAAGTTAGTCTACTTACTAATCTAGCAGCTATCAAGAAAGTCTCATCAAACATTAAGACAAGCCGTGGGCTCTGTAAATTTACGTGCTGTGGTTAAACTGGCGGTCATCAAGGTTACGGCGTTTGTCTTAAACAAATGTTTGAACAGGTCGTGGGTAATTTTTACTACGAAAGTGAAGGGTGGTTGTTTTCTAAAGATGTTTGCTGCTTCTTGAGATCAGCCTGAACGTTTCTTTCTTAATCTAACGGAAATACCTGAAAATAAAAGTAACAAGAAGGCTCTGTCGGTTATATGACTCATTTTAAGATGTTTATTCACCTCCGGTACTAATGCCTTGTATATGTATTTGCAGAATTATTGCTTGATGCTTATCTGAAAATTTTGCAAGGTGCTTAACTCAAGCCTCGATTAGTAATGCGTAAACTACACAAGGCTAAAAGGTTAATAGAGGGAATCGAAAGGAAAAGTTATTTATGCAGTCTAGAGGTGGTCTACTTTGTACTTGCACTCTACGATATTTATGATTTATGGCTGAAGTCATGATGGCTCAAATGTTAATGTCTTAATTTTACGGCATAGTTTATTACTATTTTCGCAATTTTATCCATGTTTCTGCACAATAAAAACTTGGAATGAAATAAAACACGAAAAATGATTCCTATTCTATGGAGGCCATTCCTTTATTGTGTTTTTTAAAACCCTGTATGGATATGTAGGTATAGTGTAGAAAAATAACTAAATGAAAATAGAATAGACAGCATTCAAGTAACTCTTTGCGTTCTCTTAAATTAAAAAAAAGGTGTTTTTTCGACGAATGGAACTTGTACGTACAACATGACGAATAACTTATCCATCGAACAACATATCCAAAACTTTATTAAATAAATTTAACGCAGATGGTATTCGTGGAGTATTGAGTGTAAATGAATTGCACCGCATATAATTTAATTATATTGCTATATCTTTTATGATTCTTTAAATGGATCAACAAGAAAAACCAGAAATATTTTTTTTACGAAGTACATTGTATAGTATAGTAGAGTAGCTAGACGACCTATAGTGCTATAGTTAATATAATTCGGAGGTAATGTACTAAAAAGTGGTCTTTAGTCAACAAATCCTTATCTAAATAGCGCTACATACATATTTATTCATGTTGCTTCTGTTTTATTTGAAAAACATACTTGTTCACAATGTAGATGCTGAACTAAAATTGTTACAGTAATTTTACGGCAATTGATCTCACCTGAAGCATAAACTGTGGTAGGCGGTCTTCGATGGAAGGAGTACTACCTTTTTTGCTTGTATTTATTCATACTACAGGTATACTTACCATATGTATGAATTTGGTATCATAAATTTTAACAAATGTCACTCGGGTTAAGTTTCGCATCAAAAATTAGACTCATAGTGCTTTGGCGATCTGCCAGAAACGTTAAATTATTTTTGAGACATATTAATTTATGGTAAAGTAAAAGTAAAGAGGAAGCCAGATTTAATTTTAGGGTGTGTAACCAATTGAGCCAAGAACTATAAATTAAATTCAACCCAAGTTTTATAAATAGTTTTCAAGTAGTTATATCCACACTATGTTTTCGTTTAGAAAGGGATTAAGATTGACCTTGAGTAAATTATAACATTTTAAAATACGCTGCTACAAGACCGTGAAAATAACAGAAACTTCAACTTTTTTGATCTTTTAAAGGTCGGTTGTTCGTGCGCCTTTTACTTGTAGAATTATTGGCTGTTAAATCATATATTTACTCACTATACTACAATAATAATTGATACGGCAAAAGATGTTTCTTTTAAAATTGCTCAAAATGTAAAATAAGGTGGTATTCAACTTTTTGTCAGTTTTTGTCAAGTTCAATTCAAATTTGGTATAATGGGGTTTTCTGTTTTCGCAAGAGGTACATAGGAGTGATATAAATTTTTGCGCGTTATTAAATATTTTGTTCAATAACATTTTTGGCCTATAAATAAATGAATGTCGATTAAATCAACTGTTATGTAAAGGTATATTGATTATTTGAAAATCTTGGATACACTAGCTATGTTACTTACATTTGCTCAGTTTTATAGTTTAGTGATCTTTATCTGTAGCAGGGTCTTCCGATTTAAGTCACTTTTCACCAAATATTTGTCTTGGCTTACTCAAAGATTGTAGGCATAAGAAAAGGTTTATCAGTACCTTAACTTACTTCCTGTTCAAATGCACTTTACGAATAAATGGATCAGTCAAATTCCTAAGAGGCAATCGCAATGTCTCAATATGATGCTCGGTTAAATTTAAAAGTCTCATAAATTTTATGGCGGCACTGTCGAAATTGAGGAGTGCAGACGTGCTATGTGTTAATTTTGAAGAATTTCCTGTGTGAAAACAACAAGTCGGAAGTATGCTGATGTCATAATAAAAGTCCGCCCACTAAGTAGAGGTATTAAGGCCTACCGCAACATTACTCCATCCATCGATTCAATTTTAATCTTATCTATGTAGCTCTGGCTTCTTATGATGCAAATGTGGGGGAGTGGAGGGATCCGCGGTGCTTTGGATGTCTGAGACTTAAATTAGTATTAGGCAGGTCGGATGCGAAAACACGCTTCGTAAGCAGGCAGGTGTTTTTTCCGTCCTAGATAAAACAGGTCAACGCTGTCCCTCTTCTGACCTACATAAAAATGTGCGTTAAGTGCATTTAAATGAAAAAATTCATATATAGTATAGTATTTTTATAGCATTTGAATGTATAGGTACCTATCTATGAAAAATAAAATCTTTTATTCCTTTTACTATTGGTATATTATTGGACTTCTTTCAACTATTTTGAGATTACTCTATATTGTAATACATTATGTATGTAGGTCATTATATGGCTTCCATTGCGATTAAAACTTTGCATATACATAAATATATGTATATTCTTAAAACAGAAACCAAGGTTTTGAAAAATGTTGCCTGTCTATTTGTCCGTTCTAATCTCGGGGACGGCTGAACTGATTTTAATGTCTCTTTCACTGAAATGATAGAGGATTTGGTCGAGCATGATTTAATTTATTTTTTTAAAAGTTTGTCTCTCTGTTTGTTTGCTATAAAAATCTACACTATTGCCCCAATTGCGATCAAAATTGGCATATGTATATATTATTAGAGCGACTGGAAACCCCATTTATGGCAGAAATATGGACAAAATAGTGGCTTCAAATTTTCAACTTATAGTGTGTTTCTTTGTATTTATACCTATAACATTTTTTGTGTTGCTTGTTTTTGAGAACTCTTACTTTTAAATCCAAAGTAGGCAAAGTTAGGTTAGCAGGTAAGTTACTATACATACATACATATATGTATATACATAAATGTACCTATATTAAATGAAGTTCGTGGCAGAAATAGGAGCTAGTAACATTTTTTTGTAATTATTTCCCAACATTTTTGATAAGTTATGACCATCTTCAATACCTATTTATTTATTTATTTACTAAACTAAGTTCTTAATTATTGCTAATTTGGGTTGTTTATTTTCAAAATGAAAAATAAATACTCTCTATGTCACTTAAATAATTAAATACATATTTATTTAAATAATTACATTCTTAATGAGAAGACTTTGAATGTCTCGCTAAATTTGTGTTATGGGCGCCTTTTTAAAATTGTTTATAATTTTAAATATTATTTTCGTCTTTGGTCTAAGAATCAACAAACATATACGCTGTAGATATAATACAAATGTAAGACTCTAAAGCAATTTTCATTCTTCGATTCTTCGATTCTTTTCAAGAGAGTGTAATGATAAAGATTTAAGTTTTGTATTAACGATAATTTTGTCTGCTCATGGACAGTTGTAGATAGAGGTGAAATAGCGTTGGCTAGACCCTGTTGAAAGCTGATAAAATTCTGTCCTAGGGCATGGACTTGTTGAAGCGCACTGTCGGCAGGTATTTCGTCTTTATTAAATTGAGATTGCATAAAAAGAAGCTGCGGAGTGCTGGTTGCACCGGGTGCGAACTGCGAGCCAAGGGCTCGGTGAGGTGGGACAGGCGCATAAGGGCTGCGTGCTGCTAAACAATGTTCCTGCCTCAGAGTGTGGCACTGCGGAGCGCCGGGTTGCCGCGGCAGTCGCAGCTGGGGCACACGTTGTTCGTCGTCTGTTCGGTTGCCAGAAACAAATCGCTGGGACGCAATCAGTTAAATCGCCTCAGCTCAACTCTTGGTCTCACCAATTCACCATACAGCGACGGCTCCTCCGCCTGCATCAGTCGCTACCTTGTTCTTGTTTAGAGAAGTCTCGAGTTGGGTCTGGTGCGGTCAAGTGACGCGGTTAATTCGCCTTTTGATTCAGGTGAACGGTGTGTGGAATTTATAAGAGGTGTTAACCGGAGTGAGTGACCGTCTTTTGCAATTAATTCTCGAAAGACCCCAAGTGACACCACATCAAATTCAGGAATCTGATGAAACCGTCAATTCGTTATTTTAGCATAAAAGATCTATTCTGTGCTAGTGTTAGCCCCAACGATGATGCCTCCCGAAATCGAGGAGGAAGATGAAGAGTTGTGCAATGAAATAGAAGTGCTAGTGCTTTAAGAAATTATTTGGTGTCTGAGGGCAGTGTGCGACTGAGTGTAGGACGGCGGGTGTGCTGAAGTGAAATTTGCGAAATATCTTAAAAGATATTTTTAAAAATTCTCATTTCTAACCAATACAAAAATTTCGTGGAAAATAATGTCTAACCGCGGGATCACTGTTCGTTTTATGATTGTGTTGGGCTTATTCTTAGGCTATGGAAGCGGTAGGACGGAGGGTCATGTGTTTCGCCATCAGCAGCACTATAGTCATAGGATAGAGCAGGCGGTAAATGACTTTAAAACATCTCAGGTTTTGCGGAATGCTAGTCAAGTTAGGCTAAGACATCATACAACTGGTGGAGAGACAATATTTGTGCAGTCGACTACCCCGGCGGCGGCGGCGCCACCAAGGAAGCACCATCTGAGACATCACAATCAGCACCATCAAGCGTGGGAGCAGCGCGTCTTCCCGTCCCTGAGGTCCCAGTCCCAGTCCCAGTCCCAGACGACTGTTGCACCTCCGGGAATAAAGACCAAGACGAATGGTGCAAACCTGACTAGCGTACTGCAGTCACGGTATTCTTACCACGACGGATTGCATGACACAACCAGAACGAAGAGCAGCTATCTAGCGACTAGTGGACCCAAGTCCAGAGAGATGCAAGGCCGCAGACCAACCGCAGGACGTCGGAAAATGCACCCAAGTCTGAATCTTCATAGAGAAGACATTGAACAGATTGCGCAGAAAGGTTTATCCGGAAGTGCTAAACGCAAAGAATTAAAATCTTTAGAGGATCTATCCGCTGGGGGCGTAGATGACTATTACAGCGAAGACGAGGGCTCCGAAGATAGTGATTACAGCAGCTATGAAGATGAAGATGTCGACGTCTACGACGAGCCACGGAACAAGATCACAGACAGAGGAGGAGGCCTTTTAAAACGGCGGACTGGCAGTATCGTAAGTAAATTTTCTGTCCTAGATAGCGATAGATAACCCGCGTGATCTGTTCTGGCTTGTAAAACCGGGTGTCTCCAAGAATTTTTATTGTCTTTCCACATGGACCAAAGATCTTTAGATTGTCTGTTTGGTCGCCTGCTCTCCTTCAATTGTTGTTTGCGCTTGCTGTCGCCGACTCCGGGCAGGCTGCCTCTGTTTATTTTCTCTGTTTGGCTAGAATCTGAATTGATATAATTCAGAGCTACCTCATCGGAATCGGCTAGTAGGCTAGCCAATCTTTATGCTCAGATAAGTCGGATGAGCTTTAGCGCTCTAAAGATAATTCCTTGAGCATTTGCAGCTGATAGCCGTCTAGGCTTTTCTCCCGCGACTTAGTCACCGCAACGCAATGTTTGTTGTGAATTTCAAATGAATTGCTGGTTTTTGTAGGTTTATGAGCCCGCTCCCATTGGTCGCAAATATCAATGACTTTTAATAGTTCGTCATCGAGTGCAATTTTCGAAATTCATGGGGTTCGAATTGCTATTTTTAGCTGAATTGCATGACTTATGAAGATCAAACCATCAAAGACACATTTTGTATTTATTACTGAAAGGGAAGAGTTATAAATAAAAATATTCACTTAAAAATAAAGTCATTAGCCTTTCATGAGTCTGATGGGATCTTAAAGGTACGATCTCATTTCAATTTTTGCTGACACAAGCAAACGAGCGTAACTTGTTAATTTTTGTTATAATTACACTTTTCGATTTCAATAAGTTTTGTTTTTTTATTTTTTATGAATTCACTATTTTATAGGTCCTTTGCCCTTCGTTATTTTTGGAACCTATTTGATGAGACTAAAAACAAATGGATATTTCAAAATGTTGAAAATATAGTTTGTTTTTTAACTCAATTCGTCAGTTCCTTATCGAAATTGCTGTTGCATTTTATACATATATACACAGCGTTTGTTTGATTGTTCTTTTCTGGAACATCATATAGTATAGTACTTAATTATTACATTATCGATGAATTTTATTATATTAAAAAGATTTTGACTTCATTTACAGTTAGTAGAATATATTCTTCGAATATATCCAATTTTTCTTGAATCAATCAAATCATAGACGGATTACGATTCGTCAGTAAACATTTTTCATCAGCTCCTGTTTGTAGGAAAATAAGTTTAAAAAAATATAAAGGCCTTGCAAAAAATTAAAAAACAATGGATTGTCATTGAAGGTCGTTACATGAAAGCCATCCTAAATCTAGAGATTTATAATTCATTTATAAAACATCTTGGAGGATAAGCTTTTCAAGCGCCTGTTCTGATCTTTATTCACTATCTTATTATTAATTTAAAATTTGTTCTTGTTCTGATGAAATTGATGCCATGGAATGTCTTTGTTATATGTACATATTTGCAATAAATGATGCGCGCTCAAGTAAAAAAAAACAACCTGTTAGCAATAAATTTTATTTAAAGAAAATCAGCAATATTTCAATTTCATTTATCATAAATGTGGGATCGGTCTATCGCACTTCTCATCAGAATTTACGAATTGCTCAAAAGCATTGGCGCCAACTAACCACGGATGGCTTATTTGGATAAAGCAGCGAAGCGCCAATTCGAAGGTCGCAGGTTCCAAATCCTGCTTCTTATAGTCACAAATTGTTGGTTTCCGAGTAATTGTAATACCCACATAATGTATACTCTTCCTTTGTAGCACAGTTTGTGGGAAAATTCTATTGATTTGGGGTTTACAGCATTTTGATCCATTATTTGATATCAAGCTATATTTTTATTGATCTTATTTTGCATTATAAAGGTGATTTTTTATAGTTTAAATAAATCGTTCACAAAAAACGGTACAGGTGCGTATATAGTTTTATCATGTATTAGACTGTTTCCCACATTGATGTTATTAAGCGCACCAATTTGATTTTACTTACATAAATTATTCGCTGGCACAAATTCGTGCCGATCCCCGGTCGGTTATCTTCAAATTCAAGTAAACTTGAATTTTGTAACCTGCTAGCGCCTCAGTTTTTCATTCTGAAATTTTTTCTATGTAGGTCGATCAGTCTCTGTCAAAACTTCTAGTTCAGCTATAAAGTGTGGAGGCAACTACAAGCTCGTGGCGCCAATTTTCATGTGGCAATAGAACATGTATCAACATCTAAGCTCAAGCATATCTTGGAGATATTTGCCTTACAAATCTTGTAAATATTTCCTTTGAAAAAATTTTAAAAAGCAATGCAATGCATTGCATTCAAGAATATCTTCCCAAAGAGTTTTTATATAGATCATAGAAAAATTTGTATTTATGTTTGTTAAGTGGGTGGATTTGAAAAATAAGCCTGCTTTCAAGACTCTATTAGTTATGATTATCGGACTAAATTCTTCCCTGCCGGCAGCAGATATTTCAGATATTAACCAAATGGTAATTCCAAATAGCAAAGAAGTTTTCAAATTAGAGACTTTTTGCCTACATTGCTTTCGGAGATAGAGCGTTAGAGAATTTCTTTTTAATTTCGTTTGGTATCATTATTTTTGATTATATATCGCCAATGTTGAAAGCTTCTTGTTAAAATTAGTATGAAACTTTAAAATCTCTTCCAAATAAATCCTTTGCTGTCAAGGAAAATTAATTTGAAATACATAACCCAAAATAATTTGTTTGAGGTATTTGGTTTTGAAATGAGCATATTATAAATATTTTCTATCACACAGGTTACGGTTTTTCAAAAAAAAATTAAAAATTGGTTTAAAGCAATTGCATCTAATGAGAGCTTCAACACTAAAAATAAAAATAAACAAGTTATAAACAGAATTACATATAAACATAGTTTTGATTCAATAAACAATGAATAAACGCAACAAATTCAATACACTTTTAAACTTTTATTTACATTTTTTTGAGTCCCCGATGAACTTTTTTGTTTTTAGATTATTTCAAACCTACATAAATATGTGTGGGACTGTACTTTGTTATTCGATTCATTGCCAACTCGTTTAAATAACGAAACATTTTAATGACCGGACGGTTTCATAAGAACATTACTGAGAACGCCAATTGCTCGCTAGTCGAAGTGACGGTGATTAATGCAAATTTTCAATAATTTAATGTGATTCTTTACTCTTTTATGACCGATTATCTTAAAAAGAGTAAAAGACAAGGTAATACAACTTAAACGTAAGTATCCTTTTGCGGTAAGCTCTTATATTAATAACCCTGTTTCGTATAATAATCTAAGTAGAAGGCAAGATTTCGATTGAGTAGTAAACCTTTTCTACATATTTATTAAATTGTCAAATTAGCGAAAGGAAAGTTTAATACATCAAAAAATGTTTACTGATATTTTCTACGAATTAATTACGATGGACTTTATGTTCTTTAAATGAGTATTTAAACTTTAATTTTAGAAACATAAAAATATCTGAAAATAAAATCTGTTTGATTATTTTCGATAAAAATACTAAATTACATATGTAGTAGATTTTTGGCCTTTTAAAATTACCGCATTCAGGCTCCAAAAGGTCGCACAAAAATATCTCTATTCTTCACCGACATTTAAAGCGCTTTTCAAAACGATGATTTTATATAATATTTCGTAAAATAAACAGGAAGAGCAATTCCAAGTCCCAAACCTTGAGAAATGAAAAGAATATGCACTGCTCTTTGTTTCAATTTCAGACAGAACTTGTGAAGAGAGACGACCGTGGCAAAACCATTTTGAGAAAATTGCATTTTTAAGTTTCGAGATAGTGGGATCTTTTCATTATAAATAAATTATCTGGGGCAATGCTTCCTTTGTGTTTCTTTCTCCTTTTTTGTGTTTACAAACTCTAAATTTATTTGAATGCTTGAACGTGAACTTTTCTCTCTGATACAGGCTGAATTAAAATCATTCAATGAATTCACTTCTTCAGAATATTTTACATAAGTTTATTTAAACTGCTCTCATTAATCGTTGTAAGATTGGAGCTTTTTTCCATAGAATTGTCTGTTTTAAGAAATAAATAACAATCTCATCAATTTTCATTCCCACAGTGTAAAAATCATCTTAGGAGAGAAGCAGAGAGATGATTAAAGGTTTGAAGCTTGCGACGTTTCCTTTATCTTTCGACACCGAAATGCACTTCATTAATTTAATATGATTTCTTGAGATTTTTGAAAGCATCCTTAAATTAATTCTCTAAAATACATATTAGGTGTACTTACATTTTTGTATATCAGCTTTAAAACGTATGACTAGAGTGGTTAGAAACTACATATGTATGTACATATGCATGTACATATATCTAATAATAGCAGCGCCAGAATCATTTGTTTTCTCTAAATATGCGAATAAATGAAATGAAAAATAAAAAAGTACAAACAATCGGTGTCTACACGCCACATTCAATTAAATTGTGAAATAAAAGCATTTCATCCTAACTTTCTCTAAAAATTTTTGCAACAACATATGAAAAATTTTGGCATCATGCCCGTTTACGAGTAATGTGTCTGTCGATATTATCATTAATTTGAAATAACGCTGCCTGTTTGTATAATAATATGATGCAAACTATCCCCAATTAGCTCATAAGGGTTTTTGGAAAATCCAGACCTCAAAGTCTTTAAATAAATTATAGCTCTGCAACTGACCAAATCTGAATCTTATGAATCATCTTTTTAAATTGTTGACCTCTTGGGTAGAATAAACAATTTATCGTCCTATTCAAAAAGGGGAAAAGGTATATGTAATTTATATTTAGGTCGATGAAACATTCGATAACTGAGAAGAATCTTCATCTTTCTTGTTAAGCTCACGTATTCGGCAAAACCGAAATTCCCATGAGATTAGTGAATTTGTTAAGCTACTTCGTATCTAGATCGAGAGGTCATAATTCAATTCATTTAGGCCAATAAAGAACACTTTAACGAGAATATGCTCAGCGCAGTAACTAATTGCATACTTTCCGAGTCCCTAAGAAAGTGTTCCAAAGTTAGAAGGCATATAATATCGAGGCAGACGGAATTTCTGGGCGAATCATGTCGAACACCATGTCTTTCAATTTTTATTGCCCACAAATGAATTAATTGGAGGACGGGGAATTTCACTGTCCCAATATTAAGTTAACAATTTCTTAAAACATCTCAAGACTCAAGAATAAGGAGGCTTCTTCTGCTAGTAGCTTCGCGCCCGATTTGTCTTAGTTCGATAAGGCGCGTAAAAGAAAAAAATTTATAATCAATTAACACAGGTCCCGAGGCGGCCAATTAAATTGAAATAGACTGATGTTGCGAAACATGTTGTCAAACATGTTTTACCCCGGAGCAGATGACGAATGTTCTGACGACTTATCAGTTTTGGTCGTTTATGTGCTCGGCCTTTTGAGCAGACATTATCGATGACGACAGCCCGAATTTAGTCGAGGGCAATCGTTGCTCAATCCATTCTGATCTCAGACATGGGGATGTAAATCAAGATAATCCGGCCAGATGTCTATGACGAGAAGTTCTGGACCTGCTCACTTCCGACGACCGAGGCACACATGCGATAGTCGCCGCAATAAGATGAAAATTATGACTTGGTTTTCCAAAGAAAAGCTGATCAAGAAAAAGTGAAAACTTGTTTCTAACTGGCGCTGTTACTATACGAACTATGCCATAACCGTGCGAAAATATTTTAGGAATGATCAAAGTGCGGTTTCACCCCACACGAATTATGTCACCCACATGGACCCGTATATAAAATTGAAAACTGAGACCTTTCTTGCGCATCCCGCGGAATCATAACGTTAATTGCGCGCCCAGTGCCAGCGGCTAACCTGATGCTAGCGTATCGGCGGTTATGAGTCAGAGCATTCGCAGTCACAATTAGCATATTAGAAACAAGTGGAAAAGTGTAATTGACACGGTGCCAGGGAAATGTCGAAATATTCTTCTCGTGTGACCAGCCCGATGCGTGAGCAATACAACGGCATAGTGGTCTGATGCAATTTAAGCATAAGAAATGCTTGAGCAGATTTAATTCTGGGTGTGGCAGATATTCCTATCAACCCACCTTGACTTCGCGTCAGGGTAGTTTCATTAAGAAAGAACCCAAGCAGAAAGTGTGCCGACCGAGAAACAAGAAACAACACTTCTATCAACACGTTTGTTTTTTTATTTAATCAGTAACACTCCCACGGGTCGAGAAGGTTAGAACATTGAAAACAGAGAATTTGTTAATTACTTACATATGTAGGTGCAGTACTTATGCAAGTCCTAAACATTTGGGATTTTACTTACGGTTGAGACTCGATTTATGCAACTAATAAAAACCGAGCCAGTTGTAAATACTGGATATGTTGCAATTAATTAGTTATGCAATTAATGCTATTGTGTTAGAATTTAGATATTTCAGATCAAGAAATTTTGTGTCATTTTAATTTTGTAAATCTCTAAGAGAACTTTTAAGAATCTTTGTAAGAACTTTAAATTTATTTTGCATTCAAGAAATATATTCTTTTAAAAAAGAGCCTATAGGTACTGAAATATTTTCAGTTATTGTGGTGGAATATTAGTTTTTAGATTTTGGAGTATAGTATTTCATTATTTTAGTTATTGTGGACTCTTTTAATATTTTTAAGGATTACATCCGTTTTCTTTTCAGGCCACTGAATGCAAATATTAGGCTCTTAATAAAATATGGACTCAGTTACAAGTTTTGGTGAAAATTTTTACGTCATATCGGATTTCGTTCCAGATAATTCTTCTTGATGTTGTATAATATGTATTTATTTCCATATTCCTACAAGCCAGATTTCAATATCCATATCTCAGCAAATTTCCCATGAGAATTTGTTTTTAAAAAGGGCCCCAAAGGTGCATTTAATTCGGCGTATACAAAATCGTCAGGGTAGTAAAATGTTTAGCTTAAATTATTTTACACAGTGAGATATGTGAATATAAAAAAATAATCATAAATTGAAGTGGTATGAATGCTTTATAAAATGTACACAACTTCGAAAGTTGAAACTATGGAGGAAGTAATTTGTCGGTTCGTTGCAATTAATGCAAATTTTTAATAGCGCAAAAAAACTGATAATCTACATATGTATATTTAGCGAGTGTTGCTAATACCGAGTCTCTAGTGAACTTGTGCAAGAAACATTGTAATAACATGTATACAACTTAATTCATTTCTAACTATTCTTTAGCCGATGTATATGTAAATACTTATAAGTAAAAGCAATTGTTGAGGTGATAATAAATTATATTGGTGAATGTTTAAAATTGCATTAAGGAAAATTTTGAAATTGGAGTCTTAAGATAAAAAATAATAGCTTGACGTGAGTGTTAGTGCTCCTGT
The DNA here is from genome assembly GCA_933228815.1 of Machimus atricapillus. Taxonomy (NCBI): domain Eukaryota; kingdom Metazoa; phylum Arthropoda; class Insecta; order Diptera; family Asilidae; genus Machimus; species Machimus atricapillus. Next base: position 57,402,192 of record OW121784.1, read on the forward strand.
TATTAAATAATTTTCAAACCATATTTAGGGAGTACGTTGTATAGAAGAACTTTTAATAAAGCTTGAAAAATTTTAAGTCCTGTTATCTTTAAAACTAAGAGATTTAGGGTCTCATACTTATACCTTACTTATTTGTTACTATGAAAAATAAATGTTAAAAATGAATAATAATTTACGTTTTATCGGGCACTCATTGGGTTGTCGCTTAGGCCAAAAATCTATAGAATAGTCTCTGGATAAGTTGTTCGTTTTTCTCCTCGACAAGTTCAGCCCGAGCAATTCCTACTGCCGCTTGCAAGTCATTTTAATTGTCGTTCTGTGATTTATGAGTTTAATTCTTCGTGCCAACGCCCTGCAGATATTCATCGAGTTGAGGGCAGGTGACCAAACAGGGCGGCCGAGAACATTAACCGAGCGCCAGCCGGGCAAACTATGATTTAATTGCTCCACTTGTGTGAACAACGGCGCTGCCTTTTTGGAAAAAATAAAATATCTCTAATACTTTCACTCCGATTTAAAACCAATTTAAGTTTAAGGAGCTTTGTACACTCATGCGAATTTTCAAACTAGCACATTGCATACTAACAATGAGCTAAACGGCGACAAATAAAGGAAACGTCTTTATTTAAATTGAGGACGCAAAAACAGACAAGCAACGTGAAAATTATTTTTGGAAGTTTTTGTCATAAATGAAGAAATGGATTTCTTTGAAGTTTTATAGGCTTATTTATAAGTTTCATACAAGCAGTAAATTAGAACTAAACAAAGTATGTGCAATAATTTTCCTTTCTGCTTATTAAATATCTCAAAGGTAATTCTCATTGGTAATTGTTTGATAAACTTATTATACATAATATTAATATTAATAATAATGAGCTTCAATAAATAGTCATACATGATCAAATATTTGAGTTAATGAAATTTTTCAACATGAAATAAGCTTTGTTTTTCAAATGATGAGTAAGTAATTCATTTAATAACGGCGACGCACGGTCGAGCTAAACTGATCATTTGCCGCAAATGATCTTTTCTATGCCCTTATGTCACCCTCCAAATGCTACTTAAGGCCTTGAGTTTCATTTCGAAGCTCATTTCTTAAGTAGCTTGTAGGAACTTCATTTTCGGCAAATGAAGATGAGAGCACTGGAATTTTCCAAGGTTTCCACCTGTTAGAGCTGTCATTTTTAATTTCTCGTTCCCAAAAATCACTGTATCTCTCCTATAATTTTTTTAAGTCCGTTATTTCATTACTTTCTGCATTTTAAACTGTATTTTTATTAATAAAACTCTTCCTTGACGTTAAAAGTCACATGTGATTTCACAGTTCACAAAAGCTACTTGCCGACTGGCCGTGTGTCACCCGGATTTCTTAAGTAGTATTTGACGCTTAAGTATAATTTGGAAATGATCATTTGACTCGGCCGTGTGTCGCTGGTATAAGACAATATGTTTTCGGCAGCATATCTTAATTCACAAAATGATTTTGCTGAAATTTAATATAAATGAAATAAGTTAGCTTGATTTAATTTTATATATTCATGCTATTGAAAAAAACTTTAAAGTAATGTAATTTTATACTACATTTTGTTGAATTATCCCAAAAATGTGTACTTTTACGGTCGTGATAAATTTGCCCCACAGGAAAAAATGTATATTTGCTCTTAAGATCATGATTTGGCACTCAGTTTTTAAAGTGTATCATTTGGATCACAAATCAATCCAGACTTTGTTTTGTTTCTAAAATTTATCAAGCTGCAAAAATATTAGAATAGTGATTTATAAGTATATGTAGGTATATGGAAATTTGTTTAAAATTAATGGTTAATACTAATTGTAAGTTATTCCTCATAAAGGGTAATAAAATCACTGCAGTCTATGAATAAAAAACATTCTTGAAATGCAGCCAAAGTTTCCTTCCTTATGTTACAACAACTTTTACGGCTGGTACGTCGACTCATAAATGTTTTATTGAAAAGTGATGTAACAAGAACACTCCTGATCTAAATTCAGTTTAAATATTTTAGGTTTTTTCATTCAGAAATTTTTGGTTTGAGACAATGTTTTTGAAGAATATCCAATTTTATTTTTAGAAATTTTTCCTTTACCTAATTTTAGGATTTACCTGCACAAAAGCGTTTTACCAAATTTTATCAAACTCATTGACAGGAAGACAGACGAACTGCAAAAACACTGTACTAACTAATTACTAATTATAATACAAATGACATAAATTAGTAAAACAGTTTGAAAACAGGTGAAAACAATTTGTATTTAAAGCAAATTTTCAAAAATTAACTTTTCTCCTGTGAATTAACAATCAGCAGAAAGCTGCTAACATTTTTCTATACAAAACGTTCCGTGATATGTTTTCGTAGAACTAATCGTTTCAAAGATATAGAATTTTTAAACCATTTCAGCTTAACCGACCTTAAATCAGTTTAATTTATATTACGTCTTACCTATTTTATCACCGTTATTTCTAAGTGTATGTGTATAGCAATCAGTTGAACTGACTCCTTCATTTAGTTGGAATGCGGGTAGAGTAAAATGATTTTGTTACCTGTTGGTCATTAAATCAAAAATGGTATATGGATGCCAGGTGTACCTCATATAACTTTTGCTGAAAGCAATTACAACTACTAAATAACGTCAAACAAATCTAATGTAGAAACCTTAAAACTATAAAGTGCCAAAAGAGTCAAGTGTATTTGAAATTTCTCAGCCTTTCTTTCAGTTAATGAATTTAATTTTCAACTCCAAGATATAAAAGCGCAAATATCGGTGCCCTCAAGTGGCTAGAAGAGGCCTGTCGAGTGGTTTCTGACATGGGTTTACCCCATTGATGTTAATTCGATTACCAGCTGGCAAATCTTTTTCACTTCCCCAATTTATTTGTTCGCCACGAGGCATTTGTTAATGGAAGGACTGCATAAAAACCCGAAGTTAATCTGCTTTGAGGCTGCAATCCCTCCCGAAATTATTAAACCTAATAATGAACTTAATTGGCACAACCGTCATGAGTGGCTGAGAGGCCGAACGTCGTGGTAAAAACGAATGTATAACTCGAGTTACACGAGTATTTTCGGATCAATTTACTTATAAGGGATTCATTTACTATGAATAGGGGCTTGTTATACAAAAAAATTTATCTTTTATTTTTCATTTCTTTTAAATAAGTTGGACAATACATAAATCAATAAGAATAGACAGCAATAATAAGAAGTTCGGCAATTGACTGCCGTTGGTAGACTATTTTTTATTGATAAAATGTCTGGAGGCACATCATGAAATCATAGTCGGATTACACTACCCAGTCTTTTGATGCTTTTTTTACGAATCAAGAAACGATGAATTTCATGAACAGACCTTGTTGAATATGCCCAAAAATATCCCATTACATCACATCGCGTTTTCGAGAAAATCGTTTTTAAAGAATACAAAAGATATATTTTGGTCATTTTTGAAAACCCGTAAAATTACAAAATGTATGAGTTCGAATCGTGATTCGAAATTTAATTTTATTATCTTTGGCTTCTGATTTCTTCAAGATGGAATTAATTTTCTTTTAATCTGGCACTTCTCACTTTTCATATTATTTTAGGGTATGCGCCAATTCATCATTTCCAATGCAAATTTGTGTGGGATATAATAGTTCGAAGTGCTAATTCGTTTTCGCAGGTCTAAATATTGGAAAAGCACCCTTTCATTTTTGCTTTTCAGTAGAATAAAAAATTCAATAAACTATTCTATTTTCCATTTACTAACCAATACTTTCTCTATTGTCTGGAAAATAACTTAATCAATATTTTTATCACTTCTTTGTTGGCTGAAGTTTTGTAATTTTGCATACCTAGGTAAGTTAGATGACAATGTCATTTAGGCTATGTGACGTCATTATGAATTCAATATATCGGATGACACAAAATTATTGATTATTTTACTATGCTTCACAACCCTCTTGATATGGGTATGAAATAAAAGGGCAGGTTAATTGTATGTACATATTAACGTAAAAAGAAAAACACAATAACAACAGAAAATCTGGCTATAGAATATGTATAATACAATTTTAATGGGTTTCGAAATCACTTATTACAACAGAATTGTCAAAATATGGGAGACCTAAAAATATTTTAATTTGCTATCAAACAGAATGAAACCCAGGATGAACTGAGCACGATTGAGTTTCAGTTTTATCGTATTAAAATAACAAAATAAAATAAATAGTCCTATGAGACTAAATCATAAATTCAATTTTAGGGAGTTTTGTTTAAAACTGTGAAGCATAAGCACTGCATAACCCAAAGGGAAAGTAAAAAGAGTGAATTTTGCACCACGAATATGAACAAAGTGGCGAACTACCGGTTATTAGGCGATTTACACATTTTCAAATTTCGGTTATATGTATCGCTCATATTAGCGCAATCAAAATGAAAATTTTCGTAAACGAATCTTCTGTTCCACAGTGGAAATATCGACGAATAGGTTTAATATATGTTTATGTTTATAGATTTATATATTTCATCCGTTTTGAATGTATTTCTCTTATTTAATTTATTTCATTAATTTCATTTCAAAAAATAGATTTGTTCAGAAAAATTTGTGTACTTTACATAATCAGTTCAAACGTTTAATACGTTATATTTTGTTAAAACGTCTACAACATTTGATTTCATTAAAGCGTCTAAAACATTTTAAACATTTTAATGTTTAAAAGTATAGAGAAAAAATCCGAATATTGATTAATTTGAAACTTTTAGTTAAATATAATTCTTTAGCGTTTTAAAATAATATGTTAAGATTTTTAGAATCAAAACATAATATGTGGTAGATACGAGTATACATAGAAGTTTGTAAAGAGCTAAAGTTTAAGCATAATATTTATAACTATGTGAATTTCATGCCTTATATGTATACATATACATATTTATTTGACTATTTGACTACTGAACTTTTCTACTTACTTCTTGCATTGATAGATGATATGATAAATATACAAAATCTGCATACCTCAGGACAACGAATGACCCTTAATTTAAGTAGTACCCTCTCCATTAAATGAATATAACTACAATATGCGGACAATTATATAAATACATATAAATAAATACGGCATGCATTTCGGAGATATAATTAAGAGAATATAACCTTGCTTGGCCATGATTTCTAAAGTTTTAAGTAGTTTGTTGCTCATTTAGAAAACTTTATTACAGAAAGCCAATGCCAACTTTCAAGTGGTCTAGATAAAACCTCTTAGGAAGAAAAAAATACTGGGTTTATTTGAGTCAAACATTTTCACAACTTTTACCCAGGAATGATGCTCGAGAAGGAACATATCCTTGCGTAGGATGCGCTTTTGAAGGCGATAAAATGCACTTCACTAATTAAAATCAGATTAATATAAGTTCATTGCTGCTGGTGGACGCTTCTGCACTAGATGCAATTAAAACGCCCTGGGATGCAAACTCAAAGGAGGATTGGATAAGCATCATCATCATCCTCATCGCGAAATTGCAGCCATCTATTGCAGGGGGTTCAACCACTTCTTTGCTATTTTAATTGGATATTCTCGAGATTTAGCCACGGAGGAACGTTCTGACCCGGCAAATAGTTGACCCCGATGAATTGCCTCGGCGATATTCCGATAAAATAGTACTTGACCGCTGTGCATAACCAGAAGCAGCTGTTGACGTTCGATTCAAGTAAGATAAAATAGGCTGAGGCTGCCGGAACACTGGCAATTGTTAGGCAGGCTCAAACCTAAAAAACGAAACAGAAACCAAAATCTCTTTTAAATTAAAAGCACGCCCCCAGCATCCACATGCACTCGCTGGGGTTTTATTTGATTGGAGCCGGGCCATTTATGAGACTTTGCCTTCAGCATTAGGTTTATTCATTTGATATGCACACACCGAAATCCGCTCTATTTATCAATTATCGACCGTAAATAAAACTTCGAACACGAAAATTTGGTAAATTCCCTCGAATTTTTTGAAATTCGTTCAACTTTTTTATTAATTACATTATGGTGTTTCATGAGTCAGAGATTTCGAACATGGATCATTAAAAGTTTTGCAAACAGGGATGACAATACATATTTGTTATATAGGGGCTGATATTTCAGCTTTAATGTGTCGAATTCCAGTAGAATTTATCACTGAATTTTTATACCTATGTACGCTAATTTCATAAAAAAAATGATTCTTAAAATCAAATAGGATCAGGATAATTTTCTTAGATAAATATACAATCTGTCTTAACAAACAGTGTTGCAATAAAAATATTGATTATAAGAAAGAGACTTTCATAGTATTACACTACTAAAGTAAGTTTATTTCTTCTTAAACAAAGTTCAAGTGCCTTTCCAAGGTATAAGGAGACTATTCTGCGGAAAGGTCAGCCTTACATCAATTTTTAATGTAAGGGAAATGAAATGAATTTCACATTGAAAGAATTACAACCTGCAGAGAACTAAATATTAATAACATTTCCCAGAATACACCTTCTGAATTTATTTATTTATTTAGCATTCATTAATTTTTTTGTAAGCAATGTAGGATGAAATATTCTGAATAATATTAAAGAAAAAGGAACTTATGCTCCTATAAGATATTTTCATAATATGTACGAATATAAAAAAAATTGTATTTTTTGAATAATATTCAACGTAGTGTACCTATATACTATAATAACATATTTATAATGCAATTATTATTTACGTTAATTTCGAATATGACGGACTTAAAATAAAACATGTAAGTATTAAAAATTAAATAATCGAGCCTATAAAATTAATTTTTGTACACGGAGAAAAATTTCTAAGAAAAATTACCGTGCTGTTTCATAATTTGGATGCATTTTACTCTGGCGCAGGAAAAATTCCCGTGCTGTCCTAGAATTTTTCATGGGTTTCCGGATAAAAATTCTAAGACAGCACGGGAATTTTTCCTGCGCCAGAGTAAAATGCATCCAAATTATGAAACAGCACGGTAATTTTTCTTAGAAATTTTTCTCCGTGTATAGTAAAACAAAGATTATATATTATACTTCAAAGGAAAAAGTCGTAATTGGTTCTGTGATTAGGGCGTGACTTTATGTTAAAAAGATTGATAGGATTAGGTTAGCATCAGTAACGATATCATGTATAAATATAACACCTTTACTTCTTTACGTTTAGTTAGGAGCGTCGTCAAATCAAGAAGTTTTAATCTGTCTTCATAAGGAGCATGATTAAAAAAATCTGCTTAGATGAGGTGAATTTGCACATTATAATGAGACTACTACGGAAGCGTATTCTATAATAAGGCAACCAAAACCGCTGAATAAAATAATATGAAGCAGTATACATACATACATATGTATAGTGTTTCACATCAAGATTCTTGCACCGAAGTTTAATAAACCTGAGTTTCGCTGAAGACATTAACATTTTTGGAGCTATTTAAGAGAAATCTATGCAAAGAAAAGTATTGAAAATTAAGAAAGACTAAACAACATAAAGATATAAAATATTTAATAACTTAGCATCTTTGTTTTGCGTTGCATTTGTGATAATTGGTTGGAAGTTATAAGTAGATTGTTGTGCATTAATTACCATGCCAAAAGTTAATAAAGCTGATAATTGTCATAAATTTAAAAAAAACATTAATTTTCATTAATTTCGCTTTAGTTTCAAATATATAATTCTAACTTTAATTAGGCATTTCAACTTTGAAAAAAATAGTGTGGATTTATTATAAATAATACATACATATAAAATAATTAATAATTATAATATTTTTTTTTTAACCATAACAGTGTATTCTTTAAGAAAAATAGTTTAACCGATAAGGACTAATATTTTTATATCGAGGACAAACTCGCATTTCTGGTTTAATTGCTATTATAGTAAAAATTCAAATCTCCAGTTAATAGATATTTAAGGAAAATAAGCCGACGCATTTGGACATTTTAAATTTCAAACTGCATATGTAGTTTTTTATATGTTTGCATCATTTTAAAGTGATAATTGATTTGATTTAAAATTTTTTAAAGTTCATTTATTCATATATATTCTGTAATGAATATACAGGCACTAAATTTTTGACCTTATATTTCTTTTTGAATCAACACAACAGACGTTATAATCGAAAATTTTTTTTTTGTTTTTTGGTAATTATTGATTAGGTACCTATGTCGTCTTTTATAATCAAAAACTCCATTTACCATTTATAAGTGTTTTATTTTATATATTTTGGAGCCTAAAATGGAATGGTTTTTGAACAGATTTGAAGTCTTTAATCGACTTCAGACAGACAGCGGCCAGGCGAAACATACATATATTTTTTTTTTATCATTGGGAGGCCGAAGGCACACATCATTCTGAGGAGCCAAGCCCACCTTGGCCCCTGCTCGATTACTCCAATGCAACAATATTGCGCTTACTTAATTTATATTCGTTCTGCTGAGCTTGTTAATTGTCTCAAAATTAATATACGCATCATTCATTTCATTTTTGTTATGTTCATTCGAGCAAAAAATTAAGAAGCTGCTGCTCGCGTAGCCTTTAATGGCACACGCTTTAGCTGAGGATAGTGTCTCAGCAAATAAATCAAGTTGCGGCGACAGAACAATTGCCAGGAAACCGGCACTAGGACGCTCCTCATAAATATGTATGTAAAAGTTTTCAGAGGGCAAGACATTTAGCTGAAAGCGGCTTAAGAAAGGTAAACTCAACCGCCGTTTAGCGGAAAATTCTGGGTTGGTTTCATTTCCAATCAAACGATGTTCACTAAGAAAAATTTTTTCATCAGTCATGTGCAAATGGGCTGAAAATAGGTAAATCTTTGAAAGGAAGTATAGATGTTGAAATCAATTATAGTCGGCTTTATAAGGGAATTTTGAATGGAGAAATACAATATTTATGCAAATAAATCTGACTCAATCTTTGTAAAGGTCTAATCGGAGAGAACGCCTCCTCGAAAAAGAATAAATTAACTATGGCAAATGCGGAAGTGATTCGTTAAGGTGTTCAAATAGCCCTGAGGGCTCTTAAAAATATTGTTTAAAAAAATTATGAAGAAAAATACAATTAGAGACTTAATATGATGGTTTCACGCCAAATGATCATTAACAGCTCAAAACGAAATTGAACATTCGAACAGGTTTTAGAGCTTTTTAAAATTACAAGGTTCATTTGCAAGCTAATTAAGTAATAATATCATCGTTGCGGAGCCGAGCCGCCAAATACTGAAGATGCTTCTTAGGAGAAGACTAGACAGAATATAATTTTGCTGATTATGGATATATTTTTAGAGAAGTGGGTCCAATCACAACTAACTTGTGCTGTGCGACTGATCATTGACTGTGTCAGTAGTTCCGACTATTTTTAGCCTCCGCTCCCCAAGACTTGTTGCACAACTTATCAGCCCAGCTAGTTGATGACATCATTAATGTGTCCGGTGTCCAACATTTATCATAGTTCGGTGAGTGTTGTAAACGTCTTCATTTGCATATTCGCTTCCAGCTTTTAGTTCACGCTCGCTCATAATTCTTAGATTCATATCGCCTCTTAAAACTGTTGTCAGTCGGTGCAAATGAAAGAAAAAGTTGAACACTTTCATTTATGCTTACCCCAGCTGCATATCTTCCACTTATCATAATGTTTTACATGTTGACCTATAATTCCACGCTTTTAAATTCAATCCCTGAAACATACCCTATGGAAATACCCAAGAAGTGTAAGTAGTTGGGGCGCATATAAGTTAGATGTAAAATAAAAAACAAATATTTGAGGGATCTCTACAGCAGCGGCAAATATAACTTTTCTCATAAGACTTATTTTTAACTTTTTAAACCACATAAAAAAAAATTAGCAAATTTTTATGTTCTTAGCTTACTTTGCACACCTTGGCGGGCTTTTTAATTTATGCATAATTACAAGCGCACACCCTGGTGAATCGAGTGTAATAAGCAGCATGAAAAGATACTATGTATGTAAGTAGCTATGTTGTAGCTAGGTGTCACGGAATCGAGTCTCACCAAGCGAGTCAAGTAACCATTAAGAGGCGTTATCTCAACCTTTTATTCTGCAGCCCTGGAAGATAAACAAATCTTTGAAAGTTTAAGTCATCAGCAAACAGATTCTGTGGATATAATTTAGCTTGCGCCTTATCGTCTCCTTTGCAATACACAAGGCTGGGTTAACTCAAGGAATATTTAACATAATCAACCAGTTGATTTGTGAGCGCTTTGCTTGCTCCATTTATTACAAATTTTTCCATCCGATCATAATAGGCCTTGTCTTCTACTTTGTTCAGGACAAATATCTATTTAAATGAAGCGCTGTTCGACTTCAGATTGTGTAGCACTTGATATTGTCCGAACAGAAAATTTATCTTTCAAATTCGTTTAATATATGTACATTTAGGGTCTTCGTTGGCTTTATAATTTTGTAAATCTATGCTTTGTATTCCTACACATAATTGGTTTTCGCAAATATTTGCACTCGTGTTTTGGAGCGCAATTATTTAATTGCTAATGAATACAGATATTTACAGCTATATACATATGTAGATGGACATAATTTATTACATATTTCTTTGCAAGTATAGAACACGTTTTGAGATATTTGAAACCACTTTGTTGTGTGAGAAAAACTATGAGATTTTTGTTTTATTTAAATTAAACATGAAACGAAAATGCATTTATTCTTGTTTGAGGCAAATTATGGTACAATACCATACCAATTATTACCTTAAGAAGAAACTGGTTAGATTCCTAAAATATTCCCCGATATTTCCCTCTAGATGTTTAAGTGTAATTAACAAAATAAAATCAATATTTCAACAAATCGAAGTGAAACTTACTTAGTATCAAGAATATTTTGAGGTCACTGATTTCGAATCTATTTAGGTAGGTACTATCAAATTTTGGAAACTCAAAATGGTAGACCCAATATGGTTCAGGAGATTTTAATGAAAATTAGTGTAAAGATCAAAATACCGACAAATTTTAATGAAAATTGGTGATAATCCAACATTGCGACCAATATTTTCACGATTTCAAATAATATCATGAGGAAATGTATTGAAATAACTTTGTTAGTTTAATATTCAATACCTTAGGACCTTAGGTGATATTGAGCATTTTAGATGTGTGGTGAAATAGGGCGAAATGTTTAGGCAAACAACAATTTCTATCACGAATAAGCAATTATTATAAGCTTTTTAGTTTTAGTACCCTTCCATAATGCAACCGTACAATAGCAAATACACGTATTACTTTCTATTGTCCAAGAGTCTTTGAGAAAAACGATTGAGACAGACGGACACATGAGTGATTTGCACATAATGATTTCTATTTTCCTTTTAGAGGTATCGAATCATAAAAATTATATACATACATAATTGAGCGCTTCTTTTTAAATGAAAACAATTTTATTGTTCGTTTCACTAACTATTAATTTCCCATTATGTACGTCTGTCGGTTGTTTACCATCCGTATTAAATATTTATTGCTTAAAAACAGTTATAAAATTTGAGAAACTGCATTAAGAATTGCTATTATAATTAGTCATTATAGCACTTGGGTGTTTTTTCACAATAAATCAATGTAATGTACCTGTTGGTTAAAGAAAACTCATAAATCACAAATCCATAAAACTTATTCCCTATAGGTAGGTACTAGATAGAGTATACATTTTACTGGAGTAAAGTGTTACATCTGTTCTCAAAAAGCATAATGTGGTATGTTTTTTTTCTTCTTATTGCCAAGATGTAAACACTAAATAGCAGGCAGCACAACAAATATTACATAACCATTTAGTGCCTCACATTTCTTAAATGATTTTGCTTGAAGCATTTTTAAGTACCTTAATTGAGGTTGCTTGCAACAATTAAACCAGCTTTAATCAGAGGTTCTGAGGGGATTTGAATTGTGCAAGTCGTTGCTCTCGCAATTGTTCCTCAAGTCTCGTGGTCTTTACCATCATTGTTCTATTGGCCTTTTAAGCTTCTTGGGGATCGATTTAAACCAACAAAGTCTTAGAGAAACGCCTCTAATTGTTCGTTTTGATTTATTCAGTTAATCTTCTCTGGGCATGCAAACTGTGATTATTATCATCATGGACCTTTCTTGGTTTCAATTTAATGTAGTGATAATTAAATTTGTCAGTTGTTATTGATTGTAATATTGTTGGATTTAAAAATGATGATTCGTTGTAGAAAAGTTCCTAAATATGAAAGTTTCGAGAAAAATGCGAAGTTTAAGTTGGATATTTTGCATAAAAAGAATAAAATTAAATTATTTATACTTAAAAAATTGTACTTACTTTCGGGTCCATATGGAGGACATTCATAAAAAACATTATAGACGTATGCAAAAGGACGTTTGTATTTAATTTAAAAGGAAATTGCAGTAAATATTACGATCCACAAAACAATTTCAATATTGTGCATTGAATTTTACTAGAATTGCAGTTATAAACTACTAAATTATAAACGTTTTCGAAAATTTTAATACATAAAAAAGTGAAACAAGGCAGTATTGTTTTTATGGGTAACGTGTTTTCTCAATTCGGTGTATAGATTTATGGTATCAAAATGACGCGTTTTACTAGTGCTAATTGGATTCCGATCAGGTTGTGAGTATTGCCACTTAAATCAACCAATCAGAGCATGATAAAATGATGAACTAACATTTCCCAAATTTTGCTAAAAATTATCCAGCATAAACAAAAAAATGCATTTCTTCTGCGGTTATCTTCTAACACATCAATAAAATAGCAGCCCTGTCCTTCCATCTGTCAGCGGTGGCGTTGGGAAGGTGGGCTCTGAGGTGAACCAGACTTTCTCTCATTAGTGCGCCCTGCATAAAAATGCTTCCGGCACGATAGCTGGCAATCAATTAACAGCACAAATTTACTGGAACGCTTTCGTGCGATGAGCCAGGCGCTCGCTGCATAGGTTACAAAGTTACAAGCAAATTACCTGATTTTACCCCCGCTGTTAATTGATCGCGCTGTATGCACCTAACGGAACATGTGTCGTTTCCAGACTTATGTTGCTATGTTACGAATTTTCTAAAATTGTCTGCTCGTTCTACCCAACTTAAAATAGCGTAATTATGTTAAGATTACCGAATCTATTACAACACTATTCGTTTAATTTTTTTTTACAGGACGTTGAGGACATTTATTCCAGATCTTATGTTCCTGGTACTTTGACACGACACAAATTTGAAATGCTTGGAACTCATGATGCGGTTAAGCAGTCACGAAATTCTCACATCACGAACCAGAAACAACACAGAGGTATTTCTCATCTGAACCCTAAAATGCCAAGGAGATTGATTAGTGCTATTATAATTTTTAGTTCTCGCGAATGCGCATGCTTCAAAAATCTACATTGAGGCGACCTGCAGAACGCCGAAGCCGCGAGTGGAAAAAATCCAGAAAGATCCATCAAAGGTTTACGTCCCGCATTGCACGATCCTTCATCGATGCGGTGATGACACCGGATGTTGCACAACAGACACACAAACTTGTGTGCCAAAAAGTACAGAAAATGTGGATCTTTATTTTTTCGTAAGTATTTTTTGTCCTTTTGCCATACCTTTGTAATGAAATAAGATAAGCGCATTTTAGGATTTTTTAAATTAACTTATTTCGTTATGAGAAATGTGGAATTAAGGTACATATGTATATGTACATATGTATATCCACAACAAGAGCTTATAATTAAGGACTCAATCAAAATTCCTTAATCTTCTTAAATTAAGTGGTTACAACTGGGGTATTCTTATACATATACATTCATAGGTATAACACAGGTCGACGCCAAATTTGCACCCGTATAAAAAGCAGATCATTTCTGAAGGACTTTTTCCGTAGATTACGAATTCTAAAAAAAAAATAGTCAATTTTCTTCCCTTTACAATAAAAGGATAAAATCAGCAAAAGCCTATCTTTACCATTTGTAAAATAAATAATAATTAAAAGATAACGAAATATGTATCAGCTAATAACATAATTTAAGTAAAAGGGTGAGTCTTATGAGCTATTATATAAAAATACGAAAGCCTTGAAAACATTTCGGCCAAGAAAAAAAAACGAAATAAACCCAGGCACATGAAACAAATTTTTTTTGTAGACCGGTGTAATACATATACGCATTGTGTCTTCAAAGTTTTAAAATCTCGATATGATAAAGATCGAGATTTTTTTAAGTGATTTACACTATGATGGACTATGTAATTTATATTTATTGGAAAAAATTCAGATACGCCAGAAGAAACACAGACAAAATCTAGAAACATTTCTGGATTTTGTTTTGCTAGATTTTATGTCGAAGACGATGCGGTTTTTAAAAAAATAGTACTATGGGTAAAAATGGAAAAGAAGCATTTACATTTCTAAGGTTTATTTTTGAAGATTAAGTCCACAGTGTTTTTTTAAACATTATAACAACTCCCTTACACATGGTAAACATAAAAAGGTGGTAATTGATAATGTAAATTGCAACTAGCATTTGGAGAGTGGTTCATAAAGTTATGATGAATAATTAAGTTGTCTATTTAGTTCTTTGTAGGGTAGTTTATCCAGGTTTTATCCAGGTTCTAAAAAGAAGTATTTTTGGTATTTCTTCTAATAGGTGAAGTCGATAAAATCAAAGCACGGCACCATTGAGCGGCTCACGTTTGTAAACCACACCGAATGCCACTGCGTGAATAAAAGCAAACGTCCGAATTACCGGGAGCCGACTTTGCTGAAGAAAGCGACAATTTTGAACTGCAATTGCCCGAGGTTATTCGAGAAGGTCTTGCAAGAAGATGGGTTTTGCCGCTGCGACTGCTCCTCCGGCAACAGCGGCTGCGACTGGCTCAAGAGGGGCATGGAGCACTTTTCGGTTGTGGACAGAAAGTAAGTTAGTCTGCTGTTTTTCGAAATATTTATGCAAATAAGTTGTCGACACGAAACATGGAAGTTTAGCAATGTGTTCAATTATTCCTCTCCCCCGTTTCAGGTGCATAAGCGACGGCAGATGCAAACTACCTACCTGTGAGTTCGGCACCTATGTAAAGAGGCAAGGACGCTGCCCGAGGAGAGACGACAAATTGTCCTATTCGATGAGCTTCCGTTGATTCGGACAGGATAAATTCACATTTGTTAAAGACTTAAAATTGTGTTGTTCTTAAACACTACGTTGCTAGTATTTGACTAGCATAAAATCATAATCAAGGAAATTTTTAGTCAGATTTAGAATATGTACAGAAAGAAGCTGCGGACGCAAATGGAACGCCGAGTGAGTGCGTTTGCAAAGAACTCTTTAGGTCAATTGTTTATTGCCCCTTTCTTGTTGCAGTCAATTATTTGGTACTTTATATTTTAAAGTCATTCCTAGTTTGCAGCGTTGATTCTGATCAGTTAAGGAGCTACGCCCATCTTTTTTTTTGCTATTCTAGTCACTTTAATTCTTTCAGTTAACACATAGAAGGGCTTTGCATTTCAACAATTTATGAATGTGTCTGATAGAATTACATGAGCGTTTATGAAATTAATATAGTTAACAGCATTTGCTGAGTGAATATTTTTCCCCACGAAATTAATTGCATTTATAGGAGATTACGGCTGCCTGTTATGCTACGGGGAATACGTTTTATATAATTTGCTGTTTAAGTAGTTTTACATCAGTTGTATAGCTAAAGATTTACTTCAGTGCCTATCAGTGAATGGGGCTCCAAGCGATATATAGAAATAAAAAAATAAATTCAAAGGTATAAATTGTACAAAGGAGGCCTTCATATCAACCAGATAAGTGAGTGTAGCTTCTTTGTGCAATTTATATTATTTGCTGTTCCGTGAATGGCTCGGGAAGAGATTCTTTCAGATAGCTGCCACAGTACCCAAGTAATGTCTAACAAGCGACTTTAATGTACTTATTTATTAAAGTAATTTGTTTTACAATATAAGTTGAAGAAAAGGTTGATAAATATCCAGGTTAAGGCTCGAATATTTGAATTGAAGATAAACCATTCAAAAGGAAACTGGAGGCGTTCGCAAGCATTTTATTTTGCGATCAAAAACCAAAGTGATAAATAGTTAAGAGACACCGTACTGTTAAGTTTGCTTGTTTAAATAAATTTCAAAAAAAAAAATTATCACAATTTTGACACTGGCATATAAAAATTCATTTTTTGATAATAATCTTAATATTAGTTAAATCTTTAGAGCAATTTAATGATGAAAAATGACCATTTAAGAACAAAATATATGATAATATTTATTGTTGTGTAAAGTAGGGCGTATAGTAGGAATTATGAAGCAATAAAGTTAGCGATATAAAGTCATAATTTATATGTTAAAATCAGTAATTTTGTACATTCTACTCATAACTTTACAGTTAAGATTTCATTCAATAAAACGAAATATTTCAAAAACTAGTGTTTTTGTAGTGTACATAATATATTAATTGCCCTTGTAGAGATATGCAGTATTTCGAATAAAATAAGGTAACATTACAGGGTGAGACAACTAGGCGAATTTCGTATGTTTCTTATGTAGTTAATATGCAAAAATATATTTGATACACTATTTGAAATAACTTTTATAAATCATCCTGTAATTTTCTATTTGTCTCTCCAATCTGCGCAGTTTTGGGCTTTTCACTAATTGCTTAATTTAATTGGATTTCATCATATTTCTAACCCTAAAAAAGTAAAAGCATTTAAATTTAAATAACTCGATTTCTTGCGATTTTTTTTTTTAAATAAAAAACGGTTTTTTTCAGTATCTATAATCATTATTGAAACAAAGAATTCATTATGATTGATACTTTGCAGTCTTCAAAGGATTACTTTAAATACTGAAGCTGATGTTTAACACAACTTTATTTCTACCATTTTCAAAATAAGGTGTTTTAAAAGCAAATGTAAAATTAATCCTCATTAATTGGTCATTCTTATCAAAATGTTAAATATATTTTATGTTTGAAACATTAATATTTAGAGTTTTGGATTTCAGTACCTAATATTTATTTAGGATAGGAAAATTGTTTGATTAGAACTAAATTCCTCAGATAAATCCTACCATTTTACCGCAACCCAATTAATCAATAACAGGTGAAGATGAAAATAAATTTGCATATTCTTCTTCTTCTATGTTCATATCAGCGGTGAAAATTATTCATATTTCAACTTGAAATTTTGACCAGAGATTCTTAATATCCTAAATTTTGATAAAACATTTATATGTCCAAAACTCGGACACGTTTTTGATGGAATTAATAGAGAGTTAACTATTTATTTAAATCAGCTTTCGAGTGATCGCATAAAATCCCGTGTTTTAAATTTCACATATACAACGATTGCAACCAAATTAAAACCACCCAAACCTGTTAGTGTTGAGAACTATCCAACGATATTTCGATATTGTCCTTAAATCATAGATAAGATTATGACATTTATTGTTATTCTAAATCTTCAATTTGATCTCTTTTTCCGTTAAAATATTTATCACTTTTACACACGAGAACTCGTTTGACCCTAAAAATGTTGATATTGAATTTTGATGCTTGAACTAGAGAAATGAAGACATTTATTTTCAGGTATTGTAATAGTCTGTGCTTGAGGTTTCAAAAGCAGTTATTTATGAATGAGTAAATAATATCTGTAATATGATTCTGAATCCCTAAATTTTATGCCTATCCAAAAATATACCATAAATTCTCTGGTTTGAATTTTAATATTTTCATTTATTGAGGAGAAATGGAAATATTTTGGAACGCGTTCTCGACCGGTTAAGTAAATGTTGAAAATGTGATAGATCTTTTTTTATAAATTGCTTAAAGTCAAATGTAACAGACACCAGAAGGTCTAATTCAAATAGATTGAAATGTTCAGATTAGTTTGCTCTTCAGACTGATTCGACCAAATTTTTTTGGAGCAGTAAATGAAGAAGATGCTGCGAGACAGGGCTAATTCATCTAAGCGGCTTAAATAAACACGATTTCTTTTTTTGAATTCGGAGATACTCAGATATGAGGTTTCTATCACCTCCGGATATTTTTTGGTAATCAGAAGTGTAAATAAAGTGTGGAAGCAGCTGCTACCTGTAACCCGGCTCCTTGCACATAAGAAGCATGTAATTAGAGCCATTATGCGAGATAAGTAAATAAGTGGATGATTTTGCGGAAAAGTCCAGGTTTTTTTTATTATGTAAAGTCTGATGGATCTCACGTCTCACACATTCCTTGTTTGCTTACAGCGGAAAATTCTTTTGAGTTTTCTTGGAATTGCTGCAGTATTTGCATTTTACAATTTTAACAAGGGCATAGTGGAAGAACTAATTTAAATTATTTTGTCATACTTATATTAGAAAGCACTTATCATACATAATTCATTTCTTCATAGAAACTCGCTTTCTTGCCGGCTCCGGCGACCTGCCGGGCTCTGTTGATGCTGGTAATGAATTTTCACTCGCATCTGGAATTGATCTTGTTACTTTAATTGAAAGAAGCAGCCAGCGAGCCGACAAAAGGAGCGAGGAATGCAGACAGTTTGTTTGTTGATGATCAGCTAGAAAACGTTTCATGAGATAAATAGCTGATCTTATATCGACGAAAAATTTCCAACTGAATATACATATAATATGTATATTTTTTTTCACTCTGATTTTCTGATTATAACAACACCGAATCATTTCAGCTTGATTTGAACTGATTCACTTTATAAGCAAACAAATTTCTTGTTTTGATTATTCAATTTTCAGGGGAAACACTTTAGCTCGATAACCCCGCATAAAGTAAAATGAGTATTAGATTTATTTTTAGGAAACTTATAGGAGAATAATCGAAAACTAAGCCAAAAGATCATTTGTGGCACATGCGGGACTCGTTGACAAACTGCCAAGTGATTTGCCCGCAACTTATTCAGCTGGCACAATAGACTATTTATTTTACGGTTCCGCAGAATTTCGTGCAGTTAATATAAAACGGGGGTGCTGAATCAATTTGTAGACCTCCGAGTTGCGCATGCTTTTATTGCTTGAGTCGGGGATTTTTCCGTCTGGCTGTCGTCTATTAAATCGAGTTTTATATTAGCTAGTGAACTGGAACCAAACAATCGCATTCCTTTCAATCTCGCAATCGCCGGGAGATCCCGAACATTCTTTGAGAACTGCCTTAACTTTTTTAGAATTAATTTATGATAAAAGAAAGATCTTTTAGTCATAAGCTAGTTTTCATAACTTGCATAAGACACTTGTTATAGAAGTGGTTATGAGTGAATTGCGCTAATATTTTTATTTTTTGAATTTTCTACTATCCGGATTGAACTATGTAGTATCACTAAGCATATAACATATAGAGGACTCAGTTTGAACAAAAATTTGTCGACGAAATTTTTCTTCTTCTTCTCATTATCGTGGATCCCACAAGGATTCATTCTCTCAAAAGAGCGCAGAATGAACGATGAAAGTTCATTTCCATTTAAGTGGGATCTCCGGGAGGCTACGTGCTGGGCTGAGCCTTGGCTGGTGAGGCAAGATGCGGTGCGGCAGCAGGTCGCTGCTATTTCTCCTACCCTGCGCCGCGTCTGCCCTTCAAATAAATGTGCGCGCTCTGCTAATGACGATTCCGAGAAATGAGAATTTACTTTCAGAATGTAAAGTACTGTGGATTGAGTACAGTTTTTTGCATAAATGGTATAATTCTTACTTTGTCATCCATTTTAAATTTAGCTAGTGACATTTGGGAGCAAGAAAATGAAATATTTTTCTTTGCTCTTTCTCGAGTGCAACAGGACCCGCTAGAAAATTTGTTCTATTTAATAAGGTCCAGAGGTATTACCAATTCGAACCCAACCCTTTTTGAATTAAACTTAATAATAGCGAAAATTCTCTCAATGAAAATTATAAATTCACAAACAAGTTCAACAAATTGTGAGTCCGATGAAGATGTAATTATAACAAGCTCTTTGGATGCGTATGCAAATGATACCGGGGAATATTCAATGAATGAGAAGTTAACTGTTTCGGAAACAAATTTTGAATCTTGTCAGTCGCAATTGTCCAATGTTGACATGTCCGATTTAAACGAAGATTATAGTTCTTTCTCTCAAGGAACGCTTTGTGAAAACTCTTTAAGATATTTTTGTGGATATGTAATGTTTAAATTTTTACTCAAATTTAATTGTGAAGACTGTCGAAGTTTGCTAAAAGACGAAATACTGGATATTAATAAAAGTGAAATCTTTATCTTTAATAAAAATTATGCATATCACGATAATCACCTTAAACTTCAAGCCCCTTCCGATACACTTTTCCGAGTTTTCAAGCTGTATTCGGAAGTTTTTTCAAAACATTTTGAGAAAAGCGCTCATTTATTATATATTAAAAAATACCTCGCCGACCTCTGTGTTCAAGCAATAAATCAAACAGAATCGTTTAGTTCATGGTTTGAGAAGTCTGATAAATGTTATGATCACCGCATATACAGGGTGTCCGGTAAATGAAGGATAATCCTGCAACTGCGATGAGGGTAGACCATGTCCTACTATATGCTAGAATTTTAGTTTAGTAAAAGTCCTACGGTTTTCGAGATATTAATTTTTTTATTTTTTTTTTTGAAAAAACCATCCACATTCAGTTTTTGTCACGCCATTTCCACAAATTATAATTTTTTACAGTCAATTTTTTTTACAGTATTAACGTATAATATGTGTCATCTAAAACAGTATTTCGTTTTTACCTTAAATGTTGCAAAATACTCCAAAAAAAATTGTAATGAAAAATTTCCATACAAAAAAAAATGTACTATGTAAGTGAACCGTACCAATCACTTTAAAAAGTTGCTTGATAAATGCCAATTTTAAAATGCTAA
This sequence comes from Machimus atricapillus, assembly GCA_933228815.1. Lineage (NCBI taxonomy): Eukaryota > Metazoa > Arthropoda > Insecta > Diptera > Asilidae > Machimus > Machimus atricapillus. Next base: position 57,423,047 of record OW121784.1, read on the forward strand.
ATTGGTTCACATTTCTCTTTTAATTTTTTTTTATGTTAATTTAAATTGATGAAGGTAACCATTTCAAGGACAACCATTTCAAGGACGAAAAAATAGACTAAATAAACTGAATGTGGATGGTTTTTTCAAAAAAAAAAAATAAAAAAATTAATATCTCGAAAACCGTAGGACTTTTACTAAACTAAAATTCTAGCATATAGTAGGACATGGTCTACCCTCATCGCAGTTGCAGGATTATCCTTCATTTACCGGACACCCTGTATATATTAAATTTTTTCCTTTTGGTGCTGATAAGAAAACATTGTTTGTGGCTAGCAGAAAAATTGAAATGTCCTGAAAAAACTTCCTCCCGATCCAAGTTAAGTATCATAAATGCCTAGAAGAAGAAAATAACTAAAATTAAACTAAAACCGCAAAAGAGTGTTGAGGAGGTTTTTCTATTATGATAAATTTCCGAATTACCGAAGAAAATTGATAACAACAAATTCTTTACATATCAAACAAACCCGCAGAAGTAGCAGCGCACGCATATTTAATTGACGAGATGCGAAGACTCTTCCTCTTGCCTCACCAACCCTCCCAATTCCCAACCCAGCAGACCAGCCCAAGCACCGCAGATCCCACTTAAATGGAAATGAACTTTCATCGTTCATTCTGCGCTCTTTTGAGAGAATGAATCCTTGTGGGATCCACGATAATGAGAAGAAGAAGAAAAATTTCGTCGACAAATTTTTGTTCAAACTGAGTCCTCTATATGTTATATGCTTAGTGGTAGTATACAGCTTATTTTAGGTACTGTCTAGTATTACTACTATTGCGTTTTTGGAAAAAATTGTCTAACTTTTTGCACATAAGGAACAGATTGAGTGTGAGTTTTCCCGATTTTGATGAAAGTTTGTAGAAAGGTTAACCTGACGAATACCTACATATGTACAGATAACCAACTTTAGTCGGTCGTGTGTGCTTCCCAAGATAATGAACTGTAAAATATTGAAAAGTGGCATTCTTCATGGCATTTTTATTTAAAAAAAAATCATTAGGAGTTTTTGAAATAAACGTATTAAAGGTATAAATATATATTTCAATTTTTAGTCGGTGAGGTGAGAAGCACGCATTTGTCTTGTAATATGGTGGGTATAATGTTAAATTTTCGTTTAAAATATTTATTTTCAAAATTCGAAGTAAATTCTTTACAGAAACCGGATGGAAACAACTCTAATTTAAGAATATGAAGAAATCGCGACAGAAAATTATCCTTTTTCAATTTTAAAGTTGCATATTCTTAACTTCGGCCTCAAAATTTTCGGTTTCTGTTTTTGAGTTAAAACAAATTCATAATTCAAAATCCAATAGAAAAAGGAGTTCACGAGATTTTTTAAGAGTGATTAAATTTTAAGGTAATTTTTATTATGCCCTCCTAACTTTGGTTTTTAAAATAGTGTGATAATTGTTGAAAAAAAAAATTAAAGTAGAGCGCGTTAAAATAAGAATTTGGTTTAATTTAATTTGCCCCTACATACCTTACGAGCAATATGAATAACAACTCCGTGATACACTAGTTTGAGTGTTTTGACAATTTTATTGCACGAATCAGATATTTTGGGTTTTAGGGAATAGTTTTTTGCGGAAAACTATTAAAAATAAATATTGTTATTCAAAAGTATCTGGAAGATACAGCAGGCTATCAACAAATAAATAAATATTATAAACAAATTATATCAAATTGGATCAGTTATTTTAAAATGGCTTAAAGTAGGTATCACACATGCTTGCTCCTAAGAAAATGCTTAAATTTGTTTTCTTACGAATAAAAATAGCATCAACATTTTTTTCAAGGCATCTATTAAGGTGTTATGCGACTCTAGCTTTATGCTTGTTTTTAGTTTTGTTAATACAATTTATGCCACCTACTGTATTAATAGAAATTGAAACAAAACAACGTTGTTTTGTATTCGTTCGTATTAAATTCCATTCCAAGTCATTGGGGACCACCTAAAGATATTATCAACATCATCACGTACTGCAGGATAGTCATTAATTAATCTCAATGGTCCCGAACTGGTTGGGACAAACCAGTAGACGTCATCGTTAAAAGAGCTTGTTCGAGACTTTGATAACATCAACAAAATCGTTAAGGAGAAATACCACGGTAGAGGATTAAAAATATGCCTCGATTTTTTATTTTATGCATAATTATAAGGAAAATGATAAAGCAAAAACGAAAAATCTATGATGAGAGCCACTTATTGGTTCAGGATGTAGGTACCTATCCACTCTATAAAACGTTACAAAAGGATGTATACAGAAGTATATACATTTTTTAAATCTGAATTATACAAAGATCTCACTCAATTTATTTATAAAATGAGTAAATTTTGCTGTTAATTCAATTAACAATACACTTTACAAACCAATTGACAACTGATTATTTTGAAGTTCACTGGAAATACATACATATGTATATATGTATGTACAAGTGCATATCAATCATCAATCTTCAAATTTAAAAAAATTGTCTACTTCACTTCTGTATAAGTGTTTCTTTTTCTTGTGTAAATAAAAATGAAAAATGATATTGGTTAATAAAGATGACAATTGTTTTTTATATTCTTCTTGGAAAATTTTTTTTAAGTATATACTGAAAAAATTAGGAGTATATATTACCTACTTACATATGTAAAATAGAAATGTTCTAAGCAAACAGTAAACAAATCGTCTAAATTTTAGTAAAAGCTAAACAATGTACTTTTGCTTGTTCAATTACAAATTTTTAACTCTCCCATAAGAGGGTCTTGTTTTAATAGATAAGTAATGTTGTCTTCGTTCATATTTATACTTTCTGTTCTTAGTAGCACATAGTTGAATATATTGAAGTTGAAATTTAAGGAATCCATACCTAAATAAACGGATATGTACCGAATTTGCTCTTGAAATAACTTTAAAAAATTGAGCTATCGAGTTAATGTTTTATGAAAATTAGCTTTTTAATATACATAAACTAACTTTCTAAGGGGGTGTGGTGTGGTAGAAAACCAAGTTGTTGATTTTTTCGGGTCACATAATGTATACATATAAAAATATTAGATCTTCCTGTGTAACGTTAACATTGGCCGTTGCTCGTGGGTGGGCAACTGAGTGCATGCTATAAAATGAGTTTTAAGTCCTAGTTAAAAAGGATAACATAAACGCCCCTTGCAAGCTGCTCTGCGAAAGATGAAAAAATAGTTTTCACAAATAGAAGCAGATGTCATGTCAACACGCCGCAGTTCAATATAAGTTGAATGCAATTCTTAAGATAGACGGAACACGCAACAGCAAATTCAAGTCCTCATAAAACTTACTTTCTTGTGCACAGTGCCACACGCACCTACCCTTCCCGTCGTGAATGAAATGAGGATAAATCTATTTTCTCGTCTACTCCTACTGTTCAGACGAGTCGAATAAGAAATAACATTTGTCTTGGCTAGAACTAAAACCGATCTTGACGCTTGATCCACTTGTTACTCAATAAAGTGTTAATTAACGACAGTAAGACGGATGTATCAGTGGCACATGTTCCACCCTTTGCCAAACGGTCGGAAAACATTTGTGACAATCATAAAATTCTTTTGACAAACCATTAGTGAAATGGATACCCGACGCAGACGAGGGAGATAAGACGCGTATGTACAGTTAAAGCCGCAGACGTTGGCGCAAGCACCCGGTTTTATCCACTTCTCTTCTCCGACGAAGCTCCTCGGTTTTCTTTTTAGATATAAAGGAAAGGCGACCGAGGTGATCGTTGGGAATATTTTCAAGAGCAAAAGGCGAATCACCTCACCTCGGAAACCCTCTGAACTCTACCTCTAAAAAATGTAAAGTAAAGGAAGGTGTAAAGACAAAAATATAAAGCAGACGGCATTGTAACTAGGGATCATACCAGAAAAATAAACAATTCACCCCTCATCTGGAATGCGCGAGATCACTGCGCCCCGGAGTCATCATCATGTTGCATATGAACTGAACTAAATTAAAGAATCTGAGTAAGTGCAGTTGCGAGATCTTGCCAGCTGTGCCGTTCCTTCTGGGTGCACCATTGGCTTCAAAACTTTTCATCTTTTCTTATTTTTATTTCTTACTCAGCTGCTTTATGTATGTGGCGATCACGACAAGATCAGACGTTTGGTTTTCAGTTGAAATTTTGCCTTTGGTTCGTACAAGACGAAAGCTCTTCCGCGATATATTCCCGCCTGTACATAGACCTCCTTAAGACGGAGAGTTTTAAGCTAACTAAGAAGTGTTGCTCATAGTCCGAATCTTAGTCTGAGTCCGAATCCCGAATCCGAATCGAAAGTGTGTATACTATTCCAAACACGGGTCGGAAACAGATCGTTTGAATCAGTCTAGTGAGCGCACGCACGATCTATTTAAGTAAATCGAGTTGGAGAAAAAAGCAAAATTAGCAATTTCCAGTATATGCTGCGCCTAAAGGCGCCAGATTGGAAAACCGACAATTCGCCGTCTGTCTCGACTTTCCGGTTGTCTTGATTAAGAATTCTGATTTTTCACTTTTTTTTTTTCTTCATACCTATATCTCGCATTTATTATAGTCCCAGGTGACTTTGTGCGGCGCGGAATGATTGGTAGAGAAAGGTGTCATAGTTGGAAGTGTTATTAAAGTGTTAATATCTATCCAATTAGTTTGTTTAGTAGGTCAGTGAATAACGTTGACTTTATTTATAAAAGTGTTGGTTTACATTAAAGTGAAAATTTTTTTAATACTAAGTGTAATACCATAAAAAAATGCTATTTTTTAATCAACTTTCAACGTCGGGTTGTTGCACCTCATTTGCTCAAATGTGGGCCGACGACTTGAATTGTTTGAACTTTATCAAGATATAAAGTTAAGATATCTTTTTGACTTCGGGCTGTGTAATGCAATATTTACAAATTTTTTGAGCTCTGCTAAAAATTACGAGAAGGCGGCAGACTATGACATGTGTTCAGAGGGAATTTTTCGTAATCATATCAGCAATTCTGATAGTCGTTCATGTAAAACAGCCAGTGAACTCATTTCAAGATGATACCCGCCACCACTTAGGGTGGTCGAATCGTCTGCGACATCGTCACACTCCTGAAAAATATATTAAAAAGCAATTTTGGTCACATTCGAGCAGTCGGAGCGGATTGTTAAAGTCGAAGACATCTCTGATGCATCAAGAAATTTACGACTCAATAAACAGGAAACTTAAAGAATCGTCAATTACACCTCTACCTTGGGGCCATGAATATCTGCACACCACTTCCCTTCCCTTAATTGATCACGACGTTCCTCGGTTAAATCAGGGGTTCGGCAGGGGTTTTAGTAACGCTAAAAGTAAGAGCGATTATCTGGCGACTCCGTCGGCAGCATTGCGACCCGCTGAGTCACTGTCTAAGACGTCTAAGGAATTAAGTGGCAAAGAAAAGGACGATTCCGAGACATTGAAAGACGAGGATTATTATTATTATTATGATGATAGAGGCGACTCCGCACCTGCCGCGGGTAGTGACATCATCCCGGACTCTGACGAGGAAAATTCTGCCGGCTGGCACAGGAGGACAGCTGCAAGATCAGGAAGTGTAGACGCCAAACATGACCCCGCTGCTGCTTTGATTGATGACTACACCTTTGTGAGTTATCCTCTTTTTTTTTTCTTACCTTTTTAGACTTCTTCGTATATTTGGATACCTGCAGAGCACTAATTTTCTTAAGTAGTTCACTCTGTGCCACTTAGCGTTATTAAATTGTGCCCGCTCTCTGATCCAGAAACCTAAACGCGGAGGCATTTCGCGATGTACTTATTTTAATTAACAGGGAAATAATTGAAAGTTACCTTCTGCCGTTCCGGAAACCCACCCTCACCCCCGATCCCCTTTAGTGTCGCTCTCTAAGCGCTATATCCTTTTTTATTATTTGCACAAAACTTCGCTTGCATCTAGGCTCAGACTCGCGTACCTACCGTTTAATGGAAAATGAGATGTGCCGAGCAGAATTTTTAATTTACACACCTTAATGGCTTTTGAATACGCTTTTGCACTGAATACGCTTCCAGTTCACAGATTTTCACTGCAAGTTTAACCAAATAATTTTTTTTATGGCATTTTGGAGCGGTGTTAAAGTGGCCATGTAATTTACAAAGTTTTAGCAATACCGTTTAATTAATTAGTCACCTTTGAGAAATACACATTAATTAAAAATCACAGGGAAGGTAAAAACACTTACAGAGAACTTATGTCTCAAAGATCTATTTACTTTGAGTCATTATCCTAAAAATTTTTCAGAGTTATATTTATAAATTTTGATCACATTAAAGTAATAAATTCTTATGAAAATGCGTCCTTAGGTATTTAAAATGTAATTAAATGAATTGTGGCTGTAAAATGTAGCTAAATATAAACTAATTTGATTAGCTTTTTAATTTTATAGCGACGAGTAGTAGATTAAATAAATATCTTTTGCAATTTAATACTCGGCAAAATGATTAAAAGGGCATTTAGAAAAATACATAATTCTCTACCTCTCAGCGTTCGGTATCCTCTGAAGTATGAATTTTTGCTATCAATTAAGTTTTTGTATTAAAGGGTAATGCTATCTCTTCACCATTTTTTTTGACGTCTTAAATGCTCTCTTAACTATTCAAGAATGATATCCAGATGGTTTTATGTGAGAGAAATTCTTTATGTGGCTCAAAAATTTGAATTTTCGAGTGAAGTCCCTCGCTGTTTTGCGAGTAATTTAAGTGCGCTCGAATTCACTATTTAAAACATGAAACTCATTTTTCTTGAAGCTAAGTATATGTTTTTCGAGTTGGCCGTGACACAAGCGCATTCATTTCTCAACTGATTGAATTCAAATTTTAACTGTAGCTTAATAATGACATTCTCTAGTAAAGGCCAAACGATTTTTTGGATTGGTTGACTTTAACTTCTTTTACAGTCGATTTTTAATAGATTTTTTCGAAAAATATTTGGCTACTTTCTACCCTGTATGTTTTATAGAAGAGTCTTAAGAATAAATTATATGACATTTTTTAAACGATTTTCTATTTCATAGTTTTTGTTACTGTTCTACGACATTTGATAATTGTTGTAAAATAAACAAATTGAGATTTTTGAATTTTTAAAAGGTGAACGTGAAAACATTATCCTTTTTCGTAGCTAACTATGTAAGCTATTTGAAGTTTCGTCTGTATGTCTGAATGTCAAAAGCAATTCATATGCGTATAAAAACATTTGGTAAACGGACGTACAAAGATTGAAGATGAGATTTTTGGAAAAATAAAATTTCTGGACCCCTCTCCCGCAGAGTGGGAAGTATACTCGAAATTGTTTATTCTACATGTTTGAAGGCCTTTTGATTTTATGTCTTCAGTCATGAAATATTTGCTTTCAAAGTTGCTATCAAAGCGTACTTGGGGGCAAATCTGTGTGCCTGTTTGATTGAAACTTCCAGGGCAACTTCTAAAATCATCACATTTCATTATATGTATGTATTATAATTTGATTTAGTTTTAATTTTTTTAACTTAACTTTGGTGTACTCCCATGATGTTGAAAAAATAACTGAATTTAATGTTTTTTTCGTAAACAAGTCGACTGTTACTACGAAGATTAGTGGAAAACTGAGGAAACGAGGCTAAAAATTAATAAAAATGTTTTAAGCTTTTTCAAAATTACGAAGTTAAAAGAGATTGAGAGAAAATATTTTTTGGGGATTTTGAGTATATATTACTAAGAGTTAAAATGGAATTATTGTATAAATTAAATCTCATCTTTTAAGATTTTCTTTCGAACTTTATGAATACAAAAGAGGGACAGAACTCAAAAATAAAAAAATAAACTTTATGAATACGATCCCTTATATTTGTAAAGAGACAATAGGGGTACTCTCTCAATTAGGCAGAGAATATTAACAAAATTTTTGTAAAGCCTACAAGATTGTTATTTTATACCCTTCTTCTTCTTATCCTTTCCAAATTTTTACTCGTCTTTGATCACATAGGAAGTTGAAAAGTATTCGACCTGTTTGAAAAGTATGAAAAAGGAAAGGAATCAACGACTATCAAATCCCATCACTATCAAAACTAGAATTACAAATGGAGAAAACACGTTGCACAATTACACAAAAAACAACAATATGTTTGTAGTAAAAATGTTTAAATTCACAATATCTATATAGTGACCTTAGTTGTTGCTCTTTAGCCTATGTCAAGATTATAGCATATTACACCATTCTTAGAAAATTGGAGCGGATAATAATTTGCTTGAAATGAGATAAAGCTCGTCGGCAAAGTTAAAAAGATTGAACTAAAATGAAAATGTTTATTGAAAAAGCAATCGCACAAATGCGTTTGTACATAGATAAATATTTCCCAAACTTTGTTGCAAAATATTGCAAACCATTAAATGCACATATTATTAATTAGATGATATCATAAATAATGAGTTTATTTTAGCGATAGTATTTTTATTTGGCTTTACTTTGAATATTTGCGTATTTTACTTGGCAAATTACAAGAGAAAGTTGAACTTCTTGTGCTCTTCTTTAAGAATATGTATACCTAAATAAAAGATACATTCTCCTAAATATAAATATTAGGCTATTAATAACGCACTCCAACATGCGCACACGAAGCATTTATGTCGCTCAAATGACATAATAGCCTAATTCAAATTCATTTTTCATTCACGATGCAATCGCGTTGCAGTGGATCTATTTCATGGGAACTGGTAATTATTTCTTATCGCTCATTGATTGACCCCATATATTTATTCTGATTAATTGGTTATTGGAGCATGCGGGTATTCCCGAGATCAATTGCCTCAAGTCGGCGTTTTGTATTTACTTAATTTGTAATTACAGGATTATCTGGATGATGATCCCACTAATCAACTCGAGGAGAAATCTGCGAGTTTAACTGAGGAGAAATGGCGCAACTATGGAACAGCTGAAGCTGTTGAAACTTCTAGAAGACGGCATATGTCTGAAGGTAAGATTATAAGTAGATTTTCAATAAATAATAATAAATATATGTATGTATATCTTTAATATTTCGGGTATTTGGCAACGTATTTACAAGAGGTAATTAAAGAATAGTGGAAAATATACTGACTAGAAATTTTTATTCATGAAAAAGTTCTTTAGTGTGCCAATTGAAAAATGATTTGAAATAAGTAGCACGGATAATACTACGAACGTTTTTATATTATTGTTAAAATGTAGTCATAAATTCTTTAACAGATTTTAGTTTCGTCCCAATTATAATAAGTTAGTCAATACGCCTAAAGAGATTAACGTGAGTTTTGCCATTTTAAACCTTGAAAGTTCTTGTCTCATAAATGATTTTTATGAATAAAAACGTGTTTAGGTCGATTATTTATTGATAATATCGAAAGAATATAACTGATACATGTTTGACCTCACAGGTTTTAACTTGCTGTAAAAACTGGTTTTAACATTTTATGTACCTAAAAGTGTGTAAAAAGGTTTTTATTTTCTTCATATAATATTCATTTTATTTTTCTTCCAAAAATGTTCCCTCTAAAATAGTATACACCTAGATTTATGACATTAAATAGAATAAGTACTGGCATCGGTTCATTAGTTCTTTCTAGATTTATTCCAAATACATTCCTTTTACTCAAATCGAAGTAACAAAATATGAATTTTTCAGTTTCTGCTGTCTTGTACCTACATAAGTCAGTTTGGAATTTCAAGAAAAGATAGCGAATGCCTTACCTCCCACAGTCATTCCTCTGCCTTGCCCAAAATAATACAATAGAAGAATCTTGGCATTAATAAGCACTTTCCAGTCCAAACAAACAATTCGAGATTTGTAGTCTTGCGTGAAAAAATTACATATTGTTCCAGCGATCATGATTTTCTGCATCTCGCGCTCGAACCGATCCCCGGAACACGAGCGCCTTGTGCAGTTCCTTTTTTGTATATTTTCGCCAAACAATCGCAAATGAGAAGCAATTTGCCAGCTCAAATTGAATACAATTACAGGTAAGGAGCAGGTTGTCAAATACCTGTGCTCACGAACGAATACTGCGCCTCAAGTAATTGCGGAACTGCACCAGGTTCAGGTAGGAGGCAACTTTCTTGGGATCGCTTTCATTCCAGTTATCAAATTTTCAAAGAACCCTTGAAACACCGCTCCTGTGCCTTGGAGCTCTCTGCTTACCACAAAAGAGAGCTCTTGGCCTTAAAATGGGCCTTCGCCAACCTACGTTTTATACGCGTAGATACATGATATATTATGCAGTGATGCCGGTTTATCGGGCAGGTTCGGCAGATTTAGGCACTATATCAAATTTTACGGAATTCATGACAGACCACACACATTATTATCATAAGATTATGAGAGAAAGTAAGAAAAATTGTTGAATGTTAAGATCAGAAACTCTTCCCATAGCCACATGGTCAAAATGAAATATGCACATAAATTTTCCAAGTAGATTACTTGCTACTTGCTTTTAGCTCACAATCAGCTTTAAACAAGTCGTTAATAAAGTGAACATTCGAAGTACCAGAGAATGACAAGATTATAAACATGCTCCTGGGTGAACGAGCAAGTGTACCTAACCCTCGGTCAGACGAATTCAATTAATCGCAGGCCTTTCTTGTATTTATCATGATTTATTCCCGTAGTTGGAACTTTGACTTAATTCTCAATATAAAAGTCTTATTGAGCCCCCTTTTTCAATTAAATGCAGCGAAAGTAGTACCATAAAAGGGAAAGTAAAAATACAAAGTACTAGTTGCAAATTGTCTAGTCAATATTAAAATGTATTCGTAATATAGTAAATTAAATATATCAAGTAAAGTATAAAAGGAAGACACATTTTTCGAAACTAAAAATTGCCGTTCTTTATTCTAAAAATAATATCAGTCTGTGACTCTTAATTCAACCTCCATAAGAGATATGTAGAGCGCGTCGGTGTGCGCATTGAAAAATAAAAATTATAATAAATTATTAAAAACATTTTTTTAAAACAAAGAACTTATCCCAAAAGTTAAGCTTTGAATAGATATTCAAAATTAAAAAATCCCTGGATGGAAACAACAGACTGCTCAACTCAAAAATAAATCCAAACAATTTATTTTAACTGGTCTATGAGGAATGGAGTTTTTAAAGAGTTGAAAAGTGAAACACTAAATCGGTTCCCACACTCATGTTAAAAATAACAAATTGCCATACTTTCAATATACAATGTATGAAAATTCATTAATAATATATTAATTAATTTATCCATCAGCCGATAACCATTAAGACACAGCTTATACATAAAGAACTTAAAGTATAGATTTTTTTGAAGATCGTTGCAGTGATCGATATTTATTTCTTATGGGTACGCAATAAAATGGTGGGTGAAACGTTAATGAGGACAATTTGCAGACTGACTAAAAAAATATATTTAAGGGATATAACGCGTCCCATAAATATTGGATTTTATAATAAATCTTAATGCGTCATCCTATTAAAAAATTTGGATTAACATAAAATAATGAATATGTTAAAGGTAAGCAGAAATCACAGATATAGTAATATGATATCTTATGGTTTATGTTGTGTCGCATCAAGGCAATATAAAATTTCTCAGAAACTATTGAGTAAATTTATTAAGTGCATATAAAAAAAGACGTAACAAATCAAAATCAATTTAATACCTACTTAATATGTTGATTAATAATATCGATGATAATACGAATCATGAGCACATTCCACTTTTCATGAAAATGATCGTACAAATTTAATTTTAATCAGTAATATGTACATATGTACATATAAAATAAATTTGGTTTACAATTCAAAATAATAAATAAAAAAATTCATATGTATAAGAGATATCATTAATGATGGCGATTTCAAAACTTTTGAAATTGAATAGTCAAGTACCTATTATAAAAATATAAATGCCAAGAATCCACGATCGATTTAGATTAATGCAAAGTTTCGCTTTATCTCTGATTGGATTCCGTCTGAAATTTAAGTTTTAGATTATTTTTTTACCTGTGGAAAAGGAGACGGGACGGGACGATCTTCCTTAATTAGTCAAAACATAATCAAATAGTGAATTAGGTGTATTTTGATAGTCATATAATTTTTGTCCTGCAGCTCAGAAAGTCGCGTCCCACATCACTAGGATTCACCTGGAAGCCATGTGCAAGCAGCCACGGCCGAAAATTATTCAAATGAGCGACGCGTCGAAGCGCTACGTGCCGCACTGCACTCTACTGCACCGCTGCGGCGACGACACCGGCTGCTGCCACTCGGACATCCAAACCTGCGTCGCCAAAAAGACAGAGCAGGTGGAACTCTTCTTCTATGTGAGTATCCGATTCCATAGATTTAGCATAAATATTTTGCCTTCCACCCGATAGAGCAAAAATCGCGTGTCGCTCATTTTGCTCATGCATTTAATTTTTGTATTATTTTACAGAATTTATAGATTAGGGCTTTCTTTTAGGTGATTCCCTTTGGCAGCAAGGACGCAGTCGTGGAGAAGGTGTCCTTTATTAATCACACAGAGTGCCATTGCTTGGACCGGACTCGCCTCGGCAATGTCGCGGCAATCGTTGATAGCACCACAGAAAATATTAATAGTACCAGAAACAGACCGTCCTGCGAATGTGTAAGGGATTTTATGGTTTTCGAGGGAAGGATTGTTGATAAAGAATCGGATGAAAATTCTTTTCAAACCTCAAGCGACTGTCGATGTGATTGCCTCTCAGAAAATCATGACTGCCTTCGACTGAAACGCGGCCTTGAAGGCTTCTCTGTTGAAGATCGCAGGTTGGTATCTTACTTAGTTGAATTGTAAACATTTTTTTTTCAAATCTTTTCATAAACAAATATCAATTTTTGATAAATTGTAACCGCGTGTTCAAGTAAGGCTATTTTAGGGATTTCAAAATTTAGATCGGTATGTCTATTAATTTCTTAATGAAATTTTGTCTAGTTTATTAAAATGTAAATAAAAATTAATTCTTTTTCAACTGAACAAAATTTTTCTAAAAGATTGATTTTTTAATCTTTCAACTGAAATTGTAGTCGGTGTTCCTTATGTTTTTTGAAAGATTTTTTTACGAAGTTAATATTTGATGTAGTTGCAGTTAGCAAAAGACAAAACACGGAATTGTGTTCAATATTCTTCGAGAAATTTTGGAAAACCACGCGTTTTGTAGTGTCTCCAATGAAAAATAATAAAATGCAAAATTAATAATGTATTAAAACAGATTTTTTAACACAGAAAACTTTATCCATATATGTACATATATAACTATGTATATGTGTACCGAAAATTAAAAGCAAATTTTTAACGATCTTTTAAAGTTAATATTTAAAAATTTCGGTGTTTTGTAAACTGAAAAAATTGTGAACTGATATAATAAAAGCTTGAATACATTTAAAAAAAAACATAAAATCATTTGACTCCAGTATCTCATAAATATCAAATTGAAAAATCTGGTATAGTTGTTGTTTCTTTGCAGTTTGTTTTACTTTCGTATCATTTGACCCAGAGCTGAAATTCGGAGCAGTGTTAATTTAGAACCGCTTTATTAAAACGAAATTGCAGAATATTTCCTTAAAATAAAAGAAAGACACGCGGAATTAAGCTTCACGTTAAAATATCACAAGGTGCAGGTGCACTCATGGAGTTTGGACCGTGATTTTCAAGAAAATGTAGAAGAATAAAGAAAGCCAATTTAGATTGAAAATTTAGATTATCCCTTGGGGATTTGAAAATTTCTATCATAACCGCCTTAATCATGTTTCTTCTCGGAAAAGCAGCTTATTTTCTTGCCAGAAAATTCAATTCCTTAAACTTTAAGCTTTATATACAATGTATATACATAAGTAAATTTTGCCAGCCACGAAGGGTGGAAATGAGACAAAGAAGACTGGTTTAAATTTAAAGTTTGTATACTTAAATAAGACCTTTAAGCGTTTTCCAAGGATGCAAGCAGAGTAAGAAAATTGCAGCGATGTTCCCAAAAGTATTTGAAAAGTTGAAATGTGCCATTATTACGAAAATAGTTGGGAATTAAACCCTTTCTTTCTTTATCTTCACAATTCTCATCAGTTCGTTTAACCCATTTACGTCCTCCGATCTCAAGTGAATGCATTCCTTTATCCATTATTTTATTTCTATACTTAAACAAAAGCGTATATCTCCTGCTGCATGCAGAAATTAAGTGCTATTGAATTTGTATTAAAAATAACCGAAAGAAGAAAGAAACCATTGGCTTTTTGTACTAATTGTCATTAGAATCATTTTTATTTTGTGTAATTTTTAATATATTGGACATTTTAAATTTGAAAACTTTTAATTTTGAATTCGTGATTTTTTAATTTGAGTTTTCTATAGCCAATCAGCCAAATAAGCGTTCCTCAGTAAGGATTCATTGCACATTTACCTGAGTGGATTGAAAATTAACGACTTTTTAGAAATTTGTTTCAGGTAAACAAAGATATTATTATTATTAATATCTTTAATACAAAACAAAGATAACAATTAAATAAAACAGTGGCATATTATTTCTTAAGACAAATTAAAGGAACGAAATTTTTTTTTATAAATTATAATATGTATGTACTAACTGTACCACTTAAAATTTGACAAAATTAATCTTTGAAAAATATCGAAGAATATGTTACTCCGTCGGTTTTGAATGGTATAAATTTCTTGATGCTGGTTCGTTATAATTTAAAAAATATTCCACATCGAAATCTTATATTGTGCAGATATTCTATATTTCCTTTATGTAATTGTTCGACCAAATTAACAGTAGCTGCCCCTGGGCGAAAGATTTTGGTGAACTGCTGTAGAATAACTTGTACTTAATTGCATGCATCGATTGTGATTGCAGCAGCACGTACAAAAGAAAATGCAGGTACGAGTATATGCACATTTTCGGTTCTTTCAAGAAGTTATGCAAGTTAAATTGCGAAAACTGGCTCTGTTATCGAAAATTTTACTCGAATCCTCAAAATCCACTGCTGCTGAAAACTTTTCCTCCCAGGAACAAGTTCATCGAGGAAAAGTTCGGCTGCATTGTGCACTTTCCTACGGGCTACTTTTAACGCGCGGCTGGCTAAAGGTTATTTGTCCGAAACAGGACCTTTTAAATAGCACAAAGCGACCCTTAATTTGTATCATGATTGAACTGAAGTGAAATAGAAAACTAAATTGTTTCGTAGCAATTACCAACTGGGAAAGCAGACGACTGAGATAAATTTTTCATTCTTTATATTTGCAGATGCATTCTGGATGGTCGGTGCAGGGAGCCCACTTGCCAGTTCGGGGAGTACAGCGTGCGTTTGGGGAGGTGCCCCAGATCACAGACGAAGCGAATGATTCCTCATTCGTGGTTTGACTAAATAAGACTTTAGCCGATGCTGAAGAATGATGCGGAAAAAAAAGTGTACTTATCACAACTTGATTGCGGTCAGCTAAGTTTTAAACTTCTAAGGTAGAAAGGTGCTCGAAAAGTTGCCAGAAACTAGTCAAGAAAACGAGAATTGCCCAGTATTATACTCGTACATACATGTTAGTTTGGGTTTATAAACAAACAGGAAGTGGCTAATGTACAAAAGCGTTTTTATGTATCCTCCCTTCAGACCGTGGGTTGGAGGAATAATTTTTATTGCCTGTTTCCAACCATCGATTGTAAGTAACTTTAAGTACTTTTGTAATAAAAACTCGATTAAATAAATTCCTTGTTAGAAAGAAGACGTAATTCTATTTCATTATTATAGCGCCCCATTAAACAACTGAAGACTATTCAAAATTGGCGTTTTATTTAAGTGGACTGCCCTTTGTCTAACAATGGCATTGATTAATGCACCATGATACCTGACGTACTTGAGGCTCATAGGCTTTCTGTTTTATGGCCGTTTTCAGTTAGAATTAATAACTTAGAGTACGCATTGTGTTTTTGCTTATATGGACTCTTTTCAAGAAAAGTACAAATTTATATACCTATAAATATGTTTGCTTGCAAGAAGAGTCGTTACCTTTTTTATTAACCGCGCTCTGCTCTTTGCTTTTCATTTACGATTCCACTGGTTTTCTTGGAGTTGTTCGTTTTGGCACTGGACGGCGGACGTATTTCGATACGTTGCAATTTTCTATTTATGAATGCAAATTAACAATAGCGGTCATTTAAAATGGAATAAATTAATTTCGCCCGCAGGTTGGACAATAAACTGGAATTCTTGAAACATGTTAGGTGAATTCCAAACATAAAAATGTATTTTCCACCGTGGGGAGGTCTGAAATGTAGTTGTGTATAGAGAAAAATCTTGAAAGCCTAAAAATTAAGATTTCGCAGATTTTTTAACTAAACCGATACATATGTTTATGAATTAACGAAATGTTGTTATTTTGAATTATAATTTTATTAATCTCTAATAGCATACAATGATGCTGTAAAAATATACATTTCTTTATGCAACGTAAAGTAAAAGAAAATATTTCAAAAATATTTGTTGTACTTATAATTAATGTAAAAGTAGTGGGCGGCACATTTCATCATCGTTTTCAAAACCGGCTTTTCGGTCTTTGCATGAAAATTTTTTTCGATGGAATTGATCTTCTGGCTCACATTCATCAAAATCACTATCTGGTGCAATGTCACATTGATAACCTTTTGGACATTTCTATGAATATGTAAATAGTGAATTTTGGACACTGTTCAACAACAAATTGACTTACCACAACAATTGTAGTTTGGCTTTCCGAATCACTAGTGTTCTTTAGGGCTCTAACATAATTTACTCTCACTAAAATTAAAATGATAACCTAGGGAGAGTATTTATAGAAGAATGATAAAAGAAAAATTATTAATTTGCCTCAACGAATAAAACAGCGACGCATATGCAGAATATAATCATGGTTAAAGTTCGTAAATTCGCTTGAAAAATTGGAAGACAGCCGTTTGTGTTTAAAGCATCAATTTTTACGGAGGGAAACTCCCCCCAAATCCCCTGCGTTTTGTATGGAACATATTCTTCAATGCAATCGTTTTCTTGGCCGGCCTTACAGCAACTGAATGGTACCAGCGAAATTAATTCGCTTTCGCTGAAAAAATTAAATTTTAAAAAAAATATTGATTCTTAACAGAAAATACGAGAACTCTAAATAACTGATTTTCTTTTGAAAGTTTAGTGGTCGGCATACTGATACCATAGACAAATAACATATTATTTGTCTATGCTGATACCTTTTTGTGAACATACGTTTTAAATAAAATGATTATATTTCCATAAAATATAGTTAACCTGAATTTCATTTTGAAGCCATAGTTTACCATTTTTATCAAAAATCAATTTATACCAATTTTCACATAAATCCCGTTAATATGGGATTCAATATAAATACATAATTAAATTAAAATAAGTATAAAGTAGTTTTTGAGGTGCCTGGTCATCAAAATGTTATCAAAGATTTAAAATTCCAATAAGGTCGAATAAACTCAACAATATTTCATGAAAATAGAACTGCACCATGCTGCCAATATAGAGCACACTTTATCTTGTTATTTTTGAAAGTGGTACATATATGTTCAGTTTTTCTACAGATCATGTTAACAACTTTTCGAATTAGATTTTAACGTACGTAAAAATGACTTATACCACTTTGAAAAGTAATGTCTGATGTCATTAAAACTAATATTTTAAACTTTTTTTTAGAGAAAACCAGTGATTGAGAGCCACTTATGTTTAGTTGTTAGTAGAACAGACGTGGCTTTTCCATTTTTCGAGGTTTCTTCAATCCAAGCTGAAGATTCCCAATCCTTATAGTTTTGAACTCCACAACACTGGCCGTGATATTGAAGATCGTCCCACGTGAGTCTCCACTCAGGATCCGTGTAGTAAATTTCAATTCCTCTTAG
This sequence comes from Machimus atricapillus, assembly GCA_933228815.1. NCBI lineage: Eukaryota > Metazoa > Arthropoda > Insecta > Diptera > Asilidae > Machimus > Machimus atricapillus. The sequence goes on from OW121784.1 coordinate 57,440,972, forward strand.
AAGAGCCAACTGAGCAGCATCTTCCAGGAGATCTTCTTTGTCAATTAGAACGTAAGACAATATTAAACTACTTAAAATTGCGACGATTATGAACAAATGCCATGTGCAAAGCATAATTCCGACGTTTGGTGCGGCAGGCTCTCGATTGGATTTCTTAACTAACAGGTATCCGCATGAGTAATAAATAATCATCTGTGCGCCGAAAAGATCTATGAAAAGTAGAATCACACCGATTTCTCCTCTTTCAGTTTTTCCGAGGTATTTGAACAGGGAATATTTGTACATTTCGACTATTATTACTGCAGCAAATCCGATCACTATTTGAATTATGATAAGCGCCAAAATGGTGATTGACAAACAGTTCGTTCTTCTTTTCCCCACACTCTTTGGCATCTAAACATTTCGTCGGCACATAAAAGCACTTAAGTTTGATAAAAAATTCAACTTAAATACAATACTTTGAGGCTGACAAGGCTGATAAAAATTCAAAATACGATGACTTGCTTTTCAAATACTCCTAAGATCATAACACTGGTCAATAGGAATTTTCACCCTTTTCAAGTAATTTCTATTAGATTTTTCCCATAATTTACGAATTTAATAAAAACGAAAATGTTCCAGCAATAAAATATTATATCATAAAATACGATGCGAGCAAACAAAGAATTATAAGAGTTTGCAATTCACATAAATAACTCCAATAAAAGATTGAACACTTAGCAAATATACATATTAAAATATAGAGCCTTTTAACACTTTTCCAAAAGATTTTAATTTTATTACAAATGTGTTCCCTATGTAGGTATGCTTAATAAGAGCTGTAGATTCTACATATTCTCCTGATCAAGGTTTGATTACAAATCCGCCTTCTCAAATCGGTTCTTAGGGGATGATATCTTATAAAGAACAAATTTTTAGATCCCTCAATGGAAAATATATACATACACTTCTTTGATACTCTTTAGAAAAACCAAGAGAAAACAGAAAGGAAAGAACCAAAAACTAAGAATTTTATAAGCCTGGGTAGAACGAGGAGCAGGAATTAGTCTTGTTGAATAGCCATTGTTTTGCTGGCTACAAATTTATATATTTCCACTTAAATCTAAATAAGGTAAAATCATCGAACAGTTGAGCTTAAAAATAAATTAGAAAACTTCGAGTTGACATTAACAAAACTTCATTTACATAATTTCGAAGTTTCGTCTTTTATCATCTTAGCTAACCAAAATCTTAACCATATAAACCTACAAAAATAAGCCGAGAATTACTTTTTGCGTCACGATTTTCTGCAAGATATTTTTGTTTTAAATTGTGTAATTACATATCTAAAAAAACGATGATTCTACCTTTATACTGTAAACTTTAATACAAAAATTAACAAATCAAATGAAAATATCTGTATATTGAAGTTTTTAAAATTTTTTAATAACTTAACACTCAATTTTTGTCATGTCGGTGTTTTAAAAATCAGCTCCCAAAAATATATGCACATATGTATGTATGTATGTATATATTGAACTTGATAAAAATAGCAAAAAATCGTTTGACTGCGCTAATGGTTAGATCCAATGAATTGACAAGAACGTTCCATGTTTACTCAAACTTGTTATTTAAAAGATTATTAGATGTTAAAAATAATTTTTATTGATGAGCATAGGCATAGGCCAAAATCAAATAAAATTCCAATTTATTTTGTTGAAATAAACAAAATAACCCACTCAAGAAAGATACCTAAGTAACAACGTTGCTTAGCAAGCGTTTCTGGGGGCTTTTGTTTTCAAACAAAATACAAATTCAGGATTTTGTTCATGAGACGACGGGTTCTGTAATTTAAATAGAAAAAAAAAAACCGCTTCTGTCTAGAATGGCTGAGGAAGAAGCTGTAACGGAAGAGGCCATCAGCTACTTGAGCAGCTCCTCGACATCTGATGATGAAGGTATTTTATTTTATGAAGAAATTTTTTAGTAATTAAAGGAACCTAATTTCCAGGAAAAGGATTTAAAAAAAAGGAACTCGCGGCAGAAACACCTCAAGTCCCTGTGCCAACGTACACGGATGAGGAGTTGAATACTCTGGTGAACTTCATCCAGCGAATGACCATCCTGTACGCTCAGGATCACCGGGATTGGTCCGAAGAATCCAAGGCTGTGATTCGGAAGTGGCTTCTACATGTGGACGAGTTGATTTTAACTATATTTTATGATGGTGTCCAGCTCAAAGCCTGCTTGACTTTTCCGCTTATGCCGGTCTATGACCTAACTTATTTCTTCAGGGAGCCGTTACAAATTTTTTCTGTCGATGATTTTCATGATAAAGTTTATTTTGGGACAATCCACGAAGATGTGGAAGGGACATTGCTGCACGTTTTGGAGAAAGTTTATGTTCCGATTTTTTTCCAGTACCAAGACTGGACTGAAAATGTGAAGGCGCGCGTTCAGAATGCTTTGATTAAGTTTGTAGGCTTCTTGACGGGATTACATTATAAACTAGGAGGGATGATAGTGTTATACGTACCTAACACCGGTAACTTACTTAATCATGATGACGTAACTAAAGATCGTGAGCTAATGAAGAACCTGGAATCTGTGGCTATTAGTTGGGCCAGTCAAATCCGTCTTGGATTAGGAGACAAAAAACAACTAGTTCCTTATGAACTGGTCACTCCGGTCGACGAATACGAATTCTGGCTGTACAGATGTAATTTCAAAATACCTATTTTTCTATATTTTATTATAATTTCTTAATTTCAACATCTTCTTTAGACGAAATACTTCAAGGTCTATATGTCCAATTGAAAAGCGAGGACATTTTAAAAGTCATAAAAGTGCTCCGCAAAGCTCAATCAGTTTATATCAAACAAATAGAGGAACTTACAATTGAGTGCGTTAAAGAAATGGAGGAAGCAAAATCTAACATAACATATTTACAATTGGTGGTAAAACCATGCAAAGAATTGGATAAAACTGATTGTCCGTCGGGTATTGTCTCCCAGCTCCCTAAAATCATTCATATATTCAGGTATATTTGGTTGAATTCGAAATATTTCAACACAAAAGAGAGCATAACGAACTTATTTCGTGCACTGAGCAACCAAATAATTATGTACTGCCGAAAGCAAGTAAAGATTGACTATGTCCTTGACGGCCATCCGAGATATGGTATAAAAATCAGCAACTTATCTATAGACTGTTGCCTGGCTTACAAGAAAATTTATGAAACCATTTCCAAAGATGCACAAAAAGAGGAGGGAGTTGTTTGGGATCTTGACTTCGCTACAATTTTTAACCATGTCGACTCATTTATTGAACGCCTTAATGATTTAGTGGACATTTGCGAGTCTATTATTGTATTCGGGAGGGTGGATGAAACACAAAATATTCGTGAGCCCTTATTCGGAGGACAGCGTAGTGGGATGTATCAAAAAACTATTGAAACTTTGGACAAACAGTTCATCGAAGGATTGCAAAGAATAAAATCTGTTTCAAAAGATATATTACTTGATGTACACTCTAGTCAATGGTAAAGTACACATATTCACTCCTTTTGAAAATAACAATTTATCTCCACGTGCAATTTTCTGTGAAAACGATTTTATTTCGTTCGATCAAGATAGATCTTTTACGGCTTTAGCAGTTTGTAGAAATTGCGTAGTACAAGCAGCTTGGAGCCGAGTCAAGTTTCAATACTCAAGTATCAAATTTTGAGTTACGGGCAAATGAGAAAAAATATTCAAAATTCAAAGTATCAATTCGGTAATATCAAACTGAATTGACAACTTTCACGCAAGCATATTCTTTACTCCGAATGAAATGCAGTAGAAACAGACTTGGAACGGTCCTATTGAATAGAAATTCTTAAATAAAATTCTTACAATTTTAGCAAATTCATTTCAGTTACCTTTGATATAAATTAGTGTTTCCAAAGGAAAACTTCAGAATATTTCGATTGGTTTCTTCTAATCGAATTATTTTAACGCTTTGAACGAAAAAATTAATTGAAGCCAAAGGTTATTGAAATGACTATAAAAAATTTTAGGAAAGTTATTAAGGAATTGTAATTCAAAAGGAAAAGTTCCTTCAAAGCTTCGATTTCACTTCGCTCGGATCAAGGACTGTTTGGTGAAAATCCGGACTAATTTTCGAAACGTTTGAACCGATTTGTATGAAATTTTACAGACAATACGAATAGAAAAAAACGTGTATTTGCTATATTAGAATAACGTCTGGCAGTGAATTAATATTTTGAAATGGAGTGTCCACAGATTTTTATAATGGTTACTAAATTTGCACTGTTTCGTTAGGTACAATGACGTGGCGGATTACCGTCATATGGTACAAAGGATCGAAGAGTCAACACAACGATTAATTTTGAATGTATTTAATAATATAGTCAATCTCGAAGAAGGCATCGAAGCTTTAGTCAGTATAAATTACTTTTCATACAGAAAATCACTGCGCAACATCTACATTCAAAAAACATCGGACATTTGGACGATGTTCAGGAAAGAGCTGGAGGATGTTAATAAAAAAATTATGGAATTCTCCAAATTGCAAATGGCTTGGTTTCCAGTATTTTCTGAACAAGCATTTACGATGAGAATCAATCTAGATAGAATCACTTGGCTGAAGGATCTACTGGAAAAGGCTGAGTGGCTTCCGAAAGTACCAGCATCTATTGGTGCATTAGAAGATTTCAAAATTACGAGCAATGATTTGGAAAAGAAAATCCAAAAATGCTTTGCAGATTGGATGGCATCGTTCGGATCTGATTTATTAAGCAGACTAAATAGAACACTTATGGTCCGCAGTAAAAAATTTCCTGGACTCGTCGAATGTAACATTGATCGCAAACTCTTGAACACTTGCGAAGAAGCTAAAAATTTCGAATTGCTTGGTTTCCCTGTTCCTGGAAGTGTAATGCAAGTTTACTCAAAATACAAATCTATTAAGCTGACTTATGAAAATGTGGTCACAGTTTGTTTGGATTACAACAAAATAATCGCTGCTTTAAGTGATGATGAGAGGAAATTGTTCAAGGCTCTCATCCAATCATGCGATAGAAAAATTAGTCCAGGGATATTTAAGCTTACCTGGGGAGGTGAATTAAGCGAAGCGTACTTGGCAGATTGTGTCAAACATACAGGAGAATTGCAAGATATTGTAATCGTTTATAAGCGGGCTAATATAAATATTGCAAAACTATGTGAACAAATCTGCGATTCCCCGATTTTACGATTTAATTCCACTTCTTATGTAGCTCTAAAGATATTTGAGGAACAAATGAAAGCGTACAATCGAACCGCATCCCAAACCAAATATAAACAATTTAAACTAATCTTGGAATTGATAGCGGCCGTCTTCAAGGGATTCGAGCTGCACATAGATAATGTAAGTAAATTACGAATTACGTCCGTTTTTGAAGTATTTTACCAACATTTTACTCTCTAGATGACCAGCGAGTGGACGCAGTATATCTTAAAATTTGATCGAATGGTCGAAACATCGCTCCTAGTCAGCTCAAGGAATTCATTGCAAGTTATGTATGATGCACTACATGGCGATAGCGGCTTGGCTCCCTCACCAATTATAATCTTGGAAATAGATTTAAAGGATAAGCAGGTATTTTACAGACATAGCCTTTAATGGATTTAAAAAGCTGTTTCAGTTAGCAGCTTCTATGAATTGAAATACATACTTAACAAACTCGTAATTCTAAATCGCAATATGAAAGAAATTTTGAATTTTTAAGAAAAAAAATGTGTTTATAAGAATATATCGTTAACTATTGATGGACTAAAATATAATAATTCAATTCCAGATTATTTTCGAACCAGTTTTATCTGAGATTGCCGCAACCATGTCTAGTCTTTTGCCAACAATTATTGAAACTTTAGGAGAATTTCGCAGAATTTGGCAGGCGATACACTTGAGGATAACATTTGATGACGAATTGAAACCATTTAGTGAAATTGTCCGTGAAGATCCAGATTGCCTTAAACTTCAGGCGCAAATAAATGAAGAAGTCATGTACAACCAATATAAAATCAATGAATATTTAGAACAATGGATGACATACAGGTTAGTATGGGAACCAGATAAGGACAAGTTTATGAGAAAATACGAAGGCGATGTACTAGCAGCTGTTTTTGATGCGAATATAGAACAATATTCGAATATTGCAAACCTGGTGTCTGTACAAGAAACGATAAGTACAGTACATTTTGTTGTAATAAACGCTAGTCGTCTAAAGTCGACAATTTTGCGTCACATCGATGATTGGCAAAATAGAATCATAGTCTTACTAAGAAAGAAAGCGAGTGAAAGAATATCAGGTACGGTACATAGAAATTACACTTTTATGATATTTAGTAAAATTTGAACTCTGTAGATGTTTACAAGTATATGAAGAACAACATCGATCTAGTCATGACCATACCTCGATCTTTAGCAGCCATGAAAAAAGCCATTAAGATTTATGAAAAATTGGTGGACGAAGCTCCAATTAAACAAGCAGAATTTCCGAAAATTTATGACTTGTTTAATGTACTAGATAAATACGAAGTATCAGTATCTGAGCCAATTGCTGAGATGAGAACCAATTTAGATCAAGAATGGCAAAATTATCTAAAGAAATTAATGGAAGCCGATGAAATGTTGGGCAATACAAAAGAAGACTTTAAAACGAGACTTCTACATCAAGCTGAAACATTTAAGCAAAATGTGAAGAATTTAATTGAAGAATTTGCTATCAATGTTCCAACCACCTCCGCAACGTAAACAATCCATTTTATTTCCTTTAATAAATACCTTAATTCCTTTTCCTTTTTATTCCTAGTCCTCCTAAAGTTGCTTTGGCGTACCTTGCCAATGTTCGTAAAAGGATAGATCAACTACTCAAGGTTGAAGCTGATCTCCAGGAAAATTTGCTTGTATTCCACATAAATCAACCGGAAAATGTAGAACTTCGCAAATTAATTAAAGATTTGGACGTTTTTGATGAAATATGGGGCTTCGTTGCTCAATGGGAAGTCGCATGGATTAAATTTAAACAGGGAAACTTTTGGAAAATTCAAATTGATGAGATGGAAGATACAGCTTTTAACTTATACAAAAATTTGAATCGTCTCTGCAAGCAGTTTAAAGAGAAAAACTGGGAAATTTTAGAAACTACGAGGAAACAAGTCGATGACTTCCGAAGAACGTTACCACTCATAACAGCCCTGAAAAATCCATCGATGCGCTCGAGACATTGGGACAGAGTTCGTAATGTAATGAACGTTGAGTTCGATCAAAATTCGAAGGATTTTAATCTGGGAGCAATCATGGCCATGGATTTTCAAGCATATTCAGAAGATATCCAAGACATATCTAATGCAGCTACTATGGAGCTACAGATAGAAAATGGTATTGTCGCTATTCAAGAAATATGGAAAACCATGTTTTTCGAAATTGTTTATTATAAAGACGGTGTTTACCGCATAAAGAATGTCGATGATTGCTTCCAAATGTTAGAGGAGCACGCAACGCAAATCTCTTCTATGAAATCGACAAGATTTGTTGAACCTTTTGCGAAAGAGGTTGACTTCTGGGAGAAAACTTTATCTTATATAAGCGAGACTCTAGAGCAGGCGCTTGTTGTCCAGCGGCAGTGGCTATACCTGGAGAATATATTTGCAGGTGAAGACATTAAAAAGCAGTTGCCACAAGAGCACACAAAATTCGTAGATATTACCAGACAGTGGAAGATAATAACAACCAAAATATATAATGCGGAAACTGCCCTACGAGCTATTCATTTAAGGCCGGCGCCATTTATATTAAACAAGTTGTTAGAATTGGACTCCAAGCTGGAGCAAATACAGCGTGCGTTGGAGGTTTATTTGGAGACCAAACGCCAATTGTTTCCACGATTCTATTTTATATCAAACGACGATTTACTAGAGATACTTGGCAACGCGAAACGACCTGATCTTGTGCAGCCACATTTAAAAAAGCTGTTTGATAATCTCTACAAGTTACAATTAAAAAAGGTGTCTGTAAAAAACGTGATGCGATGGGAAGCTGTAGGAATGTTTTCAGAAGACGAGGAATACATTGACTTTCTAAAGGTGGTAATTTTGAATGGTCCAGCGGAATTGTGGCTCAATGATATTTTGCTTGCAATGATTGCTGTCTTAAAGGATAAATTAAGATCAACTCGCTCATCTCTAAAGAAGTTCCTGTCAGAGCGAGATAAGTGGATTAGCAAATGGCCTGGACAACTTTGTCTTACAAGTTCCTTGATTCAGTGGACTACTGATTGTACAAGAAGTCTAATTCATTGTAAATTAGTCGATTCAAAGAAACCTCTAAAAAAATTGAAGAGGAAACAAAGTAAAGTTCTAGCGAAATTGTCGGAAATGAGTAGAAGAGATTTAAACAGGCAACTGCGCCTGAAGGTGAACACTTTAATAACTGTTGAAATTCATGGGCGTGACGTTATTGAAAGAATGTACAAAGTGAATTGTAAAGACGTAAGTCACTTCGAATGGTTTTCACAACTTAGATTTTATTGGAGCCGTGAGACAGAAATTTGCATAATTAGGCAAACAAATACAGAACATACATATTTGTATGAATATACAGGTAACTCGGGAAGGCTGGTTATTACTCCACTCACTGACAGGTAAGTTCAAATTTCTTGGTTTTACTTTCTAAAGGAAACAATATCGTTTAAATTTACACAGAATTTCAACGTTTTTCCATTCATAAAGAATTAAGTGAAAATTTAGGAAAAATAGACGGTAGGTTTCTGTTCCATTCGCACTTGAGCAACTTTACTTACTTAAAACCTAATAACACGCATGATGCTAAACCACTCTACAAATAATTCGCGTCATATTTGAGGACGGTTTTTTTTTCAGAGAACAAACTGTTGATCAGGAGACCATGTAGAATCGATATTATTATATCTTATATCGTTATATATGGCTACTTTCAAAATAAAGTTTCTGCGGAAAAGGAATGCGCAGGTGATCACTCCACTTTGGATTATCCGAAAAAAATAATTTGAATAGAATAATAGAGTAAATCGGAAAAAAAATAATGGATTAATATGGGATATGATTGTGGCAGTGAAGCGCACTAACATAATCCGAAAATAATCGAATAACCGCCGAATAATTAAATAGAAAATAGAGATCACCCAATAAATGTTTAACACAAAAACTTGGTTATTGTATAAAGTTTAAAGCAAATTGTTACATTAACAGACAGTTAAAACAAATTTAACAACACTTTTTCTCCTTAAAAATTAGGACGGTTAAAATAGTTGTTGTAATTAATATTATGTCTTCGGAGCTTGTGCACTTTTGGAATTAATTACAAATATTGATCCATAAAATATATACTTACCAACTTCTTTCATCCTTTAGGTGTTTTATCACATTGACAACAGCATTGCACTTATTCCGTGGCGGAAGTCCCAAAGGACCAGCAGGAACAGGAAAAACTGAAAGTGTAAAGGACTTGGGCAAGGCCCTCGGAGTTTGGGTGATAGTGACAAACTGTTCAGAAGGTCTGGACTATAAAAGCATTGGTAAAAATTTTTCGGGATTAGCCCAGTCAGGATGCTGGGGTTGCTTTGATGAGTTCAACAGGATAAACATTGAAGTACTTTCGGTGGTTGCGCAGCAAATATTATCGATTTTATCGGCTTTATCTCAAAAATTGGCAAGATTTATGTTTGAAGGTCAAATGATAAACTTGAAACCGACAGTAGGATTGTTTATAACCATGAATCCAGGATATGCAGGCCGAACGGAACTTCCGGATAACTTGAAATCAATGTTTCGATCCATAGCGATGATAGTGCCTGATACAGCAATTATAGCCGAAAATATTCTCTTTAGTGATGGTTTTCAGAATACGAAGAATTTGGCTAGAAAGGTCTACACTCTGTACGAATTAGCGAAGCAACAGCTCTCGAAGCAATATCATTACGATTTCGGTCTACGATCAATGGCGGCCTTACTGAGGTACGCAGGTATTAAAAGGCGGCAACTGCAGGGTGTCAACGAGGAAGAAGTGGTCTATTTGGCCATGAAAGACATGAATGTGGCGCGTCTTACTTCGAACGATTTGCCACTATTTAACGCTATAATGGCTGACATTTTTCCAGGAGTAAGCGTCCCTGCAATTGACTACAGCGACTTCAAAAAAGCCATCAAAGAAGAGCTGGAGGCCGAGAATAAGCAGGTCATCCATAGTGCGGTTAATAAAATTATAGAATTATATGAAACTAAGAATTCACGGCACTCAGTCATGATAATCGGCGACACTTGCACTGCGAAATCCGTAACTTGGAAATCGCTGCAAGGGGCTCATGGTCGGATGAAAAATAAAGGAATTCCAGGCTGGGAGAATGTCGCTGTGTACCCTGTCAACCCGAAATCATTGAACCTTGCCGAACTTTATGGCGAGTACAATTTGGCTACTGGTGAATGGTTGGACGGAGTTCTAAGTGCCATCATGAGAACTATATGCTCTGAAGAAACACCTACCCTAAAATGGATGCTTTTTGACGGTCCAGTCGATGCTGTCTGGATTGAAAACATGAATTCTGTAATGGACGACAATAAGGTTCTAACTCTAGTGAATAGCGAACGGATAACGATGCCTCGCCAAGTCTCACTCCTTTTCGAAGTTGGAGATTTAGCAGTCGCCTCACCTGCAACAGTTTCACGATGCGGCATGGTCTACAATGACTATAAAGACTGGGGATGGAGACCATATGTAAAATCTTGGCTCAAACGACAAAAACCACAAGCGTACGCAGATCTTCTAGATGAATTTTTTCAACGTTATATAGACAAACTTTTGGAATATAAAAAGGAAAAATGCAAGGAAACTGTCGCAACTAATGAGCTAAATTTAATAATGTCGCTATGCCGACTCTTGGAGTGTCTTGCAACTAAGGAGACTGGAATTAATCCAGCTAATATGGATGTGTTAGAAGTAATGGCCAAACTTTGGTTTTTATTCTGTCTTATATGGTCAGTTTGTGCAACTGTAAACGAACAAGGGCGCATTAGAATTGATGCGTACATAAGAGAGCTTGAAGGCGTGTTTCCTATCAAAGATACCGTCTATGACTATTTTGTTGATCCGAACCAGAAAACATTCATCCCTTGGGAAGATAAGTTGTCAGACGCTTGGAGATATGACAACGAGTATGAATAAATTTTGTTTTATTTATATATGTATTATTATTCAAATTATTTTTTAGTGCACCATTCTACAAAATTATTGTACCCACCGTTGACACTGTGAGATACAACTATTTAGTGTCAAAGTTGTTGGACGCAAAAAATCCAGTCATGTTAGTTGGAGATGTGGGCACTGGAAAATCTTCGACTGCAGTCAGCGTAACTGAAAACGTTAATAAGCAAAAGTATTCGATTCTTTCAATTAATATCTCCGCCCAGGTATATTTACATATTTGTCTTGATTATTTGTTTGCTTTTTATTTTACATGATATGTAATGAAAGGGGATCCAAAAATTATAATAATAAAAACTAAAAGGACAATAAGCGTATAATACAAAAGCACCATATTCGAACTAATCGTATTGGGGTTCTTCTAACTAAAAAATAATTGTATAACTATAGTTTATTTGTATCCTGAAAATTTATTGTGGGTGTTTTAGTCATAGTCTATTATAAAAAAAAATAATCTCAGAAATGCATCTATATATTTATGTAGGTAGATGATATCGAACGGAGCAGCAACATTGAAAACCTTTTGAAATTTTTACCATAGTTTTTGGACCTGTTCAACATAGAGAAAATGTAAAAATAATCACAGAAATAATGATATGATAGACGCAATCTTTTTTCCATCAAGTATAACCAAAATAAACATTGCACAATAATGTTTAATTTTCGTTTCAAATATATTGGTTATCGTGCAACCATTATTTCGCAGTTTATTTATTTTTTGTTATGGAATAAGAATTAGCATTCAACATTAATTGAATCGAACTTTCTTCATCTTTTGCTTTATATACCTACTGGTTTAACTAATTGTAAGTAAAAATATTTTTTTATTTCAGACAACAGCGGCAGGTTTGCAAGAATCTATTGAAAATAAGACTGAAAAACGAACAAAGGAGATATTCGTTCCTATAGGGGGCAAGACCATGATTTGCTTTATGGACGACTTCAACATGCCGACCAAAGATGAATATGGGTCTCAACCACCTCTGGAGCTTGTGCGACAATGGATAGATTACAAATTTTGGTACAACAGAAAAAATCAACAACGAATCTATGTTATGCAATGTCTATTAATGGTTGCGATGGGTCCTCCTGGCGGCGGTCGTCAGGTCATTTCACCTCGTACCACAAGCAGATTTTTCATGATAAACATGACCTTCCCCAGTGAAAGCACGATAACCAGGATATATGGGACTATGTTAAGACAGAAATTGGAGGACTTCAATGAGGAAGTTAAAGTGTTATATAAAAACATAACGGCTGCATCCATAACTCTCTACCAAGCTGTTAGCAAAAAAATGTTACCTACCCCAGCAAAAACGCACTATCTTTTTAATTTGAGGGATATTTCTCGTGTTTTTCAAGGGCTACTTCGATCTAACAAAGAATATCACGTTAAAAAGGCACTGTTTTTAAGATTGTGGATACATGAGAGCGCGAGAGTATTCAGCGACCGGTTGGTAGATCAAGGTGATTTGGACTGGTTTAAAAGCCAACTCAACGAAACCCTTGGGCAATATTTTGAGACAACTTTTCATAATCTTTGCCCAAGTAAGGATTATCCATTGTTTGGAGATTTTATAGGTGCATATTATGAAGACTTTACAAGTTTAAACGACCTCAGACACTACATGATGACAATGTTGGAGGACTATAATAATGCTCCCGGCAATGCTCGCATGGATTTAGTATTCTTCAAGGACGCAATTGAGCACATAGTTCGTATAATAAGAGTTCTATCACAGCCACGTGGTCATATGCTAAACATTGGAATTGGAGGGTCTGGACGACAAATTCTGGCTAAACTTGCATGTTATATTAGCGAATTGGGTATTTTTCAAATAGAAGTTACCAAAAAGTACAAAACTAATGAATTTCGCGAAGATTTGAAGAATCTTTACAAACAAACTGGAGTTAAAGGTAGACCAACTTGCTTTATATTTTCCGGCGAGCAGGTAGCCGAAGAGACCTTTTTGGAAATAATGAATAATATGTTGAGCACAGGCGAAATAAATTTGTTCAAATCGGATGAATTTGAAGAGTTGAAGGTAGCTTTGGAAAAACCAGCGAAGAAGCATGGTATTATGCTAACAACAGAGGCCATGTATACATTTTTCATGCATACAATGCGAGAAAATCTGCATATTACGCTATGCTTCAGTCCCATTGGTGAGGCTTTCCGGAGGTATCTTCGACAGTACCCGGCTTTGATTAATAACACCACCACCAATTGGTTCCTTCTATGGCCTCAATCTGCCTTGCTTGAGGTGGCCGTTAAATTCTTAAGCTTTACTAAACTTTACGTTCCTTTACCAGGAACTGAAGACGAAGTGCACCGTGAAAGTCTCGTGAAAACCTCAGAAGAAAAGTTACAAGAATCCGTTGCCTTCGCTTTCTCAGTCATACATACTTCTGTTATTAAGACGTCTGAAACTATGTTGCTTGAAATGAAAAGGCATAACTATGTCACTTCAATCAATTATTTGGAGCTAGTCGAAGGATATCAAGAGTAAGATTTGGACTTATATTTCTTTTTCGGCTTGATCCTTATGTTTATTTAAGTATATGCTAAATTTTCACTTTCTATTTGCTTTGAGTTGTACCGATAAAGCAAAATAGGTATGGACCTGTTTTATAGCATGGCTAAAAATTACTCTAAAAGACTACATATAGGCATTGGTTGACAATTTTAGCTGTTAATGTTCGATTTTTGATCTGTTCTTCACTCAAAAAATATATTGGTAATCGTCAGATTTCAGAAATTGGTAGAGATTTCGTTCATATTTTTAACTATTATGGGACAGAAATAGAAATAATTTTTCTGATCCCTTCATATTATATGTATATGTATATACTTTAACAGCAAAAAATATATAGAAAAGCATAGTACTAGCGCAAAAACATGATTGTTATGGCAAACACATTATTATAGAAAAGCTTCTTTTCGTTTTGTAGATAATGTCATTACTTTAAATTCACTTTTTACAGGATGTTAGCGAGAAAAAGAGACGAGGTCCTCGGAATTTCGAATAGACTACGGAACGGCTTATCCAAAATTCAAGACACCCAAGAAAAGGTGTCGGCTATGTCTGAAGAGCTGAAGGTTATTCAAGAGAAAGTTGCAGAGCTCTTAGTCGAGTGCGAGGTATTTTTAGTAGAAATCCAAGCACGAACGAAGGAGACCGACGAGCAGAGGGTGTCGGTGGAAGCTAAAAGTCAAGTAATTGCCCTGGAAGAAATCGAATGCAAAGTAATGGCAGATCAAGCGCAAGCGGAGCTCGACGTCGTCATGCCTGCTTTAGAAGCAGCAACTAGAGCGCTAGATGCCCTTAGCAAAAAGGACATTTCGGAAGTCAAGTCGTACGGAAGACCTCCGGTCAAAGTAGAGAAAGTTATGGAAGCAGTAATGATTTTGCTGGGCCAAACACCTAACTGGGAAACGTCTAAGAGAATCTTAGGCGAACAAAGCTTTTTAAACGATCTTCGAAATTTCGACAAAGACCACGTCTCAGACAAAACAATGAAAAGGATAGCTACCTACACACAAGACACTGAACTGGAGCCTGAAAAAGTAGGTGTCGTGTCTTTTGCCTGCAAGTCTCTCATGTTGTGGATAAGAGCGATCGAAAACTACGCGAAAGTTTGGAGGTATGGCTAATTAAACAAGATTAATCAATTTAATATTTTAAAAATCTTTTTACTTATCAGAATTGTAGCTCCAAAAAAAGCTAAGCTAGATGAAGCTCTAGCCTCACTCAGAATGAAACAGCTTATGTTAGAAGAGGCCCGAAGGAAACTGCAGGAATTGCAGGACAAATTAGACCAGCTTAAGAGGGATTTTGAACTTAAAACAAAAGAACAGGAAGAATTGCAGGCAAAAGCCGATAAACTAAGGTATTATTTTAGATCAGTCGCACTTCTCATCAGAACTCAGCATTCCTTAAAGCCATTGGCAAGTGGCCACGGTAGCTTAGTTGTTCACACGCCATTTGATTGTCCAAATACATATACATATGTTCATTAATTCGAAATTAGCAAAGCAACGGCATTAAAAGCAGAGTGACTGCTGTAACTAAATTTGTTGAAGGACGTGTGCCAACTCAGCTTTTCAAAAGCAAATTTGTATGGGAGAACTGGATGATCTTATAGATATCCTAAAAACTGGATGATCTTATAGAACTCCTAAAAACTGACTATAATATTGATAATATCTTGTAACTATGAGTTCTTATAAAAGAGGCTGCTTCATCAAGTATTCCTTACTGTTCTAATAGAGATGTAGTATAGAAAAATAAAAAGTTTAATTACTTACACAGTTTAAATAAACATATATACATATATTATTTTTTATATTTTCGTAGAATTCAACTTGAACGTGCAATTATATTGGTGGAAAGTCTTGCTGGTGAGAAGGATAGGTGGCGGGAAACTGTGAAACAGCTCGATATTCAGTTTCTGAAGCTTCCTGGTGACTGCTTAATAGCTACAGCTTTTCTCTCGTATGCAGGTCCATTTGATACTATCTACAGGGAAAGTCTTCAGACAGGCTGGCAAAAATTGATCACTGAAAAGCAAATTCCATGTACAGAGGACCTACAAATAACTAAATTCCTTTGCGATCCTGTAACTATACGCGAGTGGAGAATTCAGGGTTTACCATCAGATGATTTTAGTACTGAAAATGGAGTCATTGTAACAACCGGACGCCGTTGGCCGTTGATTATTGACCCCCAGATGCAAGCCCATGCATGGATTCGACACTTAGAGAAAAAGGATTTAAAAATAATTGATTTTGGAATGCCAGATTATCTTAAAATATTGGAGAAAGGCTTGCAAAGTGGAATACCGATTCTTTTACAAAATGTGCCTGAGTGGTTGGATCCTGCCATAAATCCAATTTTGAGGAAAACCTTTGTGATTCAAGCTGGGCATAAATTAATTAAATTTAATGACAAGTTTATAACTTATCATAATTCTTTCAAGTTGTATATAACAACTAAATTAAGTAATCCGCATTATCCTCCTGAAATATCGTCCAAAACTACTCTTGTGAATTTTGCTGTAAAACATAGCGGACTCGAGGCGCAGTTATTGGCGATAATTGTCCGGAAAGAGAAGCCAGCTTTGGAAGAGCAAAAGGACACTTTAGTGCTTACGATTGCTAGAAATCGTAGGATATTAATCGATTTAGATAATGAAATCCTACGTCTGCTCAACGAGACCAGAGGATCGCTCCTGGAAGACGACGAGCTCTTTTCGACGCTGCAAATGTCGCGAAAGGCGTCGGTTGCTGTAAAAGAGTCTCTGAGTACGGCAGAAGTAACCGAAATTGAAATAGACACTGCTCGGCAGGCGTTCCAGCCCAGCGCAGAGCGTGCATCGACGCTGTTCTTTGTACTTATGGACATGAGCAAAATCGATCCAATGTATCAATTTTCGCTAACCGCGTACATCCTTCTTTTTATACAGTCCATTGAAAAAAGCCCTAAACACCCAATCCTTGCCGAAAGAATTATAAATGTTAACGACTACCACACTTACGCCCTCTACAAGACCACGTGCCGCGGTCTCTTCGAGAAACACAAACTCCTTTTTTCTACCCATATGTGCTCTAAGATTTTAGAAATGGCCGGCAAGCTCAATATAGACGAGTACGACTTTCTACTTAAAGGAGGAATTGTACTGGATCGACAGGGTCAAGTTCCTAATCCTTGGCCAGGTAATTAATTCATTTTTATTTTAGATATTTAAAAAAAACTAATGCTATTTATTGCTCAAGCTTGGATTACTGAAACTGTTTGGGACAACATTACTGAATTAGACAAAGTGCCTGGATTTCATGGAATAGTCGACTCCTTCGAGCAGCAGCCTCGGCAATGGCAAGGTACTTTGTTGTTCTGTAAAACAAATTTATTCAAGGTGTTTCAAATTTCAAATGACAAACCGGATAATGTGACAGTTTCGAAAAAAAGCATCTACATAACCGCCTTTTTTATTCTACCTCATGCCATATTTGATCCGTTGTATACTAAACATTTTTTAGACAGCAAAATACGTACTTTTACGACAAATACAAATAAAAAAATATAAGGTAATTAAAGGAGGTAATATGCCGCTTCCTTACGAATAAGAGCTGCTATAGGAGGTTTCTTCGCTGAACCTTTGCCTGCAATACACTGTTTAGAATTTAGGTTCGGGATTTTATCGACTAAGGTGTGTCTTTTCAATTTTATCTTCAGCTTCCAAAAATTCTTCCTTATCAAGTAACTCGAACGATTCTTCCATTTGCTTTTCATTTCACATTTTCTATGCCAATAGCTACAATAAACTTAAGAACATCATCAACTTTAGTACCACCGTTTTTATCAGTATCGTAAATGCTTAGAACTTGTTTGATTTGGTTCAACATGGACTGATCTCATTACGAATCGGCTTAATTGCTTCTACGACTTCATCAATATATGTATGATAATTAGCGATAAATAAATAAATAAATAAACACTCAATAAAGATAATTGCCCGCTATCGCGTTACAATTTTAGGAATTTAGGTTTTTATAAGCTCTTTTCGATTCGTTCGTGTGAAACTTTGGACAGGACCCGTAATTTTGGGGTCGAAATCTTTGTTTCATTTATCAAAAAATTTTGAAACACCTTGCATATAGCTTTACAGAAAGTCGTAATTCAAAATACATTTCAGAATGGTACGCCACCACAATGCCGGAGACATTGCCTTTAGTGGGCGACTG
This sequence comes from Machimus atricapillus, assembly GCA_933228815.1. Classification (NCBI taxonomy): domain Eukaryota; kingdom Metazoa; phylum Arthropoda; class Insecta; order Diptera; family Asilidae; genus Machimus; species Machimus atricapillus. The sequence goes on from OW121784.1 coordinate 57,458,976, forward strand.
GAAGGACGTGTTAAATGATTTCCAAAAAATGCTAGTTGTTCGATGCCTTCGACCTGATCGCATGTCGTTCTGCCTGTCTACTTATATAGTAAATTTTCTTGGACAACGATTTGTCGAGCCTCCGGTCTTGGATTTAAAGGCAGTTCTAGATCAGTCTATGGCACAAACTCCTTTAATATTTGTACTTTCTCCTGGCGTTGATCCTACATCCTCACTTCTAGCGTTAGCCGAACAATCAAAAATGTCTAGCAAGCTCGATTCACTAAGTTTAGGTCAAGGACAAGCTCCAATTGCTACAAAAATGTTGCTTTCCGGGGTGAAGACCGGTCATTGGGTATTTCTCGCCAATTGCCATTTGTCTCTCAGTTGGATGCCCAAGCTTGATAAAATTATTGAAACTATTCAAACCGGGAAGATTAACAAAAAATTTCGCCTGTGGCTGAGCTCAAGTCCACATCCAGAATTTCCGATATCTATTCTTCAATCGTCGATCAAGATGACCACCGAACCTCCCAGAGGTATTAAGGCAAATATGAAGCGTCTCTACAATACCATAAACGAGGAGGAATTTGACGAATGCACCGACTGTCCAAAGTACAAGAAACTCCTTTTCGCACTTTGTTTCTTCCACACGGTACTTCTTGAGCGAAAGAAGTTTGATCAACTGGGCTGGAACATTGTTTACAGCTTTAATGACTCAGATTTCGAGGTCTCGGACATTCTGCTCAAACTATACTTGGCCGAATACGAAGAAACGCCTTGGGGTGCCCTCAAGTACCTCGTGGCAGGGGTCAACTACGGGGGTCATGTCACAGATGACTGGGACAGAAGACTCCTCACCACCTACATAAATCAGTTTTTCTGTGATCCTGCACTTAACACACCCCAATACAGGTTGGGAATGGATTTTAGAGGAGTACCTCATTGATCATGATTCGAAGGCGAAATGACCTTTAAAAGTTGATCAAATCTAGGAAATATTAGATATTAATTACACTGGTCAACACCAATTTTTTTTTTCTCGAATAGGTCAGAAATCATTTCTTTAAAATGTTCGTAGATTATGAATTCGTTTCCGTTCTTGAGAAAAATACGGTTAAAAAGTACAGAAGAGTTTCTCAAATGATAGCTTGACTCTTAAAGAGCTATAATAATAAAAAAATACAAAAGTACCAAAAACATTTCGAAGTATGTATACGCATTCAAATACGTTTTCAAATTGCCAACAACAACGGTTTTCGTATTCAACTAACTTAATGGTTATACAAAAGGTTTTTTTTTGTTTGTGGATTAGACATCATTACGTTTTGGGTCACGATCAATGGGGCATTACGTATAAATTGTATTTTAAATTGCAAGTATTACAGATTATCTACGCTGACGACGTACTACATCCCAAGGGACGGTACTCTCCAGGTCTACCAGGACTACATACAGCTACTGCCCAATTTTGATAAGCCCGAAGCATTTGGGCAGCATCCGAACGCGGACATTGCTTCATTAATTACAGAAACTCGGTACATGTTCGAGACCCTGCTCTCGATGAAGGTCCAGACTGCGTCTGGGACTGGCGAAACAAAAGAATTTAGGGTGCTCCAACTCGCACAAGAAATTGAAACAAAAGTTCCTGAAGAAATCGGATATGAAGCGACGTCTAAGCTTATTGGGCCGGTCAAGAGTCCCTTGGACGTCGTTCTGCTTCAGGAGATTGAACGGTACAACCGACTCCTGAACGTTATTCGTGTTGGGTTACGAGATCTACAGAGGGGAATTAAAGGACTCGTCGTAATGAGTGCCGAGTTGGAAGAAGTTTTCAACGCTGTCGACGAAGGCAAGGTTCCAGGGGCATGGCTAAGAAGTAGATCCATTCCTAAACAACCAAAATAAATAATTAATATATTTTACTTTTAGCTTATCGTTCATTAAAACCACTCGGTTCGTGGGCTCGGGATTTAGTTCTGCGAATTGACCATTTTGCTCACTGGGCTAAGACATTGAGACCACCTACGCTTTTTTGGCTATCAGCGTACACTTTCCCAACTGGTTTTCTTACTGCTGTATTGCAAACATCAGCCAGACAAACAAAAACTCCAATTGATGAACTGACTTGGGAATTCAACGTTTTCAGTGAAGATGATGCCTTTGTTGCTAGGATGGTTCGTGAAAGTGGCGTCTTCATTCGAGGCTTTTTCCTAGAGGGTGCCGGGTGGAACCGGAGGTTACAGTGCCTACAGGAACCACAGCCTATGGAATTGGTTTCTTCCATGCCAGTTATTCATTTTAAACCAGTTGAAAATTTGAAAAAGAGAACAAAAGGACTGTACCAATGCCCATGCTATTACTTTCCTGAACGATCAGTGTCTTTCATTATCGCCGTCGATCTTAAAGTCGGAACTGAAACATCTGATTTCTGGATAAAACGCGGCACAGCGATGTTATTAAGTTTGTCTACATAAATGCTTTTTTGTTGTGTATTGTCACAATTTTTGAGTTTAAACATTTGTAAGATTTGTTTTAAAATTTTAATAAAGTTCATTCCATGCTAATTCGAACTATTATTATTTTTTTTTAATTTTCGAGATTTCAAAAATGTTTTGTTTTAATAATTGACCCAACGAAGCGGTGTTGCGCTTAATTATTACAGATTTATTTTTAAGTTAGACCCGTGGCCTGATAGCTCTGTACCGTTATATAGGTTGCCGGATTAGAAATTAATGATATTCGAATTTTGAGCAATCCGATCGAATCGAACTAAAAGGAGCTTGCAAAAGTCCTTACTGGAATATAAAAGTCCCTTAATAAACATCCTAAAATTTTCATAAATTTATTTAATTACCTTGTTACAGTTCTGAAATTTTAATGGTCTCAGATAATAAAAGTGGAAATTTATTATAATATTTATTGCAAATTAAAATTACAAAAGATAATGTGTAAACTAAGCGCTTTTAACATGTGTAGGCGCTTTAATTTATATAATTGCGAAGTTAACATAAAATGTGAAGTCTAAATATTAATCATTTAACAATGAAATAATCACAAAGAAACAGGACTTCCCAAACTGTTAATAAAAATTGCTAATTTGATTTTTTATTTTATTTAACAACGGAAAGTTGCGACTGATGTCACCAACAAAATGGACGTTATAAAATATTTTTTTCTTAACTAAACAACTAAACAATTTGAATCAATCCATCTAGTTAGCACCAACAGTAGGACATAGATATTATCAAAGGCAAATGAATCTGAACGAAGTGGTTATTTCCATGGCAAGTGGGCATACCCTGTGGCTATCGTGGAAACCCATAAATAATTATGCTTTGTTTTCCAAGATTAGCCGTAAAGACGAGACTCTCTTTTAAAGAAAGCAGAAGTTTTTCTTGAGCTCGTCACAGGGCTGCATCTCTGTGACAAAAAGGAAGTCTATGAAAATTAAATAAATCCTCATTTGCGTTTAGGAACTTGTGCGTTTCAAATTTTTGTTTTTAATCATCAAAATTGCGCGTGAGGTGCTCGTCTGATCGAAGCTTGAAATAATAGAAACTAAATGCAACGCTAAACTAAATGTCATATTTGTTTAATCATTTTACTTTTTTTATTATTTTTTTTATGCAAAATTGCACATAACTCCAAGCACACAAGTTTCATCGAGAGTTTTGCTTCTTATCCTTCCCCAAAGATTAATCGACTTTCGTAAAAGCTGGAATACTGATTGATTCAAATTCTTTTCAATTAGAGACAACACTTTAAACATATAGTGATTTTATGATTGGTAAATATATCATCACTAGGAGTAAATATCCTAAATATCACCTTAAAAATTAATGTACAAAACATGACGGTTTCTCGCCACAATTGTTCACAAGAACTATTTGACTTTCCAGAAAAGTACAACCGCATATTTATCTATGTAATTTCATGGGTTTTAAATGGGTGGTGGTCCGTTGGGGTAGCTGAGCATGGGCTCTAAACTACGCGCAAATGTGTTGGAGAAAATGCAGGTGTAGTCTTCACCGTGGGGGACAAGTGTGGCAACACCCAAAAGTAATAACATGAGAGCTTGAATAGGCAGCGATGCACGTACTACTCGGCCCAAAAATCGATAGCCTCGAGCAAGAACGGTGGTATTGATTTCCTCCTCTGGTACCTCGCTGAGGCTGAAAGTAAACGATATTATTACAAAAATTGTATTAAATACGTAAAGAAGGAATAAAACATGCCCTCTTGACCCTAAACTGAATATTGCCGCTTAAATAGTATTAAATTTAACTCATTAAAAACTTTTTGGTCGCTAAAATCTTAAGCTACCGGCCCAATGCTTTTAGTTTTTTAAAGCATAGCATTAAATGTACAGTCGATTGGTATACATATACATATTTCAGAAATTGGTTTAACTTGAAAGCAAAATACTTTTTACTGTACATACATAGTAGATAGTAGCTAAAAAAAATATTTTAGTTGTTATACATAATAATTTCAAATCTTCATAAAAATTTTAAGTAGGGTATCACAGAAAATCAAATTCAATTGGTGAGCACTATTTTCTGGAAGTATTGCTGAAAAACAAAGTAAAGAACTCACAAAATTTTAGAATTCCGTACCAAGGGGTCTTTCTCTAGCATAGCCAAAAAAGGATTTATTTTAATTTAACAGATTAACTATAAGGTCTTCAACAGCAACAGCACTCAGCATTTGTACAATTTAAAAGCAATATATTTGCCAAAACAAAAGATCAAAAACCTTAAATGTGGACAATATTCAGTTCAAAATTTAAAATCTGGGGCGCAAATATCCATTTAATGTAGCTTTTTTCGAATTTTAAAATTGTTACAAACGACATCAACAAACTTAAATTTCAATAAGTGTAAAGTTCCTGTTTGCTTTTAAATATTCTATTTTTCGATTATCAAGAGGTATAAATTTCTATAGGGAACTGCTCATAAATTTTAGTTTAGTATCTATATTGGTTTATTTTTATTATTGGAATGGGCCAAAAGCCTGAAGCGTGTAGTAATAATTCGCCTCTTACAGACCATTATATATGTACATACAAAATAGCCTGCCAGAAATAGGTCAAGAGAACGTAAGCATCTGTAAATAATTATATATTTCAAAATATTCGCTTCTAAATTCATCAATGAAATAATTCTGCTTCCACTCTACTGTGCGGTGAATTCTTACTACTCAACAGAATACCAATCACACACGGATTCAATGCAAATTAATTACTAAAGAAATAAGAACAAAAACAATAATCCAAAGGTGATATTTACTTTGCATATTCAATGGAATGTGTTGAGGTCTGAGCGGAAGGCTGCGTCCTTAATTCGGATTGTTCCAGAAGCTGCATAAAAAAGAAAAATTTAAAAATAAAGAAAATGAACGAAAAAGTGTTGCTCTTATGTGCGTATTACTTTTACTCAATGCTACAAAATTAAATAAGTACTAAACTGACTTACCTCACTCGAAAGCATATGCAGAGATACTCCCAAATTGTCGCCCTCATAACCGAGAACAGCTCCCAATTTAACGATATAAATCCCTGAAAGCCTTCGGAGTGACTGCAGTCGCAGCCGAAGATCAGTCAACCTGGAAAGGGTTCTTAAATTAAAATGTGTTGATAACCGCATTGAAACCAAAGCTGGGATGAGGTTAAATGGGCGGCCGAGATAATATATGGGATGTGATTAAATTATAAATTAGTTCGAATAAAAATTAGAAAATGGGTGAATCGACCGCATGCAGGAACTTAAATTCTTGCAGCGTTTAAAAATACGAAAGTAGGTTTAGCAGAATTCCATGCAATTTCTAGTGAATGATTTGAAAAGTCCATAATTCTGCATTATAGGTAAGCTGATGAGGGCAATACTATGACTAAATTGCATATATTATGACGTTCGCCCCAAAATTTCACCATGCAACTCACCTTGAATAAGTGTTAATTGAGCCTTCGTTTGTATCAGCGCTCCTGAGGAGCTGATCAGCTGCTTCTTGCAAGCTACAAACTCTAGGCTCGCATCTCTCTAGCTCAGCCCTCAACTCCTTGAACTTTCGGAACTTGGCCTCGAGCATACTCCTCTCCTCAGTCAAATCGACAGGCTCCGAAGACTTGATGTTCCTTTCGGTCTCTTGCAGCCAGTTGCAGAGCTCATCAATTATTTGGTGGAACTCCTTATTTCCCATCAGGGCAGTCTGAAGCAAGCCTTGCCACTTGGTGGCATTGATGCAGACTTTGCTCCATCTTTCGTTGTCCCTCTCAAGACGGTCGCGCAACTGTTTTGCTTTTTCTGTATCAAGAGTATGCGTAGCCAGATGGTCGCCTACAACATTCAAAGAAGCAATTATGCTTTTATGACTTTCTAAATCAAGGAGGAATTCGCGATGGTCCTGAACAATATCCTCCAATTGCTCTATGTTACTTGGCGGAGATGTTTGTGATTTCTGGGTACCCTCGGCAAATTGCAACCACTGCTCAAGACGCCAGAGATCGTTGTCAATTTGCTGCCAATTGCGTTGCGTACAAAGTGGACAAGTCAATCTACCGGCCTCACTGTAATTGAATTCAATGTTATTCATTTGGAATAATCTAAGTTCGGAATTCTATTTCATGGATGAAAAGTACATGTACATGTACTTATTCAATCCTTTTAATAATTTTAGTATTGATCCATAAGTAAAGATATTATTATCTTTAGCATTAACTCAAAATGATACATGGAAGAAAATAATAATTCCTAGAAATGCATTTTCAAAATCTGAAGCCGCGTATAATTAGTAAAAAAAGTAGAAGTTCGAATACCATCTAGTATCAATTATATTTTTCTGTTTCCCAGCCATTGAGTGATAACATCGTTGATTTTCTAATGGTTCTCGTACTTTCTAATGACAATATTTATAAAATACATTTCAAAAGTATACCTATAAACATTGTGAGTTATGCACATAAAATAAAACAACAGTCTTTTTTCAACCTGTACTGCAATATTAACGTTCTTACAAAGACTTTCAATTGATTAAACGATCAGAACTAGATTAATCATATACTTAATGAATTTATCGATAAATTTTTATAATTTTATTCATTAATCAAATAAATGACTAAACGATTATAAAAATTTATTTGTCAACTCTAATAAGACCTGAACATTAATAAGAGTTTCCATCTTAAAATTATTTAAATTTTACCCCTTTTTCCCCAATTATCCAAAGAGAGAAAATTTAACAGACATTTTGTGTTTGACAGAAAAGAAGCTTGCAAAATATGATCGTTATAAATTATATATCGATTTTGTAAAGAGCGAAATGATTATGATAATGGCCTTTAAAAAAAATTAGATAATATGAGAACTATACAAAACATTGTAGCATTTTACAGAAATACCCTTTTATAACAACTTATTGAAAACTCATCCTGTGCTTAACACATAAATAAACAACTCTCTCAGAAAGTTCCGATTATTTTGTCCTCTAATTTATACTTGAAGAACACAAAAAAACTTCTCGGGGAAAATAGATATCTACAGCGCAAATGATGTATTGCTGTACTTTAAGCCTTCCGAAACCAATGCTTTTATCAACTGTTTTAGAAATTAAAAAATAAATTACTTAATAATAATTTCACCTATTTTTTCTTTTCCTTTAAATAATCGAAAAACGACTGTTAACTTGATATTTCCCTAATCGATGCCGTATACAATTTTGGTTAAAATGTGCAGGTGTTCTTAAAAGCAATATTAGTTTCGTTACTTATGCATCAATACCATTCAAAGTTGTGTTGTATTACATCCAAAATGCTTAGCAGTCAATGCCATTTTAATATTGTGCATTGAATAGTTAAAGTTAGTTATTTTTGATCCAACGGGGTTAGATATGTAGTTAGATGTTTTTAAAAAAATTACTCACTGTGGACACACGAAATTGTAAGCGGCGGAAACGCTAGACCTGTATGAGCGTAATTAGAAGAAAATTTTAGGTGAAAGCAGATTATGGGAAACCATAGCCAAAATTTGCATTATACGAAAAAAAAACTACGAACTCGCGTTCCCGTGCATTATATTTTAAGGTAAATCAAATAAAAACATGCAAAATGAACTCAAAATTATAAGAAGAAAAACGAAAACGTACCTAACATCTTGATCCTGTTGCATTCGAGTTTTCCATTCTATTTGAAGAGTATCAAATCGTGAGATCAATTCAGTTACAATATCGACCTGCGCCTCTTCGTTTGTGGCTGCACACTCCGTCACAAGCAGAGTGCTTAAATGTTTCATTAATTCCACTGATGATTGGCAGCTTGCAAGTAATTTTGATATTTTTTGTGGACTGGGCCTCTTAGATTTGTCACTAATTGTCTTCTGAAGTTCATCTAAATTCGTTTGGCACTCCGAAATCGCTGTGGAAAGTTCCAGAATGTAGGCATCTTTAGCTGTTATTGAAGTCATCCGTGGGAGCTTCCGAAGAGTGTTTACTTGAACTGCACTGTCCTGTTCAAATCTGAGTGTCTCAACCTGGACACTCTCGTCTACATCTTTCTTGGAAGATAAAATTCGTGCTAATACTTCTTTCTTTACTGTACTGATTCTGTATTGGATTTCTGCCCAAAGTTTTGTGTATTCTTCAGTTAGAAGCAATATGTTTGCAGCACTATCAGCCTTCAACCGACGGCTAACATCACTTCCAAGTTCATCTGCTCTTCGAACGAAAGACTCGATTTGGTTAAGTTCCCTTTCAAGGACTTCAATTTTTTGCAAATCTTGCTTTGGACTACCCTGTCCATCTGGAGAAGTCAAATGTTGAATCTGGGTAAGTTCGGCATCGACCTGAGTAAGACCCATGATCACTTTTTCATGATGGTTCAAGAAATCTCTGTAAATCTTCATGTCCTTGTTCAATACTTCAACTATATCGTACGCTCTGGGCATTAACTTTCGCCATCTAGAGAGCAAACTTTTTGATCTGGCAGTAAGTTTTTGCAAATTGTCTTGGTCAATTTCATGGCTTGTAACGAGTTTCGCATAGGTCTGTTCAAAAATTTTAAGGGTAGGATTTCGTGATTGAATTTCGTCTATCCTCAGTTCAACTGCATGAAGACGCTTTTCTACATCTTCTTTTGATAGTTGCCTTAGATCCCTTTCAAGAATTTCTAATTCAGCCTCTTGCTGCGAAACCCAGCCTTCTTGTTCGCTGGTAATTTTGTGTAATTCCTGCAAGAAGGCCCACAATGCAAGAATCTTCCTCTTACGATCAGCGGCAATTCTGCAAACATCCTTCCATTTACTTTCCAAATACACTGTGCTCGTTCGAACATTTGTCATATTAAAATGTATCTTCCAGGCATCAGCATCGCTAAGAAGCATCTCACAAAGGTTTAATACTTCTCCAACGTTACTGCTCTCTTTTTCTATTTCACGTTGAAGTTTATCATTTGCTCTCAAGGCGATCTCAATTGCCTCGGGCTTAATATCTTCTATAACGAAAGGCCTTTTAAGTTGAACCTCCATCTCGCAAACCCATTGCCTTATTTCAGCTATTCGTTCTTCCAGTCGGATTATGGTCATCTTCATGTCGTGAATTTTATTTGATCTTTGCTTGCACAAATATTTCAGTCTTTCCCAATTGTCGATTAAGTTATCGATCCTAAACTGGATATCTGCTCGAATACTTTCTGCGTGTTCAGTCTTATTATCATAAAGTGATAGCAACTCCCTTCCATGAGATAGTAGCCATTCCCTTTCCTTCTCTCGTAAAGCCATTTCAGACAAAATTTCTTGTTCTAGTTGTCTTATTGCGGTATGTGGGTCCTGAGTAGTCATGCTGTCACTCTCTTTAATGATCTTCTGTTCCAATTCATTCATCCAGTGTGTGATCTTTTCAAATCTGTTGAGGAAAACAGAATGTAATGATAGACGTTCTTCTATCGTCCTCAACAAATTTGAAAGCTGGACATCTAGATCGGTATGTTGTTGCCATAAGATCCACACCATTTGTCTTATAGATTTCATATCAAACGGACTAATACACTCCTTCAATTCTTCTTGAATAACGTTCAAATTTTCCAGCTCAGATGTAATTCCAGATAGCTTAATCCTCTGATTTCGTAAGACGCCCAAACGATCTTGGATGAAATGTGTATTGCTAGGCATGTTCGCAGACGTATCATCAATGATATGTTGAATTTGGCTAAATTCTTTTTGCACAAATTTAACTTTTGCATCGTATGACTGAGACAGCTGAAGTATACGCAAAAGGAAATCCCTCCAAGTCTCAAGTGCTGCTTTAAGATTTGAAATTCGCTGACTAGCAGATGCACACTCCATTCGAATTGATGTAGTTAGAGCATCTTCGCAAAATTCAGATAAGCTATTTTGCTGTACTTTTAATAGGGCGCACATATTTTCTCCAATCGGGATTTTATCCAAAAGTGCCTCTATCCTTTGCTTCAATTTCGGCACTCTCTTAACATGAATGTACCGAAGTTGGAGACGTGATTTTTCTCTTTCGAATTCTTTCAGCCATTCAAGAATATTAGCATAATCAAGTCTATAAATATTCCATGCCGACAATCTTGTCTCAATTTCACTGTTACGGTCCATAATCCTGGACAAGGTTTCATTATGTAAGTTTGTCAAGAATTTTAATTGTTCTGTCAAAGCAGGATCGACTGGATTTTCTTGATCGATATAGAGTGAAAGAACTGATTGCTGATTGGTTAGAAGGTTTTGGTGTACTTCACACAGCTGTTGATACTCCTTCAAACTTGAGTAGTCTCCAGGCATAGAACTGTATAAGAATGATTGAACGTGTTGCAGGTATTGATGCCAGAGTTTAACAGCCTCAGAGCTGCTTTGTCCCCGAATAAGACGGGAGGAGAGCCGGTGATACTCCTGGAATGTTTCTCGGAAAATCTTTTGCCAAAGTTTAAGAACTTCGATGACAGAAGTTTCCTCCTTTATTTCCGATTGAATACTCTTCTCGTGCAGTTCTTTAAGCTGCTCCTCAGTTTTTGATAGAGTCAAAAGGTGGGTTCTGAGTGCCATTAATTGATTTTCACTTTCAGCAGGGTTGGTTGGAACTCGTAAAACATCCTAAAATTTATAAATTAAGTTTTTACATAAGAAAACAGTATATATTTACTATTTAATTAAAGAAAGAAATATTCTTACCTGTTGAACATTGGTAATATAGGCGCGAGCCTGATTGATATTTTCATTTCGTTCTTGCGTCTCCATGGCTTGGCATTCGGCAACATTTGCTAAAGTTGTTATAGATTCCCTAACATCCTGCAAACGCCGTCCTAAGGCATCCAATTCACTTTGAAGCAAATTCGATGCATCGAGGCCAACGTCTGTGGCTATTTGGCTAACAATATCTCGCAACTCAGACAAACGCTGGCTTTGTTTTGCCAAACATTCTTCTGACAACTGTAAATTGTGAAAAAGTTAATAAATAAACAAAAAATGCAGCTAAAAATGGATTGCAAAATTTAAACGTTGATGATTTGAACTATTTTTAAAAAGTATTTGCAACATATTTTTAACATCCTACCTAAACCATTCAAAAATGAACGAAAAATAAACTAAATCTTAAAACGATTATTATTGAAATGATAATGCAATTAGTAATTCCCATTATATACAATATTTATATAAAAAGACATTACATTTGGACGTCGAAAAATTAGCCCGCGCCCCCTCACTAAGCGTATAACTAATAATTACCTCTAGTAGTCAATTTTTATTCAACTGGTACTGTTTATTCAACTGGTATTTTTTCATAAAAAACTTAGGTTGTTGCTTGTACGTTACTTTAAAAAACATCCTGATATTTACTTAGCTTTATCATATCGTCATATAAAAGAAAGCTAACATTTTGAATTTTTAGTTGAAAAATAGAAAACATTCTACTGAATTGAGTTAAAAAAAATATGATAAAAAGATTCTAGTAGCTTTTAGCAGAAGCACTCAACACGGGAAATAAATAAATCGTTCCTGCTCGTGCAAGAAATAAAACTCAGACCAAACTAATCACTTTTTCACTAAGTAAAATAATACGGATATAATTTTATTTTGGTCACATAAAGGCATTCGATTTTACAGGAAATACCATTAGTTTCAACAAGTCTATTCTGAGAACAAATTCCGAATCAATGTTTTCAACTAAAAAAAACTATTCACATTTGCCTTTATTTGCCTTTTGTTTATTTTTGCAATAATGTATTCCTGTTAAAGCTGTGCCAAGAATTATCTAAATGCACAGAATTTCTTTCCTTCCAACGCGTCTGCAGTTCACTCTATATTTATCGGCGCAGCAATCAAGCGATTGCATTGTCCAGTTCATTCTAAAATTACACTTTGCTGTCCATACCACTTTACTTTAAATACTAGGAGATGCAACACTGATTAAAAATAGTTCGATTTATCCACCCGTTTTGATATTCAGCCTGATGATAAATGTAATAACAAGAAAAATAAATAATACTTTGCTTACCTTTAAACTCTCCACCGCATCCGAGGGCTGACTCAAGGAATCCAAACTTTCCATTTGTTCATCAGTCCACTGTTTAACAGCGTCAGAGGCCTGGCGATATTGTTCCCAGAGTTGGACAGCACGTTGATATTTATCGCAAAGACTATGAAGATTATCACAAGTTTCATTCCAGACTGTTAATGCTTCTTGAACAGCTGCTTCTATCTGCTCAACCACTGTGCCATCACACGTCTCAATGAGAGGCTTAGCAGAAAGTTTCAGCTCCTCAAGCAGTGACTCACGACTTTGAAGATCATCGGATAATCCCTAAAAATACAATCATAAATATATAAATCATAAATTCCATAACATGTTCCTTTTTGTAAGTAATAAAAATAAAAATAAAAATAAATCTCCTTTAAGAAAACGTTATCAGCTTACACAATAAACACCTCAGATAAACAGAAATACACTCATGAGTCGGACGATGCAATTATCTTCGTCTGCATTTTCCACAGGCTGAACTAGAACTAAACTTCTAATTACATCCTGGCAAATAAAGGGGAAGTGGGAATGAAATTTGCTCTGGCCGCGCGAAGATGGTACGAGAGATCTGTGCTAATTTTAATTCTGACCTCAATTCCCTTCTAAACATCAACAATATTTAGCAAAACAGCCATTGCACTGGAACGGAAGAGTAAGTTTAGGAATTCCTAGAGCCACTATGAAGGAATTTGCTCGTGAAAGTAATTGCCCTTCCACTCAGGAGCGTATATATCGATAGCCATAGTCCATATTCGACGTTTGTTTCGCTGAAGTGGGGCAGCCCCGGAAAATCAATTATTCCCACTAACAAAAGACTCTTTAGCACCGAAATCATGAGAAGCAACTTTTTCCTTCTCAGAGCTTGTTCTTTCAGCAGAACGAATATTTATAGATAAGATTACAGACTTAACCGATAAATCAAATTTTTGTTTTAATATTTCTATGCACTTCTTATAAAACGGATACATTAGCTGATAACAATGGACCCTTCGATTAAGATTAATTTTAAAATTATAACAAACTTACCTCAAGTCTCTCAGTTGCTTTCTTCAGGCGGTCATAGTCCACTTGTCCATGCACTTTGAGTAGTTCCATCATAAATTCGGTCTCCTGAACTGATTCATGGACCAGCTCCAACTGTCTTTCGTATCTCTTCCATAATGCCAATCTATTTCTCAGCAGTCCTGTGATATTGCTACAGCGAGTCTCCAAGAAAGCGTGCTCATCTTGAAGCTGAGAAATGTCTCTTTCAAGTTTTACTGGCGAAACCGAAATTCTTAGTCTCATAGGTAGGGTGTGCAAAAGTTGTCTAATTTGCATAATTTCTTGCCATTGTGCTATTAATTCTTCAGATACTTCTTGGCAATCTAGAAGTGCCTTTTCGACAGCAGCACTTCCCATTTTCTCGGTTGATTCGCAATCATCTAAAATGATTGCTAATTTTGCTTGGGTCTTGCGAACAGAGTTGATTCCTTCCTGAATTGCAATAAGGCGCTCCTTTAGGAGATTCGCGCCCTCCAGCTCTTCGGCGATGTATTGTGAAATCTTGTGTGATAGATTGAAGAGTTCACCGATCTTTTCCGGCTCTAACGAGCTCTGAAGACCAATTTTACCAAGCTCATTCCCAATGATTCCTACACGACTGCTCAAAACTTGGATTCTCTGAATATACAAACTGAGTTCGTCCTCGTTCTTAATTACTCCTCTGGTACTTGTTATTGCTTGGTGTATTTCTTCCAGCTCACGTTGGAGTAATATCAATTTTTCACCAACCGGAACATCTTGAGAAGAGATACTGTTTATGATCTCATTTTGAATACCATTTATTTTTCTCGCCACTGTCATCCAACGATCCTCTAACTGAGCATGAAATTGTCGCTGTAACATTTCATCAGCAAGAGGAATTATTTGAAGTGATTTTTGGAATGCACCTCCGGCATCAGTTCGAATATTGTTGTGCATTTCAAATTGAGCCTTTACTTCCCAAAATTGTCGCATATGTTCGATTGGTTGCTCCCTTGGATCTTGTGGGATTTTAATTTGTTGCAATTCATGTTCTGCTTCTTTAATCCAAAACTCTAATTTATCAGTCATCTGTTCGTATTGACTCCAAGTTTCACGGAATAATAGCAGGCGATGTAAATATCCTGCAACTTCTTCGCGCAGCTTAAGAAGGAGAATCAATCGATCATTGGTCTCCTCAACCAAATTTGGCGCATCCACAAGTTCTTGCAATCTGTTCGCAATACTTGAAAATTGTAACATTTTTGCGTAGTGATGAGAAATGTCTGCGTTTAGGGATTGATAAAGGGCGATATATTGATCGTAATCAGCTGAAGTGACGCTAGATAAATCAGGGACTCTCTGTTGAGCCACCTGAAGCCACTGGCATTCATCTTTCATTCCTTTCTCCAAAACAGTCCACCTAGATGCAGCAAGAGCTAATCTTTGTGCTCGTTCAGCTGCTTTCTCCAAGATATGCGTAGCACGGTGGTACAAATCTTTATGCAATTCTGCGTGCTTTTCTTTCGTCTCCTGATCGATATTATCTTCAAGAGATTCCAGAATGGCTCGACAGTGGCTTAGATTAACAAAGAATTTGCGATGTTTCTGCATTTCTTCATGTAATTTTTCCAAGGAGCTAGAAACAATCGGACCATCAACTAATTTATCAGCTAAAAGGCTAATATTTGCAAAGTCCTTAAGTGTTTGTTCGTATTCTTCACCTAAGGATTGCAGTTGTAGCAAACGGTCTCTTTCTAGGATGATGCTATTCTCCAGATTTTTACTTGCCTCATGGGCAGAGTAGATATCATCTGGGATCTTTTTCCCTGGAAAATCTCTCAAAAATGTTCTAGCTAAGCTCATGATTTTTGCTAATTCACACATTTGATCCCGATTATCTTGTTCCAGGTGATCTAAGTTACCCAGCTTATTTTCAATAGTTGCATCTTGGGTTAATATTTCTTCATATCGATCTTGTAAATCATTCAAAAATACAATATTTTTATCCACCTGAATCAAGAATTCATTCCACCTCTTCAAGTCGTTTTCATCTTGATCCGCACTTTCAGCGGTAACACCTTCGACTGCATTTAGATGTTCTTTCAAAGTCTTAACGCAACTCTGCATTTGCTTGAGATCGTCCGGACCGATTACAGAATCTGATTTTTGAACACCCTTCTCAAGATTTTCGATGTTGTCTTTTATAATTAAAATCTCTTTTTGCAATTGGTCATAATTGTTAATTTTTTCCTCACTGGGACCATCACTAGATTGCTGGCGTATCAAGTAAACGCGATATTCAATAGTTTTAACCCAAATCGATACTTTCTCAAGAATTACAAGAACCGTACTTTGAATAACTTCACCGTCTCGGTGCTGAATTGCTCCTTCGAGTTCATGTAGATTGTTCGAAACTGCTTGAATTCTGTTCTCCAAGGGTTCTTCAGTAACGTCTTCGCTCAGAGTGGCTAGATGCAATACATTGCTAAGGGATTTTGGTTTTTTAATATTTCCCAAATGCTGCATGCGTCCACCAATTGCATTATTTGCTTGGACCCATACCGCAGCTTTGTGGCTCGTGTATTGAGGAATCGACCCAACTTCTATGGAATCTTGTGTAGAGGGTTTGGCTGCGGAGGCCTGGAAAACAGCAGGCCACACACTTTCAGTCACATAGACCTGTTCTTTTTCAGGCCCTGGAGTCAAGGGTGTATCAAAGACCTCCGTTGGTGACACAACTTCCTCTATCATAACTGACGACGTTGTCCGCGACTTTGTTGGCTTCATAGATATTATCGTTTTGTCCTGTTCAATTCCAATAATATTAGGACCAGGTGTTCTTTCTGCAGGACATGGCTCAAGAATCGTCGTTTTTGTTATAGTGAACTGTTCGGGTTCTGGAGCGCTTACTGGTGTTTTCGAAAGATTTACTGCAGAATGCTGAGTTTCCGTTTCCAAAAAGTCCTTTGTGGCTGTAATTTTAGAACCAGGTAGAAGTGATCTATCGATTTCAACGGTAACATTAACATCCGGCAATTGCCTATCCTTCTTCGGTTTAACGCCTTTTTTGTCTTTTTCAACAGGAGGCAATTCAACCGTTTTTGTATATTCAAATACTAAAGGCTCTTGACTTGGATCTTTCTCTGTAGTTGGAAGAGTTAATACTGCCTGGATTTCTATGTCATATGGTTCGATTGAAGTTGAAGTAGAAATTGAAGAGTCCTCTTCAGTAGTAGTACGAGGCGATGTTTGTGCATGTGAATCGGCCATTATTACAGCTTCAGTGGAAGACTGTTTATCTTCAGTTAAAACTTTTATTTCAGGTTCAGCCGCTTGTTCCGGTAATTCCTTAATAATTCCACTGATGACATCTTGTAATACAGGCCCGACCACATCGCCTGAAGAAACAATTTCTTCTGGTTTTCTACTTGGAGAACCGGTAGGAGAAGTTTGTAACTCTTTTTCCATAGTCACAACAACAGCTTGACTTGAAATCTCTTCGGTTTCGGGTGCTTCTTGAGTTCCTTGTTCCACACTTGATATAACGATTTCATCAGTTTGAATTTCTTCAGACACTACCTCTACTGGCTCTGGTTTTGATTCTTCAATTCGTTCTTCTTCTCTAGGAGTAGTTTGTACTTCAATATCTGCTTGATCGATGATTGTTTGGACCTCCTCTTCGAGAACCTCAGGCACTATTTCTATGCTTGTTTGTTGCGACATATCAGTTATAGGATGATGTTCTGGTGATGTTTGCATAGAACGTTGCTCGGTTTGAACTACAGGAATTTCTTCTACGGGAGATTCAGAACGAGGAGTTGTTTGTTGTTCTTCGTCTTCTACGTAAGCCACTTCAAGAACTTCTTTCGGTATTACAAGTTCCGTTGCTACTGGCCTTGGGGAGGCGGAATCAGGTGAAAGTAGAGCTTCCTCAATTATTTTCACAGGCTCTTCCGCGGATATACTTGAGTAGGTACCTTCTTCAAGGCTAAGTTCTTCTACTTTCTCTTCATGGATTTTATCTGGATCATCAATGCTAATATCGGTAGAATCGCGATCTCTTGATTCTTCCGATGAAACTGGAACATGAGACTCATCATCTTCTTTGAACTTAATTGGTTGCTTCTTCTTCCTCTTTCTACTCTTTTTAGCCGGATCCTTATCAGTGCCTGTTGTCCTATCTTCAGCTTCATACCCAGTTCCTTCTGTAGGTCTTTCATCTGAAACAGTTAAGTGAGCTGACGAAACATCTAAAGGTATTTCGCTTGCACTAGTTTCCTCTTTTAATGTTGGTGTCTCAGATTGAACACTTTCAAGTGATTCAGGTGCGGAGAGAGCTTCAATTTCTTCAGGTTTTGATTCAATTTCAATGCGTTCTGGTATTTCACTATCTTTTCGTTTTTTCCTTTTCCGATGTTGGGAAATGTCTTCTACCTCAACATCAGTGCCGAGTGTGCTCTCAATGACATCCTTGGGTACAAAGTCTTGTGGTAGACCTTCTTCTACAATATTTACGTTGACTTTGCTTTCTTCAGACGTTTGCATCTTAACTGTGAGCACACTCTCTGCGCTGTGGTCTTTAGTGGGAGCGGTCATTTTAATGACTTTCATTTGCGGCTTCGATTCACTTTCAATAAAGAGTTGAGTTATAGTTTGAATACCAAGTGGCTTATCAGTGTCTAGTTTTTGTTCAATCGGATCTCTCTTTTCAATATCTGGCCGTTTAATTTGGTCTGGCTGCAGAACATCTGGTTTAACAAGTTCTGTTGGAACTGAACTTGGTACAGCAATTGGTTTTTCATCCAATTTATCACTGACTGCAGTTGTAGATACAATTGGTGTATCTTCTTTCAATACTATAGGTTTTTCTGCGATCTCCTTAGGCACGAGCTCTGCTTTTTGCTCTTTGGGTTGGTCGAATTGATAAGAAACCAAATTAATACCATTACCAGTAAGTTCACTCTCTGGCCATATAGTTTGGACTTGTTCAATAACTTTTTGTTCTTCTTTTGGAAGTTCATCGCATGGTTCCGTGACAATGGCTTCTAATTTGTCTTGATGGTCAGAAAATTCAATTACTGAAGGCTGAAGATGGTGCTCAACCGGCCAAATATCAGAAACGTCGCTCAATGTAATCTCAGTTGTTGTTTTCTCAGGGGTTCTCTCATCGACGCGATCTTGATCTTGTATGCTTGGGCTTTGTTTTAGAGTTATTTCTGTAACATTAGTAGAAGCGGTATCGATTACATCTACTTCAGGTGCTTTATCAAACGTCAACTCTACTGGTGCTGTGACAAATTGTAATACCTGTTGCTGTTTTTCTTCAACACCTTCCTTCACCTTAAGTTCTTCAATCGCAGGTTTGGCCACAATTTCTGAGGTTATTTGCATTTCTTCAGAAATAGGTTTACTTATCGTAGACTCTACCTCCTCTATTTGGAGTTCTGGCCCCTCTGCCTGCTGCATTATCCGAGCATATTCTTCTTCTGAAACTACTTTTCCATTTATCATTCGGATTATGTTTACGTTTACTCTTGGTGGAAGTTCTTCTTCAATGACTTCGACTTCTTCAGGTTCTTCAACCACCTCTTCTGTCACATGTTCTTTACCGTCGATTATCACCACTCGTTTGATGATCTTTCTTATCTTCCTTATTATTTTTCGACTCACTTGTTGAACAGTGGTGCTAATACCTGACTCAATATCTGTAAAGCCAGTTACAACTTGACGCGGAGGAGTCGTTTCTTTAATTTCCTGCATAATAATTCTTTCTGGTGGAAAATCAGTTACTTCGTATTTACTTTCACTGGTAACTACCGCTTTTGGCTCTGAAGTTCCAGGCTCTAATATTGCTTCATGGCCTTCTTTAGTCACAATTATAGTTTTTTGAGGCAATTCTGTAATTGTTTTGTGAACAATTTCATGACGTGTTCGAGATACCTTTTTCACAATAATGCGTTTGGTTCCATCAGGATCTACCAAAACTTCGGTAGTGGACTGGTCTGGTTCAATAAATGTGGTTTCAAAAGACTCTGGAATATTTTTGAGAACAAGTTCCGTTGCCCTTGAAACATCTTCGCGAGGAAGGTGATGATATCTGGCTTCTACGAAAACATCCTTGTCCTTTTCAGGATCATCGATGTTAAGACTTCGGTCGATTTGTATTGTTTCGGCTCCGAGCTGTACTTTTTGTACAACTGATATGTTTTCTGTTGGTTTCCGTTCCTTCAGCGTTTGAACGGACATATCAACAGCCTCAACTTCAGCGGGAGCTTCGTGCAGAGGGAAGCTTGTTTGTGCCTCTTCTTCCACTACATCTGGCTTCGTTACTTCTACAGGAGCTGTAAGACTCCAGCTTGTTTGGGTTGCTTCGGCGACAATCCGCGGTTCACCCTGAGCTACTTCTTCTGGCATAGAACTTGAATCAATTGTAGAAGCAACACTATGCGGTTCTGGCTCTTGTTGAATCGTTACGGTCTTTTCATCTATTTTGGTATCCTTATAATTGGCAATCATTGTTTCTATTACGGGTATTCGTTCACGTATTGCCAAAGACTGAATTCGGAATAATTCAATGACTGCAATAAGATGGGTTGATAAAGAAACTGCCAAGTCCTTTACGTCGGGGAATTGTTCAAGGGATTTAGTTTTCGTTAATAGTTCCGTCAGGGATTTTTCCTTTTCTTGCATACTCTCGAGTAATTCATGACTAAGAACAAGTTGTGCATTCAGTTCGTTTTCATTTTGTTGCAATTCCTCAAAAGTTTTTAATTGTCCAATTGTTGTATTTAGCCAAAGTTCCATTTCGCTCAAGTGGGTTTGATAGCTTTCGATTTCCAGTTGACGATTTCTTTGGGCAACTATTGCACTCTGTAAGTTACAACATATTCATTTAAATTTTTATATAAAACTTCATTTGGCCTAAATTTTCAACCATATGATATTAACATGTTTGTCCTTAGTTTACATTTATAAAATATTTTTTTCATATGAAAAAAAAATTTACACAAAAGTTTAGTGGTTTAATCTATACAAATTTAACGATAAGAACCAGAAAGAGAAACTCATTGTGCAATATCTGGTCATTCAACTTGGTCAATCTATATTAAGCGCTCTGTTTCCTGTTTGAAAAGCTCTAATTTAAGAAATGATAGCAAAAGATAAATCAATATAAGAACCTTAATATCCAATAAATCCATTGTAGCTGTAGTTGTATTAAATTTTTCTTTACATGGACTTTAACGCTTGAAAAGTGGGCCTACCGCAGCTTAATTGAATTTTAAATTAAATCATTTTCATTAAAGACGTGGCCCTTCATATTGTACTTTTGTGTAAATATATATTTTTTTTCACACTTTCCACCTAAATTTTAAACTTCAAAGGAATTTCTTTCGTTCATACAGAAATTCAATGTTTTTTGTGGTACAAAAAGTTTCGATCAAACTTTCGAAGTTATAACTTCAGATCTATCTATCGTCCACATGTAACAGGTTCAATGACTATATACTGTATTAATTTTCATTCTATTGTACAAAATACGAGAGTTTAAAAACATCAAGAGTAAACTGAAAAAAAATTCCGGAAATAGAGGCTTTTTGAAATATTAAACCATTTTGGAATCATTCCAAACTGCACTGTTAATAGCCCTGTTAACACTTTTAAATATTTACCAATACAATATTTGGTAATTGTATGGTATTTAAAAGTGACAAATTTATATTATATTATCACACTACGCGATGCATATTACAAGCCGGTAATGTTTACTTATTAAATATTTTGTACGAACCTCCACCATGCCAACACCTTGACCTGCGCGTAACAACAGGAATTCTACACGGTCGTCTAGGCCTTGTAGTAATCTTTCAGTTGCGACATCCACAGGAAGACTTCTTTTAACATCCATTAGACGATCAACTTCTTTCTTATGCAATCTAAGGTTCTGCACTATAAGCTGAAAATTATGAAAATTGGTATTTTATTGAACTCTTTGAATTGTTTGAGGCATACGCATAGCACAGTCTTATTTTAAGCAAATTTTAAAAGTATTGTAGTTATTTTAATAATGCAATATATGTAATATACAACAGTAAATAATAAGTTCATGCTTTTTTTAACGTTTGCATTAAAATAAGACTCCTTTGTGCCTTACACTAACTATCGCTATCAGGTCGAGTACAGGGAGGAAATTTAAATTTTGAGACAAGTCCTGAATGAAATTGCATTGCTAGTTAGTGAATGACCATAACAGCAAAAATATATTCAAATATTCAAAATAATATCTTACCTTTAGACCTTGAAGCATATTTTCAAGACTGCCTTTTGGCAAATTGCCAATGCCTTCCTCAGCAACGGTAAGCGCTTGAAGCAAGTCATCAATTTCTTGCGACAACATTTCCTATATGGTATTATTAACAAAATCATTATATTAACAAGTGAAAACAATTAAAAAAATATAAGTGAACAGCCAAAGTTATGAAAAGAACTGCGAACAACTTTTTAGAACAATCTCACGGGCACATTTCCGAATAAATGAAAAGCATAAAAAGAAAAGAAATAACGAAAACTTCCAAAGCATGCAATATTTCATTGAAATAGCCATAATGAATTTAGGGATGAAAATCACAATATTACTTTCCAAACAATGAATTATTCTTAAAAGCAAACTAACCGAACAAATCGATGCTAAGCGGCCCTTTCTCAAGAACTGCTCCGCAATCAGATACTCGAATGCAATTTTATAAATGCTTTACTCTATTTTCGGCTAGTTCAATGTTATTTACGTCTCAAGGCGAGACAGCAGCAGATCATCAATCGAAAGTAATTTAATTGAATGGTGAACTTGTTACGCATAAGAAAGAGTTTAGTTGCTTTAGTGGACAAGGACACAAGGTATAAAAAATTGTGTTAGTTTTTGAAAAACAACAAGGATAAATATGCTGACACGATTATAAAACACATAAACAATAAAGAATTAAGGCTTATCACCTTCTGCTTGTTGAGACCTTCGGTGCGCTTAGCTTCAGTAGGCTGTGTCGTCGTTGTTGCTGCTGCTGACTGTGCTATGTTCGTGCTAGAGGAAGGGGCGGATAACAACTCTGGAGGGATATTTAAGGAATTGTTAACATACTGCGGGGAGTTTTTATCGCGAGCATCTGTTTCGTTAGTAGCTTCAGCGAGGTAAGTACTTTGATCTCGCCAATGCCCAATACCACCAGGCAAATCTGCTGCCATATACTGTGAGCTACATGATAAATACTTATTCTCACTTTTATTTTCTGGCAGAGCAGGAGAAGTTTTTCCACCCGAACCGGTGCCGGGATCATAATCATCTTTATCATCGAAGTCCCACTCGATATTTTCAGTTTTCTCAACGTCTTGTTGAACTGCAAGTGATGTAAGATAGAGATAATATCGTTTCTCTGCCTCAATATAATCGTGACGATCAACCCAAAATGAGCCGTCTATAAATTCTTCATTTAGACAACTTTCCAATGTCCTTGAAACAGATTCAGCCAAGGGCTGTTCAGATATTTCTAGTGTATACTTATCCGGAAGTTCTTCACACACTTTTTCTTTTCGCGTGTCTAATACTTGATCATAAATTTCTGCACTTTGGCTAACTTCTGCTGGAATTAACTTAGATAGAACCCAATTTCTTTCAGTATCGCAGTAGTCATGCTGGTTCAGCCAAACATTTGAATCCATTTGAAGATTTGAGAGGAATATTTGATGATTGATATCAGCAATTTCTTGTGGATCAACAATTACAAAATCATCTTCAATATTTTCATATTCATCTCGAACTGGTAGCACCTTCGCAGGCACTTTTTCCTCTGATGAAACAACTTGAACGATCTCAACAGATTTTGTTTCCTTGGTTGGAGCCTGCGCATTTACTTCTGACTGCACTTTGGTACTAAATTGAAGCACCCCAACAGGGCTTTCTTCACTAATAAGCAATTTGCTGACTACCTCAGATTTTTCTTCCTTAGTAGGAGCCGTCTTTTCCTGTGTATCTGGGACTGTCTCGTCAGGTTTTTCTTTCTTCGATGGAGCTGTTGTTACAAAATCTACTTCATCCATTTTAATAATTTGAACAACTTCAACTGGCTTTTCTTCACTGACAACAAATTGGCTTATCACCTCAGGCAATTTTTTAGGTGTAGGTTGCTCCGTGATAGTAACTGGAATCACTTCCACTACTTCTTTTTTAGCTGGAACAGGCGCTTCTTCAGTGGTAACAAATTGGCTAACTATCTCAGACTTTTCTTCCTTAGTTGAAGTCGTCTCTTTAGGTGTAGCCTTCTCTTTGATAGTAACTTGAACTATCTCAGCAGGCTTTTCTTCCTTGACTGCAGCTGGTGCCCTAGGTTCTGGTTGCTCTTTGATTGATGCCTCCACAGGCTTTTCTTTCTCGGGTGGTGCTATTTCCCTAGTTTTTGTTTGTTGTCCTATTTGCTTGGAAGTATTTGCGACTGCAGGTATTACGCTAGACTTATCTACATTACTCCAAACAATTAAGTGCTCTGACACCTCAATTTGACCTTCTTCAGTTTCAGCCTTGGTGACTTGATCTTTCTTCGTAGGCTCTATTTGCGTTACAGGAGTTGGTTCCTTTTGGTCAGTTTGCTCCTTAAAGGCGATATGTACAATCTCAGCAGGTTTTTCTTCGCTGATAAAAACTTCGCCAACTTCGAAACATTTTTCTTCCTTTGCTGGAGCTTGCTTTTTAGATTCAAGTTGGTCCTTTGTAGTAATTGGGAAGACCTCAACAATATTTTCCTCTTTAGTAGAAACTAATTCTTTAGGTTTAGGTTCTTCTTTAGCAATAGATTTGAACACTTCAACGGGTCTTTCTTCTTTAAAGGAAACCTGGCCTATAACTTGTACCACCTGACCTGGTTGTTGTTTTTCAACCATCAAAGGCGCTTCTTTCTCGGTTAGAATTGGTTGCTTAGCTTCGAGCTGCTCCTTAAGTGTAATTTGCACAATCTCAGTAGGCTTATCTTTAGCTGCTTGGTCTAACTCATCAGGTTTATCCTCTTTGATTATAGTCGGTTCCTGAGGAATAGATTGCTCCTTGGTAGTAACTTCCTCAGCCTTTTCTTTTTTAATTGGAACAGATTCCTTTAGTATGATTTGCTCAACAATCTCAACAGGCTTTTTTTCACTAGTAACATGTCCTACCTCCAAAGCTTTTTCTTCTTTACTCAGTCGAGGCTGCTTAGGTTCGAGTTGCTCCTTGAAAGTAACATGTACTACCTCAGCTGGTTTTTCTTCACTAACAATAATTTGTACCAAATCATCAGCCTTTTCTTCTACAGCTGGAGCCGGTGCTGTCGGCTCAGCTTGCTCCTTGATTGTGACTTGGTACAAATCAAGAGGTACTTCTTCGCTAATAACTTCACCTACCTCCACAGGCTTTTCTTCCTTGATTGAAACCGACTCTTTAGGCTTAGATTGCGCGTTGATGGTAACTTGGCCAACTTGCATGGTAGCATTTTCAACAGGAGGTATAATGCTGGATTTATCTATATTGCTCCAAACAATTAAGTGCTCTGACACCTCATCTTGATCTTTTCCTGATTTAGAATCACCCGTGGTTGTATCTTTGGAAGGAATTTTATCTTTTGAAATTTTAACATAATCCGTAGTTTGAACCAAAACTTGACCTGGTTCACCTACGGCTTCAGTTAATTTTTCTAAAGCATCAACTTCCACTAATGTGGTGTCTTCTTTTTTAGGAATATTCTTCTCTTTTTCGTGCGAAAGTTGAGGTTTTACTTCTAAATCAGTGGCAATTTCAATGTCTTTACTTGGTTTTTTATTATTATCTTCAGGTTGTTGCACATTCTTCTTCTTCTTCTTTTTCTTGGTTTTATTTTCAGTCTCAACTGGGATTTGTTCTTGCTTTGTAGGCCGCATATCTTCCTCGACGATTTCTGTCACAGAATCAGTATAATCAGCAGTTTCTGATACCTCTTCTGATTCTTGTTGGGTTGTGTCGGGCACTGGTACTGATTCTTCTAAGTCTTTTTCCTTCAAATGTTTTCCATCATCAGTTTTAACCTTAGGTTGTTTTGGTTTCTTTTGCTTCTTTTTACCACCAGGTTTTTCTTCAGCTTGAATTTTTTGCGGTGCCTCTTTTACGTCAGGTTCTGGCTGTTGCGATCTTGACCGTGATCTTCTTCGCAATTGCTTAGACTTTTTGGTGTGGTACTCAAAGAAACCTTCTGGATCAGCTTGAGCAATTGGTTCAGGTGCCTCGACTTCCTGCACTGTTATTATCGGTCTTTGTGGTCGCCGCGATTGCCGAGTATCAATTAAGCTCGCATCTTCCTTTTCTGTGCGAGTATTTTGATCTGGAACATATTGCCCAACAACAGAAGCCCAAGATATACCACCTAATTTGCTTTGTTCTGGTTGTTCTACGGATGAGTCTTTTAATTCTTTTGGAGAACTATCTGAGATCTTTTCAACAGAAATTTCCTTAGTCGATGCAGTTTCCTCCCATTCTAAAGGCCAATCCTCTTCTTCCATTGTTAGATCTGCCCAACTCTTAGGTTGATCTATTTGAATTAAATCAACGGATTTATTATCTTCCACAAAGGTTGGTTCTTTTTCAACAATTGGTGAACTGTCTTCCATAGTAAGCTCTGCCCAAGATTTTTGCTTTGGAATTTCTTCGGATTGAGGAACTTGCACTAAATCTTCTTTTTGCTCCTCTTTAGCTTCACGGATTTTTTCAGAATCTGGTGAAGTCTCTTCCTTAGACGACATATCTATATTGACTCCCTCCACTGGTTCTGCGTTTTTAACTTTTTTGTCCTTATTTTTCTTAGATTTTTTCTTCGACTTCTCGTCGTCTTCCTTCAAAGGAGAATCCGGCTTAGTAGTCTTTTTATCTCTACCCTGAGTGGACCTTGATCGTGATCTCGGTCTTCTGCTACGCTTTTCCTTTTTAGATAAATGTTCGATGAAGGCTGGACTCTCAACGGCAATCGAATCATCGCTTTGATCAATAGAAATAAGCGGTATTGATTTGCTTTCAATTACCATTTCTTCCCTAGGACCCTCATCGATATATTGGCGCTCAGGAACTTTTTGTTGTTCATGTTTTTCTACAGGTAATTGACTTGTAGCCTTCTCATTTTCAAGGAACTTTTGAGTTGTCTGACTTGGCTTTTCTAAGGTTAGATCTTTTCGTGTTGGAGAAATACGTTTTACTTGAACATCTTCTTTACGATTATCAGCAACCCCTTTCAGAACAGCAGCATAAGTTTCCGTTGTCCAAATAGTTGGGTACTGAACAGCCTGCTCGACATGCTTTACATCTACTAGGGGTTCTCTTGATAAAAGTTGCTTATCTTCTGTTGGCTTTTTCTTCTTATCCTCATTTCTCCTTTTCTTTGCACCCTTAGGATCACGAAGCTCTTTCTCCTTCTTCTCAGTTTCTTCAAGCCCTTCCACAGAACTGACCGATTTGTCGACTTGGACTATTTTAGGTTCAAATATCTGCTCAATCTTCTTTTCTTTTTCTGTAGGAACTTCCACAGAACTGACCGGCTTGTCGACCTGCATTTCTTTAGGTTCCAGAATTTTTCCAAGCTTCTTTTCTTTTTCTGTAGGAACTTCCACAGAACTGACCGGCTTGTCGACTTGCACTTCTTTAGGTTCCAGAATTTTTTCAAGCTTCTTTTCTTTTTCTTTATGAACTTCCACAGAACTGAAGGGTTTGTCGACTTGCACTACTTTAGGTTCAATAATTTGTCCAATCTTCTTTTCTTTTTCTGTAAGAACTTTCACAGAACTGATTGGTTCTTTAACTTTATCAGTTGGTTCTTGAGAGATAGTAACAGTATCTCTATACTGTTTGACTTCAGATGTTATAGTAGTCGTAGTATTTTCTTTTGGAACGTCAGATAGTGCTCCTTGCTGCAACCCAGTATTACTTCCTGCTTCAATTTCTCGGTTAATAAACTCAAGACAGATATTAGTTTGCTTTTGGTGAGAATCATTAGTATCTAATCCAAATTCAGTTTCTGGTATAATTTCCCTTAATTTAGGAATTTCAGGTTCTTGCGAAGTTAACTTGCTCGTAACACTTTCTATAATTGTTGAAATGTTACTTGAATTATCCGGAAGTTCGATTTCAATTACTTCTTCACTCGCGAACTCTTCTGGTAGAAATTGGGTTGCTGGCAATTCGTAGGCCTTTTCAGTTATTTCAGTGTCGTCAGTGTCTTCGATTGCTATCTGATCTGACCAAGATAATTTTGGTTTCTCCGTGAAGCTAGCCCAAGACAAATCATCTAATGTGTTATCATCAAAACTATCTTTTCTAGAAACCTTCAACGATGTCGATTGGATTTTATCTTTTTCTTCTTCAGCGACGATTGGTGCTTCCGTATTAGACTGCGAGATCATTGAAGCCCATGAAAGAGCAATAGGTTGTTCAGTCTTTTGCTCGCTCGGCAGAATGTCGCTATGGGTTTCTTTCTCTAAGCTAGGTGTTTCTTGAAGATTCACTTTCTGAATTTTCTTTTCTTTTGGTTTCTTCCTTAATTCTTTAGATTCGGTTTTCGACTCAGTTAGTATAGGCTGACTAATTTGAGGTTTATCTTCAATATGATCAGGAGGAGATAGATCTATAATTGCTGTACTAGACAACTGCGCCTCTTGGGAAACAGGCAGATCTTTTGTTTCCACAATTGTAGCCCAAGATATTTGTTTTTCCTGAGAAGGAGGTAGATGTTTTATTTGGATAGCAACATTCTTTTCTGAAATTAATGGTTTTTCAGTTACAATTTCCTTTTCTGGACTCGTTTTTTCAATATCCTTGAACCTAATCTGCTTCTTTTGTTTATCTGCTTTCTTTGCTTTCTTCAGTGGCTGTTTTTCAGAATCCGCAACTCTAAGAATTGGTTGAGGTTCTTGCTGTTTTGGAGGTAAATCTTGCCATGAGTCTATCTGACTAGCTATTTCGGCCCAGGAGGGTTTTACTGGATCAGATACACTTCTGGAAACCAATTCTGATTCTTTTAAAGAAACGGAAACTTCGATTGGATCACTCATCTTTTCAGTAGACTCGGACTTGGCTTCCTGGATATTTTCCTTATTTAGTGGAATGTCCACGGTTTCCTTTTCGACCAGTTCTTTTGGTTCCCTTTCAGAATCAAATATGTCAACTTTTTCTGTCTTATCTTTCTTGGATTTCTTCTTTTTCTTATCTTTTGATTCTGGTTTTAATGGCTCCTTAATTTCCCTAACCTTGGAAGTTTTGATTTGTTTTTCGGCTTCAGGTACCTTATCTTTTTTATCAGTTTTCGGTTTTCTTGTTAAAATATCATCAATCCATTCACCTGGCTTGCGAACTAAGGCCGCCCATGAGAATCCATCGGATTTCGGTTTAGTTTCCACCACTTGTTCGTCCTGCACTTTTTCGATTGGAATAACTTCTTGTACAACTTCCTTTTCAGAAATATCTTCCACAACATCTTTTACTTCAACTTTTGGTACCTCTTCCACATCAGGTTCCACTAAAACGTCTCTCTTCGATGGTTTAGGTTTTCCCTCAGTTTGCTTCTTTGAACTCTTTTTAGGTGGTTGCTTCTCTTTTGGTTTTTCTGTTGCGTCTTCAAGAGGTTTGGAAATTTCCTCTTTTCTCGGTACGAATTCTTCTAATTTTACGACAGCTTCTTCATGTTTATGCGGTTTTTCAGTATCCTTCTCAAGTTTTACAGTCTTAACCTTTTTAGGCAGAGGTTTATGAATTTCTATTGCCTGCGCATGTGCTTCAATTCCTTCACGCTCTCCAAACAACACCTCAGCATACGTTTTATCACCTTTTCCGATATTCCATACACTGACAGGCGCAGGTGGGAGTTGCACAACACTGTCCTGCGCCGAAATGGTTTCTGCAATAGGACTCTCCTTCCTACGCTGGGACAATGGCTTGTATTCCTTTTCTTCAAACCGTACCAAAGGTTCGGCAGGCTGCGCCTTTTTAGTAACTTCTTCACTTTGACTTGGTAACGATTGAATTGGACTCTCCTGTTTAATCTGTATCTCAAGATTTTTATTTTCAGTTACTTCTACAATTTCAGGTATATTTTCATGTACCAAACGATTTGAAGGACGAAATTCAGGAGCATCTGCTGATAACTTCGAAACGAGAATAGATTTCTTATCTTTTGGTTTTTGTATCTCTTTTTTGCTTAGATCAGAAGGAACGTCTTCCAAAACACTAGACCAGGTGTCTATTACCAACTTTTCTCTATCAACGTCTGGTTTGGAAGGTTTGACTACATCTTTCACTACCTTAAATTCTACCTTCTTTTCTTTCGGGGTAGTATCGAGTGTAATATCTTTATTAAAAGCCTCACCTTGTTGATCTTTTGGTTCGACTATTGGTTGTTGCATTTCTTGGTCTAAAGTTTGTTTTGTTACTTCTTTTAATGTCGAAGAAGCTGATAGCGGACTTGTACCTCTTTCTGAAGATATGAATTGAAGCGTTTGGTCCTTATAGCGATCTTGTTTGGGGAATTTCATCAAAACTGTTGACTGAAGTATTGGCATTTCTTCAGCTTCCTGGTCTTTAATTTGTGGTGATGTTGGCTTATCTCTTGCAGTTTTCACTTTAGTCGTAGAAATAGAAACAACTTCGATAGAAACTTCACTACTACTGAGATCCGGTTCTTCATCGATTATTTCCTCTTTGATACTTTGTTGATCGTCGGTGGAAACTGAACTAGGCTCATCTTTGTTTTGCGAAATGGGTGAAAGTATGGCTGGCTCAAGTGTTTGAGTTGTTTCAATTGACACAACTTTAACGACTTTGTCTTTAATTTTATCGGTATCTTTGCTAATCAAGAGTTCTGGTTGATCGACAGTCAGTTTTGCACTGGCCTCTGGTTCATCTTCTGAGAGTGTTACAGGTTCATCAAGAATGTTCATCCAATCTAAAGATGTTTCATCAACAGGAAGACCAGCGAATGCAGGCTTTGGTGCAACAGGCACATTCTGTGTTTTGGCACATTCTTCAGAATTATCAGGGATTGATGTATCTAAAATAATTGGCTCCACAGGCATTTCCTCTATTCTTTTTTGATCTTCAGGTTTCTTTTCTGTAGGTTTCTTCTCTGCAGACTTCTTCCGTGCAGACTTCTTTTCTTCAGCCTTCTTCCCTGCAGGCTTCTGCTCTTCAGTCTTCTGTTCTGCAGGCTTCTTCTCTACGGACTCCTTCTCTATAAGTCTATGCTCTTCAGTCTTCGGTTCTGCAAACTTCTTCTCTACAGGCTTTTTCTCTGCAGGCTTCTTCTCTCCAAATTTCTGCTCTACAGGTTTCTTTTCTATAGCTTTCTGCTCTGCAGGCTTTTGCTCTGTTAGATTCTGATCAAGAAGCTTTTGTTCTGCAGGCTTCTGATTTTCAGTTTTTGGTTCTGCAGGTTTCTCTTTAGGCTTTGTCTCTGTAGGTTTTTTCTTTTCAGATTTCTGTTTTGGAAGTTTCTGCTCTGCAGGTTTTTGCTCTACAGGATTCTGCTCGTCATCTTGCGTTGTTTTACAAGGTTGTTGTACTATTTGAATAACATTTTCAGTAGTAATAGCTTGCGAAAACTTTTCTTCTTTTTGTTCAGGTTTAAGCTGCACTGCCTGAGAAGGCAAGATGAATTCCTCAGGCACATCCTCAAATGTTACTTTTTGTGGCTCAACTATTTTAGTATTGACTTGAATCAAAGGCTGTGTTTCATCAATAATAGGTTTTGCACTTATTTCGGGCTCATCATCGGATAGAGTAATTGGTTCATCAAGAACGTTCATCCAATCCAAAGATGTTTCGTCAACAGGAAGACCAGCAAATGCAGGCTTTGATTTATTTGTTTCTTGTGCGGGTTTTGCAAGTTCTTTTGAAGGTTCGATCTTTTTCTCAGCAGTGATGAAATCTACTACTATTTGCTGCATGTCTTTTGTCTTTTCTCGGATAGGCTCTAGTGTCTGAAGAACCTTTTCCTCAACAATAACTTGAGGAATTTTCTCTTCTTTTTCTTGAACTAGTTCTACCGTTTGTATAGACAAATTAACTGGATCATGAACACCTTTAGATTCAATTGTTAACTTGTGTATTTCAACTGTTTTGGATTGCTTTTGAGTGATAACAGGTTTTTCATCAATATTGGGTTCATCATCTGACAGAGTCATTGGCTCCTCAAGAACGTTCATCCAGTCCGAAGATGTTTCGTCGATAGGAAGACCGACATATGTAGGCTTGGGTACTTCAACTACTTCAACTACTTGTTGAGGTTTTACTTGTTCTTTAGAAGGTTCCATATGTTTGTCAGGCAATTGTGCTTTTGTGCTAATTGGCTCTGAAGGCTTCTCTACAGATATTTCCTGTACTAGCTTGGGTTCCGCAGCTTTCTGCTCAGTAGGCTTTTGTTCCACGGGCTTCTCCTCAAGTTTTGCATCTACTAATTTCTTATCTGTAGATTTTTTCTTTGCCAGCTTTTCCGCAGGTTTCTTCTGTGTAATCTGTTCTGTGGGTTTCTGCTCTTCAACCTTTTGTTCTTCAAAGGTTTGCTCTTCGCGCTTCTGCTGTACAGATTTCTCTTCTCTAAGCTCCTGTTTTTCAATTTTCAGCTCTACAGGCGTCTGCTCTACTGGCGTCTGTTCTGCAGGCTTTTGTTCGACAGGCTTCTTCTCGGCATGTTTCTTCGTCTTCTCTGCAGATTTCTTCTTTGTAAGTTTCTGTTCTGCATGCTCTGAAGGTTTTTGTTCTGCGAGGTTCTGCTTCTCATCTGCCTGAATAACTTGTTCAACAACAAATGGCGGTTGTTGTATCTCGACTGTTTTGGAACTAGTTTCAATTGTAGGCTGTTGTTTGACTTCTTCCGGTTTTACTAATGCTTTTGGAAGTTTCACTGGCTTATCGGAGACATTTTTCTCAGCAATAATAAACTCTGCGACCTTCTGCTGTATATCCTTTGCCTTTTCATGTGGTTCCTTTGTTAGAACAATATCTTCAACAATTGGTTTCGTTGGTTTCTTATCTTGTATTTTTGAAATCAATTTCACTGTTTGACTAGACAAATTAACTTGATCAGATGTAGTTTTAGTTTCGGTTATTAATTTCTGGTCCACGATAAGTTTTTCACTGATCTCCGGTTTATTATCTTGATCTGCAATTGGTTTAGGGCTGATGTCAGATTCATCATCTGATAACGTCATAGGCTCATCAAGAACGTTCATCCAGTCTAAAGATGATTCATCTAAAGGAAGACCAGCATATGCAGGCTTGGGTGTGTCTACAACTTCCAATGGTTTTATATGTTCTTTCAGAGGTTGTGTTGGTTTTTTATCTTCTTTTTCTGCAACCACTTCATGTTTTTGAACCACATCTTTATTATCAGCAGTTATTTTGGGCTCTACAACAGTTTCGGATTTTGTTTTTTCCATAGTTAGTTTTTCACTGACCTCCAGTTCATCATCAGAAATTCTCATGGGCTCTTCAAGAACACTCATCCAGTCTAAGGATGTTTCGTCGACAGGAAGACCAGCGTACACAGTCTTTGGTAATTCTGCTACTGGTTGTACTTGAGCAGACTTCGGAGCAGTTTGTTTTGTCTCATCAGTAGTTGGTTCTGGAGATTTCAGTAATTCAACATCTGGTTGTTCAGGTGTTGGTTCTGGTACTTTTTTAACTTCTTCAACAACAATGGGTCGCAAAGACTTGTCGACTTCTGAATCAGGTTTAACATGTTTTTGTTTAAATTCGGCAGATTTATCAGGCACTGTTTTCTCAGCTGTAATGAAATCAGTAACCGTTTGTTTTATATCTACTGCCTTTTTAGACGTTGGTTCTTTAGTGTCAATAACCTTTTCGGAAACAAGAGATTGCATAAATTTGTTATCTGTGTCTTCTGGTACTAATTCCACTATATTATCAGGAGATGTTATCTTTTGTGTTTCAACGATTGTAGTACTAATCTGAGTCAAACGTTGTTTTTGATCGACTACAGGTTGGATGGTTTCGGATTCATCATCTGATAAAACTATTGGTTCATCAAGAACATTCATCCAATCTAAAGATGTTTCATCGACAGGTAAACCAGCATATGAAGGCTTCGGTGTATTAGTTACTGCCTGGGGTTGGACAGGTTCCTTTGGAGCTGTTACATTTTTCTCAACAGTGAAGAACTCCACAATTTTCTGTTGTGTATCTATCGCCTTTTTGTTAATGGGTTCCAGCGTCTGAATAACCTTTTCAACAACAGTAGGCTGTGCGGATTTCTGTTGTGTGTCTACAATCTTAGTAGGGAGATCAATGTGATCAGAGGCACCTTCAACTTCAAATACTAATTTTTGTGGTTCAGCAATCTTAGTACTTTTTTGAATCTGGGGTTCTGTTTGATCAGAAATAGTTTTGACATCAATTTCGGGTTCATCATCGGATAAAGTTATAGGCTCATCAAGAACTTCCATCCATGTTGAGGCTGATTCATCGATAGGAAGTCCGGCGTACACTGATTTTTTCTTAGCTAAATCTATTTTTTCTGGCGTTGGCTCAATGACCTTTTCGGGTATTTGTGGCTCTTTCTCTTGTTTATCAATTGGTTCTTTAAGTTGTCTTACATCTAAAATGGAAAGCTGATCGTCTAGCTTACCTTCAGTTACCGATATTTTTATGTCCAACGAACTATTCTTATCTATATCTTCTTTTAACTTTATTATTTCCTGCTTTTGGTCTTGCACAAATTGCAGTTCAACCGAATTTTCTGTTAACTGTGGAACGATATTACTCTTACCTTCTTCTTGCACATCTCCTTGGAATTTTTCACCTTTAGATTCTATTTCGTCTTCTCTGCTAGTTGTTGGTTCATCAACCATCTTCTCAATTATGGTGGGTTCGATGATCGGCGAATTTAGGAATAAATAGTAATTCCTTTCTGCTTGGCTCATTAACGAAAGATCGTATGCTGGTATCTCATAACAGGAGTAATTAAAGGTTGGTGGTAGGCTGGACGCCTCTGTAGTTGCATTGCCTGGCTTAGTCAGTGCTGGTTCACAACTTGTTAATAAACTACTATTAAGTGCAGAGGTGGGAATATTGCGGTCTGGGATTATTTTATCAGTTGTTATATTTGTTAAGTTTGGTAAGTGGGAAAGGTTCTCCGTGAATTCAAGCTTATTTTGAGTAAGATCAACACTCGAATCTAATTGTTTAGTAGGCTTAAGTATTTGCTCTTCTTCTTGATCGGCTGTATCCAATTTGCTATCACTTTGCTTTTGCTCATAATATTTACGCTCGGCATCAATCAATGCACAAATATCATGATATGAAGACTTCTCATGTATCACATTAATGGGAACAGAGTCGTCACGAACCCTCAATTGTTTAGTTTCAACAAAACTATCTAAGGCTTGGTTAGTACTTAAGGGCTGAGCAGTGGTACTTAAACTATCCACTTGATCTTGTTGTGTGGTCTTTAAAATTAATGCTGGCGCTACATTCGATGAAATTTTCGATAATTGCCCCGGTATAGTGGTAGATTTGATAACTTCTCCTGTTTTTAAATCCTTTACAGCGGTTGTTATAGTTTCAACGACATTTGTAAGTGCCCATTCGTCTTGAATTGGTGCTTCCCTTGTTTCTGAGGCATCTTTGAACGCCTTTGGAATCGCTGGTCTTACTTTCTGCTTTGTTTTTTTCTTGATAGCTAGCAAAAATTCACATTCCTGCTCCGTTAACTCGTCTGGTTGAGGCTCAGTTTTAAGAATATCTACGTCTTGTGTTTTCTTTGAGTCATGTTCGATCGAGACTTCTTTTTTAACATCCTTCGGCTTAGTTAATTGTACATCAAAACTATCGAGGGGCTTTACGCTCTGCTCCGAAGATTGTGTAACCTCAGCGATTTGATCTACTTGTTGAGTAAGATCGGGTTTCGATATTTTAATATCAGCTTGTTCAGGTTTAGGCTCTTCTAATATTTCTTTAAGTTCTTCCAATTGTTTTAATGGCTCAGATGTTTCGGAGGTAACGATATTTTCAACCTCTTCAACTATTACATTACCAGTCTTAAGAATATCTTTCTTCCCCTGATCATTTAATTTTTCTGATAGTACAGATATGACCGCGGAATCAGTTGAGTCATGCGCTTGAATTTTTTCGGAACCCTTCTTAATACGCTCTGTAACTCTAAGACTAACTTCTGGGAACTCCATTTTGATCTGTATCAATGGCTTTCGGCAAATTTCTTCATGAGTTATCATAGCAATTTTTTGTGTTCTACCTGTAACTGTTATATTGTGAATTTGATTTTCCACAAACTGATAATCTTCGTCTTTTAGATTTTGTCCAATTTTTAATGATTTTTCATATATATTTATTAAGTCGCTTTCCCCAAAATCCCTTTTAGTATTACTCTGGTTTAAATGAGTTTGAATCTCGCTACTCATTTTGGTAATATCAATGGCAGCATCGGCAATATATTTCGGAGTTGTTTTCATAATTTTCTGAGTTTCAATTAATATTGGATCAGCTTGTGTTTTATCGGTTCCTTTCGATTCAGGTTTTATTGAATCAACTGCAAACGATTTCTCTAAATTTAATTCAGGTTTTGATTGTTCCAGAATCAAAGTCACATCACTTTGGGGAGAAATTGCTTTAATAGTTTCTTGAATTTCAGTTGGTGCCTTTTCAGTCTCTTTTGTCGAGGTTTCCAGAGTCACAGATATTTGCCTTTTCGGTACAGTTTTTGGAATTTCTTCAGTTTCACTTAATATCTGGACATGTTGTGCTTTTTCTGTTACTTCAGGTTCAACTTTTACAGGGGAAGAAACTAAATTTTCATCTGACTTCAACTGAGGTTGTTCAGTTTTGATTTGGGAGATTTCAAAACTCATCGTTGTTTCAACTTTTTGAGGAATAGGTGTGATGTTTTGTGCCTCAATTATTACTGGTTCAGATTGTTTCTTGACCTTTCTTTCAGGTTCAACTTTTACCGAACTTACTAGTAAGTGTTCCTCAGTTTTTTCTCCAGATCTGCCTTCAGAGGGTTCCAAAATCAAAGTTGCTTCAGTTTTGGTAGTAAATGTTTCACTTGTCTTTGGAGCATCGGGAACAAACGTTGGGATGGTTTTTATAGTTTCCTGAGTCTCAACTAATACCTTATCAGATTGTGATTTTTCTTTTATTTCAGGTTCAACTTTTACTGAGCAGACAACTACATCTGCTTTCGGCATAGGTTTATCAGCATTGCTCTGATTGGATCCTAGAATTATTTCACTTGCCGTCGAACTTGGAATTTTAAAAACAGATGATTCTGGTTTTTCTAAATCAATTTGTGGGTTAGCTTCGCTTTGGTCTTTCTCAGCGATCGATGGATTAATCTTCCCTTTCTTTTGCTTATCGTCTGGGATATAATCTACATTACTTTCTGTCATAATTAGCATTTTTGTGGTCTCAATGATACTTGGTTTACCGAGCTTTTCAGCCTCGATGCCTTCATTTGATTTCTTCTTTCCTAGTTTTGCTTTCTTTTTCTCTACAGCTATAGTTATCTCATCTGCCTCTTTTTGTTTATCTTGTTGGATTCCACTTGTGGTCTCTTCTTTAAGCAATTGTTTTTTATCTTCTACACTAAGAACAACATCTTGCGATTTTGGCTTTTTGTCCTCTACGTCAATTTTTTCAATATCGTCATTGCTCTTTATATCCTTTTTCTGTTTTTTATTCTTTTTCTTTTTCTGCAATTTTGCCTTAGCATTTTCGTTCAAATTTTCACCTTCATTTGCCTTTTCTTCTATGACGTCAGTCGTGGGCGTTTCTATAAAAGAACTTGTGGGGATTTCCCCAATAATTGAAGGACTCTCGATTTCACTTGGTTCAATGGTTTTACTTTTTTTAGTTTTCGTTTTCTTTGTTTTAGGTTTTTCCTTTGATACAAATGAATCTTGTGAACTTGATGCAGTTCTTGTAGAAACTTCCGAGATATTAGGCGAATCCCTAATGTCTTTTGGTCTACAACTTCGGTCGTCTTTTTCTTGTCGATGCTTCTTCGGTACGCCTTCCTTTCTACTGACTTCTATAGAGTCACGAGAAGGAGACTTCGAATACGATCGATTCGTTTGTGGTTTCAAAACATTTTTCTCTGGCTCCACAAAATATGTGGTTTCTTTAACTTTTCTTGGTTGTTGTTTTTCGCTTATTTGTACTGTTTGCATCGGAGGTTTACTGGATGGCTGGAAAGAAATATTTTCTAATCCTTTAAACAGTATCTGAGCGTAGGAAAATCCTTTTGGTTTGCTCTGATCGTTCTCGGTGCTCACGCTTACATCTGGAACATTACTTGATTCTTTCGCTATGGTACTCATTTTTTCTTCGATATTTATTTCTTGCACAGGTGAAGGAACTTTTTCTTTATTTTGGTCAAGTAGCCCACGTCTGGGTTTAGCTTCTTGAAGTTCCAATTTCTGTTGTTTAGGTTGGGACACATTTGCATCTATTTTGACCATTTCGCTGGATTGCAACGGTCTTTTCGCACTTTCTGTATGTCTTTCTGCTTCTGAATAAGTTAATTGCACTGGCATTGGATTTTCTGCCGGAACCATGTGAGGAATCTCAACGGGAATAGCAGCAACCTGTTGATAGAATGACGGATTTTGTTCAGAATAAATTAAATCCTGAGAGGTGGTGTGATAATGATAGGCACCATCTAATCCTTGTTGTTGAGGCTGATAATATCCTGTCGCAGGTTGTGGAATATAATGATAGCTTTGATATTGTGTAATATTTTGAGTTTGATATGTGAACGAAGCATGACCCTGCTGATGTTGCTGTTGAATATATGGAGCCTGAACGTAGTAATTAGTTGGTTGTTCAGAATAATTCCACTCAGGTATTGCTTCACCATATTTCGGATAAGGCTCTTTAATTTCAGTTGGCTGTTGCACATTAACCTGAGACACCACTGTTGCAGTTGGAGTAGGTTGGTGCAATTCAGGATTATGCGGATGCGCAGTGCCAATAATTGCAGTTTCATGAGGTGGTCTTACATCATGAACTATAGCTTGTAGCTGTCCGGCAGCAATTTCAGCTCCACGAAGAACTTCAGCGTATGTTGTAGAGCCTGGGCACCAAATAGGGCTCTTCGAACGCGACCTTGTCTCATGGGGAAGAGATAGTGTTGTTCTGGGAGCTGCAATGGGGATCTGTTCTTGATATTTAACCGGTTGAATGTACTCCGCTGTAGAGGGCACATTTGATTTTTCGGCTGCACTTGTTTTTGGCTGCCTTCTTCGAGGTGAACGACCACGTTCTCGTGGCTCCCGTTTTTGTACAACTAGTTTATTTCTTTCATTATTACCTTTGTTGTCTGTTTCACTGTTATCAATAGTTTTATCGTCAATAGATTCAATCTGAGGTTCTACCACTTTGAATGTAATTTCTTCAATATCCTTGCTTGGGGCAACGCTTGTAATGGGACTTTCCAGTTTTTGACTACTCAAATCTTCACTAATTTCTACCAAAGCCTGTTTTGGATGTTCTTGTTTCAAGCGGACATCTTTTACTCTGTCTGGTTTGTGTATTGCTGAAGTCATCGCAATTTCGGGTTGTTTTGGAGTTGGCTGCACTTGCGGTTGTGGCCGATGGATTATATTTTCTTGGGGTACCAGCTGCACCACGCCCTGTTGGGGTTGTTGCGTTTCTATCTTTGTTACAACGCCATAACTCACTGGACTCGAACGCCCAGACAGCACCTCGGCGTAAGTTAAGCCCAGCTTTGATGGCTTTAGGTACATTGATACACTAGAGGATGCTGCCACAACCGAAAGTGGATCCAAAGTATAAGACAAGGCAGCAATCTGGTCGTACTTTTGCTGTTTTTCTTCAATTGATGAGCGCAGCGCCTATCATGGGAATGGGATTTGCCAAAATGTTATTTAAGAAGACAAAACTTTGTTTATTTTGATATCGATTATTATTAATTATTCTGTTTATAACATTATTTACAGATCCTATAGTTCTCCGCTATCCTACTCAAAAAAACCGAAAAGGTTTGATAAAGTACACCGGCAGGTTGGGAGCTACCTGGTAAGTGTTATTTATCCTGTTCCAAAAAAAGTTAATAATTCCTTCTATCTTTCACAATAGAAAACTGTAAGTTCTTTTTGGATATGTATGTGAATGAATTTTGATTCAATTAACTGAAAATATTAAATTATAATCCTAAACTAAGTATCTAATGCTTGATCATCTGGTGTTCCGCGGTATATGAGAAGTTTTATACGCTCGTTGCGGGCCGTGATCTTGGAGTGGAGTATTTTAATTCGTTCCCGACACGACTGTTTAATTTCAATTTCAAAATACCCCAGAAAATAACAAGTAAAGTACAAAGCACCCATAACCAGAAGAAGGCATTTTATATATTATGAGTACATAACCATTTGTTAATAATTATGGGAGTCAAGCACAAGGTTGTTTGCGTAAATTTTCCGGGAGTAAGCAAAAAGCAGATAAATGTTGCGCATAATTAAAGGAAAGGAATGGGACGAACGCGTGCAGAAAAATAGTGTGATGAAGAGATACATTTCAGCAGCAATGTTTCGTTTTTTCAGTAATATAGAGAACAGAAGAAAACAAAACACCAGAAAAGAAAAAATAATAAATCCCATGTAGTGAAAGTATCATACAAATGAATCAATATTAAATTACTAATACTTGCTAAGTGAACAATGTCGCATTTGTGAATAAAGAAGACACCATTTACTATTTACTGTTTAATTGTTAAAAGTAAGTTACTGTCAATAAACCAAACTATCTACTTCAAATAAGCGCATTTGCTTTGATGAAATTAACTTGTGGCTAATGGTAATGAGAACACTGTTAAAGTGACAATTCTCCCATTTTCTACAGTTCTTAGCTGTCGAAGTTTGTGTAAATCTTGATGATATTGATCGATATTTAATTACAAAAAAAATAATTGCCCAAACATTTCAGCCCGTGCGTTGATATCACATAAAAACCAAAGATAAATGTAAGCCAGTAATGTAAAATGGAACATGTTTCTCTGCAAGCAGCGGCTCTTCATATAAAAATAAAATTTCAATGAATCACTTTAGAGACAGCATTGAAAGTGATCTAAAAATAAATCTTCGTGTGACATCATAATGGATCGCAATACCAACCAAATGCTGGTGCATTGGAATGTAACCAAAAATAAAAATGTGTTCTGTATAAAAGCACGTGGTCTTTACGCGTTAAAGAAAATTTCAAGTGCTGTTCCAACACGTTGTATAAAAATTAATAAAAATGAATTTGTACAAAAAAATACGGGACTATCAACATGAATCGCGATTGACTTTACTTTGTTAATATTAAAAGGAAATCGATCAATAACACCACTGAGGATCACGATCTGGCCTAACTATAGAATTAATATCTGTTTGCTTCTATTTAAATATCTTTTACATAAAAATAAAACTATTAAAAAAGAAGGAAAACATACCTGCTGATCGACCATTGCCTTTTCGCGATCTTGAGGCAAATAGGAAGGAGCCATCAATGTACGAAGTTGTTGTTCCTCCTGAACAATTTTTTGCCTCAAAGATTGCATCTGCTGTTGGTACAAATCTATCTGAGACAATGTCTCTTCCAGGTTGGATACTTTAGTCGTAACAACAACATTAAGTTCATCCAAAACCTTTAAGAGATCATCAACGTTCTCAGCCAATCGAGGATCACCACCAATTCCAGCTTTAAAGTGAACCTGCATTTAAAAACAAATTACCATGCATAAGAAATCCCACAGAATAATTTTGTTTCTCCTCAGATAACCATAATTTAACCACGAATTGTCTTCAATCTTACCTCTAACTTTTCTATTGACAGCGAAAGCTTCGTTTTTTGAACATTAATGTCAGCAATCGTTTTTTCACAAAAGCCTAATTGGTCACGCAATGACTTCTTTTTGTGCTGTGGAGATTCGAGGAAACTTCTAGTTTTTTCTATCCAAGATCGAATATCCTTTATTTTCTTTTCACATTGATCCCATTCTTCAACAGTTTCTTGAAGTAATGCGTTCTGAAATTACAAAATAAAAATGTTTTCCAAATATTTTTATATTGATAACGACAGTGGCCTTTCTTTTTACTTACCCTCTGGACCAATAAGGCTTCAACTTCAATTTTAGCTGTTTCTACTTCCTGCAGTTTATCCTTTAAGTCACCTACAGTGGTAACTTGAGCAATAAGTTCTAGTTCCTTGTCCATTTCACTTAAATGTTTTGTAATGGGTTTTACACTTTTCACAGCAATTGCATATTCGTTAAGCCTCTGGCGAGCTTGTTGCAAAGTGGTCAGTCTTAGTGATTCCTCAAGGAAAACTTTCTTTCCGGTTACCCAAGTCAAAACAATTTGGTACAGATTCATGAATCTTGTCCATGCATCTAGACTATCACCA
The DNA here is from genome assembly GCA_933228815.1 of Machimus atricapillus. Lineage (NCBI taxonomy): Eukaryota > Metazoa > Arthropoda > Insecta > Diptera > Asilidae > Machimus > Machimus atricapillus. Next base: position 57,500,947 of record OW121784.1, read on the forward strand.
ACTTGTTGTTTCTTTTCATCCAACAGCGAACGGAGTTGGTCTAACTGCTGAGTTAACTGATCGACGGTGTTTTTAACCAGCTCTTTTTCCTCATTGTTACGGCTATTTTCTACTATAATATTTCCGTTGGCGTTTACTTCACCTAATTTTTCATAGATTCCTCCTAATTCCTGGCTGTATTTATACAATACTTCCCGCAATTTAAGAGGTTCAAGAGAACGGTCCAATATTTTAATTTCAGCATTCTGTAGCCATGTTCGCACTTCTTCCACACCAGTTAAATATTCAGTCCGAACAGTTCTAGCCCGTTTAAATTCTTTATCCTTCGTGTCCATAGCTCCTTGCAATCTTTCTGATAGCAATTCCAAAGATGTTAATTCTTGTGATATATCTGATGGTATGAGATTTTGCTGCTTCAAGTACTTATCCTGTGTACTTTTAATTAAAGCTGCACTTTCTCCAATATTTGCACTGATACTGTTTCGCGATTTCGCGAGCTTATCTTCAACCTCCTTTTGATTCACGTCAAACACGTGTATCTCACTCAATTCTTCTGAGAGCGTGTTAAATCTGTCCTGCAAGTCAGAAATTTTTCTAAATATTTCTTCAATATCCTCTAAGTCCTTTGCCGCTTTAGTGTCCTTCGCATGCAACGATGTAATTAGTCTGTAAATTGAAGAAAATATAAATTATTAGAGAAATGCTGCTCCAACCTCCGTACAGTCTGACTTTACGCAGAATTATTGCGCTTCGTCTAAAAACAGCAGCCCTAAATTTAACTATATTTACGAAAATCTTCACGAAATTATTCGTCGGCTCGTTCCCGAATAAACTTTGAGAAAAGCTCTCACCACAATTATTAGCGCTCCAAAATTTTGTGAATGCGTGTGGAAATAGAACAGAAAAGACACAATAAAGTGGCAGGCGTCAAGGACAAATCCCTAGATACTAAGAAAGACACGAATCGGTGTAATTTAAAAGGAGGAATCATTGAAACTTGTATGAAAATTCAATGTTATTCGAATTCTTCCGGTACCGAACGCTTGAATGAATGAATTATTGCCAAGACAAATATTATGAAAACAATTCTATGATTCCAATTTTCAAATAATTACAACGAATGTTTACGAATTTGGCAACTGACGACTTAATGTGTTTACCCCCTGGTCATCGACAGATTTAAGAATTTTTAGGTTTGAAATAAAATTCTATTTCTCCCGATGATCGCATCCGGTATATGAGTAAACTCAAAAGTGCAACTGTGTAAAAAACCTTGAATTTTACGCAATGCTCTCATTGTAAAATTGTTTTAGCAGTAACGATAAAATTTGCATTTATTGTTCAAACCGAACATTCAAGAAAATATTAATAACCGTTTTGTACCACGTACGAATATGCCAAAATCAATGTTATTTGCAAAACACTTCCAGGAATTAATCAATGGCTCAAAAGTAAGAAATATCTCCTTTAGGCACGCAAGAATATCTTCATGGTAGAAATTAACGAATATATCAAAGCAAAAATCGCACAAACCTTTTAACAACAGACTACTGAATATATTCGTTCCTTCTTTTAAATTATAGGTTTAACCGTTCACGGCTAGGTTAAAATGAAATTGTAACCCTTTAGGACTTCTTATGTCTTTTTCCGTATCCTTTTTCCTTTTCTCCTTCTTCTTTTGTAAAGAGAGTATGATTCTGAGTTTTTATGAAACACTACACTCTTTTTATTATCCAGTTTTTCTGTAACTGATTTCTCGGTTCCTCTAATTATAACTTCTACTCTCCAGCCATCCAGTCTCGTACGCGGTACAATACGTTCTGATTCTAACTTAGTTCAAGCAGCCGCAACCCACTGCCTTCATGATTAGCTCACATACGACCACAATCAAAAGTCTCACGGACTTTGATTTTGTATAGTAAAGAAAACTTTCGCAAAATCTTTCTAAAAATAGAAGTCACACTCGGCGAAATCATCAAGAAACCGCCTATCGGTTCTCATCTTGGCATATATTTTAGTCGATTTTACTTTCATTTGACTAAAATCTGAGTCGAAAATTTTTTTTTCGTAATATTTTCCACCGATTATATTCAAATTGAGTGGTGATCTTATAGAGAATGCCGAAAAGTGTCATAACTTCCTCTATCCACTTTTTTTTATTCCCAAAAACAACGAATAATCGAAAAGCTCAATCATCGCCAAAAGTCGCTCAGTCTCTCATTTTTCAATCTAATCTAATTATATATATAGCTTTTGGGTTAATAGGTATCTGGCACGAAGACGCGAAAAGCTCCCAACCAGACGGCGATTTTGCATTGAAAAAACGAAGTTGCTTCGCTCTTGAGCCTATGCCTATGTCATCTACCCAAAAATACTCACAAGCTTGGAATGTCGCTCACCGCAACATTACCAAATATTCGAATGGCGCTTTAACTTGAGCTTTGTTCTACGTAAGGTGGTCAAGATGCTGCTCTTACTAATGAAAAGCGAAAGTAGAGAGACTTAGTTATGCATACATGTGATAAATCAAAGACAGATCGCGCTCAGTGCTGGAATCTTAAATTTAAATAACACTTTTCCTTTTAGACAGCGACGTTTTGCGATCCAATTGTTTAAAATAAATTTTAATGGCAATTAAAACGCACAAGCACACCTACATAATAATATCCGCTCTAATTAGCAATAAATTTTTTTCAACGATTACCCCAGTTCCCCAAATACTCGGGGCAAACATCTTATTTTGAAAATTCTAAAACTCACGACTCACGAGACTTTGAGGTGGAACAAAAAGAGAAAAATAAAACTTTTCAAAAACTATCAGCTATATCGAATAAGATCAAATATTTTATATACCTAAACATAAGAAGTAATAAAATGTTTTTTGTTGCTTAAAATATGTACATTAAACAATCTTTCAACCGCAATAAACTAAATTTTTCTTTCAATATAGTTGGCAAAAATAATATCGAAAGAAGCACTCTAGTTTTTTCAAAAATTCATTTTATCCTATGCCTTAAACAATACCCAAGATTTTTAATAAAGCAACACTACATAAAACTTTAAACGCATTTATCTCGAAACTACATTTTTATAGGATCTTAATCCATTCACTTGAAATATTAACAGTAAATTTAAAATTACATTAATTGACGTATACGTATAGATATTACGATACATTGAACAATTTTTGTTCTACAACCAATTTTATCGTTTTTATATGCTCTTAAGCACAATACAATTAACTACTCTAACCACATTTGTTATTTAATAGCTGCTCTAAATTTTTTGTGAATCGCTAGAATGGCATTTTTGGCATTGCCCCTTAATCTTCAAAAACAAACATTAATAAGTCAATCTCATTTAAATTCTCTGCCATGAAAATCTTGCTCTCTAAATATTATATCTCTAAACAAGGGTTCATTTCACAATTTGTTTTCATGATTCGTTAATTTGTTTATCAATTTTCAAATTCGTATTCTATAATAAAGAAATCTTATTAAAACAAAAAACTACTTTTTCAGTGTAAATTTAGCTATCCAATTTTGTTGAATAGGGAAAATTTAGATTTTCACTTTCGAATTCTCTTAAAAGTCAGAACCTGATAGCCGATGATTTTCTATTATTGGAATTCATGTCAGACAAGTTTTCAGCCCGATTTCAAACTGGCTTTTCAGACCCATCATTATACCCTTTGAGGAACCTAAACTATCCAATAAACAATAAAAGAATCTCACAAATTCCTTCACGCATTCCAAAATTAAGCTCGAGAAGATATCTTCATAATATAGTTGTAATTTTAACTAAACCTACAATATGCGTTGTTTTACCTCGCTAAATGGAAGCTTTTAACTTGGACTCGAATAAGAAACATACCATGTTAATAGAATACCTTAAAAGAGGCAAATTTGTGCTACCTTTGTCTACTCATGCATAAGTTGTTATTACTTAACCTGTCCCAGCTCTTAAGCTAGTTATACATCATCAAACGAAAGATGCCACCAATTATATCACTGGCATAAAATTGTAACACTACGGTATACATATTGGTTGCATATTACAATCATAAGTATACTGTACTACTTAAATCTCAACTAATGATCAATAGCGAGTATAACTTCGAGCTGAATAAAATACCAGCATTATAGAAAAATTGCATTACATACAAAGTTTTTTGATAATAACTATTGGACGTAAATACAAGCCGCTAGAGTCATGATGAACATCTTTTCATGAGTGCGTTTAGTGTACATTATACTCTCAAAGTACTTTTTGATTCTAGTTAAATATTCTTCGGATCTTTTGTTATATTTTTAAATACTTAAGGGTATTCAAAAATTGTTTTTATTTTTGCCCTTGTATCAAGAAAGTCAAATTACACTCGAATTTAATCCCATTTCGTTGAGGTTAAAGATTATTTGAAATGCGTTTAAAAGCCTTTAAAAAACTTTGAAAAGATTATTCTGAGGCAATGTTGAACACACTTTTTACAAAGTTTGTAGTGTCTTATTCATCATCGACTATTATTAAATTTCAAACGTAATTAGTTAATTAGTTTTGATCAACACAATTTACTATCGAATAGTTGTTTAATGAAAATTTCAGAAGAAACACAATTTTATTTTCAATAGTTATGTATATTAAACTGTTAAACCAATTCATTTCAAATACATGTTTTTATACTTGTTTCTTCTAAACATACAAAAGAAACACTTTTGTACTAGTTACGTTTACAATTCAACGAGAAAAAACTTAGTTTATTGGGATTTAAAAAATTAAAAACTAGCCTACTAGCTGCTCAGGGATTGATATAATTTATTTAATTTATTTATATTTCATAATTAGCTTTTATTTTGGTTTCAAATAGAGAACAATGAATGAAATTGTCGCTGAAACTAATTTTGATTTCTTCTGCTTTTTAATATTCTTTTAGAAAAAAATCATTTAGAAACAAAACACAATTAGACCAATTAGTTACCCTTATGGAAAGAAATCCTTCGGTTGCCAAAGGAATTTGTAAAAAGAACGAGGCTGATCCTTACTGGGAAAAAGTAAATACGGAATTAAATAGCTTGGCTCCTCCAGTGAAAAATGCTGCTAAAAGGGGCGAAGGTAAAAATGTTACTAGTTTTCAAAGAAATAAATTATAAATATTTTACACTGAACTTAGCGTTTCATTCCAGTATAAAAAGTAAATGGGCGAGTTCAGTTCGCACTTTTTTAATCGAACTATCTACTTTTGTATAGTTACTCATATAATTTTTGTTTTTCGAAAACCAAAGATTAATTTCTTAACCAACATACATTGCAGCTAGAAAAAGACATGAGACTTTATTTGGCCAGTTGTACAAACACTAAATATTTTCGTCTACACGTAATTTCCTACCTTATGAAAACACGTAAATAGTATCATGCACGCTCAATGCACCTTTCTATGCAAGAACCAAGTGAGATAGGTAGTTTTAAATTTCCTATTCTTTGGGCCGTCAATGGGACAACACCTCTACTTCCTGACCTTCAAGCAAATTCAAAAATAATGAATGAGTTCGCAGGCAAAGACAAGAATCATATCGCATTACGATCCAAACAAAATGGAAAAAAATAAAAGTTGGATTTCGCGAAGCAGTTAATAATTGAACAATACTGAAGCTAGTAGCGTGAATAATTCTACTGAAAAATTAAGATAAAGATGTTTAGATTAGATTTAGAGGGTTACTTACTTTTCGTACTGGTCAGCTAGCTGATCCACTTTGGCCCGTATGGCCTCCGCCGAGGGTTTGTGTATTTCCCCAAGGAATGTGACGATTGATTTTGAGAGCGCCTCGATCTCTTTATATGATGATTTAAGTTCTTGAGCTTCAGCGAGTATTTCCTGCGGAATAAACGGAAGATTAATTAATACAAAAAGAATACATTGTATTGCATATTTGGGTTATAAGAATGCTGTCACGCAGGGCGCATTTGCTGCTTCTTAATATTTATCTAAATTCTGGTTGCCGATAAACAACTATTTGCAAGATAAAGCGATTCGTATTAAAGAAGCAATAAAGAGCTTCGTGAAGTCACCAGGCAAGGTCAGTGGATGACACAATCGCCTTATTTTGAATTCGGCATCGACAGCAGCGGTAGCAGCCACCAGAAGCATATTTTTTAAGCGGTCGTCGCGAGAAATGGTCGCACGAGTTAATTAATTTCGTCTTATAATACGCTAATTCATTTTAAATTATTTTATTCAGTAACTCACCTGGATAGCATTCTTCGTTTCTTCCAAGTGCCGTCTAGATTTTACGATTGAATCAACATGTCGGGATTTTTCCTCAAGACGTCCGACAGATTTTTCCAAAGTATGGAGTTTCTCCTCGAATTCCTCCCAACGTTCTGCCACTGCTGAAAGGGATTCTCGGCGACTTTCTAAACTTCCGATCAAGTTTGACCAGGCCTCGTTTAATGCTAGATTTTCCTGTTCAATATTTTCGCGATTTCGCGAATCCGCCTGACGGATAATCACCTGCGACTGCTTGTTCACCAAATCGATGTCGGCGTTCTGGGCCTGGAGCGCAAACAAAATGAAAAATGTTTTTATTCAATTCAAAAATATACTCGAATAATTGTCTCTATGCTCAGATTCAGAATTTAATTCCGCAATAATTTTATAAAACACTTGTACTAAATGTCCACTTATTTCCTGTCTCTGCTACTTTATCTATGTAGTTCTGTGCACACGACGAATCACTCTGAAAGTGCTGTTCGAATGAAGCACTTCTCCAGAGAGGTCTGGCCTGGAAGTTGACGTAGGCTTAAAATACACTTTCCAACCGGGGCTTCTTTCTCCAATTCGCTCTTAAATCGGCCCCAAGTTGGACTTTTGCAAGACCCTCCCCTCCCCCACCCAAGACCTGGTGAAAGTTCTAAAAAACCTTAACCGCTGAAATGGAATAATTCCATGCCGAAGCCGGTAGAAGCTTTCATAATACCGGCTTCTTGACACTGTTTTCTTCCAGTCCCGGGGGGCGCGGCAAGAGGGCGACTTCAAGGCGTGTGTAAAAGCAGTAAAACGAATTTCATTCTCAAAAAGCTTCGGGTTTAAGAGAACAACATTCTCTTTCACACCCGAAAAGAGCGAACCCATGCTTCCAATTCCCTTGAACAGAGCTCATATTTGTATGTCACCGAAAAGCTCCTTTAATGAAAACAGGTTTTAGTAAAATTCGCCGATGATGTCATGCCCCTCGGACCGTATAAAAGCGCATGAAGCTGTTCCATTTGTTTATTTATTCCGTGCCGGCTGCAGAAAAACCTCGAAAAGCTCGTCAAGTGCTCAACTGTACTTGAGCTCTATCTGAATATTGAACTCGGCGTAATTCGAAAAAATAAGAAGAAGTAAACGGCTACGGGTAAAAACCTGCTTCTTTGCATTGAAGCAATCTTCACTTCCAATCGGAAATCAGTTTCATATGCAGTTGCTTTCCTTATTATCATTAACCCAAATTATCCCGACGTAGTTTCTTTTCTACGCAACTCTAAATCTCAAGACCTATGAGTTACAGATATGTATGTAATTACATATTATCTTTATCGATGAGCCGCATTTCTATTCTCTTTTCTTCATCTTAACCCTGTATATACATAGGCCGAATATTTGTTAAAAATTATGTAACAAAATGAACAAATAACCTACATAAGTATAAAAAGCGATAAACAATGTGTTCAGCAGTTTCAAAAACTTTATAATATCGAAACATACTGCGACTTTGAAATAACACGAGGGGTGGCTCACTCTTCGATATATTTTTATTCAAATAGCAAACTTGTATTTACAAGGGTAAAATTTCGATCAGCTGCTTAAATGACAAAGCAGTTAGTTGATTACTTGAAAGATTTTGTATTTGAGCGATAAAAACGTATAAGTATGTATGTAAATTGCTATCAAAAATCGCAGTAGCCGTCAGCAAAAATGTTACAAGACTATAATATTCAAAAGCTAGAAGCATTCCCTATTGTTAATTTTAACATTTAATACAATATGTGATCACGTACATTTTGTTGTAGTAAGAATTTGCTATGATAAAAAACTAAATACACCGAAAAATCAATACCCCTCCGGTTTTTACTACTACACTGTAAAATAGTTCGCCCATCCGCTATTTGAATACGTACTTAAAAAACAAAAAGACGAACAAGTAGATCTTGCGTCTTGAGGGTTCCATACTAAATTTCAAACATAAAAAAAATTAAGTTTGTCACCTTAATAAGTCTATCGTTTTGATTTTTATAAAAGGAAAATTCCGCATTCCAAAAGACCTCCCCCTTCATGTCAAATTTCAAAATTGTAGGTCAATTGTAGGTACTTCCCCTATAAGTATTAACTTTGTATTTTTTTTTTTTTTTTTGCAGCAGCAGCAGCTATACACAGTATTCGATATTAATTTCAACTTGATACCTCAAGCCGTTTTTGAGGAAAAGAGCCTTGACACACCGACAGGCGGACAAAGTGATCCTATGAAGGTTCCGTTTTTCCATTATGACGTACGGAACCCTAAAAACAATAACATATTATCTTTTCTGGAATAATGAAAAACAAAATATAGGTACTATTATAGTCAGTTTTAAGATTATTGTCTGCAAATTCGTTCGAGTAGTAATTACTTTATTACTAAATGAATAGGATAGGAACATAAGATTTGATTGATATAAAAAGAAATATATATTTTAATTTTGGTTCTAAAAATAGCCGGCGGCTACATTAACGCTAATAATTCAAAATTCAGTTTTCTGTAAAAAATACAATTTGTTCAGGGACCAAGTTAAACCCTAAATGAAATATTTTATTAAAAACTTTTGTGAGTGGAAGTGTCTATATTCACCACACCCTATGTGACATAAGTGGTACCACGCATATACATAAACTAAATAAAATATTCCATCTAAACTAGATACATATTAGTTTCTGAAGCAATTATTTTACCAATCCATTAATATGTATGTAGCTCAATATAAAAAAGGGTAAATATTCCTTAAGAGTACATTTAAAACACGATTCTTATCACAAGTATTGATCAAGATACTTATAATATAATAGTACAATACTTAATTAAAAAGCTATTCTTAGAAAACGATAAGAGAATAAAACACTAAAACACTATTCGTTACCCTTTTAATTTTGCAGCACGCTGTTTATTGCAATTGTTTCCCATTTCACATATACCGGCACTAATTACATAAATTAAACTTTCAATGAAACCCTCCTGTTTTATGGAAAATACGTCATAAAATAAGATGAAATGTACGTCAACTGGATCGCAAAATCAGAATTGTTGCCTAAACGTTCTAAAAAATTTGTATTTTGATTTTACGACATACATAAGTGTTGTTTTGTGATACTATGTATGTAGTTTCATTTAAACGATTAATAATAAGTATGTCTACATATTGCGTAGAAACTTTTAAATATTCTCTTTACGAGTGTTCTCTACGAGAAAAAGTTTGCGAACTTAAACCATAGCGCCGTAAATAATCGTAGCTCATTGTGTCTTATAAAGATATTCATTTGCATTGTATATTTTTCAATGTAAAGTTAGAATCTAGAAAAAAAATTAATATCACAAATCTTTATTCATTTCAGTTTTTGTGTTATGAAGTTTAAAGTTTCTATTTACGTACGTAAATAAAAATTAGTTTTGGTTTAAAACTAATTAGTTTCAATATAGGTACAAAATTAGCGTACAGTTTTGCTAAAACATTATGGAAAATTAATTACAATAGACCAAACTTTATACATAGTGGGATATTGGAATACCAATTAGCATCCATTGTATATAATTGGATAATTAGAAACAAAACCTTAGAGCGTTTTTTAAAAAAATCCATACAATGCAATTTCGCTATTGAAGGTCGTTTGGAATTCAGCCAAAATGAGTTACAGGAGTACTCCCAGTGTTATTAACCGAAAAAATAAACTCATCAATTTTTCAGATAAAATGGAATTAAAAAAGGTGCGGTCGGATTCCCAGTATAATCGAATAACGTTATAACAATCGGGACAGTAATAATAAAGATCAGGCAAGAAAAATAGACGGAAAATTTGAGGTTATAGAAGAAAATCTACATTAGAAACCCTGCATAGTTTTCTATTGATATTACTGACACCCAGTAATTTTTTTCTCTATATGTATATATGTTTACTAAATTTCGGTGGACTTAATAGAAGATATTTTGGGAATAATAATAGTACTTACTTGGATATTCTTCAATGCTAGGTTGATCTTTTGAATATTCGAGCGTAGACCAGCTAATTTTGTTATTGGCTCATCACTAAATTCAGCTTTTTCGATGAACAATTTCACTTTTTCACAATTTTCACAATATTCTTTCCAGTTGTTTGCTTCCTGTTCCAATAGGCTTTGTTGACTCTTTGCGGAATTTAATATATTCTTAAGTATTTGTTGATGCTGCTGTAACTCTCTGGATAGCTCCTCTTGTTCTAGGTTATTCAAAGATGACCTTATTTTGTTTGCAGCTTCCAGAATGTCCGAATGGACAAGTGTTTTGATGGGCATGTCATTATTGAAGAATAATTTATGTTCCTCAATATTTTTCTGGACATTTTCGTAGTCGATTCCATGTTGACAATTTTGAAGACGAATCTCTGCTTCATGCACCCATGCATTGAACTTAGCAACTAAATTCATATAATCTAATCGTGACTGCTTATTAGACGATAAATATTTCTCACGATCGGCGAGTTCATTTGGAAGGCTACTGAGAAGAGATTTTCCCTCTGAAATTATCTCTAAAAGGGAACTTGGTAATCCAACTTCCGATTGACCCTTTTCAATTAGTTTTTCAATGTCATCTAAGTGCTTTTGGATGTCTTTCGCTAAAACAAAGTGCTTTTGAATTTCGCGTTCCACTGAATCTGGGTCCCTATCAAGAAGTGGTCGAGATTTTGCTAATGCTTCATTTTGATGCAACCAATCCAAAATTTCGTTTAAGTCATTGCCCAATTTTTTATGATGATCTAGAGCAATTTGATGTTTTTGCTTCTGCGCTTCAACAGCTTTTCTGAGGTTCTGCAGTTGATTCTTTAGTGATTGCAGCTGTTCAGTGATACTGTTTCTATCTGCCGCAGTGCCTTCTGATGCTATTTTCTGCCCCTTATCATTAGCTGACGCGAGAAGAGCTTCACATTCTTGAATCTTAACGATGACATCATCGTACTGTTTAATTTTACTTTCTAGAGAATCCGGAGATTGTTCGATCTCATTGATAACGTCAGTGTACTTCATTATGAACGCAATTATTTCGTTTATTAGAGCAATAAATTGCTCCCGAAGTAGTAACAATTGCTTTAGATGTGCTAATTGATCTTCGATCAGCTTAATCATGTCATTCTGTTGGCCAAGTATGGTCTGCAGTTCCGGCAAGTATTCGGCTTGAAGGTCTCCCATTTTCGATTTGCTTTCTTTTAATTCATCCAATATTTGCTCGTAAGCTCCCAATAGTTCGCGGACATCTTCAATTTTGCTTCCGATTGGTTTATTAAGCTCACGTAAGCGCTGCTGGACGCTGTTCAAAAATTGAATACATTCAGCCAGCCTTCTCTTTGCATCCTTGTACTTATTAATGTGATCTTCCAATATTTTACAGCGATCGTTAATATTTTGGCATAACTTGGCATATTTCTCTTTTAAGTTTTTGATTTCCTCGTTTGACTTGAACTTATCTGCATTACTGATCTGAGGAGCGATCGCCTTACCTTGCTCAACTATTTCTCCCAATAGAGATCCCATTTCCTTGGTTGTTCCCTCCAAACTTTTATACTTGGCCAACTGCTCCTCCATTATTGGAAGATTTACTGTTCTCAGTTCGCCAGATATAATAATTTCCACTTCGTTAAGCCAGTCATTTAATTTGTTTATATTTTCTTCGAAATTTTTGCGATTCTGCAAAAGCTCAGCTAAGTTTTCTAGCTTATTCGCGTTTTCTTCTTTTAGAGTATTGTAATCCGAATTAATATCGTGTAGCAATTTCTGCAGATTTTTGCCTTCGTTTTGTGGACACTCCCTGAGGATGTTACTTGCTTGGCGCATTACATCGTTGAGAACATTCTCTTGGAAGTGTTTAATATCATCTTCGTGCTTCTTATTGACCTGAATCTCCTTTGCGACACCAGCAGAAGTAAGTGGTTGGAAGCCAGTCGACTTACGAACTTCTGCAAGCTTGTTCTTTATCCAAGTCTTAGTTTTATCCAAATCAAATTCAAATTGTTTTCTTGTCTTAGCCGCTTCTTGAGCTTTGTCCATTTCAGTTTTTAGAAGTCCAAATAGATGCTTTAAATCTCCGCCCAAATTCCTCAGCGCTGATTCCAATTGAGAGTATTCTACTGGTTCAAGTTCATGCTGCATATTAGCAATACGTTTTTCCAAGGTTTCTGATAATGACTGTTTAGCATCAGCATCTTTCTGCAAGCTTTTCATTTGCAACTGACGCGTTTCGGCAGATTTCGCTTCGTATCCTATTGAAGGAGGTGCTTGTATTTCATCAATCTTTTGCTTCACCCAGTTTTGTATTTGATCAATTTCATTCTTAGCACCTTCCAAACCTTTATTAGTAACTTCTAAGAGTTGAGCTTTACGCTCAATACGTTTCTCCAAATCATTGTATCGGCGCTCAATCGACTTCATTTGTTCCTCTACCTGTTGTCCGTCTAAGTTACTAATAATTTCGGTAACATTAGCCGCCTTCAATTTGAGATCATTCATCTTCTTCGGGCCCTGATCTTCAAATTCACCTTTAATTTCCAATATAGCAGCTAATTTTTGGGCACAATTTAAACCACTGCCTTTATCAAGAACATCCATGCGTTTAATCAAACTGTCGAACCAAGATTGAACATCTTGAACTGATTGGCGATAGCCATCAATAATGTTTTGACCGCTCTGCTTTTTAGCAATGGCATCCATCAACTCCGACTCTAATTGATTCAATTGATCTTCCAAATCCGTTGTATCGTCATCTGCAACTAAAATGATTTATTGGTTTATAATAGCCTTACACACATACTATGATTATAAGTTTCCTCTTGAGACTTTTGAGGACCTATTCTATAAAATAAGGATAAAGTTATAGAAAGTCATCCATATATTTTCGGGGGTCGACTAGATTCAAAAACATATATTCTGTTAAGATGGTAGTGAAAAAGAAACCTTTTCTTAACACTTGTTGAAAGCTGCCTATAATGGGTTTCGAATGAAACAATAACCGTAGTAGATCAATAATTTGAAAAGTTGTGCGATAGTTTTCATTGTCGTCTTTTATATAAAGTAAAAATATCAGGTCTAGTAATAATGAATGTCGTTTTTGTATCATGCATTTACGACGTAGTACCACTTGAACCTAAATTCCGAAGTTTAATAAAAAATTTTTGGGCACAAAAACTATACTTTTGCCTTGAACAATTTTAAAATTTATAACAACGAATTGGGAGATCAAGAGCATTTGAAACACTTCATATTGGAGGTCATATCTGGGTAAAAATGAATGATGTAGAAAATAATACAGTGCGCTTAGAAATTGTACTATACGATCGTAAATGCCAGATGGCTAAAAACCTTCGTACTTGTTGGTTCAAAAACTCTAAATTACACGATAACTTTTCTATATCATATTTATGTACTATAGTATATACTTATATCAAAAGAACACATTAATCATTACTAGACTCAATACAACAGTAGATGACTAAAAAAATAAATAAACATAAATAAAACACCAAAACAGATTAATAGGTAAACAAAATAACAGAAAATAGGACGGAAGGAGCCCTGTCGATGCCACAAGAGAAGTTTAAGGACTAAAATCTTTAGATTTGCAGAGAAAAAGAAGGCAGTCGTAGTCTAGTATTACAAAAATATAATGCTAAAATAAAGCAACTTACATGATCCTGTCATATCAGTCATTAGCTGCGAACGCTTGTCTCCAATTACATTGAGAAGATCATTCATTGCTACTAATTCCTGCTTAGCAGCCTCTGGACGTAATTTGCAAGGTCTTGACTCCCAGTCGGAAACGCTGCCTTGTTGTTTTTTAATCCAATCTTGAAGCTCAGCTCTCTGTTTTTGCTGTTGTTCAAGTTCGTGTACTGTAGCGCTTAAGCCATCCAAATGGGATTGCACCTGTAAATATGGAAAACAAATATTTAAAATACGTCTTTTTTTATTTATTAAAATATTTATCAGTGTATTTTATAAAACATGCAGACAAAAAACTTTTAAATATTCTTATAATAAAAAATGTGTTTACCCTTTTATATTTAGCGTGTATTAAGCGAAATAAATAAATAAATATTTAAATACATTTAATTTTATAACGCACATGGAACCATAGGGAAAATTTTCTGTATAATACATGGCCAGAAGTAGTGACTTATTTTTGTTTTCGAAATGCCATTGGTCAGATATAAAAAAAATAGAAAGAGTAATTAGCTTTAAACAAGAGATTGCAAAATTTTAAAAAAAAAAGTTTAATTTCTTTTTGAATTTAAAAAATTCTGTTAACTACTTTACGGTCCCTATTGAACGCATATTCGATCAATGGCCATCAGAAACAAATAATATCCAAAAATGCTCTTCGTTTTCAAAATTCTAAAATAATTGCAAAATAAGTACATAAAAAGCAACAAAATTACACTTATAACTTTTATTACCTGATCAATAAGGTCTTCCAATTTAGCTCGAACGATTAGTTCTCGCTCAGGAATTGGTTGCATTGCGGTTTCAAGGGGCGAGCTGGGTCTGCTAATTGATGCAGTAGCAGCTTCACAAGCTTGAACTGCAAGGGCTAAGCGTGTCTTTTCTCCCTGAAGTTTATTATGTATATTCTGGGGAAAAAATGATTAAAGAAAAACTTCAAAAAAATTTAAAATTTGTATGTGTACTTACATGTGCAAATGCTAATTGTTTTTGAGCTGTCTCCAAATTCATGGCTGGAGTGTCTAGCTCCGATTGAATGAGCGGTTCAGTTTCTTCTAAATTCCTCATAATGCTAACTAAGGTATCTTCGTATTCCTGGAATTTAGCTAACGATTCATGGAGCCTGTTCTTAATTTGGACAGATGTATGAAGAAGAGAATTATAGCTGTCTTGTATATTTTTCAATTGTGTCTCAATTGTGTCCCTTATGCTTGGAGTTTTTGCTTGGTATCGTTCTATTTGATTTTGGCCCTTCGAATTTAGATCATCTACATTCGACTGATATTTCTGTATTTCATCAAGTAATGCTTCATGCTGTTTAATTTGCTCTAAAGTCTGATCTCGATTCGAAATGAAGAGTGAATTATGAGCCATTAGTTGGAAAGATATTTGCAGCAACCATTTTTCAACATCTTGCATACACTGATGATATCCATTGTAATCGCATATCTCATCTCCAACTGATTTAATTTTGTATTCACAATCATTCTTCAGTTTATCCCATTGGCTCTCCATGCGATGAATTTCATCGCTTTCAGCGCCAAGATTGTTAGCTTCATCATACAACGCCTTCAAATCTTTACCCTTTTGTTCGATGTCCCCAAGAATTCCTTTGTATCTTTCTAACAACGTTTTCATTTCACTGACTTCGCCTTTACTATCTGGAACTACGTTTAGTGCGTCCTGTGTATCTTTCAACCATTTTTCCATGCGTTGTTTGTTAATATCAAAGTCAGACCATCTATTCTGATTGTGTTTAAGATTTTCTACTGTTTTCTTAACAGAAATATTAAGATTATCCCAGTCATCTCGGAGTTGATTCATATGATCGCGAAGCTGTTGTTGCTTGTCTTCAGGAATCACATTTGTAGCTTTCGTGTACGAGTCTTTAACAATTTCAAAGAGCTGCTGCCCTTCGGGTAATCGACTACTTAATGACTAGATGAATTATAAAATTTTTTTGATTAACCACCGAAACTCAACTAATCATCTAAAAAGTTTCACTATACTTACATTAGCAGTTTCGAGCTGTGTTGTAATTGCCTTCAAATCTCCACTTCCAGGACACTCTTCCAATACACTGTTGGCCTTTTGAATCCAATTGGTCATTTCTGTCTTGTAATTCAAGAATTCGGTATGGTCTGATAGACTCTTTTCTGTCTTTGCTACAAGACCTAGTAAAAAGAAATTAATTAAAATTGCTTCATAATTTATACACCAATTACAAACCTTGAGCAGCCGTTAATAATTTAGTGTAATTAGCTTGAGTTGCGACAGTTTGGTCCCTAACCCTAGAACAAGCACTATGTTCCATTAGGATCTCGCAGACTTCGTTGAGATCTTCCACAGCATCATTTTCGCCCTGGACTTCTTCTAATAATCTCTGTTTTTTCGAAATGAAAAAAAAGGACTATAAGGATATTGAAAAACTAAGTTTGAAAATATTTTTACCCTTGCCTGCACCAAATCATCGGAACTCTTTGACTCAGTCTCGCTGGCCTCTCGAATTCTCTTGTTCATATCTTCGATCCACTTATTGATTTTATTGTATTTATTCAAAAAGTCGGTCCAAGACGATATACAAGATTCGAGGTTATTTCGAGCGTCCCTCAAAGCTGCTTGTAAACTCTCCCAGTCATACTTTAATTGCCTGATTTCTTGAGAGATCAAGTCTTGGCCTTCGCTTGCGCTAGTTGCGATTACGTTTTGACTAAATTGTTCTACGCCATCTAAGAGTGACAAACCTTCTGGCATAGATTCTTCAATTTCTCTCAACTTGTTTAATTTGTCAGTAACATTGTCCTTTTCACCATGTGAATCTGAGCATTGCTCAATATCAATTTTAGTCTTACGAACCCAATCCTGGGCTTCACTCAACGCCTCCTTATATTTCTCGTGATTATTAACTTGGTTCTCCAAATTTTCAATATGTTTTCCAACAATTTCTTGCAAATTCTCAAACTTATTGAGTCCTTCGACGAAATCGTTCTTATCCAAATTTACATCATCACGAAGGCGGTTTTTGATTTTTTCGATTATGTCACTATGACCGTTGATATCACGTTGGATTACTCTGAACTTCTCAAGTGCTGTTCTTTTTTCGCTCAAATCATTTAATAATTCACCTGGGCGAACGTTCATTTCGATTTCTTGAAGCCACTCCATAAGAACTTTATAAACTTTGTAGATTTCCTCCAGTTGAGCAGCTCGATTCAGCAATTTTTGCTTAACTTCATTGATGTCAACGAGAAGTTTTTCGTAGTCTTGTTTAAGCGCCTCTGTGTCTTCATGTATTTTAGCAGCGCCACTCAGTTCGGTGTTCATTATTACTTTTTCTTTCAGTTCAAGTAAGTAACGAAGCTTGTTCTGGCCTTGTTCGAAACCTTGTCGCAAATTCTTTATAGTGTTTAACTTAATCTGTACTTCGTTTAGTGTACTTGGAATTGTTTGGCAATCGTTCAATCTTTCCCTGGTCTTTTCAATCCAAGACTGACACTCTTCATACAGGGTATGGTGTTGTTGATGTTCTTGATAATGTAATTCCAATCGGCGCATTACCTCCTTAGCAAGCGTTAGCAAAGCATTATATTTGGTAGTAAGTTGGGTAATTGCGTTACTTATTCTTGTATCAGCGCAAGTTTCTAGCAGAATTTGCGCTTTAACATTCAAATGATCCAACTCCTTTTGCCAATCGAACAATGTCTGCAAGTGTCCTTGGAATTCCTCAAGTACATTTTTCTTCTGAGCTAAACTCTCTTGAAGCTTATTGTATGATTGAACCAGAGCTTCTGTGTTATTTAGCCATTCTAACGCATCTGTATATTGATCTTGATAATCAGTCCACTTAACAATTCCAACCTCCAGATAACCTTTAGCATTTTTGAGAGCTTCAACATAAGCGTCGAATTCCTCTTGAAGCAAAGCGACTTCTTCTTCAATGATTTCTCGATCTTCTGGACCTGCATTCCTGCACGCTATTTCACCTTGATGTAAGGCCTTATCTAATTTACTTTGGCCAGCAGGAATTTCACTCTCGAGAATTGTCAATTGATGTGTCTTGCTAGCTAAAATGTCCTTATCGCCAGTTGGCTCAGCACATTTACTGAGGCGTTCCTTAGCGTTCCTCAACCACTGTGCAAACTCATTGCCTGCCTCAATGAGGGCTTGGTGCTGGTCTATAGTATTTTTCTGTTTTTCATAGAGGTCTTTAGCCTGTTTATTCAAAGTTTCGTATTTCGCTGATATTTCTGTTGCAGGAGCACCTTGCCTTAAATCGGAGGCTTTGGACGTAACAGACTGAATCATTGGCTCAAAAGACACAATGTCTTGAACAATATTATTTATCTGCCTTAGATTAGCTTTTCGTTCACTAAGTCCAACACTCAAACCTGGCTGACCTTTCTGTGATTTCACCAATTTCTGTTCACCTACTTGCTGCAATTTTGCTTCCCTTTCAGAGATCCATTGCTGCAACTGCGAGAAACTGGAGCTGTAATCAGCCCATTGAAGAAGGCTAGTTTCTAAATGAACTTTAGCTGTTGACATTTTCTTAATAAGCCGATCCCAGTCACTTTGCAATTCTTTCATTTGGACATTTATAACATCGCGACCGTCTGATCTTGTTGTTCTAAGAACTTTTTCTCCATTATTTATAGTTGTGTGTACTAAGCTCTGGCCATCTTCACGCTTTCTAATCAAATCTTGTATTTTATCTAGATTTGCTTGAAGGAATTCTCTGGAGCTTGCTCCTGACGCCTCACTGCATTGCCTTATAATGTCCTTTGCATTTTCAATCCATTTATGGGCATCTTGTAGATTACGTTCGTATTCTTTATGCTGTTCAAGATTACCTTCGACCTTTTTCTGGACATCTTTGGCCAAATTCAATTGGACCTGATACATAGAATTTAAGTGACGTAGCTGGTTCGTTACATAAGTATCAAGGTGAGATGCAAGCAACCCCGAAGCGGATTGATTAAATTTATCAATGTCATCATTACCCTTTTCAAGTTTTTTCATGATGTCGTGCATGTCATTCACTTGCTTCTGTTTTTCCTTAATATCTGGATACAAGTTTAATTTGTGGCTTTTTACCATGATATCAATTTGTTGTAACCATTCCAAAAGCCGCTCGTACTCCTCCTTGTAGTCTCGCCATTGCAACAGAGTCACTTCTAATTGCTCTTTCTGCTGGATAATTTCTCTGAAAAGGCTTTCGAAGCTATCCCGCAGAGCACGAATATCATTTCGAATTATTTCTTGACCCTGTGGTGAGGTACTCGCCAAAACCACTTCACCTATACACAAAACATTTTATCAATTAGATCCCTGTTTAAAGTCATATTCCGATAAAAAGTTTTGATGGAAATCAAAAATTAGCAAAAAATAGTAAACTAGGAAGTGGTTTGTGAATTTCAGTAATCTATCAACACGTAAAAATTTCATAGGAGTTAACTTCAGATGTAGTATAAAAAAAAAACGAGTTAAAACTTTGTATGATATTTCTTTTGAAAAATTACCCAGAAATTCTATATTATAAAAGTTTTCGCGAAGCAGTTACCATCACGGATTTTTTTGAATTACTAATTACGAATTCTCAGATTTCAAAATGGCGAGTGTAATATAACGTATGAAACTATTATTGTTTTTATTTTCAATCCGCTTTTTTAGGTCCAAATAAAGAAATATTCAAAATGTAACATTAATATTTGCAGCCCAAAATGCTTCTCGATATCTAAATATTTTAACCCCAGTCCCCGCGCTCGAAATTTAGTGAAGTACCTAACCAAAAAACAAAGATTCAAATGAGATGATAAAAATGTTGTTTCGTGGCAAACATTCTACATAAAGTACAACAAATACAAAATATTATTTGTTGCATTTTAGAAGATTTATTTAAAGACGCTCCACTCAATAATGTAGGGAAACAAAATTTTAGAACTCTTTTCACTATGGGAAACACCTTTTCCAAAAATCTCAACATTTGTTTATGATCAGCAGTCTACGTCCGTTTACCAAATTTTAAAAAAATAAACGGAGAGAAAGTATAAAACTTCCATATTAGAACAAATTCTATATAAAATACATCACTATTTGCAGATTAAGTTATTTTTACAATCATTTTGGTAATTCTAATCACTGTGACAATTTAAAGTTCATAACAAGAATTATGTAATAAACTCACCTGTATGTACCAAATGCTCAACCAGCAATTCTCCTTGTGCCTGTTTGTTCAAAAGAGCTTCAGTAGCTGCAACAGCATTCTCGATTGCTAATTTATCACTCAAACTGCTCTGTCTAAGAGATGGGAACTTTTCTCTTGCTCGACTTATCCAACTAACAAGATCGTCGTAGCCTTCCTTGTATAAACGATGGTCGCGATACTGCTCTTCCCGATCGGCGAGAAGTTTGTTCGTCCTGTCGGCCAGTTCATCAAATTTATCAAGAGTGTTCTGCGCTTGATAAGCAGCTTGACTCTGTTGACCACTAGCCAACATCTCAACTGCTTGTGCTTTCAAAGCATCAACATCAATTTTTTCCATTCGCACCTTCTCCTCAACTCCTTTGATGCGATCTAATTGCGCACGTTTCTCAGACATAGTCGTTTGGAACTCGGAAAGATCTTTAAGAATATTTTCTAGCCAATCGACAGTTTTCTTTACATTTTGAACTTGTTCCAAGAAACCGCTCCATTGGTTAATTGAATCATCAAGGTTAGCCTTTACATCAATCATTTTTAGAGCTATAGTTGACCAATCGTCTTGAATTTTAGCAATGGCTTTATTTATTGATTCATGACCAGCTGGAGCTGTATTTGCCAAAACAATTTGTGCTAACTCTACTAATGCCTGGATTTTCATTGCACCTTCGTCTTTAAGTAAAATAACTTCCTGAATAGCATTAAGTTTGCCTTCCAAGTCCTTCTGTGACAGGGCGCCTAAGTCTGAGCAGTAAGCAAGTTTATCTTGAATTCCCTTCATCCAGTGAGTAATCTCAGCCACTTGGCTATCGAAGTCTTGATGGCTCGAAACATACTGCTGCCACCGATTATTGAACTCCTTCACTTTGTGCGAAACTTGCTGATATTTCAAAACCAGCTCGTTGACTTGAGAAACCCTATGACCAGTTGGTCCTTTATGCAATTGTTGACCTTTCTCAGAGACATTATCAATCTCGAGCTCCTTTGCCCGTACCTCTCCTTGCATCTCCTTGAGCGTCTCAAGTTGATTCTTTTTCTCTGGTAAAAATGCTTTTAAGTCAATCGCATGGAGCCTGTTATCTGTTCCTCGGATCCAATCCAAACATTGATCCCGCAGTTTTTCGAATTCAGTCCATTGCAAGAGTCGGCTTTCAATAGATTCAATTGTGCTTTTTATGGCCGATAGAAGACCTTCCCATTCTTGTTGTGTGCTATCAATTTGAGCTTGGATATTTTTCTGTCCGATTTCAGAAGTACCAGGTATTACTTTCTCGCCCAATCCTTGGACTTGTGCTACTCTTGGGAATTCGTCTGCCAAAGTAGATTGCAAATTTTTCAAGCGATCTAGATTTGTGTGTAAAGAAACCCTCTCCAAATCCAAATCGCCCCAAAGATTTACTGTATTACTTGTGGCATCGATAAACTCCTGAGTATCCATTACGGCCTTGCAATACAATTGATGATCGCTAACAATGCCTTCATACCGCTCTACGAACGATTGAGCTCGTTTATGCAAAGTTGTAAAATGGTCCGTCAAAGCTGCTAACTTTTGCTTAACATGTTCTGTCTCCTCGGGTAAATTATTAGCTATTTCCTGAAGATTGCCGAGCTCTACTTGATGGTTGTTCATATCGTTTAAGATGTCTCGGTAAACTTGCAGTTTTGCCCGTTTTTCGTCCAAGGTCGTTTTCAATTCCATTTCAGGAGTGAGTTGTTTTTCAACACCATTCAACCAAGTTTGCAACTTGTCAACAATATCATCAAAACCGGACCATTTAGCAACTTTTCCTTGAATTTGTCGAGATGTACTCATAATATTATCGAAAAGTTGCTCAAAGGCTAGCTCTAATTCTTGCAGTTGAGCTCGTATCATTTCACGGCCTTCAGAAGATGTTGTTGGATAGCATTTCTCACCCAATTCCATAGCAGTATTAAGCAAAAGGGTAGCATTTGCATGTTCTCCTTGTAGTTCTTGAATGGCTATCTGTTTTTTGATAAGATCTTCCCTCGAACCAACGCCAGATAAATCGCTTGATTTATTGTACTTAATTTTTGCGCTGGCTACCCATTCGGAACATTGCTTGTATTTCTCATTAAACATTTGGTGGTCATGAACAGCCTGTTCACACTTTTTGAGAATTTCTTTTGCGGTAGTTTGGATTGATTGGAATCTTGAAGTCACTTGTTGTACATTTACAGCGATGCGAGTCTCGCCACTGCTTTGGATAAGCTCTGAGGTATCATCCTTCATCTTCTCAAACTCCACTTCATTTTGACGCAAACTTTGTGAAAGACTCTGCAATTTACAAAATTATATTTCTTAATAAAAGGATGTTTCACTAACTGTTGCCTTAATGCGGTATTAAACTTTTGTGCTACTGGAATAGAGCAATTTCTTTTTTTTTGCTAGTAAACATATGATCGATAATACAAAACAGAATATAAACATCTCCAATTGGACGAATAAAACTGAGACTATGTAGATTCGACTTTAGAAGTAGGAAGAATTCATTTGTCGTTCCCCTCAACAAATAATATAATTTTTGTGGTCCTAACTAATTTAATTTATTTTTATTTTTTAAGAGCTATCAGCAGCGAACAAGTATCATCAAATGATGTCAAAAAATATTTTCTAAAATTTAGCGAAATTCTCCAATTTTCATTTCTTAATTTCGTGGTAAAACAATAATCTTATTTTATTAAAATTATGGTACAAACCTTATCTAAGGCTAAAGTTTTTCTTTTTATCTTCACTTGCCGATGTTTTTATTTTATAGTATAACTTGTAATTTCTTATAGTATTACTTGTAAAGAACTCACCTGGAATTTGTTGAACTGTTCCAGCTTCTCCTCTAAGGTCGCCTTCGGGCAATAATTTCTAAGGCTATTCTCCGCTTCACCTAGACGTTCAATTAGTCTGTCCAAGTTAATCTCGTAGTCGTTCCACTGTTGAAGTCTATTCTCCAAATTGCTCTTTACATCACTCATTGAAGCTGCGAATTTTTCAAAATCGGCATACAGGTTATCTAAATCCCGAGACATTGCCTCTTTGGATCTAGCCGGAATTGCATTAGCGTGTTTTTCAACATGCTCCGACAGAAGCTGCAGCTTCACTGTTCCTTCTGGAAGTGTGTCTTGAATTTCAATAATTTTCATTAATCGTGCTTGAAGTGCCATTTTATTTCCAGAATAATCCGAATAGGCCGTAAGTCGATCCCATAGATTTTTCTGGTAATCTTGTTGTGATTTTTGCAATTCGCTGAATTGTTGATATACGTCGAAGGCCTCTTCTAGTTGTGAAAGTAATTTATTGCACACATCTGAAACCTTTTCATATCTTGTATTGATATCTGATAAGGTCTTTTGCACCGCATCAATACTGTCGGATCCACTGCTTTCGAGGAAAGTGTTAGCCTTTTCGTTAACAGCCTCAATACCTCGTTTATGGGAATTGATATCCTGCATAGTTCCCTTGTATTTGAACAATTTGGATCGAATTTCTTGAGCAGACGTCCAAGTGCTTGGACATTCGTTTTGTAGAAGCTTCTCAACCGATTCTAACCAGGCAAGAGTTTGCTTCAGAATATCTTGATAACTTGACCACTGAATAGATTGGGCCTCTTGTCGCTTTTGTAAATTTTTGATACCATCATTAAGCTTGTCCCAACGATCTCGGATATCGCGAAGTTCTTGCCTTATTTTCTCTCTACCTTGAGTAGATGTTTCTGGTAGTACCTTTTCTCCAAGTGTATTCAGAGAAGAAAATAGATGTTCAGCTTGTTCCTTCTCAGATAAAAGCAACTGAAGAATATTTGTGCTGCTGATAGGCTCTTCCTTTCCTGCCATGTCCAAGTTCTTTTCCACGGATTGAAGCCATAAATCAATTTCCTTCAATTTGTCTGTATAGTTTTGATGATCTTCGACCATATTCTGCCAACGATTAACCACTTCTTTACTCATTACTTGCAGAAGTTGATATCGGTTAGTAATTTGGGATGTGAGGTTCTTTAAACGATCAGCGCCACAATTATTTATTAATGAATGCGCACTGTCTGCAAAGGCGTCTATCTCTTTTTCTTTCTGTAAAATTTTTTCTCGTTGTGCTTTGTATTTTTCCAACTGTGATACTTTATTTTCAAGGGACGACTGAAGTTGCTGCTCACGGAAAACACTTTCTGCAGAGCGACACCACTTTGTAAGTTCATCCAGTGATTTTTCGAAAGTGTCCCATTGATTGAGGACATCTTTTTGCTTGCCTTGAATTCCTTCAATGTCGTTAAAGTGGCTTTTGAATGTTGTTTCAATCTCAGAAATTTCTTTCTCTAAAACCTCTATTCCTTTCGAAGAAGTACTTTGTTTGACCAAATTGAACTGTTGTCGAATATCATCCAACAGTTTATCTCCGTGTGGTTTGTTCTCTGATAGTTGATCTAAAATTGCAATTTTACGTTTGATGTCTGATTTTTCACCATATGTATCATCACAATCCAGCAATTTTTCTTTTTCAGAAGAAATCCAAGCTTTAGAAGACGCAATAACATTATTAAGATCACTGTGGGACTGCACACAATTTTCCAAATTTCCTAATAACTCCTCAGATTTACGGACAATGTTTTGGAAGAGCTTTTTAATTGATTGCAAATACACATTTAATGATGTATCTTTCGTCTGATCAACCAATGATTGAGCTTTGTCGCACACATTGTCAACAAGTGCATTATGCGCCATAATTTCTTGATGCATTAACTTGTGATTTTGCAACTGTGCCCTTTTTTCTTGCAGAGTTGTTTTCAGTTCTGTATGACTTTGCATTGCCTTCTCCACATCTCTCAGCCACTTTGTTAACTGTTCTTGAGCGGCCGTAAATTCACCAAACTGAAGGAGGCAGTGATCGAGTTTTTGAGTAGCAGAATTAAGATCGTCGGTGTAATTGTCCCACATCGTGCGAAGGTTACGCAACTGCTGACGAATTATTTCTCGACCATCCGGACTTGTATGACTATAAAGTTTTTCACCCTGATCGATAAGCTCCTCAAAGGCCGTAGAGTCATTGATTCGTTGGTCAGACATTTCTCTGATCCTTCTTTGTCGGTCTTGCAAAATTGATAAATCGCCAACGATTTCATTGTTCTTTTTCAGCTCTTTCATTGATTCTTCTAAACCCTTCTTAAAATCGTCGTAGTTCTTGTTAAATGCTTTGTGATCCTTTAAGTAACCTTCATACTTAGATATTGCTTCCTTGCATGTATTTTTCATTGTTTGGAATCTAGTGTTGATACGAGACAGCTTCAGATTTAAATCAGTTTCGCCTTCAATTTCACGGCCTTGTTCCATTAAATCGTTTATCGCTGGAGTACGTTCATCAATCTCTTTAAGCATTTCACGCAATTTGTTCAAATGGACTTGCTTTGCTTCTACCGTGCTCTTTAAGCTCTGATCTTTAACAACACTTTCGATATTTTTCATCCACAAGTCGATACCATCGATTATATTCTCGAATTCCTCCCATTTGCTGCAAAGCTGTTTAAGTTTGACAAATGAATCTTCACAGAGAGCCATGAAATCATCCCAGGCTCGTTTTGGTTCTTCAAAACTTTTAATCAGCGCTGGATGCCCACTTGGGTGAGTTTGTTTTAGCACAAGATCCAGCTGACTTTTACAAGCTTCGAAAATAGAATTGCCCTCAGGTTTTTGCTGAATAAGATTTTCCACTACAATCAGCTTTTCTTCGGCTCCATCTTTCTCAAAAGTTATATCATTAAGTATGTCTATAGCTTCAGATTTGATGGTATTTAACCAATCCTGTGCTTTTTCCAAAATTTGATCATAAGCTTCATGATTTATAACAAAATTTTGGCAAGCATTAAGCCTTTCTGTAACTTTAACTGCTAGCTGATTATATTCTTGAATAGATTCCTCCGCTTTTCTTTCGGATTCATCATCGGCAAGATTTGACGCCTTGTCTTGTAGCTGTTTAAGGGCATTTTTGTGCAAATTTATTTCCTGTAATTGTGTCTTAAACTTCTGTAGAGCAGCTTTCTTTGCAGCCAAAGTTGGATATAACTCAAAATCACTTGCAACTTTTGTTTTTGATTCCGTTAACCATTGAGATACTTGAGTGTAACTTTCTTCAATTGATGTCTTTTGTATCAAAACTGCTTCAGTTTGTTGAAGAAGCGCATTTGCTTCATCTCGAAGATAATCGAATTGCTCTCGTAATTTTCGTAAATCAGCTCGAATTTTTTCTCGATTTTCGGGGGTAATGACTGGGTAAAGTTCTTCTCCAATATCCACCACATTATTTAATAGTATTTGACCATTTTCAAATGTTTTAATGTAATCTTTAATAACTTTTAGTTGTTGTGCGGTGGCAGACGAAGACCCAGGAGATCCCATTCTTGCCAGTTCGTTAAATTCAATCTTTGCGTCCGATAACCATTCAGCACAATCTTTCACAGCTTGCTCAAAGTTCTGATTAATTTTTTGAGCGTTTCGCATTTTGTCAATGTATGCAGCTAAACTCTTTGCCATGGTATGATACCTTTGAATTAAATGAGTAACAAATTGTCCAATTCTAGCCTCAGGATTTTTCTCTATTAAAAGTTGAGATGTTTGTTCCAATTTGTTCACAATAGGCTTATGGTTTTCAATATCTTTTTGAAGTGCCTGCAACTCATTTAGTTTTTTAGGAGCTTGAGATAAATCCATTTGATTGCCAGTCTCAACTTTGACTTTGCCTTCAACATCCCTTAACCATGCGGACATCTCCTCGTTAGCAGTTTCATATTGATTCCATAAATCTGCATTTTCTTCCAAAATACCTTTGATTTCATCGAAACTTGCACGAAGCTCCTTCAAATTTGCGTTAAGTGTTTCGACTTCGGCCTTTTGTGCGGCTACATTTTGAGGGGATTCAATGGCTTGCAGCATCTGCAGTGATTTTAGGATGTCATCTTGTCGATTTTCACATTCAGCTATGCCCTTTTGCACCTCTTGAAGGGTCGATCTCTTCACATCCAAATTGTATTTGTCACTAGATGACTCAGGAACGCACCACATCACCTTTTCCTTTTGAGTGGATATCAGACGTTTCAGCATGCCCACTTTGTCGTCATGGAACTTTCTTAAGAACTGCAAAAGTGTACCTTCAATCTTTTTCGCATGCGAATGAACACCTTCAAATCTCTTTTGAACGTTGTTCAGTTCCTTAGGGATAATGGAGTCCCCAAAGGTAGGGTATACAGCTTTCATTTCATCTACGCGAACACGAAGATTGTCAATGTCGTCTCCCACGTTATCTAGCTCAGCTTTCAAGGCTCTGCATTGGTTAAGACGTTCGATAATTTTATTATTATCTCCCGACATATCGTCACATTTAATTAGCGACTCTCGGAGTTTGCTCACTGCTTCTCCGGCTGTTTTTATTTTCTTGCGCAATTCATTTTCTTGATCATTAAACGATTGAGCGACTGAATCTAAACGCTGCGCATTATGTTCAACTTCGGCAAATTGCTCAGCCAAAAGTTGATTCAGGGCACTTAAAGCAGGTATAGGTTCGTTATTGTTTATTTTGACCAGCTCCTTTGTCTTTTCTTCAATGCTATTACTTAGGGCCAAATAAGAAGGTAATTCTGCTCGATATTTATTCAGCCTTATAGGTCCGAACTCAATTTCGATAGTATTATCAGCGGAATCGCATAGAGATTGATTAGTTTCGGATAACCAGGGCAAAAGTTCCCTTTTCGCCTCCTCAATTTGGTTCCAAATTACTGCTTCAGTCTCAAATAGATGAACGTTCTTCGATGTTTTCTCGAACAACTCTTGCCATTTTGCTTTGCTGTCCTCTAAATCAGCTTTTATGCTCTCAGGGCTCGCTTCTCCGATGGATTCAAACAATTTAAGAACGCCATTTCCTGAAAAAAAATAAAATAAGAACATTACCATGATATTTGATACGCAATAGCATATTTTAATAACATAACTATTTGGTGTAATAGTGAGGGAAATTGTTATATGGCTAAACTAACGGTAACTGGCCTTGTTTTATTTATTTTTAATCAATTGTATGTCTTTAAAATATATGTAATTTAAAACCCAAAATATAAAACAAATTGAATATAATGTAATCAAGTGAAACATATAAAACCTTAATTTTAAATGTAAAATGACCATTGCTCGACTAAATAAGCTATTTAGTAATTTTATAGGTATTCCACATTTTAAACTTTTGTACTAGAACTACTGCTGATTTTTTATAAAAATGCTTAACTTAATGTACTCTAAAAAGTTGCCGCCTACAAAAATATTGCCAAAAACTTTGTAATACCGCCATTTTACGAATTTTTAATTTTAATTTTCAATATCTAAGATTTCAATTGCATCGGATGGCAAATTTGAAAATTCGACTACAATTTTGATTAAGTCCTATGTCTTGACATCTTTGCAATTATTTCAGTGAAGCCTCCTTATTTTTTAAATAAAGAATTCCAATAGGAATCTAAAACTAAAAAATTACTACCAAGACCAAAGAAGCTAAATAACATTTAATTTTTATAATTTTTAGGACAAGGCTTTTTAGATCAAATAATCTCTGAAATCGGTTTTTTACATACCTTTCCGATCCAAATCATCCAAGACCGTCTTGCACTTCCTTGTTTGTTCAACTGCTTTTTTTGTTTTCTCCGAAGCTTGATGCAACTCCACTTCGTCTTTCGGTTGAACGGGTATCGTTTTGTGTATACTCTGCGCTTTAGCCAATTCCTTATCAAATCTATCTTTAACCTCAGCGAAATCTTTGAGGGCCTGGCTAATTAAGTTGTACTTGTAGAGCCTGTCAGCTATTTCCTCTCGCAGGTTGTCCCAACACTTGTCGATCACAAGCAAAGAGTCTTGAATAATAGGCATACTACCGATGTCCTCCTTCATTAATATGGCACCTTCATCGTGAATCTTATCTTTTAGGTCTGCCTTGTTTTGAATTGCTTGGTTTAGCGCTTCGAGATCGGCAATTATTTGATTTATGTTTTGGGCATTTGGTTTGAGACGTAGAACTTGCTCAAGTTTTATCTTGTCATCATTTAAACCTTGAGCAAATGCCCTTTCCAATTCTTGGAACTTTGTCTTTCTCTCAACCATTTGCTCGGCAATAACTTTTTGATTTTGTGATCGAATCTTAAGATTATCAAGTTTACTTTCGAGATCGTTCACCATTTGAACTGCACTAAGTGGTCTTCTTGTTAAAGAATCCCGAATATGCACTGCTGGATAATCATCTATCTTTCTCGCCTCACCTTTCCAGAATACGAGACTTTTAGATATATCATCAATTTCTTCAATTATGACGGCTAATTCGCCTGAATCCGGTTTATCAGATTTCTCTAATTTGGTACGCAAGTGATTCAAATGGTTTTCGGTTTCGTTCTTCCATCCCAGTAACTCATTCCAACTTTCAAGAGCTGATTTTTTCTGTTGCATGTTCTTTTCTAAATCTTGGAAATGGGAAACTAATGAAGTATACGATTCATTCAATACATTTGCTTCATCAGGAGCTGCGCTCAAAGAAAGTTGTTTCACCTCATCATAGATAACACCGAAATTGGGCTTTTTATCCGAATGCTCCTGCAGGAAAGAATGGATAAGATGCAAGCTTGGCTCAACTCTCTCAGGATTGATTTCCTCGACTTGAGCAATCTGTCCTTGCAAATGGTCCATCCAATTAGAGAAGTTTGCGATCTTCGCATTAAAATCTTGCCTAGCCATGATCGCATCGGATATTTCGTTGATCTTGCCGCGCGTTTGCTCTGATAAAGACGATAATTGCGCCTTCATAGCATTCACACGATCTCTCAGAACAGCTGCACCTTCTGGTGACAAACTCATGGCAATATGGTCAGACACTTGTCCCAATGAGACAATTTTTGCTTGCTGTTCGGAAATTTCATTATTGAATGATTTTAATTTAACCAATTCCTTCTCCAGTTTATCCACATGAGGAGTGTTTACCAGGGACGGCCGTTTACTTATGATCTTGCCTCCATTTTCGATCCAAGTCTCCAATTTTGTTGCATCTGCGTCAAAGGATTGCCAATTAGCCACGAGCTTATCAAACTTGTTAGTAATTTGCTTAGCATTATCGTGGACTGCAGCCCACCGAGAATGCATTGCATCGAGCTCATCGGGTGCATTCGTTTTGCAGAGCATTTGGTGACTTATTGTTGATATCCCTTGCAATTTGTCTAATTGCTCCTGACACTGATTCTCAAAGAGTTTCGCTTGCTGTTGTAATTGCACAGTCTCTTGCAGTGTTGCAGGTTTTGCCATAATTGCATTAACCTTCATCTCACTTTGTTCTATGCGTGGCTTGATTTCTTGGATACCTGCCTGGTATTTTTGCCAATTAACAAGATCCTCGTGGACTACCTGGGCTTGATGCTCTACGTTTCTGTTAACTGCACTCAGCACCTCTTGCAACTTATAAATTTCACCCTTAAGCCGTTTTGCCTCAGCGATATTTCCTTCTTTCGGTGCTAACTCTGCAGCATCTGCACCAAGATTATCAAGTTGTTTCATTTTTTCAGAAAGGACTCCTCTCAGGTTATTAGTCTTTACAACACGTTCTTCAGGTGTTAGATCTTCTGACTGTAACGCCTCAATTAATTTGGGCGCTACTCTATTTGCCCACTCCTGAAGTTCAGCCAACCTAGCTTTGTAGGTGTTCCACTTTGCACTATAGTCCTCTAAATATCCTACACGATCTTTGACGTGCTCCATTGTATTGAAGAACATTTTTTCAACTTCGACTACTTCCTTCTCTAAAATAGGTCGTTTTACAGGAGCGGCATGGGGTGACAATTCCCTGCACAGTTCATGCAATCTTGGAATAAGATGATGAGATGCCTGTTGAAGATTTGCATTCAACTCACGTTTTGCATGCAAATCTTGACTGACATTCTTAGGATCCGTTTGAAGTGGAGTTAGAGCTCTTAATTCAGTTTCAGCGCTGTGAAGCAAGTTCATAATTTCTGTTTTTTGTTCTACAAACTCATTCCATACGGTTTGAGTGCCCTTCAAATTCTTTAGTTTATCAACAGTTTCGGTGTATGCTTCATTCCATCCAGTTTCAAGATTTTTCACTTCTGCGCCAACAAACGATGGAGCGTGAACATCTTTACTTAAATCACGCCCACGTTGAAGCATTGACATAATATGTGTTCTCTGGTGGTCAAGTTGATTTATAGCATACTGTTGCTCCTGAATCATTTTGTTGACCTTCTCCAAACTATCAGGTGCTGGGGTATTTATAGTCTGCTCCTTTACCTTATTCAGTAGGCAGACGACTTCATGCACCTCCCTTCGATATGTATAGCATTTTGAGAACACTTCAGTTTTTACCATTGTGATTTCAATAGTTGGAATTAAATTCTTATATCTGGAAATTAGACCCTCCAGTTTCTTTTGTTCGACTGATCGTTCATCTTCTGTGGTATAAGATAATAATGAATCCAAAGTACGAACAAGCCATTTCATATCCTCTCGCTTGTTGTCGGCTTCTTGGCATATTTTCTGTTAAAAAATGAAATGGATTGTTACTTGAGCTCAAGCTTAAAAATAACTGTTATCTAGATTGATATTATTAGTTTAATAAATAAACACTGGAGTACATGCTGATCAAAATAGAACCGCAAAATAATGGTGCTGCGAATCAAATTTGTACTCTATGCATCAAAGGCGAGTAGAAAAGAGACTTTCTATTGATTCCATATAATGCTACTATACAGAAAACCCCATAAAAATAAGGCTTCGAACACCCGACAGTTGGTTATGTTTATGGTTTTTTCCTTATGGTTTTAACATATCAGAAAGTCGAACTGCAAATAGTAATCAGACCCATAATTACATACAATTATCAAACCTTTGACGGTAAATTAAACAAACATTGTTCTGATATTACAGAGAGGTAATTGTTATTTTCTTTATAAGATTAATAGATTCAATGAGTACCTGCCCTGCAAAAGCTATTCAAAAATTATTTAACTTTACAAAAGAAAGAGTCATATCAAAATCAAAATCTAAAACATCATTACGCACGTACTCCAATGATAATCGATTTAATAAAGCTATTTTCTGCTACATCTCTTACAAGGTTAAAAATCTTAGGATATTCTTCAAGCCAAAAATTATTTATTATTTAAACTTTTACAAAACTTGAGATGCAATATATTTTAAGTAACACTGATTTACATTTTATGACTGTGGAACTTCATATTAGAAAGGTCTATCAAAATTTGTACGCAAAACAAGTTTTTTGTGGGTATCGTCTTCCTGTATCATTTCATAGACCTTTTGTTTTTTAATTTTTCAAAACTAGCCAATTACTCTTCTTTCTGTTCAAACCCAAGCTTATTCAAAACGTAATAAAATGGAACATATTTACTTTCACAAAAATTTAGCCTACTTTACTTGAAGACTTAAGACTTAACTTACTTTATTTGAAGACTTGCTTTTAAATTAAAAATATGTATACACAGTTCTTAATGTGAATACAAATTATATTACATAATGCACCTCAAGATTTTTGTTTTTCAAATCCATGATTTGGGGAAATAAAGATTTCGCGTTTTACTACTTATTGCATAATTTTTTTAAAGTTTGGAGAAAAGTTGTTTTGAAATTGATGTCCAGAAAGAAGGATGATTTCGAATATGTATATTCTAATTTTTTTAATGAACAATTTTTAATATTTCGCTATATACTCTTACTCAGTTAATCATTATAATTTATCCCAACATTTTTAACCATATAGAAATATTTATATCTACATACATATCAAATAAGTATAAATCATTTTTAAATTGAGCTTAAAACCTAAACTGAAAAATATTGAACATATTATTACCACAAGTTCTCTAAGCTGCATGTAATTAAATTAGAGTTATAAGCATTTAATTAAAAAATTAACTTTATTTATTTACCTGGAATACCACGCGTTCCTTCTCGAATTCCTCCATGCTATTAACTTCGTTAACAATATTTTTTAACGATTTATCTACCATATCCATCCAGTCAACCATTTCCTTGAATTTTTGGTGATAATGATCCCATTGTGCCGGAATTTGTTGTAGGGTTCTTCTCATGTCTTCAATTCTTTCAAGAGTTCGTATCCAATTGTCCTCAGCGCTTTTGCACGCCTCAGGCAGTAAATTATCATTCGGTCGATGTTGACTGTACATTGTACTAATTCGTTTCATATTTTCAAGGCACTTTTCAATCTTAGTTTCTGTTCCCTGAGTTTTGAAGTAACTTTGATTTCTGCTTAAAATAGAATCTACATCCTCATTCCTATCAAAGGCTTGTTGCTCCAAATGGAGTTCCTTGTTAACTTCTTTCATATGCTGGTAAAAGTTTGTCTCTTCAATGCGGAACTCCAATTTAATTAGATGCAATGGAGCCTGCGATAAGACGTCTCGCCACCTACCCTGAAGTTTCTCCACACTATTTATAATCGGTTTTTGTTCATCCTGGGGTAGGCATTTTAGTAACTCTTGAGCAGTTTGTACCAAGTCTGTCATCCATCTCTCGTTCGCATGCTCGAAAAATACCTTTTGGGTATCTACTGCATTTTTGGAATCAATGTGGCGTTCTTGAAGCAAAGTTTCTGCCTGCAGGAGCCATTCGTTGACAATGCGCTCGCTTTCCTTGAAGTTATGCCAGCACCGAGCTGCTTCTTGCAATCGTTGATCCCATTGTTGAGCATGCTGCGTAACGTACGTAAATCTGTCGTTGAGTTGTTGCATTTTTTTAGAAGAATCACTTGTATCAATGCTCTTTTCTGTGGCTGCAGTTTTTAGTAGACTCTGGAATACTTTATTCTTGCTATCGAGCATAGATCTGTAGTAAAGTGTTCTAGAGAAATATGTCTTATGTTTGTTCAGTTGCTCATTAATATTCTCCTTGCTTCCACTTAACGAAAGGGTTCCCAAGAGACCTTCGGCCTCATCTAGCCATTGGTGTATCTCTAATATACCAGCTTCTAATGATTCTTGCTGAATTAGAAGTTGATGGAACAAATGCAACTTGACTGGAATTTGAGCCCGTACACGAACAAGTGACTCTTTTTCTTTCTTTAATGTGGCCATCATCTTCTCAACTTCATCACGTGAAAGATCTTGAATAAGGCCTTGGAAGGTTTTGCTTATGTTCTTAAATAAGTCCTCTATTTCGTCAACTTCTCCGGCCAACTTTTGAAGCTCTTCCCCATAGCATTTAATATGCTCTGCAGTACCTAGAGGCTGTTTATTCAAAACATGTTCGGCATTACGTAACCAAGTGCTAAGACGCTCCATTCCTTGCTTGAATTCTTCGCGAGAACGAATAATATCTCCAGCATGCATATATTGCTTTGTATTCGAAAAGAGTCGTTCCCATCTGGAAGATAAATTCGTTTGCTTTTCCCTAAGATCGGCGGATACTCTGTCTTCACATGAAGCAATTAAATAATTAACTGAATCCGTCATACGATGGTATTTTTCTTTCCAAATGCTGATATTTTGGAAAAATTGCAAGCGCTCATCCTCAGAGCATGCTACTTTTTTCTCAGCAAGATTTAGCCACTCCTCAAATTCTACTGAAGATGAGTTCCATACTTTCCAACAAGCAAGTACTTCTTCGAGACTATTAAGGCAGCATCGCAGTTCCATTGAGACCCTCTTCCATCTTTCTTCAGTTTCTTTCATGAACTTATCGATTTCGAAGGACTCCTTTTTAGAAATATTCCCGTCTCGTTTATACTCTTCAACCACCTGCTGCATGTCGTCAAGTGCTTTACTAAATTCTTGGAATATTTTATTACGAGACACAAAACTTTTATACTGCTCCAAAAGCTGTTGCACCTTGTCTTGATAACTATGTTTTCCGGTCCATCCGCGCAACTTATTCTCCACTAAATTCAAAAAGGCAATAAGGCAACATTTATGTTCTAGGAATTTCAACCGAATTCGACGTTCGGCTGCATTAGGCCCGACTTCATATAATCGGCGTTCCATAGTTTTTAATTGTTCCAATGGTATTTTTTTAGCCAACGGAGATCTTTTAGCATTTTCGAATATTTCTGTAATTCTTGGAAGATCAGTAAAGAAGGTTTTATGCTCTTCCAATTTTCGGCTAATTATTGAAGCTGTTTCTTCATTCATTACAGTAGGAATATCATCATCAATTAACAATTTTTCAGCTTGTGCAAGCCATTTTCCAACTGTACCAAAATCTCCTGGTAATTCTGAATCAAGTAGCCATAACCAAAGCAATAATTGATACTGCAAACGACGCCAGAGTTTTTCTATTTCCTCCCACGATTGTCGAGATAATTGCATGAAACTGGCCTGAGAGTCAACTAAATTCTTTATTTTATTGTAAAGTGGTAATCTCATGTCAGCATCAGCTCGTGCCATCAAATACTCAGCAAAATCTCTAGGAAAACTATTGTTATTAGCCATCGGTTGATAGTAATTCGTCTTTTCAATTAGCCACTGTCTGAGTTCCTCATATTCCTCCTGAACAGTGGCAATTCCATCATATCCGGTTCCCTTAAAAATTTTGTTTATGTAATATATGAATTTTAATTTTAACATTCAAATTACCCTTGGCTCGGGATACTTGTGCAAAAACTGCGCAACATAAGTCATTATACTCTTCTCATCTGGCTTGTCGACATCGACGTCCTCCGCATCAAGAAGTTTAGCAATACCAAGCTTAGCCTCTGCAACGTCAAAAGCAGTTTCTAAGCGGGCTCGATTGGTCGTTTTTCTTAACTCTGCCAAATTTATTAGGTTTGCCTTAATTGCATCAATCAGGGCTAGGAATGCGACACCGTCTCTCCAACTAGTTCCGAAATCACGAACTTCAATGCCTGCGTCCCTAAGAATTAAAACATCAAACGTAAATTATACAAAAATAATCTCATTGTAATTTGCTTGTCTTACTTCGGTAAAGCATTAGTAACCCATTGCAGCAGCGTTTTCCTGGCACCTTGTTTCCATTTCTCTGCCTTAGCGTCGCTTACACTTGCCATCGTTGGTGTAATACTATCTAAAGAACTCACTGACCCACTTAAGCCCTGATCCAAATACCGCAGTGCTTTACTATTTTCCTCAATCTGGAAAAAATCAATCGTATTATCAATCAGAGAATTAACATGTCAATAAGAAGGCATGAAGCTCCTACATTATGTGAAAACTCCAAAATTAATGTTTCTACTGCTTGTGTACCTCAGACAGACTACGCTCTCAATAAAACAATAAAAATTAAACGAACTCAAATATTATTATATTTCAATAATTATGGAATATTTTTAGTTCTCGCAATATGTTTAAAAATATTGCAAACAATCGTGCTCTGTCTGAGAAAATAGATCTCTACAAACTTACCGGTGCACGAAATATGAAACTAACTACTCCTCTCCTTCTTATATGAAGCTTGTGAGGAAAATTACAAAATTTTTATTACAGAGCCTTTTCTTACTAATTTGCAATGGGTGCAAAGACTATTATCAAAAAGCCATTTGTGAATACAAAAATCGGCGAGAATAAATAAGACATCGAATAATTCTAAATATTTTACTCACCTGGAAATAGAGGATAATTGTCCAAATCAATCCAAGGACAACTGGTGGTCTCCCATCCACCAGATCTGCAGGATTGATGTTGACCAATTTAATTTTCTTGCTAGCCAAGAATTGTAAGGCAGTATTTGCGTTGCTTAAAAAATGCGGTCGTCGTAGTACTCGACCTTTCTCAACGGGTAATTTTTCTCCTGACAAAACTTCCAGCAAAGCCAATAATTTTGTGCCATCACGTAAATCATATATGAGATCATCTATCCGAAGAGGCGGTATACGCTGTAAAGAAAAACAAATTATTATTATAATAAAAGTTGAAGTAATTAAATGCTAAATTCAACAAGAGCATTTCTAGACGTGAATACAAAAATTAATAAGAACTGTTTTTAGAAAGTAAATACGTAGTACTTATAAAAAAAACATCCCAAAACATATTAGAATAATATTATCAGGTATGACAGTGATACAAATTTAGAGCTTATTTAACCGAATTACATGTCGTTTTTCAAAGACACATAGTTAGGAGTTTTAATGTCGCAGCTTTCAATTGGATTGAAAAATGATATACTCGCTATTATTAATTTTCCTTTCAACTAACCAGGTGCATACACTTTGAGCGTAGACAAAAAAAAGTAACATAACCTTTTGGACTCAACTGAATGAGTACTCCAACCGTTGAGATCACCCATTGAATACTCTGTCCTAAATATACATTCTACTATACCATCGACGCTAATATAAAAAGAGCTTGTTTATTTATAAGAGGGAGCTGATTTCGGAAACCACCTAGCCGACTTGAATAATTCTTTCACCATTAACAATCTTATAACCCCCATGGTGAACATATAAAATAAAATTTATACCTTTATAATGACTCGTTGTCTTTTTACAACCAACATCTCTGTATTTCATTTCATTTATGCAAGTTTGAATTCATTTTTATATACATAATAATAGGATTAACTAAATTTAGTGCTAAAAGTACAACCTTCATTCATCTATGATACGTACAATTTTATTTTAATGCAAGATTTTGGGAAAAGTCTTTTAATTCTTTCTAAAACCCAATGAAATGAACATCTCTGTAGAACGTACTATAAGAGTATTTGTTTTAAAATATATTTCATACCAGAGAACTTTCCTTTCTATATTCTACAAAATTAGGTTGCTATAGTGCTTTGTTCATTCTAATCAACAATAACAATTAAAACATGTTATGTAATACGCCTATAATCCGATATACATACATATAGAGGAGATTCGACTGCATTACACTAAACTCAAATAAAATCTACGAGCAGCGCCAGGCCAGGATAAATTAGTGTGTTACTATCTAAAATACATAATAAATAAATCTAAAAATATTTGCTTCCAGTGAAGAGTGAGCACCCTGTAGCCAAATACATATTTACTATACCTACCTATTCAAAGATTTTGAGTTTCAACGATAAATACGTATGAGCAAATTGCAATCAAAAATCACAGTAATCGAAAAAAGATTTTACAAGGGTGTAATATTGAAGAATTAGAAGCATGCGCTATTGTTATCATTTACATCTAATACAGTATGTGTCACTTGCATTCTGTTTCTACACGTTGAATTTAAATATAATGTCATAAGATGTTGCTGTGACTCAAGATCAAATAAACACACTGAAGACTGAATACCCCTAATCTAAAAAAATTCTAGTTCCCAATCATTTTGAAATTTCATTAATTGTTGTTGTAGAGTAAAACTTATTTTATTCCTCTAGCTGTGTAAAATAATTATGTATATCAAATTTTATACGTAATAATAATTCCTCATTAAAACTTTCAAATAATATCAGTTTTGAATGCTAAAAATTAAATTTTTATAAAATTACGATAGATTCAAATTATCTGATTTTAAGAAATTACAACTTGTTCAATACACATGCCAAAATAATAAACCTCTTGGAATCGTGGACGGGCTCGTCCCAAAATTCGTTAATCACCTTACATTTTCTTTAGCCGGGACGAATCAATAGTTCATTTACTTCCGATACAGAATGGTCTAATTATTTAGTTAAAACTAGCTAAATTTGAGGCCCATCCCTAGCATCGCCAATGCTTAAAATAAACCGGAAGTTGTATGTATGTATATGTGTAAAAATTGAATAATTTGCTTCATCATGATTCCCGAATATCTGGTTTTTATGATTTTTAAAAATTTCAATTTCTCTTAAAAAATAAAAAAAATGTTGAACCCAAGGATGGATTTCCTCACTCATTTAACTTAAATTCGGTCATTAATCTCCAGACTAATATATTTTCAGAACAGCTCTTAATCAAATATAAATGTAAAAAATAAATAAATATATAAATATATCACGTTTTTATTTTCCGTTCTAAAGATACAAAATAAGAGATTAATAAAAAACGGGTGTTTGAAAATTGGAAAATCTTGCACCACAAAAGTAATTTTCTAAAATATTCATTCCAATCTGAAGTGACTTCTTATGTTAATAGCCTTGACCGTTTGGATATGTAATGTTGTTACCACCGGGATAAGGTAACAATTTTCGGGAACTCAACAGGAGATTTTTAATCATCTTTTCAAAATTTCTCAATCTAAAGTAAACTAATCTAAAAGGCCATTTATTTTTGTACTCAACAGTCTACTTCGAATCTGTCGGAAAGGATTTTGTACCATTGGCCTAGAACTTTTTTCTTAAAATGAAGTCATCTTACTAGCTCTAAAATATCGCAATCTATTTTCGAAATAGCATTTACGTATCGCCAAGCCAGAATAAAACGAAACATCTCCAAAATTTAAGATTTTGTGAGAAAAAAAATGATAAATTTCATTGAATGTGTTATAAAAAATAAAATTTCGTATTTCGTAGAAGTGAATAAAATTAAGTTATTACACATTGCAAACTTGAAGCACTTATCTTTTGAACGTATGTATCTTTTGAAGAAAACTTGTTAAAACGCCGTCTTTATCTAACACAGCGATAAATGTTATCGTAAACATCTCTGATGTTATTTAAAGTATAATTGCGTGTACAGCAATTTGTTTATTTTGTGTCTCTAAGGTCGTCTCTTACAAAAGGAAATTACTCATTCAATGCTTATACATACATATAGTCTTTTATTGCGCAAGAATACTGTTTCTATGAATTATTTTAAGATTGATGATTTTAAATATTGTATAACCAATTTTAATTAGTTCAATTAAAATTTTACGCAATTAAGTTCTGCATAAAATTTGCTAAAGTCAAGTTCAATCACCTGTGACATGAAATTTTGTATAAAATCTTCTTTAAAATATATTTGTATTACTTGAACGCCGCATAATTTATTTCGTTGATAAATTAGAAAATGTCCGTCGAGGCATGCGGCATGCCCTAGCACAATATATTTTCGATTTCTAGCATGAAAATAATCTCTGGCAAGCTGTAAGGAGCGTCCCGGCCGGCGTCACGTGCAAAAACACAATTTTCGCATTACTTAAGCGTCTAGCGGCAAGCGCAAACTTTCACTTAATACCGCTTAAGCAACATCTATTTTTAGCTTTACTAGCATAAGAAGCTAATCGCTCGATTCGATTTTAGCGACCGTTGCAACCTTAAAGTAGCTCATTCTTCCAGCAGAAGGCTGTTCACATCTCGAGTGAAAGGTGCCTTGAGAAAACATACAATTACATTTACATGAATCGATCATTTCCGTAATTTAAAGCTCCCATCGGCTACTTCATTCATCGTTCATTCTGTTTACTTTTCTCTTTGAGCTTCTCGACAGCGCAGAATCGGCTAGCTTTTAGTCGCCAAGATCGGCGCCGGCTGGCTGACCGGCACCGAAACTTAGAATTTGTTTCGTGTGAGTTGGTCAGTTATCATCGCCAGCGAGGAGAAATGACGTAATGTACTACTTCAAGGTTAGTAAGCCAATAACAAGTCATTTTAAAATATGACGGTATGAGGCAAATTTATTCCAAAGTCAAAGGCGCTCAATAACTTTTAAATATTTTTTCGAATTGTGGTTGCACGTACGTCTTACAATGACATTGCTTGCAAAATGTAAAGCTTTAAGGTGATACATTTATTAAAGGCTCTTTGAAACAAATATAACGTTCAAAAACTCTATTTTATGTTCTTTAATCAATTTCGATATTATCGTAATTCCTTTGAAAACATATATTAATCGAGCAGAGATGTATCTAATCAATTATGCATTCGACAAAAATCGCATTCATCGAAATAAAATCTTCTGTGCGCAACGGAAGAAGAGTTAAAATTAATTAAGAAAGTCTGCCAAGGTATAAAGCGTTCAATTTATATACAGTACATATGTATGTATGTAGTTTAATAAAATTTACTCATAAGACTAAACTGTATGTCCTTTAAACGCTCTCCACTTAATCCACTTTGTTTTGACGATAAGGTGACCAAACCGCTAAATAGCACTCGAGAATACTGCGAACAGTGCCCACAATTAATTCGATGTGGATAATCAACCTGCCAACCTGTATAAGGGGTCCAATTTAAATTTGATTTTTCCATTCACGTGCACTCTTGATTGAGAGATCACGAATCCCTTTTAAGTCAGTATGAATGGAGCCCGCCCTTAAGATCTTCTGCAGTCTGCAGATATCATTTTTAATTCATCCTATCTGAATCAGATTAGATAGTAAATTTTCCATTGAATTAATTTTTAAGATCGTCATCCAGATACAATACATACATACATATGTATGTATGTACATCCAGATTCTAAAATTTACGAGAAGCGTATCAAATTACCGCATGATATACCAAACTTCAAACCTTGAACCGCATAAATTTTCGCATTAAGTATTTGATGAAGAGTGGGTATATAAATTCAGGCAATTTGGTTTTTATTTTCGTGAATTATTGATAAGGGTACTATTCATAAATTTTAATTCAGTGCATTCGGATCCACGAACAGGAAGGAGACTTTTTAAATGTTAATGTCAATTTGAAACATTTATTTACTTTTATGCAGTTAGCAAACGATCAAATTGAGCAGAAAACTATAATTATTTTTTAACTATGCGCACATTAATAATATAAATTTTTCTTATTAGTAATAGTGATGTTTTTCTTCTTTTGGAGGTATGATTTCGTGTTATCAAATGATAAATAAGAACATGGCATTCTTATGAATTCGTTAGCTGAGATTTCGCGATTGCATTGAATAATCCCATAAAATCAAAGAATTATAAATGACTTCTGTTTTCGAACAGCTCAGACACCAAATTCAAACATTTACAAAAACTAGGTCAAGCGTGTCGCCTTGTATAATTTGGGGTTCCGTAGTAAGTGGAATGCAATTTATTTACATATATTCTCTTTCGTTTAAATAAAATTGGTTCTTCCAGTTTTTTTATTAGATACTACACGAAATTCTCAAAGCGTTATTTTGTTTTTGATCAACTATCGACTAATTTGAAGCTTCTTTAAATAAAAAAATTTGTTCTGCCGTAATATGCCGACATTTTTTTTAAGTGCTCGTAATTATTTTCAATGAAAGTAATTGATATACGACACATTCATGACCCTTTTCAGATTTTTTGAACAAAAGTCTTGTATTATTTTAAAAGTACTATCCAAAGGTAGACATCAAGTCGACATGTACGCAAATTTGTTTTCATGACCTTATTACTGCATATACATATGTATGTAGTATAAATACGAAATGTCACCAAAACTGGTTGTAAATTTTTGGAACTAAAATCACAAAAAGTTGTCAGAGATGATGGTTATGGTTTTTGGAACAGGTTAAAACCTACAACATAATTTCAAATCTCCAGCTACCGTTTTTTGCCTAATCGATTCAATTGAAATCGAAAGCAGAAACAAAATCGAAATTGACGATTCGATACCATCTCGCATCGCCTGTTTATAGCTGAATCACGGTGCAAAAGCTGTCATGAAAAGCTCTATGTACAAAATTCAGCTTTAAGAAAGTCAATAAAATGGTGAGATGATTTGCCCCAAAAATTTTCAATACAGCAAATATCCCTTAACTTTATGATTAGCAGTTTACAAAACATCTGGCCAAGTAACTCACTTTTGGAGTAAATAAAATTGCTTTGTAATTTGATCATTTCACGAGGTTAGAATGCATATTAAGCATTAAATAGAAACTCGTATACGGAGAATTTATTCTTCCTATAAAGTACGAATTTACGATGAAAGTGGAAAATTTAGGACACTTTAAAGTAAGCAATTGCATTAGCATCAACTAAACTTACTTGGAAAATTTAATCGCTATTTTATATACGCAGTATGTATACAATTACCAAGAAATAAAAATCATATATCATTTCTTAATACGTACCGGCTTTGCAGATATTATAATCATCTATAATTATCACATGATCCAATCAGTTAATACTTCTTGAATGTGTAGAAATATTTTAATAAATTCAAAAATAGTTTAATTGGCTGCATTCGTTGTAAAATATAATATAAATGATAAATACATTATTAGCTTATGTAGAAATCGAAAACCGCCCTGACCTTGAAATTAATGTTTTCTTATTCGAATCATCTGTCGAAATTATTGAAGGAATCTCAAAAAATAAGATTCTTTCAATGCGCCTACTCTAGTCTATGTACTATAAAAATGGTTATTAAAAATAAAAGGATACTAATTAATTACTTTTAATATTTTTTTCCTTGGAGCCCCGAAAGTCAAAAGTACCAAGACTATGGGGCTTTTTTAAAGCAGAATAGGGGAAACAAACAACAGACTGAAAATTCACTGCTAATAAGCAAGTTGTTAGCTTAAAAATTAACACGTACCTACCAGATGCAATAACAACTTCTTTTTTGGCTACCTGTCGCATTTCCTAATTTTTTTAGCGAGTGTGGTCAAAAATGTTTTGCTGTTTCAAAATATCGTTGTTTTGCTCTTGGCATACATATATGGTTAATTCGCCAGCTTGCATATTGATGAGATCAGGTTACGGAAAAATTAAAATGCCAAAAGTGCATCATAAACTTGGCTATCCGCCCGTCAATATAGAGTCTTCACGACTTTACAGTGAAAAAGCCCAAAAACAAAAATTCATATTTTGTTTTAAATATCTCAGAATCATGTTTTTTGATTAAAACTATTGCCGTGATTTTTTTTGGAAAATTTGTTTTAAATTTACTTCTTGTATAACTCTAACCAATTTCAACGGATTGAAATTTTGTGGAGATTTTTACCATTTTTGCAAACAATTTTTAGCTTAAGTTTCTAAAATTATTATAATGATGACTTATTGGAAAAAAACTCACTACTCCCACAATTTTATTATTTTAACATACCATGTGTTTAATGAAACTATGTAGAAAATGTTCACTTGGGGTTAAAAAGACAAAGGTAAATTGTACTCCCAATATTATTCGAAAATTAACATTTTTTCTT
The DNA here is from genome assembly GCA_933228815.1 of Machimus atricapillus. Classification (NCBI taxonomy): domain Eukaryota; kingdom Metazoa; phylum Arthropoda; class Insecta; order Diptera; family Asilidae; genus Machimus; species Machimus atricapillus. Next base: position 57,545,126 of record OW121784.1, read on the forward strand.
CACAATTTTTTACATATTCGAGTTTCGTTACAATTTGTGTAAATACCTTAAATTCAAGATATCCCTTTATTCTAAAAAGTTCTTCCGGAATCCTTAAAATGAACAAATTGAAAGTATGTAAATAAGTACCTCTTTTTGACGGTAAAAGAACGTAAACGTCTAGTAAAATACTTAATCGAAGTAATATTAACTTTTTTAGAGAATTATTTACAAACTAGGTCGCTAGTAAATAAAGAAATGTAAAGAATATGAGAAAGGACAACTATTAATATTAAAAATTTTAAATTTAAATATCTCGAGAAGTACAAGTGACAGAAAAATATAGGCCCCAAAAGCACGTTTCTATAAGGTTTAATAGAAATCCATAAAGAGACATTAATATCAACTCACGTTAGGATTTTTATTCCGATTATCAGTAATTTTAATATCATTCTAATTTAAACGTTTATTTTAAAGTTTACTTTTCGTTTCTGGTGGCAAACAACCAGTGTTTTTCAAAATGCCTTTGTGAAAAAAAAAAAACTAAATTTCGGCGATAATTTGTTCAATATATTGGTACTTCAAGTATTTTGTACTTACCTGAGATAGATATGAGTTAATCCAATTGACAAAGGTCTTTTTCTGGACACGTTCTTGCTCCTCTGTAAATAAATACAATAAATAAGCAAATATTAATATGAAAGTAGATATGGTGTAATTCAGGTTGAAATAAAATGACTAACTAGAATGACATAATAACAAACTACAAAAGTAGCCAGAATCATAATATTATTGCGCTTCATGCTAAAAAAGCCACAGGCAATGGATTTTTATGCCAATGCCAGCCGAAGGTAGCTTCTAGCCGGCGCCAGTAAATGGGCAGCTACTTTCCATTCAAGCTACCATTGGTACACTAACTTAATTTAACTGCGACTCTTTTCAATCAACCGCAGCAAAGTGTTACGTCACCCTTTGCTACAACTGGTTTTGTCGTTATTTCATGGTTCTCTATAAATGATGAAATTCCAACACATTTAATTGCTCAGACTCAACTTTGAGTTTGTTTTGTTAAATATTCGATAATGATAGCAATCGACTAAACAGTCTTAGTAATTCCTTTGCATAAAGATATGCACCTTAGTAACACCCCAATAGTCAAAGTTGTTTTGTTTATTCGATAAATACCTATTCATTACACGACTAAAGGAATGTTTTGCAAATTATATAGAACAATTTTATTGCAGAAAATAAAATGCAGGGCTATTAAATTTAAAAATTTTGCTGAATAGCAATAGCTGAATCTTATCTTTATATTCTCGTCACAATGTGCAAAAAAAATTTAAGATTATTATTAATATAGATTATCTCAAATTTTCAATTCGAAGACAAAAAGCTTCACTAAAGTTTCGCTTAGCAGCGTCAGCTGGGGGAAAATCGGCTATCATAAGCTAATAATCCCACACCCATGGCAGTCGAACGCCCTTGGTAAGGCTAACAATAGGACATTAATAGAAGAATTACTTAAGACGCCGAAAAATCAATACAGAGAACATTTTATACTATACGCATCGATCAAGTCAGCACTTTAGATAAATTGAAAAGTTTATGAAAGGTACCGTGAAGACAACCAACTCCCTTAGATAAAAGCACCGACAATTGTAACTAATATTTAAATTTACCTCGTATTTCTCGGATGTGACTGTCGTATTGAGAGTTGCTTCGCATAAACTGCTTAGCAGTCATACTGTGAAAAGATTGGGTCTGGTATTCGTTGTACCATTCAGAATTCACAGAATCTTCAACACCTTCCGCACCGGCAGTACCGCACAAACTAACTGAAGAAGTGCTTCCGCCAGGACTCGTAGTTGAGTCTACTCCCTTTTGATTCCAGTGCGTTTGCCGATTTCTGTTGCTACAGGTAACACAATTTCCAGGAGGAACACCGCCACCAACCATAGTAACAGATTTTCTTGTGACGGCATGAGCTCCTGGTTCAATTGTTGCTTGAGTGTCGGTATGAAGGCAAATTCCAGGAGGTGAGACCAGTTTATTTATGTTGATAACTTGTTTTGATGAGGAGGGACTGTCCCCCGATAAATGTGTCGTCTTAAACACATATTCTGAATCTGTTTTGTCTTTTACAGGACTGATTGTGCATTCGTCAGTTAACAAAATTTTGCTAACACCCCCGGAAGTAGTAGTAACCTCACGGAGTGATTTTCGAACAGTGACTTTTTCAAATTTTATTAAACGTGCATGACCACTGATTTGGCCCTCTTCGACTACACGTTCAACAGTTTCCTCAAAGGAATCATCACTTTTTGGCTCACCCAAACCGGATGAGTATCTCAAGTTCACACTTGGAAAACCTGATTGTCCCGACGTCGCTGCATACCCAGGTGAATTCTGTGGGGTTGAACGCAATTTAACAAATTCAATTTTAGGACTATCCCCCTGCTCATGCTGACGACGGTTCTTTTGTTCCTGCAATCGCTTTTCAAGCGCAATTACGTCGATTTTAAAAGGACTCTGGCTGTCTTCCCCAGGAGGATATTCTTTTGCTCCTGATGACCATACCTTCTCATAATATGCAACTTTATTACGTAAAATCTTTGGAGCGGAGCTTTCACTCGCCTCTTGTTCTAGGTCACTATATTCCTCGGATATAGGCGACACCAGCTCCGACTCGTGACTCGCTGAAGACGGTTCATCACTTGGATTCTTATCCATATTACTATTTCAGCTTATCGTTCACTAGTTCACCTATTTATTAACACATAAGATTCCATTGTAAAACTTAATGGCGCCCGTAATTATATGTAATCACTAATTGCGAACCATGTAGAATACAAACTCCTCGCACCTCCCAAATTGATTCTAAGTTGTTACACAACAAAAATGCAAAACACTCTCCTAAACCACCTCTCGAGATTCCCTCTCTATGCTCTGCAAGCACTATGTTTTTACGCGCAACATCAGCGTCCCGATTAAGTAGAAAGCCGGTATGATACTGTCGAATGGCGAACTAAGCTTAAAATGGTTTAGATGGGGCTCCCGTATAAGCTCACCTCAAGCTCTAACTTTTTCTTCTTCTTTTTTTTCAGTAAGCTCCCCAAACTGGAACCCTCTATTCACGGTTCCTAAACGCAATATGCAACGCAACGTTTGTTTATCTATTTTCGGTGATAAACTTATTAAAGGTCAAACATTAAATTTTTTATTGTTATATGATATGTACATGTTACAGACAGCGACCAATATTAAAAGCGGCCATATCCAGGAGTACTAAGTCATTGCAGCTTTTCACTAAAAGGAAGGTTTCTTTAAATCACAGATTCTCTTTGAAAACTTTAGTTCGGTTCTCTTAAAGAAACCTTAGCAATGAACCCGCTTATACCTGTTTTAACTTCCAGCGTTCTCTTCCAGGTTATATAGCTTAGTCTATAGCAGGATATAGTCTTAAATATATTCCATCTGAGCGAACTTTCGGGAATGTACAGTTAAACAAAACTTGGTTTAAGAATATGCATTCCATATGCTAAAGAAATTTGAATATATGGGCAAAGGAAAATAATACGAAATTGCATCGAATCTCTGATTATTTAAAAATATATATAGTAAGTAGTTAGTTACCTTTAAAAACTAACAATCCTTAAAATACAATTGTGATAATTTACACCCAAGTGGTTTTCAACTCAAAATATGTATGTTACGTTAACTTACAGAAAATAGGACCATTAGCGAAATCTGTTGGTGGATATGGAACATTTAACTACAAATCCTCAAAAGATTCGTTTAAACAGGCACGTTAGTAACAATAAGAGATAATTTTTTAATAAAATTTGCTACTTTCATATCGCAAAATGAATATACTAGCAACAAAAACAATTATGTCCTTCAATAAGTAACATCATTTCAGGATCAAACAACTATTTTAAGGCAACTAATATGTACTTATAATTCTTTTGAAAGGCTTTAAATTGTGTTAGAACAGATATTATATTTAAAAAAATTGCTGCGCTGGTCGAATGAATTGTTCAGTAGCAGGCTGAGATGTGAATTACCGAAAATAGTTATAGATTATTCAAATAATATTACGAAATGCAAAACCGGATCTCTATCTATAATAGCAATATTTTTAGCCACAGCATTTATATTGTACAAAAATTAAACAAATACACAATACTATTACAAACTTAATACAATATAAAATATTCTTTAACTCGAAACAATAAAAAAGTGCGTAAATACTTTTTTATTCTACGTGATAATCTAACAAAATTTTAAAGGAGCGGTAAAAAACTATCAATAACATGTAAGTTATTTTATTAAGTACCAGCGCCGCAACTGCATAGCATTTTTCTTAACTATAGAGGATATCCGAATCCGAAGCAACGTCTTGCTTACTTACATACATACATACATACATACATACATACATACATACATTGTTGAAAGTATGAGTGGCATTTTTCTATCAAACCATATGAATGCTCCTCTAAAGAAATTTGAGCTAAGAAACTCCTAAAAAAACGTTTTCCACAAATAGCTGCAAATAGAAATATACCCGCTATATTGCACAAAATTTCAAAAACATAAAAATTATTTTTGGAGAAGTTCGAGGGTGGAGCTTTTAGTCACTCATTCCGAATTTGAAAATCAAAAATTTAGAAGCCATAAAATGTATGAACTAATTTAAATTCTTTAATATCCGTTGTTGTAAAACATTTATATGCTGACTTAATTAAATGTTTGTAGGCGGCGCAATAAATCAGGTTATATACGTTTCATCTCACAAACTAGACCAATCAAGGTCATCACAATACCCGCTACGAAAAAAGGATATTATTGTCCAAAATTCCTCCACAAAAACAAATCTCAGTACAAAAAGATGACATCAAATTATCAAACAATTTATTCGCCTTAAAACGAAGTCGCGTTGTATTCGCCAAGTAACAGGGAACACTCGCTGATGCGTTTTCCCATCCCGATGGTGATGTGTATATTAATTTGACTATTTTTTTAACAAAATCGCAAACTAAGATGGCTGCAGCTTACCCTTCTGGAAATATAATCTTAAGATAAGTTTCCTCAGAAAAAACTTCAAATGAATACGAGTACGTGTTACAAATCGAATCACTTCGTTTCGCTTATTGTAGCTAAATGGCGCACAAAATTTCTTTTATGAAATATGCCATGTACCATTCAGCTATAATAGACAAAACGAAACGATTAGTTTCGAACTAAAGATTTGACTCTCTTGTCCGGTGAGGCACAAGTGATGACCTCGACCTATCTTAAAGACCAATTTTTGTCATTTTAATTTTCCAGCTTCAGGAAATTATAATTTAACTCTAATACCCTTTATATTGCCCAATACAGAAATAATGATTTCGTACAAAAATTATTTCGATATGGATTTGACTGTTCTCATCTAACATACTGTTGAAAAGTGGATCTTCGTGAAAATCTATATTTAGGGCTTTCCAAAATTGCTAATTTAAACGCTTTTTAAATTCAATATTGCGAATATTCGATGTTCAAGCTAAACTACAGTTTACCGCTTTTTTAATTTCTGGAGTTGCGAAATACAACAATGTTGTTAATCGAAGGAACGTAATACCTAATACATTTTATTAAAAAGAAAATAAACGAGTTTAATGTATAGCCCTGCAACTTTACTAACGAGCCTTATTCCCTTAAATTTTATAGAAAACTAAATATTTTGAATTTCTGAACTTTATGTACAACCATTTTTAACGACGAATTCTTAAGATGTTCACATTTTGAAATATGCTAATAGATTTTTAAACATTCAAAACCGCATAACTCCTTCCTGTATCATAAGTTTAGTTCTGGGAGTCTATTGCAAAAAGTATCCGTCAGTTTTGAACTAATTAAACATGCATATATTTTAGTCAATCAAATAATTTTTGGTTTTTTATTGTGCCTTTTTACTTATTAAAATGGAAATTAAATTTAACAAAGCGAAGGTTCTTCAGTTTTATCCAAAACACAATACAAACTTTAAAGGCAAATGGTGTTTTGAATTAAAAGACAAGTAAAAGTTCCGAATAATCTCCTAAAAATTCATAAAAATTGGCCTCTATCAAACTTAAAATTAATACATTGTTTAGATTAAGCGACAAGAAAAGTCAATATATCTGGCATTACGTGACATGGCGATATATGAAATCAGTAGATTGATATAAATATGTGGAAGCATAAACATCGAGTGCGATAAATTCCTGTTATCATGTCATCACTTAATCATGATTGAAACATTCGGAAGTCTTACATTGCAATAGAGGGGAATATTTCTTTCTTTCATATAGCGCCAATTTTCTGTCGCTTTAAAATTTTGTTTACTTCATAAATTGATTAGGTAGCAGGAAATATATCAATAAATCTTTCTAAGAACAACATTGCAATAACTAACGAACTATTCTTTGAAAGGAAAGGAACTTGTAATTTAAAAGTACATCATTGAAGCTTATAATAACGTATAACTTTTTTAATACGTTTATTTAAAATTTCAGAATTCTGTAGCTCACAAAATGCTGAACATTTATTATTTTAAGTTAACAAATAGTCTCAAAGGCCAAAGTTGGCACGATTTTAAAATAGATCGCACTTCGTAAGTTTTCTTAAAATCATTGCACCAATTCAAGAGTGACGATTGACGACTGACAAGTGAAAAAATAGGAAGATAGACGCCATGAAGACGACGCAGAAAATACTCAGAAGCGACTCGCAGCAAACACAATTAGTAATTACTTGTTTATTTTTTAATAATTAGGCAATTTATTATTCCGAATTCATTTCATTGAGATAACCGCAACGCAGACCTGCTCTAAATGATCAACAATCATAGATGAATATGAAAATAATATGCATTTAGTAACAAAGTCCCTTGTAAAGCTTTTGGGCTATTATTGCTTATGACTAATAGCCGCAAATTGCTCAAACGAAATTCTTATTAAAAAAGGGTATCTCATCATCCAACAAACTGCGATACTCTAAAAATACTGCAGCGATAATTTCTATTTAGGTAAGGCTAAAGAAGCGCATACTATTTTTAGACAAGATTCATTTTAGCCCCGCATTCGTGTGTTTGCTTCATATGCATATATCAAGCGGCCGATACCTACGGTGAGTTTTCTGAAAGCACTTTATGGTTTTGCAAAAAGATTGTAGCTTAATGAATCCGATTATAAAACTAGCTATTCAACAGTCTTACTTTTCTGTAAAAGATAGGAGAATAGAAAAAAAACGAAGCGCATTAACGATATTTTAAAACAAATCTTTATCAACACATGAATAAAGTTGAATTTCATCCAAAAAAATAAGGGATCAAGTAATAGGCAAAGTTTCATAACGTGACATTATATGCCATGTATTTGAAAAAACACTAATCCATTTCTTTCCATAAATAAATAAACACTTAAAAAATTTTCTAAATAAAACAACTTAATTTTACGTGGAAACGGCTTAATTTGCTTCAAAGATTAATATTTACCTCATTATCATTTTAAAAAGTAAAGATACGATACGTCGATAAGTGTTGAATTTTCATTAAAATTTAGAAAAATATGAGTAGATATTAAGATCGAACAAATTGTTTTCGAAAAAAAATAAAAATTATTAAATTTAAAGCTTCTTGATTTTTGCTAACATCAATTATGTCGGATAGAATATAATTGATAAAAATTTTGAGACTCTTTACATCATATTTTTAACCGCAGTAAATCAGATTCTCCTATATACCAACAGCAGTAATTATATTTTAATTTCCTTAAATACAACATCGAATACTAAAATAATTTTAATGACAAAAATGTGAAAGCAGAAAAAATATTTATTTTAATTTAAAGCGAACATTGCAAGTACAGAAACCGAATTGTTTGCCTCGAAGACGATGTTTGACCCCGAACAAGCAAAAATAAAGTCAAATTTCATAACGCAAAAATAAAAATATATCGATTTCAAATTTCATTTTGAAAAAATAAACTTTCGTTTGTCATAAAAAATGAACTGATGTACTATAATATTGTCATCGAATAAACGAAAAGCGAAATATTTTTGACGGTGGCAACATAGAACATAGTATTTGTGGATTAAATGGTTTCTAAAAGTACAAAAAATAAAAATATAGCATACAGCGAAATTAATGCTTATTTTTGCGTTGGTTGAAGATAGTTTTACCTCTTAGTCTCCAAAAACTCAAAAACTAATACTACCAGATCGGAATTTTCCTTGGGTCAGTTGAACATTGCTCACACCAAAATTTCATAACAATGTAATTGGTTATTTTGAGCAAATCTAATTGAACAATTTCGAAACGTTAAACAGAGAACGTTTAACCCTGTATTACTAACAAAACAACATACATATCTTGCCAGCGATACACTGCTACCATCTTTATAGATATAATAATATGAGATCTTGTTTTTTAAACCAAAATAAATTTTTATAAATTGGGTGTTCAAAACTCATGCCAGCAATCTAGGATTAATGGAATTGTTTTGAAAGTTCTCAAAATACTAAAAGACAATCGGGTTTTGCTCTAAACCTTTTAAAACATCTTTGTTACTTTAGCGAACTTTAAGCTACTTTTCAAGTATGCGACTTTTTTTATGTCATAAACGGTTCAAAAGCGCACAGCTTGTTTCATCATCATAGAAAGAAATCATGAAAGATTGTTCGGCATAAACCTAGTGTGAGGTGCACTCACGGAATTTTACCACACTTTGTACAAGGGTTCTTCTACCCTTAGAAGTGGCGAATATGCAAAAATTTTACTCCGGAAACATTTAGTTTCCGAGATATTTAAATTAAAAATATTTGTTCTGACAGGCAGAACAATTTTTGCATATTTTGCATATTCGCCACTATTTTGTACCAAATCACTTTTATTTTTACTGCACTTTTCTTTTTTTTTTACTGAAATATTATTAATACCCTCTGTGCCTGAGTCTAGAAAAGATAATTTCGGTGATATTTCCCTTATACAAAATCTCGATATTGTCATGTAATTTTTTTTTTTTTTTTTTTTTTTTGACTGAAATATTATTAATACCCTCTGTGCCTGTGTCTAGAAAAGATAATTTCGGTGATATTTCTCTTATACAAAATCTTGATATTGTCATGTAATTTTTTTTCTTTTTTTTTTTTTTTTTGACTGAAATATTTGTCCTGTACGAAAACTGAACGTTGGTCCTGTTTGTGGTGTTTTAACATAAAGTGCAGTAAAAATAAAAGTGATTTGGTACAAAATAGTGGCGAATATGCAAAATATGCAAAAATTGTTCTGCCTGTCAGAACAAATATTTTTAATTTAAATATCTCGGAAACTAAATGTTTCCGGAGGAAAATTTTTGCATATTCGCCACTTCTAAGGGTAGAAGAACCCTTGTACAAAGTGTGGTAAAATTCCGTGAGTGCACCTCACACTAGGTTTATTCCCATCACGTACTTCATAATGAACTATCAAATCACAATAATTTAAAGACCTTTCAGTTCAATTTTTTGTCACAAAAAAGCGAAATTATTATTGAACTTAAATTTCGAGAGCTCCATCATATTACTAATAGTGAAAATAATACTTTCCAGCATAATTAAATATTATCATGTCATCGTTACAGTTAGTGTAAAATTGTTTGAAGTCAACAAGAAAACAATAAACAACCAACATGCTTTAAATTTTGCAGTTTTTTTTAAAGAAAAAGTACAAATTTTTAATATTTTCAATCACTTGACTCGGTTACCTATTTTTAAACTGTTTTTTTCGAGCTGCCACTTAATCTTATAACTCCACCCTCATTTATTAATACGTGAAAATTTTTTCTTTGGCTTTATAAAAAGAATCCTAATTTGTATGATTTCAATTTTATATCACTTTTAAGAATTTGGTAAGATTTATTCTATTCTCTTTATTTTAATAGGGCCCCATTGCGAATATCGTCAGTTCTGCGACTAATATTCGATCGAACGAATCGAAAAGAGCTTTAAAAAGCCCTTTTTCGGTAAAAATTCCTTGATAAAGTTTTAAAATTCTCATAAATTCATTTCAGTAACCTCTGACTTCAATTAATTTTTTTTTTCAGTGCCAAAATCATTCGATTAAAAAAATCCAGTCGAATTATTTGGACTCTCGGTCGACTTTTTTTAGCCACTTTGAACAAAAAATTAATTGAAGTCAAAGGTTACTGAAATGAATTTATGAGAATTTTGAAATTTTATTAAGGAATTTTTACCGAAAAAGGGCTTTTTAAAGCTCTTTTCGATTCGTTCGATCGAATCTTTAGACGCAGAACTGACGATATTCGCAATGGGGCCCATAAACTCACAGCGATCAAAGCTGTTAATAACAAAAAATAATATTTTTTAAAGGAAACCATAAAACGTAGAAATTTTTGATCTATCGGATATTAATATGGGAGGGATCAAAACTAGGAATTATTCGAAGTCATCGGCAATTGGCCACGGTAACTCAATAGGTAAGAGCATTGAATCGCAAATTTGAAGATTGGAGATTCGATCTCTGCCTGCGTCCAAAGCAATATATGTATATGTATATGGCATATAAACATAATAATTCATCTTATAAAATTTGTTCCCTGATCTACTTAGTTTTATATGAGAATATTTTGTATGTACGGTCATTCTAATTTTTTTATAATATTTGTATTTTAAAATGTAGATAGAAAGGAGTAGGTACTTACCCTGTAGCTGCAAAATCGTCATTTGATATTCGGCCAATTTTTCGTCGATATAATCCTGTGATTGATTTGCTATAATCTCCGCTGTCGAAGGTCCCTGTTCAACTTCGTCGTCGTATATAATGTAAGATTTCGGCTGTGGGGGCTCTAATGGAACCCCAACATAATCGCTATGTATCGTTGGTTGTTCATATTGGGCGCCATTATATATATACTCCGGCGGCAATTGACAAACAATTGGTGATGGTGTTGGAGATAATTGAAATGAACTGGTTGGTCCAGGGCTATATGTATGTTTTGGACGATATAGCCTCGGCCCACTAACTCCTAGTGTCAAAGGAGACTGCGAGGCAATTGTATGCGGTGGTGGAATCCCTCCTGGGCTTTGTGCAGGCCACTTTGGTCGCGGCTGCGTAACATTTACACCCCGAGTACCACGAAGACCCGTACTACCACTAATGTGCAATGGTGACATTGGTTGTGAACGAGGTAGGGAATTCACAGAGGGACTCATTGGGGGTCCTGTCATTTGACCCCCGACCGGTGAACCATCGATTAATCTTCGCGGACCCGATATTATCGGCGGCGGCGAAGGTGCCCACGGCGAAGGGGGTCTATATAAAATTGGTGATTGTGGAGCGCGATTCCACCCGCCACGCGATGGCGGCTGATTTGGCGACTGCCCGGACATTTTTAATTTACTTTTTTTCACACCAAAAATCGTTTAGCATTGCCGGACGAAGCTGAAAACAAAATTAAGAAATTAATAAAATATATTTAAAACTATTGTTGCACAGATACAGTTCAGAAAATAAAACAATGTTAATATTCTACCAGAATTAACTCCCTGTCCTAAATAAAATCGACATGATTTTGACAAAAGTCTATCAAAGCAGCTATCAAAGCAGTCTGGATAATTCGAACGAATCATGAGTTTCGCTACAATGCGTACAAAGACGAAAAGAGCTCGCAATTTTTAAATTTAGGAGAAATTTCCAAAAATAACATTTTGGCAGCGTTTAGGCTGCACTTGTCTCCAACATTTCACTGCATACGACTGGAAATGATTTGAAAAATTGGGAGGATGAGTAAGTAGCACGTTTTCCATGTGTTCTCAATGAAAATGACTTAGTAACCCAAGTATTTCCGATAAAATGGACACGTATCCATTCTTAAAAATTCCAGCTGCATACACCTAGTGAAAGACGTACGACTTTTACTTAAATCAATTGAACTTTTCACCCCACAATCTCCACTTCAGAAACATCATGCCACGTTTCATTTTAGAAAAGCCTATTCACTCCACACATACACGGCACCCGTAAGCATTCAAAAATAGAAATGAACTCACGTCGAACTGCTAAAACCGTGCCGGAATTCGAAAAAAAACCCGAAGAAACTTGAACAAGTCTCTTTTTTCTACTGGAAAATTATCCAGTTAATAAAGAAACTATCGATTTATTCGATACCGAGACTGTTTGTTGACACAGTATACAATAGATTTACTGAACTATCAAATTTTGAAATGCTTATATAATTTTCTGTTTATCGGAAACATCTTTTTAATTAGCAATTACAATTGAAAAAATTAAATTTTACCAAAAATCGCAATGAACTGATTTGAAATCGTAAGGCTCACCTTTTGCAAATATGCTTGTCTTTGAGGCAGATAGTTTTTTTCAGTTAGGAAAAAGTATCTTCACTGATCCTCGGCCCGAGAACAACATTCGACGAGAACAAATCTTCAACTAACTAAACGCCACACAGCAACGTCGGAACGATGTTTTACCATTGAACCAAAGACTGTATATATATTAAGACGTCCCAAGCAGTGCAACTCACAATTTCCTAAAGCTCTACAACAGGCATCCTACATCAGCCGACATAGCTTTCCGAGGAGGCTTGATTTTTGTCGTCCACTTTTCTGAGTAAAAAGCTCTCTCCGCTGAAATTTTTCTTCTCTTGCGCATAGATGATTTTGCGAGACGCGGATCGCAGGCGGCGTTGGCTATGTCAAAAATCCGACATATACATATATGCAAAATGCACACACACAAACGACTTGCTTCTTCCCGATAGAAAAGCAAACGCCGCCTGCGATCCGCGTCTCGCAAAATCATCTATGCGCAAGAGAAGAAAAATTTCAGCGGAGAGAGCTTTTTACTCAGAAAAGTGGACGACAAAAATCAAGCCTCCTCGGAAAGCTATGTCGGCTGATGTAGGATGCCTGTTGTAGAGCTTTAGGAAATTGTGAGTTGCACTGCTTGGGACGTCTTAATATATATACAGTCTTTGATTGAACATTTTAAGCTGGCAGGCGATTTTGTCGTCGCCTTTTCGTCGGCGACGATCCTATTTGGAAATGATGCAATGTGGCGCTATGTACCAGGTATAATACAAAAGAAAGTAAGAAAATCTGATTCCTGTGATTTTAAGTTTATAACTTAATAAAATAAAAAGATACAGCCTATCAATGCGGGTTTCGATACTAAGAGGCTGACTCGCTCATCATCAAAATCTAGAAAAAAACAAAAATATATTTCTTTCTAGCTCTATGTAAAATTAACACGCGAAAAAAATTCAAATAAAATTATACATATATGTATAAAAAAAAATGTATTATCTAAGAGGAAACTCTTATTTTAAAAGTACATCCGTAAAAATAACAATATAAAATGTTCTAAAAATAAAAACATTCTACTCTTAAAACCCTTATAATACCCAGATCAATTGGGGTAGAAAAAAAGTTAACCCGCCATTTTGAAGACGTGCGCCATATTGGATACGCTCTAGTATACTACATACATTGTCGACAAACTTATAAACGTGTGCAAAATTTCTGCCTGTTCGGATAAAAGGCACTGATTCAAATTGATTTGCAAGATTCCAAGCAGACAGATAACGTTTTAAGGTACATAAAAAAAGCTTTTAAAAATTTAAAAACCCCTACGCAAACTAAAAAAATAATAAGAATAAGAATTAATAAAAATCGAACGACTAGAGGTATGCCGTACCTACACCCTACGTCTCGCGATTAATCTAATAACACCTGATTTATTAAAATTCATTCAGCCATTTGGATCCCATCCCATATATGTACTTACGAAAAACATAACACTTCTTCTATAATCAGACAAAAACGTTATGGAATCCTTGGGCGCCCGCCGATCCTACTGGATCTTCTCGTTCTCTTCTTTTAATTCCTTTATGCGAGCCGGTTATTTGTCGGCCTGTAATGTGCATAGTCCATTCCGTGAGAGTCGAGAAAACTCTTGAAGACTTGGCGCTATATGGGAAAAATGTTAAAAAGTGCTTATGATTATTGTGTACATTTTGTTTTGGTAAGTAAACATTTAATTTTTTTGTAACATAATAAAATTGTTCACATTAATTAAATATTTATTTTTTATGAAATCCTAATCTTTTTAAAACAACTGAAACCATCTTAAAGTGCAGGCTTTCAACTTTAAGGTATATACATTAGGGTGTTTTTTTTCGGTCCCATTGGCTGTTTTAGCATTGGACCTCAAAACAATACTCCCAAAATTTCAGCTTCCTAGATCAAACCTGTGAACGGCGCAAACCGAGTTTCTTTCCCATTAAATTAACATGGGAAAAACGACGTTTTTACTCAAACATGAATAGCTGGTAGACAATTTTTTTTTTAATTTCTGATAGCAGCATTTTATAGAGAATTAAATTTCCTACAAAAAAGGTCCCTTAGTACTAAATCCGTGAATTCATTATTTTCAAAGGTATGCTCGTTTAAACATTCTCATAAAAAACGGGTTTCATTCAATTAATTTTAAGGAAAGTTATATATATTTTAAAACGTAGAAGTACCCCTATCAGAAATTAAAAAAATTTTGCTATCAGAAATTTAAAAAAGAAATTGTCTACTAGCTATTCATGTTTAAGTAAAAACGTCGTTTTTCCCCATGTTAATTAAATGGGAAACAAACTCGGTTTGCGCCGTTCACAGGTTTGATCTAGGAAGCTAAAATTTTGGGAGAATTTTTTTTAGGTCCAATGCTAAAACATTAGCCAACGGGACCGAAAAAAAAATAAAAAAAAATAAAAACAACCTAATATACATATACATACTTCTCTTTCAACTGCTATAAAAGCCGAGGTATTCAAATTAAAAGCCAAAATATTAGAGGCGAAAGGCAGATTGGGCAGATTGAATCTTATAATTCCATGTATGCCCCATAAGGATTAATAAAATATTAAATGTAACTTTACTTAATTCAGTACACATATGACCTCGAAAAGAAATTCTCCATACGGCTCATTTAATACATATTTAGGCAGTATTTTCTGATATTATTTTATTTAAATAAATGTTTTTTTTTTAATTGTAGATTTTGAGTTTATTAAATAATATATGTATTTTCAAAACAACATGTAAATATATAATGTTTTCATCAATAAAATTATCAAAATAGATCCCCTTGCAGGTAATTCTCCTAAAATTGTTTAATTTGTAAAATTTTTATATGTAAGTCATAATGCAAAAAAGTTATCCCAACGCGGAATTAATCTTGCCATTCGAAATCAGCAACAAAAACGTGCAATATCGTGAGATTGGTCCACTGGTGCTCAACCAGGACCGACATAAATTTTGTTTAACCAGTAGTCCTTTTGTTCTCTTCAATTTATCCCACGCAAAAAGTATCTTTGCTAATGCTTTAAAAAGGAATCTCACAAATCAAGCGTCAAATTACAAAGCTTACCTGTGGAGATGCCCCCATTCGCACGGATGAATTTTTTTCATTCTTTAATATTCGCAATTGTTGCAGGTGTTAAAAAGCACACTTCCTTAATGCAAATTACTTACGCACTTTAGTTTGTTGTTGACTCGCTATAAATCAACTTTTGCTACACTAATCCAAAAAACCTTAACTTTCTTAAAGATTGCGCGCATCAAAAACAAAACTTCAACCGCCACAGTCCAAATGTCAGCTTGTGGTTCTTCTTCTTGAGCAAGGCAGACGAGGGTTCAAAAAGCTCAATCATACAACTCAACAATTATCTCAAAAATTGAGTGAACTCAAATATTGAGAAGAAACTACGATTCAGAACACAAATTCTGAACGAGTTCAAATTTTACGTTAACATCTTGAAATCTGAAGAATGCATAAACGTTCATATGCCAACGACACTGCATTATTATAAAGGGCAAAAACCGAAGAGGATCTAAAAAGCATAAAAAGTGGTTGCAAGGAAATAAACTCACACCTCACACTAAACATAGAAAAAGTTAATCTAATTAGTATATAAATATTAAATGCAACATTTCCAATGTGAACTCTTAAATTTTCAGATTTTAACACCGCTACATTTTTTTTTAAACCGTTCTTTTCAACATAAAATTAGGTACCAGAACATCTTCCTTTCTGGTGGCAAGATATTTTCCTCTAAAAAAAAAAGAATTTTTATGTTTCATGCTTGGAATTTTAAATAATATTTGCCCTTTTTTATACAATTTTTTCAAACAATTCGTACCTCATAACTGCAGTGAGTGAAGGTAAATTCCACCTACCCGCTCACTAACAGGAAACGGTCTTCTCTTTAGAAATAATCTCGACGTTACTGCTCACGCCTACACGCCATTTATCGTAATTGTTTTGGCAGTTTCAATGATGAAGGTGACTAGCTTAATTTTATAATTAAAATTATATTCCAGCTCCTCGCGGCATTTCGGACTAATCGGGCCAAACCGTTGCAAGTAATTTGCATCTGCACCGGCCGGTCCGGAAGTTGAAGCACTGTCGCTCCCTAGACTCAAACCGAGACTCGAATTATCGATGTTAGTTAAAAAAGTTTTCCAATTTGAGTGTTGCACCGAACGAATGTCAACAAAGCGAAATGTCAAACACCGCGGAACTACGTTGTTTTGGTCCTCGTTCGGTTAGTTTGTAAGTTGCTTAGTTATTTTGGGACCCTTGCAGTCGTTTTATGTCTTAAATTATGGTGGCTGCAAGAAGGCGAGATCTCGCTCTTCTCGGAAACAGTTCGTGTTGCAAATAAAGTCGTAATTTTAGTAGTTCCAAATATATTTAAAGTGATACTTGTCCATGGCATTTGATGTCAGTAAACTAAATTGGATGTCAGTTTAAAGAAATCTGATTCATTTGTAAACAACAGGATAGTGAGCGTTTCAAATTATGAGTGAATCGCTGTTCGGATGCTAAAGGAGAGAATATCACGGTTCAGAATCCTGCAAAATCGTTAATGAGACACTGAAGACAAAGCTTAAATTTGCGATCCGGGGAAAATTCCGATGCTCGAAGGAGTCTTTTAGAGCGCAGTGCTTCTCGAAAATGAATGCTATTAGTTTGTACGTTTCCACATCCCGCCTCGTCTTTCAAAGCGACATCAGTTCCGACCAAAACTGGACGGACCTCTTTCGTCTTGTCCCATATTTGCGGCAATCGCTCTCATGCACTGTTTGTGGGCAGCTCCTGGCGGAGCCCTACACACCAGTTGATGCCCAGTGCCAACACCACGTCTGTAAAGTTTGCATCCGCGGTCGAAAGAACTTGAAGCCGACGTGCAACTGCTGCAAGGATTATGAAAAGTACGAGGAGAACGTCCAGCTCCGGATCCTGCTCCAGTGCTACAAGAGCCTCTGCGAGCACATTATGACAACACCTATTTACAGCATAATTTGCAAGCAATCGAAGGTTGCAGGTCTTGTGACCAACGGAATGAGTTCACCCAGTGCAAGCCTTGTTGAATTTATCGAGGAGGGTGCCAGATTCCAAGACAATTTTAAATCGAATTCGGGCTTAACTAAAAGTGCATTATCGATTTTGCCTTGCGTATTTAACAATCCTCCTCCCGGGACTATTAATAGTTCTTGTTTAGCGAAGCACCAAATCAGCAATTATATCACAACGGGAACAATCGAACCGAAGGCAGCAACTCAGCCGCCTCCTATTAAAACTGTTTCAAATGGTTCCGCGATGTACTCGGTACTCTACGCCGGAAGTGGCAATAAAATAACAATTAAGAGAAAAACAGAAGCTGAGGACGACCTCAGCACTAGGGTAATAAATTCACTTAACTTTGATAAACTAAGGCAAAATCTAAAATTTATTTACAGAAAATTCAACAAATCCAGCGGCCTAAACCAGTCGCAAAACGACGAGGCTGTCGTTGTGGGAATGCTACTGCAACACCAGGAAAGTTAACGTGCTGCGGCCAAAGGTGTCCGTGCTACGTTGACTCAAAATCCTGTATAGACTGCAAATGCCGGGGGTGTCGAAATCCGCATAGACCTGATGGTGGGAAAATCCGACCAGTCATACCTGAACTAGCTTGTTATGAAATACAAGTTCCTGAGGAGAGTACAAATCTATCGGGCACTGTTGGAAACAGCTGCTTGGAAATCCCTATTAACGATTTATCCTCAAGTCTAGCCCCAATCAAAACTCAGCAGGATAATTTGGCGAAACAGCAAATTAAACAGTCTGTTGCTCTGGAAAGCATCGGTAAAGAGCCTTTGCTGATAAGTTCGCACGAAGGGAATTTTCAAGGTAAATATTTACTGTATATAATTATAAAACGAATAGAAAACTCAAATGCAAAAAGAATCGTTTATGTATAATAATTTCATAATATGTATATTTTCGAACTTAATGCGCCAGACTTAATCTAAGCATTAATTTCCTCTGCAGCTTGAACTAAGCTGATGATCTTGGATTCTTTTCTACAAAAAAGTATTTGTAATATTTTTACTTTACAGTTGTGAATGTCTTCACATCGCCTCACAATGGATCTAGCCTGCGGGAACAGCTTACTCATGCGCAACTGAACAGTCATGCAAGAAGTAACAGTCACCATCACCAAATACCCGAAATAAGTACAACGCTACCGAAAATTATAATGCAGCAGCAGGAATCTGCCACAATCTCATCGCCGAACTTGCTACGAGCCGCAGGACATTCCAATGCGATCTCCGCGCAGCAGTCTACAATATCACTCTCGCCTATGCCCACAATAACCCTTTCCCCGATCATAGTTACATCTTCGAATCCCTTCCCCGCGCAAATATTCAGCGAAGAAGAAATCATGTCGAGTCAATATTCGACAGCATCGGCACAGCCGCCCTGCTCGCTGGTAGACATTGGGACCGACACAAATTCCAATAATACACTGAGCGTGTAAATCCCACCGCAAGAATACTTTCAAGTTTTACCATTAAAAATGTAGGTCCACTCCCTCATTCACCAAGCATTATGTCCGTAAGACATTCTTCCATCTCATCCCCAAAAAAAAACCTTACAATACCGTTTTTTTGCAACGGCGTAATAGTTATAAGAGGTATTTTATGGTAATTTAGACCCTCTTTGGCATTTAGAGCAAGTAAAGTTTTTCCCACTGGTGTACATAAGCAATGGCATTTATTTGTCCCTGTAGTCCCCCTCAAATTTTCTGTTTTATATTTGACGCACGGCAGACATCAGTCAATTAAGGATTTCGGTTTCTCGTATCAAAATTTTACACTGTAGAAGAAAATAAGTGATGTTTTAGACAAGTGTACAAACACCAAAATGTTGGCGAAAATGCTTTTCTTTTCTATATACCCAATTTGAGATACCTTTTAATAATAAGAAATAAAACAAGAAAGTGTAAAAATAAAAATCTTTAAAATTGGAAAACTTGACTTATTTCTAAAACTTAATCGAATATGTCATTGTCATGAAGAATACTAGACAATTACGGTATATATCGATAACCCAAAACGGTGTAACCCTTTTTGGACGTAACCAAAAGTTTTTCCATATTTGGTTACCTATCACGTGTATATGCCGTGACTAGATTCGGTCGTGTTACCGGTTATGGTGCACGGTATAGACGCGCTCAATAACAGCAAATTTGCGACCAACTATTTTAGAATTCAACATTGAAATTTAAAATAATCAAAATTGAATTTGAACCCAAATATGGAACGGCAAAATAGTGCAGGACAGTTAGTTAAACTATTATTAAAAACTTTTAGGTTCATTCCATTATTAAAACTCATTTGGTTAAATAATAATAAATTAATTCAGGGATAAAAGTTTTATTGCCTTGTGATGAGTTAATTAAATGAGGCTCTTCCACGCCAGCATCACTCCGACTGCTCCTTGTGGCAGCCAACCAAAATCTTTGCAAGCAATCTACCTTTAGTTCTAAATTAAGAACCCCGTAATTTGACTTTGAGCTAGCAAAGGGAGCTGAAATGAACTTTTGCATCAAAGCGTTAAACTACGTGCAAGAAGGCATGTCCAGACAGAATCTCTCTAATTTCGGGTGTTTTTTACGACCAAATATTTTAATAAATGTTTACTTTAAAGTGAAAGGGCAGAAACCTAAAAATAACTGCATTGCCCCAGGTTCAGCAATTTTGTAGACGAGAAAGTGCAAGATGTACACACAAAGGAACAAGGTATCGTATTGAAAGTATCGATACTTTACTCATGTGCAGCATCGAATAAAAAGTATCAAGATTTTTCTATCTTAGGTAAAATCATAAAATATATTATTCAATTTAATGAAACTAATTTATTAAAGGAGTTAAAATATTGTTATAAATTAAACATAATATTACAAACATACAGCTTCAAAACAAATTAAGTTTCCTAGTTTTCCGTGCCCTTCGAACCCACTTTGATAAAACAAATTTCAATTAGAGGATAACATGTATTTTAAATTGTGTATTTTATAATTCGAATACGGTAATCTTAATAAAACTGCAGACTTACGCCGGGTTTGGAACAGTGAAACAAAGAAGTTGCAACCGCATACTTCTCTTAATATTAACAAGGATATTTTCAACTTTCTTTAGTTGATCTCTGTCCAGAGGAGTAATCGCATCTAAAGCTTCCGCAAAGAACGATCTAAAAAATTATGCATTCTATAAAAGAATATAAAAGTATAAGAATCTAGTCATACTTAGCTGTTTCATTGCTATAAACCTTCAAAGCGTCTCTAATTAATCGAATATCAACATTTGCCTGTATTGCTCCTTCTTCGTTGAATTTTTGCACGCAACTCATTAGCCTTGCAAGCTCTTCAGCCACTGTTTGCACGATTGGCTCCAAAATTGTTCTGAGTAACGATGGTGAAATTGTGAATATTTCTGAGTAAACGCCAACTAAATTGTCGCAGCACTCGTGGGCATATGGCCTCAATTTGCCAATTTCTTTAACCTTATCCCATTGAAACTGAGCTATGTACATGGAAGGCTCAATTGTTCCCACAAGTGGATCTCCTTTATGTTCCACATAAGCTTCCAATAAGTTCGTAAACAGTTGATTTATCGCTGAACGACCACTTTCTATAGCCAGCTTAGGCAGAGGATATCCAAACCTGTAATCTTCAACTAAGAAGAGAGTTTTTAAATTTAATATTAAAAGCATACTTTACAAACACAGTGCCTATGTGCGGAAAGAATATTTTGTTGCAATAAGCGCAGTTAGCTAAACAGCACAACATTTTTTGCTCCGATGTTGTTGCCCAGTTTCTAGTGTCGCCCATTGCTTCGGTGTTTGGAAAACCAATCAATTGGGATATGGTCGGAGCATTACCGACATCCTCGGAAGTCGAAAATGCCAAGGTCTCAATAACGTTACAGAAATTGGCTAACATTTCTTGTAGTCTCTGCGAAACTTCCCTTTGACCCTCAGAGTGTGGTTCTAATAAATTACCTTCTCTTATTTCCGGATTCATGCACGCATTCTGCCCTTCTTCTAATGTTTCCGCAATTATTTCTTCTAGAAATGATGGTAGCAATGTTGCACCGGGATATTCTTCTACACCTGGAATCCAGTGCTCCTTTTCACCAAGTTTTTTTACTTTTTCATTCGATCTTTTAAATATGATGGAAAAGCAATACAGTCGTAACTCATCGATCAATTTCTGGATGATATCAAGAGCTTCTCCCGGAAGGTCAAGTCTTATTAAATTTGAATAGGAAACCCGCACATATCGAAGGCATTGTGGTGCCCATGTGTAAAATTGCTGCAATGCTGATAAGCTAATGGGCCATGAAATATTAGAAATATGTCTCATAGCTCTTTGATCTGCAGACACTAGAATCGCTGCTCTGAGATATGAACAGAATTTTTCTATTCCGTTCAGTATAATCCTCTTTAAAAGTAAAATCTTTTTTAAATATTTCCTCTCGAAATTCGTAGTTTACCTTAAAGTCTCCTGGCTGTTGATCACTGGCTTTTCTCAACTCCCCATTAAAATAAGACTGTCCTAGTCGCCACAAATCTGGTAACTGACTCGAAGCGACTTCACAAATTTCTTCGCAAAACAGAACTCGGATTGGTGGCTGACCGGTATCCCTGGATTTTGTTTCTATAAATAAAATAATGCATTTGCTTGGTAAAAATTACAAAGCACTAACATTTTTGAGAACTTTGAACAATAACTAAACCGCAGTAAATTGTAAAATATGCAGTAAGTCTAATAATATTTTCAATCCCAAAATTTAAACAAACAATTACTTTCTTGTCCTGCTTCTTTTGTTGAATACTGTTCAAAAATTAGCTTAAAACTTTGTTCTAAATATTTAGCCCTGGCGGCTATTACATCCCAAGCAGGATCGGCAATTTTTAATTTTTCAGCAACAGATGTACCTGCTTGTTGAATCTAAAATGTAATTAAATAAGTCGAAATTTTGTGACTTTTGCGATCTTCTTACTTCAAGATTTATAAGTGTTTTAATAAGTTTTCTCTGCTTTTCTACGCTTTGTGGCATTTTTATAATTTTATCGTAAAGCTCCTTTCGAACATTCATAATTCGCTCATCTACTTCATCCAACACTTTTCGAAATATCTACAACAAGGTATTAAATAACTATGAAATAGACATTAAATTAAATCTTACCGGAATTTCAGTTTTCCCAAAAAGATTTTTAGCGCGCAAATAGTCATTAACTACAATATCATAGTCCCCTGCTGCAGCACTTCTATCGACAGAATTTGGTAAACAGAAGAGGAATCTGAAATAATGTTATTTTGTAAATGTTAATAGGATCTTAGGACATTTTTTGGAATTCAAATGAAATTGTTCCGCTTTATCTCTTAAAACTGCCTTGTTTCCATTTCGGAAAATAGACATAGGTTTTAGAAATTATTCAAATTCAATATATTAAGGATGGTGGGCTATATTCCAGTCTCTTATTAACCCGCAAAAAGTCAACAATTTTAATTTTCAAATTTAAACCGTCCAATTACCATCAGCTATTTTCTATTTAGCTATTTCAATTTTTATAATTATGTATTATTATTGAATTATAAGGCAAATTGTTTTTTTTTCTAAAACCTTAATTCAAACATTCCTTGAAAATAAATAAGCCATTCGCAAATAGAGAAAAATTATACGTTATCCAGAATAAAACCAAAAAAAATATATTTTAAACAATACTTTTGTCTTGACAGAGCGAAGAGAGCAGCCCTGGTGGAATCCGCCTTTTCCTTCCTCTGGAGCACCACATTGAAGATGTTTTGTGATTCAGTTATGGACTCTAGAAATGATAATTTTACAAAATATTCTCGGAAAAATCGATTAAAGCGTTACTTTGAATAGCCTCTTCTAGAACTTTTAAAGGCTCATCGCCATACAACTTTACATCGTCTTCGAATTTTGATTTAATGGTCATCAACGTGTCGAGCTGCTCGATAACAGCACCAGCGTTCGACTTAAGAAACGAAAGTTGTCCTTCCTTCTGGCTTTCGACTTTTCGCTTCAAATACGCGAGACCTGCTTTCAGATCTTCAAAAGAGGTTGCGTGATGGTTTTCCAGGAGGAACCAGCCGGGCGAAAAATTCTCCTGGGATAAGTCTCCGCTGCAATCGGGGAACATGTCACGCAAATCTTCCGGAAACTTTTTCTCGTTGCCTTCAATTGATAAGCCTAAAGGATCCTCCTGAGTGTAGCCTGACGGTGCCATGGATCGTCGACCCCATGACAAAGCCTGCAGAGGGGACTCCTCTACCCAAACAGCGGACTCCTTCAAAGGGCCTATGGTTTCATGATAAGCGCGAAACTGCACGGTGGATGTCCCCACACCCCCGCTTAGGGTAGTCACAATTATATCACCTTTTCCCTTCGCAGCCCCAGTCCTAGCAATTATTTTGTTAGGCGATTTCCATTCAGCAGATAGGAGGCAGTCACACCCGCAAATTGTTAAGCCTTTAAAGGTGTTTTTTTTTAAAGTTAAGCTGTTTCAAATAGTTTCAACGTACTCACCAACTAAATCAGAAGCTCGAGTGCCCAAGAACTCCCCTCTGATGGTCACCCGAGTGCCTGGCGGTCCTTCTTTTGGGGACAAACCGGTCACCACAGGCTGTGGGGCCATGGTAAACAAACACCAACCGCTTTTCTTTTTCTTTATCGGAGTCCGTCACACAGGCGGCGCAAGGCTTGTATAAAGCAAAATGAGATAAAATTTTTTGTAAATTGGGCGTTATCACACAAAACTGCTCCCGTTCGTCTTTTTAACGCCCGAAACTCCACAAACGGCACAAACTCATGAATTCGGATTTCGCGTTAATCAGCCAGTCAATCCAGTCAATTATCTGTCAAATATTACTTAGGGTTGCCATTGTGTAATTTTTATTTAAATTTAGCGAAATTAATATTTTCTGTGTCATAATCCTTTTATACGTCGCATAATTTCTAAAATTAAAATAGAACTATTTTAAATTATTTTATTTATCAACACCTTATAAAAATAAAATAAAAATATCTCGCACACTGCAAAAATGCCAGAATTGTGCAGGGTTGGTGGCACTGACATATGCTGGAGGGAAACCAAAAATTCAAGTTTCACGGCTAACTGCAAGAAAAAACTGGACCTTGAAATATGGCAATCCTTATTATTTGACAGCAAAATATCAACATCAAACAGCTGTTCAGCCGAATATCTGACAACTCGATAAAAGTTACGACGTGTATGGTTTTCGCCCGTTTTAAGCAGATTTATTTAAATTTTTTATTTCCATAAAATATTCGTTGTTATATGTTATGAATTTTACTAATACTAATAAATCTTAAAGTGTTGTCTACTTCTAGAACTAAATATTAACATACTATAAGTAAATATCATCATATTATAAATTTTTCTTTTTTCGCTGGCTTCTCGTCGCCTCCATCGACTCCTCCACATCGTCGTCATGGCCAGAAAAGAAACTAAAGCATCTTTTGCGTCTACGTTGAATTTAGCTCCACTTTTTTGAAGAATCGGTGTTCTTCCTATTTCGTGAGCAGTTTCATGATCAGCCCTTTAATTGTAGATGACTTAAGATGCTGTGTCTCCGCCACATTCTCATCACGTTCGACTAATTTGGTGGCTCTTGTATTGAACGTTTTCGAAACTATACATTTTTGTAACTTTAAATTGTTGTATACTTTAAACTTTTGTTAATAGTGATAGTTTTTGTGTGTTAATTTCAAATAAGAACCAAAAAAAATGGACGACGTTGCTTCCATGCGAAACGAAAATGCAAACCTGCGAAAAATTCAAAACAAATTGCTTCAGTGGGAGGTGAAAAATGCTCCTTTAGCAGCGCTTTCCAGTACACAACAAAATGTTATCGATAAATTGTCGTATTTAATGAGCGACCGCACCGAGGTAAGTTTTTTCGGGACGGAATTTAATTTCATAATTTGGAAACTAAACTACTTTTATAGTCTAATAATCTTAGCACCGACAGTGACACAGTCAAAGAGCAAAAGGTTCCCGAAGGAAAATCAAACTGCTTGGAAGAAATGAAGAGACACGGCAAAGTGGCCTCCACTCACGACTTTTTGGTTTGGTTTGATAAAATCGATCTTGAGATCCACGAACAACCTGACGAATTATATGCGGAATATCTTCAAGAGCTCCAATTTCGATCTGCGGAGTGTGACAAACTTCTCACACAAATTGCAGTTTCTCTAGCAAAAATCAACGACTTGAATGATGAATTCCACTTTGTGGCAAATAAAACCAGCTCCCTAAATATAGCCAGTGAAAAACTTATTCAGGAGCAGACTCATTTGAACAAAATAAGCGAAGAAATAAGACGGAGGTTGATGTTTTTCAACCAAGTGGAACAGCTCTCACAACGCTTTCTTAGCCCAACGTTGTCGGTGACTAGCGACGGTTTCAAGGATTGTTTGAATAAAGTTGATGAGTGCTTAGACTACTTAAAACAAAAGGTAAAGATTTAAAACATGTTAAATATGTACCTTGCTTTGCAAATTTTTAGCTATATGAAAAATTTTAATTAGAAAAGAATTTGCTTTATCTACTAATGAGAACTATTTTCAGTCAACTTTTAAGGAAGCAGCTCTTTTTACTATAAAATATAAGCAATGCTTGGCCAAAGCTGTCCTACTTATGCGGAATTATGTTTCTAACGTAATTATGCAGGCTACCGAACAGATGAGAACGCCTAAAGATGGTGGTAAAACCTATAGTAAAAGCAAAATGGACTCTATATTAATAGTACCTCTTTTATTAGATGATAAATACAATCCGGACACAGCTTTTGCTCTGTATTACGGAAAGTTTTCGTTATCTGCAGTAAAAGTAAAGATGGTTTCTTCTATTATTGAAGAACGCATCGATAAGAGTCCAGAGTATAAACAATTGCTTACAGAAATTCATCAGTGCTATTTATCGGAAAGGGCTAAAATAATGAGTCCAGCGGTTGAAGGAGCCATCAGAGATTTAAGAGGTCAAAACAAAGGAGATCATTGCACTTTGGTCCGTAGTTCTTGTGCTTTTCTCGTTCATGTATGCCAGGACGAGCATAGACTTTTTTATCAGTTCTTCTCTCTACCAACGGAAGAATTAAAGTATGCAAATATATAGTGTTCAACAATTTTACAATATCTAATTTTATAGTTCTTACTTAGTCGGGCTTTGTACTATCCTCTATGACAACTTAAGACCTTATATAATCCACATAAATCATTTAGAAACGCTGGCGGAAATATGTAGTATTTTACGGTCCGAAATGCTTGAGGAACACGTACAACAAAATCGTAAGAACAGATTTCCAACAATAATGCATTTAATTTTTTTACTCATTGAACAGCGGATTCTTTGGAGTCCTTTGGTAAAGAAGCATTTCAACTACTCCAAGATGTCCAAGAGCGTTTAGTATTTCGAGCACATTTATATCTACAGTCGGATATCTTGAACTACAACCCATCTCCTGGCGATTTGGCGTATCCTGAAAAACTTGAAATGATGGAAGTAAGTTAACAGAAAAAATTTCAAATTACCTTGTCGAAACAGAGTTCGAAATTGTTTTTTGAAGCATTCGGTAGGAAATCGAAAAAATTTCAAGATTGTTTATTCGTAGCTTTTTTTTATAGATTTTTTCAATTGTTCTTTTCTTTATGTTTGTTGGGTAGTCGAAGTTATACAACATCAAAATGAAATTTAATTGCTCCCAGAAGTGCGTTTCTGAACTCAGCTTAAATAAATATCATAATGACACAAAACATTTATTTCATAGAGTATTGCATATTCATTGCAAGAGCCCTCTCTTCGAAGATCAGATTCGAGGAGTTCAATGATATCGTCTTCTTCAAGCGCTCTACCTGATCCAGAAGCACACGACATGAGCGGCAGAAATCGTTTTCTAAGTATTAAACATAATATAAATATAATTCACCTTAAACAATTTTAATACCACTTAGATTCCCCTGCTGATCTCCATGGTATGTGGTATCCCACAGTGCGACGTACTTTAGTCTGTCTATCCCGTTTATATAGATGTGTGGATAGACCAATCTTCCAAGGTTTATCCCAAGAAGCGCTTAAATATTGCATTCAAAGTATTACTCAGGCTGCAGCAAAAATATCAACTACAAAGGTATATTTATTTTTACTCTGAAATTAATGCCTTATTTCTTTATTTTAATTAAAGTCTACGATTGACGGTGAACTCTTTGAAATTAAACATTTACTCATACTACGAGAACAAATAGCGCCGTTTCGAGTTGATTTTACAATTAAAGAAACATCACTTGATTTTAGTAAAGTGAAAACTGCTGCATTTGGTTTGCTTCAGAAACGAAAGCAACTATTTTCTCTTGGCTCAAATAATGCTTTACTGGAATTTTTGCTTGAAGGTACCCCACAAGTCAAGGAGCATTTACTAGACTCTAGAAAAGAAGTTGATCGTCAATTAAAATTGGCTTGCGAACAATTCATTAAAGATGCTGTAAATATGTTAGTCTCACACATATTAGTCTTTCTGAAAAGAGCGCAGACTCTACTATCAGGAAGTGAATCTACAGATAAAACACAATCGAATAATAAAATAAACTACTCACTGCGTCAGAGTCCTTGGGCAAGTCCACAGCAGGTCAGTGGTTACATCCAAGAGTCTCAACGACTAATCAAAAGTAAACTATCTGGCTTACAACGGTCAATGCAACTTTACTTGAGTAATAGAGATACAGAATTCATTATTTTTAGACCAATCAGAGTAAGTTTATGTTGTGCTTGCGGAATGTATGTAAAGATTTTTCTTTAACAGAATAACATAATTAGCGCTTTTGTGAAAGTGGAACAGATTCTTACAACTAACGGCTATACGCAGGAAGATATGATAATCGCCAGCTGTCCATCTGCGGAACAGGTTTCAGTTTTGATATCTAGTGCGAGTATTTTAACAGATAGCACAGGGCCAGCTATACGGAAGACGAGTACAATATCCAATGAAAGTGGGGGCTCTTCCAAAAAAGGAAACGAAGGGAAAAAACCAGATTCCATTCAAGCAGTTCCGAAGGTAGAGGGAGAGGAGGTAATTTAATTACACAAACAAAAAGTATTTGATGCAATAATAAACTTATCATAGACAAAATTCCTTGAAAAAAATTATTCTTTTTATTCAAGTCTTACAATTTAATTCATTATTAATGCCTATATTAAGAAGGACTTTAAATTAAAATTTAAAATCGAATTTCATGTCTGCTCCCATATTCTCTATGGTATTCCAATTTTCTTTAATAGCTCTTTCAATGTCGATTTGATAAAGTTTTTCTTGTAATCTAACTTTTATAGGCCCTTCAACGGCGTCCATAATTTGATACCGGAGTAAATTTGGTAAAATATTGATTAAAAACTCAACAACGTAATCAAGGGTTCCAGCACCGTCACATCTGACCTGTATATTACCCAAATCAATTTGAAGATTGGTGAGAATTGCTCGTTTCCTAACATCTAATGGCTGGCTAACTTCAAGTGTCGCTTTGATATGTTCAACAGTAAACTGAGCATGGCCAGACCGACTAATCATCCCCTTTCCAAATCCAATACTCCATTGGGTAAATCCAGCTAGTTTTTGGGTAGCGATCTGCACCTTCACCGAAACTACATTGTTCTCCATGTTGATAGTTGTATTCCCAATTCGATAAAATGAGGACATCCCCAAAACATATGTATTGGACATTTCCATTGAAAAAATGCCTGCAGTCCTATTGTAATCAGGCAGCATGTACGGATCATAGCCACTAGCCCGCACCTTTTTCCTTGCTTCGGCAATTGCCATATCCAGAGGCGCTACCGAATTTGGGAATCGTTGATTACCAAGTCCTTTTTCTATATTCGTATCAATTTCTTTTCTAAGTTTCGTGTATGCTTCTGCCAGTATAAACGGTTTTGTTGTATCAAAAAATAGTGTAGGAGCCGAATTTACAAATCCTTGAAAAATACTTCCTAATAAGCCAGAGTTTTGGAAATCCATGGACATGTCTGAAAAAGTGATATCCATATTTATGTTTTGAGTTCGCAGCCGACCGTCTCTTTCTACGCCTAGTGAAGCGTTGCCCGTTACAAAGACATTTTTTAAAACAACTGTGAAGGGTCCTTCTGTAGAAGAAAATGAACTGAACACATATCTGCCCAAGACAGTCATTATGTCCAATTGTACACCTGCATTTACCTTTAAAGAAATTTGTCAACAGAGCACCATACTTTTATTAATTTAATGTTCTTACCTTTAATTCCTTAAGGTCTGTTTTAACGTGCTTAATTCTAAATTTGGAAAGGCCATGTACTTTTGTCTGTTTCATGTAGAGAGTCCCAATTCCAAGTGATTTCCGTATATCTGGCACAGGCATTGGATCTGGGATTTCAGCTCCGGGAACACCCACTGGATCTTCCTGTTTGTAATGATCGAGCACAGCAAATAATTGCGCCGCAAGTCGATTTTCACTCACTTCCACATTGTGATCTACATCTTCAACTTTGATTTATCCACAATTATTAGTAAAATTTGTTCTTGTTGCCAAGTAAATATATTAAGTACCATCATTGCTCGCAATTATTCCAGCATGCATGCATAAAAGGAGCCACAGCAGCTTCATTTTCACCTTTTGCCAATTTCCGTTTCACTACTTAACGAACTTATTCCGCTGGCATCTGAGCACTATTTCCTCAACGAGTTTCTCTGTGATCTGATAAGACGGTCATGGGTCAATCTTCGTACACTTCTAAGATATACTGACGTCTGGCTGAACGCCTTATCAAGCCTGCAGCTCAGAACGAAAAACAACTAATTGACCAGACGTCCGAAACCGACTGTCTGGACCAACGCGCGCAGCTTGGACAATATCATCAGATGCGAACTATGTATTAATCAGATTTCTCGCTTATACAATTCTCAATTCAATTGACCTTTGATGCAGATTGAAGTATATTTTATACTCTATTTCGATGGGGAGTAAAATTACATACCCACGCTATTTCTGAAATTTTTTTCTATTTCCATTGATTTCTCCAGCAGTAGTTAAATTCCCAATAAGAATCATTCTAATAAAAAGATGCCGACGATTCTCTCATAGTGGTTTCTTATGACGAAACAGACTATGCAAACTGCAAGTTTTTCTTCTGATAAGAGCAACTAAAAGACAAGATAATGTTTTTTCAACACTATGCATTAGGTCTGCGGGGGCCTTTTAAGAGTTGTGATATTTTTAATCTTCTTATACATATGTATGTAAATATCTAGTAAAAGTATAGCGAGGACCGCGCTTGTATACTTAAATCACACAAAAAATCCCTAATTAAAGATGTTTTTACCTTTTTTATTACGTAGAAGAATTGTACACAATTATAATACATAATAATATTATATCCATATATTATATAATCTAGCTGTGCCCGCAATTTCGTAAGCGCCAGATCATTGAAATTATTACAATTATATTTATATTTTTGAAATGTACATACATGATTTTGCAATACATTTGTCTAATTATAATACTACACTTCGAGCAGCTAGTCACTTCTTTATTCTACCAAATGTGAAAAGTGGAATTTTAAAAACATATTCACAGATCTAATTGAGTAAGCTGATTGCGATTAAATAATTTTCAAATATTTAAGCTATTTATTAATGTTTTCCTGAAGACGCCGCATTATCCGCCATTCTCCTACATCTGTAGCCAGGTCCTACATCTGTAGTCAAGTCATTTTCTCATACGAAATTCGAAAAATAAAGATTATTTAGTATTGTTTTTCTACTCTTTTTTATTAGGTAATGAGGTAAAATGGGTTACGGATCGTTAACGGATTAAAGTCAAGAATACAAAAATGTAATTTTATTTTCTCAAATCAATTTATTTCTTTTTATAGTGGATGCACAAGTTCAATTAGCAAAATTAACCAGTTTACCCTTTTCTGAAAGAAATATATTAAGGGACTATTTTGATTGTAAATTTTTTATCCTAGTCGAAAATGTAGAATAGGAACCACCGAATAAGTATGTAGACAGTTGATCAGTGTTTATTCACATTTCTAGCTGTTCTATTACTTACCCCATTAAGTACGTAATTCTTTGATGATTTTATAGTTTTCAGGAGACGGTTGGATCTGAGATTCGGCCTTGAGCAAATAAGTCCAAAAAGCTTGAGGATTTCCGGCGAATTTTTGCGTCCATTCATGGCTTTATAAAAAAATAGATAAATCTGCAACTTTTCTTCGATAAACTGCTAATTTTGAAGTGATGGCACATTTCGTTGATACTCAGTGCTAAGCATAGTTTAGTTTATATTTCTTTGGTGCTAAGCCCTTGGCTTGTACAAAGTATGACAAATTGCTTATTGGGGAGTATGGGAAATTTCATTTTGTTTTGCCATAGTTCCAGTAGATAACTTTCAATTTAGGCATGTATATGTACATGTATACCTACCATCTAATATTCAGCTTGTGAAGAAAACTTCTAGAGGTGATTAACTTTGTCCGTCTATGGTGACCAGGCAATATAGTGCATGTATTCCAGAATGAGGGATTGTGCAAATCTCCACCAAATCTAAAAATGAAGCCAATTACTCGGTAGGCTTGTAATTATTTAATCCACATGACTGACAAATGTTAATTTGTTGTCAACGATAATACCTAAATCGCTTATGAACATTTTCAAAGATAATAATATGTGCTAGTACTCTACCCATTGTACAATTAAAAAATGCGAGAAAAAAACTAGGCCCGGAAATTTTGAAAATAATTTCACCTTGTGCAGACGGTCGTTTCCAAAATCTCTTCCTATAGTTTTCTTTTTTGAAGGCGTATCTTTACACCATAGCTTTTCGTGGTGAACAAGCCTAAGGTGAATATTAGTGACATTTAAGTAGCGAGCACGGTATACAGAATACAAGGTATGCTCATGTTGACTTTGACACTTCGTCGTGACGTACTTTTGGACAATTTTGTATGAAAAATCGGGAAAATTAATTTTAATTATTTTTTAGTAATAGTACAATAAATTGCTATGGGCACAATCGTTAGTGATAAAAATTTGCCATTTTTTAAAATATAACTTGAATTCGTGAGACTCATGGTATTTAAGTAAAAAAAAGATTTCTTCCGTGGGGAAAATGTAAACAAGTTAAAATATTTTAAAATATGACTTAAAAGTGCGATTATTTGCATCACATTAAATGGAATTAAATAAAATAACGATCTTTAACAACTAATACGGATTATTAAGCTAAAAATAAAACTGTATCATAAAAATTATTATTGCTTCTTTTATTATTTCCCTCCACAGGTTAGAAACAAATAAAACCAGCTACCTGCGCAGGTAACATAGCGAACGATTCGGGGAAACGTCTTCGCTTAAATCTTTTCCTAGGATAGAAAGGATGAGGTCGTTTTATGTTATATATTGCGTAGAATTAGGGATTTTATATGGGGCTCGTATTAAAAAACCTCTGAAATGCATTCATAAGATGTTTTAAGTTTATTTACATGCAGAAGAATCCGTGCATTTTAAATTATCCTCATTATTTGAAAAATTCACAACCATTTTAAAATATTCTTTATAGCCTTGGGGAGAAAGACTGATTAGCTTAATAAACCGTATTAGTTGTAAAAGATTGTTATTTTATTTAATTCCATTTAATGTGATGCAACTAATCGCACTTTTAATTCATATTTCAAAATATTTTAACTTGTTTACATTTTCCCCACGGAAGAAATCTTTTTTTACTTAAATACCATTAGTCTCACGAATTTAAGTTATATTTTAAAAAATTGCAAATTTTCATTACTACCGATTGTGCCCATAGCAATTTATCGTACTATTACCAAAAAATAATTAAAATTAATTTTCCCGATTTTTCATACAGAATTGTCCAAAAGTACGTCATCAAAAGCAAGATGGCGAAAACCGTTTTTGAAGTGAGCATACCTTGTATTCTGTATACCGTGAGTAGCGAGCTGACAGCAAAATTGACCAGTCAGTGTTGTTGATCATTCTAGAAAGCATTCCCGTTGTAATTAAAAAATGGAATTCCCTCACCTTGGCAAGCATTGTTCCAAGTCAACATGCAACAAATTAGGTAGGTAATATTAAGTTGATTAAAGTAGTAAAAAGCAGTTCAACTAACTCCGCGCGCTTTCAGACTTTCTCCCAATGAAATGCGATGCATGCAAGGAGATATTTTGTTCGGAGCACTTTAGCTACCTCCAACATTCGTGCAGCGCTGCCTACAAAAATGATGTCCAAGTGCCCGTCTGTCCTCTCTGCGAGGAGCCCGTCCCAACGCCCAGGGGAGTACCGCCTGATAGGACCGTAGGGGAGCACATGGACCAGTTCTGCAAGTCGCAGCAGAGGAAGATATTCACAAACGCCTGTTCCTACAAGAATTGCAAAAAGAAGGAATTAGTCCCATTTCAGTGCTCCATCTGTAAGATGAATTTTTGCCTTAAGCACCGTCACTCCACCGATCACTCCTGCCAGGGACCTCGAGAAGCACAAAGAAATTTGATTACGTGGGTTTAATTTTAATCAGTCATATCTCAAGATTAAAAAACATTACTTTTCAGGGCTAGCAGTACTATTCAAAATCGTCCAGAAATTAATGCAATCTCAACTGCAACAGCTAACAGCAAAGTGCAGACAATTCAAGGAAATATGGTAAAGAGTATTTTTGCAATCATCAATTTAAATGGAAGCTAAAAATCTCGTTATTTGTAGAGCGAAGACGAGGCCTTAGCCAAAGCACTTGCTTTATCAATAATGGAACTAGACGAATCTGCAGAGCGAAATCGCCGTAACCAGAACCCTCCAATTAGAGTGGGTGGTGCAAACATTTCTGGAAATAAGGACAAATGTTCCCTCTCATAGCAAAACAATTACGATGCAATTCGTACCGGATCTTAGCGTAATTTAAATTTATTAGCCTTCACATTTTTGTTCTCCACTAAGCATACTATGTACTATAGCGAAACACGTCATATTTATCGCAAGCTTTAATAAAATGAATCGAAATTAAAAAAAGATAAAATATTTTAATTCTACAAGGTCGCCCAGGGCTATTTAAGTTTATTCTCGGTTATATATCAAATATTTAAAGTAAAATCATGCACCGGTGAATGACGTCATCTTCAAAACAAAAAAACATGATGAAATTATCCGAAGATATTGGCAAATTCTAAGAAAAGTACAATATACATAATATTCATCAATTATCATAATTATTGTACTGATGGAAAGCTTTTATTAAAACTGAAATTACAGTTTCATCGATATTCCCTTTATAGTGACTGCATATCCCCTTTTGGAAATTCATCATTAGTCTGCCTACTAAGTAGTAGTAAACAAATTTAAGTAATCTAAGTAACCAGTATTTAAAATTAAAGATTAAAATATGCTCTACCAACAAGTTTCTAGATATTTTGTTCATAAAGAGCAACCGCAAGGCATAATAAATACATCAAGTGCGTAACATCTCAAGTACATTTCGAAATTTTTGTATTAATGTGTTTAGCGAGCGAGACAGGAAAAAGCCCTTCCTGTCTCAAAAAACTTGTTAAGCCTTGTTGTCTTCCCGCAGCTGTGAGTTAGATTTATTACATTATGATGTTTTGTCCCAAAATACATTTGCATGCCACATGTGTTTACATGAAATTATTATCCCTTGTTCCTAGTTAGAGAATCTCAAAGAGAAAAAGGGTAGAATTTGGACTGTTTGGATTAATTTACTATTGGGCGTCGCCATGGATTGACATGTTTTTAAAATAATAATAATTTTGTTCGACTTAGGAGTGCTTCATGTGCAAAGTGGACTTTATATTATAATTATAACCTATTGTGTATAATTTTAGGAGTGACTACTACAGCTTATGCTTTGGGAGGGAACATATTAAGGCAGGGTAAAATGATAAATGTTGACTTCAGTTATTCATAAGAAGCTTTAGAAGTTCGTTAGGAATCGCATCAAAGCCAACTACTACTCGTTTGTTAGCATGTAAATATAAATGCCCCCAAAAGAAATAGCAAAAGTGGAATCCAAAACTCCTTTATTACGGAAAGCATATCACATTGATTGATTTTAATTTTTATATTGGCTTTATAGAATTATATTTTGTTGTTTTTTTGTTATTTATTTTTTCACTTTGTCCAATAGAGGCTGCGTTAAGTATTAAGTACATACTTTTGAAATCAAGGTTTATGGACCAGCACCGCACATTACGCTCCTTGATTCAGCCGCAAAAGACGGTGTCGCTTGTATAGTATAGTTGTATTTTTATATTCTTCTTTGCTTCACCACTTTATTTTTTAGTTGTTAATAGAAGCATTGTTAAATAAAATAATTTTAGCTGTTCAATACACTTGAAGTGTGTACATTTTGATTCTGTGGTAATCAAAGTTTTTTATCACGATTATAAAAATAAAAAAAAACAATTGATTCGAGCAAAACTGGTTTCAATTTCTATCTGCAGTGAGAAAAATAGCTCCCATTTCATTTTCATTTGCAACAATATTATATAATTTTTAAGCACTCTTACAAAAATCTATCAAGGACTCTAGGTCATCTTAAACCAATTTAATGAACGATGAAATTGATAACGGTCATTTTTTAAGTTTCCCGCGTTTTCAAAACGTACAAATGTGTGAAACGTAAATTGAATCACGGTAACTGGAGGAGGTGCGCACCTGGCAGCACTGCACCCTTGGTTCTTTCATGTTCTTGTTTTGTTCCGTTTGCACAGGTTTCGTACGGTCGCAGACATTTTGTTTAGTTTTCATTTCCAGTAAGGAATGAGTTACGGTGAGCTGGTGGGGTGTTGTGTTGTTGAACGTCAGAAAATTTACTAAGTTCTTTTTGCAGAGTTTACTTGAACGTTTTATAATTGAAAAGGTGTTTAGAAAATTCTTCTACATTGTTATTTTGTGTTAAGCACTGTTCACTAATTTCTGTTAGGATTTTCGCAAAGTTTCGCGGTTAGCAAGAATTTTCGCAGAGTGAAGCCAGATATCGTCAAGACGACGCGAGCTTGTTCGTATATTTAAAAATATTTTTATTTGCCCCGTGACAAAAAAAGCATTTTGTATGTTTTTGTGAAAGAAGGATCATAGAATTTTCGGTATTTAATTAAGTAATGCCGCTGTGATGCTCATGGAAGAGCAGAATTGGGTGCGGCTTCAAGCGGGAACTGTACACAGCTGTGTTCATCCTCTTTCTTTGGTCTACATTCCTTTCTGTGCGTATTCTGCAGTTGTCGAGCTCGCAAATAGCCGGTTTGGAGATAGCCAAGTGAGCCTATTTACACCTGTTGAGGGTCTGCACTGATAAAAATTTAATCTCAAGGACAAAGACCACAAATCGTATACCTGCTTAGCACAGAAGCGAAAACTCCTGAGTTCCCGTCCAAGCCGATGATTCATTCTGGGGGGGAATTTTCGTTTCTGAGATTTACCAATTTAAAATTTTGTAAATTGTTTAATTAACAAGACGAAATTTTTATTCTTCGTTTGCTCGGTTTGGTCGAGAGTCCGCATTAGAAGATGGGTAACACTATCCAGTTCAAAGGAAATGTGCGTAGGCGAAATGCGAATTTCAGAATTTGTATGAAGAAATTACTTCAAAAAGTACATTCAACAATATTAAACAATTAGTCGTTTAAATTTTTAACGAGCGCTCCCCAGATTCCCCATCCTCCTGCCGAGGAGCCCGAAAAATTAATTTTAAAAGGTAGCTAAGAAAGTCAATGACCTGAAAATCTTATTTCTGATTTATTTTATAAGAAAGCTTGGTAATTTCTTCTGTTTTGAAAATTCGATTGTCTGAAATACCTGGTCAAAGTAACTTTTCTTAATTCGTAATTTAGCATTAACATTTCAAGGGTGGTTTTTAAGGTGTTAAACCACTGAATGGCATCATTTGATGTTTATTTATGACAAATTATTGAAATTTCTGTAACCATTCTAGGATTAAAAATTAAATTATAAAAAGTTGATCAACTTTTCCACTGTACATGGATGGCTAAATTGGCTTAAGATAAATAAAATATCGAAAACGATTCTCTCTTAACAGCAGTTAAATAAAGTTTTAAAATAAGTGGTCCAAATAATTTCGAAAAAAAAACATTTTTAAAGCTGCGTTGATCCTGACTGCCATTGTTTGCTCAAACTCTATAATTAAAAAATATACTACGAAATTCATGTTGAACCTTAAGGACATATTATGTATATGTATTGTTTAAATGTTATATGCAAAACATTCTTTAATTATATTGTCCAGATTGTAACTTTTTATTTCTTAAACATCGTAGCACATGAAACCTTGACATTACATATGTATGTAACATCGTGACTGTCCATAAGCCTAATATTTAAGTTTCTCTTAAATTTTAGAATTAAATTTACACTGTTAAAATACATATAACCCGCTGAAGCTTAACAGCAAATGTATCTTCGAACTTTCAATGTTTCTCACCCGTTCTAAACTCGTATCAAAAAACAATTGTTTAGAGAATTGTGAACTTGGTTTGACATAACATAACCGTCGCCTCGATCACAATATACATATTTATCTTTTTAACTAACTCAAACTTTTAATTCAAAATTATTAATTGTTGGGCTTTAATACGCGATTTTCAAAACTCGCAGTTGAAGGAAATCATGCGAAAATTAAGGAGTAGTGATATTTGTTACATTTTTTCTAATCGAATGTAACGACCTGCAGGAGGTGTCGGTGACCAGTCCAAAACAAAGCAAAACTATGTCCCAGGAAAAATGTAAATAGAGAAAGGCACACTAGCAAAGAATTTGTTCAGATTAATGCCTAATAATTCCCCAGGGAGGTTTCAATTTGGTTATTCAGTTTTATTACCGGACAAATAGTAGAATCTATTAAATGTAATGCGTCTATGACATGCATGCAGATTTGTTTATTCGGTTTTTCGTCTAAAAATCGATGTAAGAAATTACGCTATGTTGCGAATTAATCACTAAATCAGTTAGGTAAAAAGGAAGCAATACTAAAAGTAGTAAAACCACGTTTTGGTACATTTATTTATAAATTTTTTGTTGAAATAGTATTAAAATTATTCAGAAACACCCATTCTTAAAGGATCTTTATTCAAAAATGATTAAAATAAAATATAACGTTTATAATTGCCAATTGGAATTAACCATAAGTGGATTGGGAAATCACACGCACTACTTTAACCCTTTTATGTTAAAAGATGAAGCGTAACTTAACTCGTTAATTGTAAATATGCTCACACAACAATTCATTCTTATCTCTTTTAATTGTCTGTTGTTGGCAAATTGTTATTGTTTACGATTCAAGATAACACGTAAAAGTAGACAACACTACTTGATCCATTAAACGATCTTCTGTGATATTCTTGCATAAATATTTATAATATTTTTTAGGTGTTTTTGATTGCTAAAACTGTTTAATTCTTTCATTTAAACGCGAATACTGAAATTAATTATTTGCTTGAATATTTATTCAATATATTTTTTTAATTACATATAAAAAATTTATTTAATTTTTTCTTCTAGATATTGACGATTATTTACCTCTTCCGTTAACTTCCGAATAAGTCGTAAGCATGTTAAAGTTTATACGGGGAAAGACCCAGCAACCATCCGCCGAAAGGCAAAGATTACAAAAGGAGTTGTTTGCTTTTAGAAAGGTAAATAAACTAATCTTATAAATATATCTAATGAAGTATAGGTCTAGAAAATTA
This sequence comes from Machimus atricapillus, assembly GCA_933228815.1. NCBI lineage: Eukaryota > Metazoa > Arthropoda > Insecta > Diptera > Asilidae > Machimus > Machimus atricapillus. Next base: position 57,584,328 of record OW121784.1, read on the forward strand.
GGCTAGTATTTGCCGAGCTCTATCCAGTTGTGAGGCCATGCTGCGACATTCAAACAACTTATCAAGTCTATGCTACACTTTATCTTAAATGTTTTCTTGATTAGCACAGTGTTTTTACGAAAGTTCCTCAACTCCAGACTGTCACCGTTTATTCGATAAGATTAAAAAGTAAATGAACCTGTATGCTTTAAAAATAACTGAGATCAAGACGAAAATCAAGTATTTTAAATGAAGCTTCAAAAAATTCTTTTGTTGTTAAACATTCGCTACAATTTTTTATAATTATAAAAAATGTGTCTGCGTTTTATTATGCAAATCGTCGTAAGCTGCTGCATGTTGAGTGTGGTCTGGTCGACAGCATAACTCGAAGGTGTTTTATATGGAAACAAAATTAATGTTTTTTACTGTATTAGTTGAATTTTGCTAATTAATGAACATTGACCCAGCTTCAAAGAAAAAATAAATATATATAATTGTTGAAAAGAGCAGGTGCTTATAGTCTACATATTTTAATGTTGTGGTCTTATGCTTACCTTTAATAGAAAACTCTTGAAATCGCTAAAACCACTACTGTTGTAAATTCGGATTACAACTGCAACACTCAAAAATGACTGCCTCATAACTCCACTTTTCGAATTACTATGATCTATAATTGTCCAATAATTCATGTCATTTCGGGGAACATATTAGAACTTATATTGATGTAGCAGACGAAAATATAGAAAACGAAATCTCGTCAAAAGATTCCATTTTTGCTCACGTATATTTGACATGTGATATACCATATAGTCCAACTTCTTACAAAATCTCTTAATTTTATTTTATGTAAGTTCTACAATTATTAAAAAAAAGAAAACAAAGTTGAAATTAGAGGATAATATAGTTAATGTCCCAATTATTTTTGGTTATAGAATAAAATGTTTACAAACCATCAATCCAATCAAAGGTAAAGAAATTTATGAATTGGTTTTTAATTTTCCTTGATTTACTGTATTATTAGGCTTACAAGTGAATTCTCAAAATTAAATAAAATAATTATGGCTAAATGAGATGACTTTATTATTTATACATATATGTATCTGCAATTAGAAATATGAAAGTAAATGGGAAAAAAGGTTAACAAACATTAAAATGTTAAGGGAAAGTAAAAAAGCAAAGCCAGGTACACATTTATTAATAGCGGTGGCGTAATTTCACCTTGGTTATTTATTACTTCATATGAAAAGGATGTTATCTTTTTTCTATCTCCACATAAAATATCATTTAACGATAATGCTGTCATCGAAAAATGAAAAAAAGAACGGATTGAGTCTTAACAGCTACCACACCTTGATATGTTACCAAAAAATGATCATAATGTGTTGAATTGCTGTAGAGCCATACCGTTCTATCACTTTCTGTTTATAGGAATGAGGCGTTTGCTTTTATCTGCCTGCTATTAAACGTTTCCTGCGAATCTTATCGGCGATACAAATGTTGATAACAATATTTAAGCCGGATGATTCAAGTTTAGATTAGTTGTACATTGTTATCTCTTTTGTCACGGAGATATTTGTGAGCATACTGAGTTTAGTCTAATGGATTGCTCCATATTTTGAATTTGCTTGTAAATATACTTGTCTATGTTTACGACTTTTATTACCTATATATTACCTGCGATTACAGTATGTCGATTCTCTGATGAATAAATAGAATAAGTTAAAATCAATATAAATATGCTAAGTGCATTACTGGCCTTTGATAATAAACTGTGCGGTATATGAACTGGCAGAGGTTCAAATAATTTGTTTCCATTGATTTAAGGCCAAATTCACAAAGGAATCATAGACTTAAACGATTAAATGAGTATGTTAAATAATATTTTAAGATTATTTATTAAATGAAAGTAAATTGGAAAACAGTTTACTTGATGTATTCTTAAGTAATAACAATAAATTAGAGTAGCCACATAGAGCCGCCATTTTTGTGAATTAAAAACGTTTGAATTTTGAAGATTTATTATTTTCACAAGGAAAATTGCTACAATAATCTTGGCTTGATCCAGTTTTCCTTAGTACTAATATGACACGGTGGAGGTAGAATTAACCGCAAGTAAAGTCTCAAATTTTCGAACCGCCGCAGGCTATTGAATTAGACTGGATGAGGTTCGGATTATAATATTCTGTTAAGGCCTTATCGACCTAGATAAATTTTTTTGACAGACAGAGGATGGAGGGTTCCATTTTTTTCTTTTGAGATCCGGAGCCCTAAGAAACATGCATACAAATAATAATCCCTTTTTTAAATGGGCTAAAATTTTAAATATAGTATACTGAAGTTGGTTGAAAAATGCAGTATGTCTCATTTGTTTTTTCTTTTTATAAGGCTCGCTTTATCAATAATTCACATAGCAAGTAAAGTCACACCCAAAAAAATATTTCGCCGCTGGATTATCGCGGCCAGTAAATTAGCTTTGCACTTTATTGATCAGCATTCTTGGAAATATTTTAGTAACCTTAATTTTTCTGTAGACAGTTCAACATGGGTTTCCACATAAACCTTCCGCCATATCCTACGATCCTCAGATGAGTTTGTTTGCTATTGCTACACATGCAGGCGCAATTAAGGTATAATTTCTTGAAACATATACTTGGTAAACTGAAATTTATGAATAATGTCAAGGTTTTTGGCCGCCCTGGCGTTGAGTTTTATGGACAACATACTTCAACGAGCGGAAATACAGCAGAATGCGCTGTTCAGATATTAGAGTGGGTTAAAGGGACAGGGCGCGTATTGTCCTTGACCACTGGTAACCAGCTCGTGTTATGGGAACCAGCAGGATCAATGTTGGTCCCAATAAAATCTCTGCCATTCGACGGTAAATTAAAAAAGGTTTCATCTCTATGCTGCTCACTGTCAAAAGATGTTGTCTGGATTGGGACCGAGGGGGGAAATGTTTATCAGTTTGATCTTAAAACGTTTTCAGTTAAAGAGCCCGTTATATACCATGATGTTGTTCTTGAACAAGTGCCTTCCTCGTACAAACTTAACCCAGGAGCAATTGAATCAATAAAACAACTACCTAATGCATGGAACCACTTACTGATTGCGTACAATAGAGGACTTTGTGTTCTCTGGGATCTTGAAACCAATAAGGTTATTCGTTCATTTATTGCTCCTGGCCATGGACAAAGCGTTGGTTTATTTGTTAATGCAAATGGATCCGAATTTACTTGGTATCATGCAGACGGTTCGTTCGCTACATGGGTTGTGGACAGTTCTATTACGCCAAAAGATCAAAATTATGTTCCGTACGGTCCCGATCCTTGCAAAAGCATCAACGGTTTGGTCAAGGGCAAGAGAGGGTAAGTGTTTCTCATTTATTATGAGGAAATTTATATTAATATTGAATTTATTTTACAGCTTTAGGGATGTTGTAATATTCTCTGGAGGAATGCCAAGATCGGCTTACGGTGATCATAACTGTGTTTCAGTGCATAGCTCTGACATGAAAGTATGTCTTGATTTCACTTCAAAAGTGATCGACTTCTTCGTAACGTTCAAACAGTCTGATCCGGACCAAGTTGAAGTTTTGATTGTACTTCTCGAAGAAGAACTTTGCGCCTATGACTTAACTGATGCTACATTACCAGTTTTAAAAACTCCGTATTTACATTCTATTCATGCTTCAGCTATCACATGCAATTACGTAGTGTCACAAGTTACAGATGAAGTCTATGAGAAAATTTTGCGAGCAGGCTTAGAACAAGAAGCAGAGTTTAGCGAAATAGATTGGCCTATTTCTGGAGGATATTTGACAGAAGATAATGAAAACGAATCCCGTAAGGATCATGAAATTTTGTTAACTGGCCACGAAGATGGTTCAGTTAAATTTTGGGATTGCACAGGAATCATTTTAAAACCAATACATCATTTCAAAACAGCTAACTTGTTTGGGTAAGCACAATTGTACATTTTTTTAAGAGACTGCGTAAAACGCTAAAATATAATTCAAGGGATGGAGATATGGATGATCATCCAATTGAAAATCAAGAGCAATTTGAGGATTCGGAACCACCGTTCCGTAAAGCAGGCATTTTTGATCCATATTCAGATGATCCTCGTTTGGCGATAAAAAAGATAGCACTTTGTCCAAAAACGGGAAATTTGGTTGTTGCTGGAACGGCTGGCCATATTATTATGGCCAGCTTTAATCAACCAGAAAGAGGCGCGTCTTTTAAAGTGACAACAATGAATCTTGTAAGTGATCGTGACGGTTTTGTTTGGAAGGGACACGATCAACTAAAAGTACGGCAGAACCTCTTGGACAGCGAGAAAACATTCGATGAGGATTTAAGTATTCATATTACGGGGGTATTGCAAATTCTTCCTCCAGCAGCTGTTACTTGCCTGGCACTACAGAGCTCTTGGAATTTACTTTCTGCAGGAACTGCTCATGGCTTAGTATTATATGATTATCAAAATCACCAACCAGTCTTTCATAAATGTACATTGAACCCAAATGGTAATTGATTTTTAATAAATTTATGCAGAATTTTTGTTTGATATTTTTTAATTTTAGATTTAACGGGAGCTGGAGAACAACTTTCACGAAGAAAATCTTTCAAGAAAACTTTACGGGAATCTTTCAGACGATTGAGGAAAGGAAGATCAACAAGAAGCAATCCTACTAATGCTACACAGGCAACTACGGTAAATTTTTCAATAACAAAGTATATTCCTTTGGTGTAGCAAAAGTGCTCGAGTTAATGTTTTAACAGCGAAATAAGAAGAGTTTACACAAGATTAGTCAAACCCTAAACGTAAACAAAACAGCCATAATGTTTATATAAATAAAAAATAGACATGCTTTCAAACATTCCGAAGCGCTAAAATCATTCATATTATATATTTCTCAGCTCATATCAACAATTGGCTTTATTTCCATTGTTGATTTCATTCAAATTGTCTAACAAAGACATTAATTTTCCTAGCATTTCCAAATATTGTTTCGATTTGAAACCACATTAGAAACAAATTTTTAATAAACTTAAACAAGATGCTAAGGCTTAGAAGCGTAGGCTTCTTTTGTGCGAGTAGGGAACACATTCCAAATTTTCCTAAAACTTGATCTGTTTCGTGTTTTCGCATTATTTTCCGTAAGGAGGCGAAATACGAAGTATTTTTTTTCAATTCATTCGTGTCACGTTACGAAAAGTGGGTTAAAAATTATAATAATGGTCCTTTTTAACATATAAGGTGACAATCACCGCTCATCACTGAATCTGGAATTTAAGTATTGACGGTGATTAATGATTGTCATTTATAACTTTACATAAATTGAGTCCAGGGATGCATATTTTGGTAGCAAAAACGAAGACACTTATACATAATTAGATAATACAAGTAGATATTGAATATATCTTATTCAGCTGGAGACACGCCCTGTGGAGAGACAAGTTGAAGCCAGAGCTGCTGACGATGGCTTGGGATCGATGGTCAAATGTTTACTTTTTGCAAAAACATACATAACGAATAGTAAGCTCTCAAATATAATGTTAACCTCATTATCGTTAAATTACTTATATTTTTAAGTTCATTCAACTTCTCCTACATTATGGTCAGCAACGAACTCCAGCTGCGTGTCTGTTTTTCTCTTACATATTCCTGCAAATAGAGAACAAAGCGACGATCAAGCGCCGAAAAAAGCAATAACTGCGCAACTTGCAAAAGAAATACAATTAAAACACAGGGCACCTGTAGTTGGAATATCTATATTTGATAGTGCTGGTATTCCTCTGGATTTCACTGGTTCAGGCACTGCTCCACATCGGGTTTTGATTGCATCAGAGGAACAATTCAAAGTATTTTCACTGCCACAACTGAAACCTGTCACAAAATATAAGCTTACAGCACACGAAGGTGCTCGAGTCCGCAGACTGGCCTTTGCAATATTCTCTTGCCGGATTTCACCAGAACTTCTACAGCATTATGGTTGCAGTCCTCAAAAGAACAAAAGTATGGAAGGACTAACGAACGAACTAGCCAATACAAGTGGCGACGACAGTACCAGTGATGGTCATATTCATAATGAAATTGGTTTACTTTGCTTAACTAATTTGGGAGACATTCTTGTTTTGTCAATTCCTGAACTTAAAAGGCAGCTTAACGCGGCAGCTGTTAAAAGAGAGGACATAAGGTACTGAATTTTTATGCTATATTTATTTCGTTCTAATATACTTATATTACAGTGGAATTACGTCACTTTGTTTCACGAATTTCGGAGAGGCGATTTATATGATGTCATCGTCCGAACTACAACGCATTTCACTTTCAACATCGAAAATTGTTACTTCCTGTGGAGCTATCGATTTAGAGCCTCTTACAGAACGGGAAACTGATACAGCGAGTGTAAATGAACAAGAAACTGTTGAAGCAATTTCAACTGATAATGTTAATACTGTGAAAGATTCCGAACAATTCTTAGAAGTCAATATTGATTCTAAGATCTCTGGTAGTGGAAGCCTCACCAATGGGTTGCAAGTGTCTCCAAATAGGGCTAATGAAACCATTACAAGCTCCACTGGGGACATCACAGTTGATTCGGTTCGAGATCATTTGAATAGTACAACAACTACCCTTTGTTCTACCACGACGGAAGAAACGGTTGGTAAGTGCAATATTCTTACATACTTAATTAGTGCGTAAAAATGTATAATTTTTACCTGATAATCATAGGGCGTCTCTCGGTGTTAAGTACGCAAACGAACAATACCTTGACTACAGTTAATATGAAAGACATCACAGATTTCAATATGCCGAACTTAAAAGATTTGACTCCTCTTGGGTAATGAAATTAAATAGAATAAATTTCATGGTAATTCTATTTTAACAATTTACAGTAAAACTACCGAAACCAATACAAGTTCAGTGGTCATTAAGTCGGTGATCACAAGTATATCCCATGGTCAAACTAATGGTGAAACAGAAACGACAACGGAAAAATCGACCACCCGACTTGAAAGTCAGTGTTAAGTAAACTTACAGGTTTGAAATTTCATTCGCATTATAATTAAATATTGAGCTTATAAAGATTACTTGCGACAAACATTAAAATGGTAGAGCATGCCCATATTTTATTACCTAGAGTTAGAAAACATTCTTATTCCATAAGAGATTTATAAAGTAACTGTTGGTGGCATTTACAATACAATTTGACTTTTTGGTATTTTTATAAATGACTTTTAAACAAAATATGTATATGCAATATAAGGAACAAAATTCTATAACTAAAGTACAAGAAATTGCCTTATTTATACAAGAATAATATGAACACAGTGTATTCTTTTAAACACATATTCTTACAGATGAGAGAAAATAGCACACTTTTGTTATGTGTTTTATAAACTTTTAGAAATACACAATTTTTAAAAAAGAAAATGTCTTCAATTTTTTGCATTAATCCTATCCAATCATGAAAGATTTTGCTGCCTTATAAGCAATTTTATTTTAATGTGATTTAATGTGCATTTTCCCAATATTAAAAAAAAATTGTATCAATAATTAATTGTTCGAACCAACTTTTAAACGCTTTTATTTAAATTGGGTTGATTGAAACTGATTTTTCACAAAATTACTTCGATTTAAAGAAAACCATTTTTTTTCGAAAATCAGTTACACGATCGGTAAATTTTATTTATTCGAAAAAATCGTACGTCGACGTCTCATTTCTCGTATGAAGAGTGATTGTTCAAATGGGGATATTTCTACCATAACAGTTTCTCCTGAAATTTAGAATGAAATGATTTTATCTCGTATAATATTTTTGAGACAATTTACAGTCCTGAGAAACTTTTATATTCATCACTCGCGCGTTTTTTAATTAATGGTAATTCAAGAATATATTCAATATCGGTTTTATATTCTCTAGCCAACTCAAAACAGTTCTTAAACTCCTTTGGCGCTTTAGTGGAAATATGTACAAGATCAAACATTTTAATTATTAGCTTTACTGCTCACTTAAATAAATAAATTAAAAGATTTCGTAGTGTTACTTTTAAGTAGCGAGTTAAGCCTGACATTTGTATCTAGACTTAAGTCCTGGTATTTGCACAAAAGATCTCCTTAGATCGCGTTACTTAGGCAGACTCATGCCTATACGACCCACTTCCAATAATAATAGTAACGTCGTGGTAAATATTACATATGCCGTTTTTTAGTTTTATACCTAATGCATCCAAACCAATCATCTTTAAAACATATAGGCTAATCGTTAATTTTGAAAGACTTAGAGATAAAATAAAAAACTAATGTTATACCTTTTATTATTCTTTATATTTGTATTCAAAAACAACGTTTCTTTTAACATAAGGTTAAAAATTACAGGTTATAATGTTTCATTATAAAAATACTGTCATGGTTAAAAGCAAACATTCCCACAAATGTGTGGATTTTTCTTATTTCCCATTTTGAAAAATATTCATGGAAATCTATACCTTAAAAATAACAAAAAATAATTGTTAAAATTTTATTTTAACTGAGCAATCGTCATTTATAAAAAAATTTAGCCATACATGAAGAATAACATCTTAAATTAAAAGTTTTTACAAATCTAGCACACAAATTGCAATAATTCTCACTCTTTTAACTTCTAAATTTAATAAGTCTGAGGAAATGTGACAACAAGTGGTTCTTGCTTATTATTCAAATTAAACTGATATGAGTTAATTGATATGTACCTATTTTGCGATATGGCTAAGATAACACTAACTAGGTTCCATTACATTGGCTTTAAAGGGTAAATTAATAGGAATAAGTCTTTCTTATTGGTCATGATATGAAGTGTACTACTACATTAAAAGTATTCCCCACATGATCGGTATACTTTTGGGCAAAATTTCTCAGCCAATTTCCCATACGCAACGGGAGCCCCAACATTAATAACCTTATTTTTACTGTGTTTATTCCAAACATGTACAATTGCAGAGTCATTCGTTTGTGAAATAGCTGACTGCAGATATTTATTTTCAAAAAAGTGATTCCAATTCCACCATCGCACAGCATAAAATTTTTCTTTAGGAAAAACTCTGAATCCAAAACAACGTTCTTTACTCATGAGTTTTGTCGATTTTGTTTTACAAATTTCTTGGAGCACCTTTGTAATTACTCCTGGGCCATTGTTTCCCCATTCGTCACCATCAAAATTTATTTGGAAATGCCTTAAGCAAAGCTCTGCAACTTGATGGCCAAATCCATAACTATCGAAATTTAAAACACCCGCAGCTACAAATTTCTCAGACTCAGCACCAGCAAAATTGCTTTTTAGAGTTTCAAGATTTGTTTTTACAATTACATCTAGGTCTAGATAAGTACCACCCCATTTCCATAAAGTTAAATATCTCAAGAAATCTGAGGTATGTGATATTACGTATTTCGATTCGAATAGTTTTCCACTTTTAAGCCACTCATAGATGGGAGTACCAGCTGCATACGTCCACAAATTAATGTTTCGTAAATAAATATTAGAATAGGAGTTAAGGGCGTCAATTATCGGCGTAGCGGTAGTATTTGAAAAAACTCTAGGAGATGCAAATAATACGAAAACGTCGAGATGGGGATTCATCAACGCAGCAGATTCAACAGCACAAGCTTCTCTAGCACTGAGATGAACTCCAGAGGCTCGTGCACAAGATGTCTCGTGGAAAAATATACTTTTTCCGGGTGTAGGTTTTTTTGAACTTAATAAAACATCTTCCAGTTTAGGGGCTCCAACGTTGTCTATGTCGGCAAAACATTTTTCTGACTCAGCAGCAGAAGAAGAAGTCCAATTCAGAAGGATAACAGTACCAGCCACAAAAACCAAAAGTATGAGCAATCGTTGCTTGTAGGTTTGTATAAATATCACTCTCTTGGAAAACAACATCTGTAAGTATAAATATTATATTGAATGTCTTCTTTTTAAAACATAACTGAATTTAATTTTTTATAACAAGCTAATTTCTATATGGTAAATTTGTTAGATAAGCTTGCAAAATATTTCATTTATTTGCATGGGAAATCTTTTTAAAAACTATGCAAGTGATTTTTGTTTTTAAACATAAGTGCCAGCTTTTAGTCTTAAGCTGGTCAATTTTAAATTTTAAGACGTATTCGTTTATTCAATAACACATAAAACATACACTGTATTATATAATTTTGAGATATTAAGAAAAATTATTACAATATATTTGTTAAGCTTTCAATTCATTTAGCCATGAATGCTGCCGCACTCCTTGCTTTAACTTAACTACTTTAACAACCGCCAAAAATTCAACGTGACCAGTAATAATCAAATAAGTTGATTAACAAACAACAAAAGCTCACGCGTTCGTACCATCGATGCTAAAATATAAATAATATAGTAAATCCTCACTAGTAAAAACACGAAAGTTTGCATGATGAATTTAAAAAGCGATATTTCATATATTTCTATGCAAAACGGGCGTGTGTACTACTTTTTGTACAATTTAAAAATATTTTCCTCTATGAAAAATTCCCACTAACGAATGAAGTAATTTAATTTTACATATATTAATGGTAAAAAAGTTTAGCTTTTTTAGATTTTTACCAATGCAAAAATATAAATTTATTTAGAAAAGCAATGAAATGAGACTGAATTTCATTTTGTAATGTATTATTTGTCTTCCCTATGTAGTCTGCTACAATTATTGGTTTTTGTATCATTAGAATAATTTATAAATTTTTGCATTTCGTCAACGATTGTATATTACAGCTGTTCAATTATGAATTGGCGATGATGATCCGCATAAACTCTCTGAACCAATATCATCCAATATTTTCCATAGGGTTTTAATTTGAAGAACATACTGACCACCTCAAATATTCAATTATATTGGCTTTAAGAAGTGCCAAATTTACCTACTCGTATGAATAAGAGAATTATCCTGGTTGAGTATTTCGTTTAATGGAGACTTTCACCAAGAAAATTAATTAAATTACTCTGGAGAAATGTGCAACTAATGCGTAGGGAACACAGACGTTATTCAACATTCGAAGGTTCTTTATCTATGCTGACGATATTAAAATTTTTGGAGAGTTTTCTTGTCCATATAATTGTTCTTTATTGCGGAAGATCTCAATCGTTTGGTGGTCCGACCGTAATCGTTTGTTTTTGCCCCCCTAATTATATGTACATAGTTACAAATTATCTGACTCAATTATATGCCATTCCGTCCGACCATATCTTTGACCTGGGGGTTATATTGACAACAGGACTTGATTTTAAGCTTCTTATTAACTCTATTGTTATCAAAAGTAATTTGTAACTGTTGATCCAGAGAAATTCCAGATCCTTTTGTTTTGAAGTTTTTATATGCGGAATTTGCCTGACCCATCGTAGTACTGGTTAAGTATGATCTCCTCATTCCGTCGATATATCTAGCATCAAGTCATTACAAAACGTTTTTAAGAGATTTGCAATGGCAAAATCGGCTTGAATTATAGTCTTATTATGATAGCCTTCAATTAATAAAATTGCAATCTTTGGAGTGTTATCGCGCGATTTCTAAAGCTTTTTAGGGTTCCGTAGCCAAATGGCAAAAAACGGTACCCTTATGGATTCGCCATGTCTGTCTGTCCGTCCGTATGTCACACCCACTTTTTTCCGAAACTATAAGAACTATACTGTTGAAACTTGGTAAGTAGATGTGTTCTGTGAACCGCATTAAGATTTTCACACAAAAATAGAAAAAAAAACAATAAATTTTGGGGGTTCCCCATACTTAGAACTGAAACTAAAAATTTTTTTTCATCAAACCCATACGTGTGGGGTATCTATGGATAGGTCTTCAAAAATGATATTGAGGTTTCTAATATCATTTTTTTCTAAACTGAATAGTTTGCGCGAGAGACACTTCCAAAGTGGTAAAATGTGTGTCCCCCCCCCTGTAACTTCTAAAATAAGAGAATGATAAAACTAAAAAAAATATATGATGTACATTACCATGCAAACTTCCACCGAAAATTGGTTTAAACGAGATCTAGTGAGTAGTTTTTTTTTAATACGTCATAATGCTACGGAACCCTTCATGGGCGAGTCCGACTCGCACTTGGCCGCTTTTTTGTGTATCAATTGTACGCAAATACATATATGTAGATTGTCTTGAATTATTGTGAATTTAATTATAGTATTCGTCATGTAAATAATTGTTGTATCTGCATGACTATCCTAGCTTACTGAATCGCAAAGTCACGGCAACGCTCCCATTGGCGAAATAAAAATAAAAAAATTGTTTACAGCACTTAGCTGATAACTTCTCCGATTTTGCTATAATAACGTGAATTTTATTATAATTATTCAAGCTTTTTTTTTTTTTATTATACATATGTAAAATGCACACATAGTGCTGGAATACTTTTCATTTTTCTAAGGGAAGATTTCTCAAAATTCCTTCTAGGAAAAGTAATAATTTCTCTTCTTTAAGTGAATTTAAAACTTTGCAATTTATGAAAAAAATTGCACATAATTCAGCTATAAGACAACTCAAAAAGCGATTCAATATCAACAATGAGGGAGGATTAAATGCTATGCAGTGCTTACCAACGTAGATATTCCAAATAGAAATAGTGAAAAGTGTACAAAAGTATAGTGAAATAAAAAGGAAATAAGGAACAGAATAACTGACCTCAACAGTCAACAAGTTTCTAAATCCATACAAAGGCTCAACTATTTATTACGCGGATATATTCGCAAACAACACAACAAATTGCATTGTATTCTAGTTTAACATACACATGGATGAATATTACCTTCAAATTTTGAGCATATTCTCCCGGGCCATTCTTTCCTTTTCATTAGAAGTTACTCGGTGTCTGGTACCGGTGATGTTTTTTATATCTAGTCTAGGTGCTCTCCAACTCGTCTTCAAGTTCAAATCAGATATCCATTCTACTTTGGCGTCACATGCGACAGTAATTTCATAACGCGGTTAAACACAATCTGACACCAAAAACACAATGCTTTTTTCCACCATTCATTTCACTTCGATTGCGAGTTATTTAGATTGGTTTCTGAAAATTCGTAAAATTTCCGTACATTAATTGCTCATGTCAGATATCTCTTTTGATGATGGCTCATTTTTCCGGTCCATCAAAAAAGTAATAATAGATCATAATAATATGAAATATATACTCACATTATATTTTTCTTCCTTATATTCGACAGTTTCGCCCAACTCCACACGGTTCTAAAAGCTCCTATTCCAGCACTATCCGAATTCGTTCAGTCCAGATTCCTCCATAGGGTTCAAGAAATGTCAGTCTATGTACATATGTTATCTTAGCAACTAAAAGCTGCTATGGTACTGGAAATTCGACACAAATATACTTCAATCGTAGCATTGCATTAAATTAACTTTGAACCATGTTCTACTTCCGCTATGAACCAAAGATAAGGAGACCATGAAGAAATTTCCTTTAAAAAGCCGAAACTCGTTTGAGTTGGCATCAAGTTTTGCAAGCAGGACGGGGTGATTTCTGCGGCTGAGCATTTCGCAAGAATATCGAGTTTTCCCAACCCCTTATGAAGTCTTCCGCACGTGGTATGTTCACATACATATAGGAATTTCTGCATTTTATGGAAAATTTCTCGTTTGATAGCATAAAATCAAATTGAATATATTATGTAAAAGTTTATCTGAACAATTTTAATCTCTGTTGATGTAAAATGAATTGAACGTTGATAACTATAATTATATATGTATTTACATTTTACACTGAGATATAGAACTTTATTTTAGACGTATGTATGTAGACAACGCAGTTCTTTCTTTTCGCGCTCGATTTAGATAGCAAGGTTGAACTTCCAGATTTGTGTAGCATTTTTTCATCCCTATGCAATATTTTTTTTGTTACCTATTTATTATGTAGGTATAGCGTAGGGTAGGGTATACTACGGAGATCGCTCGGGGCGAGAAATTTGTAAAAGCTGCTTCTCCCCTTTTCACGGTCCTCAAGAATATCTGGATTAATCCCAAAAGAAAAATAGTATTCTTTACTAAATTGCTCTATTTATATTTAACGTCGATGAATAAGAGTATAAAGACTATTCCAAAACATGGTGTATTTTCTTTTCATATCCTCTAAAAAACTCCCCAAAATGAAACGATGATATTGTTCTGGAAAACTATACATATATGTACATACATGTATAACTTGATTCGAGTTTAATTGAAAAGACTGAGGGTAAAAAATTGCGCTAATTCGCGTCCACTTTATCTTTTTCTTCCGTAAAGCGGTGTATTCCTAAAACGCAAAGAACTTTAATCCTTTATGTACAATGTGCATATGAAGGGTACAGCGAAAGAGAAGTCACCTTTTTTTCGAAATCGCGATAATTTTACCATTGAAAAGATAGAAGAAACTACTTTAATTATGAGTATTAACAATCCTTAAAAATACAATTCAAAATTATAAAAATAACCACTTAAAAATTATGTAAATATTGAGAACACGCTAAGTCTAAATTTTTTATGAAAAAACTATGTAGTCCGTGGTCATCTCTAGTTCATTCACATTTGAGACCACCGTTAACAAAATTGGCCCCAGTTGTAGGATATACACATTTAACTTAATTTTAAAACCAGCATAATATTTTTTTCAGTACTCCTATTTATTTTGAGATCGCCATGGACGAAGTCACGGGGACAAAACTAGTTTTATATAAATTTTCTTTCGAGTAATAATAAATTAAATAAATACAAACCGCCCCAAATTTCTCTTAATTTGTGAAATACATATAGTATGTACATATAAATAAATTAGTGCGATCCAAACCGCGTAATTTCTAAGCGCCAACTCATTATTCCTAGTAATTAAACACTTTAGACAAGAAAATAAAGCAAAATATGTATGTATACAGCTGAAGTACTGAAATGAAGAATAGATCTAAATTAGGATTGCTTATTAGCTTAAAACTGCTCAAGTTTTTCAAATATGCTACATACAGTATGTACACCCATATTAGAAATCGACATTTTTAAAACCACAGTTCAATCGAAGCGAAAATGTTAATTACTTCTTTTCGACTTAGTTTTATTAATTAACTAGCTGACCCGTGCCCACTTCGCAGGGCGTCAAACATTTTTACTTGTGATGAAATTATCTTGTGTGGTTCTTAGTACCTACTGAGTATTTAGGATTTATTTTATGTTTATTTTATTTCTTGTTGGCTGCTAGTATGTATTGGGCGAGTATGTTAATTGTTTAAGACTTCTCTGAATACTATGTTTGATGTTGTGCTATTGTATGGTAGCAAATTGTATTGGTTTTCTGGAGTTCCAACTCGAGATAAGCCAACATATAACTGCCCATGGGAAAAACACTTCTTTTTCAAGTCAATGCCCTCCAGAGAAAATGTTAGACACTGGGATTTATTTATCGTGAGGGCAAATGAAACTTTGACTGGAAACTGCAGCCTTTTGAACGATATTGGCAAATCCGTCGGAATCATGGGTTCCGCGGAATATAGGCAAGTTGTCCCACTGCTGCCCACAGTAGCCTTGTGCCATTACACATGTTGGGAGGGCTCAAGTTTCTTAACAGCATGATAGCAATGCCGACTTTTAACATAAGGTCGTGAGGTGGTAGGCCAGAAGGGCTCAAAGAATTTAAAAATTCTTGAGGATAGTGCATTGTATCCATCCTCAATATTACACACCGTGTCAACTGACTTACATATACTGTTTGACTTGACCGGGAATTTTCTGTAAAATAAGTTTATTTATTTTATTCACTGTGTCGTTGCTGGGTGACTCTATTGCCTTTGAACAAAGCCAGTGATAATTTCTTTCCAATCAATTTTCAAGACCGGGATATATTGCGTATATTAGATGTTCTAATTTATGGACTATGTGGCCCAATCTATCGTCAAGTTCAATTTCAGTGCTACTACTGTTAGTGTTAGGAGAGGTAATTTTTCCTTCTCCAAGTTTGAGTAGTCGTTGCGAAAAGTCGTTGTTGTAGTTGTCGCTCAAATGGGCTCTCATATTTGTTCGTAAATTGAGAGTTTTAACGGAACTCCATATGGGAGATGGTTTTAAGTATGCTCTGATGACCTCTAAGTTGGTCCCATTAAAATAAATTTAAAAACAAAATTCTACTCTTAGGGGTAAATAAAAACCTTTTAACAAAAAATTAAACCGACGAACAAAGAAATTGAAAAGTGAGAAATAAAAGCTTTTTAACAAAAAGTTAAACCGACAAAAAAAAAACTGAAAAGTGAAAAATAAAGTAAACCTTTTTAGTCTGAATAAGCCAAAGGAAAAATTGTTTGTTTGTTTGGCGCCGATTAAAAATTAGTTACTTACATTAGTTTAGGTGCTCAGTTATTCAGACTAAAAGGGCGTCCACATACTCTAAAACTACTCTTTTGAATTGAAATTCCGTGTAAAACTTGTCGTAAAATCATCTCAGTAAACTTTGGCATACATTTTTTGCATGGAAAGTGTTACTTTGACTTAAATTTTTTGTACACAGTTGTTTCTGTGATTTTGGCGGGAAAAGAAAAGTGTTGTTTTTACTATTTTCCAAGCAATTTTTATGTTTTTTCTCCCCATAAGAACCTTCCTTGTACCTTAAGGATAATATGAAAAAAATAATTAGCTGAATTGGTCGAGCCGTTCTCGAGTTTTGCGCTTAGCAACACATTTGGCGATTCATTTTTATTTATATAGATGTGAACTGCACTGAAAGCAACCGTTGAAATTGACGTTATTACTATTTTAAAAATTGTGTACGCTCCTGGTAGAAAATACAATTTTATTTTGATCTAGATCATAGATCATTTATTTTATTTCAAAGCTGGTTAAACAGTTAGAGCTAGAATACTTTGTGGTTTAAATAACTTCGCTAAAATGTAAATCATAAGATCTTATCGACAGAATAGCGTTTACCATTCGATTATTTTATAAATAGATCAATAAAAGTTTAACGTATTTATTTTATATTCGACTAGCTGAAAATCCCGCAAATACTAATTTTCATGGCAATCACTTAATATTTACAATTTTTGACCGCCATCTTGGGTCCGCCATTTTGAAACCCGTGAGTAAAAAGTACCCTAAATTTTAAGTCGGGATGTGTAGTGCCTTCACTTAAAAAATGAAAATAATGGGACCAAATTTTAAGGCGTGATTGTGTAATAAACATATTGTGTCCGCCATTTTGAATTTCCAAATTTTGTTAGTAGATTCGAAATTAGTGGTATCAAAATACCCGTAATACTAAATTTCACTTAAATTCGTTGAAGTTTGAAAATTGTTGGTCGCCATATTGGATCCGCCATCTTGAATTTCCAAATTTCGAGTATAGATTCGCAATCAGGAGATCTGAAAACTCGCGAATACTAATTTTCATGGCAATCCCTTGATACATATTTACAAATTTTGACCGCCATCTTGGGTCCGCCATTTTGAAACCCCCGAATAAAGAATAGCCTATGTCACCCGGGGATAGTGTAGCTTCCCAACGGTGAAAGAATTTTTCAAATCGGTCCAGTAGTTTCGGAGCCTATTCAATCCAAACAAACAAACAAATCTTTCCTCTTTATAATATTAGTATAGATAAATATCCTAAACTCACAACGGTGTAATCATATTATTCAGTAAGTTTATTTACCAAACATTTAACCCAGTTTGTCAAGGTATGTTTAAAATAGTTTTTCCCCTGTTTAAAGTACTTTTATGTTAACTGTAAATATTTAGATTCGAACATATACAATTCAACGCAAACAAACGCAACGTTTTTAAAGTTAAAAACTAGGCAAATATTGCGCTGGCGCTTATTAAAAACGTCCATTTATGACTAATTGTTTAAATACTGTATGTTAAATACTTTTGCTTGATAACAAACAGTAAAGCGTCTGCAGTGATCATATTGCGTTAAACGTCTGTCATACTAAATTAGTGTACTTCGAACTAATTAAAATGGCTACTTTTTGTAAAATACCTTCATCATGTTTACTTCGTTACATATGTATAAAAAAATAAATAATTTTTGGAGAATTTTTATTACAGAATTATTTATGCAGCTAAGTATGTTAATATTATATATTCATATGAATGAGGCTAAAAAGTAAAGTAGTAGTTTGAATCAACTTCAATCTTCTCTAATGAATATGCAGTTGACTGTATATATGTAATTCTATTTCTCCCTATGGTAGAAAAATTAATTAAAATTGGTTATTGTTTTTAAAATAATTGAAAATTATATAAAAGCTTGGATTTCTAAACAGCCCTTCGGTAGTCACATTTCCTATATAGAGGACATGGTCTGAAGGGCGCGTTACGCAATGTTTATAACGCACCACACGATTAATTTTAAAAATTATCAGAACTAAGACTGAATACGTTCCATCCTCAGAAATGATTTATGTTTCCCTGCAGTGCAAGTTATAAAACAACTTTCATTTTTATTCACATTACACGCTGTTTACTCTTACCTATATTTGTTGAATTAGTTTGTTTAAGCTAAAAACAGTCTGCTGAGAACCAGTCATTTACGCAGTCTTTAGCGTACACATTATATATAGGAAAATATTTCGTGAACATTTCTTTTGGATCACGATAAATACGATAAATACAATCTGCTATATAACACTTTTTTTCTCATATAATGGTAAAATGACATGTTAAAAAAACGGTAATTAAACAAAAGTAATAAGTAGCACAAAAACCTAATTAAAATCAGCTATTACAATAGTTTAACGATGGCCAACAGATGGCTACGATAATAAAACAAATAATTAAATTGTTATGAACCGATATATGTTATACATATTTCGCTCAGTTTTTAGGTATTTTCTTAAAAATGTCCTTGGCACTAAGCAACTCGGTATTAGCAGAAAACAAAGGTAGATATAAAAATTATTGTTGCTACCTTTGCCTAACCTTCATATCATTCCCGTTTGCATATGTTAACATTATATAAAAGTTCCGCACAATTGCCGTTCCATTTGTCGGTCATTGTTAAACTATTGTATCAGTTAATTTTAATTTGCATTCTTGGAGTTCTTTCGATTTATTTCGAAACAAATTACATGCTTTCACTATTTAGATCCAACAACAAAATAAATGACTCATTTCGTCTCGCAGTTGAATCATGTACAGGTATTCGTATAAGAAATGTAACATACAGAACGATTTATTTTAGAGCATCTGTATTAAAAATGGCTATTGTTAGTTAGTATCAAGAAAATAATATATTGTTTTTTAGAAATAGAGAAGCAAATTTATTCCGCTCCCAATTAAATACAGAGTAATCACATGCTATATAAATAAAGCCAGGTAAATTGGAAACATATGTTAACGGCAAAAGTATGGAATTCCTAGATCGGCGTTCTTTTCATTTTTCATTCTTTCGAAAAACGTGTTGATGTCCTCCTGAGTAACAACCTTTTTGTTAACCGCAAATGAATGGAGATATTCCATCAATTTTTCTTTCATTTTATTATACTCGGTGATAGCATCAATTTGTTTTACTCGATCCATTGTAGACAGAGCTCTTACTTCGCATTCATACTCAGACTCCCGTACTTTTTTCAAGCCATCTTGCTCGTAATGCAGCACAGTATCTTCGGGATCGAGTAGAAATGTTACATTTATGAGATTGTACATCCGGGTACACTTAGAACACCTGCACAAACTTTCGCGCCAATTATCGGGCCAAAATATGGCACCTGCAGAAAATTACTCATTAGGAAGGATTCGAAACACATTTGACATTGGATAGGTTACCTTTATTATATCCATTTGGACCAGACGGTCTCCTACAAGCCTCAACGCCTTCGTCTAATTTCGCTTTCTTACTTGGAGGCTCCGCTTCATTCTCATTCGCTGATATTTCTGAGGTGGACTGGCTAATGTTCATAATATCGGAAATACTCTTGTCCAGCTCAGACTTTAGCTTATCATCCTCCTCCAGGACTGAAACATCGACCGATCCGCTGGTTCCTTCGATCTTGTTTACTGCGAGCCCCGTGTAATCCTGGAGGAAGCTGTACGACTGCATGCACATTCCGCAAATAAGTTCAGAATAAGAGTCCGACTTTGGAATGACGGCTTCAAGATGTCGAGTGTGATACCAATCCTCGCAAATTACGCACTGCACCATTACATCCTGCACAGAATCATCGGGATCAGGATAAGGTTTCTTGCAGACGCAATAAAGTCCAGAGAAATTCTGGTTGTAAATGTTTGCAGCATTCTCCTCATGTTTTTCTTCTCCTTCAGTGAAGCTGCACTTTTTCCCAGAATTTCGGGTCGTTGGGCAATCACATCTAAATTTGCGTTTTGTGTATAATTCGACAAGCTCATGATTTTCGTGGCATTGATAGCTGCAAGCCAGACAAATGCCAGCACTTTTCCGGACATCGTTCCGAGCATCTGGGCAGCAAGTCAAACAGGAATAGAGCGCTTGCCTTTTTATGTAACCCTAATAACACAGTTAAATTAGCAAATATTACAAATTTTTTGCAAAAACAAACCGACTACCTTGGAGTACGTGCAACATTTTTCATCGGAACCCCCCAAAACAGCAGCTGACTCCTCTTCAAGTTCCTTCTGCAGCTCCAAAATATCCATCATAGTCACACTGGGCTCTTCCTCTACCGATAGTGGTTCCACAATTTGTTCCGACATACTTAAATATTTGCTGGAAAACTCCTAAATATAATAAATCAAAACGAAATTTAAATGAATGAGTCCAGAGAAGCTTCGCGCCACTAAAGTTCAATACAAACAAATTTGATTTCTGAAGTAGTGTCAGTTAAACAATGATAATGCAGATCCAGATGAAAGTGGCTTCGTTCGTTCATTTGTGAAACAGAAAAGATTTTTGGTACTGTACTAAAAGAAAAACGGAACGTTGCCTTTAATAAATAATAAATTTCGTAAACTCTTTCACTATTCCGGAAATATTTCGTAAGTTTTTACAGTTTTTATTTACGAAATGTTAGCACAAGGCTAAACGCGTATCATTAATTGAATTTTGCAATTCCTATATTCTCTTATTCGGATCATTTTTTACAGAGATTAGATTAGGAACTTACTGGTTATTATTAGCAATAAAAAGTTAATCTAAATGTAAAAGAGTAAAAGTAAATTCTATTACTGGAACCATTACTCTTATATCTTTCGTAGTAATACTGAAGTGCTTAGCATATACTTGAATTTGAGTGAATAAACAGTGATATTTTTTTTTGCTTAGATTTATTACTAAATACTCTTTTTTTATCTTTAGAGAGCGTCGCTTCTTTTTAAATAATTTTAGTTCCTGCAATGAAGAGAGGTACAGCGAAGATAATAAGCGCTTATTCATTTGAATCCGTTAATAGTTCGCAATTTTAGAAAGAAAAGTTAATAAGTATATTAAGTTCTTAAATCAAGTCCAAATTTCTTCCTTTTATCTCTGGTCATTAAAAAAAGAAATACCGTACACACACCTGAGTTGTACTTACCATAATTTAATTTTGAATCCCATATCATTCTTAATAAATATTCGAAATTGTTATTAACTTTTTTTATTAAATTCCAAATAGCAAGTCAAAATTTTTTTTGCCATATCCGTAATAAATGAAACCATGTTTATTTGTATTAATTTCGTGGAAGAAAGTCATACCTGGCCAAATTCTTGATTTTATTAATACGAGAGTTCCGCATTTTTCGTAATCTACAACGAATGCATATTCTTCAGGTATAATGTCATCTATGGTATCCAAGAAATCAATGGGATAGTTATAATCACTTCTTTTAAGCAAGTTGTAGTTGAATTTATTGCGCGGCTCCCGATAGAGTTGATAATTTTTCAGCTCGACAGCCTCCAATTCATCTAATCCGTGAAAAGTGGGGTTGAAAAAAACACTCCCGTCAATCATTTTATATAGACCGCCCCGTGGCACCAAGGCGCTCTCCTCAGTTATAATATAGACCAAACAAGATAGCCGATCTTCCTCAGTTATTTTATGAATGACGGGTTCAGTAGCCATAATAATCTGATATTCGTCAATTGAAAATTTTGGGTCCTAGGGTCATTAAATAATATTTTCGTGACCAAATTATTTTTTGGTGCATGTTTTGTTTTAAATATTACCAGTTTAACAGAAGCTACTACGCTGGGGTCTCCAGAGAATGGATCAGTGCACAAAACACAAGCTTCGTAGAGGTCTAACTTAGGCGGGGGTAGCATAACCCAATGGTAACAATTGAGGCTATAAAAGAATTTCCTCTGGGTGAAGCAATCATTTGCGTAACCAAAAGCCACATAGTAATCCTTTTCAACTCCTCGAATTTGTCCCCAGAAAAATACGTTCTTGAACTTGTTCTCATTCTGCAAAATACAGAGAGAATTTTCTATTAAAAATGCATTCTCGATACCTAGAGTGATGCCAGAATAGGACATCGAATCTAGTCTTGTGCGAAATTCTTCAATGTTCATTATATAACTCCTTAAATATATATTATTTAAATTCCTTCAATTATTTCGCGTGAAAGAAATCAATCAAAAGAAAGCAGAATGGAGGCCTACTAGAATTGTATCACAAAATCGTAGTTATTTTTAAGCAAGGAGTACGTACATAGTTATATTATATCTTCTATAGAATTATAGATGTCCTCAATACCATCGATTTTACCCCTATGTACATATATGTATCCTAATCTGTTCGACTTAAATATCAACTTTTGTGATTTTTTTAATACGTGAAAATTCAAGCTCTTTTGCCGACCCCACCTTTACACTAATCCATCCTGCATCCCCTTAACTGTTTTTATATGTAAGTTGTTGGTTTTTGTTAGTTTAGTTTAGTTTATTTAAGTTACATATAGTAGCTTGTATTAAGCGAACTGAATAATAATTATATTTTTAAAGAGCTCCAGTAAAATGAGAAGTCCTAAAGTACTCTGTACATATGTATGTATATACATATGACCAAGTAGTGACTACTTTTTAGTGATTCCCCATTCTTCCCGCGTCACTACCAAATAGCGATGATAAGTATATAATTAATGATAATAATTATTATTTCTAATATTTTTCTGTGTTTTAATAGAAATATGTATGAATTATATTTTGTAGAATTTACAAAAACTAGATTTCCATTATTTTATTTTTGCGCAGCTTCGTAAAGTTGTAGAGCTCGTTCTTAATTTTTATATGAGCATTATGTGTGTGGTATTTCAAAATAATTTCGTTGTTTTTTTCGAACTTCAACGTCTCTTGATTTATGGAATATTGTAATAACAAGTTTATTCAATAACTTCTAAATATTTTGTGCATGGACTTCACAACAATTTCTTTATCGTTTAACGAAACTTCTTTATTAAAACAGCAATTAAGGGTAATTTAAGCAAGTCCGCTAAAGGCAATAAAATATGTATGCTCATATAGAATTAGTTCAAGTTAAAAACAACAATAAATTGTAACCATTTTTTAATTTGTGTTGTTGAAAATAATATGAAAATAGAAAAAAAAAATAGAATTTGCCATCACTGGTTAAGCTATTTTTGAGCACATGTCTAGACAGTTGAACGAACGATACCCTTATGTCGATCCGCAAAATGAACGGAGTCAAATTTTATGTTCAGTGCATTGGAAAATTTATTTCGTGTCGGCTGCCTGTGCAACGTTTTGATGATTTTGCTAGAGTGTTTTGTGCAGAAAAAAGTGCAAGAAATCACCAAGAACTGAGATTTTATTTGTTTAAAAGGAACATTTCATTCAGAGTTACTGGAATAAATAGATAAATGGATATGTAATTAACCGAAGGTAAAAAAAATTGCATTGAAGAAATCGGTGATGGCTGTCGTTTCTGCCAGAGGTGCGAGGCGAGCACCCATGTTATTCGGAAAACTTTTTTCCTTTGTGTGAAAAATTGACCTGTGATTAAGTTTAAATTCAGTTTTGTGTGCCACATTTCTTCGTGATCGGGCAATTGTGCTGGAAATTTGTAAATTTACAAGACGAAAGTTCTAGTGACTGCAATTTAAATTACCCCCATTTCCCTTTTAAGGGAGAGACCATTTCTGATAATGATTGGCAAGTGAAACATTTTATTAACCTATTTTTCTGAAAAGTCGAATTATCAAAGGCGACCGTTTCTACCAATGGAGGGGTGCTGCCGTGCTTCCCCATGACCATGAATTCCTTGCAGGGCTTTTGGGAACTTTGCCACCCCTTGCTCACTTTCAAGGTCGTCTGGGTAAAATGTCCTTTTCACCAACAATTTCCTTAAATAAAAAGTGCTTCCGCTCACTTCTCCATGGGCACTACTGAGGCAAAAGGGGGACTAGTAATTTTCCGCGACATCCTGTATTTATGGACGGCAAGCATTGTCTTCAGGGAAGCTGCTGGAGCTGGACAGGTGTAAAATCCGCTTGATATTTAGAAAATTTCCTCGATAAAAACGACATCCCGTGAACGAGTGTTTACGATCAAAAGTTCGTTGACTCTACTTTGCAAAATAAAATAATTTTCGTGAATCGTGAAGCCCACAGCAGGTTCATCATTTTTTATAATTTTGGGATATTTTTGTGGTGAAGTGGCTTCGTTATTTTATTTACGGAAAGGAGATGCGCAGCCATTCAATTCTGCTGATAAGATAAAGAATAACAAAAGAGTGATAACGAGGCCGTGGTGATAAACACTGGCGAAATATTCTTTCAACTCGACTAGGTCAATAGTCTGCAAATATTTAAATTTCAGATCATTACTCATAACATTCACGAACCAGGCAAAATGTGAACAACAGTTGAGTGATGAATTTTGTTTTAATAAGAATTGCAAACTTTTGATAAATTGACTCCACTCTGTCGTTGCAATTGGTATTGGCAAATAATAGATAGAATCCGAATGCTTGAATAAATATTTGGAGTCGATTTTTCTTTATATATTCTTTAATAACGAAGGGTATTCGTATTAGAAATATTTGTTGGGGCTATCGCTTCCGGTCCCGATTAGCGTTATGTACATTACACATTGTAGTTTAGCCCGTCCACAACTCTGACATAATATTGGATTGCGTAAGGATTCAAATCTTCAATCTTACTTAGGGAACAAGCCGTTAAAACATATACAATAACTTGCACTTTGTTTTGAATTAATTAAAAAACGTAAATTCTCATTGATTTATCGAATAGAAATAGTTATATAATTTTCTATTACGCATACGTATTTTTACAGCATAACAAAATGAAATTAAGTTGATACAATAAATACATGCATACATATGTATATCTAATTACTGAAAAATCAAAAAAATATTCTCTAACGTTTATTAAATGTCGAAAAGAATACGTATGACATCGATCAGCAAAGCTGTCAGAGAGAGAAATAGACATATTTATTATTTTTCTTTACCTGACATTAGTTTTAAAGAGATATTTATCTTATTTCAATCAATTTCAACTGTTGCACAATTAACAAAAAAAAAAAATAATTGTTTATTACGTACAGGAGGAAATTTCTTATAAAACAAGTAGCAGGTAAATTTCAAAATACAGATTTAATAATATTGATAACAATATCAATAAACGAAGAATGCTTGCATATCAGTAGAATATAAAAGATTTCAAAACGGTCAAAGAGCTTTTCACTAAAATCACAACTGTTACTATTCCTTAAGCTTAAAGCAATGCCAGATACATATACCGTAAGTAAGTTTCAGATTTTGGATTTTAAACCTTTTCTGCTATTATACCAAACACAGCTCGACTCGACATACATAGAATTAGTTCCCTTGTTACATTATTTCCTTTACCAACCATTGTGCATTCATATTTAAAATTAAAATTTTGTTTTTATAAAAATAAATTGAATAAGTATCAAATTTTATTTTTAATTGACGAATTCTTGCAACGAAATGTTGCCTTGATGTTTATGTTTATGTTAATCTGCATTAAGCGAATTTAAAGAAAGACATAAATACGCTTTTCTAACAAGATAAATGTATATTTTAAAATCGATTTACATAATATGTTTTGATCTCATTGTAATTTCATTAATGCTTCCATCTAGGATTTCACATAGGCAATACGTGACCAAACTTTCCCTTAAATGATACAATTGTATAAAAGAAAACAAATTAATTTCCTTGATTACAACAATATTTAATTACGTTTTCTTCTCTGAAGTGTTTCAAATAGGCCGCTAGCTGCAAAATTGTTGTTGGCTTCATTTTCATTTCCCTTCAAATTTGTATCACTCCGTTCTATTCTATGCGCAAATCAATTTCCATTAATTGTATTAAAGTTGTGCAATTATGTTGTTGGCGCAGTTGGGTTAAAGTTAGAATTGTCAGTGCCATGCTTAATAAAACATTTCTTCCCTCTTTCTTGGGTTGTGTATTTGCGTTCACCTTACAATTAAGTAATGCCTCATATCTTCAAGGAAAATAATTAGAGCAGTGGTGAGCTTTTCTTTTGTTTACCTTTCTGAAAGAACTTTGAGTAGCTTTGAGTTAAGTACTTTTTGCAAATTGTGGGAGATTCATAAGACTGATGCCTTTATTTAGGTAAGATTCTCACAACAAAAGCAAAATTATTAAATGTATGATTTCATCTTAACACCTGATGTAATAGTTTACACAATTATTGTATGAGTATACACGCCCTTTCGAATGACGTAGACGAAATTTTTGAAAAACAACATATAAGTAATCCTTAATTTTTGCAAAGAGTTGTTTTATAAATTGCAATTTTTACGATGTTTAAAACGTCTACTAAGTTGCGAAAAAAGTGTTCCCAAAAATGCAATTATGGAAAAAACTTCAACAAAAAGAGAACAAACAACTTTCTGCTAAGTAAAAGATTCAAGTAAAAAGTATACCAGAGATGCATCATCTAAATGCTATTCAAATCAACGCTACTCTGGAACTACCTGTAACGAAACGACGTGTCTTAACAAATTTTATGTTCATTTAAACACATCAGATAAAAAAAATACAGAAAACCAGTGCTTAAACTACGCCCTAGACATAGTATGTGAATGCAATTTGCGAAAGAACATGGAAGAATTCATGGGAACTCGTCATATTTTCAGTTGAAAAGAACTTTAATTTAGACGGATCCGATGGATTCAGTTTTTATTGGCACGATTTGAATCAGAAAAATTTGTCCGTGTTATGCCGACATTTTCAAAACGTTATGATTAGGGCAGCTTTTAGCTGTTGTGCTGTAATACCAATATATTTTATTAATTATTTCCGTCAGTGGACTACACGAATTTGTTAAATCTTCTTCATGAAAGATTACATGTAAAACAAAGTAATTTTCCAATATCATAATGCAGGCAACAATCACGTGTTCAAATCGACAAAACGATGCTTTGCTGAGCGGAATTTAAGTGTTTTGAATCGCAATTTGAATCTCAAAGAGATCAAGAAATGTTGGCAAGCAATTCTACTCAGTATTTTACAAAGTTCAAGTACAAGGGTTCATACTAAATACTAAATAATTCTAATTTGTATTCATTATATCCTTATAACTAATCTTGCCGCTAAATCGGTTTCTATCTTTCACAATGTGAAATTTTTCATATTAAGTAATGTGACAAATTTTAATACGTCTAAACCAATTTCACTTACAGTATAAATCTATTCTTTATCGAAGTACTTTTTATTTGTTTGTTTACAATGCCATCAATAATAGCTCTTTTACTTTGTTTTCAGAATTACCACTCAAATATCTCCAAGCGTAATTTGTGTTACTACACGCAAATTTTAACGCCGAGCTCTTAGAACACAAATTCAAGGTAAGTTGAGGCCGTTAATTAAAGACATTTGTTTTTCTTCTTCAATTATGTAATGTGAATGAAAATTGATTTCATTGTCAAGTTATGGGCAACTTGTGCTACAACCACTGAATATTTAAACATTGTTTGCCTATCAGTCCTTAGATTTAAAGATTAGTACCGTCTAGTACAAGGCTTTTTATCATTCTCTTCACCTCATAACGAAATAGGTAAATTTTATCCACATTGGTGTAGGTACCGTGAAAATGCCAAGAAGTTAAATCAATAAATTGAGTCAGATGTGTCGGGTATCGTTTGTATAGGGTCGATGTGCATTGTCAAGGAAACATACAGGTATCTTACACGAGAAAATCGTTTATTTAACGGGTTTTGTAGTAAAAATTTTATTAAAATTAGCACTTGTGATAGCCGAACTTTAGTGTTTACAAAATATTTAGATAGTTTAAATGTGTAATAACGTCGGTTGTGCTGTCGTTTATACGCCTCAAAGAAGTATTTTTAAAATTCATTATGACTTCTTATTGATTTCGAATATCCAATTGCAGTAATAGTGGTAAATTGAAAGGATGTGTTAGATGACCAAATTATTTTATTAATTCCATCGTGCATTAAAGGACATCAGATGATCTTGTCCCTCAGATACTTTATTTGCTCATTCTCCAAATTTTGTTTACAACGGGTGAAATTTAAAACATCATTTTATAGTGGATCCAATCGGTTATCCTCTAGCGTAAAAAAGAATTATGTATTTCTTTATAGTTTTTCAAAAAAAAAAAATGAAAATATAGAAACGAATTTACATATTTCTCTTAATAATTTCATTATTCAGTTGTGTTTAAGCTACTTAAAGCCCGGTATGCTGTTGCCAAGAAAAGGGGTCAAGGAAAATAAGCACATATTCCTTGAAGGAAATTTGACAGTAGGTCAAGAAATTATGAAATAACAAATATCGGAAAAATAATGATAATTATTTAAATACTTGGCCCCTATTCTATCCCACTTACCTATATTGAAATGCCCGTATTCAAAATATCCGCAAAATTACTCAAAAAAACTGTCACTACACACGAACTGTCACTTTTACCTCAAGGAATATGTACTCGGACACATATTCCTTGAAGAAAATTTGAATTTTTGGTATACAGCGCCACTAGCGCCTGATAGGAGAACTGCGTTTTTTCCTTGCGAACAGCATACCGCTTTGACAACCGGAACGGAAAAATTTTCCTTGAGCATTCCTTGAGTGTTTTTTTACATAGGTTTTGTATAGGCCAAGAAATTTCTTGGCAACAGCATACCGGGCTTAACGAATTTGCTTTTAATTTGGCTCAGCACTGTTGCTTATTAGACCGATTAAAATAAATGTTCTAGTTGATTTCATCCAACTCATTTCCACAAAAGTGAAAGTGAAGTAACAACGAAATCATGTTCTTAAAAATCATCTTAAAACTGTACAAGAACTTCTTTGTCATAACGCAAGACCTAATTATTGGGAAAAATACATATCACTATGCTTGCGCTTACATTTTGCGAATAAAATCAATTTTCCATGCTCAATATTCACAGAATTTTAAATCAGTTGTTATCCGATTAGCAACAAAATCATGACATGCCATGTAAAGAATAATCTAATTGCGCTTCTGGTGCATTTAATTTCATATTTCCCCAAAAGTTCTATGTATGCAAAACTTCGTTAGGTTTGTTTTTTAATTTCGCACAGCATTTTAATAAAATTGTCTTGAAATGAATTACTTGAGGTATGTGTGTGAATTCAATTGGAATTGGAGATTTATTAAATATATATTTACTTTGTTCAGAAATTCTCTTTCATATATGTATGTACATATTTGCGTTTTTCTTTGAATGATGTTCTACTAACTTTAAAACTTACATTAAATTTTTGTTAAATTTTGTTTTTATTCATATTGGCTAATAAAAACCAAGTGACTCGCAACAAAATATTTCAGGAGATAATAAATATTGTAACCACAATCTGCTGAAGTGCATTTTCTTTGCACAGTTGATATATCATCTTCGCTCAAAAGATCTCTATTCACACGATGATAAAATTAATGAACCAATTACAATAGAAGATGTGCACGCACAACTTAACGATGCAAGAGTTTTTTTCTGAGCAATTCGGTGCGGATGTTCAATTTTGTGTTTTTCTGCGCTGTACGAAAACTGCTACAGCGATTTAGGTGGAGACCGATGAGCACACATAGTACACACAAAATATGCGGAGGCAAACTTCAGTATACGCAATTAGATTTAGCCCCAGATAAATAAAACGGACAAAGACAAATCAAAGTAAATTGAATTGGATTGATTATAAAAAAGAAAAGCAATTAGGAAAGAAAATATGTACCAAAAAATGAAAAAAGACCGGTTTTTTTTTTATTTTAATTACAAGCTGAAGGAGCAGAAATTACTATTACTACAGCTTTAAATAAATTTGATA
Organism: Machimus atricapillus; assembly: GCA_933228815.1. Classification (NCBI taxonomy): domain Eukaryota; kingdom Metazoa; phylum Arthropoda; class Insecta; order Diptera; family Asilidae; genus Machimus; species Machimus atricapillus. Next base: position 57,614,566 of record OW121784.1, read on the forward strand.
GGATCATACATTCAGTGACATATTTAAAGTAAACGAAGGCACATATTTTTGCTATATGAAGCTTAGGGTGTACGCTTCATTGGAATTTCGTTTTGAATTCTTTCGAAACTTCAATATTTTTGCAACAATCTCCAAATTTGTATTATCAAAATACGCCCTATTTTTCTCATAAATATGAGGAGATGAAATATTTTTCTTTTTAATTTTATAATCTTCGGGAAAGATCTTTACAGGTGATCTGTAATTTATCAGGCAAAAATAATCTTACAGAACTGTGTAATGAGTTATAAGGTTTCGTTTTACAACATTGGTTTAAAAATTAATACATATGCACGAAAGTGGAAAAAAACATTTAACTTAAAATCTTATGTGAATTTTTCTCGAAACCCCCCCCATGCCTTTATTTTCGGTCCAAATTTGTCTGCTTTTCAGAAACTCTTTCCACGCAATATAAAGGGTCCGATCTATTCAAAAATTTGGGAAGGAAGGTAAATTGTTTAAAAATTGTTGCAGCTTCTCAATTTGGTGGACCTTCTTTTTTATATTTGAAACACAGTTACAAATAACGTTGTCGATTTTGTGTGATAACTCCCCAAAAGGTTCAAATATAAGTAGTTCCGGCGTTAATGGGATAATAAACAGGGACGAAACGGTTATAAGTAAAATAAAAAAAAATTACAATTTAACTGTTATAATGACGATTTCTTTTGTTACGATATTCTAATAAAAGTTAACAATTGACATTTATTTTTTTCGATCAGGAATAACAATTATCGGATAACTTTTAATATTCAGATCAGGAATAAAAGTTATCAGATGATTTTTATTGTTTTAGATCGACAATAAAAGTTATCAGATGATTTTTATTTTTTCAATCAAGAATAAAAGTTATCAAGTGATTTTAATTGTTTTAGATCAGAAATAACAGTTATCAAGTGATTTTCATTTTTTTTATCACGAATAAAAATTATGATGTGATTTTTATTTTTTAAGGTTAAGAATAAAAGGTATCGAATGATTTTTATTTATTCAGACTAAGAATAAAAGTTATGAGATGATTTTTATTTTTTTCGATCAGGAATAAAAGTTATTGGATGATTTTTATGTTTTAGGTCAGGAATATAAGTTATCATCCTATATATGTAGTATTATCTATTTGAGTTATTTTCCCGTTATTAGCGAACATTTTCTTGGTAACCTTTAACTAGACCTATCAACGGCTCTGAATCTGAATAGAGGACTAGGTAAATAACAATGTTTGAAAATCATTTGAATTAATGTATATAGCATGATAACTTATATTCCTGACCTAAAACATAAAAATCATCCAATAACTTTTATTCCTGATCGAAAAAAATAAAAATCATCTCATAACTTTTATTCCTAATCTGAATAAATATAAATCATTCGATACCTTTTATTCTTGATCTTAAAAAATAAAAATCACATCATAACTTTTATTCGTGATCAAAAAAATTAAAATCACTTGATAACTGTTATTTCTGATCTAAAAAAATTAAAATCACTTGATAACTTTTATTCTTGATTGAAAAAATAAAAATCATCTGATAACTTTTATTGTCGATCTAAAACAATAAAAATCATCTGATAACCTTTATTCCTGATCTGGCTATTAAAAGTTAGCCGATAATTGTTATAAAGCTGTGATTATAAAAAAAAAGTAAAAATAACGATTAACTTTTAATTTTTTACAGTTAAAATTATAAATCTCAAAATTTGCATGTTAATGGAAAGTACATTTCCAACGGATCATATATTGCTACGTGTTTTATAAATCGGACCACTCCTTCTAAATGATTTTTTTATATAAAATTTGAATAATAACTGTTATAATCGGTCCCTGATAATAAATGTATTATACATATTAACGTTTAAATATATTTTTATTGCATGTACTGGAAGTAAGGTCGACTTCTTAAGACATTCTAGTATCATTTTAAGAACTCATTTTAAAGTAGTTTTGTCAATATTCGCATGCAGAAACTGACATTGATTAAACAATTTTTAAACATAACTTCTTGCAAGTAAAGCAATATTCTTGCTCAATGGTAGGGTAACAATATGAAATTTCTCGGAAAACGATATAAAATCATGCACTTGGTAAGCTAACTAGCGAACTAAGGAAAGCTTCAGCGAAGTTCTCTTCCTCTCTTCTTGCTATTTTTACCTTTTGTTGGTGATTTTGTCGATTCGCCTAAAGTGAAATTTGCCAACGGGCTTCAGTTTCATTGTTCACTGTGACGAAGTGCGCTAAAGAAAAATATTATTATTTTAAACGTATTTACGAACTACAATTGCAACGAATTTTTAACGCTTTGTGCAAGTTTTTAGCAGTGAAATGAAAGTTTTTGAGCGTTCGTAAAAAATTGTAAAAGACAGTTAACCGCAGTATGTTGTGAATTTTAGCTGCCGTTGGCCTTTCAGTCGTACCTTGTAAATGAATGGCAATGGATGATGTGAGGATCCAAATAACTTGCTTCTGATTTTATTATACTTATTAACACCGCCCCGTGCACTGTCTCTATGCAAGCATTACATGTCTAATCAATTTCTTTGCGGAAGGCTTCGTGAGAGCATTGCATTTACATCATAATTTCCCATTTGAAAAAGAAAAATAGAAAACACGTTCTCTTTGTTACTCAACCACTGTCGTGCTTCCAATTGCATGTGGGAAAATCGAAAATCCAAGCAGAATATTTATTATTTATCAACATCGATTTTATTTTTAATAATATTCTTCGAGTAACAAACCCGTCTAGTGCACTCACATGTTAATCCCAGGTGGCAATTTTTATGTAATGAGTTCGCATGCCAATGGGTTGTTACTATAAAATCGATCTAGATTCTCGTGCTGTTGACTTTGACATTGATATCGTTTGTTGGTAAGAAGTTTCTTCTATCTATGTATATCAATGAGATATAAAAATAATTTGAGGGCAAAACTGTAGTTTAAATAATACTTGTGTGCTGCGAAAAACCTTCGTGTTTATAGTACATACAGATTTATTAATAACTAAATGTTCGTGTTATTTACTACGATGAAATGCATCTTTTTAGATTTATTTCTAGATATAAATTATAATTGCCCGTTGCATAATTTAAAGCGAACGATTTATTTCCTAAACAACCGGTAATTGCTCACAAATATATCTGTTTTCGAATGTACAAAGAAAAAATGTTTATTTTTGCGAGAAGCATTTGTTTAGCAAAAGCTTTTTGATGTAGGGTCAAGCAAACACTTATTGGCACATTCTTTATCATTTAACCTTGATAAGCAAACACGTGCTAAGTAAGTAACCAAAACAAGTCTACCAAAATAAATATAATCAGCAAACTTCTATAGTAAATGATTAATAATTAAATTTATAAAACCTTTTATTCGGTGATTTTAAAATTGAGCATTCTAATTGGGTTTTATTATTCTATTAGAAGACGTGAATCCAAAATTATGTTTTATTAGTGTTTATAGACATAAAAATATGTAGATAAATTTATATGCATTTGCTTGTAACCTCTGGGATTTTTTTTTAAATCTGTAGAAAATTTTATAGCTTACAAGTAACAAACACAACTAAACACTATTCCCTCTCGAATGGTATAGAATTTCAAACAAATATTTTATTTAAATTGAAATCTGTATATTAAAAACGTGTAATGAGGGTGATAATAATAATAAGCATAATTTAGAAGCTTTTAAGATGTACTTCATTACAGATCGCAACCCAATTAGCAAATTTGGTAGGTGAACATTTGTTTCAACGCTTATGCGCAGTTTTCCCACTAGACTAAATAGTTCGTCATCAGTTTGCTGCGTACGTTTAACTTTACGCCTACGAACAAATTTCATCGCATTCGTGTTTTTCCTGTTATTTTTATACCATGTCTTCGCAGCTGACCGAAACATTTAATCTGCACATGTTCTCTCAATAAGTGATGATTAAAAAAAACACACTACCGCAGAACTACGATCTGTTTAGCTTTCAATGGAAACACCATGAATGATTAACTTAATTTATTAGGGAATTTAATTATAAATCAGGACACGTTATTTACCATTAAATCTTTTGGGAATTATTTGCCTCATCGTTATTAATCGGTTTAGAATCTTTTTATGTCGAGTTCGTTATTGTTTTTGATTCGCATCTTCATACTGTACAATGTATTGAATGGACGAAAAGTGAGAGTAAAACTAGAAACACATTAAACCGAAGCTTTAAATGTTGCATTAGACGTTGAGAATCACTTCAAAAGCTTACAAGCTGTCGCTAATAATCTTGAACCAAATAAGTTTCCGAGGTAGAAATTTGAAATTTTGCTCCACCAGAAGAATAGATACTATCCAATATTTATTTATTTTTATTTTAAAATTGCACTTATGCGCATTTACAAGTTTAAGGTACACAAATAATCGTCTGAATTAGCAAAACTTAAAAATGCGCAAAGTGTGTCCAGCGCCAAAAAAATAAAATGTGACTTGTAATCTGAAAAAACGTCAGCACGTTTGATCATATGAAATATTTGTTGGCAGAATATTTATTTTATACATATGTTCATCTTAAATTCGGAACGCGCCGCGTGTTCAAGGAGACAGAATAACTTAAATTTATAAAATATATTTTTTCCACACGCGTTAACAAAGATACTCTCTGGCAAAAAATGAAAATAAATTTTCGGACTACAGCCAAAAGTTTTCCCATTTTAGAATTTTGAAAGAAAATTTCCTGGCTTGGTGGGTTTAATGAACACATAATATTTTGGATGAAAGAACCAAATTTAAATGTAAACCGTTTTCTGAAAATATACTTAACTTAGCTTGCTATGCTAACATTTGACTTTGAGTAATTACAAAAAATCTAAATAAACACATATACATTTTTTTCTTACTTTGTAGATGGGAGATGTTGATCCAGAAACGCTTCTGGAATGGCTATCGATGGGGCAGGGCGACGAACGCGACATGCAGCTAATAGCTCTTGAGCAATTATGTATGTTACTTCTTATGTCCGATAATGTTGACAGGTGCTTCGAAAGGTAAATTCCACTACATTTATGCTATAAATTTATACCGTTAAGACTTCACTTCTGCAATCAATAGTTGTCCACCAAGAACTTTCCTGCCAGCTCTTTGCAAAATATTCCTTGATGAATTAGCACCTGAAAATGTACTCGAGGTAACTGCCCGTGCCATCACCTATTATTTAGATGTATCAGCTGAGTGCACACGTCGCATTGTTGCCATCGATGGAGCTATCAAGGCAATTTGCAATCGGCTCGTCGTTGCTGATTTGTCTAGCCGCACTAGCCGCGATCTTGCTGAACAATGCATCAAAGTTTTAGAATTAATTTGCACCAGAGAAGCTGGAGCAGTCTTTGAGGGTGGCGGCCTCAACTGTGTTTTGTCGTTCATTCGAGATTGCGGGTCACAAGTACATAAAGATACATTACATTCAGCCATGGCTGTAGTCTCTAGGCTATGCACAAAAGTTGAGCCCAATAGTCCTTGCATTCAGAATTGCGTAGAAAGTCTAAGTACATTGCTCCAACATGAAGATCCGTTAGTAGCAGATGGAGCTCTAAAGTGTTTCGCATCAGTTGCTGATCGCTTTACTAGAAAAGGAGTAGATCCCGCTCCCTTAGCTGAATATGGATTGGTTTCTGAATTGCTGAAGAGATTGGGAAATGCGGCAGGCAGTACACAACAAGGTGGTTCTTCTTCATCGGCACCGCACAATGAAAGCTTAAATGCTGTAACCACTAAGACACAACCAACGGAAGCTAATCGATCCTCACAATCTATTTCAACCACTATTTCCCTGCTCTCAACTTTGTGCAGGGGATCCCCATCAATAACTCATGATCTTTTGCGCTCGAATTTGCCAGATGCTATGGAGCGGGCACTTAAAGGAGATGAAAGATGCATTCTGGACTGTATGAGACTTGCAGATCTGTTACTTCTCTTGTTGTTCGAAGGTAGACAAGCATTGAGTCGCGTTGGCCCAGGAACACAGGGGCAATTGGCTCCTCGAGTAAGACGCGCCGATTCAAACGCAGAGCGAACGCACCGCCAACTAATTGACTGCATTCGTAGCAAAGACACAGAGGCCTTAACGGAAGCCATAGAATCTGGAGGAATAGATGTTAACTGCATGGACGACGTGGGTCAAACTCTGCTAAATTGGGCGTCTGCTTTTGGTACCCTAGAAATGGTTGAATATTTATGCGAAAAGGGAGCTGATGTAAACAAAGGTCAAAGAAGTTCTTCTCTTCACTACGCGGCATGTTTTGGTAGGCCTGGCATAGCAAAGGTACTTCTCAAACATGGAGCTTATCCCGATCTTCGAGATGAAGATGGGAAAACTCCTCTGGATAAAGCTAGAGAACGAATTGATGAAGGTCATCGTGAAGTTGCAGCTATCTTGCAATCTCCAGGAGAATGGATGTCAGCAGGTCGTAGTGATTTGAAGTCTGATTCTGATGACATAAATGAGCCTAGAGGAGATCCGGAAATGGCCCCTGTATACTTGAAATTTTTCCTTCCGGTTTTTTGTAGAACATTTCAAGGAACAATGCTAGGTAGTGTTCGGCGAGCGAGTTTAGGCCTCATTAAAAAAATGGTTCAGTATGCCCAGCCAACGGTACTGAAAGCTTTATGTGAACCCCAATTATCACCAGTTGGGGACCAGAATTTGGGAACCCTTTTGGTTGAAGTTGTAGCAAGTGTCCTAGATAATGAGGTAAGATTTGATCAGTTATTTAATTTTTCTAAAATTATAGAGACCATTGGATATAATTCGGTGTATGTAACTGTATCAAATTAAGATAAAAATTGACAAAATCATTCTAAGTAATGAAAAATAGATTAGTTACAGTTGGCCATCAAACGCGGCTAGCCTACAACAATCTGCCTCCATCTCCATTCCCACCACAATAACTACTACTAGTTCTTCTACCACCACTGCCAAGCAACTACCAAAATGCGGTGCATTAGTTCAATCAATAAAACAGCAGCGTTCCCTAATAGCCCAACGATATATTTTACCACCACCAAAATTTAAAATGGCGGGGGTAAAATCGAATATTTTATATGAATGTATTTGTTCACAATCTAACTAAATGGTTTGTTGCATTCCTTACTAATTAGTTTGAGTATATATTTGATTGAGGTGGTTTAACATTAAATTTATCCTTACACATTAATACTTTTGATTAATTAGATTTTGTGTTGATAGAAGTGGCAGTCTAAATTTCTTTAATAAAAGGCAGTTCGAAATATATGTATCTCAATCGGTTCTATTCCGAAAATTAATTTTGAAATTTTTCCTTAAATAATAAAATATGTATACCCTTTTTTTATTGAAGTTTATATCCTTAAAAAGGTGTACAATTTTTGCGAAATTCTTTTAGTCGGATTAGATGTTTGACATAAATTTAAAATTTAATGATGATTTATTTTCATTGTTTTGGCTACATGCACGTTAAATTTAAATTAAATTAATACGAATGATAATGCTAGAGCTTTTAGCAATAGAATTAGCTAAACACTAATTAAATTATGCAAATACTTTTTTTTTAATTGGCATAATGTGTTTTTAATTTCAAATTAACAACACGCTTGAGAACACAGTTTACTTTTCGGTGAAAATTAATAAAAAACGACTGATAATTTCGGAAAAAAAAACTGTCAATATTTTATCTTTTTTTGATATAACTAACAATGCATGAGCTAAATCGAATATTCAATGTACTTTTTTTATGATGCATATAGCAACTTATAATTTTTTACTAATTTCCTTAGGACGATGAAGATGGTCATTTGGTGGTACTGACAATAATTGAAGAGCTAATGTCAAAAACACAGGAGGAGTTTTTAGATCAATTTGCCCGTTTGGGTGTGTTCTCGAAAGTTCAAGCATTAATGGGAAACGACAATGAGCCGATTCTTGATACTAGTAGTAAATCTCAGCCGTCCATAAAAGCTAGTGAAGAGCCAGCAGCATCAACGTCCACGCCAGCAGCGTCAACGTCCACGGCTACTAATAGCAAGGGCGTTATGAAAAGTAAGTGAAATATACTTTTGCCTTTATCTTTCTCACTATTGATAAAAAAGCTCAATGTGTTGTGTAGGAAATTTTAAAATTTTGTGTTCCATTAAACATTCGGTAACTAGATAACATCTCTGTAAACTTATTTTTCATTCTGTGTAAAACTTTAGTTAATGCAATAAAAACATTAAAGCATTTAAATTAAATCAATTTTTATTCAAAATAAAATAAGTAAAATGTCTTATATCTCTATTATATTTACAGCTTCTGAAGAAGTTGTAGAAGACGCAAAAGAAATTTTGCCAGGAAAAGCCTATCATTGGCGGGAATGGAGCATTTGTCGTGGGCGCGATTGTCTGTATGTTTGGTCTGACTCTGCTGCCCTTGAATTATCGAATGGATCAAATGGTTGGTTCCGTTTTATACTCGATGGAAAACTAGCTACTATGTATTCAAGTGGAAGTCCTGAAAATGGAAATGACAGTTCTGGTTAGTAAAAAATATTTCTTTATCCTCTACTTTCTCAGGTGGGATTGTATTAATAATGCCGATCTTTAATAATAGGCATTGTCTATTAGTTTTCGTTCTTGTTTTTTTTTAACTGCTAATGTAGGACATCGTCTCTTTCCTAGCTCTGCTTGCTGCTCATTTTCTTTCCGGTTTGATAAATTAGTATCATTAATATTAAGAGATCATTTTATTCATTTTGCACGATATTAAAAACGATTTAACTATTAAATTTTTTTCATTATATTGCTATCGCGTAATTTTGATAATGTTAACTAAATTCTACGGTATTACAATTTTGATTTATCGAAAGATATAAATAGGTTTGAGTTTTTTTTCTTTAGTATCAATTGTATACTTATCCTGAATCGGTTCAAAATCAATCTTCTACATCAATGTTATAAATAGATAAATGACTTATAAAATGAAGGCAAATAAATGCATGATTTTAAAACACCTTAACAATTATCGCCAGAAGAAAGGCACATGGATAAATGTCTAAATCCAATAATGCCAACTTGCATTATGGTTTAAAGTTTTAATTAAATAAAGACACTATTAAGAATTTGCTTTATAATATAAATTGTATATTAAAACTTTAAAGAAGATTATTTAAATATTAGCTTACTCCTTTTAAATGTATTATTTACTTCGTACTACGCAGTATTGTTTATTTATTATACCAGTACTTATCAATCGTTTCTATTGCTATGGATCGACATTCCTCTATAATTCAATTACTTTGAATTGCAGCACAAAAATAAGATTTAGCTTCTTTCACTTGAGAAGTTCCAATATGGAATTTTAAAAAATTTATTCTGTTTGCGTGTTAAACAAATGTATAGACGTTTGAAGACACTTTAGATAATATTAGTTCTTTTGCGCAATGGTTCTTGCAGCATATTAATATTTTAAAAGCACAAATTAATAAGTTCATTAAACTAGGCAGAGCACTTGTTTTGTACATAACCCGAAGCGACTCATTATAATCAGTTATTTCCTTTTCTTTGGAATCTTATCTTAATTGATTTAATTTTATTAAAATTATAAAAATAATTTCATTTTAAATTAATCTTCTTTCATGAACACATTTTTGTGTGTTTTCTTTCCAATTTTCTGTTCATAGGAAAGGGACGAGGCATGGAATCTGTATCTAGTGAAGGTGAGAAAGTTTCTTCATATTGTTGTTAACTTAACTATTTACTTTAACCGTTATTCCTCTTTAATATTAAAGACTAGAGTTTTTGGCTTAGTAAATTTGTACAGCTTCTTTGCTTTTATAATTGAATATGAAAATAATTTCACTTTTGTTTCATATCGAATCGGTTGAAACAATTCATATTAGCTTTAATTTAATAAAGTAATATTTTGTTCAACCTTCCACTACTATTTAGAGAATGTTAAAGTTTAAAACGGTAATTTGTATTATTGAATTGTTGCAATTTGTAAAAAAACAGTTTAAGGAAGATGTCATCAATACTATTTCGTATTTAATTAACTTTACAGAGAATAGGGGCGAGTTTTTGGAAAAACTGCAAAGAGCTCGAGCTGATGTACGTCAAGGCACACCCACACAACCTATTCTAAGCATTATCGGACCTGTTCGTCTTGTTGTGGGGAATTGGGTCTTGCAAAGCCAGAAAGAAAATCAACTCCACATACATAACACAGAAGGACATCAAGTAACCATTCTGCAAGACGATTTGGCTGGATTTATATTTGAAAGCAATCGTGGAACTAAGCACACTTTCACTGCTGAAACAACTCTAGGACCAGATTTCGCTACTGGGTGGTCAGCTGGGAAGAAAAAGAAAATCAAAACTAAAACTGAAGTACAAAAGAACCAAGTTAAGAACCTCGCACGGGATTTGTACAACAGGTAAATATTGTAAATCTTAATATCGGTTAAATAACCCATTCGATATTGAATGCTTAATTTTTAAGACATTGGGTTTTAAATTTGTTTTTTAATTTTCGAAACTATCGAATTAATCTAAACTTTTCTCTTCGAGAAGAGCCCCAGTGTACTCCAAAAATAGGTATTTTTTTTCGGTTGAATTGTGGCAAGTTTTCGAAAAATTCTTTTTTGATATTATTTATTGATCATAAAGCTCCGAAATCACGGTGTAGATTTAAAAAAAAGAAAAAAATTAAATAAACGGCGTCCTACACATTTGCTGGAGTTTGAACGAGCAAAGCGTGTATACCGGCCCAGATAGCGTGTAAAATATTGCTGGTTCATTATTTCTGCAATAAAAAAATTTCCAGGAGGATATTAAGATATGGCCTTTTTACTGGAGGTTGTACATATTGCTCGCTCATTTTATTGATTTTTCTGACAGTAAATTTTTAAATAATATTTTTGCGGGTTTTTTACAAGTTCACGGATTATTTAACAATGTTACACATTTTTATTTCATATAAACAATTGGTTCAATCTCCAAAAATATAAAATCAGCTTGGTACCGATGAATTATATTGAAGTTTTCCTTCACGCCAGTTTGAAATACATGATGCCGATCAAAATGCATTTAAAAATCGCAAATGCTTTGACTGAAGACCGAAGAGCGAATAAAATGCTCTTCCCGAAAAAATGTGCTTCGGCAGCCCTTTGTTTATAAACAATAGATTATTTCCTAAAACTGATTTCTCGGAATATAAAACCTCAAGTTAAAAAACAAATTTTTGGCTAAAAATGATTTAACTTCGCCGAACTTTATACTAGTCGCGCAACAGCGAGTCGAGCGTGCAGTGAATATGCGAGCCTAATTTTAAAAGCGTGTAACTCTAAATTGGTTGGATGGTTTCTGAAAAATCTTCAACTGAGGAATTTGTAAATACTGTGCATACATAAGTTTAAGTCGAATTCGAGTGAGGTTTTTTTTCGGAGAACGGCCAAGTCACAGAGACGCTTTTTCTCAGAAAAAATTCGATCGTTCCATACAAAAACTCAGCAGGATGAAAGGCCAAGGGCAAAATTTAGGCTTTGAAATTGCCATTTTCGAGGAGGGTCAACGTTGATCACGAGACCATGTAGAATCGATGAGCATACCTCGGCTTGTGCTAGCCGAATAACCTGTATTTATGAGTACTCTTGGGGTTTAAGTTCAAATAGTAGAGATTTAATACTATTTACACATAAAACTTAATTTTTAAAAAGAAAATTTAGTTTATATAAGTTTCACAACACAGCAACAATAATATTCCTTTTAATTTGTCTGTTCTTAGATATTTCAAAGCGGCACAGGCAGTTCCGAGAGGAGCAGTCGCAAAGCTCTCGAAGATCGTTAAACAAATTGAAATGGCCCTCGAAGAGCAAAGCGCATCTCCAAATAACACGAAATGGCAAGAAAATCTACGCAATGCACTGAATGAATTATCACATTTGCTACATGAAGATGGTGTAGTAAGTGCCTACGAAATGCACAGCTCCGGACTAGTTCAAGCATTAGTTGCTGTGCTCTCGAAGAACTATTGGGACGACGGTTTGTCAAGAAGCAAAATCAGTAAGCTACAGAAGCAAAGAATATCGATTTTTAAACGATGCATATTAAGCAACAAGAGAAATAACGAAAATACTGACTATAAGAACACTGCAGGGATTTTGGTACAGAAACTAGTTTCTGTTCTAGAAAGCACCGAAAAGCTACCCATTTATATGTATGATGCCCCCGGGGCAGGATATGGTCTTCAAGTGTTAACAAAGAGACTTCGTTTCCGTCTAGAAAGGGCAGCTTGTGAAAGCACACTATTTGATCGTACGGGTCGCACACTCAAAATGGAGCCACTAGGTACTGTGGGACAACTTGCTAAGTATCTACTAAAAATGGTTGCAAAACAATGGTATGACATGGACCGTGGTAGTTTTCTTTACTTGAAAAAGTTGAGAGAATCAAAATCTGGAATGATCTTTAAACATCAATACGACTTTGATGAGAATGGTTTGATTTATTTTATTGGGACCAATGGGAAAACCACCGAGTGGGTTAATCCAGCACAATATGGGCTTGTTCAAATTACTAGCTCGGAGGGCAAGCAACTTCCCTATGGAAAACTGGAAGATATTTTGTCGCGCGATAGCGTAAGCGTTAATTGCCACACCAGAGATAATAAAAAGGCATGGTTTGCCATAGATTTAGGGGTATATATCATACCAAATGCCTACACCTTGAGACACGCGCGAGGATATGGACGTAGTGCTCTTCGGAATTGGATGTTGCAGGTTTCCAAGGATGGCGTCAATTGGACGAACTTGATGACTCATATTGATGATAAAAGTTTAGCCGAACCAGGTAGCACCAGCACTTGGCCCATAAATTGTTCCGACGAGACTCAAGGCTACCGCCACATTCGCATTCAGCAAAATGGGAGGAATGCTTCTGGGCAAACTCACTACTTGAGTCTCAGTGGCTTTGAAATTTATGGCCGTGTGGTGTCTGTTTGCGATGAAATGGGTAAAGGGGCAAAAGAAGCTGAGGCTAAAATACGAAGGGAACGCCGACAAATAAGAGCACAATTGAAGCATATCACTACAGGAGCTCGAGTGGTGCGAGGGGTTGATTGGCGCTGGGACGATCAGGATGGAAATGGTGGAGAAGGTACAGTAACCGGTGAAATTCACAATGGTTGGATCGATGTAAAATGGGATCATGGTGTTCGAAATTCCTATCGTATGGGTGCCGAAGGCAAATATGATTTAAAATTAGCAAATTGTGATAATTTATCTGTATTAGAGGGTGGAAACTCAGTTGCCCCACTCTCTAGCACAAAGAAATTAGAGAAAAGTAATGTTTTAACTAGTCGTAAGTCCAGTTCAACCCCATCGCTACCCGAAGCTACTGAGCTTAATCGGAATTCAGTTGCTGCATCAGAACAAGCTGCTTCTGCTGATAATCTGGCATGGAAACAAGCAGTAGAAGCTATTGCCGAAAATGTCCTGTCATCCGCAAAATCCGATATTGTAGGCTCGACTGGAGAAGCCAAAGATGGTTCGGTCGTAGCTAACACGTTGCGCGAACGTGAGAATCATACCGACTTATCAGCTATAAACAATTCAATGCAAGGTATTAATACGAATGTTTCTGATCTCGCAACTATTGCAGAAAATTTAGCTTTAACCGACAATGTGAAGAGCACTAGCTCTGGCGGAACTAGCCACTTGATGCGTCAACAAAGCTACCCAGAAGACACCAAAACAACTAACATTGAAGCTAATAATAAAATGAACGCTAGTAATTCTGTGAATAGCATTAGCAAAAGTTTGCTGGTAAATCTTAGAGGTTCAGGATCTCGAGTTTCTCAGTTTTCATCAGAAGCTATGGAAGTGATCGATAAAGTTCGGGAAGGTGTTGATATGATCCGCAACAATACAAACAATATACTTTCTTCAGACATTTTATCAATACCACCATCTAATCTTCTTGCACCTGCTGTGAAAATAGCACTGCCTAAAACTCAAGACCAACCCCATCAAGGAGGAGCTGCAAGTGTTGGAACAAAAACTGGGGAAGATGCAGGTTATCATTACAAGAAACATTTGGCAGAAAAACACCTGCAAATGGCTAATGATGAATGTTCCGCAAAAGAAAATACAAAGAACACACAAACGCAACAAAACCAGCAGGATAACGTCAATTCAGGAGGAAATATGAATCAACAGAGCACCGTTCCTAGTGGGCAGAATACATCTAATACCGCTGTCTCAGTCTGCAATCAAATGAGCGTCAGCGTTCCCAATTTGACTACAACAGCTGCTTCAGAGAGCACAAGCCAGCCAGAAACTACTACACCCACTGGATTGCTAGAGACTTTTGCTGCAATGGCTAGACGACGAACCTCGCAAGGAAATAATTTCCAGAACAATCAGTCTATAAATAATTCGAATAGCAATGAGCGTGGCAACCAAAATTCTGGAACCGGCTTCTTTCCTCGCGGACCAAACTCTGTTACTAGTTTAGTAAAACTAGCTCTTTCTAGTAATTTCCATTCGGGATTGTTAAGCACCGCTCAAAGCTATCCCAGCTTGTCATCAAATAATGCAGGTAAACTTAATAATAAAGATGTGTTAAAAAGAGATTTTAAATAAGAATTGATAAATTTTTTAGGAAACAATTCTTCTCCAGCCAGTGGTGTACCAACAACAACATCCGGTGGCAATCAAGCTCCTTCATCAATTAACCCCACGTTAACAATGAGTTTAACATCTACATCCAGTGATAGTGAACAAGTCTCTTTAGAAGATTTTTTGGAAAGCTGCAGGGCACCGACATTACTTGGTGATCTTGAAGATGACGAGGATATGGATGAAGACAACGACGATGAAGAAAATGAAGATGAATATGAAGAAGTTGGCGTAAGTAATTTAAATATATGTTTTCTTCAACAACACACCTTTTTATAATATGTAATATTGCAAATATCCTACATACATATATTAGTTAAAAGTAGAAAACCAAGATCAATACGATTACAATTGTCGAGTCAACTTTTGCAGTTAAGGCAGTTAAGGGGTATAAAGACAAAGTGAAGTAATAGCGGCTCAAATAAATTTAGTCTCTCCGCCTTCCTCTCCTCCTGCCAGCCTCGAAAGTTAATTCTGCAAAAAATGCATCTATTTGAGAGATATCAGGCTAATATGGAGCACGAGAATTCAACAAACTAAAATAAGCATTTAATGTTAAGCCACGATTAAGATATTTTTTTAATATAAAAAAGAAAACGGATACTCAGTCATGTTCATGGGTTGCAGAGATTTTTGGTTTGTTTTCAATCAGGTTCAAAATGGTCGATTTAAGAAAAACGCGTTTGAACTTATTATCAATTTAAGGAAAGAAATTACATATATTAAAAGTTAAAAGGTCATTAGATATTGTCGTCCTAAGAACACCAACAAAATATTGGTCCCAATTATGTACAGTACTGTGAAGATTGTTAGGTCTACCTCAATTCTTCGGAAACCTTTAGTTTTCTATGTTGGACAGAGAGGGGGAAATCATTGAAAAAATATACTTGAATCTTGCTTCAGAAAATTAAAGATTCCGACATTTCACATCAATCAGCAGTCTTATTCTTTTTTTTGCTTCTGAAGCAATGTAGCACACAATAATAAAATCAGTAGCGTCAAATGAAATACATCAAAACGAAATTATATGTTTTACTATAACAAATTCCTAATTTGACCAATTAGGCATGATTAACTGGCACTAAGCATGAGCTTAATTAAATTATTTAATGTATGTTTAATTTCTAATGAAATAATATAAATTACTCTCACAGAACACACTTCTCCAAGTCATGGTCTCAAGAAATTTATTGACTTTCATGGATGATGAAACTCTAGAAAACCGTTTGGCTGCTGTTGGAAAACGAAAGTCGTGGGATGATGAATTTGTACTAAAGAGACAATTTTCTGCACTAATACCAGCTTTTGATCCACGTCCAGGACGTACAAATGTCAATCAAACTTCCGACTTAGATATACCATCCCCTGGCTCTGAGTCAGATGTTGCTAAGTCGTCTGAATACGTTCAAATTAGCCAACCAGCACTTTCGCTAACTTTACGTGGCCCTGGAATAGGCGGAGTAGCCGATGTCGAAGTTGAACTGAAAAATCCAGAATGGACTATTTTCCGGGCAGTCCAGGAACTGATGCAAGCAACTCATTTGAGCAAACAGGATAAATTCCGCAAAATATGGGAGCCTACCTATACAATTATTTACAAGGAAGCCCTTCAAAATGAAAGTAGCAGTGGTGATGGACCCAACACCCCTGTGGTATCAGTCAAAAGCGGCGCATCTACGCTATCTCCAAATTCACCGATGCGAACAGGTTTCATAACATCAGAAAATATCAATTGTAGTGTAGACGATGTTCTACAACTTTTGAGTCAATTGAATGCCCTCAATCAAAAGCAAAAACAACGAGAGGATGAACATATTGTGGAATTAGAAGAGCCATCAACTGTTCTAAATTCGGATATTTTCATGAGCAAAAAGATCACCAATAAGCTACAGCAGCAAATTCAAGATCCCCTGGTTTTATCAAGCAATAGCTTGCCTAACTGGTGTGAAGATCTCAACCAAACTTGCCCATTCCTATTTCCCTTCGAGACCAGACAGCTGTACTTTAACTGCACAGCTTTCGGGGCGTCACG
Source organism: Machimus atricapillus (assembly GCA_933228815.1). Lineage (NCBI taxonomy): Eukaryota > Metazoa > Arthropoda > Insecta > Diptera > Asilidae > Machimus > Machimus atricapillus. The sequence goes on from OW121784.1 coordinate 57,631,289, forward strand.
GTCAATTGTGTGGCTTCAATCGCAGCGCGATGTGACCCTAGAGAGACAGCGGATGCCAGGGCTAAGCCCGAGGCGAGACGACCAACACGAGTTCCGAGTAGGCCGCCTGAAACACGAACGTGTCAAAGTTCCAAGGAATGAAAATCTTCTGGAGTGGGCGATGCAAGTTATGCGCATCCATTGCAATAGAAAGTCGGTTTTGGAAGTTGAATTTGTCGGAGAAGAAGGAACTGGCTTAGGACCAACTCTTGAATTCTACGCCCTTGTAGCAGCGGAATTGCAACGCTCTGATTTAGGAATGTGGCTGTATGAAGATGAGAACGACTTAGTCGGTGGAGAGATCATTGATCTGGGTGAAGGAGGAAAACCTGTCGGCTTCTATGTCAGACGACCATCAGGCCTATTTCCAGCTCCATTACCGCAAAACTCTGATTTATCTGAGCGGGTGTCTAAGTATTTTTGGTTCTTAGGCGTTTTCATAGCGAAAGTGCTCCAAGATGGTCGTTTAGTAGATTTACCACTGTCCAACTCTTTCCTTCAACTGCTTTGTCATAATAAAGTACTATCGAAAACAAAAAATATACAAACCATAAAAACATGTGATGATCTCATGATGTCCAGCTTGATCTCAGAGGAGTCCGAACTGGCTGATTCTTGTTCAAAACTTCTCGGTAATGAATTTCCAGAAGCCTGTTGGTATGATGGCGTTCTATCTCAGGAAAATTTAGCAGAAATAGATTCCATTCGGGCAGAATTTTTAAAGGAACTTCAAGACGTTGTTGCAAAAAAACAGAATATTGAACAAAATGATTCTCTAACAGCTGACGAAAAATTGGAGCAAATTGAGAGTTTGAAAGTTATTACTAAATCTGGAGAAGTTTGCCTGGAAGATTTAGCTCTTTCTTTTACATATCTCCCAAGTTCTAACGTGTACGGATATTCATATGCTGAACTAGTGCCGAATGGAGCTTCGATTGATGTTACTATTCACAATCTGGAGGACTACTGTGATTTACAGCTTAATTTCTGTCTGCAAAATGGCATAGCCAAACAATTGGAGGCATTCCATCGTGGATTTTGCCAGGTGTTTCCACTTAATAAACTTGCTGCATTCAGTCCAGAGGAGGCAAGAATGATGATTTGCGGCGAGCAGCATCCTCAGTGGACCCGCGAAGACCTTATTAATTACACAGAGCCCAAGCTTGGATATTCGAAAGACAGGTATGCCTCTTAATCTACTTGTTTTTGTAAAGAAATTAACACTATTCTTTTTCCTTAGTCCTGGTTTTCTACGCTTTGTGAATGTTTTAATGAGCATGAGTGGGGCGGAACGCAAAGCTTTTCTTCAATTCACAACAGGCTGCAGCAGTTTGCCTCCAGGAGGCCTGGCTAATTTGCATCCCCGCCTTACAGTCGTGCGGAAGGTCGACGCTGGTGAAGGCAGCTACCCTTCGGTTAACACCTGTGTACACTATCTCAAGCTACCAGATTACCCAACAGAGGATATCATGAAAGAGCGCCTCCTGACTGCAACGAAAGAAAAGGGATTCCATTTAAATTAGACTACGATACTCTACTGATACTAATAGTTTCCTAGTTTCCTCTATATTACTTACTATTTAGTTGGAAGGAAATTTATATAACTCCTCTCGATATATTTAAAATAAAAGAAACTAAATGTAAATAGTTTTAATTTATTTAATAAACAGTTAATCGCCAACGTCGCTATTATTTCTGTCTTGTTAGGCGTTCGCTAGCATAATTTAAGCAGTACAACAATTGCGTTCTCATTTCGCGCGGGCGCTGTTTGCACCTCACATACGTTTTTATGCATTACATTATATCCACATACACAGAATGTTACTCGGTGTCTTTTGCGCGACAGCCAAACGTGCATAGCACCCTCATAAAATCTATCTAGAAAATTTTGAATTGTGTTTTACTAAACTTCAAGGCAGCCACGAGAGGACTTGATAAGATACACGGACTCAGGAACACAATGCAAATCTGACTATATATTTTTTTCTCATTTGAAAATTTTCACTCTAACCAGATATGTATATCCAATTAAAAGCAATAGTGGTATTTACTAACTTCTTATGGAATATACGAGTTTGTAAGCCCATACAACTATTGATGTGTAAAACTAAGCATTTTCCAGAGTTTCATTTTTAAGCGTTGTGACATTTGAAGGACTAATAAAGCACGTAATTCATAGAGGTATCTTTTCTTATTAAAATTTAGTTGAGCCGACAAAAATATTTCTTGATTTGTTAACAACCCAGCAGTTGGCACAAGCAATTGAAGCTGACAGAGGGTCTTGGGTCATTTACGTTCAAGTGCTTTGTTTATAGTCTTAATACACGTTCCAAAATAAACATTTCTCATTGCTGAGCTGTTGGATGATTCATAGAATTGAATGAATTTTATAACTGTAAAAAATATTTGTGATTTTAACAATTGTTTGAATGTTTAGAAAATTGTGTATTTACGCATATCAAAGCTTTTTAAAATGTTTGCAAAGTTATATCATAGACAAATAATAGATAGATATCCATTCTCTTACAAAAAATTGTTCCTATGAAAATAAATCTGAGAGGAAAGCTCATCCAGTTCAACTTCCTTTAAGTTTATGTGCGTGAGATAATTTTAGAATTTCTCAATTCACAAAGCTGTGAGAAAACACTGCATCTTTTTCAAATTTCTGTTGTTCTGCGCAAAGGGCTTGTGGGACTGCCCTAACGTGAAGCGGAGGGAGTTGAATTTTTCTAGGAATCCTCTTAGTTGCGTGCTCTGCTCAATGAAACAAGGACACTGATTCATGAGATTTGAATTATCTAGTGAAACTGCAATTTTTTGTTTTAGGTGATTTTCATTTAAAACTAAAGAATGACTTAAAAAAGAATTTCGATTATGATGCACCGGCCCTTACACTTGATGGATCAAGCGGAGGCAAATTGTAGGCGTCAATCAACGCTGCGAAATTGACAGCTTTTTATATAATTTTATAGTTTTTCATATCTAATTTATATTTTGTACTCTTTTTCGCCTAATATTAGGGACTTTTGTACTTCAAGCTTGTAAGCAAGTAATAAATTTAATTAATTCCTTTTAATCAATCCAAAATGCATCTTTAGTAGATTGAAATTAAAAACGAAAAAATTGTAGAAACTATTTTTTTAAACGAATTTTTTAAGTCAATGAAAAACCTACAAAAAAAAATTCGGAATTTCATTAGATCATTCAAACCTCATGAATCTATCCGTGTCTTTTTCCCTTGAAGATTTCATTCATTGGTTGAGCAGATCACGCAACTCAGAGGATTCCTAGAAAAATTCAACTCCCTCACGTTAGCGTTAGAGCAGTCCCACAAGCCGCTTGCGCAGAACAACAGCTGATGGACGGCTAAAACTCGAGAGAAGAGGAAGAGTATGTCGCCGCCACGCCGCGCTGCCGCCCGCGCCATAGAAACCATGCTGCCCGCGTGCCGAGCTAAAGGAACAATTCTCTCTCTCTCCCGAAATGATATATCGAGCCACGTTAGGGATGTGTTAGTAAGATCAGGCGACATCAGGCTACCAAATTGAAAGCTCAATGGATTGAGCTTTAGGCCCAGAATGGAAATCTATGTGTTATTTGTCTATGGTTATATCTCCGCAATAAATTCACTTTTAATGATCCAAATCCTTTTTTAGAGCGGTTACCTTGTAGTTTTATGAATCGGCGTTAAAATTTTTATCATCCGTCTACTGCTGTGCTAAAAGTTAAGAAAGTTTGAAAAAATTATTTATGATAGACTATAGAGGCTTAGGGTTCATGAATCTGATTAGAAACAAATTTGGGTCCTTTGTATCCACATGGCGTAATGCATATGTATAAGGTATAGTTTTGAAGCTTTAGTGGATTTTCCTATAGAATCTTGAATTTCAAATAATTCACAAGATGAAAGAGGTCAGCATTTCCTAGTTGCTGAGGTTCAAGGGGTGAGGTTGCGGCAGGGCATAAAACGTAAAGATTTTAGGCAAGAGGTAAGAATGTGGGTGATTTTGAGTCGCTGAGTTAATTCATCCATAAACTATAAATGATAGCCATAGAGGAAAGTTCATGAGAAATTAAGAGCATTTGCCTAATTCTTCTAACGTGTAGCACAAACCAGTAAAAGGTAATACAAATTTTTAAGCTTCCGATATGTAAACTAGAGAAGCTTGCAAAAACCGATCATTTAAAGTGAATTATTTTTCGCGGCATTATAAATGTTCATAAGTTTTAGAATTTTTTTGGATTAACCTTAATACTTTTGATGGGTACAAGTTCCATGTACCACTGTTTCGAATTTGTCCATGGAACTTCCATTAAACACCACAAAAGAGGGCTTGAAATAAAATAGATTAAATATTCTGTAATTTATTTACAATATATATAGTTTCATGAGAGCTTTTTGAGTCGCTGATTCCAAATTCGAGGTATAATTAAGAAAACGTTTTAATACTAAATTTCATTGAAATATCCGAATCAAATAAAATCTCCAAATTCAAATATTATTTGAATAGTTTTAGAAATGTTCAGGTTTTTGAATGCGATTCGATTTTTATCCACTGATATGAATGACTGTTATTCAAAGCCAATGGTCACAATTGTCGGTATATTTTATTAGGTTAATTCATTTATACAAAAAGAACATGGAAGGAAACTTAGGGTTTCTAAATCAGCATTCGATACTAAAAATCTATTTTGGATAAAGAATATCATAGTGGCCTGGTCTGTAAAGAAGGAATACTTTCGGTCCGACTCCTTCGGGGAAATCATGCGCTTTGACTTTCCCACCCTCTCCACGGTCCATGTATTCGACTCGAACTCCTACGCTAAGGGCAGTGCATAGGGCAATTATGTGGATGTGGTCGGACTCTTTATACATTGGTTCGACCTCTTGGTGGCGAAATTCTTCAATTGTATAGTTGCCTTCGATAAAATTTTGATAAAAGTCAGCACCCTCTTGCAACTGACCGGATGTAATGAGTCTCAGGTATACCACCACATAATCAGAGTAGCCCTGTTCATTAAAGAGCTTATGAAGCTCCTCTTTAGAGTTGGTTTCAGTCGGGCTCACCTTTTGAATTACTTCCATAAACTGAAATTTTTTAAAAATTACTATAAATTGATGAGTAAGAGTCGATGTCTCACGGTTTCATGAAAATCCTCAAGTGTGAATTGAGGGAATCCTATTTCGACTAGTTTGTCTTTAGATTTCTGGGCAAGATCCTTAAAAGTATTGTAGTCTTCTTGATTGCTTCTCAAATATTCAAGGTAAGCATAGGCAAATGCGCGAAAAAAGCAATTCCCATCTGGCCGAGTCCGGCGAATTGATTTGTACTTAGCACATAAGTCTCGTACCTTCGATGCGTATATATCATCGTCTGTGTACTCTTTGTCCAATGTTTCGACGGTTTGCAGCTCGCTTATGAATGGTATAGTATCACTTATCTGAAAGAATCAAACTAGTCAGCGTTATTTTCGCACGACCCTAAAGGAAATTATAACCTCTTTTTCAATTTGACGTTGTTGCTGCAGTATTAATTCGTCTCGATTAACAGAATCTGTTCGATCTGGATTATCCATTTCACCACTTTAATTTGATGCAGCACTAAATTAGCCGAACTTCACAACGGTTTTTACTCGAAAAATGCAGATAAAAACTTACGGATCACAATTGTTGTCAACTTTTATGTCATTTGTTTTGATGTCAATATAACAGGCATACCAATCAGAATACCAAATGACTTTCGAAAATTCGAAATTATTCAAATATTTTGGCGAAATTGGTAATGCAGAACTTCACATTCTGAAATTCTGTCGTTCGTTGAGGCGTCTTGAAGTGAACGTTTCTATTCTAGTTCAGATGTTTTAACAAGCGAACGTGAATTTAGTTTTTTTCGAGACGCAGTTCCTCGCCAGCGAACTCTTAACTCACAAACAACCGACGTGACAAACGTTCGAGAAAAGGAATCGTCTGAACAGGCACTAATTCCACATATTAATTTTTTGGGAGCAAAATAATATGCAATTTGAATTTATTTCAGGAAAATTTAAAATTATATTAAGTGGTAAGAATTGAATATAATTATAATGTAATTGTCATTCTTAACACGCAAAAAATATATCAGCATAAATAAATCACGCCAGTCCTTAACTAATCTAAATTTTTCCTTGTATAATGGCGTGAAAATTAAGAACCCTATCCAAAAATTTCGAAATTTAAGCATGGCAATGCCTCTGTTGGCATTTCGTGATCCTTCTTCGATGTCAAGTCTCTTTCCGGTCGGTGCCGTAACATGTAAGTGGAGCGAATTCGCTGTCAATTAATAATTTCCAATCATCCCCGATTTTATAAGTTTCAATGTATACATTTTGTGATGCCACGACAGATAAAAGATCAAATAATCTAAATCCACATAAATATTTCTGCTCTTCCTGGAAAAGTAGGGAATATCAGACGCTTTCAAAGTGACAGCTCGGTCGGCTCCCGAAATGTTTACGTTCAAATTGCCCCCTAAAACCTCCCTTTCTAGAAATTTTATCAATCAGAAAACTTTCAGTAATGCTTCCCTGTTTTAAATTTCAGTGGCAAAATGAGGACGATCAACTCAAATCAATGCGTTAAGATCCCTAAAGATATTAAAGCGAGCGTGAAATCGCGGAATGTGACCATCACAGGTCCCCGTGGTTCGCTAAGGCGGAACTTCAAGCACTTGGCTTTGGACATCTACATGATTAGTCCCCGAATCTTGAAGGTTGAAAAATGGTTTGGTACCAAGAAGGAACTGGCTGCGGTGCGCACGGTTTGCAGTCACATAGAAAATATGATTAAAGGTAAAGTAATCCTTTCTATTCCTTTCAATAAATTCTTATTTTTATGTAAATATAAGGTGTAACCAAGGGATTCCAGTACAAGATGCGTGCTGTATACGCTCATTTTCCTATTAACTGTGTAACTTCCGAGAACAACTCAGTTATTGAAATCCGTAACTTCTTGGGTGAGAAGTACATCCGCCGAGTGAAGATGTCTCCAGGAGTTACAGTCGTCAATTCAACAGCACAGAAAGACGAACTTATTGTTGAGGGCAACGACATTGAAGCTGTTTCAGGATCAGCTGCGCTCATCCAACAGTCTACAACAGTGAAAAACAAGGATATCCGTAAGTTCTTGGACGGTCTTTACGTCTCCGAGAAAACAACTGTTGTAAAGGATGATATCTAATTTTAATAAAACAGATATTGAATAAGGTCAACTCTTTTTATCTGAATATCCCAAATTCTACAGAGCGGCTGACTCGACAATTTTGTAAAAGAAGTGAATAATATTAAACACTGAAAAGAATGTTACTGTGACATTTCCACTAATTAATCTTGCTGTAGTCATGAAAAACTGCACATATATAGGACACATCGTTGAAAGGAATTATTTTATTACCTTTTCCTTTAATGCCTGTCCATGTGAATTATTTAGGGCAAGACACACTGCGTTATTTTAATTCATTTTGAATAACTCTTTTGCAGACACTCGTCAGTGAATAGATAATCGTTATTTTTTGTTTTATTTTGATAATCTCCAATTTGAGGAAAGAACCCATTTCTTTTGAATTTCAGATAGGCTTAAAACATACCATAAAGTTAATTCATTATTTATTTAACTTTCGAAAAGTCTAGATCTAACATTTAAATCTTTAGAATTACATTCCAAATCTAAAAGACGTCTCTCGTTGTATCAATTTTTTAGATTGATTTTATTTTAGATCCGCCATTAAGAATTCTCAAAATAACTAATCAGACTGACTTTGAAGTCAGTTGTAATATATGTATATGTACTCAGATATATTACAACAAAGCCATTTTTAATTTCGAAACATTATAAATCTGCGACCCTCAAAGGTCCCATATAGCCGTTTCGTACAGAAATTCCAGATAATTTTTCGCCTTCCTTCTATTCTCTCTGCCTTTCTCCCAAGCTTTTAAGCTTAAACAGATCCTCTTATTAAACATGGGACAAATGATCAGAGGTTTGGAAATTCGAATTGCAATAAAAGTCTTAAACAAGGCGGAATTGCAGTAAATTTAATAGAACACTATAAATTTCTTCTCAGTATTTTTTTTACTGTTTTCACCGAAAAACTCGTAATTTAGAAGTTTCCACAATGTCATTTCCTAAGAATCGAAATATTTACATTAAAAGTCATAGATTGTTGAAAGAAAATCGTTTATTCATACATGAAATAAAAACTTAAAAAACTGACTTCCCAGCGCTCGAACACAGTTAATATAAATGTAATCCGGCAGTATTGGTTGTTTCAACCTTTTGTTATGAATAATGTGAAATGAATTTAAAATTATAAAATGAACTGACTTCAATGTCTTTTAAATCTAGAAAAAAAAAATATTTACAAGAAATACAGTTGCTTTTCGAGAGCATTTGATGGTGGCTGGTGGATATTTTGTGCAACAAGAGTAGCTAATTTCTTGGCATACTGGCAAACAGCAGGCACTCGAGTAGTGCCAGACCAATTGTAGTACAAATGGGTCATTTTGTACGTTAAGATTTGCATTCTGTCCGGCTCCAGTCCCATACTGTCGTAAACGACATTGTAACTCGTTGGTGAGACCGTGCCTTGTCTAACTGATTGAGACACTAAATAAAAATCGTATCTCTCTGGAAGTGTTATAACATCGTCTACTATAGTTCCTGGTTCCGGATTTTGGTTCCGCTCTGAGAACAATCTCGTATTGCCCTGCTTTGAAACAATTACGAAAGCAAAGCGCGGACCAGACTCAATTTTAGCGCTCTTATAAATCGCTTTAAGTCTCTCCACCAGCGTATTAACCTCGTGTGTGATAACCTGACTAATCTGTCCATCTCCGACACTATCACGGAATAACAAGATTCTATTCGGCAGAGTTCCATGCTGAAGTCTGTACTCTTGTAAGGCTTTTGTAATGCTGACAGATATTTCGTTAGATAGTTGATCGCTAGCATGACAAGGAGCAACGGTACTGAAGTATTTCGCTTTTAGTTTCATATCCATCGTCGCGACTAGAGCTCCGAAAGACTTTTTTTTATCTTTTGTGCTTCGACACAAATCGTAACCTACTGTCATTAAGCCAGAAAGTGGAAGTTCGATCATCCACGCTGCTGAACCTAATTTACAGTTCATTTGAATAGCGACTTTAGTAGCCACAGACATAAGAGATCGTGGATTTCCTCCCTTAGGAGTGACAGTTTTTGCTACCATCACCTGTGAAGGTATTGCTCTTTCCACACAAGTCTTCTTCTTTATGCTGCCATACCTTAAAAAATAGATTACTGTAAAATAACATACAAACAAGTGACTAATTTTAAAATATTACCTTTCAGCATTGTTATTTGGAACAATACACATGACCATCTCGGGATCCTGCTTACAAGTATTTTCAATTGCCGAAATGTAGGAATGAGTTCGATCATCGTAAAGTGGAACCCTAAAAAATAGCCAAGTCGAAGATACAATTTGATCATTTTACTGCAGTCAATTACATTTGAGGAAGTCTGATTGCCATGCCCATGCCTCTGCCAGCTTGAATAAGGCAATCTATGAAATCCTTGGCTGCACGTTCATTTTTACCGGGTAGTATGAGTGCCCATCGCTTCAATTCGGCGACAGTATACATTGCACTGTCGCGGAAATGCCTTTGCCAGTCGGCCTGATCTCCTGCGGAAACTCTGGAAAAAGGCAAAAACGAAATATAATTGACATTGTTCGTAAATTTTTACCGTACTTTTTCCCTCTTGCAAATACTATATTTTCAGGTTTTAAAACCCTTCCGCGGAATTGCACTAAATGCGAATCCAAATTCATATTCCATTCGTGTAAAATTTCTGTACTTTTTTCAGTTGAAGCAAGTCTTCTATTAAAAGCTCTTAAACGATCAATACGTCTCGGGGGGTTCAGCCTTGTGTGTTCAGACATCGCTTTCATTAACCTAATAAAGGTGAAAAAACGGTAACGCTGCAAGCCCTACAAATATTCTTAAAATTTACTGAAAGTTTGTACGCATCGTGTCATTCAACCCCGTTGCCCTGCAAAGCTCTGGAATAAGGATACAAATTTCACTCTGACCCGCTCGAATTTGACGATCTTTTGCTAGTGATACTAGTAAAGGCTGCGCTGGATCACGAATGCGAATATCATATTTCTAAAAAGAGAAAAAAAAACAATCTTTCAAATATTCAAATCAATTTTGTTTTGATTAACTTGCCCTTTTATAATATTCGAGAAAAGATATTGTTTCGTTCTTGAGCTGAAAGGTTTTTCTGCAGTCTGCATGAAAATCGACATCATCGATACGATATGTTTTATTATTGTAGTCTGTAAGAACAGTCGTTCCTGAAATAACCAATTATATGTTATTTGTTATACTAGATTTCATTATTGATGCAATTGTCTCTTATGCATGTATTATATTTTGAATATATACAGGATTAATCAACGTTTATTTGGAACCCACCCTTTAAAATCTGATCAAACAAAAACTCGCAGAATTAGAACTATAAATTTTTAAATGGATGCAGATCATGCGTGATCAAACGCTGTTTTCTCGAAATCATATATTCGTTATTCGAGCAATTTTTATCCGATTGAATGATTTCTTATCGAAAAACACAGTTTTTCCAAAGTAACGCCATTTTGAGCCAGGATTGTAATCAGTGGTGAGTGGTGAATGCGAGTTACCATTCTGCCTGTCAGATTAAGATTATCTTTATTCGATTTCTTGAAATAGATATCGAAAGCACCTAATGCTACATTGTATTGAAAGTAACATTGTTATGTATTACCAGAGATAACGAATATATAGATGTGCAATCCAATGGAAATTTTTCGCATCATGAAATTAAAGTTTCTCAGGAAAAAGGCTTTCGTTTAGAATTCGTTTTTTATGGGCCACTCTCTTCAGTACTAGACGGAGAGCCCGTGAACAAAAATAGCTCTGAAATGACGAAAGACTGGTTTTGTTACAGTCGATTTCAATAGAAGTGTAGAGTCATAAGCTCTGGTCGGTCAAGCGATGAGTAGGACAGGTGTCTTAGCAAACATGTAGCAAAAAAAAAAAAAAATGCATGCAATGAATTGACAAAGGTTAAACCAAACATGAAACGATTTGTTTAGTCGTATAGATAATTAAAAAAATGGTCAGTCAGTCTCTAGATAAGACTGAGACCAGTCAGTCAGGTTACAAGGATGCGAAATCGCACGCGCACAAATTTTATCCATCTTTTTACATGAGAATTTCACGTGGGAATGAACAGACGCTTTTTAACCGAATGACCGCGTGCGATTTCGCATCCTTGTAACCTGACTGACTGGTCTCAGTCCTAGGTAGAGACTAACTGACTATTTTTTTAATTATCTATACGACTAAACAAATCGTTTCATGTTTGGTTTAACCTTTGTCAATTCATTGCATGCATTTTTTTTTTTTGCTACATGTTTGCTAAGACACCTGTCCTACTCATCGCTTGACCGACCAGAGCTTATGACTCTACACTTCTATTGAAATCGACTGTAACAAAACCAGTCTTTCGTCATTTCAGAGCTATTTTTATTCACGGGCTCTTGGACTATACGAATAAATGGCCAGGTCTGGTGCTGCGGGAAGGAAAACGGCAAAGAGCGGCGCCGCGACTCTATAACCCTTGTGCGTTGCGCCAAACAGAACTCGAAAGGACAACAGAAGAGAAACTGGCGATGTCTCCGCTTATAGCCGTAGTAATATGTTATCTCTGGTATTACATTACAGTTGCGACCGGTGTACTCTGCATGTGCTTAGACTCAATGGTGTGAGCATTCTGCCTATCAAAGCTATTCACCATCTCATTTTCAAACGATTGTGATAAGTACGGTGAGTTCGAGCTTTCGAAAATTCATACAATACCACAAGTACGACAATACTATATGTTTTTCTGTTAAGGTTTGTTGAAAGTTTTCTCTGTAGCATTTTTGGGTAAACCTACAGAATAATGCAACATATGAAATATAAATATACATATGCCAAAATATAGAAATGATTTCTCAATCAACTGAAAAGAAAATGTGGCCGTATCTTTCTTGTCCTAATTATAACAATATAAAGTAACTAAATGTCTGCTATTGAGGAAAATAACAGAATTCGGAGAGAAGTATGGGATAACCAGGACATTTCGATATTTCTGATTTACGGTTTAGTTATTAATTTTATTTTGAAATTGGGACCGATTGGCGTTTCTGGTATCTGTGTATCGTGCAAAACATAAAACATTTTCTACTTTCGGTGTTCTGTATTTATCTCTACTCTTAAAGTAGTAAGGCAAATTGTACTTACCTAGAACCGTTCTTTTGAAATTGTCTTGATAATCATGGCGATTCTCAGATATACATCTGTTAAGTATGTCCCAAAGAGTTTCAGTACGCATCACTTTATGAGCTATCTCAGCGCATAACATAATATCCTGTTCATGTTGCCTTATAGAAGTAGTATATCCAGGCCAAAGTTGAAGACGGTACTCATGTATATCAATCTTAAAGGTTATAGTAATATTTATAATATGCAAGTAAAAAACTTATGTTTATAGTACCTTCGCTAAAGGGTCAAAAAAATTTCTTCCCACAAGTTGGAGTTTAAGTCCCTCCATAGCGCGCCGCAGAATTATATTCAGAACTTGCAGCGACTGCCACTCGCTCATGGTAATAAGGCCAACCAATTTAACAGTGATTTTACAAATGTCACCTGACTTAGGGTCGGTCGACTGTAATTCAATCTTATCATCTCGTAACTTAGTGGTTGTAAAAATTTTGGTTCCATCGAACAAGTAGCCACCAAGTATGGCCTTGTGTTGGTTTAGGGCTCCGCGTTTCATACGTAATACTTCAAGCTCTGGTGTGAAATCCACGCGGTACTGGTAAATTTTCCATGATGGTTTTGTGAGAAGACGGAAATAGTTCGCCAGAAGAGTGACTTCCTTTCCCGAGTTGCCCTTCTTGCTTTTGAGGTTTTTCGGGCGTGATTGCACAATCTCGTAACGACTGCGCACATCATACTTTCCGCGAGCATCTCCTCCGCGAGCATCTCCCCCTCCTGCGTGAGCTACAACAGCAATACATTAGCATAAATCTTTATACACATATACAGTGTAAACTCTATATAGCGAACTTCTATTTAACGAAACCACTCTCAATAGCTAAACAATGCATCATTATTTAGACCCCAATAAACATTAATTTCACTGACCTTCAAACACAATACTGATGAGTCAGAAATATTTCGTACGTACAATGGAATTCTTAGAAATGTGTTTATTTGTTTATTGTTGCCTAGCTCTTGTTTACTTACTGTACTTCCTACTTGTCGTCTTTTTGCTATGGGTTGTCTTTATGTTATCTTATTCTTAGTTGCTTTTAAATTTTGCAACTGTAAACATGAGGACTACAACAAAGACTTTGTGTATTGACGAAAAAGTGTCATTAATTCGCGCGATAGAAAAGGGAGAAAAAAATGATGTTGCAAAACATTTTGCAGTTCATCGACTGTGTCTACCATTTGGAAGAACAAGGAAAAATATCTTTTAGTCAAAATTAAAACCACTTATTCGTAAAATTATATTGTTTTCTTTTACTCTCCGTTTAACGAAAACTCTTTATAACACAATAAAATACCCGGTCCCTTCAATTTTGCTATATAGAGTTTACACTAATTATATAGGGTGTTTTGCTAGGGTCTGAACAGGGATGTGTAAATCGATCGATCCTACATGATCTCCTGATCAACGTTTATTCGGATCCCCCTCCCAATAAAATCAGTCCTTCACCCCTAAAATCTCAATTGAAACTTTGGAGGGTTTGGAGGGGTAAACCTAAAAAACGCTTTATAAGCTCCTTCAGAGATAACTAGAAACCTTTCTCATCCAATGTCTGGGCACCAATGTAAGAAAATTTTGTTCTTTCGACAGCCAGTGGGGCTTCTTATCATATTAGGGACTTTTGGTTTAACTTCCGTTGAGGGTATCGAGATCCGCACGTTTTTTTCTAGTAGACGACAGAAATTTTTTCTCAGATAAAATTTCCGCCATGTGGTCTTTCTCAAACAAAAAAAAAAAAAAAAAAAAAAAAAAACCGCGAATCCGATGCGTTGGCAAACGCTATGGAACCTATGTACGTTATAAAGACTTCTCACTCCAACAATTATATTCTTATCTTTTTTTGACCATGATGCGATTATTCCTCCAAATACCCTTACAATTTTACTAGAAAAAATGTTGAGGCGGAGCTTTGAATTTGAAGGAATTTTATCTCAGCATACAGGGTGCACAAAAATCAAGAACGAATAACTGTTTTATAATTGATCCTTAATGCCAAAATTGTTAATTCACTACATGTTTCAGCCCAATTTTTTATATATCCAAAAAGCAATTGGTTCAATATGCCACAATTTATCATAAATTCCCTAAAAACAATCTAAAAGTGCCGCTCTGCCCATTAAAGCAAACCGATCGCTAGAGCGCCTCACGATACAATAGTTTGAAGCTGTACAAATAGCATGGTACCGAATACCTTAAACAGATAATCGATAACTTAGTTGATTCTATTCACAGAAGATGCGTTGCAGTAGTTAAAAACCGAGGCTATGCTATAAATTACTATTTTCGAAATCTCATATAATATTTTGTTTCGTTAGTTTCGTCGCTTCAAAATTTATAACGTGAAATACCTTAATTGTATCACTTTTTGATAACCTTTTGATAAATATATTAACTGTAAGATAGATATATATTTGTACTTTATTCTAGTGTTGTTTTCTGTTCTTACGTTGATGAAAAAAAGTGGAAGAAACAATTTCTGAAGTTCCAATCAGTTCGTTTTGACCGCCAATGTGTGTTTATAGCATTAGCAATCTTATCTTTGACCCATGAACGCCCATGTTCTGCATTCCGAGTGAATTAAATCGAAAAGAGCTTGTAAAGCTCCTTTTCAGTTGAAATTCCATATAAAATTCTTAAAATTTTCGTAAAATCATTTTAGTAACCTCTGACTTCAACTAAGTTTTTCACTTAAGGTGTTTAAATAATTCGATTAGAAAAATGCAGTGAAATATTGAACATTGTGAACACCACAAAGAGGCGCGAAACCTCTCCACACTCGCCTTCACGACTGTACGCTTCGCGGCGTGAGTCTGCAGCGAGCATTATATGGAAAGCTCCTTTTGAATTGGAAATCCTTAACAAAACTCTTGAAATTGTAAAAAATTTGCTTCTAATTTTTCATTCAAAGCGGTTAAAATAATCGATCGAAATATTTTGAAATTTTTTTATGGAAAAATTAATCAATATCAAAGGTTACTGAAATGAGTTTTAAGAATTTTATTAAGAACGCGTGCAAAACGAGGATGCGCCTAGCCGCGCCACGCTGCGATTCGTCAAGAGTCGAAAATAAAAAATGTTATATGCTATGCTTACTCAAAGTGTGCACAACGGCGATGCGACTGCGCGAGGTGCCTTGTTGTGAACACCTAGTAGTGCGCTTCTTCGCGCTGTAAATCTCGGCGCTGCGTCGCGGCGCATCCTTATTGTGCACGTGCCCTAAGGAAACTATTTCGACTTAATTTCACTCAGAAAATGGCGTAAGAAGTCAAAATCGATTGGAAACAATTGAAGTCAAAGGTAACTGCGCTTTTCGATCCGATACTACAAGAATGGGGCCCTTAATTTTTGTGAAAAACTTACCTGATGATTCCCTTCGTTTAACTTCTGAAGTAGAGGGCTCCTTGGAAGGACCTGGTTCTCTAGAAGGTCCGGCTTCAGTAGGTGATCCTTTTATTTGTCCTTCATTTGAATGAGACGAGCTCCTCGAACTGTGGGAGCCCCTTGACCCCCTTTCTTCGGGAGTCGACTCATGCGAAGAATGTGTTTTGGCTCTCTTTTCTTGCTAAAAGTGAAATTAAGGCGTTAATACTGGATGTGAATGTTAAGCTAATTAAGTACAAGCAGGGAAAACTCGAATTTTTTACTTACAGGTTGTTCTGGTAGCTCTTCGCCGGGCCTCCTTCCACCTTGTCTAACTTTCTCGATGCTTGGCCGGCCGAGGCCACGTGCCTTTCCTAAATCGTCTTTCTCCATCTTAGCAACTCAAATAATTCTATTAGAATGGCTGTTAATATCCCGACGCTATTTGGTAAACTGTTTATTTCTCACCAAGCTTAACCTTACCTACACTCCTTCACAAATTTACTTAAACAAAATAACCTTCCTGTGTCGAGGAGTTCTGGGGATTTCGTTCGGCCATATAAAAATTTGTACTGCGCTCAGCGTCACTCTCAAGTCTCATTTACAGTTCTAAATATCGTTTATCAGTTGTTTCCAATTTCCAGAAAAAAAAATGACGATCCAGCAAGATGGCCTACTCAGTTGCAGCCAACACAACGTTATGGTATTGCCAGACTACCTGTTGTTTCACTTGGCCGCCATTTATGTGTGGAAAGCAGCATTTTTAAATTATAAAAAAGTGTTTTTAACTTTGGCTAATTAACAACAGATGAATATGGCTGATGGGACAGCCCGCCAATTTTGAATTAGAGTTTTTATAATATTTGAAGAAGATGCACATTATTTTATTAATTATTTATAAATACATAATTGAAATAGAGAGATTCGGGAATTGCTCTTCGAAAATTACTTAAACATCTGTTTTTAAATCTATATTTTTCTAATTTAAATACTTTTCTATTCTCTCTATTATTTATGTATGTTTTAAAACTTCTGTTTCTTTGCCTCTGAGTTGATATCTTTTTAATATTATTATTACAAGCTTTTATTTAACTTGCAAAGTTCATATGTAAGTTGTCCGTTTCAAAATTTGCTAGCCATTTTCAAACACTTGCTGGTATCTGATTGAGCTGAAATTTTCATACTTACACTTTTAGTTTGGGTGACAATACAATATGCAATACAAATACTCAATATTGATATGTGTATTTTCAAAATGACCACCGCGCCGCCACAAACTGGCGAATGATGTATTTTTTGTCGACCCCCTTAAAAATGCTTGTCGAGTTGAAAGAATTCCACTTTTGTAATAAATTAAATAATGAAAGCGGTCAAGTGTTAGCTAATTTACATGCACGTTGCTCAATCGCTGATATATATTTTTTAATTTGCTTTGTATTTCAAATAATAAACTAATAACCTCAAAACTATTATGGAATTGTTTAAATTAGAGTATAAACTATGCCACCCTTAATTTGGTACTTGCAAGCTTAGCCGTTTTTGAAATATAGTGGAAAAAATCAATAAAAATTTACCAGTTAAGATTTAGAAGTACAGTTTATTATTATGACTAATATTCGGTGTAACGACTTCATAGGCTTATGCCATTAAAATTAAGAATTGCTCCAAAAATGCATTTCCCATTAATTGAAAGTTATAGCTGACTGCCCAAAATGCAAACTGTGCACGATGTTTTTATAAGGTGGTACATATCATATTTTATACATATGTAAATGAATTTTCATGTATACTTTTTACGTTTCTGTATAATACAGGTTACGACGAAAGTTAAGAAATCTCCTGATCTTCAGAATGTGACAAACTTCACAGCAGCAAGAGAGATATTATTTAAATTTTATATTACTTTGCCTGAAATTAAAATAGTTAAAGATAAATTGAATGTTCTACCTCTCAAGTACTCTATTTGAAAACAACGAGGGGAGGAATAGTTTCCTGGCGGCTCAGGTTTTGACTTTTGTAGAATCCTAGATTTCTAAATTATGATATTTCAGGGTAATTTATTCTGTCTGTTAAGTAAGCAATTATTTCCTAATGCATTTACAAATAAAAACATGTCTGTGACGAAATTTAACTCTATGTATATATCTACATATTTCATATGTACATAAGTACACCTAATTCTGTTTTCACACGGTAGATACGTTACAGAAAAAACCGTGTAAAAAAAGACATATATGTTCATAGAAAAAAAGGGGACTAGTTCCATATCCTTCAACCCTGTAAAAAATTGGTGAAATAAAATGATTCATACAAAAAATTATTAAGAGAGTTTTTATAAAAGCCAAATTAAATTTTTATGTGCATTCATGCACAGTTTATTTCATAAAAACAGCAATTCTTAAAGTATGTACATATACATATTTTTCTTTAAAATTTAAATCATGCTAAATCGAATAAAATCGTGTAAAAACGGAATCAAATTTTTTTTTCTAGACCGTGCTAAATACGGTGTAAAAAAGGCCGTGTAAAAACAGAATTAGGTGTATTTAATTTTGGGACACAGGGCTTTGTGCTGTTTCGATATTCAGATAAAATTAATTTTCTTTCCGGACGCTTCTAGCAGTAAAAAACATTGATTGATTTTATTCAAAATCGATTGATATTATAATTGAATAAACTTATATTCCGGCACTAAAAATAAGATTTTTCGATTGTATGAAATGCTATATGTTATATGTATTCTGAAATAAATAAAAAATAACAATAATAAAATCGATTGTGTTTTAACACTATTCCGTTCATTTTTAAATGTGCCGCATTTAAATAAAATTTTGTCGACAAAAGGTTTACTGATTTAATTCGATCGTAATAAGAAGCGCATTAATTTGACTTATCGCTTAACTACAACTCTCATGTAAACGTACCAACTACCTGATAAGACCTTTCCAGGCAGCTTCCATATGGTGAATTCGCGCCACTGGATACTGGAAAGCTGTCATATGTATTTGTTTGTTTTATCACACAATCCTAGTTCGCTGCATTGCATGCTTAAATTTAAAAAATTTAGTTTGTGTTGGGTTTGGGTTGAAGCGCAGTTTACTTCGTTGGAAATTTGAATTTTTTAATCGCTGAAACTTGATCCTCGCGTCTCGTTTATAAAAGAGCTCTTTTAGCACTCTGATTTCGTAGGTGATATCATCGAATTTTCGCATTCACAGTGATTTGTTTTTGCTGTGTATAGTACAAAAAAAAAAGAAAACAAAGGAACTCATATATGGGCCCTGAGTGCCTATATGCAGCTGGCCATCTTCCTTTTTTTTTTTTTTTGCAGTACCGTTAGTTCTGGTTTTGCAAGTGTGCAGTTTCCAGTGAGAAGGCGGCGAAAGCATAGCACAAAGTAGCGTCTTCCCGCATTATCGTTGATACAGTTGAGTGGTACAGTCGTTATTCGGTTGAATTTTAAAGGTTAGCATTTTTGTTTCCCTACATTTTATATAAATCTTTTCGAAGGCATTTGATCATTTAATTGACGGTATTTTCTATAGTTAAAAATGGACAGTGGTCAGCAAGGACGCCAGCCGGGGCAAGGACGCGGACGTTCACAACGTGGTGCCGGGAGGGCTACCGTACAAAATGTACGTCAAGGTGCTCGAAAGCCCGGAGAAAGTCTTGGCCAAGCGCAACAGGTAAAATTAATATTAAACACTGTGTTCAAACAATTGAGCATAAAAAAAAAAAAAATTTTACTCAGCCGTCCCAATCGGCGTGGGCTAAGCCACAGGGGCAAACCCCAGGGCCCTCGACGCAGCATCCTCAGGGTCAATCAAGTTGGCCGCAGCCAGGTGGTTCAAGTGGGCCTCGTCCTACTGGACCTCCGCCATTTTTAGGACGGGCTGCGAAAAATCAAGCACAACAAGAACATCCACGGCAACCGCAACAACAACCGCGGCAAGAAGTCTTAAAAGAGTCTTCGAGGGGTATGTATTAACCTTTTTTTAAACATTGAAATATTTTAACCCTTAAAAACAATAGCTCCTGCTGCGGCTGGAGATGCTGCACGCGGCGCTATACGGGGAAAGCGTGTTATCAATGAAATTATAAAAAGCAAGCCAGCAGAGTTATTAACAAAAAAGGGCAGGAGTGGCAGTCAAGTTGGCATCCAAGCTAACTACTTTCGCTGCTTGAAGAAGCCTGAATGGTCAATCTACCAATATCGTGTGGATTTTTCACCGGACATAGATATGTTCCATGTAAGAAAAGCTCTTATCAGAGAGCATAGAGAACACTTCGGTGGTTATCTTTTCGATGGTAGCATGCTGTTTGCAACAAAAAAATTGGCACAGGAAAAGCTTGAATTAAATTCGAAAGACCGTGCTGACCAATTTGTCAAAATAACGGTTAAGTATGTAGCCCAAATCATGATGACGGATGGCCAATCGGTCCAAGTATTAAATTTGATTTTGCGTGGCGCTATGGATGGACTTAAGCTTCAACTTGTTGGAAGAAACTTCTTCGATGCAGCTGCTAAGGTATGTATATTGAATTTCTTATCAAGTAGTATTTTGCACTTATTACTTTGAGTTGAGTATAAAATTTCCACACTTTTGTTCATTCTACATATCTTTTTATCTGCCACCTGATTTGAAAACAGTAATGTGTGAAATTCGATATTTCCAATCATTAAGTATTCTGATGTGAGATTTTTACGGTTTTATTTTAAAGAATTTCTTTAATTAATTTTTCAATATTTTATAATATTGTTATTGAGTGTTCACTATTTTATAATTTTTTTTGTTATATGATTTTGATTATTTCCAATGGACGTAACGGTTATAAGTTTTACTTTAAAACTCATTGTTTAATTTAGGAATTATATTTTTGAAATCCGAATGAGCATTTAGAAGCAAAAGAAATCACTTTAAGTTAAATTTAAGCTTCAAACTTCGGTGACAGCGGGGGGAGAAATAATACCCAACTTTAAAGTAATAAAAAATTAAAATAATTTTTATTTTTGTGATAAGGAATCAAAATTTGCATGTGATTTCTCTAACTCACCAAAATTGTCAGTTGCTTCTAAATGCTCATTAAGCATTTTTATTTTTAACAATCATCTGTATAACAGTTATGAGATACTAATTTTATATTTTTTCGGTCAAGAATAAAACTCGAAGAGATTTTTTTATTTCAAAATTTAATTTTTCTATGAGGTCTAAATTGGTAAAAAGACGAAAATAAATATTATATGTTGACTAAAAATACATGCATAAATCGATGCTGATTTTTATTTGTTGATCAAAAAAGTAAAAATTACTTGGTGATTGATTAGTTTTAAAATAAAACTTATAATCGTTACGACCATTGGAAATACTCAAAAATATTTAAGAATATTATAAAATATTGATATAACCCAAAAACGATATTATACGTCTGGCCCACTTCTTGTAGCGGCGTGGTACTTACCAATTTTATAGCTACCCAAGCTCGAACGCGTTGTTGTTGTGCTGCTGTGGGGTTGCTGCACTGTAACTGCTACAAATTCGTTGCCCCACAGCCGCTAGAGCCAAAAGCTCCGCCAGCTAGAACGCACTTGTGTGCACTTTTCAGCAACGGCAATGCCGACATCTGAATGAAATCGAAATTTAAAATTTCTCAATTATTTGCGAATTGTTTTCTTATCCGTTATAAGGAAGTGCTTTAAGATGTCTTTATTATTATATCTTAAGTTATCCACGATGCAGGGGATTGTTTCGAAAATAGTAGGTTATATTTGGATTCAGTCATTTTGAAACATAGTAGTGGGTTGTTACTTGAGATGAAAAAAAAATTTATCTCAAGAGTCGTAATTCTTTATCTTGAGAAATAAAAAATAGTTCTACTTTGGACTAAGTGGCTTAATCTGGCAGTCACTTGAACCTATCTCGAGAACTAAGGAATTTTTCTGTTTTATTTCTTCCGGCACTTACACTGCGGGGCTCGAACGAGTTTTGAAAAGCATAGAATGAGAAGTGAAAAAACTTTGCGTTTAGATCTTTCCAAGAACTTATAAACACATATGGTGGTGATAATAGTTCGCGAGGTAGTAGCTTATCATACTTATTTGTTTTTCGGCTTTTATTTCGTAAGGGCAGTAATTTAATTTTAATTATATAAAAGACTGGATGGAAGAACTTATCTTCGTTAGACTGCTAGACCCCCCCAGCTTGAAAAAGTCTTTCCGAGAAAAACTATTCATCTCGCTCTACGTCCTCGTCATTAAGATTTATAGCCGTGGACAAAGTTGTAAACGCAGATCAACTTGTAGCACTTGTAGTTTCAGTCCTAGAAGAAGGATTATGTGAAAAAATGTTTGAGCATTTAGGCTTTTTTCTGAATAATTAATTAGCTAAATCATGTAGCCGGTTTTTTTTGTTTTACAATTTTTTTTTTTTTTAAAAGTATACATATTTTAAATTCGTAATATTCTTTCATTTAATAATTTTATTAGATTTCCATCCCCAACTTCAGAGTCGAGCTCTGGCCTGGTTACACAACATCGATTAGACAACACGAGCAAGATATTTTATTGTGTGCTGAAATTACACACAAGGTTATGCGAAATGAGAGAGTGTATGATATTTTGCAGAAGTGTATCCTAGAATCACGGAATTATCAAGATGCCTTCAGACAAAAAGTAATTGGTAAGTACACATAAGTTGTGTTTTGTCAATTTTTTCACATCGATAACAAGTAAATATTTAGGACGTTGTAATAGTTCATGTTAATTTTTTAGTGTTATATATCTTAGAGATATTGTAAATATATAAAAGGGGGTTCTCCATAAATTACCTCACACAAAATTAGGAGTTTTTAGACCCCCCTACATGTCTCAGTGTGCTACATTCGGTTTATCCAGTTAGGCAGTTCTTTGTAATTAAGTGTTTTTTTAAGTAATATAAATTTAAAGTGTTTTGGTTAGCATCTAATCGTTTACATAGACAACAAACCAAAATTAATAAGCTTCTGAGCTAGCCCAACGCTCTTTTTAAATTAATGAATATTAAATTGCGGTTAATACTTTAAACAATTACATCCTTATCCAAAATTTTTTATATATCGTAATAAATTAAAATTGAGAAATGAAATCAAGAGTAACTATAAAATGATGAAAATTTTGTCAGGAGTACATTCTCGCGCCAAGAACCTCATCCACTTGTCACATTATGTCACATTCCTTGGACCCCCTCCTTAAGTGTGGCGTAATTTATGATGACCATAAACATAGGGAAGATATTAGCCTTAAATTTACTTTTTTTTTGCAGGCATGGTTGTACTGACAGATTATAATAATAAAACATACAGAGTCGACGATATTGATTTTGAACAAAATCCTTGTTCAACTTTTCCGACTCGGGACGGTAACATCAGTTACCAAAACTATTATACCAAGGTAAATTTATGTTACTATTTAATAATTAATTTCTTAAATTATTAATGAAATAATTAATTTAATTATATAGAATGAGGAGCGTCGGAACAAAAACCGATAAATCCCATTTTCACTTTTTTTTTTTAATGATCTCAATTGGATGTTTTCCATATGAGCTTGGCTATATTTTTACAATTTCCCAAAAAAAAAAAAAAAAAGGATTTATCGGTTTTTGTTCCGACGCTCCTCGAATAGTAAATAATTATGTCCTCTTAAATTAGAAATATAATCTAAAAATCACTGATGCTAAACAACCTCTCCTGGTCTCGAGATCAAGAGAACGTGATCTTCGAGCTGGTCAATCGGAATTTATAATGCTTATTCCGGAACTTTGCCGTGCGACTGGTTTGTCTGACGAAATGCGTAATAATTTTCAGTAAGTAATAAATTGATTTTAATTCAGGGATTACATTCACCTGAACGCATCGATAAAGGTATTTTTAGGGCATTTTTGAGCGTATACAAAATTTACTATTGAATATTATAAAATATGGATAACATATTATTTATTTATTGGCCATTTGAACATTAATATTTAAAAGACAATTAGCAAACAATAATTTTTATAAAAAATATAATACATATGTATAATGAGAATTCGAATACGTTTATCTATCTATCGCGTATGGGACAATTTTTTATTTAATTTTTAATCGAAATGGTCCTTTTGAAGGTATATAATTTTGCTTTACCATAATCTTTTAAAAAATTTAATTTTGTATGTTCTTTCTAAAAAGACTTAATTTCCATGCCATTAGGTAGATGTGATCCCTTAGAAATAATGTAAAATACATTAAATATTTCTTCGCATTACTTCACTTTGTTATTTCAAATAAATTTGATTCTATTTTTTAAAAATATCACATTGTGGATCTTCTAACAATAACAGTGGATGCAAACTGCTTGCTACACTTATTTAATTGCATGCTTTTTTCTGAGATTTTTGTTTACATTTTTCGTAGTCACACGTTGAATTTTTATAACAAAATAGCAATTGCTTGTGAATAACTGAAATTAAGTTAAAAATCGACCAGAACGTAAGTACGCTCTGGGACTATGAAACTACAAATTTGATAATTTTTCCTTTTACTTTATACATTCCTGTGATCACAATGTTATATATGTAGCTTAAATAAAACATTACATTCCTACAAAAAACTTTAAAAAAAATTCATCTTGATATCTCCAGTTGCGTGTGCGCATACAAGGCACGAAGCGAGTTGCGATTTTGTTTTTTTTTACATAATACATAATTATGAATTGCGCTTGGTAACTATATATTAATGGTAAAGTTTACACTTGCACTTCAAAGGCCGATACTCATACAAATCCGCAATAAAGGACAACTATTAAAATCTTTCATTTAACTTTGCTCTATCGGTAATTTTAATGATTTTATAAATACCAACCACTCAATAGAAGGGGTTTGAGCAGGCAGATAATCGTACTGCATAAATTGTAAAAATTTCCTACTTATAGAACCATGAAAGCTTTGTCGGAGCATACTCGTCTTAGCCCTAGTGCACGTATTGAACGTCTTAAGGCCTTTAATAGACGTTTATATGCTACTCAAGCAAGTATGGAACACTTGTCGGCTTGGAGTCTTAATTTAGATAAGAATCTCGTTGAATTTTCTGGACGAATTCTGAATCCGGAAGCTATTATATTTGGAGGTTCCAAGAGGTAAGATTTGTATTTATAAAAGGTAAATGGGTTTGTATTAAACAATAAAAACTTTATAATTTAGAGTATCAGCAGGAGAACAAGCTGATTGGACTAGAGAGTTTCGCAATGTTTCTATGTTCCATGCAATAGAACTGGCACGTTGGTATGTAGTAGTGCCAGCAAGAAACCAAAATGAAGCCACTGAGTTCGTCAAATGTATCAAGAGGGCTGCTGGTGGAATGCGAATGAATATTGCAGAGCCTAGATTGTATTCTATTAAAAGCTGAAAAATATTCAATTTATATCATATTACATTTTAGCATGACTATACCAGATGATAGAAACAATAGCTACGTTACGGCTATCGAAAAGTGTTGCGCTATGGATCCGCAACTTATAATGGCAGTTGTGCCAAACAACAACGCCGAGAGGTAATTGCATTTCGCGTTAATTTAGTTTTTTGAAGTAAACAAGTTTTATTTCAATTTTACAGATACAGTTGCATTAAAAAGAAAACCTGTGTTGATAGAGCAGTACCATCTCAGGTAATCGTCCAGAGGACCATTGCACCTCGGCAGGGAAAACCGCCTAGTGGACTTATGTCGGTGGCAACTAAAGTTGCCATACAAATGAACTGCAAACTTGCTGGATCGCCTTGGATGGTTGAGCTTCCAATATCCGGATTAATGACTGTCGGATTTGATGTCTGCCATAGTGCTCGAGAGCCATCTAGATCCTACGGAGCTTTAGTTGCTACAATGGATATAAAAAAAAGTTCGAGATTTTTCAGTGCCGTTTCCGTACACACTAAGGGACAAGAATTATCGAACGAAATAGCGGCTAACATGATCAAAGCTTTGAGGCAATATCGTGATGACCATGGCACTTTGCCAGCTCGTATTTGCTTCTATCGTGATGGAGTAGGTGAGGGCCAATTGCACCAAGTTTTTGAAACTGAAGTCGTTAATTTGAGAAAACGTCTCGACGAAATTTATGCACAAGCTAATGTGCCAGGGGGCTGCAAAATGGTCTTCATTGTTGTGTCGAAAGGTATAAATACGCGTTATTTTACAAACGGTCAAAATCCTCCTCCAGGAACTGTTGTTGACGATGTTATTACTTTGCCCGAACGATATGATTTCTTCTTGGTATCGCAGTCGGTTCGCCAGGGTACCGTATCGCCAACTAGTTACAATATTATTCATGATAATATGGGTCTAGATGCAGATAAGCTACAAATGTTAACTTACAAAATGTGTCACATGTATTATAATTGGTCAGGAACTACGCGAGTTCCTGCTTTGTGCCAGTACGCGCATAAGTTAGCGTACCTAGTAGCACAGTATCTCCATCAAAATCCTTCTGCTCTGTTGGAGAAGCAGTTGTATTTCTTATAAATTTTTACACGTCTTAAAGACAATGCATTCAATCATATTATAAAAAGAGAATATGCGAGTTTATTTTTAGTTTTTGTTGAATTCATAAACATATTTTTCTTATTATCTACGACAATTTTGCATTGACAAAGGTGCTGAAAATGAATTTTTATTAAGTTTTTGTTCAGAATTTTCCAGAGCAGTTGATTTTTTCAGTTATGGGTATACCGCCGTTTATTTTTTTACCTCATTAGATTTATTTTGTTCCTCTAAAAATGAGTTTATATGTGAAATATTTTTATATTAAAACCCTGAATAAAATTTATTTTTTGTGAAGTTTTCTTTGATTTTTTAAAGAACTTGCGACATTTTTTTGACTATAGTATAAGAAACTAATCAAGATTTTGTACTTAGTGGAGAGGGCAATCCGCTACTCTATCTCTAAGAAAGGTCATAGAAGAATTACGGACCTTAACTGAGCTTAAGAACTCCTTGCTAAAGGTCCTACTTCTAATCCGCGCAAGAGCCGGACAGTCACAATATATGAGCTGTAGTTTCCTCGTCCTCCAAACATAGTCGACATTACGTCTCAATAGACAGATCTACAATAAGTACACCAGCAGCTTGAGATCCGCTTGGCTCAAGACGGTGATGTCGGTATAAAGGGTTTAATAAGCTCCTTAGCTTTTAACTCCGCAGCATTAGATTATCCCCATAAAAAATTTACTTAGTTTTTATCCATCAAACAAAACATAATCCCGAATTTTTTCCGGTTAAAGATTTTAAGTCTAAGTACTTTTCTACGAAGAATAATCCTAAATCTAATCCGCATTACAATATTAGCCAGGCAGACAAAAACCGAATATCATTCAAAACCAGTGATACTCGTATATTATTTTATAAAATCGTATTATGCTTTTTATGGTTCCGTCCCTAAAGGGAGCAAGGCAATAAATCAGTAACGACTAGATGAAATTATCATAGAATTAATTGAATTATTGTAACATGACTCTCGGCAAATAATTAAAAAGTTTTATCCTAAGGAGGTTCCCTGTTGATACCTTAAGGGCGGGGTAAGGTATTTAAACTTTTTTGTTTGCATTTTTATTTTATTTTTTTAAATGAATGTATAACATCGCAAGAATCTTGTGTCAAAAGTTCAAGTCGATCGGAGCATAATTGACGAAGTTATGAGCATTTGAGTCTGTTGCTCAGACCGATTTTCTATACCTGCTAGGTATTTTGCAAAACTTTAAAGCGTTTTTCTGAAGCTTGTCATTTTTGAAGTCCGTGTACATCATAACTTAAAATCTACTGAACCGATCGTTTTGAAATATTGCACAGTACTTCTTCACATACATAATTCACCAGGTATTTCTGGGAGCTTTTTTCTTTTTTTAATTATTATTAATTTTACACTAATAAATAGCCGATTTTTTTTAGCGAAAATCGGTGTTTTGACTTCCAAGTGCTACCAAAAATTGAAAAATCGAAAAAACAAAAAAACCTCCCAGGATTACCTCAAGAAACATCTCCTTTAACTAGTGCATTTTGATTTTTTTGTTTCAAATGATTCTGTTGCGAGTTATGATGTACACCGCAAAACAACTTTTTTTCGAGACGCTTCCGGAGATTCACTGCCACTCGCTTAAATATAAATACATATTTTGCAATGAAAGTTTTTAACAATAATGGTTAACTAATGTGTTATTATATGGAAATAAATAAATAAGCTAGCTGTATCGCCAAAAAAAATTCTTGAAAGCATGCCTTTTTTTCACCGAATTAGCCCCCCCCCCCCCCCCCCCCCCCCCCCCCCCCCCCCCTTAAAAGGAATTCAAACATGTTATTACGCCACTTCGAGAGTTTAAGATACATTTGAATTTCTCATAAGTTTTCCGAATTAATTTTTTTTTTAATTATGGGAATTGGTGTCTTAATACCACAAAATAAATTTTTCTTGTTCTAGGTCTGATTTTGTGATGGAGTTGCACAAAAATCAAAGAAATCAAGGGAGCGTAATGAAGGCGAATAAAATCGCATTTATTTCCACAGTAAATTCCATATTAAAACTACGTGAAGCTTTGCTCTACCTATCTGAAATTAAATATGTACTCTAATTACCTTTGATTTCTTAAAATTGTTGTTAAGGAAATGCTAATGTTGCCTTAAAATTTCATCTTTCATCCGTCCTAAACGAACAGACGCACTCTTTTTATCCAGAAAATTGCTAGTAGTTTGTATTGTATGTAATTTTAAGATATTTCTGAGAAGTAAAAGGAGGCAAAGTGGAAAGATATTTTATCCTTCTCATGGTTTTCGATTCAAAGCCTTTCGCGCTTAGGGCGAGTACACGCATACTTTAAAGAGAAACAAATTTACACTTTTACCGTATATTTTTTAGATACGAATTCCACTGGAATATTATTTATAATTATACTTTGTAACCAACTACATGGCGCTTGCCAATGCATTCACCAACGTAGAACCAACAGAGGACTTCAATAGTCACCAAAGTGTTCAGCCAGCCTTCCCTGACGGAAACATTTTTCCAAGCTCCAGTACGGGCTCCTTTAATTATGCGGCTGAAACCGTCCCGGATGGCTGGAATATCCCTGGGAGTCGGTGGAGTGAGCTCGACTTTCGCATATTTCAGGAATACATCTAGTTTCGGACGAGCTTGTGTCAGCATAGCTTTAAAATAAAAAAGATGGCAAATTACATAATGCGCGTGTTCATTTCCCTTCCAAAGTTTTCCACAACTCACTCTGCAGAAGTGCCGAACCCTTGTTTGCAATGCTTGCCATTTTGTTGTTTTAATTTTGCCTGAAGTTTTATTTCAATTATTTTAATTCCATACTCGTTAGTTACAGTGGACTTACCAAAATTTAATAAACCAAGAAATTGACACTTCCAATTTTCTGACACCGACCGAACCGAACGGACACTATTGACAGCAAAGCGGGCAAAGAAACTTTCAAATTGAAAACGGCTTTAATTATTGGGACTGCCTAATGAATAAAGTGAAAAATTCGAAATTGCCACATGCATTGAATATGTTCATAAATTGTGTACGACAAGAGACAAATATTTAAACAGATAAAACTTAAGTCATTCTAATTAATATAAATGTAGCATTTAAATATGAAATGTTCAATTTCGCTGCATATTAGAATGATCGATTGTGAATATATTTTCGAAATGTCTCTCAACTGGCCTTAGGCGAAGGCGAACTCGACTCGAATACTGAACAGTCTTCGAAGAGCGAATTGGGGATTCGCCCTCGCGTTGTGTCTGTGGTCCGTCTTTAGTGGAGAAATTGCAAAAAAAAACCGTTTAATTATGATATAAATAGGAACATAAAGTATTTAAAAAAATTTTTAAACGTGTGGAAAGTGTATAATTCGGATAAGAACAATTTCCAATTGATTGACCGGGGGAGGAACGTTCAATGAATTGTGCCAGTTGAGTGGAGGTAACATCGATGTAGTGTCTTGCTTTCTCGTGATTCTATCCTGTGAGTGTGAGCGAGAAAGGTTCGGAATTATTACGTCCGCACCCTTGCTAACACGCCTTTTTTCGTGGAGTTTTCTCAAGATATTTCATAAATTTGAATTAATGGATTACTCAAGCCTAAAAATTATCATAGCCGACTAGCCACAACAGCCGGACATAAGTGAAAGTCAAGGGAAAAGTCGTATTTGTTGAAAATCTCGGGCTGGCACTTTACGAGTGTGTGAGAAAATGTCAATGACAATCTACTGCGGATGCTGGCTGACCAACTTCTTGCGGTGAATTGGAATTTCTTGCTTCAGAAATAATGGTAATTTACGCTCTATAAAATGCAATTAAAACCTTCTATTAAGCGTCCTGCGCGAAAACGCGTTGTGGAGATCTGTTTATTTTTTTTCACGTAAGAGTGAGCACACCGCGGCTACCTCCTATTGGGGCTCTTTGCCTCCAGCCAGTCGATAAAATTGAAGAAAACTCTTTATCTTTTAACTGGCTTAAGGAGCTCGTTATCAATTTCCTGCGCTGCCGCCTGCCGTATGCTTCGCCTTCTGTTGAATCGTGTTCGTCACCCCAACTTTAAAATTACCTTTTATCTAAACAAACTGACCTTCCTTGATTTAATCTCGGCGCTGGCACACCGCTGATGCAAGAAGTGTATAACAAAGATCAATTTTTAATCAATCTCGCCGAAAATCCCTCACCCTGTTAATTTGCGTAAACTGTTGCGTTTGGATCAATTGTCAAAGGGTGAAGGTGTAATCGAATATGCTGCACAGCTTGCGGTTGGCCTCGCACGCGTAAACAAAAATCCATAAGTTGGTTAATTGCAACAATGTTCGCAGGCGGAGGCGAGTCGAGTCGTTCTAAAATGAAAACTCATCCGTTGGTGCAGCCCTCGGGCGACTACCTGCTATAAATGTTAAATCAATAACTCAGTTGGTCGGGTAAACTTGTGCTCTAGATAATTTGATATCCCCTTCTTAGCGAAGAGCTCATGCCGATTCAAATTTGCAAGCAGCGTCGCTTCGCTATCTGGTAAACCGAATTTTTCTAAGAGACCTCTTAAATGAAGCCACAAGAAGACATGAAAAATTTGCGGGGGGTTTTTATAATACAACTGTCTTGTCTGGGCGTTTCAAGGAGAATTTTGTGAGCCTGTTGTGCGCTTCTCAGTGATTTTCGTTGTCCTAGTTCATTCACCTAGACCAGTTAAATATGATGAGTACCTCATATGTAGTAATTGGGTAGGCAAAACAGGGAGTTATACGAATAGCCTTGATGACTATGGTAAATGCGGATATTATATTTTAGGAATATTGTGCTTTCTTAAAATAAATCCATGCGAAATGGACTTATTATATCTTCAAGGATCAATAGGGTGAGACAAAAAAATTTTTTTTTTAAACTAAAACAACATATTACATATTTATACCTATAAAAAATGTGTTTATAGAAATATGTACTTCTAATTTAAAAGCTCAGGCCCGCATTAGTTGGGGTAGGAGTAAACGATACTGTTAAAGGGAATTTTCTCATATGTATGTATGTAAAATTAAAACCTGATTAAATAATAGAATACTGCAATTGTTTTGTTTGGCCTGAATTTGTTACATGTTTTGTTTTGAATTGAATTGAAATTTAGATGTCCCAAAACATGCAGATGCAGAAAATTAGGCTTAAAATGTAATTTATTTTTTAAAAATTGTAATGGAGGTTATTTTATAAACACAAACATAAATGCACAAATCAGATAAACAAGGCCAAATAACAAAGTGAAAAGTCTATAGACAACAATTTATATTTGATATATCTTAGTATTACCTCGTCAACGGCTAGAGCGACAATTTTACACTCGAAAAAAATGTGCCATTTTGTTCCCTTGGTGGACAATATACTACTATACTTTTTTTATTCAATTCACTTTTCTGACTTGAGGGGAACGAAATGTACTTAAAATTTTTTTAATTACTGTATGAAAACAATGAATGATACAAATGAATGTCATAACTGTATAACAAATTTTGGAATTTAATATGATTGAAATTTGAATAGGAATATAATTGTTCTTTTATTTTATTAAAAGAGGCCATAACCGATAAGACGGCGCAAGCCAACGCTTTGATCAGAACTCCCAAATTTTTAAAGTCGTTAAATTACGAAATTGTGAAAGTAATTTTTTGTTCAATGTTTTTTCCATAATTTTGGTGGTTAACTTTTATGTAGTTTTTTTCAGAAATCAAATTCCGAATATCCCAATTTTAAGTCCTTCATTACCAAAATACCCTATGATTGATTTGTACATTGTACTTACATAGTTAATTAGAAATTAACATTTTTGAATTATCTTGAAAACTGCTAGTAATTGGTTCCTCTTCCATTATATTGTTAGAGTTTATAAATTTCACTCTCAAACGAGTTTTAGTATTCATACAAGAAATGTTAAATTCTTCGAATTCCCTAGCAGTTTTGCAACTCAAAATGCAGCTGCTTTCGTGATTTTTTCTTCACATTTTTCGCAGCATGCTCTTGAACGACAATTTTCAAGACATTAATTTTAGTAGCTGCAAACTTGAAGACGGTATTTATCCACTTGTTGCTGAAATGACCACACGACTTAACTTCATTTTATAAAGATTTTTATTATTATTCATTCATCGTGGCTGCCCTTGAAACAGCTTCTCCTAGAGTAGTCCAACTGCCAGGTCTGAGTGAATGGCTTCTGAAATAACATTATAATATTTTCTGTATTTGTATGGAATGTTTTAATTTAAAATAAAATGTTTAAGGCGGAACACATATTTTCAATTTTATAGTCCTAAAATATTCAGACTTATAAGGAGCTTCACATGTTAAATTTGGTATTTGTAACATTTTTGAGCATCAAGACCACGTTCTCGTCTTAAGATTGAGGCATAACTTTCAAATAATATTTCTATGTTGCTAAGGTAATTGTAAATTCTTACATCGAGTGGTGACATCATTGAGAATGCCACAGAAGTGACTGAGGCTTCACTCGATTGATTACATTCCCCAATGCGTCACCTGCAAGCATTCCCCTTTAAAAACTATAATGATGTGCAATCCAGACCCCCTTAAGTCATGAGGTTTGGATGACATTAATAAGCATTAAAGAAAAGAAATGCGGTATGATCGCTCTTGATCACTTCGGGGAGGCCTAGTTGTCGGTAGCTCGGTGGACATGTGGTTAGCCTAAGGGCTAAATTTTAAATCGTTAGTTAAATTTATTCGTCAAATAAAATCAATCCAAAAATCAACTCGGCTGCGACGGAAGTTTATTTGCTTCTTAAATTTTGAAACTCGTATTTTAAAGTAAATGAACCAATATCACTCTCATCAAAACCCTCTCGTTAAATTTTGTCTAAAATTTCGCCAAGTACTGAAATATTGTTTTTTTTTTAAAGTAACTAGTTTAAAGGAGGAGTAATACGACTTAATATTAGGAGAAGGTATAATTTATGAGTTTGTTAAGGATTATTTCCCAGCTGGTTCAATTTTTTGTTTTTTGCGGAAAGGTACTTGAAAAACATAAGCTATATTTTTCTTTTCAAAATATGCAGTTTCAAGATAGTGAACTCGATATGGCGGCTTAACAGTTTCAGCTATAAGCAATTTTCATGAAAATTGGTGCGCATGTGCTTTCAAAGTCACTGATTCTTTATCTGTTATCAGAATTTTCAAATTCAAAAGGGATACTTTCAATATGGTGACTAAAAATTGTTAACCCATTTGCATTTGTATCATAAGCGCATATATCCACAGCCACAGCATATATGCAGGTAATTTGTAAAAAGTTTTGATTCCAAACGAATTAAAGTATTTCTCCAGGTAAAGGCAACAATTTTGATAAAAATGGAGGATTGTTATTTTTAGTAGCGAAGAAATAATTAATCCTATAAGGCGTGGTGATATGGTCTAACTTTCCACTTTTCCTAATGACTCAAATAGGTTAACTATAAAGCAATTTAAATTAAACGGGTATTTGAGGGTCTTCACGGGTATTGATTTGAAATCCACTATTGAAAGTTCAATATTCAATTTGAATGTTAGCTAAAAATTTTCTTCCTTAGGCGATTTAAACAGAAAAGAGGACTGGGTTGTTTGCGTGTTCGAGTATCCTCAAACTCACTTAGAAAGTAATTGAGCCTAAAAACCCGCTATGTTTAAATACCGGTATTTTGAAACTAAGAGAAACTAAGTTGACATGATTATGAAGCATGGGTATTTAGCTAATCACTAGTTTACAAAATTCAATTTTTTCTTGCCACTTGTAATACATATATATTTTTTATTTGTTTAGTGATAGCTAATCCTTAACGTGGAATTCTTTTGTTTCCATCACGTCACGCTTTTGAGAAAAATAAAATGAAAACTAAAACAAATCGTATTTTGAGTCTATTTGAAAATTGAATTAAAAAATAACAACGTGAAAAGTGCTCAAAACATGCGTCAAATGAAAGCCTAAATCCTTATCTAGATTTATGGTATGAAATACAAATATTCCATAACTCTTACTAAACGGGGAAGTAGTTTTTCATGAGCGTGCGCTACTTGTGATTTTCATTCACTTCTATAGACTGTATGAAGCAATTGGTTAGCAGAGAAAAGTTAAATTAAGAAAATATTTCGGAAAGCGTTACAGACTTCAGTATTTTAATATAAAAACTAAAGGTTCAAACTTTTATTTGAGCTACATACAAGCTCCTATAATAATCCGTTATTTTATTATGAATTTACGATATTTTGTACTCTTCAAACCTATTTTTCTTAAAAATATGACGTTATGGGACATTTTCATTTATGAATTTGTAATCTACAGAAAGAATCCTATAGAAACGATATATCACTTGTTTAGAGGCAAAATTATTGTAAACTAGTGTATCCTATAGCTTGCACTTCTCGACGATACGTGCAAGGTTTGAATAGTTATCGGATATTTTTTACCTATTTTGTAAAACGTTTTGGCGAAGTAAAAAACACCAAGTGTTTCTAAATTGAGTGTATATATTACGAAGAACGTAACGGAAATTTTGTAGAATGCAAATTGGAAGGACAGGATGGAGGATTGCACTTTAGGTAGCTAGATGATATTATAGAATTGTAAGGAAAGTGTTTACGCATAAAGCTTTTTGATTATATGCACGGCACTGCATTTACGCAACTTTATAGCTAATTTTTGAAGTCATGAAGGTAAATTATGTACGGATTGCAATTCTCATAAATCTTTGCTAACTACTTTTAAAAGTTCGGTGGAGCTAAAAACTTGTAGGCAGTGTTCAAATTAAAAAACTCTCATGGCAGTTAAAATTTTATGAAACGGTTTGTGTTGGTTAGTTGTCCCACCAATTAACATTGCGATTAGCATTTTACTGATGTTTTTTGCTTCGGAATCAGTTTTCATACTGTATTACGAGTTTTATGGAGTACATTTTGAGATAAATTCGGGCTTTAACGGCTGCATTATCGCCAATTTGCGATGGCTTGGCCATATTAATATTTTTCTAAGTGAGTCATGAGCCGGTCAACGAGTTGTAATATAACAGATGATGAGGAAGTGCTTATCTTTATCATTTAATTTCAGAACATTGCTTCACAGCCGCGGAGATAAATAAAAATGTGTGAGCATGAGATTTGTGAGCCTAATGCAGGTCATCAACTGTGTCGCTTGAACTCTATACTAAGTGTGTGGTTTCATGTTTCCATTTTGCCTTTTGCACATCTTCAGTTTTTTGTAACTGAAAAGAGACACTTCGAAGAACCAACCGACTTGACTACGTGAGACGGCTTTAAGAGTCGTTTCATCACTTTCGTGGCATCATCTTTGCAGAGGCACCAATCTCAGGACATTGCTATATTTAAGCCGTGTTTAAACAGTTAAGCGTATTGTTGGGGTAGGTAGGTGTCAACTCTTTGGCGTGAGAGGCGGCTTAATTTTTGCCTTGATATAAATGAGGCGTTGAATTCCACAGCAAGCTTTTGGCGGAAGTATGTACGAGATAATTTGAAAGACAATTCAAAACAATTTGTAATAATTCTTGTCTCTAAATAGATTTAATAAATCAAGTACTATTACTAGCCAATATCCATTAAGTGGAAAGACGAAAGTATCTTCAAATTAAACTTTTTATTACATTTGAAATGAAATGATAGCTTGTGCCAAAAATAGCATGTCGCCGCGTTGGTCGTCTTTGGTGCCGTGATGCAAACCTGAAATGCAATGGTGGTAGAAAAATTGTTTCACTGTTAGTAATAATGGTTGCGGGTAAAATAATTGGGAACATCATTTTATTGTGTGGGAAAATTCAGCCAGCGGAAATAGTTGATTAACATATGCGTAGCTTTTGCATCTTTCCATATTATTTATTTTGTGCAATATTGAATCTAAGAAGGTATCGTATCGCTTTTTAGTCTTTGCACAAATAACAAATGCGAGATCAACGAAATATTTCAAAAGTAATAATAAATTTTAGCTTTTCTTGTACATATGTATATGGTTCAATGTGCATATTTTATAAATTGCAGTTTTTGTATATTAGTCCCTATCGTTGCTAAAGTTAGCATAATTTTCATTTTAATTACAACCTTTGAACTGTAATTTCCAACTAAATTTGTATGATTCTCTTATTCACCGGAAGCCTTACAAAATGATTTTGTCAGTCTATCTGTCTGTTCATCAAAAGCCATATTCTCAGGAATCGC
Organism: Machimus atricapillus; assembly: GCA_933228815.1. NCBI lineage: Eukaryota > Metazoa > Arthropoda > Insecta > Diptera > Asilidae > Machimus > Machimus atricapillus. The sequence goes on from OW121784.1 coordinate 57,667,803, forward strand.
TAGAGGTATCGAATTGCAATTATGCAAGTTCATAGCATCATACGTCTTTTAAACATTTTCTAATTCAATGCAATAAAGGTACAGCCTTTCATTCATGCTGACAGACTAAATCACTGACTGAAATATCCAAACCTATGTCCTTAGGATACTTCCCGTTGACCTAAAATCTTGAAATTTAGCACGAATTAAGTTTTCATAACACAAGGAAAGAAAAAAATCAGAAAATCATTAATTTCTAATTGTACGCCCTATAATGATAATATCGAACTTTCAGGTCGCGAATCCTACTTGCACTTGTCTGTCTTTTGTAAATGAAAAACTAATGAGAGAAAAAGAAAAAAATCGTAATTCCTTTAGAACAATGTTATTTTTTTAAATTTTCGTTAAAACTGTTTTATTTTGATATGGACACGATATTGAGATGCGAAAGTGGAGATAAAACCAGTGTAAGCCACATCAGCGTATTTAAATTCGCAAATCTTTAAGCTCGTCATTTTGTGAAAACAAATTTTTTTAAAATGTTTTCCCAATAATTTCACTAAATAGAATGTTTATTTATAAAGTGCAAAACCCACCCATATTAAAATTATTGTTATTTAATATTTGGTCATGGTGAACGACTGATATTGTAGTTTATTTACAGTTAAGAAAACTTTACTTTTAATAATAGTGAAGTTAATATTTGTTTATTGTTAACAAGCCCCTATGTATGGTAATATGTATGTATAAGCGTGGCTAACTGCTAAAATCTTGCTTAAATCTAACCAAATATTTATTTCGCCATTATCAGCAAAGCATTTGTTAATTATAAATGAACTTCTTTTCAGTATACATAATATGTAGGCATGGATAAGAGTCAAGAAATACAAAAACAGTAATAGAACTTTAATTGTACATGGTTTGATTTTCACTCAAATAATTAGAATTTTTGTCTTTTTAGGATGTTGCAGTGTCACTGTGATGAGAAATTAATTTAGAATTAATTTTAAAAACTGGCAAGAAGTAACAACTGATTAGGTTGATTCAAGATGCCTTTGCCGAAGAGATCGATAGAACCAGTCCATGTGGCGCGATCAGTCTATCAAAGAGACGATTTACAGCCCACTGAGCTAGAAACAGTGACCAATACAACCCTAACCAATATAATTAGGCAATTGTCGTCGCTCTCTAAACATGCCGAAGACATTTTTGGCGAATTGGCTCGAGACGTTGGCAGCATAGCTGATCGAGCCAATTCCCTTCAAGCTCGAATTGATCGCTTAGCAATTAAAGTTACTCAACTTGATAGCACTGTGGAAGAAGTTCCGTTGACTGATATTCAACTGAAGAAGGCTTTCAAATCTGCGAAAGTATTTGATCAGCAAATCTTTTCACGTGCAACTATGCCTGCACCGATGTTAGAAACATATACCCAGTGCGATAAGCCGCCACCTCTTGATAAGCTAAATGTATATCGAGACGATGGAAAAGATGGTCTAAAGTTCTATACCGATCCGAATTATTTTTTCGAATTATGGAGACAAGAGATGCTGAAGGATACCGAGCGTGTGATGCACGACAGGGGTAAGAAAATGCATCGGCCTAGAACGGATGGAAGTGGAGGTGGAGGTGGGGCTAGAGGACATAAAAAGAGAGTTCGAACACCTCACAATACACGAGAAAAGCAACGACAAATAGCCATAGGTCATGGAGAAACTCTGATGCCAAATAATGTTATTTACAGAACACCTAATTCTGTTATGACCGAGGAGTCAGGATATGGAAGTGAGTATAATTTTTTTATTATACGCTTAATTTTTTATATATACTGCTGTAACATAGATTTAGGAATAGAATTAGAGAAAAATACTGTGATCCTTATAGCCTTTTCCCTGCGGCTTTTGAATGAACGTATTAATCAACCAGAGAAATACGTAATAAGAACGAGAAAGATCTTCGTCATATGTTGGGAATGTTGCTGCTTTTGTGGTCTTATGAATTCACTCGTACCTAGAAATGAACTTAAAATGCTTGTAGAAGTAACGGCACTTTATTTATATTTTAAAAATAATGCCTTTGAAGAGACATGTGGTCTCTCAGTTAAAGTCAACGTCTTTGAAATTATAGGCATACAAATAAACAGCCAGCAGTCTTCCAAAATTTCGAGATTCATGTAAGATTCAGGGATTATGTAAATTTGTATAAAAGGCTTGTTATCGTATCCATACATTATTTCAGTGAATTTTCCAGTTTCACTTTTTTTTATCCAGCCTTTCCTTTGGTAAAACGATAATATTTTAAATGAATTATCCCAAAATTTGCACAATATTTACTGAAAGTTGTCTCAAATTACGCCGTCGGACTCAATAGTATATGTACAATACAAACGAAATAGATACATATATTTATTAAAAATTTAAATTTCATGTGTAACATTTATGTATGGTTAAAAATTTTATTGTATACATAGCTACATAAAAGTATCCCTGTAACAAGACAGAAATTTGCTTTTTACTTTCAAGTGAAAAGTCAAAAGGAATACGTATTGTAGTGTAGAGTATATGCATTATATATTGCTTGTTTCTTGGGTTTTAATTAGTAGAATAGCAATATATCACCCGAGAAATAAAAATAAAAGAGCAGTATTTCGCTCATTTGTTTTTGAAATTTGTTTGTATCAAGTTCTTATGCTTCTCTTTTATGATGTTGGTATCCTACATATAAACCTAAAAAGTTTCACATTTCTGTTTGCCAACTGAAATTGAAAAATTCGTTTTGAGAAGGCGCAAAGTAAATGTAACATTAGGAATTCCCTTTCAGTGTCACTCCAAAAATTATAATACTTCATTGTTTTAAAAATTTTCATTAGGTATTGCACGATATTTTACGGTAGAACCGCAACGGGAAGATGTATTGTTTTTCAGTTTCTCTATTAATAATTTTTCCAACCAATTTAAGAAATAGGAATAGAAGGAAAACAATTACAAGGCAGCAAAAAGTAATATTATGTGCACCAATCAGAATTGTTTTCTCGGAAATTAATTGTTTTCGCGGAAATGGCCCCGCATTTGTTTGGAGGTCCCTCTTAGGTAGGGGCTCATTCAACACTTATTTGCAGAAATATTTTTAAACTAATTGATGTTGCGAATTCCTCAAGAATCTCCTCGAAAGTTCAGCCACATCTATACTGACTTTTAAGCTTCGCTTCTAAGTGATATCATCCGTCCCGAGGTGTTACATTACTTGATGGAGTCCCACTAGCCAATCGGTCCGAATTTTTGACGTGAACTCATATCGTTATTTGCAGCTGCATTCTACTAGCTAGCTATTCTCCCCGACTTAAAACAATGTTTTTTAATCCATTTATTAAGAGCTAGGAAGATCTGGCGGATGGAAAAATGCACAGACAGCACAAAAATGGTAACTGGGCTGTATATTTTATATTACATACAAAGTAAGGATATTTGATGAAATATAAAACAATTTGCGTGGATCGGTAAAAAAATTATTACAGCGAAACCCGACTTAAAAATTTCAAAATTTCCAGTTTAAATGGCAAAGAAGGAAGTTATTTGTCGGTCACTCGTTTGGTGGAACAATTTTTGTTTTAATATTTTACTTCAAGATTTAGGTTTCACTCGCTTAAAATGTATGAGTGTCGATATTCATTAAATCATTTTCTTTTCTTTTAAACCTTAAAGTGGGTGTTTTTCTGTTTTTAAAATTAAAGTTAATATTATTCTGTTAAAGGTTATAATAATTTGGAGCGTTCGCGAAGAAGCAGCTTTTGGAACGGTCAAAATAATAATACGTTGTGTAGCATATTTTCTTGTAGGTATGAAAATGAAAAAAAAAAAAGTTTTCCTTGTCCTTGCTTATGCAACGTAATTCATCTGAATGTGTATCTTTCCCTAAAATATTACAAGAAAGAACCGTCTGTAACTTTGTCCATAATGTGATTATCGATTCATTATTTCAGATCACGTAAGGCCCTATAATATGCTCTCACATTTGGAAACAAATCACAATGTTGCAATGCTAACAGCAGTAATGATTTCAGGTCAGATTGACACACAAAGATGTTTGTGAATGCTCTTAGATAGAGGTCAAATTTGTTACACGTACACAATAGATATGAATACGATTTCAGTAATAGCGTCATTTTCAAAATTCAAATTCAATTATTCCTTCGATCCTTGTTTTTTCATTTCATATAATAAATTTCGTTCAGATGTGCTAAAATGTCGCTATTGGCCCAGTTTAACAAAATTGAAAATGTTAAGCGTATTAATTGTTTTGGTAATTGATTTGTTTTAGAAGCATGTTTTTATATCTCCTTCCTCAGAACACGTTTCTTCAGCAATTAAATTCTCACATATCCAGCCCTATTAGAATTTTTCGTATATCGCACGTTGCATACAGTGTGTGTGTGTTTTTTTCTAATTTTTACTTTGTCTTTCAAGGTATGGGAGTATATGATAATAGACCTCCTCGTCCGAACTCAATAGAATTACGAAGAAGCTACCCAGCTGAATCGGTAGATGGTTATGGCCCTGTTACACCGCAAACTGCTGGTCATTATCCAAATTCGTCAAATTATCAAGGGGTACATTCCACACCTCAACAACAATTACAACAGCAGCAGCAGCAGTTGTACGATGAAGCTGTTTACAACTCTCAAGCTTTGTATATGCAGTCCGGCGGACAAGGCCCTATGTCGTCGGAGAGTTTATACGCCCCTGGAACTCCTTCAAGGACTAAACCCAGACCCTCTCAGCCGCCGCCGGCACCGCCATCTAGTGGCAGCGGCGGAGCAACTCCGAACACATCGAATGCCAATACACCTACTCGTGGAAGGAGTCTTTCTACTGGACGAGATAACTTACCACCACCACCACCAATACCCGATGGAATGACTTCACCTCCGCCTCCACCCATGAATGGTGGAAATATTGCCGCGAAGTTATTAGCTCGCAGCCACAGCACTTCCCGAGCAGGATCTCCGCAATTGGCCCCAAGCAGTAGTGTACAAGATGCAAATGCATTGGTAATGGCTCAGTTGAGTAGCCAAATCAACAATCTAAACAGCATCAACATGCAAATGTCACAGCTTAATGCTATGAATGATTTGCCACCACCTCCTCCAATTCCAGAACAGGTAACCAACCACAGAATTTTCACACTTTTAAAAGTGATTTTTGTTTTCGGCTGTTAAGTATATCATCTTTAGACTTTTTTTTAAAATTATTTAATTTAACCAAAATACAAAATTTTATAGTAACGAAATGAACAATATTTCATATTGGGGTGTCTGAAAGACCTTCGGTATGATACATAAATGCAATTGCAGTTCTCCAGCGCTTAAATGACACAAATCAGGTATAAGTGTGCGTTTGGCGTAAGTCTTCCGTAAAAACAAAAATCAAAGACGGCTTCAAAATAATTGCTACTCTTGGTTTACGTGTTACCTAAGATCCTTGTTATGATGGTATCATGTGTTTTTTGGCTCTTCATGGAAATTTCATCATCGTCACATCTCGGAGCAGAGCATTAGATATTAAAAATCATATAACGGTTTCTAGACAAAATTTTTCTTATCTTCGTGTAGCAACTATTATTTTTGCGTACCTTGAAAAGTCGGAATGGTTACATCAAACTTAAAGTGTATTCTGTATGTAGACTTCTAAAATTGCATTTTTCAATCATTCGGTACATGCCGATAATACGATTTGTACCAATAAATTGGAATTACAAATTCCAGGGCTATTGACTCATTTTAATTTAATGAGTGGTTTAGCGTTACTAAAAATCGTATCACTCACTATCTCGTTATGTATCAATTTAAAATAATTTGGAATTGTTTAAAATAAAACACAATTTATTAGTTTACGCTTTGCACGCTTCATTAGCTTATATACAATATTTTCAATTTTTACAAAAGTTTCTCCTAATATTGAAAACAGTGTTCCTACCTTATTTTTGAAAGGGATATATCATAAATTCAGAATTAAAGAACTTTCATGTAATCATCAGTTTTTGTACTTTTATTTCATCATTTAATTATTTTCGCCATTCGTTGCCAACAATAGCTTTGGTTACAAAAAAGAAAAAAAAATCAATGTTTTCACATTTCTACAATATTAAGTTTTCTATTTATTATAAAGAACATATTAAGAAACAAGCTTAATATGTATATGTATTTATGAAGCCAATATAACGGTTAAGTTAAGATATTTTTTAAAAGTGGGTAGTTTTTCGCATAATATTCTTTTGCCCTTTAACTATGTGCTATTTTTACTTTTACTGCAGCTTTCTCCGAAATCATCACCACCAAATGCAGCACCACCGCCTCCTCCACCACCTCCGCCATTAGAATCTCAACAGCATCAGTCTCAGCAGCAGATTAATCAAATTGGAAATCTCCAAAAAGTATTGGCGAATGGTGATATTCCATCGAACACAGTAAATTTGCAGGGTCCACCAGCGAATGGTGTTCTAATGACTGGAACTGGTCATATAGTAGCACCAAAGAAACTACTTCCGCCATTCCATGATTCTCGAACTGATTTAATGAAGGCTATAAGGGACGGTATGTATAAAATAGTTTACATTTTTAAATAGTAATGTATTATGAACTATTTACGTCTTTACAGGAATAACGTTACGAAAAGTTGAAAAATCCGAGCAAAAGGAGATCGAACGAACAACAGCACTTCATGATGTTGCTTCTATCTTAGCACGAAGAGTTGCTATTGAACTTTCAGAATCAGAGGAATCTGAAAGCGAAGATGACAGTGAGGGATGGATGGAAACAAATGAAACATCAGCCTGATCGTTAGTGGAAACATCGAAAGTAAAAAAGAAGAAGTAAATCTATCCCTTCGGAGTAATAACTAGAAAGAGATATCCATGTGATTTGTTTTCATACTTATATAAATGCTAAAGTCTAAACAAATTTATGAGAAATTACTTTGCGCACAGTAGCAGTAAAAATACTGAACTAATCTTAAACGATAATTTCCTGTAATGATATTCAAATTATTTATATATTTATACGTGTATGGGAACATATACAATAAATACACTTGCGCAATATAACACGTACGTATCGAACATTCTTGCAAACAATCGAGGCACACTAAATATTTATTCACCTTCAGGCGCGAGACACTTCATTACAGACATCACTAGAAATGGTGCCATTCGAAGGGTATGTAGAACAAATTTTTTTATTTCATTCCCAGGACAAATACGACACTTATTGCTAAGTTCGAAAGTGAATTTGTTTTAATAAGTTCGTAAATATTATTGAAAAGGGTTAAAGAACAATGAGAACTTATTGCTAGGCTTCGATAGAATTCTCAATTTGATTGAATTTATAAGACTTCTTAATTAAATTTGAGCTTTGTTTTCCATTGTTAAAAGAAAGTAGTAACGGACTCGCAATTTGAACATAGCTAAAGTTCAGTCGCGCTTGATTGAACAGTTACAGTCTAACGGCGCACATTCGTATAGGCGAAGTTGACGCCAACTGATAAGTTCTCAATGTAACCTAGACTAAACTAGGCTTATCAAGGAACATCTATTATAATAAGAAGTGAAACTCATGATGCTTTCCATTGTCTTTTTTCGACCTTGGTGTCGTTAGCCAAACGAACTTGCGAAGTAGATAGTAATGAAGAAGTCATGCGTAAGAGAAGGAGAGAAGAAGAGGAACACAATCAACTCTGAGCATTTTTAAAATTCACAGTATTCGTATTTATGGTGCTACCTCCATCTTCCTCCCTTGGTTTTGAATATCCATATTGCAAGGGGAGGACATTAACACCACGACAGAGCTCCTGTTAAAAAAATCCCACACATTATACCTTACACTGAAAGTATTATGGGTAAGAATTTTGTGTGGCCTATTTTTATCTCCTTTCCTGTTATTCCAGTTTACATAAGATAGGATAAACAGTAGTTCTTTGTTGCTTTAGGAATTGCATATGGGTTAGAGTTTTGAGATGTTATAGAAAGTCCCACATCTTATTATTTAGCTATTCTTTGCTTAAGAGCCCTATTCACTTTCTACAGGGACTATTTCCGAGGTGCCCAAATTTCTAAGAATTTTGGTTAGGTAAGGCAACTTAGGAAGTCCTACCATTTCAATTTTCCCTAATTTAGGTTCTCTGAAATGCCTCTATATACACTTTCAACTATTCAAACTACATAAAATGACGTAGGTAGATATGTATGTACAAAGTACATAAGCAGACTTACAAATTAATAAAATTTGCTGTGTTTTGCTTCATGTTTGGAAATAATTTAACACAATTGTTTTAAATTTAGGAAGCATATACATAATATTTAGGTATATTTTTTGTGGTTATACAATGTATACATCATTAAATACAAAAGCAGCATATTATTAAAAATGTAATGTGGGGAAATAAATTGGAGTAAATGTTATTTATGTTAATTTATTTTGTTTTTCAAAATACATATATTCTTTAGCTTCAGTTGCTTGAAAATTGTGTTTCTAAACACTGTGTATATGAATTTTCTATTTCGGAATTAACAAATTCGCGGGTATATTAAAGGTGGGTCCACACTGAGCCACCGAAAGCGAACGCATGAGTACACATGTTTGCAATCCAAGTTTTCTAGTGTGTACGCTGAAGAAACATAAAAAAACATGCGCGTTCGCTATGTTTGCTTTCATAATCACGCGTGCTGCACAGGCGTCCGTAGATATGCAAGCAAACACAAGCGAAATTTTTTAAGTGTGGACGCCTTTTGAGAAGGCGTCAATCAGGTTTCCTTGCATTTGCATGTTTTCCATTCAAGTTGGAAAATCTGAGCGAATGTATATAAAATATGGCGAATATTTCGTGTTTTCTACCAATTTTCTATACAAACTTCAGTAAATTTTGAATTTGAACCCTCATTTAACTCGTATACATGTCCAAGGAATCGATTGGTACAGCGTTTCCTACATGATATCAAAACAGCCTTTTTTTTTTTTTTGTTGATTTATTAATGAATCACAGTATGCATATAAGTAAAGGCTCAGTAATTGCAATTATAACTTCATTGTCCGATATATTGAGCAAAACTGACAAAAATTCATATGCTGGAGTCGCTATAATTTCACAATCGAAATGAAACTCAAGCACAGGGTATAGCACACATTCGTTCTAATTTCCTTGACGTACACACTCGGCAACCTTGTTTGTTTGTTTAGGACTTTAGGGTTTTCTTCTTTGTTTGTTTAGGGTTTTTTAATTACCTTCGCTAAAGATTCGTGAGGCGTCCGCACTGCTTTTCGTAGAAATTTATGTTCGTTCACAACTTGTTCGTTCTTGCTTCCACATTTGACAGCAGCACGGAACAAGAGCACAGGGTATAGAACAGATTTGTTCGCGTTTGAAACGCGTACACATTAAGCGAAAACTTGTACTCGAACACATATGTTCGCTTTCGGTGGCTCAGTGTGGACCCACCTTAAGATCGAAGCGAGCCAGACTGGAAGCACCTGTTAAGATTTCGTAATGAGAAATGGCAGGTTTGTTTCAACACACAGAATATAAATTATTAAGAAAACTTTAAGGCTTACGGCCGTTGTACCAGCTCCTACTAAAGTTTATTATGTTCTACAATTTTTTTTAAAGGAGAATGACCTCTAAAAATGGATGCATTCTTATTTTATTTATTTTACGAAGATGAATGTTAATTTGGTAATACCGATTATTTCCACCATTATTTTTTAGTAATTTACTCCCTCAAAATATGAATAGATTATTCTCACTAAAAAATGTCCGACCAACTAAGGGTAAAGTACATATATATTTAACAAATATTTTGTTGTCACCTAACGTCACATTTTTAATATTCTTGTTGTTCTTGTAAGTCGAAAAAAGTTTTGTTAATTAAACCATAAAAACGTTCAAATATGAAAATATGTGTTACTTGTGCAAAATACGCTGCAGAGCATTTTTGTTTATACTTTGTTTGTAATTTCATTACAGGTGTAGTATATGAATTGCTTTCGATTAGATAACAAATTTTATAACTAAAACTACAAAAATAGTGCAATTTCTCTACATATAAATAAATAACTTTAGTATGACTAAGGTGGGTCAGAAAGAACGTTATTAACAGGAAATTAAAAAAAAACCGCTAGCGATTAAAATCAAACATAAGAACCATAGCCTACCTATGGACATTTTGTAGAAATTATTTTAAGAGAAGCTTTGTGCAGATACACTGAAGGGTGTTTCTTTAGATTTATTGCTCGTATAATTTCATACTATGAAAAATATATGATTAATTTTAGCTCATTAATAGGAAAAACGGTATATAAAAGACAATTTCATATTATGCATTCAAATGTATTTACAACAATAAAGTAATTTATACATTGTAGATTTTGACTAATTTTGTTTTTTTTTGTCATGGTTTATAAACAACACTATTTCTATTATTTGTCTAACCAAGTGGTATTATATGTTTCTTTTGTATAATGTTTTCATTGTCTTAAAATTTTGGTAAAGGAGTTTTTGAGATGTTCCAGAATATTTGGATTCGAAACGATCGCAGTTTCAGAATATGAATTTATGATATTAACATTCGGTAAAATCGCAAAAAAGATACATTTGGAGTCTATTGCGATGATTGATGTCATTATCTTTTGTAACCGATCAATCTTACGAACTTGAGCCTATGGATCAATTGAAACCGGTCAAGTGCGTGTTTCAATACGCACAAGTTTTGAAACTTCAATGCGACACCGCGGGGTAAAACTTTAAATTATTCACGCCAAATGAATATTAAATCAAGCGCTTTATAAATTCTATGACCCTGTTTGCCAAGTGTGAACCCAATTTAGCACATTCATATTTGTAACTTTAAATATGTTAAACAGCTGTGCCAATTTTTTGATTTTGTTTAATACAAGTTACAGTGAAAAACTGGATTAACATAAACAAATAACCTTATAATTAGGTTAGTTTAAAATCAATGTGAAAGGGAAACAGGATGTGTTATTGTAAGGAGTTGGTTAAGCAAACAAAGAGAATAATTAAGGAAGATTTTGTCACCATGGAAGTCAAAGGCGGCAGAGTTGTTGACCTTCCGTAGTATTCTAGGCAAGGGTTCGAAGTGGCCTTAATTTGTGCGGTGATTTTCAAGCCGAGGGTTAGTGATAAGGGTTGTGCTGTGGAGCTCGGAATTGGACTTGATGGACGACGACAATATCGGTGAAATCACGACGTAAGGCAAGATGCTAAAGGTTAGCATCGACGTAAGGCAAGATGCTAAATTTTAGGTGCTTTAAATATTATGTATAATGTGTTGTACAATGATTTTGAAAATATATGTATATGTGACATCTACTGAAGATTTTGATAAGATGTGAAGGAAATCGCGATTTTCAAAAAGAAAAAAAAAGAATTTTATTAAAGTAAAAAAAAACCTCAAACAAGTTTAAAATTCTTTTTAATTTTGAGCGCACTCGAATGCGCGCACCGCACATTTGCTCTTGAGAATGATAATTTCGAATGGAGTTGGAATTTTGTATTAAAATTGTTATATTGCATTCTTTCATAGTATTAAGTACTATCGATGAAAGCAAAAAACCAAAAATGGAAATTGTTAACTTTCCAATACATTTAGGCCTTTTAATTTGAACTAAATTTTAATATTTTGTTCTGTGAATAAATACTAGATACGTTTACACGATCGAACTCTACTGCCCATCCCTCATCCCTAGTTTTCGAGTCTCATACAACAATAGTTCGATCGTGTAAATGGGATATAATGTATGAAGACTAAAATCATGAGACAGATTTTACAGTTGACTGGTTTAAAAATTTTATTGTATAATAAAATTTACTAAATTCCACGGATTGGCAGACTTTCTTAAAATATTGTGAGTTTATTTTAAAATGCAAGAACAACTATAACACGATTATTCAGAATCTGGGTCATCAAGTTCAGAACTAGTATAAGTTATAATTATCAGTTATGGGAAATATTGCAATCGAGGTCAAGTTTGATTGATATTATTTATAATCGCTAGTTATGCACATATAAATGTATGATTTTGTTTTTGATTGTAAGCATTACTTTTCATAATATTTTGTCTGCAATATTGTAATTTGGGTTCGTTATTGATCCTTAAAGTTAGTAAATTTTAGGCTCAATGGACAGTTGAAGGTATTAATTATGTAAAGAAAATTACAGAGGCTACAAATTGTTGCTACTTAAGGAATAAGGCTCAAATAAGGAAAATTCCATTTTGAAGCATATTCAAGGCGACAAAACGTTATGCAAAGCCACAAAATTTTTACCTTTCGAATGAACTCTGCGTTGTTCTGGTGGAGATAACCGACCAGTGCGGTTGGTATAATTGCAATGAAAAGCGCACCGCCAGTAATTCTGGGGTTTTTATCTTATTTTGTGCACCACCTTCCTGACTCCAGTTACCGGCTTGGAGTATAGTAGCTTTTGCTGATAATGTGTGCTTGAACAGCAAGGCACACTCATCTTGGTGCGTTCGGTGCACCGTACCGTGGCGGGTACCTAGCTGCATTGGAGGATAATTGACCACCGATTATTGGTCATTACTCCAGAAAAAAAAAATCTCCTGGCTGTTGAGATTTGAGCTTCTCAGAGGTGCAGCAGTCGTGCACTTGTAAAAAGAGCGCCAAGAAAATTCTTCCAGAGGCACCTGAGATAGCATAGATGAATGGCTGATGAAATAAACCTGTCCGCGCCGATCAGTAGATATAAAAGTTTTGTAGCGCATAAAAAGGTGAAATTGCGGCGAAGATGATGCAATCTGATGCACATCATATGGCACCCAGTTAGAGCGCCCTTAACAGTTAACATGAGTAAATGGTCTCCTATTGATTTTTAGCGATCGTGCGTAAAATTTTTGTGATTAACGTTCCACACGCTTCATGGAATCTTCATTAAATGCGCCTTCTTATCAGAAATACGCGGGGCATTAGACGCATGTAGAAAATCATTTACGGATCATTTGAGTTCCGAAAGAGGCCATTCGCGTGATTTTACCACGAGACTTAAAGAGCTGATCGCGGAAAGAGCAAACTACGATCTGGAAGTCGAATCGAATTATATAAACAAATGCTCCCCTTAACTTTAAGGAAAAACTTTCCTTAACAAATTGCGAGTTTGGATTTTTCGCAGCAGACTTATTACGGCAAATTGAGGAAATTGATAAGGTTGGTGTGCCGACGTCTGAGATACTGCTAAAACGGAGTAACCCAGTTTTCGTAATATAATGTGACGCCGTTCAATAACTCGATCTAATGTGCACAAATTGCGACTCTTTTTGAGGCAAGTAAATATATAAATATGCCTTGAAGGCGTGGATCATTATGCACTAGCGCTTGCAAGGAAATTATTTTTAGAGCAAAAAATTTAATTGCAGTCTCAACTATCAGCTCTAATTATGCATGGAAATGGAGCATGGGCTTACGAAGTTGCTTTTGGTGTACGCCCCTTTGCATGCTTAAAAAAGTGAAAATTCTTTGCCTCCGATTGGTTTGGAAAACCCCCGAGTCGCACTTCTTAGTTCTTAGAATTTCTGTTGTTAAAACCATCTAATTAACCAAATATTGTTTTCAACAGCTAGTGCGATTCTCAATTATTGAAATCATTAATCAGAGCAGTCAAATCGTAATGACTTCGGAATAATCTCTAATTTTAATACATAATTACTTACTTTCGATTGTAAACAACTTTCTTTGTGTAAAATACCGCAAATATCTGATCTCGGGTCAATTTAGCTGCACTTTAGAAAAGGCCAAGTATGGTGCCATCGGGAAATTTTATTTTTTTAGGCTGTAAATTTTACAGACATTTATCTTAATGGTTGACATCTTGAAATACAATAATTGAAGTTATAAGGTCAAAAATCAGTTAATCATTGTTCCATGTACTGATTATATAAACATATTAAATAAAATTATTTCATAACATGATTAATTACCCATATATTAGCTGATTTATAAAATAAGTGTGCAAAAGCGGTATTGGTTCTGAAGAAATATTTGGGACAATGTTCAAAAGAAATGGATATAGTTTGCGCCGACTTCGATGAGCGTCTACCTTTTGTACTTAACATATGTATAACATTAAAGAAATGCGCTTTTCTCGAAACAGATTTTCAATATAGGCCAGAAATCGAATTCAAAAATTATTCAACCGATCTTTATGGTATTTGTATGTAGTATAAAAACTTTATAATATTATCTTCTATATAAATCTTATAGCTTTAAAAGACAGCGAAATAGTTATCTTTTCATATTGAAATAATGATTAAAAAAGTTATTGTTTTTAAAGTAGCGTTTAAATTCAATTTATCATTTCGTTAAAAGATATTCACGGAGAAACTATGTATAAAAAATAAAACATTTAAAAAATATGCGTACATACTTTTTCCCGAATAAATACATACATAAACAATTGAAAAAGTACCAATTTTTGAGGGTTCCCATTATACCTTGACTGCCAATATGGCAAAATCATCTAATGGGAACATATCTAAGATTACTTAAGAGGCCTACACAGCGAAAATCGGTGAAAATATAATTTATTTTGGTTTTAATTAGAACGTTTAACTCTATTCTTCGCATCGCGTCAAAGAGTGAATATTTGATGTTTTTAACCCTAATTTTCTCAAATTGGGTTTTTCTGTTGTATAATATGTAACTGTTGAAAAACCCTACATTTTGAACTTTGGACCGTTCACATTTAACTTTTTGAGGGACGTTGGTGAGGTGACCCATTAGATCAGTCAGGAAATCAGACTCCCATATAACATTAATATGAAATTACATTCCTTGCTTCAATAAATTTGTAAGAGGGAAATCATAATTTTAACTTTAAATTAATTTAATTTTATTGACAAAATCGAGTCCGAAATATTTATTTTTTTTTTAAGAATAGTCGTAAATGATTCCTGATTGCGGAATTATTGTTGACATGAAAAGCAAATGATCCGTAGTAGTAGTATTTGAAAGAGTTATGCTCTAATATGCTAACTCCCTTGCATCATCAGAATTGAAGTAATTTACCAAAAATTCGTATTGCTTGTAAATGTTTGATTAAAGGTGAGATGTGTCCTTACTTGCTAATCGCATTTTAGTAATCCGCTAATCTTTTATTTATAAGAGAAAGCTTTAAAGTCGATGCAGTCACAACTTTCCATGTCCCACGAAAGTCTAAAGAGATCTGAAAAAGAAAATGTGTAACAAATAGTAACTTTTATAGCCATAATCCAATTATAAATAAATTGCATCTTTGCCTTTGAATATTTGCCCTAATTCCTTATAAAAGTTGTCTTCCTTCATGTTAAGTTTTCTACAAAAAATCGCACAATGACCTCTAATCAAAGTGGATTTCCGAGCGCCACATTATGGGTCTTGCTGTTATTACTTCTTTTCTTTGTACTTTTTTTCGTCCATAGCGTACGCCTTATCATCAAGGCAATATATGTGAAAATCGCTGGACTACACGCAATTCGTCATCAGAACGTCATATAGTAATGTGTTTAAAAAGAAGCAAAAAAAACCACCTTCTCCCAACAAGTGTCCCCACCTTCGGGGATCCAGTTTTCTGAGACTTCCAGATAGCAAGCTCAAGACCTGAACCAAATCGAAGTGGTCACTTTCGAGTAAATCTCTAGTCAAACAGTGCCGGACATCTGAGCCGTTAAGACACGACTAAAAAGTTCTTGATCTTGAAGACAGTAGAGTAATTCTTTGAAAAGTTAAAAGACTTTGGTGTAATTGAAAATAAGTCCTGTGGTATTTTTACTTAAATCTTTATACTATGGCGTTCTTTAAAAAGTGGAAAATAAACAACAAGCACAAAAGTGAATATTATTTTCTTCTCTTAGTTAAATATAAATCTGAGATTCATTCATTGGGTGACTTTAATTGTGATTTCGTATCAAGCTAAGGTCTTTGGGAGTGGTTCATTTTAAAAAGGTCAATATTTTGTTATCACAGACAGTTCAAAATTACCAAGTTCATTGAAATTACCGGAGATAATTGTATCCATGGGTCTAAAATTGAACAGATAATGAGCCAGACGTTAAACAACGAAATCACATAATTAAGTCCTCGTTCAGTGAACCTTGTGACAAAATATAATTTTGTGAAAATAACAAACAATTTCACTTTTATTTACAGAGTTGAGTGAAGAATGGGCGCTAGCAACTAGTCTTAAGGATCTATCCGAACCTAATGAGCCTGAAAATGGAGATGAGGCGAATGTGAGCACCTTCAACCTGAAATATTTGGGAAGTACCCCTATAACAGCGGAACGCTCGCAAAATGCAACTGCTGAAGCAATTAAATCAGTCATTTCTTCGTCGAAAGGCATTCGGCGGAAAAGTCAGAGGGTGAAATTGAACGTTTGCCCAAAAGGAATCGAAGTGATCGACAACGCCACAGGCGACGTGCTTCTAAAAGTCTCAATATATAAAATCTCATATTGCTCTGCGGATGCTGCACATGATCATGTTTTTGCCTTCATCGGATCGGATGATAACAGCAAGGAAGAGAAACTCTCCTGCTACGTTTTTCACTGTCCAAAACGCAGAATAGCCCACGATGTAACGTTAACAGTGGCAAGATCTTTCGAAAATGCTTATCAAAATTGGCGGAACGCTGTAGAGCGAAAAATGTACAAGGAAGAGTTAAGAAATCGGTCTAATGAGAAAAAGCTAGAAGAAAAAATTCCAAAAGATGACTCCTTGCGGGAACTTCTAATAGATCTTGCCCCTGAAATAACATCAGACATATACGCAAAAGATGCAAGGAAATATTTGCAAAATACCTGGGTATCGTTCGAAGATGATAATAAGGAGGACAGACTTTTTCCGCATGCGTGGGAACAGCATCAATTAGTATTTTAGGTAATTTAGGTTTAAGCTGACAACGATGTGATTTTTTAAAATAAATTTTTATTGCAATTTATGTACGGCAATCTTCTCTGTGAGTCTCTCTGTTGCCATAGTGGTTGTACGAAAAAATTTATTTGCAACGGCTGATAATATTACTCTAAGGAAAATCAAATATTTTTACTTATATATGTACTGTGAGCACGAATTAAATAAAGAATGAGTTTACTTATCAGTAAAGCCTTTTTCTTTTGATGCAGAATAAACTTATCAACTCTCTTAATATAGGATATTTATTCCTACACATTTTCCTCTTGAGTATCAACTTGTCTTGAGATTCTTCGAGCTTTTGGTTGCTTCGGCTTTGTGCTTTATCTACTGCTTCAATTTTATTCTTTGCAGACTTATTTTAAAATATTTCTGGATCGGTCTTATCTTCTACGCTTAAAAGAGTGTATTTATGAACTTCGTGAATCATTTTGATTATTTTTTGCGGAGCCTCTTTAATAAAAAGTGAAAAAAAGTGTCTAAAACTTATAATCTATGATAAAGTAAGTCTTTATTAATTTTTTTATTTGAGCTATCGCAGGAAAATTGAGCTGACAAAAATTACCCTTGAGTTGTAAAGTATGTAGATACACATAGAAGTGTTTTTTTTAAAGGCGGTCCACGATTAGTTGTAAAAGTGTCATAATTCTGCACCATATAAAATAATTTTTAAAAAAATTCATAATCTACATGAATTTTGCTATTGAGGTATTCACGCTGTGCATTTGCAAAAAATAACTCGAATTTTTAAGAACAAAATCGGCTAATTTGTTTATACAAATCGATTGTAAAAATCGTGTGTATTTTAATAGATAGTTTGTATAAGATAAGAAGCACTTAAAATTTTAACTCAATCAAATAAAACTACTACTGCTCGCCTCGCAGATTTTGAAAACACATGAAATTTTTAAACTAGATGCTTGCTGAGTTAAATATACAAATGTAGTCTTAGGAGTATTTAAAAACATTTTTTGTCGATAATTGTTGTTTGATATCATTCATTATTGAAATGTTTTTACTGCATTTAAGCAAATAAAATCCATCATGAATTCAGATATCACATACACAAAATATGTAGATTGAGGCGGAATTTCGACTGCATATATCTAGGGATTCTAGAAAATGACTAAAAATTAACTGCCGATAGATATATGTACATACATACTTCTCACAAAATTTCGAGAAAAATATGTTCAATATCAAAGTACCTCATTGTACGAGGCCCAATTATTAAGTCTTTCTATTTGAAATTAACCATTGGCTACCATACTAAAAGCTTATAAATCACTTTAATAAATTAAATAATTTACAATTTTCAGTTGAATTTATTTTACATGCAAAAATAAGATAAAAAAATATTAATTGGTTTTTTTAAAAAAATCTAATGAGATTGGATTTACGCTTTTCCATAAATCAACCAAAAAACTTTTAAAGTATGAAAAATATAGTAATTAATTATTAACATGAATGAATCAAAACAGCAGTAAAATTGATTAAGTAAAAGTATATAGAAAAGTTTTTATGAGTGGCGAGGCGGCTCTATCAAACATGAGAGTCGCTACAGTCTATCAACAATTTTTTATCCTTTTCGGGCTATGCTATATCAAAAACTTATTAGAGGACTTAATTCTCGAAGAAACCCATTTTTTAAAATTAGTTCCTAACTAAAATGCACTGCAAACATTATTATGATAAACACTTTTTTTATAATGAATACATATTTAAAAAACACGTTATAACATCTGGGTTTTAAACGACTTTTCAATTCTGCATTTCTGAACTTTTCTATTTCAATTCCGGTGTGGCCATATTCGACATTTGAAATGTAAACTGTTATATCACAATACAAATTCCTGAAATTAGCGGTCATCTTCCTAAGTTTTAACAAGAAGAAGTTTGTGTGTATACAATTTAATTTGTGCTTGCCGTGGGACTTTCTAGTTTTGTTTTTAAGAGATGAGTGAAAGTAAGTGCATTATTTTTTATTTCTGTTTTCAAAACTAATTATAATCATATTATGTTTAAGGTGACCGAAGTATTAGCTTGCTTGTAATAGTTTTAGATACAAATCCTTCTCAGCGGATTATCCGCCAAAATTCTCATCACTTAACTCAATGTTTGGACTCAATTGTGGCATTTGGTAATGCCCATTTAATGCAAAAATCGCATAATAAGCTTGCTGTAATAGCATGCCATCATCATGCAACGTAAGTATCAAAAATACTCTTATTTAAATTAAATTTTTAATTTGCACCACCTTCTAGGGAATTTCTGTACCCGATGACTGGAAAGTCTCTTGAAATCCGCCAAATAGACGGTCAGTACGAAATGTTTACTCTCGTGGAGAAGACAATAAAGCAGAGATTGGCACAAATAATCACCAATGCGCCTAAAATCGCATCACCTTCCGAATCTCTGCTTGCAGGAAGCATGTCCATGGCGCTCTGTTACATAGCGAGGGTAAGTTGTTTTATTCTCCTGATTAGGGTCTCTAAATTGAGTCGAGCAATGTCTTCAGATGCAGCGTAATAAACAGCCGGGAGTCCCTCTTATTGCCCGAATTTTGGTTGTTACTGGCAGCAATGAGTGCGCCTCCCAGTACATGACCTACATGAACGTGTTTTTCACCGCTCAGAAGCAGAACATTGTGATCGATGTTTGCGCCCTCGATAAGTCGCTCAGTCTGCTGCAGCAGGGCTGCGATATTACTGGGGGTCAATACTTGAGGCTCCCTCAGTTGGACGGGCTGCTGCAGTACCTGCTTTGGGTATTTTTGCCCGATCCTCAGACTAGGAGTAAATTGGTCCTGCCGCCAGCGACGAAAGTTGATTACCGTGCTGCTTGTTTTTGCCACAGAGAACTCATTGATATCGGATACGTGTGTTCTGTTTGTCTCTCCAGTGAGTATATAGTAACAAATTATAAATCAGCAACATACGACATAACATGCTATCGGTAGCAGATTATTACCAGAAACTGTCCGGAACTGCTAAGCCGATTTTGATGATATTTCCACTCGAAAGTGGATGATGATTTTATCGAACATGATTTAAGCAATTCTTTAAAAATGTTGGTCTGTCTGTTTGATTGTGCGCTATACAAATCTAACCGTTGCTTCGATTGTAATTCAAATTTGCATTCATAGTTTTGAATAGAAATAGGGATTTTGGGTTTTTTTTTGTACCGAAGCCGGGATTCTCATGAAAATTGTTTCAGTAATTTAAAAATAAAATTTAACATAAGTCTAGATTTATACAAAATTAACAATTAAAGAAACACTGACTAACTTTGACTACGCAGCTAATTGGGATACATGTCTAATCACGGTTCAAGGACAGAACTGAGTCTTTTTCTTCAGCAGTTCTCTTAAAGAAATATCTGCTACCGATATTGCCGTATATTTCTTTCTATGGAGGGTGTGTTTAAAATACATATATATTTTTTTAACTTTCGCAGTTTTTTGCAAGTTCAGTCCAATTTGCACAACATGTCAGTAAGTATCTCTAAAACATACATAAAGTAATTTGACTCCTAAAAAATTTTTTTTTCAGTACTGTGTTCAAAAATCCAGCGCCAATAAACCCGAAACCAAAGAAAAAGAAGATGAAAGTTTAACTAATAAAATGCATTTATTCTATTTGGCTTATTATTTATTCCTAGTTATTTTACAGTAATACATTGGACCAAAGTTAGCGGGAAGAAAAGGCAACACCAATTGCCCATACTTCAAATTTTTGGGATTTTGAAACTTGAAAATAGTTCCAAAGTATTTGGATACAAAGCTTAAATCTTTTATTGTTGCCGTTATTCCATAATCGCTGAATGCCTTCTGTAGTGACAAGTGAACAACTCCGTCATTTTGAATGGGACTCAGGCTGCACGTTGAGTACACTAGACTACCTCCAGGTTTAAGCAATCGCAAACAATTTGTTAAGATCGCCGATTGCAGTTCAGGTATACGTAATCTCTCTTTTATTCGAGTATTCTTGAAGATATTGTTGTCGTTTTCCATCACGGAATGCCTATCGGTCGTACAGGGTACATCTACTAATATTTTATCGTACATATTATATTCTTCGATAGCCCTAGCGTCTGATTCTATTATAAAGCTGCGCTTACTCCTCCACTTCTTGCCGTAATCAAAAAAGTATTGCTCCATAATTCGCTTGATGCGATTTACCCTACTTTCCTGGATGTCGTTAGACACCAAAATTTCAGGGAGCAAGGTTTGTAACATTAAGAGGCTCTTTCCACCAGGTGCTGCACAAGCGTCTAGCACCCTGTCTCCGAACTGGATATCAAGAAATAAAGGAGGTAATATTGAAGCACCATCCATTAAGTAATGAGAAAGAACCCCAGTTAAGCACTTCTTGGGAGACATAAATTCTGAGCAGTTGCCCTTCTCATAGGTGTACAAGTGCAAGTTTTCAGGAAAAGTGAATTTTTTTTCAAGCTCTATGGAGAGAGGAAAGTCACAGCTAGTCGAGTAATATTTATAATAGTCTGACTCTGGTACCCAATCCTCGAGTCCCTTTATTTTTGTAGCTGGGATGTATTCATGTAATCCACCTGTCCCATATTCTGCATCTATAAGGCGTCGTTCATCCAGTTCAACGTCTTCTTCTAGAGCTTTCTCAAGAGATTTCTTATTAAAATCATGTACCTTTTCTGTAGGGTTTTCGTCAGATTTTACAACGTTATTAGGATGACTAGCATCTTTTCCGATTTCCGCGTTTGGAGGGTATAGCGCCGATATTTCTCGATTTTGTTGCATTTGAGTAATAAGTTTCATGTCCTCATCAAGTTTGTAGACATTGTTTTCCGCTAAAGTACTACCGCCGTCTTCCTCAAAAAGCTGTGCCCTCGATAAATTTACCAACGAGCTCACGTTTATGGCACCTTGTAATAAAAGCAAAATAAATTTTGTTTGTTTGTTATCATTAATTCTACCTTCTAATTCCAAAGCATTTGAAAATTTTTCTTTATCCCCAAAGTTGTTCACCATGGCTATGTACTTATGCTCGGTAAGTAGTGCTGCTCGTATGCTCTTCCATTGATTCCCATATACTGACCCATAAAATTCATCAAAGTTGTCTAATGCTTTGTCCTTGACAAACTTTTTTTTTTCTAGTCTTGCCTTCAAAACAAAAATGAAAAACAGTAATCAGTAGTATTATTATTAGTATTCCGTGCCAGAGGAAACTAAGTTTCTCAAATCAAATGAGTTTTTATGTAATTCCCTCATATTCTTTTTCTGTGTAACATAAATGATTAACAATCGTGTTGCCATCAAATCAACAATTGATTCTTTAAAATAAGTGTAAATGAGTGCATAATATCAAGCAATTAATTAAATAATAAAATCTAGATTATCTCACGAAGGATAGAAAATTACGATTTGTCACATTATATTTCCGTTAGGATCTTATTGCATCCATCGCTTTATTAGTAGGTAATATTTCATATTAAATCAGTTTTAAATTTAATTTATTTCATTGTATTTAATTTAGTGCAGCAAAAGAAGTTTCTAATAGGAAAAACCTTTGCCTACACTATTCAAATGATTTACAATCTCTAGGAGTAAGGAATACCTCCAAATTGTCTCCTTTATATATATTTCTGCGCTTTTACTTTAATATTAAAACATTAAGATTAGTAATTTACGTTTTTAGGGATCCGTAAAATAACCTGCGTAAAGTGTGGTTAAATGATACTATCAGATTTTGTTTTGCACTTTGATCTAAGCCGGTAATTGATATTATGAGATACTAAGATTGAAACTCCTTAAATACTATTGCTTCAAAGAAAGGAGCTTTATGCGCTTCTTTTGCACATACCCAATGCACTTTCTTGCCTTTCCATCTCTTTTGAAGAAATAGTAAACTCCTTGGATAGAGCATCTCGCAATTTGGAATATTTTCCACTGAAGTGACATTAGGCATTGAAATCTTGTTCTTGCTGTCAAAGGTATTGCTCTACTGAAATATAAAAAATGTACATATACAAATAAAAAAACGTTAAATTTATGCATTCTTGCTCTTTTAGATCTAATACTTCATTTTCCCTCGATCATCATTTTCCCGATACAACCAAAATAAAACTACATACATATTTGTTTTTTTGCCTATTACGAACTTTTCCAATTCCAATTTTAAATCTAGCTCTTATAACAAACAAATACGCCCATAAAAAGCATCGAAACATCTAAAGTATATGAAATTTAGTCCGATAATCTAGTAAATAACTGGTTTACAGAATTAAAACTTGCTTAGAGAAGCTCTAAACTCTAAATCTTAGGGAACCCCAGTGCAGAGTTCTTAGAGGGTGTGTTTCTTTATTCATTCCCTGGAGAGAAGGGAATGAAAGGAATTTTCAAGGAATATACGGTATAGAATGAATAAAGAAACGACTTGGAAACTTTGGAATAAGATTTTGACATTTAAATATTCTTAGTGGCATATTTCGAATTAAGTCAATAACTGTGAGAGCTGGGATCAAGTAAAGAAGAGTATTATAACGTCACGCTTTGGAGCGAAATATTTTAATTACTTTTCACAACTGACACAGAAATATTCCTTTTATTCCACCTCCTGAGACTGGTTAAAAAGAATGCGTTCAGAATATTCCAAAAGCATAAAGGAACGCGGAACAGAATATTCGGAATACTTTATATGAATAAAGAAACGCTTATTGAGTGTTCCGAATATTCGGAATGAATAAAGAAACACACCCAGAATGTTTAGAATACCAAACATCACATATCAATCATTTTTATAACGTATTATATGTATATTATTATATATGTTCAGTTCAATTATCAGGGGAATGTACATAGTACATACTACACATATGTATCTAGAAGAATATTGTCGGGGTTTTAGGATTAAGATTATTTTGTTTTACATTACTATTAGGCTTAACCCATTTGGATAAAAGAATTAACAATTTATAGTTTTCGTCACTAAAGGCAGAAGCTCGGTCTTCGAATTCATATTTTAAAAATTTCATTCAGTCATGTACAATTTGTAATGTTAAGAATAATTTGTTACGGTTTTCTTTTAATTCGGTAAAAAGTATAATTTAAAATTATAGTTACAGAATATAAAAGTTACTGATGTGATGACCTAGATATTTCCCCGACGAACACTTCAGCTTTACTCAATGAAACTATCAAGTGAGGGATTTATAGTCATGCACCTTTTAAAATTTTATAGATTGCAAAATTAACTTTATTTTTACCAAAATTATAACATTATATGTGCATAAGTTATTTTGCGTAAAAAAATGTAACTGCTTCCAATTTGTCTAAAAAAATTTCTTGAAAATTACTTTCAGAAATAGTTACAACTTCTCTTTTTTAAGTGCAATAGAGTGTATATGAGGGAAATGAAATGAAATTTTAAAAAACGTTACGCTTTTGTATCTACAAATGTAAACGATGATGGCTTTTGGGTGGGCCACGAAACCCGCAGAGCTTTTCTCCCAGGAAGGTGAAGAAAGTCGAAGAGAACCTGAGACGCACGTGCTAAAATACGCGTCGCCTGCAATTGAATTGAATTCCGAAGAGCGTGCCGACTGACGAGCCATCGAGAGTGGGCCGCAGCGACGGCATGCGTGATGCGTGCTGCACAAGTACCAGGGTCAGGCTGGTCCCAGTCACCGCCACCGCGGTCAAAAGAGTTTCGCGTCTCCAGCTGCCGGGTGTTGAATGAAGTGTTCGAATTTCTTAAGGAGATTCTAATAAAAAAGTGTAAGAAGTAAGAAGTTTTTAAGAAGGTGCTTTGGTGAAGATTTAATTGTGAAAGTAAATTGCATCAGAATGGGCGATATACCACTCGCCAGAGGCAGCATACTTGGAAGTAAGTTGTGTTTAGTCACAGTTGGTTTAGTTGAATTTCGCATAATTAACGAAAATTTCGTAAAGCATAATACATCATTTTAATATCACGTCCTGTTTTCCGTTGCAATTTTAAAATCAATTCCCCTACGCAACAGTTGTCCTCCCTTTTGCCGGAAGGTCGAATGAAAGTCAGCTATATTAATTTTTGGGAAAAAAGTATGAAAGGGAGCTTATTTTGCGGCGGGTAAACACCCAATTCTTATCTAAATGCAAAAAATGTGCCAAATGTTTATCTAAGAGAGATTTAATGTTCAACATAAATCCCAATTAATCACTTGCTTTGAAAGAGTATGGAGATATGAAATCTATGAAATTTTCGATATGACAACCTGATGGGAATCTTCAGCATCTTTACAGGAGAGAAGTTTATTTTTAGAGAATTCGCGTTAAATGTTGAATCTCCGGGAAACATTTGTGCACAAAATAAAGTTAAACTTTTATTTCGGATGCAATATGCAAGAGAGATTTCACGATAGGTCTATTTTTTAGTAAATTGTCTTTTCACGTGTCAGACTCAAAAAAATACTAATTTTTTGTTTAAAAAACTACGTACGTAAATCTTCTCGGAAAATCGAAAGTATTATAATTACAAGCAAGTAGTCTATTAGATACAGGATGATACGGAAACACAACATACACTACTCGATTAACTGAAATACAAAACGTATTCTGCTTGACTATCATATACCAAATAGCTGGGAAATTGCAGTTTTCTGGTTCCAAATTTGTTAATAATTTTGAACGATTTTACATATGGGGATGTGAAAAATTTGTTTGAAAGACAATAATTTTAATTTTAATTTTCTAGTTTTAATAGTAAACGGATTGAGTTACGTGGAGTATCACAACAAAGAAGTTAATACGGTTTAAATGAGGTTAATTCAAAAATATTTCAAATTAAAAAACACGAGTGATTTTAGAGGAAGGAAAGGTGTCGGAACAAATGTTTTGCAGATTGCAGGACACTTCTGAGACTCTATTATACATATTGGAATACGTTTTTCCGTATCACTCTATATATAAAGGTCAAATACCCACTCACGTACTCATCATGAAATCCCCAGAACGCCTGAACTTAAGCTTAGAGACTTGAAATTTGACACGTATGTTTGTCTTCGCTTCTAAGTGCTCGCTAAGTACGGAATTTTAGAAATTCAACGCCTAAGGCCAAAGCGGTTGATAGGAACTGGAAAATATTATATAAGGAACAAATATTTTTGATTATATTCATTCGAATGAGATTGGGCACAATAAATAATAACTTATGAAGTACATATTTTTTTAATATTCGCCAGATTGTTTCCTTTTACCGTTTTACCCTTTATTTGCATTCCTTCAACCCTTGTGTAGTCACCAAAGTAAAGTCCATATAATGATATACTATAATATATAAACTTGAATGTTAATATCATTTTTTTATAATATAAATTGATAAGTACATAATCACCGAATTATATAACCGTTTCCAAACATCCACATTTTAAATTTATTTTTTACTTCCATTTAGAATGCATTCCTGCGAGGTATGTTTTGGCGATGCTTGGATCTATCGGAATGGCAATTGTGTACGGATTGAAAGTGAACCTAAGTGTGGCTATGGTTGCCATGATAAATCACACAGCTCTCGCCAGCCTGGAGCACTCTGACATAAATGCGTCCACAAATCACTCAACAGAAGAAATATGCGAGAGCGCAAGCAAATCTTCAGAAGGAGTCGAAGTAATTTAAAAGAGATTTCATTCAATTTAAATTTTGTAGCAATAAACATTTGATGAAATCGTCACCTCACACAATTGGGATTGAAGATACCAATTAAAGACGCCCTTCTTTTCGAACTATTTATTGAAATGGAAGTTAGCAGCGTCTATCTTAATATTTGTAATCACTCAGGAGACTAATTAAATATGAATTCGGATTTTACTATTAATAAGAAATAAGAATTAACGCACTCTTTATAAGGTCAAAGTTTCTCGAGGAGAGCCTTAATTACATTTCTACATCCCTAAGGAACACTCTGTAGATTTGTAATTCGCTTAGAGTTTTATCTAGATTAATCCTAAATGTTAATACTCTTGTGTCCCTTCGATAAAATTGGATGACCTTCTCAATGTAATCCGGGATTATTATTATTGATACCAGAAAAGAATGTCTACTCCTATGGGATTTTATTTATTTTTGTAATTAACGAAATTTAAGAATTCGTTTCTTTTTATTATCACTTTACCCTGTTATTGAGGGGAAGCTTCCCTACAACATATACAAAAATTAAATAATTCCTTTATTCCCAAGTTTGATAGTCCTCTTGGAAGTTTTAAATATACATATATAGTAGAATTTCCTCTTGAAGGTAAATTATTTGAACAAAAGTAGTGAGGTTCACTATTTTTGAATTAGTGAGTACATAATGTCTTTTAGATGATCAAACAATTTGTTTTACTTTTGATTTTTTAAATATTAGTATAGAATTTAAAATGAATTTGACTAAACGCTTCATCATATGCTAAAATATTTCTTTTTTTATAGGACGGGCCTTTCACATGGAGTGAACCAATTCAGGGAACCCTCCTTAGTTGCTACTTTTGGGGCTATTTTGTATCGCAAATACCTGGAGCCCGAATAGCTGAGCTCTATTCCGCCAAATGGGTGATGTTCTTCTCGGTTGCTATAAATGTGGTTTGCACCCTGTTGACCCCCTGCCTCACAGAGCTACACTACGTCGGCTTAATTATTCTGCGCGTCTTAGAAGGAATCGGCGGAGGAGCGACATTCCCGGCGATGCACGTTATGCTCGCGGCCTGGGCTCCTCCGAACGAAAGAAGCCTGATGTCGACGATTGTCTACGCCGGGACATCCTTTGGCACTGCAACGTCAATACTTCTAGCTGGAGTTTTTGCTAGCTCATTTGGCTGGGAGTCTGTGTTTTACATAATGGCAGGCTTGAGCATAATTTGGATGATTCTTTGGGTTGTGCTTGTTGAGGACTCACCAAACAAGCAAAAATGGATAAGTGAAGAAGAAAGGGAGATGATCACATCCCAGCTCGGAACAGGAAAGGATGCTGGCGCTCACGGGGAGAAGAAAAAATTTCCCATTCCCTGGAAGAAGGTTTTCACTTCACTTCCATTTTGGGCTATCCTCGTAGCCCATGTGTGCAGTAATTGGGGCTGGTATATGTTTCTTATAGAAATACCTTTCTACATGAAGCAAGTTCTGAAATTTAACGTATCTGATAATGCATGGGCAAGTGCAAGACCTTATTACCCTATGCTGGTTGGCAGTATTCTCCTTAGCAAGTTGTTGGACACGTTAAAAACCAAAGGTAAGTGATGAACTTGTGGTAAACAAGATGAGATGCGACAGACCGCCCCGAGTTATATAGTAAATCTTATTTGAGTAATACTTGGTAATACTTATCCCATGTGCAAAAAATAATATAACAAAAAAGAAATAAATAAATCAAAAATACAAAAGAAAAATAGTGCTGATATACCTACCAATCAATAATTATGTAAGAGTTAAGACTCTACTCAGTTCAAATTTTTTCTTTTAAAACCGATAGTATAATAATAATAATTTTTAGTTCTCTTCTTTAAAGAGAAAAAAATATCACTAATTCAGAAAAATCAAACTTAAGAATGAGAAATAAAGTTTGCCGGGCGAAATCTCTAAGTGGTGCCATATCTCAGCTAGTATATAACAAATTAGAAATTACATATGTTTAAAAATTATCCACCTACTCATCTCAATCTAGCGACGTCAATGTCCATCATTTAAACACATATGTATGTATATTTAACTATATCTTCTTATGTAGGAAAAATAACTACAACGACTGCTCGGAAAACTGCAACCCTGATTGCATCTCTAATACCAGCTATTTGTCTGCTCATCCTGTGCTTCATCGGATGTCGTCATACAGCGGCCGTCGCAGTCATGTCCATAGGCATTGTTGCAATGGGTGGCATGTTCTGTGGATATCTTTCGAATCACATTGACATCGCGCCTAATTACGCTGGTACTTTGGTTGCCCTTACAAACACAATCGCCACCCTGCCGGGAATAATCGTTCCCATTTTCGTAGGGTTCATAACTAAAGGAAATGTACGTGCTGATTTACGAAATATTTCACTGAGATTACATGATTAATTAATTCTATTTTTTTTTTATTACAGCAAACGATAGACGCTTGGAAAGTAATTTTCTTCGTAACAGTGGCTCTGTTTTGTGTTGAAATTATCGCATATATGATCATGGGATCTGGTGAGGAGCAGAGTTGGAACAAACAGGAGGAAATAAAAGAAATGAGCAATCTTGAAAAGCTTGAATCTACTGAGCAAACCCCTCTTAAAGACAAAAGTCTGAATACTTAAAATCTGATCAATTATTAATTTAATTTTTATAATTTTAATGCTTTTAAGGACATCTGTTTTAAAAGTAATTTAAGGCGAATGTTTAAGTTGATATAAAACATGAATAAGTGTCTACCTTTATACCATATCAAAAGAGAACGCTTTTTATATGTGACCCTTTTTTTCACAAAAAATGGACAGAGAATATAAATAAATAAATGTAAAAACTCTTTATCTTTGTGCTTGAGTTTATCAAAAGTTAACTTTTAGTACCCTACCAAAATAGAAGACCTTTTTTTTTATTTGTGAACCACTTCGTAGGTGAGTCCCTTCCCTATTTAGAGCGTTGTGACCGATCACAAGTCACAAGCTTAATCATTAATTGTTGCCATAGCTTGTGCAAATTTTATTTCTTTCTAGATTTTCTGAAGTCATTACGGATTTATTCACATTACATAGCTGTAAAATCAGAATAACAGAATATCACCAATAAGTTGTAGCTCATCAATAATTAATAAGATGAAAAAATTAAGTTATAAAACTCACGTAAGATCGATAAAACTACTTTAATATGTACTAACGAATAAGATCATTTATACAATTTCATTCAATTTTAAATGTATCTGATTTTGTTGTGATCTAATGCAAATCTTTAAATACATGTGATCGACTCTTCAAATAGCTGCGGAAGTCTGTTTAATTCATTATTCGATGAACTCTCTGAAAACTCACCATCAACTACTTTAAAATTAACATCTACCTTTGGGAAGGTATTCACAGTGTCATCAAGAGGGCAGTTCGAAGTTATTGAGCTGTGATCATCAGATCTCTCATTCAAAAAATCGAAAAATTTGCGATCTTCTAGCGAGGACAGTTCAAGCGCAGCTGAAGAGAGTTTTAATAATTTATTTTCTGGCGAATTTGGAGGGCGATAGATGTCCATGGGTTCTTCAGGAACATAATATTGTTTGCTACTGTCGACGACTTGTTTGCCAGGATGTTCTTTTCGGTAATGGGATAGAAGACGATTCCTAGTTGCATACTGTTTATAGCACCACTGACACCGTTGTGGTTCTGTTTTTACATTTCCAACTTTTTTAACATTAATTAAAGATGGTTCAGGGTGATTCCTTACTGAAGGCGGTGGCTCTTGCCCAGGATGATTCTTTAAAATGTGAACTTTTCTCTTACCATTACTCTTGTAAACCTTGGAGCAGTATTGGCAATAGAAAAGAGATTGCGGTTTTATAATCGGAAGATTTAGCTCTGGAATTGTGTCTATGTGCACATTCGGATGACGCTTTGCTAAATGATTCACAAGCATTCCCCGTCTCTTAAATCCAACCATGCAATCATGGCATTTGTAAGTGAAATTTTCAAAATCGTTCGGAGGATCCTTAGATTGTGAAACTCGATTTTCTTTCACTGGACTGAAATCGAGGTACTTTGATATATCGTGACTTTCTCTATCCTCACAACTAATTTTTCTTTTAGGTTTTTTCTTGTTTCCAGTATGAATTCTTAATATATGTTCTCTGAGTTTATCTTTGCGTTTAAATTGCTTACCGCATTCGGAGCATAAGAACTCTCGCTTTTCTGAATGGCAAACTTTGTGACGACGCAAGAAATTCATGTTAATAAATTGACGGCCACATTCGTTGCATGAAAATTTAACTGCCGGATGAAAGACTTTAATGTGCTTTCTCACTAAGTTATACTCCCGGTATTTCTATACAGGTACACATTATTAAATATTCCGAGTAAATAAAATATATTACTTTTTTACTAACCTTTTTACATAGGTGACACGTGTAAATACCGTTTAAAGCATGAACTGCAACGTGTAACTTGAAGGTGTTCACATGTTTGAATGTTTCGGGGCAAAAAACACATTTGAAATTGCGGTTTGAATGCGTTTTTACATGTACCGCCAGTGCTGCTGATGTTGGATGGTTTAAGTTGCAGTGAGGGCAGGTATACAGTTTAAGTTCATTCTTAATGTGAAGTATTTTGTGATTCTAGAAGTAGAATAGTTAGTGAATTTTAAAATATATGAAACAAAAAACACAGACCTTTAATTTTTTTTCAGATTTAAATTTCTTATAGCAAATATTACATTTAAAACTATAATTATTATCGGTGTTAAAATTTCTAGACGAATGTTTGCTAGACCTTTTCTCTATCAAATGCTGAGTCATATGCTTTTTTAAACTAGTGCTAGTCATGAAGACTTTCATGCAGTAGCAGCACCGACTAGAATTTTTCCGAACTTCGACTAATCGTTTAAAGGGTTTCTTCTTTTTTCTTGCTTTAAGCTTCTCTTTTTGCTCAAATTCAGCGTCTTCTTCTATTTCATGAACACTCAAATGATTCTGCATATCACTAGATGTTGGAAACCTCAAATCACATTCATAACAAGGCCACGGATTTTCTTGATTAAATATATCTTCTGATTCTTTTTCGGTCGGTACTAAAATTCTAAGCCCATATTGATCAGCGTATTGTGTGCTGTATCCAACTTTGAGCTCTTCTTTTGGTTTGATAGGTCGACTACATTTGAAATACAATTTTCCTGATTCTTCGAGAAGCACTAAGTTTTGTTCGCTAAATGTACTAGCCGATCGGACAAACCGCATCCAATTGGAATTGTCTGAAAAAGAACGTTACCAATCCATTATAAATTTTTTCAGAGAAAATATGCCCTTACTTTCATTGGTTACATCTAAAATTCTTCCTTTTCCTAGGAGCAAAACAGGATAAGATCGCATAGTTTGAATCCTCAATACGTCCAGCATTTCTTCTGAAGTAAATTTTACCTCACCTTCGAACGGACCAAATTTTGTTCGTAGAGGCAATTCCTTTTTGGCGAATACACAAGCCACTGAAAAGGATTATTTTAAAAAAAATTATGATTTTTGAGTCTTATGATCTATTAGCGTTCAAATGGAAAACGTCTTCATAATTCATGTTATTTTCCTCTTAAGATGGAATCACCTAATATGTATTTCTAATTAATAAGCATAATAAATCACTAGAATTGGATTGGTTAAAAATGGTTTGGCACATGATAATTCGTAAATTTTATTAAATTTGTAACTGAAATTATTATATCCCGAAGATTTTTATGTTGCGTTTATTAATAGAAGATAAGGGTATAGTCATTTTTGCACTTCTTTAAAAAAACAAAAACAGACAAAAAACTATAACGAATATTTCATTTTGGTAACTAACTTTTCAAGCCAATCAGTTCTGGAGGAATTGGTGTTATCGCAAGCGCTGGTAGGTAGAGACTGTTTCTGTGAGATTTTCCGTGAAACGACTCAACATACCAACATTACCAATCAAGTTAATTTATAACTATTTTTATATTAATCACATTACGTTTGCGTAATGTGAACGCACTTTACGGGCTTTCCAGTTTTACTCAAGGTTTCATTTTCTCTAAAAAAATTTTTAATTCATCATTAATGTGAAATTTGAATTAAAAAAATAATCCTTTTGCTGTATATAAAGAAAAAAAAACGGGTGGTACTCCGGGAGTGCCGGCAGAAGTGAAAACTTGAACATTAACGTTGTGCATTTTTGAATATTTTGGAATGGTTAGGGAATAATTTCGCACGAATTGCTTTATTTATCAGTATAAAAGTACTATCATTTATGTGGTAAAATACAATATTCATTTATTGCGCTATCGTACACAAACAGGACAATTTATATTACATAAAAAATTTAACGCTTCAGAACTATTACAATTATTTTACATTAAAAAGTTTATCTCTCAGAAAAATCAACTTTCATCCATAATTTCAACGACTCTTTCACCATCATCATTACCAGCATCATCATCGCCAATCTCTAAAACTGATACAATAGGTTTATGGTAGCTAAAGTAAGAAACGAACAATTTTGATTCGAATCTATTTAAATGTATAATAAAGACCGCATCAATAGTAGTTTTGTATTTCGTTGTGCGCGTAGCAGGCTGTGTACAAACACACACGCACACCCGCGCAAGCGCCCTGTCCGTCTTACGAATTTTCGATCAGGGTCACGTGTCCTGACGCGAGTTTTACATTTTTTACCCATCCCAAAAAAGTGCACAACGCCGCTAAAGAAGTTTTCACTTCAAAAATCTTTTCAATAATTTAAAAGAGCAAACCAAAGGGCACTTCACACACAGTTGTATTCGTTGTTGCCTTTTCTTTCAGTTCCTATGGTGGTATTATCGTTTCTTACAAGTGTTGTTTTGTTGACCTAAATAAAATGCCTACTTGTAACCTAGGTTTTTCAGAATCTTAGAAACCTTATTTTATTGAATGTCAACGAGCAAATCAAAATCAGCATTTTTTCCGTAAAAAATGGGTTCGACAAATCAACTCGCTTGTATAGATTACAAGGCACCTCTTGTAGCCAAAGACGACTTTCGCACTTCGTCTTATTTCGGACATCGTTATATTCCCGATCCTGCTCATCTTTCAAATGAGAAACCTAAATCCCAACGATATATTTGCAATGCTTTGGCTCGAAAAGAAATGGCATATGACTTTACAACAACGCAGCAATTGGGGCTCCCCAATAAGGTTTGATTTTTATTTTATTTGCGTAGCATATTAATTAATAAGTGCATATAATTAAGTTTAAAGAGCCTACCGACAGAAACCCTCGACTTAACTTGGAAACAGTGCATTACATAAAGAATTTTGATGAAAATTTCTTGAATGCGGCTCACAGACCAGTGAAGTGTAATGAATCTATTTATGCCACAGAATACACACCGAAGGAATTGCCTGAACAAAGTTTAACGCTAAATTGGACATGTCCTCCACGGGTGAAAAAATCAAAGGATGATATAAACGCTGCATTACCAAGTGCATCAAAGTACCTCGATCTGTTAGCAACAACGAATATGCTGACATATACGCAACCTCAACCTGATCAAACTCTGAGCAAAAATGATGCTATAACTCTTTGGAACTGGTATGGATTAAAAAAGCTAAGAGGTGGTTTAAGGAAGGAATTGCCTGAAAATTTCATTTTGAAAGAAGAAACACTTTGCCAACAATACCCCGCGCAAGACTGCCCTGTAAGAAAAGAATATCAAACGGAAACAAAGCATGTGCCTCACAAAGGATTGACTAGTGAGGCTCGGTCCAATTACACTCTACCGGAATATAAAGTGGACTTTCATTATGAAAATGTTGCCTTCCCTAATCTTTATACTACTCCGGTAAAATTAACAAATTATTCAACCGAAAGTCAGATGTATGGTTCCAAAAAGAGGGTACAAAAATTTGTAGATATTAGCAAAGACGAAAAGGAATATGTTGGAGCCTGTAGACACTGAATTTGTCCGGACCTTTATCTCAGAAACTGGTTGCAGTAGTTTTAATTTAATGAATTGATGCATATAATTTGTTTATGCTGTTCTTACTATTATATTAATTTGAAATTCTCTTAAACGTGTTTTTCTGTTTTTATGACCCATTTCAATCAAACTACATGTTGTAACGTAACTTCCCTAAAAAAAAAATATCATCTATTTTAATAGTATTCTTCTTTAATATTTACTGCAAGAATTTAAAAATTTGACCAATAAGGTTTCGCTTGTATAAATTTTAAATATTGAAATGGTAGATTATATACATATACATATTAGTTTTAAAATGTAAAAAAAAATCATTAGTATAATGGTGTTTGAGGCAGTTTCGAACTATTCGATTTTGAGTTTGATATGAAATTTTCAAAATTCGGATTTAGATTCGATAAGTCGATCGAATTTGTAAGAAGAACTCGATTTAAAGGATATTAGGCGTGGTGTTGCTAAGCCGCCATGACAGATTTATTGTCACAAAGTTTGTGCTAACATTTTGGTTAATAAATAAGTAAAATAAACGTTTTAAAAGAAAAACAAATCGCTTACCATCACCCATATCTGAAGATCGCCCAAAGTACAAATAACTAGTTGGAAGGCTGGCACGCGCCCTTGTTTCCACTGGTTTATCACAAACTAAAACTGAAAAACAAATTTGCTATTAGATCAAGCTAACAAAAAGTTACAGCGTTCTTACGGCAATCATCCTCTCTTTGCACATCAGTTACCGGGGAATAAACTTCTTTTCGTTTTTGCCTTCCACAAAAATTCGTTTGATTATTTATTTCGGACTTTTCCAATTCTTCGCTGTTTGTGAAACCAACATTTGCCTCATCATGCTTGCTTAAACTCTGGTTAAGGTATGACTGTAATTCCGCATCTCTCTGAGTTATATCATTTACAGCGGCAACTTAAAAGAAGAATACTATGAATTATCGTAAAAAAAATTTTCTCTTTTTGGATTCTTTAGGAAATGGTTTCTGTTTTTTTGGCGGTGTACATACTAGTCATAGTTTGAAAAAATAAAATGCATTTAGAACAAGTTACCGCAATGTTGAAAAACAATACTGGTCAACAAAATTTTGCAATAAAATAAGTGATCATTACTATAAGACTTTTTCCGTAGATTACGAATTCAGGGACGAAAATGCCCAAATACACGTTTTGGAGAAAAAATAGGTTCAACGAGTATAATGTATCGTTTTTTTTAAATTCGTTACAAAATAATTGAATCTTATAGGAGATCGAAATGTAAGTCATTTTAAAGTTTGAACCTTTAGCTATTATATTAATACTAAAGTCTTTGAGACTTTCTGGAATACTTTATGAATTGTTAGTGCATGATTGGAATGGAGGTATTTTATACATCGAGATAAGAATTTACCCTCACGTTCCATTTTTTTTTTAATTAAAAAATACTCAAATTATGAATTGTTGCCCTATTTTCCTCAAAAAAGTCCCGCAACAGAAGCTTTAATTTCCAGTAATTTACGGAAAAAATTCTGTTGAGGTTTTCTATTACTTTTCTGTTGCATAAACGGAAATAAAAAATCTCGTTCAGTGTTACTTATAATATTCTGACTATTTTTGACAAGGGATTTCTTGATTTCGATTTCAAAGGATAAAAAATAAAATCTTACAATATACGTCTTTTCGAAAATGGAAACTAGTTGGACACCTTAGCTGATTTATTGAGATGCAAAAATAAAAATAAAACAATTAAATTTTTATGAAAGACTTACGCAGAGGTGACATGGTGCTTTCGAGCAAAATCCGTTGCTGGTCTTTAACGTGCAGGTTTAAGCTTGAAGACTGATTACCCTCAACTTGTGAGTAAGGTTCGTCCAAGAACTCCGGCTCTTGGACGGGTATCATCGTGGACTCCAGATGAACGAAGGCGGTGTCTGTTAAATGGTCCATTAAGTCTCCATTGCTATTCAGTTTCGGATGATAATTGTATTCCACGGGCGGGAGGGTGTGAGGGTTTTTTGCCGGTAGATACTCCGCTTCATAGGGCTGCACCTGTTCGCCGGTGATGTGGACGAGCTCCACCATAGCCGTTTCCTGTAAATCCTGGTTCACGTAGAAGTTCTGATAGACATGCCCGTTTGGGGACCGATGCAAAATTATGTGAGCGTTGGACTGCTCGCTGTGTTCGGGGTGCTGCATAATGTCCCCATGGAGCTGATGGTCATACCTGTCGTTCTCATGCGGAGCTCCCCCGACAGGTATTACACGTGCACTCAATTTAGTGCACTTTGCTGGTGTTTCGGGCCCTCGCTGTTCTGTGAACAAAGTCGAGGCGGGATCCATTTCGCCTCGGTCATACTCCGAAGTCGATCGGCTTGAAGTGTAGCGGGCTTGGACCTCGGTCGTTGAGACTACCGCCGTCTCGTCAACGCTTTTAATGTGGGTGGTACTGTTGCAGGGCACCAGGATCACGTTCTCGTAGGCGCTGTCGACAATGTCGTTCTGGTGGTTGGTGTACGGCGGAGAGAATCTTGCCGCTGAGCACATATTCGGGTCATAGGTGCTAACCCTGTGGTAGGTATACGGAAAATCCCCCTCATGGTCTATGCCTGGTGCGAAATTCATTTAAATTTCACTCCTAAAATGCTACTTGATTTGCTTACCTGGATTTATTTTCTCGGGAGTAGTAATTTCCATTTGTCTGATGTCCTACCGTGGAAACTTATTTTGGCTTTAAAAGAAGCGCGTTCAAAGCAATTTTTATCATTGAAAATATTCTTGAGGGTTTAAGGAAGATTTAAGAGTTGTTTGCAACTGGAACTGGACGGTAGGGAAAACATATTTCGCAATATACTTTACGATTAAACGCTGTAGGAACTGAGAAAAACTTGGACAAGTTGACGTTGATGCACTACACAACCAATGTCAGTTGCAGCTGTTACAAATTGGTTTGTAACTTAGATAAGAGAGCTAATTTTTTCGATTTTTTGATAACGATTTTTCGATTGTTCGATGACGACGATATTTGTTTTATCGACACGATGTTTCGTAGCCATGTTAAGAGATCTCGAAAACTCCCAAGTACGAAGTTTGGGGGAAATTCGGGCTAACCTTCGAAAGGGCTGAACCGATATCTATGAAATTTTACAGACATAAAGAGGTTGCCAGGAGTGATATAGGCGCTACTTCTAACTTTTTTTTGTGTCTGCTGTGTGAGCTAATCTTCGAAACAAATAGTTTTCATCCGTTGGCTTCTCCATAATGATACTACTCATAAGTATTTTTGTCGACACTTAAATTTTGTTATCATATCCCTACTTGTAAAGTCCAGAAACGAAGCTTAAACCTTTCGAATTTATAAATGCCCACAGGACTTATCTTTTGAAAATCAAGTCAATATTTAAAAATTGTTTGATGAACCTGACGACTTCAACTACTCCTGATGAGTAGCTTTTCAGTTATGCATCCAAAAAATTGTATTAATAATAAAATGAAAGAGTGGTTATACAATTTGCAATTTATTAAAAAAGAGCTGATCCCAGTAACGTATATATACCTCTATAAATTGTAAGGAAAGAAAGATATATAATCAAAAATATATCCGATATAATAATTACATAATTATTCGTTCAGAGGCAACAAGTAAGCATCAATTCAGAGAACGTAAACACTAAAGGAATGCATGTGAATCATTGACCCCTCTGGATGAATATAGTACTCAAAAAACTCAAGAGCCATGAAAAGTAAAACGGTAGTCGATTACTTTCTATAAAAATATTACAACAAGTGACTAAACAATAATAATAATTCATTCATTCCACTTGATGCAGTGGAATTATTTCGATATCAGAAATTTTTTTTAACAATAAATGCGCGAAAGTGAATGAAATTTAGTTAGCTGTAACACAGCGGACACCATCTCTACGTCAGAGTCCTTCCAAAAATGATGTGAAAGAAACGATTTTCCGTTTTCTAGACGCTATAAAACACTATTCGAGTTTCACTTTACATTTCAAGATTTACAAAAGACATTGAATTCTCGTTCGGGGGCTGCGGGGATATTCTTTGGAGCAACCGATGAGAAACAATTTCAGACGATCTCCTGCAGAGCAATGATAGATTGGCGAAGGAATTCATACTGAGCCTTCGCGTGCTTGATTTCTAGTTCGGCTAATTCGGTTAAACTGAAAGAAAAGAATTTCAGTATCGGACGTTTTTCTTAGATAGTTTTAATCATACGCTTTTTTAAAAGCCGCTACTCGTCGGTTACGAAAGCCAACAAGTTCCTCCTTACCGCACGCAGACATCTTTTCGAATTTTTCACACGCTTCGGCTTGTGCGTTTTCAGCCTTCGGAAACAAGAAAATAAATATTAGAAAATGGTTTAAGATAAAGAAGAAATGTTTGTGTAAAAAATAGTAAAATGAAGTGTGGGTGTGATGAAGAATCAATTATACCTCTTGCACTTCCAGCGGCTGCATTATTAAGACAGAAACACATTTTAAACATGAATAACTTTAGTGCTAACACAAGGGGTGAGATAATTCCAAGAAAAATTCTTAGAATGATTAAATCTGGGCATGCAACACAGCAAACACTTCAAACCATTGCTACCATGTTTACTCACCGCATGAACGTCCTTGTTTTTGGCGCGAGCTTTTTCTAAGTTCCTATTGGCACCTTCGTAGGCTGCCAAGCACCTTAAACGCCTTATAAGTAAGGACTTTGCGGCATAGCTGTCCCTCTGGTAATAACGCAGAGTGTCACCTAATTTTAGATCCTGATCACTAGCAACGCGAGCTTCCATGTTCTGCCAAAACAGACAAGAAATGTTTTATTTTTTATTGATTTTGGATTTAAAAATGTTCGTAATTTTTAGTTAAGTTTTATTTGAAAGAGATGTGAGACTTGGTCTACCTTTATTTAAGCTAAATAAAAAGCCCTTTTAGTTTTTAAACAATCTTGGCTTTTTATATCATGAATTAGTTTGATAAAATTTTCTAAAAGCAACATACCTATTTTAAATGTGTGCGCAAATACCCTGAAAGTTTTCAAAACTTTACTTTGGTTTTTGTGATCAAAGTACATATATCAGAATAATAATATTCGACACTCTCATTACGACCTCAAAGTTCTAACCCATATGCCAATTCCTAAAACTACATTGAGAAAAACCCTTTAGATTATGCAGCAAAGAACTTGTTGTACTTTGATAGCGATGTGGGACTTATGGTTCTCTTGAATTAGATTAAAAACGAACAATTTTACTTTGTTTGAAAAGATGATAAAAGGTAGAGTGAATTGGGAAAAGGACTTCTTATCCGAAAGTGAAAATTAATTTTAGATAAGCGCTATACTCTGCAAACACGCGAA
Source organism: Machimus atricapillus (assembly GCA_933228815.1). Taxonomy (NCBI): domain Eukaryota; kingdom Metazoa; phylum Arthropoda; class Insecta; order Diptera; family Asilidae; genus Machimus; species Machimus atricapillus. Next base: position 57,707,711 of record OW121784.1, read on the forward strand.
GATCTCAAAAAGTTGATTAAGCTAATTATATTAAAACACACTATTATAAAAATTAAGTGATATTCGATTTTACAAAATCTTACCTTAATTTTTTCGAAAATCTCCGCAGTTTTTGCTAGAAATTTTTCCATATTGCCCTTTTCCGCAGTGGACAATTGCATTAAGCAGTTGGAAACTTTAACGTGGCAATCGGCAACGTCTTTATGTTTATGCGTCATCTTCTCCGTCCGTGCGGCTGCTTCCTTGAGGTGTCCATGGTATTCGGTAAGAAACTGTAATTCATTTTCAAAGAAATCATTAACATCACGAACTGTTGCACCCAGGTACAACTCGTCAGTTGTTTTTCCCAGGCTTTTTACAAGTCCGCCAAAGATGTCCATTTTCTTTCGCGGCTTAGCACAGAGGTCCTGATCGTACTCAAGGAACACTTTAAGGTGTTGATCGTTTCGGAAAACGGGATGAGAGGCAAGGCGTGATAGGAATACTTCGTGCATGGCAACAGTCTTCTTAAATGTTGCAAGGTACTCCCTAAAAGTTAAGGCTAAAGTTTTAGGACTAAATAAACATTGAAGTCCTACGCTTCTAGCTCCAGCTTCATCTTCTTGAACTCCTCTTTGGTCATGTTACCCTCCCCTTCGCCAAGTCTTTGCAGCTTCTCCCGGGAGGCATCGAAGTCGGGTCTGGGAGGACAGGGAGGAATCTGCAAGTGGAGTCTAGGGTTTAGCAGAGCCTCAATCTTGCGGGCTGTTTTCTTACAATATATCCCGCGTATTCCTCGTTCTCCTCGAAGCGGTCGTGCAGCCAAATGAACTCCTCGTGCTGGCGCATCACGTACATGTCCTGCTTGGCGTACCCGGGCAGAGTGGTCCTCGTATGGACGGTGAACTTCACCTTGTCCTTTTCGCTGAGGGCGTCGGAGATGTCCACCAGCAGGCAGTTGTCCCCCAGGGGCACAGGGGTGCTCGCCGCCGTTGCAGTCGCTGGCTGTGAGGGAGTCTCCGCTGCCGACGCCTCAGTCGTTGGCGTCTGTGCAGCTTGGCTCGCTTCCTGCTCTATGCTTCCGTTGTCGTCAGTTCCGTCCTGCAGAGATAAAAAATAATCGGCTATTCGCTGACTAATCAAAATTCCAAGATGCGAGAGGACAAACGCCCCTTAATTAGCAGTTTCCCGCACGAGAGCTGCTAGGGTTCGGTGGCTCCCAGTCCCAATCTTACCATCATTTTAGAATTATTTCGATCTAAAGGCGCGCACTTATTCTACTTGCGAACACTGCACTGATAGTAAATCACCATAAAGCGATTATTGTGCCCGATTTAGCTGATTAATTCTAGTCTACACACAGGAGTGTGACGTTGCCTATCAGTTGTCAAGCTCTTTGTTTACCCGTTTCTTGTCCTCATTCGCAAAATGGCCGCATTTTGACAATCAGCTGACTAATAACTTGGGTGTGGCAATGATGAGATGCACAGAAACAGAAAAAAAATCAGGGACACAAACCATCTCTGAAAACAATTAACACAAGACGGTGTGAGGTTTTATTTAGTTATGGGGAATCCCCGAGTTTTACATTGCAACAAATAAGTAGAAACAAAGTGCAGGAACAGAAACAGAAATAAAAGGAGGATAATAAAATGAGCATTGTGCACAGAAAAATAAGCCAAAGAAGATTCCTAAAGCTAAATTTAATGCCACAATGAAGTTGCGTTGAAATTTAACCTCACTTATGCACTATGCATCTTCTGAATAAGGTAAGTCGGGTAAATGAATCAATTTGGATCCATTTAAGAAAATGCCATTACATACTACTATTTGTGCAATACAATAATAGATTTGCGTTTATCTGTTAATAAAATCAAAAATTAATTGCTATGTTGTTTCCATAGAAAAAAAAAATTATTTAAAAAAAAATACATATGTACTACGTAATTTGGATTATTTAGTTTAACGCAGTGCTGTGTCTCCTCTTTGGCGGTTTTTACATATAGGGGAATTCAGATATATAGGATGTATAAATATCTGTCTATTTTTTCGCATTAGGCGAAGAGGTAGCAAAACCAAAAATTATATTTATTTTTAATTATATCCTGCACACTAAAATCGAATTCCCCCATAAGGGTTCTGTCTTTTCCCATATAGTTAACATTTTGTATTAATACTTTCCAAATTTATACTCAAAGTTTTCAATTTTCAGCCTAGTAAAATTTGAATTTGAATAACATTAACAAATTATTAACAAAAGAGATTTTTGTGTAGGCTCATATCTCAAATAATTGCTAATGTCCAAGATATTTATGTACGAAAAACTGAATATATCTCTGTTTTTTGGGATTATACAGTGCTGTCTAAAATTATAGGACCAAGCTTTAATTTTGCATATATGGTCTATTCCCAAGCCCATAACTTGTTGGTAAGGAGAAGAGGGATGGTGACAACTGGTATATATGAAATCGTTGTGTATCCTTTATTATTTCATAAATTTTTTTTTAAAATTCATGTACTAATTTTAACAAAAATCGTAAAAAACTCAATACAATAGTGTTTAAAATTATAGGACCACTTAATATGATGTCTTTGGCCTTTATATACAGGGTGTTTTGCTAAGGTCTGAACAGGGGTATGCCAATCGATTCTAAATGGTCTCCTGATCAACGTTTCTTCGGACACCCCACCCCCTTAAAATCGGTCCTTCCCCCCCAAAATCGCGATTGAAAATTTGGAGGGGGTCAACCTAGAAAATGCTTCATAAGTTCTTTCAAAGATATCCTAGAATACTGGTTGATAATGCATTAGAAAGCTGAGCCTTCAAGCTTTCCAACGATACCACCCGAGACCCAATCAGTACACAAACAAGCGGGGGAGACCCCGTCAAATTTCGAAAATGGCAATTTCAAAGCCCAAAATTTGACCTTGACCCTTCATTCTGTCGATTATTTATATGGGAAGAACGAAACTTTTCTTGAGAAAAAGCTTCCCTGTCATATGGCCTTTCTCAAGAAAAAAACCGCACTGGAATCCGACAGCGCGTTCCAAAGTTATTCGTGTTCGATGGTTCAGCCCTACGGAGCAGATGCTCGATGTGACACTTTCCAATTGGACTTCATTGCGGATAGTGGGTTTTGTTGTTCTATCAATTATTGTAACACGAATAACTTCGGAACGCGACGTCGGATTCCAGTACGGTTTTTTTCTTGAGAAAGGCCATATGACAGGGAAGCTTTTTCTCAGGAAAAGTTTCGATCTTCCCATATAAATAATCGACAGAATGAAGGGTCAAGGTCAAATTTTGGGCTTTGAAATTGCCATTTTCGAAATTTGACGGGGTCTCCCCCGCTTGTTTGTGTACTGATTGGGTCTCGGGTGGTATCGTTGGAAAGCTTGAAGGCTCAGCTTTCTAATGCATTATCAACCAGTATTCTAGGATATCTTTGAAAGAACTTATGAAGCATTTTCTAGGTTGACCCCCTCCAAATTTTCAATCGCGATTTTGGGGGGGAAGGACCGATTTTAAGGGGGTGGGGTGTCCGAAGAAACGTTGATCAGGAGACCATTTAGAATCGATTGGCATACCCCTGTTCAGACCTTAGCAAAACACCCTGTATATAAAGGCCAAAGACATCATATTAAGTGGTCCTATAATTTTAAACACTATTGTATTGAGTTTTTTACGATTTTTGTTCAAATTAGTACATGAATTTTAAAAAAAATTTATGAAATAATTAAGGACACACAACGATTTCATATATACCAGTTGTCACCATCTCTCTTCTCCTTACCAACAAGTTATGGGCTTGGGAATACACCATATATGCAAAATTAAAGCTTGGTCCTATAATTTTAGACAGCACTGTACTTAAAATACAAAAAGACCAGCTTTAGCGAAAATTCAGCTTGTTAATTTTTTTTATAACTTCCTCATTAATTCTGAATTTTATCCTATTTGATTAGTTTTTTTTTCCAAAAAAGCGGCTTTTAGTTGGCATAAAATTAATCTATTGATTACAAATTGTGCCATAGTATGAAGATTAAAGTCATGAAATTGCTTATATAAGGTAATTCAATAATAAAACTAATGCCATTTACTTCCTCCATAGACGACAAAGAAAAATAAAAAACATCGTTTGCGGACGTCGAATTATTTTTAAAATAACTCTCGCTTTCATCGCGTGTAGCAGAAATCAGTACATTCGCAGTCTAACGGTTATTTTTAAGTATTTTACTCACATGAACGAAGAAGTACTTGTAAGGGCTCTTGTTTGGCATGAAATTTTCAAAAATCTGACCCTCCTCAAAGAAATTATTTTCCTTTTCAGGCCACGTGAATTTCGTTTTCAAGTACTTCAAGTAATCCATGGCTGCGTGACCACCGCTGACCAAAATGGTACTTGAATTATTTTTTTAAAGACCACACCACGAACGTCCACAGCACTTCTAGGAACTTGTCTGAATTAGTTCAACTTTTTCCACACGCATTTTGCATGGCAGGCAATTTAAGTGGTTCCTTAATTTCTTTCACCCTACAATTAAAGTGGAGAAATTACTTTATACATCAATTAACAGGAGATGGCACCCGCAGACTTCACTTTTTTTTAATCCACTGAGCAAAGCCATTCAGGCTAATTGAGTTGCCAGCATGGTTTACGAAATAGCTATTTTTTTCTAGAAAGCCGGTTATATACAATTTTGATAAATAGAGTGAAAATTTATTTTTCCTTACTCTGCGAAATTTATGAATTTTTACGCGTTAGATAAATTACAATGCATTTTTAACACTTTAAACTGTTACGCATTTAAAAAAAAAGGTTTATGGGCATTTTTCTCATAAATATTAAATAAAGTTAGGATTCTTTTGAGTTCCATGAAAACAATAACTGACAACACACTTTTTTCAATTCAAAATATAGTGGTTTTAGAAACTAAGATTAACAAAAAATTGAGTAAGAAATCAAAATTGCCCACATTTATTAAACAAATTAATAAAATGTAATACAACAGAAATGTCGCATTTCATGAATGTACAATTTTGTGAGCGCGTCATTGTAAAAATTGAGTCCATTCTTAATATTCAGTTTTAAATAAGATCTCCGGTAGTTAGGAGATAAAAGTTCTACAACAACACATGCGTGTCCAAGGCATAACTATGGGAAAGATCTCTTGCATGATGAAAATATGGTTATGCATCTCAAGACGAAAGAAAATAAAAAGCAAGTTCACTGTTTTAAAATATCAAAACTAATATTAGTATATGGATACTTGCTAGGCTTTGATATGAGATTTGCTTCTTATACCGCATTTACATAGTTTTGTCCTAATTTGAGTACTCCTTTACCCTGTTTTGAATGTGTAGAATTATAAAAAAAAAGTTATTATTATAATTTATCCTGTATTTGGACTTAAGTAGTATTAAAATAATGCTGAATTAGGGGAATTATTTTTTTCAAATGGATTTTTTCTATCTATCCATAATACTTCAGCGGGTTCCACAGGGGAGTCATTCGTGTTTTTTTCTATTTATTTTATTTGTTATTGAGGTGAATTGCGTTTTGTCGCGTGTAATAGCTTTAGATGTTAATGTTAATATCATTGTTAAGTAAGCAAGTTCATTGCTGGACTTTATCAAGCTATAGTCTAAGTCTAAAGAATTCAATGATTTATACTACTAAACTTTTGTTCGTCACGGTTGTTCAACCTGTATGTATTAGAAAATTCCAGTCATGTTTGGTCGCCTTCTTATAGATCTTATTTTAATAGAATTGAGTAATTTTTAAGATTCATCCTTGGATTAGTTGCTTATTCCTACATCCATATAAGGGTTTCTTAAAACTGATTTTAATAATAAAACTGGAGTATAGGCGTGTTGTTTTTAAATAATTTTCTTTGGTTTTAAGATTTTGTGTTTCTTGAGTGTATCTGTTCTTCGTGTTTCAGATTTTGCAATCTAAGTAATCCATGTTGTACGCCACCAAACCAACTATGGATTGCCTGAATTTCTTTAAGAACTATGTTTTAGCTACTCTTATTATTATTAACTTTTTGTTTATATCGTATCTAATAAACATTGTATGTCCCATTATTAGGTTTTAAAATTGGCCAGTCGGCAGTCATATATGAATTTTCATCTATTTTTATACATACATACATATATTCAATATTAATGCTAGATAACTAAACTTAAATCAGTGTTACTCTGTAACTAATCATTCGACTCATAGACTACGAATTAAAAACAAGTATATTTTTATATTTCCTTCATTTATTTCAAACAAATTAGCGTAACTTAAGCAAAGTACATATTATATTTTAATTAACAAATAGAAAAGTGGTAAAAATCACCGTTTGCACTCTTGGCAGATGTTAAAAGTGTGCTCTCCACAAATAGCCTTGTTGCAGTATTTTATAATTCTGCTTTTCTTAGATGGGCAGAAAGTACAAATTCTGAGTTTATTCGCCGAAAATCTCAAAAAGTAACAAGTGCTTATCACCTTCGGATAATTCATTTTACTATAGTTATGAAGGTACTGTGAGTGAGGTGGTGTAATCGCAACGGGGATATTTCGAATTCGCAAAACTGGCAGGAGTCGGTTATAGTCTATTAGACGAATGTTTAGTTATCTAGGGTTAATAGTATTTTGTATTAATAATGATATTACATATAATCGTTTGCAGATTTACCAACATTATTCATTAATGACTACTTGAGAGCAAAAGTTTGGCCTGAAATTAACTGAGCAGTTTGAGGAACATCGAGTTGCTTTCCCTGGTTCCAGCAAGTTGCCGGTGGTTGGAGTCGCGGCAAGTCCAAGTCCAGTTCGAAGCAGGGTGACTGGCGGGGCGCCTCACAAGATTCACAAGATTCACTTTCCGTCCGGACGGAGCAACTCCGCTCGACTCGACGGGTTTGCCTCGCGCCAGGCCTGATAGCAGCCGAGGCACTGGCGCTGGTTCAGTTGTTGTTAGACTTTCGTTCGGTTCGTGTATCGTTTTACGTCGAGTTGCGTCTTATTGCGTTCTTCTTTGGACGGCTCCGTGTCCCCCTCGCGCTGGTGAGCACGCGACATCTTAAACGGTCTGAAGATTTTTTTTAAAAATTGTCCTTGCCAAAGTTTTTGGACAGTTCGACAAGAAACTTAAACGACTTGGCCCTGTCAGTATTGATTGACCCCAAAAGAGGAATCCTTGCCAAAATGTCAGCTGATGCAGAGTTGAGCAACATCCTGAATCGTCGTCAACAGATCAACGAGGCTCTAGAAAACGGGGAGCAGGTGAAGCACACTTTTAAGGTGGTGAACGTCTACACCGAGTTCCATGAGTTCAGCCGCAAGCAAATTAAGGACTATCAGTCCACTTTCAACAAGTAAGTAATAGAAGTGGATAGCAGGCGCAGAAGATGCATTTCACTGCCCCTACCCGGTGCCACTTGATGATTTTAAGATTTTAGCTTCGATCGAACCGGTTCTTTAGCCGTCAACAGTCGAAGACGACGGCGACGGCTACGACTGTGTTTTTAAACCTTTTGCCCTCCAAATGTCAAGGTCGGGGCCGTTTTAAATAGCCGCTAGCCCGCGGCTACCGGAGCAATTGACTCGATATCAGGCACCTTTCTTCCCGTCGAGTCACTTTCTTGCTCCGACTTTAGACGGTGGTGCCCCGCGGGGCAAAAGATCAAACAAATTCCCTCCGTAGAGCAAAGTGCAAGACTTTTTTTGTTACTCCAATCCCAGGTCCACAGATTCCAGCATCCTCCTGCCGTCTGATTAGTTTTTGTGGTGCACTGAATTCAAAACCTGTTCAGAAGGGCTCCTCCAGGAGAGGCGCAGAAAGGGAGGAGTCAGACTCCGTGGTACGCATCGTCTTGCATTCAATCGGTAAAGAGGAAAACGTCGATAATTGGAGTCAGGATGAGGTCAATTATCGCGGGGAAGTAATCACTCTTCTGCGCTGCCTCTGGTCGTGGGGGCGGCTGGTGACGTCTGTAGCTTCTTGCACCTCGCTAGCATTGTGGTTGGCTTCTGGGTAGATAAATAACTTGTTCTCGGGCGGCGGCACGGGACCCCATCTAGTCTGAATTTAATCTGTTTTGCAATATATAATTCTTCTGATCTTAAACCACAGCGACCGCTTCGATATTAGAATTTGTGGTAATGTTATCTAGTAATAAGCTGAATTGAATCGTATGCACTGCAATAATCTCTGCGGTTGTTATGTTCCAACCGAACTGAAGATTTGTTGACTAAATAATCAGGTATATGAGAATAAAAATAAAAATATAGTCTACGTAGTTTTCATCCAAAATAACACTAGTTTACAAAATTCAATTTTTTGTTTTTGCCACTTGCATAACATATTTTTTTTGCTTCCATCACGTCACGTTTTTGAGAAAAATAGGATGAAAACTAAAACAAATCGTATTTTGAGTATAATTTGAAAATTCAATTAAAAAATAATGCAACGTGAAAAGTGTTCATAACATGGGTCAAATGAAAACCTAAATCCTTATCTATGATTTATGGTATGAAATACTAATATTCCATAACTCTTATTTAACGGGAAGTAGTTTTTTATGAGCGTGCGCTACTTGTGATTTTCATTCACTATCAAGTGTATGAAGCAATTGGTTAGCAGAGAAAAGTTAAATTAAGAGAATATTTCGGAAAGCCTTAAAAACTTCAGTATTCTAATATAAAAGCTAAAGGCTCAATTTTTATTTGAGCTCCATTACAAGCTCCTATAATAATCCGTTATTTTATTACGGATTTTTAAAAATGTTCAAAATACGATATTTTGTACTCTTCAACCGTATTTTTCTTAAAAATATGACGTTATAGGACATTTTCGTTTATGAATTTGTAATCTACAGAAAAAATCCTCTGGAAACGATATATCACTTGTTTAGCGACAAAATTATTATAAACTAGTGTAATTGTGTTTTGTTTAATACCATTAGTAAGGAAGTATTACATATATTAAATTCATATATAATAGACACTGGCAGGTCTTCGTAGTGAGTTTAGTCCAAAAGCGAACAGAAATGTTTATTTTATTATCTGATTTTGAAATATATAAAAAAAAAGGCTCTTAAACCTTGAAACAAAAACCATTACGCATTAAACTTAAGGGGTAAACACCTAATCATAAAGTTCGAAACATCACTATTTTTTATTTTCATTTTAACTACCAATATCTTGAACATATGAGTTTAAAGTAAGATAACTTTAAGCACAATTTGTAAAAGCTACGATTTAATTGTTCGTAAAGCTTAAATAACACCAATTTAATTGCGTTGATTGCGGATACTAATTAATAGCTTTTTTAAGAAAGATTTAATGACGTTTTATAGTTTCGACTAATTAAGAAACAGACAACTCATTTTGTCCTTGAAGCAAGATGAGCATTGTTTTTATGTCTTTCAATTGAAGCAAATTGATTTTTAATGAAAATGAAATTTTGTTGCGCTACTGAACCTTTCGTACATTCAAAACGAACAAAAAGTATATTGTAAATTGAACAATTTTAAATAACTTATCACGCTGTCGCTACCGTCCAATTGTCTTTCTTAAGTGCACATTATTTACATTTACCTCAATAGCGGGCGTTAACCTGACGTTGACCTAATTACGTTCGCTTATGTTAAGTATTTGAAATGTTTTCATTGCTTAACAAACCCTTAGATAAGTCAATTTTTAATATTCATGGTTTAGTCTGCTTCTGGTATGCGATAAATCCACTTCTACCCGTTATAGAGTTTCATAGTAGGAAAAACAAATAAATTTTAGTATCTCGTTAACATTTGTGTGAATGAGACTGGTTTACGGAAGATTTTCAGGGGAGAAAATATAATTTACATAAACTGAAAAATAGCAAGTTATTTCATGGAATTCGTGACTGTAGGTTCGCTGACTAATCAATTTATCACGCTATCGTTAGTCATTTCAGCAAATAAAAAGTCTGTATGCGTCTGCAATTTTTCACGATATGCTTGCAAGGATATTGTATCTTTTTATCAGAAAAACTACCTCAGCACTAAATGAGGGCTCTTCTTTTTCTTTAAATTTTATCTCGCTTCTTATCTAAAACATATATTCACATGATAAACGAAAGCTTGGCCGTTATAAGCGACATTATATTTTTAGCTTCTTCTGAAGATATTTAAAATGTTTGTAACGAAGTTTTAAAATACGCTTCAAAATTAAGAGTTACGATTTGTCTCAACGTAGTAGCAGATAACGCAAATGCTTTTCCATAATCTTAAATAAAGACAAGTGTGGTTCTGTAACATACCTTGGGAATATATTTACATTCATTTTATCAATGAGTCATATTTTAGAATAGAATATAGAAAATATTAAGTTTACTGCTCTAATGTGAAATTTTTCGCTATGGAAAAATAGTACATATTCATATTGCAAGTGCATGTCATCGCTGAAACCAAACATCTTTTGCATGCTATGTTAATAACAAAATCAGGAAGATTATTACCTAATATGATTTTATTTAAATAAATGTTTAATTAGATATGAATTGAATTACATTTAACAATAAGTAGCTATGGAAAAGTTGATGCAGTCATATTCATGCAATTTCACTATACAGACTTAGAATTTGAACTGAGCTAATGGTTCATACATAGATTGAAAGAAAAATTTACGAAGATTGTTTAAATTTTAAAATATTTCATTATGTTGTACATATACATACATATCTGTAAAAATCTGTATATTTTTTAAAAATTCGTTTTATAGGTACTTTTTGTTTTCTCAATTTGTACTGAACAAACTTTCTCAACAAAAAAGGTAATCAGAGTTTCAAGAACTGAAATACAATGAAATCCTCTCAAGACTACTTCAAACAAAAAAAACTTCTCTTTGCAATTAATCTTTGTTTTGTAAACTTTTTCGGGAACCTAAAAATAGCATCTATTATGCACCTGCCGGTATGGAATTTTTTTTTTTAAATTCACCTTCAATTTTACATTTTACTAAGGCTCGAGGAATGCAAGAAATTTCCAAAATAAATAATTCCGCAAATTCGTGAGAAAAGGCAATTCATTTCTCCTCGACTTAGGTCCAATTACATTTTAATTTTTTATTTTATAATTGAACGTCGGATTCTGCACGGATGTGAAACTCTCCCGCTCCGGTCTAGTTACGGAGTTTCTGGCACTGATGGATAATAAGTAAATTTTTCTTTTTGTATGTCCCTATTATGTCACCAGGCAGCGATACGGTTAGCGATTCCATATAATTGAATACATCTCAAAAACTTAGCATTTTACATAAATTTGAAAGTTATCATTCATTTACCGCCAGAGACTCAAATTTAATTGTCTGTTTATTCTCTTATCGGTCTACATCGCAGCAAGAATTTATATCGCCGCATAATTTCAAGGTGTCGTCTAGCCGTGAGCGCGAGGTTATAGTCGCGATCACATGCTAGTAATTCATGACGATATACGTGCTTAGATGAAAATCAGAGGAGTCAGTTTCAAAAGTAAAAGCCAGGGAGTTCGTGAAGAATAGCAGTTATGAAGGAAAGAAATTCGCTGACAAACCCGACTCTTTAAACCGAATAAATTGCGAAGTTGTGCGCCTCGGTCAATTAGCGCTACCGAGCTGCAGCTACGCAAACAACATGATGCTCAACAAGCGTTGCTGGAAAAGTGAGAAAATTCTATTTCATGCGACTCACTTCTCGTTACTTTACGTAACTGAATTAAGTAAGCGGAGGCTCAAGTTTTCTTTCGCATTCTATGAGAGTAGAAGTTTTCCAGACAAGCTGTGAGGTGTAACTAGACATTCTGCAATATGCTACTGCTTAATGTCGGATCAAATGTCTGTGGAGATCTTTTTTCTGTACTAACTAAACTAGGTATGCACATACTCGTAGGTATAAAAGTACCTATCTGCTTTTAATTTGCTGCAATTTCTTACCGTTTATAGACTAATTACCTTTTTTGCAAGCAATACTTCTGTGGCTGAATCTCTGTAAGGATTAGTTAAGCAACAATTTCATTTGCACAAAATAGATGGAGTGTCTATTTAAGATTTATAAGTATGGTTTTATAAATCATCTACATTTTAATTGCCTTAAACCTTACCGATACCATGCCTATATTTAATATCAGATATTCCGAGTATTGAAAATTTTATTAAATTGAATATAATTTATTAAAAATAAAAAACAATAGCAACTTAATACTGGTTCGGTTTGAAAATGTCTTTTCTTTATCTGAAAAGTAACAGACAAGAAACCCAGTTTTATTTCCTGACATATGTATTTAAATTTAAAATTCTTGAAAGTGATAGTTTTTCGCCGTAAATTTTCCATGCTCCTGCAATCTTTTGGTGAAAATTATGGAAAAATCTTAAATTTAAAAAGTTTCCACCGAATTTCTGTACAAAATTCTATACGGGTGTTGAAAGTAAGGAAAATTTTACTTTATTTCAATTCGTCTTTTTGTAAGACAAATACATGTTCGTCTCCGTCGATAAATCGAAAAAATCATTTACCATTAATTCGTTAATTTCAAGTACATATTTATTTTATACAATTCGCAATGAAACTGGGAACGCAAAAGATTGCAACGTAAGAAGACCTCAAACCCAATCTGTCCAGATTTTTAAGTATGTCAAAAGAAAAAAATAATTGTTTAAAATGTTTCAAACTGTACCATTTCGATAAACAAGGTTCATCAACATACTATAATTAATTAAAAAAAAAACAAAATTCATAAAATAATGAAAGCGGCAATTTTAAAGAAACGTTATTTTTTTTCCAAGATAGAGACTATTTTAGTTTTTGTAAGGTAGAAAATATAACTTCATTTGAGTAGCAGATTCCTAGTGCGTTTAATGAAAAAACAAATCGGTTCAGTGCAACGACTCAACAAAGATGAATTTTCAGCCAATGTTTATTGCTTATTACTTCACCAGAATTTTCAGCATATTCCAGAAAATAAATCGGAAACAATAAACGTAGCATGCTGACAAAGTTATTTTCGATTACTTTACAAAACCACGTTCTCTGCAACAACCAAATAAAGCCTGCATGAAGTGAACCCAATAATTTTGTAAATTGAGTACTGCGTACTGCTGTGAATTCACGTGCTTTAAAGGCATTTCCGAGGAATCGATCAACCACGAGTTTCCGCAATGAAGAGAATCGATTTCTTGAGTTATCCTCAGTGTTCCAAAAATATTGTATGTATGTAAAAAATAAATCTGCCCATGTGGCAAGAAACCGCCAGACATGTGAAGATATGAACAATTTTCTTATTTTTGGCACGGCTGGTATTCCGGTCGAGGCTCTGCGCTTCAAATCTAATCATTTTAAATTTTCATTTTGAGTCAAAGAACTTTCGGGTCGTTCGTTTACTGGACATCGAGGGAACGGAAGTCTATTTCGTTTTGCATATTTAATGGAAATGATCTGATTTTGGATCGAGACCAGACAGCAAACATAGATTGCTCACATGCAAAGATAAACTGTCTGGCTATATTTAGGCTTAGAGGCAGTGCCCTGGAGGTCTACGTGAAGCAATTAAGATGAGCAGCAAAACGTGCAGCTGGGTAAATAAATGGACTGCATACAAACTTCGTGTGCAGTCTTAGCGCAAACTTGGTTCTATAAAACCTTCGGGGAATTAATTTAAAACATACAAGACCTATCTCTGACCCTTTTAAGCGAAATTCCGCATTCTTGTACGTGGTACTGTTCATTCTTGCAGGTTTCGTCAGAACAATGCGATTTTCTTCAATATGAAGGATAAATTGGGGATGTCGCAGTGACACAGATTCGTTTTCATGTCCTGTCGCAGTTAAAGTTTGTTTTGCTGCACCTGCTTAATTTTTGCTTCAGGGATAAGAATGAGTGAGTGACTAAAGAGTAATTTGTCAAGGGGATTCCCCTTTTCATGATAATTTGCAATGGGTTGCTGCTCTAAAAATCCCCAAGGACTCTCCAATTTCCATGTTCGCATACTCGTGTGTTCCCCTTTTGGTCGTTTAAAAATAGCCCTGTATGACATCTTTTGGAAAATAAGACTCAAGAGACCATTGACACATTTCTTCAGACAATTGTTACTTATGGAGTGTTCCGGCACCCTATTTCGTTGCACCCTTTAAAACGCAGCAGTTCCCACTCAAATCTTTATAAATGATATGAGTCCTCTCGGTACTTCTTTATCCGGTGGGGTTAGGAAGGCACTTTACGCCCAATCTGTGAAAATTATTCAACGGCTTTACCGCGGGGCGGTCCACTGTTCTACGATGATAAGAGTTATTATGGAACCACTCCATCTGAACTCTTAAGGTTTCTTAAAGTGTTATCTGCATTCTCAGAACACATTTAGCGACTAAGTGCGATACAGGGAATATAGAACTTATGTGGGGACAGAGCACCACTGTCTCCCGCAATTAAATTATAAATGCGTCAGAGATTGTGGTCGGTGCATGCGAGTCTCATTCCAATTTAAAATAAATGCAACCCGGGGAGGGTATGATTCAATCCAGACTGCCTGGGAGTCTGAGATCGCTTCCATGAACGCAATCAACACTTCTCGCGATTGTATAGATGAAGCAGGACAGAGGGCGACAGAGTGGCTGAATCATCAAAATACAAAAAGATTAGACTCGCCGGGATCGAGTCCAGCCAACTGGTTTTATTTAAAAATCGAAACGGAGACAACGAAAGAGAATTGACACTATGAGTGTGATTTGTTTATGTTTGAACGTAAACATGGGAGAGTTCAAGGAACTTGGTGCAACTCATGTGCATCGCATACCAGCGGCCTGCAGCTAATATTGTTCACCTTAAGCTACTTACCTTGTAACTGAAATTTTCCGGGTTGTAGGTAAAGTGGTCAATTAAGCCCACGATAATTTTCAGCTGTAGGGTGGTGTTTGGTCAACTGACTCATATAAGCACACCTGGCCAGACTTGTAATTCCAGGTGGCTGGGAATAAACGCGGTTAGTCATGCGTATTCAATGCAAGCTGAACAGCCTTGGGGCTATTAAGGAAAACGAGAATTTAATATCCTATGACCCACTCTTCTTTGGTTGAAGAAAATGGTCGATTGAAGATAGAATCAAACTTGAAAAAGAAGTTAGGACTTAGTTAGACGTCTTAAGTAGTTTTAAAATTCTTTATATTCATTCATACTTTAGATTATTTCCATCGTAAGTAAGATTGCAATTCATAAGAATTTTGAGAGCTTAGCTTAATGTTGGTTCAAACTTAGCTCAAGCCTGATTTGAAGTTTATAAAAACCTATTTATTTGAAAAACACTAATACACATTGTTTTAACTCTACCGTTAATTGATGAAAATCTTAAACGTAAAACTCCAGTCTGATATTCCTCAAACCACTATTAATAATTCGCGAGCTTTATGTTCGAAGATTCCTGCTATAGACAGTTTCTAATCGCAAATAATTAAATCGGCAATAATACACAATTTTGTAGGTATATTGTATATTGCTAATATAACATCAGCTATCAGCAAAATTACCATTTTATTCCTTCAGGAATGTTTCCTGATTTCTCCACTTAATTTTAGTTCTGTTGAAAAAAAAGGGATATAAAAACTTATTTTTATTGGTTCTAAGGACATTAAACTATGTACATTGTATTATTTCGGATATTATTTTAAATTAAATTATTCACAAAACCAAACAATTGTATATAGAGTCTTTTGAAGTTATTTTTAACACAAAGCAGTTAAACTGTGATGTTTTTGAGCAAGCGTGCATTAATCTGAGACATTGATTTTTAAAAATATCAAAACAAAAGGGAACTCTACTCGACTCTATAGATATGTTATACATATGTACGATATACCCAAACAATAAACATAAAACCAGAAATGATTCCAGATCTTCAAGTATCCGTAAGCCTTAATTGAAAAAATCGCAACATGTTGAAGAAATCAAACTGAACCTTGTGATCTTAACAGACGTGAGAACAAGTTTCGCTCCCTGTCACGGTGTAATCTACACTGCCTCCTAATTGAATCATATTAAGTAATGTCTCGCCGCTGGCGCGATTTACTTAAACAATTTAAGAATTTAAGTGATGTTCCGCCTCACTTAATTTATCCTTATCTCGGTTTATTAACACACTCCATGCTATTAATTTACTCGCAAACAGAATTATGATTGATCACAAATCTCCATGTTAAGTAATTGAAACGCAGAAATGAATTAGTATTCGCGACCTAATTTCTGAGCGGTGAATAATGTTCTGAGCGCCAATCGAGTTGGAAAAAATTAGTAAACCCGGCTGTACATACACACGATTAGTATACCCTATAATTTGTGTTTTATAATTTCTGGTTTTTTTTTTTTGGCTAAGAATTGAAGGAGTGAAAATAGAGGACATTAAATATTGTTTCATATTCATTTCGAAAATATGTTCGAGTAAGCTGAATTAATTTTCAGAGTCGCTTCACGTCTTCAACCCCTGTGTAAAAAATACGCGCAAAACGAATACATTGTTCCCGAAACGGAAAATAATCCCTACTTTTTTTACCCCATTAACCTTTAAGTAAAAATTGCAGTAATGGATTCAGTGACCTTTTAAAACCACCCATTTAAGATTAATAGTGATTCCCAGATATTCACAAAAAATGTCTCGGATATTTACAAAACTTTAGTTTTGTCTTGCCAAATTAGTGTGCGATGGATTGCGTTTTGCTTGAGCTTTAATGAAATAATTTTGAATTCAAATTGACTGCTACATTAAATAAGAATGCGCAGTGAGCTCAGCTATCATTAAAGGCCGTCAAACTACCAGCAATCTATTATTATTCTCACGTCCATCAGCAGTATTTAGAAACCACTTCAGCCGCAAGGCTGAGAATCTCAACGAATTCTCTGCAGTTTGGTTGGCAATCAGGTCATACCTGGATAGGGATTACAAGTCTCGGATTACAGGTCGACAGGACGCATATGGTGGCAGTATAAATTTTAACACGTCCCCAGTTCAAGTCCATTGTTTTTTTAGTGTTTAAAATTCAAGTGAATGCGTCCGGTAGCGGCTGAGTTCGGAAGTCGTGTGTGGGAACAATGCAACTTTCCTAATGGATGTTCATACATGCGCTCCAACATGATGGTGATAGCGACAGGTATTTCCGCAATCGCACCAAAATGGATTGCGGCCTCCACTCGGTGCGGGCGCTCGTTCTTCCCAATAAATATTAACTCCTTCACAATGAGCCGATATGAGGTCTCTTTCAGCAAGTCGATGACACCTGAAATTACCTGACGCTGCAGACTTTCGTGGCTCAGTGAACGCTGAGCTAAGCCAATCTCTTTTGATTTCTCGCGATGTTGCAAGTCTGTGCCTTAGCACAATGTAATCAAAAGAAAAATAAAGAATCGCACGCAAAAGAAGAATTGTTATGCTAATAGGATTGTTGTTTTTAAATCCGGTAAATCATCATTAGCAAATAATTGGTGCAATTAAGACAATCGAACGCCTCATCGAGTGTTAAATGAGAGGAAAAGTATCATACATCGGATTAAGGTTGCTGTAACCTTTGCTGCTTTCCTTCGCTTGCAGAATGCTTCGTAAAAGGTTTTGTTGGAAACCTGCTCGGATGAATACCTTTAGAGGAATGCTGAACGCACATGTGAACGGTGATCCAAAATATGCACAGGTGAGGATTGCATACATTTCACCAGTTGCACTTTTTATCTATAGCGGGTTTTTAATTAACAGCCTTCGCTTTTTTTTTTTTTTGCTGAAATGCTAAAACACAAAGCGAAATTTTATATTGTGTTTTTCAATGCTACATGATTCTTGCTATTTCGGAATTTTTAAAAACATATACATATGAAGAACCTTTTTCTAATATGTAAAGAAAAAATAATAATATTAATAATGGAATGCTAGTGATTTTAGAAAGGTTTCAATCATGCAAAAGATTCCAAAAGAATGCAGTCCAGTTTTCGCAAAAGGAAAAGTGAATATTATTTGAATTTTATAAAGATGGAAAAAGTGGTTCCATATTTTATGTGATTACTTGTTCATTTATTTACCAACAGTTAGCTACCCAGTAAAGTGCTATAAGGAGAAAAATCAAACCCCTCATTTTACAAATAATGTTTTTAAAATAAAGAAATCATTAAACCCGATCAAATTTTATACATTGGATAATTTATTTATCAGAGATTTACGATCTTCTGTCTATAAACTAAAAAGAAACCTTGCAGCAATCAGAAGCTACTGTGAAATATTTTTATAGCAGTTAATTTCAAATATGTAGAACAAAATGCTATCCATGCTGCCTATGTACAAATTTCATTAGCTTAAATTTTACGATTATACGTATTTTGGAGATATACATATTTCAAGAAATGTTAAAATCTTGGCATGAACACGTGCTGATAAAATATTAAAGATAATATTTCGTACAGAAAACGATGCGACCAAACCATAAATTTCTGCATTTCTACTCAATGAAATGCGTATAGACGTCGACAGTCTCTTTAATTCATGTCTCAAAAACCGGATATACGGAATGCTGCAAAATTCAATATGTTCGCAACCTTAAACAAATTAATCAGATAATAGTCCCATGGATTGATTGAATGAATATTTTCATGATCAATGTCAAGCAAATCCTACCGTCGCGCTAAATGAATGAAAAACTGTTTAAAAGATTATTAAGACAAAAAGTAGAGAAATTTTTCTTTCGCAAGAGATGCAAAAAATCTGTTTAAATTTATCACATTAATTTGCTCAAAACCGTCCAATTTATTATGGCTATGATGTGAGACTATGCCTCTGGTGCCAAGTGAAAGTTATTTCTTTGGCATTGGTTGCCGATTTAATGTGATCGACATGACAGAAGATGTCGAGCTCCTACATTTCGTAATTTTCGCACTTTTGTTTGCCTTATCAGTATGCTATCGGAATATAACAACACTTATAATTCTTTTCGAAACTATTGAAAGAAGTGAAAATATTTGTTGGATATTGGATAACTTTGAGGAGCCAACAGATATTTATATTTAGGGCATGTCCGGGACTTGACTTACAATTAGCGTAATCCACTTTGGAGTTGCATAACAAAATTCAAATTCCGAAAAGAGTACAGTTTGTTAACAAATGAATTTTATCCTTACTAATAAAGCTGTTGTTCAGTTTATTTCACCACAACTTCTGAGTTGCAACATGATTTAAATGAAACTTTGTACACATACAAAGGTCAAAGGATAGATGATATATTATCAGGCTCCAATTGCGAACCAACCAACTACGAACCAGCCAAAATCGCTCCATCGCTTTCCATTTTCATATTGGCCTCATCTTCTCTCTCGCTCGTGTTTTGGTCAACCTGGCTAACTTTTTAAATGTGTGCATTTAACTTTACAGTCAAACTTATTAATCCGAATTAAGCCAAGCTTTATAGGCTAAATTTGAGTTAAAAGGCAGGATTTAATGAAACACGCGGTTTTTGAACTTTCACATTTATAATTATCCAATCAAGTAAAAGGGCCGGGTACTTGATTAAACTTAAATCAAAATATGCCGTTAGATAAAAAAGTAGGCTGGTTTTATTGATCATAAAAACGTGATCCTTCTTGAAAACGAAAGCTATCTTCGGTTTTAGAAAACTGTTGCTGTGGAGCTTCTATAAACTGCGAAGGTGTGGTGTGCATTTGGCTTTGCAAAATGTTGTAAAACCAAAACCAGTGTTCCAAAAATTGAAACAAGTGATAATTAATAAACTTGTTGTGAACACTGTATCAAACTGTTAAATAAAAATATAATTTTTAATAAGAGGGAATGAAGTTTTTTACACAGTATAGCCGGAAATAACTTAAAGTCTTAACTTCCGTTATTTTTAAACATAAAGAAATTTTATCTTTAAAAAAATTTTCCGAAATTAAAAAAGTTAAATGTAAGTTTTTTTGTTTAAATGATGAAAGGGATTAAAAACTGAAATTGTTTTATTTACTATTCAAACTGGTCGCAACACCTTAAAATATACTGGACCGACTTATTTTATGTTTGATGTGTATCTTCAGTATAATGTAGCAAAATTAAATATGTAATAAGTTTAATTTTTTTGAAAATAAAACATAAAAGTACCGTCCTATAGACCAATTTAAATTAAGTATCTACCGAGTACGCATTTATATTTAAATATTCAAAAAGGCGCTTATGACGCAAATGCAGTTGCTAAGCAGCCTGAGCCCACACTAAAAGGAGGTGGAGCATATTACGCTCTACTTTCCAGCTACCTTTATGGATGGATTTTCTGAAGGTTTCAATTGAGCTTCCATTTTTAGAACATATTTCTCGAAAATTGTGCTTTAAATAAGTTCAGTCTCTGCTGCCAGCCACGTGAGTTGAAAATCGATGGAGCCTCATTAGTACATGATGTAGGAAGCGTCTTTCTCAAAAACCCACTCGTATTGATCGTTGCAGTAATGAACTCCTTCACGGTGGCTCATAGCATCCAAGTAAAAAATTTTGCGGAAAATTGTGTTCTTCCGTGTTTAAATTACGTAAATTGCTCTGCATTAAGTGAATGCAGCACTTTGATTAATTATATTTTTTTCCTAATTGAAAGCCCGAATTTCAAGGGTAAAGCCGAGGAGAATTTGAATTTAATATTTAATTGCAATGCAATCGTGCAAATCGTTCGAAATGCATCGATGAGTTATAGTCGCGGTTAGAGGTAAAGGAAAAAGAAATCGCTAAGAGCACCGAAGACCACGCGCTCGATTGAGTAATTCCCAGGCTTACTGAAATGCGCCACGAATTTAGACCTTTCATGCTCTTAACGCTTCAAAATTGATTTTCCTCGGTAAAAAGTTGCTGTGCTTGATACAATTTTACATAAATCTATTGTATTTTTTTGCAAGATAGATCAGATAAGATATGACTTTTTACCTGAGTGATACTCACATTGCGTAACATTTGAAACTTTGTTGGAAAAGTTGTACGAAAGCACAAAAACGCTATATAATAATACATACTTGTTTTCAAACGCTTTATATTAGCATTACTTGCATCTTTGTACAGTGACTCAACTTTTTGTTCAATTCAAATATAATGCACAATTTCCTTCTATCATACTTCCTCCAAGGAATATGCAAATTCTTTTCTACCTAACGACAATCTTATCATATTTTCTATACATTTTTGACTAGAAACAATCCACGTCTTTTGAATAATTACTTGAGTTAACAAAGTTAATGAATTAACGTTGCTGTCCTTAACCAAAATATTTGAATTTTGTAAAATGGTTATAACTTTTTTCTGAACTAAGATTATTTGAAAACATACGAAGAAGACAGATAAATTTTGTATATGTAGTTGATACATTCATCGTTTTTGGCTAGCAAAGTGAAAAGAAAATAGCCGATATTAAACAATGTTTAGAAAAGGAAAAGCTTAACGCAAAATTGCTACCAGAGTTAAGAATAGAATAATTTTACGACTAGTAACAACAGTTCCTTATGACCTTTTTTGTGCCAAATTAAAAAACCCAGTGTTAACGAAGAGGTATTGCCTTTGGCTTTTGTTCAATGCTATGCTAATAACTAGGCGAAAGTGATTTGGTCAGATAAAACTAAAACTGATCAATGTGATTCGGATGACAGATAATGGACCTAAAAAATAAAAGGCGAACTTCTTCAGGATCGTTACATTCAATCGAACGTAATGTTCAATGGCGGCAATCTTTTTTACTGGAGATGAATCTTTCGAGAGGTTGGGTCCAAAGGATCGTTGGCAGAATGAATTTCAGGACAATCTCCTTGGAACTCTGGAGAGCGAAATGGAGAAAAATTGTTTAAATAATGAGTAATAAAACGCCATACGGTTTTTGTAGAAAATAATATTTCGACAAAATTACGAAGCTAGAAGAACTTTGGTATTATAAATCCGGGAAACTTTAAGATTAACAATCGATTTTATTTTGTTATTATAAAAGGAAATATGATACAAAGCATAATATAAAGCAAAGAATAAAGTGCCGACCATTGGGGAATTTTTTGCAGTCGAAGTTATTGAAATCCTTAGTAATAATTTATATAAGTTTAAAATAAAGGAGTTTGACTCCCTCATTCAATATAAAGAATTTTCATCTTCAAAATATTGAGACTATAATTTTGTTCATTATTTTCACTTACATTATCAAGTTAATTAAAATCATTAAATCATTCTTCATCTTTTCAGATATGACGTGGGAAGAGATGGCTACCTCGATATTACAGAATTAAAAATCATGATGGAGAAGCTTGGAGCACCACAGACTCATTTAGGCCTAAAATCAATGATTGCCGAGGTCGATGAGGATCATGACGGGAGGATATCCTTCAGGGAATTTTTACTGATTTACAGAAAAGCACAAGCCGGCGAACTGGACACTGACTCAGGCCTAAGTCAACTAGCAAGGCTAACAGAAATTAATGTAGATGAAGTTGGTGTTGGAGGAGCCAAAAATTTCTTTGAGGCGAAAATTGAGCAGCAGCTGCGAACGAACAAGTTCCATGACGAAATTCGAGAGGAACAAGAAGAGCGACGTCGTGCGGAAGAGGACCGCGTCATGAGGCGAGCACAATTCCAACAGAGGGCGGCAATATTCCAACAGAATTGAATTTCACAGGAATGCACTATTGTTAAGTTTTAGAATAAGATGACAATTTATTTTGGTGTTACGTTAGATGGTACACGTTACGAATCAAAGACAGTTGCAATTTTATATTAGTGCCATTTAAGATGTTCTAGTTTAGCTAAAAAGTGTAAGGCAAAATTGAACTGCTCATGACTAACGTGAGCCACAATTGTTTCACCACAAAAAGCTGTTTCTATTTGGTTTCTTTAAAATTTATTTTTCTATCAAGATTTATTATTAATGTAATTGTGTAAATAGCAAATAGGTGTTAAATGTAAATAAAGACAATTGAGCTATTACTCGGAAAAATACCTAAGTTTGATTTTGTTCGTTCTCTACATTAATCCATCTTTAGAATGAAAATTTTTTGAGTAATAAAATAATTAGGTACTCTTATAGTAAATTGGTCTGCCTAACTCCATTCGGTGTGAAAGTTTTTTTGTTTTTTTTTTAATTTGAGTAGTAGAATTTTAAAAAAAACATCTTTTCATATTTATAAATGTTTAAATGTTTGTATTGATGAACTCCGTCGCGTTTAGACCCTTCTGTTCTTTTAAATTTTAGTGTGAAGAAGCCCATACCAAGTGACCACCAGTGATAAATTTTTTTCTTTCCGATTTGACCAAAGACAGCATTCGAATCTGGTTTTTCTCTGCTCTATCTATTTACTGAGTTACCCTTTCAAGCAATTTTAAGTTCTGATCTGATGGAAAGTACGAGCGATCCATCCGAAATACATATACATATGTATTATATTTATTTCTGATGCGTTTTATTTTATTTAATTGTTTATTTTGAGAAAAGAATTCTTAAAGAAGGTAGGAAAATAAATAAATATATGTTATTAAACAATTGCTAAGACTTCCTTCCTAACCATTTCACTTTACTAAAGAAATTAATTTGAAATAAATAAACGCACTTACTTTTCATGATATTTATTGGATGAATTGGTGTTTAAAAATTCTCTAAGCCTCGATCCTTTAAAGCGGAGTGTTTGCACCGGACCATGTCCCCCTTTAGTGCAAACTTGTGTTTAC
Organism: Machimus atricapillus; assembly: GCA_933228815.1. Taxonomy (NCBI): domain Eukaryota; kingdom Metazoa; phylum Arthropoda; class Insecta; order Diptera; family Asilidae; genus Machimus; species Machimus atricapillus. The sequence continues at coordinate 57,731,376 of OW121784.1, forward strand.
AGACAGGGCATTCGTGCGGCCTTAATTTGAAGTGGAAGGCCCGCTTGTGTTGATTGAGACCGCCCCGCCTTTTGAAAGTTTTGTCGCATAAGTCGCACTTGTGTCGCCTGACCGTCGTGTGGGTGATCTTGTGCTGGTAGAGATTATTAAAGGACCTAAAGGATTTGCCGCAGCTTTCGCAAACGAAGGGTTTCGCCCCCGTGTGGATCATGTTGTGCCATTTCAGTTTTGTTAGCGATTTGAACTGACTGCCACAGGTGATGCAAACAAAATAAACGTGGTCGGCCCCAATGGGCGCTGCCCTGCATTCTCGTTTCTTGAGGTGGCTCCGCAGGTCTTGGCAGAAATCAAACATTTTTTCGCAATCACCGCATTTGTAGTTCCATTGCTCTATTGGTCTGTGGGCTTTCTCATGATGCAGGACGTTGCGACGGGATCTGTAAATCCGACCACAAAGTTTACAGGGGAATGATCCATTCACTTCTCTGAGGGGTTCTAATGGCTTTGAGAAAATGGTTGATCCTGGAATAATATGGCAAAAAAAATTTTGTCAGCCTAACTAATGCATTCAATTTCGATTATGGAGAGAATATGTATGAAGGAAAATTAAAGCGTTGCCACGTAATGCAGGACTATCAACCCAGAGTGGGTATTCTTTTCATTATTTCGATACACGACAAATAAAAAAGTTATGAATTAAACCGACTCAAGAAAAAATAAGTTTTTTGGTAGACCAATGTTATTAAAGCTTGAGCGATAAGGGTAATACTGTTTTTAAAATATAGTATAATATAATATAACTTTTACTTGTTTGATTGGTGCGATTCCTAGATTTCCTACATTCCTTTTCATGTTGTCTTAAGTAAACCCATTTCTTAAGTGTTTTAGAGCAATACTTGCAAGTATAGCTCTTCTCTTGCTGATACTTGCAAATGTACTTTTTGTGGTTATTAAGAGCCAATTTTGTAGCGCAGGCTTTTTTGCACATTGGACATGTATAAGATTCAAATGATGATCGTATTCGCGCCCTTCTCTTATGTTTTATTAATTTATGTCTAAGAAAATGGAAGAACGATTTGAAGCTTTCGTTACACAGGGCACACAGGTGCTCATTGAAGGAATGGTTCAATTTTCTGTGCTCTGCGAGAATGCCCTCAGTTAGGAATTGCATTGGACAGTCCTTGCATTGAAAGAGGTCAAAAGCTGGAATGGGCATTTCTATGCTCTCATTTATGACAATCATGTCTTTGCATGCCTTTGGGGGCTCGGCTTGAAAAAGTTCCGCTTCCTCAGACTTCTCAGTTTTGTAAGGACCTTCATCCAAATTCTCTTTATTATCCATTGGCTTGCAATAATTGTGCTCCTCCCCAGGATAAAATGCATTTTCGATCAGCACCTCAGGTTCAGATTTGGGTTCCTCTGTTCCTCCTTCATCGTCCGGAATATCAATGAAAGCATCATCCAATGAAATAATCTCCATAATATCACAATTATTAATTATCTCCTGTGGGTTAATAAAGGGAAACTCGGAGAATTGTGACTTCTGGTCCGCAAACTGATCTTCGTCGATGCCTACGTCAAAATCATCGTTGGATATATCATGGAGTCCCTCAGAGATTTCTTGCTTAATTTTAATGGTAGGCTCCTGTTTTATTTTAATGGGCTTCTCAAAGCTGACAAGAGGAACGGTCGTGCTTTTGAGTGAGAATTTTTTCTCATAGTCTTTTTGAGTTTTTAAAACACTATCAATGAAATCAGAAAAGGAGTGTAGCCGCTGGAGGCATTCCGGACAGAGATCCTTGGGAAGATTATCATCCTGCTGGATATTTAGAGAAGGAAAACATTTCTGGATCATACCGAAGATTTCAAAGTTATTAGAAAATGTGGCGACAGCGCTGCAGCACAGTCCACATAGTCGACAACTGGAGCCGATGAAATCTTCCTGCGTATTCTCATCGAGCTAAATATGAAAAATTGTTACACACGCTTTTCATAATGTTGTAAAGTTCATGAATACTTTTCCTAGGGGTTCATCATCGATGTGAAGATCAAGGAAACTTTCGTCAAAATTATTTATAGTAATTGAAGGGATTGCATCCTTTTTGAGACACTTTCGGGCCGAGGTGGAGTCGCGAAAGTCACTGGGCAGAAAGTGTCTGCTGCAAATTGAGCTCCAGCGAGACGGCTTCCAATCGAATCCGCGGTCTGTGAATTGTATCCACTTCAACAGGAGCTCTTTGGAGTGACGCGGGAACCTTTTATAAATTGAAATTATTTTATTATAGAGTCTATAATATAGAGTAGACAATTGGTTTTATAGTGACGGAGACAGAATTTTGTATTTGTAATAAAATCTATTGTGATTATAGGAAATTACATAAATTAACTATGAATAGTGAGAAAATCTATTAATTTTAATTTTGAAAATATATTTTTGTTGTGAATTTGTTTATTTATTTAAATGCTTGAAATTGAACTGAGAAGTGTTTTTATTTTAACGGATATCTCTACCCCTTGCATCCTTTTGGATTTACTATTACTGTGTTTTACAATAATCACTTACTTGTGGAAGGAAACGTTTTCCGAATGCGTGTATTTATGTTCACAATTAGAAACCACACAAAACGAAGGCATAATTTCGCAAAATCGCAAAAACCCAAATAAAGTCACAAACTCTTGTCGCACTGTTGACTAGACAGCTGTTCAGATGTCAGCTGTTCTGTTTTTGAATCTGCTGATGCTTATTCGATTCGAATCATGAATGATTCTCCTTTAGAGAAGAGTTACCGTTTGGTCACACGCCCTTAATATCAATTGCATAAAAGCATTTCACTGGCTGTCTTTCAGTTCGTTTTTTGTTATCTTTGTAAACATTTTTAAACAGAAAATTTGATAGTAAAATTGTAAAATTAATGTTGTGCCTCGCTCCTTTTGGGAAGTTCTTAGAAATTTAAGTTTTTAAAAAATGCTGAAACCTTTTAAAAGTCCCGCCTTTTTTCCCGCATTCCAATCTTCCAAGCAATATAACAGCACGAATCCAAATATCGAAATTCGATAGCAACAATCACCTTCCACTGAGTAAATGTCAAATTGTGGCGACACTTCGGAGGTGTCAAAATGTCCAATTTTGTTAGGTCGCTCTGATTTTTTGCGAATTTGTAGAATTTTTTAACTCGGAAGCGTAGCGCAGACCGCGAAAATCGCGAAATAATGACATTTATTCGAGATCCATGCGGTATTTTTTGTCTTATCATAACTTACCTGGCCGTAGTCTACGCAGACTATGTTGTGATGCGATGGATCATTTTGCAAACAATGCAAACGAGGTTGTTATTACTCGTTGGATAGTCATTCTAAGATCTAATTGACCGATATTCCAGCTTGTGGGCCCCCCTGCATGTCGTAGTGTTTAATACAATAGTTTTCCTCCTGGCAATGGCCCACCTGAAGGCCGTTTTGTCCGACCCAGGCACAGTCCCTCTGCCGCAGAATCGATTGGACTTTTCCGATATTCATTCAGGCCAGAAAAATGGACACGACCACGGGGAGTGGACCGTGTGCACCAGGTGCGAAACGTACCGGCCGCCGAGGGCCCACCATTGCCGGATCTGCAAAAGATGCATCCGTCGGATGGACCACCACTGCCCGTGGATCAACAATTGTGTGGGAGAGCGCAACCAGAAGTACTTCCTCCAGTTCCTGGTCTACGTCGGCATTTTGGCGCTCTACTCGATCGCCCTGGTCGTCGGCTCCTGGATCTACCCCTGCGAGGAATGCAACACAAATCTTGCGGACTCGCAGGCTAGAATGTGAGCGCCCCACCTTATTCCAAGTTCTAATTCTATTGGCCTAATCCGCCACTTTTCTTTCAGGCTTCATAGTGTAATTTTACTCTTAGAATCAGCACTGTTTGGGCTGTTCGTGCTCGCGATAATGATCGATCAAATGCATGCCATTCTTTATGACGAGACTGCGGTCGAGGCGGTGCAACAGAAGGGCACATTCCGACCCAATCGCCGCAAACTGGCCCTTTTGGCCGACGTTTTCGGGCGGGGTCATCCGATGTGCTGGCTGCTTCCATGCACTGGCTTCAGCGCCAGAAAGTACGATACACCTCTTCTCAGCCATGATGTGTAAATTCTGTCGAGCTCCATTCCTGATTTCTTGCGATATTTTGTACATTTTAAGTTAAAGTAGTGTATATATGTTCTCGTTTTATTTATTTGGTATTTATACTCTTTGTTGTTGCGATTCTTCTATTTTAATTACGTAGGACTACATACTACGGTAAGACTCTGACGAGACGATTAAATATGTTATTTTTACACAACACACATATATCATTTCGAGAGTACAAATGTTTTGATTTACTCAAGTTTTTTTGACGTCGATGTTCTTGCAGAACATCTTGATCGAGGTGTTTAAGGCTGAAGCCTAATACTTAAAGGTTTTCTCGGTTTCTTTGAATTGTAAGGAGAATTAAGCACCATAGGCACAGAATTGCTTTCCTGCCAAGGATAATGGTGCAAACGTTTCGTTTTAATTATTATTATGTGCTGTGCAACTCTACAATAAATTTTGTTCAATCTGCGGGCAACATAAAAACTACAACGGTGAGTCAATAATTATCTGCAAAGCAGCTATATTTGTTTATTTTAATAAAATTAAATACTGACCTTCAAACGCAATTTTCCTGTTCAGTGTTCTTTTCCATTCGAGTTAGGTCAACAATCGCGCTCCTTGTCTCTGTAATTTTGCCGTAAAATAACGAGCAGATTAAATCTCTTTTTTTTTTATCTATTTCGTGCTTTTTCCTGTTTTCATAGGGGATATTTGTGTACATGTTCTGATTTGCTTTAACTTTTGTAAAAGTCTGCCGCTTCAAATATTTGTTTCGTAATGTTCATTCAAACGGTTATAGTTTTAATTTGTTCTAAAAATAACAGGCAATCAAATTCTAAACCTTTTACACTTTTCATAAAGATTAACATATTGGGGTTTTTAAATTTATTTCAAATTCCAAATTTTATACGATTTTCTTGAAAACCGGTATATGGAGGTTTCCGCGGTCTTTAACTTCAAAGCGGCTGCGATATTTAAGAATTCAACTTAAAGTATACTGCCGTGTTTTCATTATGGAACAAACAATTTTTGATATTTTACAAAGAATATCGGATATCAACCTTGCAGATTTTTAACGAAAAAAGTTGTTTGGTGTAAGGAGGCAGTTTTCCAGTTTTATACCAAAATCAAGATATCAAGTCCTTCACAGAATCAATTAGGGATTAATTAAATTACTTAGGTCATTTAAACGCCGGTAAAAATTTGTTATCTGGCTTTCACCAAACTGAATATGTTTTTGTGAACTCCTGTTCTTCGCTTGAATGCCCATAAATTATATTAAAAGCTTATAAATTCTGATTTACTCATCGCAAAAACGCTATTTTTGAGGTAATACAAAATTAAAGGATATTAAAAAAATCTAAAAATTTATAGAAAAACATTATGTTGAGTAATATAAAGATTTATTACGCATTACTTCTAAAGGTTTATATTGTGCTTACTTCTCAGTTATGAAAAAACAATCAAAAATATAATAAAAAGCATCGAGCGTAAAATCTAAAAAAATTAGGGATATTAGTGTTGTCATACAGAAATACGGAAGTTTAGGAAAATTATTTTGGTTCTTATTTACAAAAAAGTTATTTTTCTTATCTTCTTTATGATTGGTGAGGTGAATCATTTTAGTTGTTTGTTTAACTGAGTATTGTCGCCAAAACCAAACTAATAAAGTATGACAACTGCATTCCGTGCACAAAAGATATGGAAACGTTATTTATATTTCGTTAGGAGCTTATAATTTATAACTTGAATACCTGACCAAGTACATGTAATTCATATTAAAATGGTACTTCAGCTAAGATTTAATGATTTGTTGATCTTTTTTAATATTTGAGTATTTGGTCGCCATCGTTATTTTACTGAAAAATTAATTAATACTAAAATCCTTCGTTCACGAAAAAGATGAATATTTACATAAATTAATTTTTACTGAAATTTTGATTTCTGATTACCCAGCTTTTCGTAATGATGGTCACGGCAAAGCTTCTTACTAAAAGGATGCTGGTGAAACGGCTGTAGCCATTTCCAAAATTCATAACTAATATTTAAAAATATGTAGTATAATATGAACAAAAGAAAAGTAAAAATAACTTATAGTTTCGTGAAAAAAATTCACAAAAACGCGTCTCTTTTTTACTTCCGTGACTAACCTCCTACTATTCTAACGGCATTAAGATTTGTTTTTTAATTTTTTTTTTATAATAATTATAAATACATAGTTGATTTGGGTGCAAGTGAACCCAGTCTAGAAAATCAGCTCTCGAACTCTTTGAAACATTTGTTTTAAGGAAATGCTGTTAATTCAGCCAAAATTTAGTATGTACCTTATCTTTATTTGTTCCCGAGACTATCACACGCCAGGTAGTAAGATACTTATGTTAAAATTTTGAAGAAATATGTGCAAATTCTTCGTAACGAGCACTCTGACTAAATGATGCTGGATTAGTATCATGACTCTGCTGAGAATTAAAATAATAATCCTTTTCAAAATGCAGAATTTTATTATTACAATAATAAAACTTAAATAAATTTTACAGGGTGCATGTTGGTCGTAGGGTTAATCGTTTGAGATTTATTTTATTAAAAACTACAGAAACTATACCTACCCTCCTGCAAATTTAGTTCCGGTTCCGGTAACAAGTAAAGAACTTGCAAGAATCTTATATGAAATACAAAAATGTTCACCATTTATAAAATTTAATTGAAAGCATTCAAATTTTTTTTCAATTTCTAAACAATCATTGCCCATAGAGTTAACACTCAACCGAGAATACGTACTTCTAGTTTTACTTTTATCCTTTTATTATAATATGATAGTACAATTCGTAACCGAAATTCATATTCATAAAGTTTCAGCTGGGTTTTATTAAGTGGTATTAAATTTGACTAATTTGCTTCCATATGTAAAAACCCTTAAATTCAATTTATAGTGTTTTAAAAAAAGTCAGATAGTGTTAAGTACAATAAGAGAGAAAAAATATTTCCCAACTAGAATATCGGTGCATTTCGATTGGTTGGTATTTAATTTGGAGAAAAAAACGTGCATCTTGAAGAGCATTTCACGAAACCACCTCTTATTTAATTGTAATTAATTTGCTCTTTATAAATTTGCGCAAGGATAACGTATTTTCGAGAATTTTTTGATGGCTATTTACATATTTACAAAAATACACAAATTTTAACAAAATAGTCAGCATTCATAAGTAGGTAAATAAATGTTTGTTAAGCTTTTGCATTATCTGTTCATTTTTAAATTCATTCCTTTTATTTGCCAGTTCGTAGTGCATCACTTAAAATCTTCCAGAAATTAAGACGGCACACGGTTTTATTATTTATCTTTGAGTATATGCTATCTTTGTAGCTCATTAACATTGTTAAGGTGAGAAAAATTTCTTTTATATTTTATGTACTTGGTTTTACAAATGTTTTTAATGTAAGAAAGACATTTAAATTATTAAATACAACCATTTTTATACCTGTCGACTTTCATGTTTTGTTCTGGGAATATATTTATTTAACAAGTCTACATTTTGAGAAAATATATGAGTAGAATGTGTTGTCTAAAAAAAGATTTTAAAAAGCAACGTCATTAAGGACTAAGGCAGGCAGTAATAAAAAGTTGGCACTTCATACGGCAGAGCTCGAACCCAGAAGGTCCTTGCCTGCGATGCAAGTGGTGAAACTTGCTTCTACGGCCTCGGATGATTAGGTGGTTTAAGTTAACGTTAACATTCAGGCAAATACTGGTAATTTGAAAATTACGTATTAGTAACTTGAATTTCTAATCCTAAATTTTAGCTCATCTGCTCATGTCGCGGTACTGCATATTTGTTTAAGCTAACATCGTATGCCGGTTCCAATTGCCATGAATGTGCCAAATGTGCCTCCTCCCTGCAGCATAACTTTTCCTACGTTGTTAATAAGTTCTCGTCCCCTAAGACCGTATCTGCAACAAAGAAATGGAATGTAATAAGCTCAGTGCTCAGGCTTTAAGGAAACGCTGTAACGTGCAAAAATCCTGAACGTGGGTAGTAAAAATGCGGGTGCTACTAGAAAGAGAGGCACTCATTGAACAAGTGAGACGGAAGAAACGAGCACCCCCTGAGCGAACATTCAAATGTGTTTTTGGCTTCATATAACTTGTGTTTTAGTTAGTATCGTCTCTTATTGCATTAAACGATTGTGAGCAAGGGTGGAAGACTAAAATTTGGTGCATTCTAACTTTGTTTACATTGCAATTAAAAGGTTATGTTATGACGTCACAATGTTTGGGCTGCCTCTTTCAAAGACTGCGTTAAAATGAGTTTCCAGGGAGGTCAGTGCACTCAAAATTGAAAGTTGGTCAATTTTTGAATAAAATGATATTAAACTAACATAAGCGTTATAATGAAAATGCACTTTATTATTAAAATTCAAATTTAGATTCTCTGTAAGATCTTTTGTTTACCCCCCCTTACAGAATGTGTTTTATTCTCGCCTCCACTGCTCGACTAACCAAAAATTGTCTTCACTAACACTAGTCGGATTTTACTCCGAGGACTCCAAGAGTGATATCGCGCCTCCTTAGGCTTTATCTTCAAAGCTAAAAGAACGCCTATATTACCTTAAGGCTGAGAATCCTCCAAAAAGGGCACCACTAGCCATTCCGACGCAAAATCCGATTCCAAATCCCATTTTCATTTTATCGAAACAACTGGGACCTTGTTGATTATATACTCCACCAGGAAGCGGCATTGTCCGGCTTGTTTTCTGAAAAACTTGAGAGGAAAATTTCTACTATTGTTTAATCAAACTTCAATATGCGACTCTAATTTCTTTGCTGCTCAAAATTTATACGAATTGTTCTGTTTTCTAGCGTATGTAAAAACTTCGATGTGCCATGCAGAATTTTGACAGTTTGAGTCTACCTTCCCCAACCTCAAATCGACTTCAGTGCTATCTAGATGATATTTATTTTTTATGTCACAACTATTTTATAACATTATTTAAAAAGCTCTGTGCAAGGCGGCTCAATGGTCTAGGGGTATGATTCTCGCTTTGGGTGCGAGAGGTCCCGGGTTCAAATCCCGGTTGAGCCCTGCGGTCTTTTTTTAAAATTTTATGATTGTAGTATTATAAGGTATGATTTTATTTTTTTAAATATAGTTAAATAAGGTTCAAAAGGAAAACAACAAGAATTGATTTACTAAAAAAGAAAAACTATACCAGAAAAATCTTAAAAGTTTTAATTCTTTAGATTCAGTCGTCTATTTTAGATTCTTTTTGGGCAAATAATAATGTGCGTTTAATTAACATCTCCCTCATGCACAGTGAAACATTTTTACAGGGTCCCAGTCTCGCAACAAAAGCTGTAAATTTGCACTTTGAAAAATTATGTTATAATATATGTAAGTAAAATGGTATGTTATAATATGGAAGTAAAATGCACACATATTTTCGATAACATCTACATATAGTACACTTGAAGAATTTGAAAAAGAGAAAAAATTTGTTTTTTTAGTCTTTACACTAGAAAATCCTCTTAAACTTTTTATTCCTTATATATTTTATGATATTTGCTAATAAAAAGCTCAACTTGAATTGTTTTTAGAAGAATGAAATGTATAAATATTAATTACTATCTGAAAATAATATATCAAAAAACAGGTGCACCGCTTATTCATACTAACCAGTTTTCAGTGATGAGATACAAGAAGGAGCTTGCTGCCTGGACTCTTCTTCACCTATGAACTATCACCATTAATGGTTCAGTACACTAAAAAACAAAGGTCTATGTACATATACAATTCCCTCAAGCATGCAATACATATTTTAAATATTCTTTTATTTTTGATCTTTTGGTCTCTTCGCAACCAATGTCTGCTCTATAAATCGGCGGCGTTTTTACGTAGCTGGCATCGTCGTAGCAGCCTTTCTACATTATTCCCTTGAAGTTCTTCAAAAAAAGCTAGAATTGGGTAAACTCAGTTAACGATCGAAAGTTCGATATACAGCAATAGCAGAATCTCTAAACACTACAACAACCCACGATATGTATAATTCAATAAATTAATTTCTTTGGAACGACAATATACTGAACTATATTATTGATCAGTATTTCACGTGGTTAGAGAAGTGCTTAGCAGCTACCGGTTTAGCTAGAGTAATACTTCTAATTTGCACAAATTAATATTTATGAAAACTCAAGATTTTCAGTTGAAGAATAAAATCTACATATTAGGTTTTTATTCCTAATCCTAATTCTTAATTCTTTTTACGGAGGAAAATTTTATTTATCATTTATTTTCTTAATAGCGCAAACTTTTGTAGCTACAATTTCTATTATACATGTAAATGAAAAGCAGCCAGCAAAGGGAACAATCTCTGCACTGACGAAAATATATCTATGCAAATTGTAACGAGTTATTGAAACCGCTGTATTAAAACTGTAGCGGTTGTCAGCCAAAGTGTGGTTTATTCCCTTTGAGGAGGGACACATAGGATTATAGTTTATTTTAGTGTGTTTTTAGGCAATATATTTAATTAATTTAAAATGCAAAGAGAAGAAAAGCAACTAGAAGTTCTTCTGGAGACAGTTTTGAGCCGATTGAACGACTTAAAGCTTTCTATTGGTGCTATGATCCACAAACTAGAGACGGAATATGAGACCATTAATTGGCCCACTTTTCTGGATAATTTTGCCCTAATTTCCAGCCATGTAAGATTGTTTTAATTGAATTAATTGAGAAACACTTCGGCAGTGAGAATATTTTCTAGCTTACTGGACTGTCCAAAATCCTTTCAAAGGAACTAGGCCCTCCACTGAGAAATCGCACTGTTCTACCATTAAATCTATCACCGGAACGTGATGAGGCCCTGTGGCAGCTAACCGAGGGCAGAGTGCCGGTTTTTTCTCATGATATTGTTCCAGATTACCTAAGAACTAAGCCTGAACCTGCAGCTGAGCAGAGGATGTTACAGCATGAACAAAAGGTTTGTTTCACCGATTAGCTAAAAAACAACTAAATATAAAACTCTCCCATTAGGCAAATAACCTTCCTTCGGAGAACGCTATAAAACTGGTAGCACAATACAATAAAGTTGTAACCCACGTATTCGATATGGTCAGTAAAGCAAAAGAAGAATGGGAAATCGAATCATCTTCCAGATCAGGTAAGAATTGATAATGTTTTGTTGTTCTTCACTACAATTTTCCTGCACACCAGGAGTACAACAGACGAGTAGCATGACCGATACTCAAGCCTTGGTAGCTGCCGTCGGAATGGGCAAAGGCCTGAAAGTCTCAATGCCCGTACACGTCCCAGGTTCGGCGCCTGGTGGAGGAATGATGGTCCCACCAGCTATCCGCCCTCCTGCTCCAATGAGCTCTGTCAGTCCGTCCGGTGTTAATCAGCTAGGAAAGGCACCTTCGGCTATTAAGACAAACATTAAATCAGCCAACCAAATCCATTCATTTGGAAGATAAAAATATTTACACAGTTTTTTTAGTCTTAATATTACATTTAGGAAACGACGACGAAAACAACTATAAATATTCGTATCGAATTATGCATATGGTAAGAAGCACCAAAATGTTTTTTGTATACCATTAGTGACTTTATAATAACATATATGAATATATGAATCTCAGTCTTAAAATTAGCTATTTCGTGATATATTTTACGGACATAAAAAAAAAAAAAAACAAGTTTAATATATTGAGCGCCATTGCACTTCAACTTTGAATGTTTGCTTATAATCTAATCTAATATCCTTTCTATAATAACAGAGTAGGCAAGAAATGGCCTACCTAATCAAGTCTCCCCGGTTTCAAATGTCAGGGAAAAATAGTATTCTGATCATAAAATAAAAGTTACATTAATTTCGTCTCGTCGTACTTGCTGCCTGAAAAACAATCTGGCTCTTCTTGCATTCAGCCCTCTTTAAAGCATTTCTTAAATATTTTTCCGCTGCAACTCCCACTTACTTTTCGATCAGCATCCAATAAAAATTCCTAAGGCTTTTGGAAAACCATTTTTTTTTTTTTTTTGGAAAGATAACTCATATTCTGATAACCAATAAAAAAAAATCTCGGCAACGATGGCATTCTATTCAGTTCGTTTGGATGAAGTAGGTAAGGAAATCGAGACATCCCGGCGTACTTTTCGGAAAATATGCCTCGATACTCAAACGAGAATTGTCGAGACTGCTCGTAGCAATGATGAAGAAGAACAACTCTTGAACAATGACAATAACAAATCCAATAATTACAAAACTGTGAAGTATGCTGAATTTACTTTCAATTACACTTTATATGTCTTTATAACTATATTTCACCTCAGGTACGTTAATTCTGCAACTTTTATCGAAAAAGATTTGGAAGTAAAAAGGGACCGACCTACGGAAAAATATGACTATGAGAATACTAAGGAGGATTCAGAATCGAATTCGTCGCGCTCAAATTGCAATTTTGATGAAGCAGCGGAGCAGCAGTTCGAAACGCATATATCCCCCGATGCAATTCCACTTCTTGAACTAAGCTCGAACGAATCTTTTCCATCGAGCAACACCATGTCTTACTCGTATCGAAAAGTATGTGAAGTTACAAAAATGATCCAGAAGCCTGATGCTTACAGAGAGTGGTTAGATGCAAAAAGGTATGGTTATGGTTATCTATGTAATTCGTCTTAGGTTACAGTCATGAATTAATTTTACTGCCCAGTTATTGACAAAAGTATTTAATATTCAATAAAATTTTACTAGAAATGTTTTCCAACGGTCGAGTCATTCTAAGTAATTTAAAACCTTATAGCTGAATTACAAAAAAACAAATAGGCATGTATCATTATGTCATATATGCAAATCCGTTATAAGAATTTATGTTACCTGAAGTGGCTCAACGTCTAGAAAAACCGCCATTGGTTAGTCAGTTAATATTATAAAATATTCTTGTCGTATAAAAAAAGGAATTGCTAAATTACCCAGTAAGCTACAGAAACTAAATTCATGTTTCATTTAGAACTGCAAAATATTATGAAGCACAAAAAAAACAAGAAAAAGAAAGAGAGGAACAGAAAAAAAATGAGGAAAGGAGGGCTCTAGCCCAACAGAAATATGAAGAGTGGATGGCTAAAAAAAACAACCAACTAAAACATGGAAAGCAAGCAAAGGAGGCGAAGTCTGATAACAATCCAAAACAGTTAGAAACGGTACCAAACAAGAACGAAGATGAGGAATTAGCCAAACAAAGAAACTTTCAAGCTTGGCTCAAGAAAAAATTAAAGCAAAAAAAGGAATTAAAGGAAAAACTAAATGAGGAATTAAAACTTCAGATGCAGTTGGACGAACTACGACAGCAGAAAGCTGATGAAGTTTATAAGGATTGGGTACGGACTGCTGAATATAAACCGAAACCTGTTCCGCTAAACCGTGGATTATTCACGTTAAAGGGTTCTATTTCGAGTCTATACATAAATCCAGAATCATGGGTTTCCGTAGACACCACAGAAAGTTCGGAAAATCCATAATCCGAATATGTTCACGCGTTTGCTCTAAATTATTTCTGGTTCCACCGCCAGGATGTGTATCACCTTTTAACCTTACGGTCTGTTTTTAAAGTGAAGAATTGGCTCTGGTATGGAACCGAAAATGCATAATATTTGCTAATTTATTTTTAGGTCTAGTTTATTCTAGTCTCTTCCTGATTATATAATGCAAGCTATCTCGACTGTGCTTAATATATTTGTTACTTTTCCAAAAACCAGATTTGTTTGTTTTTGAATACTCTTTTTTTTTTTTTTTTACTCAATCGAAGTGAAGAAAATATTGGATGCTGAGCTATACTTCTTGGTGTCCTTCGTCGGTGCGGTTTAATTTATTAGATTTAATTATTGTGTTAGGAAATGGTAGTTTTTAACTTGTCGGCTTTATGTACTTAAGTGTGAGTCATTTATCCAATTGAAAACAAATCAATAAAATAAAATAAATATTGCAGAGGTTTTAGGTAAAACAATTTCCTAACAATTAATTAAGTGTGCAAAAACCCACTCTATAGGGGCATAGCTTAGAAAATAAATGTGTTAAGTTTATATGAGCAATTGCTTACTATGAAATTTCAATTTTCAAAACAGCTTAAACTAAAAACTAGAAGTAAAACTACTTACCCACTGAATTGATTTTACAATTATAAAATAGCAGTAGTGAAACGAAGCGAAATATTGTGTAATTTTTCAGCATAATTTCGCTTGTAATGAGAGCGCCCAAGCTTTTATTTATAGTCATACAAATACAGAAATACCATGAAGAAATACGTTAAAGGTATATTTGGTTGAAATATATTTTAGGCCCAAAATTGGATAAGCTTAAGCCCTTCGTCAATCCAAAATATTAAAACTGAGGTATTATTTTATTAATTATTTTATAAAAATATTTTTTTCAGCCTAAATTTATTTTAGCAAAATTTTCTTTTTTCTTTTTTAGTATATTCTTTCATTGTAAAATAAAAGCTTTTCTTTAAAAAATATTTTTTTATTATGTAATTTTATTTTAAGACTAAAAACGATGTCTTTAATAGTGAAAGAACGTCAAATTGAAATTTGAAAAAGGCGTTAGCCTGACGCTGAGTTACTAGTGCACAATTCAGCGTGGTAGCGTTCGAAGCTGAATCGCGCATTAGCAACTTGAAACTCTGCTTTTGAGCTTATGCATTATCATATTAGACGTCCGCCATATTGGATTTAGAAGACCCCACCTCACTTATTGTGTTTCGCTCATCAAGCCCTTTCATTTGATATCCATATCATAGAGGTTAGTATGAAAATTATAAATCGTCTTTTTGTGACGTCCGCCATATTGGATTTAGAAATGGCGTTACTATCGTTTCCCACTCTTCAAGCTCTTTCATTTGATACCCATATTAAGGGGGTCGACCAAAAATACATGGTCCACCATCTTGTGGCGGCGGCCATTTTAAAGATATTGCAATGTTGAGTATTGCATGTTGCATTGTCACCAGAACTAAACGTGTACGGAAAATTTCAGCCCGATAGCTTCATTGGAAGTGGGTGAAATATTGATTGCAAAATTCCAGGACACACGGTGAAACTTAATAAAAGCTTTTAATAATAAAAATTAATATTGTTAAATAATTCCAGTTTGGGTCCAAAGGGAGGGATAACGAAGAATATAAGCGATAATTCATTTAATTCAAATTTGAGTTATCGGGTTTACTAATTGAAAAAAAACAATTTTTTAGGAAACGCGTTTAAAGTTTCAGTACACAATGACTTGGTCACGAAAGCTTGTTCATAAATCCGCATAACTTTTTCAATTTTCAAAATTTTTGGAAATTTCCTCCGGGAAATTAATTTCCATTATAGGATTTACTGCTTTGAAAAGTATTCACATGATGATAGATACAAAAATCCAACATTACTTTTTCCAATTTATTTATCATCAACTCCCAATAAAATTCATAATTTTACAATTGCACAGTTTGATTATTCATTTGTTCTCCATTCGCACAGCTTTTTTGTATTAATTAGAAAAAATAACTTATCTCTTCCATATGTCAATTGTTAAAAAAATAAGCACAAAAATGTAATAAAATGTCATAAATTACTTAACATTCGAAATTTTACGGGAATTTTTATAAAATAGAAGGATAATTTTATATTTAGTAGTTTGAACACTCACATTGGCGTTAGTGGCTTATGAAAATAATTCGACTTCAGTCTGATGGTTCAATTAAACAAAATTAAAATTCTATAATTCAATGAATTAATATTAACGTAATTAACTTTTTTTCCACTTCATACAACCAAGTGTCACTATTGTCAATATATTGAGATTATATTATTACATTTTCTATCACATTATATCAAATTTTCTGCCTCAAGACTATCAATTACTTTTGGAATATTAACTTGGTTGATATCACCACTTTCAGCAACATGTTCAGTTTTTTCAAGAACCAATTTTTCATTGATCGGAATAAGTTCTTTCAACCGCTCCACCGCCTTATCATTCAATTCTTCAGGAAGACCTGCAATTGAAAATATTAGATATTATTTGTATTTCACATTATTCTTGATTTCGATAACACAATATCGAACTTACCAAGTATGAAACATGTACTCGTAAGGCAAGGATGAGTGAATTCTTTCGGACATTTTCGGATATTTCCAATTTTGGCCAAAATTTCATTCCCATAATCAATAAAAAGTACAGATAAATCGGTATCTCCTACTTCGAGACACTCTGCGCGATACCAAACACCATCTTCTTCATATTTCACTAGACACAATTCTTGTTCCCTGTAATTGTAAATAGAGAGGTATCAATTTAATTGAGTCAGCCAATTTTACAATAGTTTTGACCGATATTTTCAAATCTTATGAATAATCTAGAACTCTAACACATAACTAAAATACTACGGCAAATCACGTCGATGTTTCTATCAATATCACGTAGATCTACTGTGATTAAGCCGTCACTGTTACAAAAAGGTGCCAAATGTGGCACAGCATAAACACCATTTTTTCAAAACGATTAAAAAAATTCGATCCAGTGCGAATTAAACCCGGTTAAGTGTTTCGAGACTTCATTGGAATGCCCATTTAATCTCCTTTCATATAAAACCCCCTTAACTCCTTAAATATAAAATTTTTAGGTCCATATTTGTTTATTAAGTGCCAATGTGTTAAAAAATAGGCAATAGCCGTATATGAGAGAACAAAACACTCAAAGCCGCAAAGCCTCTACAAAAGAAAATTGCATTGTATGTTCTTCGAAATTTTATGTGTTTTTAACACGCAAAAATAAAAAATTCAGGGTGGTAATTTTTTTAGTTAGGGGCTTTATTAAAAAAATGGATAACGCCTCAATTCCCATATGTCGAATTTTCAAGCGCAAACGAAGATTTGATATAAAGCATTAGGCTCTTCTTTCATTCAGTAACTAAAATAAATTGGTGAGCATTTAGGCAATAATGAATTTTTGTCTTAAAAACGTTTTTGTAAGCTCTTTTTGACCCGATTAGAACGGATTCCAGAATAGGACCCATTGAAAAGTGTGCTCTAGTATGTTCGGAAGGAGTTGTTCGATGATGACACCGCAATGAATTTTTAAAACTACAATGTGCAAGCACGATTGGCTTTATTGGCGTTGGATCAAAATTACCCGACTTCTTTCTGATTTACAATATTGCTTAAAGTACGCACACGACGTCTCCATACTTCTCGTTCTCAGTAGCCCTGTATAATAAAGCTATTTTATGATACTAATGAATGACTTCTTCAAAATCCATTGAAATATTATTAGTTGAATAACCAGGTAATATTGTACCACCCCAACTTCTGTAAATCATTTTACTACCCCAATGACGCCGGGTTAAATCGATTGAATTTTCTTGGAACTGAATAAAATTAATGTGGAAAAAAAAGCTAGAAAAGGAAAAATACCAGAGTCAACACATTGTCAGAGAAATCTATTCAAACGGAATACTAACTCATTAAAAGTTCTCAGCAGCGATGACAAGAACAAACCATTCAAGTCGTACCTGGTTCGGTGATAAATTAGAGACAATAACTAGCAGCACTCAGCAAATTGAACTGTACATTGAAATCTACATTAATCTCATTTTTACCAACTTACAGCTGATTTCAATATTAAACAAGTTTCATTGAATGAGACTAATTATGAAACCTCGATAACAAATTTTAGTTAAGCTTAAGTTAACAAACTACACGAAAGTTTGCATATCAACTACATATTTATGCCCAAATGTGCATAAAATTTCTTATAGGTTATTTTAATATCTATACAGGGTGATTCGTAACAAGGTCTTCCAACATGTACCAATCGATTCCTTAGACTTTAGAGTGTTGTGATCAGCGGTCACGATGAGCAATTTTTTCGTAAAATTCCTACTGCACATTTTTTTAACGGCTGAAGTATGCAGGGACAACGTTTTGAATTTTTTAACAGTACTTCACATGTCTCAATCCGTTGGCAAATGTGGCAGGTATGAACGTTAAATCTTAAAATTTTCAAAAATTTATTAAGGACATTTTTAAGGAGGGGGGATAAAAAAGATACATTTTTAACCAAAATTTTACGAAATACAATTTGACTGAATGTGATTGATTCAAATAAGTATTTTATTTCAAAGAGGTATTTCAATTCTAACTAAAAATGTTATTTGAAATGATTACTTCCGATCTTATTTCAAATAACGAATTCATCATAAAATTTAATTGAAATAATTATCTAATTCAAATCATTTCATATAACATGCATTGTGAAATCAGACATACATATAAGAAACGTGTTCTTCTCATCTTTTCTTTCTTTAACATTTAACCAGTATGAGCCACAGTACCGCGAAGCCAGGTGCAGTATTATATATAATATAATGAGTACACGGTCGAAAGGTATTTAATATGCATACTAGGATATTAACTTAGATGAACGTCGAATCGAGCATTAAGAAAACCACACTTTTACAGCCCCTAACTTAAAAATTGTAGAATTGGGGAGCTCGGTAGAAAAATTAAGATTGCTTGTCCTAAGATCTCTTTAATAACTAGTGAATTAGTGCCACTGTATTAAAATTTATCAACGCGCACCAAGAAACGAAAGTCGCTGAGATCAGAACATGTACAAAAGAACAAAACGCATTACATTGACCCTGTTTATGTGCTAGCTATGCAATTCTACTAATTTAGCGTTGTCTAAAGTTGTAGAACTAAAGTAGCCTGCGCCTGCTCCTTTAATCAACGTTTATGTGTACAAATATAGCACAGTCTGTTACTTTAGCTCTGCCATTCTTGTGCACATAAACAGGGCCATTGTTTTGAAATGTCTGGAATGTGGTAAAAAGAGATTATAGTGTCAGAAATTGCTGGGAATAAGAAAGGCTTTGTAAATAAACTAACTAAACAAGTTTGTTACATCTACCAAATATAACGATGTAAATATTTGTATAGTAAATGATAACTAAAACTGCTTACCTCGGCGTATAAGTTTCAGTGGTCTTTTCTGCATACGCTTGAATCTGTTTGTTAAATCCCTCCAATTTGATTAAATCGCTTTCGTGTATACAAGAAATGCATCCCGTTTGTAAGAAAGAATTATCCAAAACATAGACAGGAACGTTTTCGCCTTCTGGAAGTAGCCTCATTTCAACGTCCTATGTACAATCAAAAATTAAAACAAATTAATTTCAATTAAATCATCTAAACTTACGCCAGACATTACAGGAGTGTCGTCTTTAGGAACTTCAACTTTTAGCATATCCAAGATTTTCTTATTTATGTTAACATTTGTAGACAAATCAATTAATTCAATACCGTCCTTAATGTTATCGTAAATCATCTTAAGTTCTCTTCCAGATATATCAACGAATGAATTCAGATAGGAGAGTACTTCTTTATTGGTTTGAAAATCCTTTACACCCTTCAGTTGGACAGGAATGGTGTAACGCGGTAAAGTATAAGCCTCTTCAGGTAATTCCCTTAATTCAGACAATTTCTTCTCTTCCAAATTTCCAAAATCAAGATAAGCCACAAGAATTTTGTCTTTGTTTGTAATATCCACCACTCGTACCCGATAGCAGCCAGTGTCTTGGAAATCAGAAATTAGAATATCGCCACACTCTGGTAGTTTTTCAAGTACCGGGCAGTTCTTAGCATGTGAATTAATAATATTGAGAATTTTAATATATTCAATGTTGTCATTATGAGCTAGGGATCGAATGTAGACCAAATCCGACTTGGATATGCTCGTTATGGCCACCGTACAGCCACTAGCCGGGAGATCAACGCCCTTCGCTGTAGGCTTAGGCTTCGGTTCAGGCGCTTTAGGCGGTGCTGCATCTTGCGGTTTCTGCTGCGGACCCTTTGCTGTTGTTTCAGGATTATGATTATTTTGTGGGTGAGGATCAGCCTTATTTGCAACTGCTTGGATCTTATGAATCTGTTGTCTCCTAGGATCATATTTTATCTGGGGCGGATTTGGTTTAATTTGGTCTGGTATGTTTTGATTTTGTGGGTGGGGATTAGCCTTATTTGTAATTGTTTGTGGCTTCTGAATCTGTTGTCCCCTAGGATCATCTTTTATCTGGGGCGGATTTTGTTTATTTTGGTCTGGTATGTTTTGATTTTGTGTCTTAGAAGCTTTTGTTAAATTTGGAGTAGTCTGAGGAAGTTGAACTCCAATGTTGTTAGAGTGCAGCGGTACAAGTTGGCTAGAATTTAATTGTTTATGTTGTAATTGAAGGCTTCTTCTTGCAAAGACAAAGAACTTACGGCATTTGGAAGCAAATATATCTATGTTTTTGCCAATCCTTTTTCTGGCATTCAAAGGAACAATAAAAATCTTCGCATCGCTGGCAAACATTATTTGCCGGCCTTGAGCATCGAATACAATTCCCTAATACATTTCCATTAATTGCAACATTCGATTGATTAACGTATTCATTCTACGGAAAAACGAACAATTTTAGCTAAAAATTCTCAATTTGTTGTACTACACATACCTTTTGTGGATAACTTGAGCCTGTAGAGGACTCTGAAAGTCTTCTAGTTTGGTCAGCAGCTTCCTTAGGTTCGCTGAAAATAAGCAATTATTAAAGCATAAATGTAGAAACTTTGATATGATAGTTTACGTGTTATATGGCCTCCCCGAGTGCATTTGCCTTCTCCTCGGTGACTGCTCCTGCTTGGGATTGTTCCTATCACCGTCATGCATGACATGCTGTATTAAAATTAATAATAGAATTAAGAATTTTAATAATCGGTTGGATTTACCAATGGTTGTTTCCGAAAAGGGTTCGGTCGCTGAGGATTGGAAAATGGTCCCTTAGTAGATCTAGAAAATAAACGGTTCTTGTCGAATACAATGCATATAGAAATCGCGGTGTAACAGCTTACCTTTTGTTCATATCCACTTGGCTTGGTAGAGACATATTTACATTGCTCAAGGCAGGGTTTTTATTTTCGTCTTTGCCTTTTTCGGAGGCAGAATAAGGAGGGTTTTTAGTATCCTTCGCAATATCGACGCTGATGCCGTGGGGATTATCTCTCAATCCCGTTCGCACTCTTTCCATATCACTGAAATTAAATCGGTTTCAAATTACTGATTGCGCAAGCAAATCTCCTAGAATCAATTACTTCGACGTTTCAAAAGCCACAAATATGTATGGCGTCTTTGTTGACGTGTGGATACCGGCCACTTTCCCAAACGGAGAACACAGGTTCTGGATAGCTTGGCTATTCATGCCCTCAGGAACGTTTTTTAAGCAGAGACGATACGATGATTTTATGTACCTGGAATTTGCCATAGCGCCCGGCTGATGGCTGCCGCCCAAATTGGCACCAGGGCCCTGTTGATAATTATTGAATTCCCGGTTACAGTTCGCATTTGCCATTGCAAAATGTTGAATCTACTACTTTAATTAAAATACTTTGGTGGAGAAGCCTGAAGCAAACACTTTCCGCAGTTATTTTTTTGTTTAAATAAAATTCACTTAACACAACCTCAAAAATTCGCGCTGCGTACACCTTGCTAACCCAAGCGAAATTGTGAAACAAAATACTATCGTCGAAATTACCAGAAATTCGAAACTGGCGAATGCGAACGAGCTACCACTGGCTACCACTCTTTTCGGAAATCGAGGTTCCGATTCTGGAACGAGTTCCAATCGTTCTGAATTTTTCTTGGATTGAAAGGAATGATTCCGTTTTTTGATTGGGGTTAGTAAGATTAACAATTCGGTTGAGCGGTTAATTTAAAAGTGGTTTTAAAGAATTTCAGGACATTTTAAGGCAATTATTATCGCATTTTGAAAAGTATTCTTACTTTGTGTATTTTTTTTTTAATAGTAATATTCTCTTGCTAAATACTGGCTTAAATAGCCTATACATTTATTTTTTAAACTCTTTGTCAGTTCAATAATCTTATGAATTACCATTTTTAAAACAGATTATTTGGGGACTCAGGACGCAACAATAATCAAGAATGGCATCAACAACATTGTATAACAAAATATTTTATATATATATTTTTATTTAAATGCTTTCGGTTACTAGAGGCCTGTGACCACTGACATATAGAAATGGACCACTCGCCCCATACAAAATGCCTATGAAGCGAGGGTGGACTTTCTCGTTCCCTCTTGCTCACACCATTAACGGATGTTGAGCAGTCAGCTGTGGGTTTGAATTGCTGTCAAATGCATTTTTGGGGCATTAGTCCGGTTTAATTGCATAAATCCATCAAATATATACTCCAAAAATTATAAAGTAATTCCTTTTATATCTTAAGTCACTTCAAAGGAAAGCAAACATTAAATTTAGCGATATAAACTGCATATCCAGAAGAGAGCATTTCAACGTTTTGCTGAGAATTTCTCAATGAAAAATGTGTTATTCCAGAAACTTTTCGCTGCGAAATTATTTGAGATTTGGTGCTACTTTTAGGGGAATCAGATTTAAGAGTGTAGGTTACAAATAAAAATAAATATAATTTTTAAATTTACCGTCTTTTGAAGCCCCCTATCTCGCATAATGCGAAAGAAATAAACAGATATATGCCTTCTATATCTGAACTCTCCTTAGGTGAGAACTGTCAAAAAGATGCACCATTTGAGACAGCAAACCTCGGAGGAATGAACGAACATGGAGTGGATGAACCGTGTAAAATCCCTGTACGTGAGTGAAGCCAAAAAACCTGGTTTTTAATTGTCAAAAATGGTTTTTACTTGTCAAACTCGGAGGAACGCTGTCAAATGATGAACGAGTGGGAAAGTTCGGTTTGTCAAGTGTAGTGAGCAAGCGAGCTAAGAGGTAATTTTGTGCTTGTTTTGTGTTTTATTTTCAGTAAAAGTGGGTGACAAGGTGTAATTTTTATGTTTTAATTTGTGGAACGTGATAATTACATCTATTGTGGGTTATTTTATAGAAAAAACTGAGAAAATATGCCTAAAAAATGTTTTGTGCCTGGCTGCAAAAATGCGAGGATTTGCGGGAACTCTGGGATTTCTTTTCACAAGTACGTCTTTAAGAAAATTACACTTAGTAATTTCATTTCATAAAAATTGTGAAAATGATTGGATTTTATCGAAAAATTCATTCTTAACTGAAGTGGTTTTCCCTCCAGAAGAACTGTCAGATTTGTGCAAATGAATGACAAAGTCGTCACCATAAACATTTTTTTTGGGGGGTCAAAGCATAAATTAATATAATGATAGAAATATTACTTTACTTAATACTTTCTTTTTATTGGGTTTTAGGTCCCCGAGCGATGTCCACATGCAGCACAGGTGGCTACAACAAATTAAATCGCCTGCAAAAGTTGGCCCCTCTGCAGTGCCAGCAAAAATTTGACGCCTGTACTGAGTGATGTCAATGTGTGAGTGTTTCTACTCACACATCTTTGAAATGGCTTCACTTTTTTCGGCTCGTTTCCACTCCATGTTCGTTCATTCCTCCGAGCAGCAAACCGAGTGGTCCATTTCTATATGTCAGTTCTTGTGACAGTTACCACTACTTAAATGTAACTGTCAGCTGTTCAGAAACGCGCCTCAACCACTGACATAAATGTCAGTGGTCTCAACCCGGGTGATTCCAAGCATGGAGAAACGAACGAAAACGGAGAGGCTGCATCTTGTAAAAACCATGGAGGAACCTGTACGCGAGATAAGCATTTTTGCTTGCTGGAACGGTGCAAAACGGGCCAGGGGTATTTTTATTTTGACGTTTGCCTGTTATTTGAATTCAAATTCGATTGTTTACATGCCACTTTTTATCTACTTCAATGAGGAAAACTCACTCATTCTAATCCCTCGTAACACCACTGGAGAAATGCTTAAAGTTTTTCTCGATGCAGCCTCTCCGTTTTCGTTTGTTCCTCCATGGTTCCAAACAGTTCTTGGTTCCGATACCGGAATTAGTTTCTGAATATGGCTCTGGTTAGAACTGTCAATCACTAAAACAGGCTTTGAATATTTGAGCTAGTGTGACTTGTCCACGAATCGGAATAAACGCGTTGTTAGAATTCTTAAAACTATGTGGAATTAATGTATTTTTTTAATTTGTATAACTGGGTGTCTTCTACTTCTCTGAGTACATGCTTTATTTTCTGAAAAAGAGAGGGCTCTGAGTAACAAGGAATCGAATGGAAACGAAACGGAATTTGAAACGCACATGGTTCTGGTCACTTGACTTTTGCAAGATATGTCAAATCCGTGACATTTGAATCAGCTGTTAGTGTACCACAAGTTACATTTTTGTGGCGTTTTCCTTGCTGTGCATATTTAATTTCTTTATTTTATCGAAAGAAATTTACAAAGGTGTGCTTTTTTAGTGTTCTAAATTATTTCTCAGCGTGGTCATTTCAATTGTATCGCTCCATTTGGGAAGGTAATGTTCTATAGACTTAAGGAATTAATTTCTTGGGCTTGTCGGAAGTTTCTCACTTCTTCCTTTAATCAGTAATATTTAACATTAAGTTAATACACTTAAATATCCGTTCAATTAAATTTTCTCTCTGACGTAAATCGGTATTTTAGAAGAGAAAATGTTTATGTTAAATGTAAAGATATACCAATTTTTAAGGAGTGAAGGTAAGAAACGTAAAGTAATCAGTGGAAAGAACAGCTTAGACCGGTTGCACATGAGGCATATACATACATAGCTTTTTATTCAGCTTATATTGATATTCCTCAAAATTAACTTTCCAAAACTCTGGATATTGCCTGATCTTATTAATGAGGAACGTAGTAAAATCCTTAGTGGTAGAACTAAAATCCATAAAATTAAGGTGTTTTTGAAACATTAATAACTAATTCAATATTACACGAAAAACGACTTCCGCGAGATAAAAATAAAGGATTATGAAGATAATGGCTTTACAATAGGATAATTGCAAAGGAAATAGGAAGGTCTAGTACCCTTATTAATAATTTTGCCAATTTAGAAGAAAACAATGCAAAATATTCCGATTATGCTGGAAATAAAAAATGTTTCCAGTCCTACTAATCACGAATTTTGAAACTCTTTTACTTTATTTACTAGAAAGAGAAAATCGCCCATGTTCTGTATTCCGAGTGAAATTAAATCGAAAAGAGTTTGTAAAGTTCCTTTTCAGTTGAAATTCCATATAAAATTCTTAAAATTTTCGTAAAATCATTTCAGCAACCTCTGACTTCAACTAAAATTTTCACTTTATGTACATAGTTTAAATAATTGCTGAATTTTTCTAATCATTCAGTGAAGTTTTTTGTGGAAAAACATTGAAATCAAAGGTAACTACAATGCATTTGTTATAATTTCAAAATTTGTATTAAGGAATTTTAACTAAAAAGAAGCTTTAAAAGCTCTTTTCGATTTAATTTCACTCGGAATGCAGAACATGGGCGAATACGTTAAATTGTTATACGAGCATTATGTTGAGAAGTAAATTTATTACCAAAAAGGTCTTGACGATTAAATTCGTAAGTCCAGTAATTTTAAGGATATATAT
Source organism: Machimus atricapillus (assembly GCA_933228815.1). NCBI lineage: Eukaryota > Metazoa > Arthropoda > Insecta > Diptera > Asilidae > Machimus > Machimus atricapillus. The sequence goes on from OW121784.1 coordinate 57,756,999, forward strand.
TTGTTTGAACAATGTCGTAAAAATTCATAATAATAGAGAATTCGGGCGATTTGGCTTTGAAAGTCTAAAAAATTAGTTTTAAGAAGTTTTTTGTCGACTGTATGCCTGAATTATATGCTTGTGTTTTGCACGCTGAAGAAATGGCTTAACAGTGTTTGAAAAAGAGCTGAACACTGATTAGAGTAATCAAATCTCTTCCTTTTTGGTGTTAAACTGAAAACGTAAATTAATAAAAAACAAATCCAATCTGAGATAACCAGTACAATACAAATTAGTTCCGTAATCAAAAGGTTGAGGGTAATTTTATACATATAAACCTGTATTATACTAATCAATTATTTTATTTGAAACTGACACAAATAGGGAGCTTGAAAAAAGTTATAATTTCTATCAACACATTCCCCCGACGTGTACCACATTTGGATATCACATCTCAGCGCTTGCATGGACCTACGTAACCTGGACAACCGAAGTTACATCTGCATTTAGGTGGACGCAAATATCTGATATCATTAGCAGGCTTTAAAAGCCCTTGTTGTAGCTGATATATAATATCTGCAGATATTGCATTTATGCAAAGTTTTAAATTACTTTCAAAATTATATTGATTAATTGCGTAGCTCAAAATGGATTTAGCCATTGTCCTTACAAGATAGTGTCTGTCTACATCTGCATTTTAAAAATTCGTAATTTTTAGACTTTAATAATAAGAACAAATATATACCTAGTAGCTCCTTTCTTGGGTTAAGGATGTGATTACTTCGGTAACAACGGATAGCATCAAATATTCTTTTCGAAACTCCTACGATTACAGCTCTCATAAATTTAATATAGAAATGTTCTATAAAGATTATTTCTTCGTCTGTGCAATGTGAAAACATAGATTTGCGTTCAGAACATGATTCAGTTTTGTCGGTTTCGTCAGAGTGTCTGGCGTATACTACAGGTGCTATAGATTCCAATGACCCCTTAAATTAAGAAATGTTAAAATAAATCATCATATTTCTTAACGTAAAATCTAACCGCAGGGGTTGGATCCCTTGATCGAACATGCTTTATTTCGATGTCAGATGGCATGTTTTGTAGGCTAAGACCTATTGCAGTTGAAATGCCAAACGACACACTTCTCTCGAAATTTTTGGTCAATGAATCTCTCAAGTCATCACTTGAATGTTTTAAAATCGAATTAACTTTCTGTAATTAAAATATATATAATGCAAATATACAGGTTAAAGCAGAATCACTTAACAATATATTATTTTATATATGGTGGACTATCATGGTTTCTTTTTAAAAAATGCTATAAAATGAACACTATTCAATATTTTTTAAAGTTTGGTGATTTACTAAAAAGAGTAAATCTTCCGATTAGTTCTAGGTAAAGGCAACTTTCTTCACAAACTTGTATTCAAATTTCGCACTGTTTTATCAATATAGCAGTCGCTTTGGAAGCAAGTTTTCAATTTTTTTTAATTTTGTTTAAGCGTAAGTTAATTAATTTCCATCTGCGGGAATATGATAATGATTTTTGTAATTTTTTTAATCTGAAAGAGCTGTGGGTATCATGTAATTTAAAGAGAAACCCGCAGATAGTCTACCGTATATACAGGGTGTTTCGTCTGAACAGGGGTATGCCATTCGATTGTACTTGGTCTCCTGATCAACGTTTGTTCGGAGATCTACCCTTAAAATCCCAAATTTAGAGGTGGTGGACCCAGAAAAAGCTTTGACACACATTGTACAATTTTGGTTGATAGCTTATTAGAGGGCTTGAGGTTTCCATTGATACCTCTCACGACCCAGTCCTTCAACAAACAAGCGATAAAGGTCGCGTAAAACTTCGAAAATGGCAATTTTATTGCTCTTGATTTTGGCCCTCCTTTCTGCCGTGTTTTTTTGTATTTTTTTTCATGAGAAGAGTTTTCCTGTGTTATGGCCTTTCTCAGGGAAAAAAACACTCGAATCGGATATTGCGTTTTGTAGTTATTCGTGTTGAGAGTGGTTAGGAGGGCGGGGATGTCCGAACCAATGTTGATCAGCTGTCTCAATCTAAAACAAGTCTGTAATGTTAAACTTTCTTTTGCGAGACCTCGGATGACCTCGAAAAAACTGTTCCTAAATATAGGAATTATTTTCTTTCTAAATTTAAAAGGGTACGCAATACACAATAATTTGTTCTAATTTTATGAAAATAGGCTTCAGACTCACCCTGTAAATTCATTTTAATGTGAGCATAATTTACTTACTATTATTTGGATAGTTTTTAACTTCTGGAAAAAAACAGCAATACGACGTGAAAGCAAATCCATAGTTTTCTTATTTTTGCTTAGATCAGTTTTAAACTAAAAAATTACGAATGATAAAAAGAGCAAATATTTTAGCAATACATACAGTTTTTATGACTGCATCCAAGATATATTCTGCCATTTTGACTGAAGAATCTGGGTAATCTTCCATTTTTTTTAGTTTCTCCTCAATATCAAGAGCTACGTTAACCACTTGTGAAATAGTTTCTCGTTCTAAGGACTTGAGGAACAATTTGTCTTTCTGAGATGAAAAAAATTTAATAAATTTGTTTCATTTTAAACGTTTTATTCCTTACACTAGAAATTTTGTTTTCTTCAGTATTTGTTTTTTTATGTAATTTTTTCTTTTTCTTTCGGTGTATCAAAGACTTATGCTGTATGGCTCTCTTTGCAATTGCTTCTTGGATTCTTCGCCATTGCTTTTGTAGCTTTTGTTCACGTCTCTGGAATAAATATTGTCTATTTGCACTATTTATTTAACAGAATACGTTGAAATTAGTTAACAGAACCATAGAAACTTAGCTGTTTTTAAGATCAATGATTTCAAATCATTCGTTGTATTTTAAGAACTCAACATGGTGAATCTAAATGGCCGGTTCCGGTTAAATGTCTATAATTCTGAAGATGTCAAAATAATGAAATTATTTTAACTTGGAAATCTAGTTTACTACAGACAGATGTTCTATGTAAAGTAGAGGGTTTGTGGTTGGCGTGACAATCCGAATTTTTTTCAGCTACTTTTTTTAATTAAAAAAAGGCATTAACACAACATATATAAATACAGTACTGTGAACATTTTTAGGACCTTTTCAATATTTCGGGAACTTTTAATTTTCTGAAACATACTTTCTCTAGGTTGACCAGACGAGGGAAACCTATTATTTAAGTTTAAAATTTGATGAAAACGAATTAGTTTATAGTATATAAGAGTAATAACGCAAATTTAATCTGCATGTTACTGTGAATAGTAAAACAAAGCTCATATGAAATCAAAGTAAACAAACAAAAGACGAATTTTTTATGAAATGATAATTTAGTTGAATGATATTCGTTATTATTTCTGTTAGTAGCATCAGCAAAAATCTAATATTATTTCTAGCGATACTATGTACATGTGATGTAAAACACAAAAGGGAACAATTTGAGATTGTGTTGCAACGGATGCACACTAATAAACCTACTTAGAAAAAAAAATAGAACAATCGGTATTTCGACATACTCTCCTACTTGATATGGATCTCAGTGGTTTTAAATGTTTGTGCCATATTGTGTTTTATTAAAAAAAATATAGATTTCTATATATTTTTAACATAAGGACCTATTTGAGGACATTTAGGCCTATTTTTCGAGTGCGTTCGAAAACTGTTTTAACATACAACATTTAGCTATAGAAGCAACGCGCAGATGACCTCACAATAATTGTGATTCTGTAAACGACAAAATTTTGGTGTGCTGTTATAGTAAGAAAAAATGGAAATATTACATCGTAGAATTCAATATTGAGACATGTCTGTATGACGTAGCCATCAAACACATACAGCTGTGCCAAACAAAAACGGCTTCAGGTCCAATAGCTTATCTTATACAGGGTGTTTTGCTAAGGTCTAAGACCTTAGCGAAACACCCTGTATGTACTCGTATGTATTACCTAAATTTAAATATAAAATAGCTCTACCTTTATATTATTCTGTGCTCGTTCTTCAGCTTCCTTAAGCAGTTTAGTATTGCGCTCGTGTTGCTTGTGGCGTGATGCTATTTGCTGTTCCCATCTTTTGAGGGCCTAAGAAACTGTACGTAACAACGAACATATCCAATTATATAATTTACCTTTTGCTTTGCGAGTTCTGTTTTTTTAATAGTCCTCTGCTTATGGAATATGTTCAATCGTTGCTCCCGCTCAAAGTATCGTTTCTTAAGCGCAATGATTCTCTTTCGCTGTAAATCAAAAGCTGCAGTTATGTGCTGTTGTATTATTAAATTGTATAAAATCGTTTTTTGAGCTAATATCTTCTTTCTTAATGCTCTTATTTTTTCCATTCTATCAACAGACACTTTAAACCTTTTGAGCAAGGCAGCTACTTTTTCCTGGCGACGTCTTGCTGCTTCTTCTTTAAATCTGAAGATATTTTGAATTTCAAATCGCCTTCGCTGCTTTGCAAATTTGTTGCACTCCTTTTCGGCAATATATTCGGCATGAGCAACTAATGCCCGGTCCCGTTTCTCACTCTCCTAAAATTAATTTTTTTAGAACTTCATCTTTAATTTATGTATGTATATCGTAAACCCTCTTATTAATTTCAGCGTGAATTAAACTTAAATGGTATTCTTGTAGCAGTAACCGGTAGCTATTAAACTCCTTTAACGTGCATAAAACGTCGTTATCTTCCGTAATTTTTTTAACATCTCTTAAGTGCTGTAAACATGAAATGTTATAAGTATTCAATTTTACTATATTTTTTTTTACCTTGAGGATACTCTCTTTTTGATAATATTTTCGAAGATGTGGATCATCTAACGAGTTATAGCCCGATGGGAGTAAATGCAAGTACGGATCATATATTCTAAATGTAGTAGGTCCGACATTTCTAATCATCTGGAAAATGAGAAATTAGTTTGCGAAATATCGGTACATGAACATATCCAAATATTTTGGAGGAATAAAAAACCGAGTTCTAAATTAATTGTACTGTGCTCAAAACAAATACATATATATATATATAATCTTAAAGCTGTGGAATAAATGGCGGTGCGGTGTAGCCTCTTTGTGTTATTCTTCAAGAGTTAAGAAACTTTTTTTTCAAATTTTGAAATTTAAGTGTATTTATTTATGTTGTTCGACTTTTTATATAAAGTTGTGTTTTTAGTCATTCCATCTTGATTTATAGGAAATTCAAAAAATATGAAAATTTTAACTTACCTCTTTTCCAATTTTGTTTTTTGAAAATATAATTTGATTAGTCGGACACTTCAGCATAGGAAGCTTATTAAAAAGTGGGACCTCGGCCCACCCTGGAAGAGCATTTTTTGGTATACCTGACGCTGGCCGAGGTATTCCAGCAATTAAATTTTCCAGGCTAGTTTTTTTCTTGAGTGCAAGTAGTTCCGTCATTTTCTTTACATTAAGATTTAATATTTCAAAAAATTCAGTAATGCTACCTTTACACAAGGCTTAATTTGAAATCTCCCTTCATAAATGACGTGCTCCCCGTTAGCGTTATAATTTGCTTACTATGATGAAAAAATTAATTAATTGAAAGTAAATGGCTTTGAAAGGGTTAAAATTTTCTGGCAGATATTCAGTGCGCTGAGGTCATTATTCCGTGCTACACAATTTAGTCAGAGGCTTTCATTTTATGTTTATCTGAAGACGTTTTGTTGACTCTCCTCTATCCGAACAATACACTCACATGGGGAGTTTCGTGGGTTTTGTTTATATTTTGTCAATATTTCTGTTATTGGACGGATTTCCATTGAGACAACAGTGTCTGCTTGAAATAAACACACGCTGGCCTGCTGCTCCGTTGGGGACGAGGGGCTTCCGCGAAGATAATAACATTTCACCCCTATATGAGCATACGTGACGTCGTAACAGGCACGCAATCACAACAAATAGTTACACAAGCTTCTTCCTTTTCAGGCCAGTGCTCTATTATTCAGAATTGCTGTTTCAAAGTGCTAGGAGTATATTTTTCGTTAGAACAGCATAAGAACAGCTTACAGCATGTGTAGACTAGTTGCACGTTAAATTATTTATGTTTATGTGGGCTTTAAGGATATTTAAAGGCTTGTGTGCGCATTTCGAATAAAGCTCCCTCAGGACATGATGAAATGAAATGAATTTCACTGCTTGCTACTAACCGATTTGTAGGCTAATATTACGTCTTTAATGAGTGTGGCTATTGTCTAATTTTATAAACGGACATTTTGAATAATTAATGAGTTATCACGGTACAAAAATAGACTTACCTATATGGATTGTTTAAATAATTAATGAATAGACTTAAACTTGCAAATAGTTCATTAACCTCTTGACATCCATGCAAGTAGTAAACTTCGAACAATTACTCTTCACGTAATTGTTACATTTCATTTGTCAATCCTATCCCAGCTGTAACATTGTATTGAAAAGTATGGGTTTAACGATTATCACTAACTCTTTAAAACAACTACATAATCGCTACAAATCCAGCAAAACTGACCGATAGAAATTGAATTTTGAAAATAAAAAAATACGCATCGTCCCTCCTCAAATGTTAATATTAGAGTGCATAATAAGAAACGAAAACAATGACTTTTGCGACTGAGTGAACCATTATTGGATTTTTAATCCATATTTCGAACTAGCTCATGGCTTTGAGCGGCAAACAAAATCATATGTGCGTCTCTTTTGTTTAATTATTACTTTTACATTTTGATCCTGATTAATGACCATTATACCCGCCCGCTTTATTTAATCGATTTCATCTTTTCTAACTGCCCTTAATCATAGAACGTTAAAAATTTTAGTGTTATAGAAAAGCTCGCTGAAAACTAAACCTTTTATTTTCTACCAATAAGGATCAAAAGGCATTTCGATGATCAAAGAATTACAATTTTGATTGTTTCTCTTATGTAAAAAATTTTTAAACATGTTTTTGTTAACAAAAAATATGGTTCAGTTCAGTTACCTTAAATGGTTTTCTTTTATATTGCATACTGTTGCAAAAAATTGTGAAATAGATATATGTAAAATTTAAATGCAAGGCGAAATAGACAAAGTCCAATTACGAGTTACTACTGTATTAAAATTTACATTAGTATCTATATTATTGAACAAATTGGAAGAGATAACTCAATATTTATAATATTAAAAATTATAAGATAATAACATTAAAACCAAGAAGCTGCGTAACTAAATGGCGAAGGCACTTGGTTTAGAAGGTAAAAAATTTCGATTTTTTTCTCAAAAATCTTAACTCAAAATGCCAAGAATTTTCGAGACTGTAGCCTTGAGTTGGCACGGCGCGTCTGTCTAGGTTTTAAAAAGATATTACACTTATCAATTTCTTTTTACTTCGAAATATCAAAAGGAACTGATTTTTTACTTATCATCTCATTAATTTTAAAATCCCGTTATTTCTTAGCTGCAGATGAGACAAATTCTATAATGTTAATAAAAGTTCCAAAGTACCTAATATCTTACTTTGTGTAAAAAGGAAACATGTATTTTATGTATGTATTTGAAACAATGTATTTTATTTATTCATTGATTGAGGAGGTGAATAATTTTATTTGCTTTGATGGCATCTCATAAAGACGAAATTTTCAGGTTCTACTTACTAGAATTAGTAAAGTTTTGCGCCAAATGCCACTTATTTTCTTTCTGGAGTTTCTCGTGAGATTGGATTTGTGGCTAGAAGTTCATACGTACGTATAATCTTCGTAATGCGATACCAAATTTGGATGAGAACGCATTCGGTCAATCGTTCGCGTTAATTGGATTACTTGGATTACTTTTTATTATTTCTACTGTGAGTCTCATAACTAACTCAGGGTATTCTAAAGGTTGATTGTAACTTGAAGTAGGAAGCTTTTATATGAATAGATCGAATCTAATGGAAAAAAAAGTTTTCGATTGCTATGGACTATCATTAAAATGTATATTTTGTAAGTTTTTCTAGGTCATTGATTTCGAATCATTACAGCAAAAATTGGTCAAGTTGAGCAGATTTCTATAATAATCAACATAAATGAGAGTTTAAGTTTAGAGGATTATTTCATAGTTAAGGACAAATGAAATAATCCAGATCAAAGTAAAAGCATTAATCTGACATACACGACTTCAAATGTTCAAAAAACAATTTTTTTTATTGGCTTAACAAATTCTATCGTCGAAGTACTATGTGTCAAATTTTATTACGCGCAATGAGCCTGGGGGATTTTAACCAAGGTACGATTTGTACATAACTTTCAGAATTTTGAAGTCGGTTTCCCACAAAGAGTTTTTTGTTTGTTTTATAAACTGGTGGACTGTCGTAGTCTCTAAGCTTTCAACGGCCAGTACTTTAATTAGTAGAATATGTTACAGTGCAATTGCCAAGTAATTATAATTATTATGGAAATAAAGATGTATAATATTGATACGGTCACTATAAATGTTGATAGGTAATTGATTAGATAACAATTTATAACAAAGTTGTTGAATAGGTGCTTCCATAGATATTAACTAATATAACTGACTTGGTTTTACATAAAATCTCACAACTTTTTACGGCAGAAGAACTGCGTTGCGAGACGGCATTTTTTTACATTTTATGTTTTTGATGGTTGACTTTGACCAAAGGCCAAAGGTCTCGAAGCTGCGACCAACTGAAGTATCATCCATGACCACTTGCCACTGATGCCTTTCGAGCAATTTTTTAAGTTCTGATGAAAAGTGCGATTTACTATAATAGAATAGATAATAGTAATAAAATAATAGGAAATTTCCTAAAATGCTGACATGTTTTTATTTCTGTAAGCAAGTATTTTGAAAAAAATTTCAAGAAATATCTACTGGTATAACGTTGAACATTTTGACTGACTTAGAATGCCCCAAATAGTCTTTCTAAAGAAATACAAGTGTACATGCTAGCTTAACTGTTTTTTTTCAATTTGTGACTAGTGGGAAAGGACTTTGGGACTGGTGGGTGAGTGCGAAATCAAAGAAAATATTTTGTGAAAATCAATTTCTTTCTTGTCTAAATAATGTGTAAAATATAATAGGGACTATGTTTTGTTGCACAGCAATTATAACAATGACAAAAACTAAAAGTAAAATTCCTTTAACATCAAACCGTTACAGTATTATTCTAGAAAATAAGTAAACACTAAACATTTTTTACTGCTAAAAGTAACATACAATAAATAGTATTATCTGCGGGACAAATGAAACGAAAAAAAAAAAAAATTACCCCACTTTTTATAACTGCAACTGGTGGGAACCATTCGAAACCTGTCTTATGTAATATTATATGAATTAAATCTATGCGCTGTGTTGCATCATTATACTTATATTTAGAAATCTTGTATATTATAGCAATGTTATGCATTTATCGTATTTTTATGAATATTTTTTTTTTGTAGATTTGTAAAGTATGGACCTTTAACAAGAGGTTATTGTTAAAATAGAAATAATATAAGAGTAAAATAAATATTAAGAGCCTTCCCTCTTATGCAGGAAATAACTCAAGATCTTTTCAATAGACCTCAGTATTTTTTAAGAAAATGTACATTTCTTCTATGCATTATTAACAATTTTTTGTATAATTATTACACGAACATGGTAATAGGCTCCAAATTGCATACATTTTGTGAAAATATCACTTGTTTTTTATCAACATTGAATGTTTTATACAATTTTACGCAAAGTTAGTGTAAAAACAATTTGTGTAAAACGTATACAATTTTGCGATTTTTTAACTGTGCATACCCAACCCACAACATGTTGAAACAAATTTGGCATCTTTAACCACAGCCCCCGAAAAGGTTTTATTCAAATTTTGTAATCCGCAAATTTTGTTGACGGGGCTGGCAGTGTTGCTTGAGCTTTTACTATGAAAATATCCTCTCCATTTCATTTTGTGAGCACGAGCTTTCCGCTTCAGTTGGTGGAAAATTGTCGCCCACCCAAGGAAATGTGTGGGAAAAGTGTGCTTTCCTCCACCTCGCAATCGCAACTCGCACAGTCGAGGAGAGGCTGGTCGACTGGCCATCGGAGGAAAATCAGATTTCAGTAGTCGATGGTGCTCCGTGCGTGAATGTTGGGAAAGAAGAAAATTCGTCCGGAGTGGTCGGAAGTGTCTCTTCCTCTCTCTTCTTCTTGTCTTCTTAGTTGTCCTTTAATGACTTTTCTTAATCGCGATACACCTTCGCGGTGGTGTTATTTGTGCTCGCGGTGGTAACGCGAAAATCATGACATCGTGACTATAGGCGCCGTTTTATTTTTCGCATAAGAAACTCGAACGCCCAGTGGAACTCGCCCGGGGCAGACCACCGTGTCGTGTCGAAGAAGTGTTGATTTGTGTGCTCGCCCCCGTCATTGTTGTGCTATGCAGAAAAAAAAACAGACCCCTTGAAAGGGGTGAATCCGTGAATAGTGTGGAGTGCTGCTTCGAGGACCCTCGTTCTCGGTGAAGTGACGTAAACTGTGACACTTAATAGAGCCGTAATTGCTTGTGTCCTGGCAAAGACTGTTTGCTTTTCGTCCGCCAGGAGGTTTTGATTCTTACAATTGAGGGCTTCGGATCCGTTTATAGTACCGTTGGATTGTTAGAATTGTTAGCGCTAGGTCTCATGTAGTGATGAATCGCTGGGGCAGAAGATTCCACGGGAGGACAACAGTTGCTCTAACCTTGAGACATGCTCAGAGTGGGCTGCTTCTGAGAGAGCGGTGAAGGACTATATTGTGGGCTGAGAGAATCTAATTTTATTTTTTAACAGTGTAGTTTACGGTAACCAGGTGATACAGTTAATCAGAGCGTTGTTTACTGTTTTGCCCAAAGTTTGGCGTACACTGAATACATCTGGTCCCGCAATTTGCGGATGAGGTTTTAGCTGTTGATCGGTGTTGTTACCGCGTAAAACACAACAAAAACAAAAACAAGAAAAAATAAAGAAAAAAAAGGACTGTAATGTGCTTAGACTAAATGTTTCATGTGATGTGGTTTGGACGACGCTCGCGTTTCGTTTATGCAGCTATCCTCACCCATATATCATGCTCCCGGAGCATATTTCGGCGGCAAATGGTAGGAACGACCAGGACAAAAAGACACATATAATCAATATTCACACCAAGGAGGAGGAGAAAAAGAAATATTCAAGAAAGCGTCGTATACCTTGGATATCCTTTCAGGATAATCTTGTCGACAGCGAACAACGTCGCGGTCGACGTATACATGGACTCCAGCTACCGTTGCATCCTCTTCAGTTGTTCGGTTGGATTGTGCTAATTATATTTGGGATAGCCTCATTTATTGTACTTATACCGTCCTTCTCAGTCGAGTTACAGCAACCCTTATTTGGCTTACTCACTGGATTATATATCGTCCACATTGTTTCTCATCTTGCTGCGCTTTTAATCGATCCTGCTGATCGGGAACTAAGACGATTGCATCGAAACGATCGTATTGTTCCTGAATTTGATCGTACCAAACATTCGCATGTCATCGAAAACGGACGATGCCACCTTTGCAATATACGGACAACTAGTCCGCGCACAAAACACTGCTCAGTTTGCAACAAATGCGTCGGCAAATTCGACCACCACTGCAAGTGGCTAAATCATTGTATCGGCGGTAGAAATTATGTTGCATTTCTAATGTGTGTCGTTAGCGCAGTGGTCGCCGCATTGGTCATTTTGGCCGCCGCAATAGCACAAATCGTCCTGTACCATGTAAGCCCCGACTGGCTGAGCTCCTGGTACGCCGCGCATAATATCAGCGATGTGGACCCAACTATCAGTGGCCGTGAATCAGAGGAGGTCTCCATCTCTTCCCAGCTGTTCAATCAGACCTTTGATGACGATATCAATGAAAACAACTTTACAACAATAGATACAATTTCGATTTTGGCAAATGATACAGAAGAAATCATATTAACAACAGCGGCAACAATAACGGGGAATACAGCTACAAATGGTCTTGATTTGCATAATACGATATTTTTGGTGTTCATTGGATTTCTTGGCGTTTTAGCAGCTATTACAGCCGGCCTACTTCTGCATTTATGTTTCTTTCATATTTACATCTCATTTTTAGGACTTACCACCTACGAATACATCCGAAGCCATCGGCAAAATTCAGCCGCATCGAATGCCACCAATGCCGAACAGAATGCTGACGATCCGTCCAAATCACCTAAGCACCAGCCCGCAAGTCAGATATATTTCTGTTCAAATCTGAAGCATCCGAATTCGATTTTAAACAATTTGTCGGATGGCTCTACTAGTGATCGAAAAAGTAGCGCCCGTCCGCAAACCTTGCACTGCTGTGAAAACTCTCGAGAGTATCATCAAACGGCGTCCGTAGAATCATGCAAAACTTACTACCTATGTTCAATGCTCGAAGAGACCTCATCAGCCAAAACAATCGACCGCACAAGCCACGACATAGATTGTAAAGATGAGAAATGCCAGTCTAAGACTTTTCACTGCTGCTCTCAGTTCCAGCAGCAGCATAAGATTGCAGCAAATACCCTGTCGTCGCCACCAATTATCGGAGAAATTGAGTCAACAACGAGGTCGTATCTTCACATAAGTGAGCAATGTACTTTTTGCACGTTTCGAATTAAGACGCCGTCCAAGTCCGAAAGTATGTCCTTGCAAGATAAGAGGTGCTGCCTAAAAACCATCACAAAGCATCACCGATGGCGCAGAAAATGGAACTGTTGCTCGAACGTACCCGATAGCCCTGATGTGCCGAACGATATTATAACAAGTATATCAACTGCGATTCCCGCCAATTACGAACCGACCAGCATAGTGCAGCAGTACCATCACCAGGTCCACAATGGTTCGTCTCACACGAACCCGTCCCAAGTACCGGCGAGTTATATTAAAGGGGGTGGTACGCAGCGTGGTGTCGTTAAGACGCCACGCCCTCGTCTTATAAGACCTTGGCCAGTAACAAGATTTCGGCATATGTTGCGAATGATAGGTCGTTATCGCCGGCCGAGGTGTCGTCATGGTTCAACAGCGGCAAACGTTGGTTCCGTCAAACAGAACCAAGTGCGACCAGTTAGTAGTGATGAATCGTCTGGAGATGATCTCCAGTCACAGATGACACCAGTGCAAACGATTCTACCGACTTCGATCATCCGTGAGGAATTTTACACAGGAGAGTTAACAATGCCCCCTGCTCTGCCACCTCCGCCACGGAGAAAAATTCCGAATCCAACTGATTTAGATGAGCTGGCCGAAACGCTAGGATTTTCGCAGCCGCCGACGCTTTCAACGCATCGGTTCACAAATCCATCATATCGCCGTCCACGACGAAAGAATCTTCTAAGGACGAGATCGCCAACACTTTCGCCGATCCATGAGTCGGGTCTGTCTAATCCGACGTCTCCGCAGCCCTGCAGGCATTCGTCAGCCTGCTCCGCCGGCGTTGTAGCAGTTTCGAACATTTGCGGAAACGATCTGACTAATTACACAGCGACGACTTCGAATGCTTCTAAAAGTTCTTCAAGGAAAGTAGACGATGACGGTTCTCCTTAGTAAGGTTTTCGTCCGCCGGATTAGTTGTAGGTAGAATCTTGATTGAGAACTGTTTTTTGTGCAAAGTTTAACTTTAAAGTCTGAGCAATATTACTAGCGGTGAATAAGCGTTACTGCAGCTTTTAATGCGAAACTGTTAATTTTGCAAAAGAAAGAATATTGACTTTAGGTGGTTTTAAGGGTGCCAATTCTTCTGCTAAATCGTTTTGGAGGTTTACTGCTTGGAGGACGAGTAAGATATCCCATCCATGACTAGTTTCGGTCTTAACATGAGGATAAAATTTTGAATATATAGCTTAAATTTAGATATTTACCGGCTTCCTAGAAATTATGTATGCTGCATAAATAATTTCCTTTATATTTTGTCGTTTTAATATGTTTCCAGTTCGAAACAGTTCCTGCTAGTTTATTTTGTATCCTATTTTTCATCGAAAAAATTAAGATACATACATATACATAGGTATGCATAAAATACATAAGCACTAAAAATTACTTTTTAAAGTTATGATCTTAATTTTCATGTTCGAATGCAGTCCTTTTAGTATTTTACTAGAAAGCTGTAAAAAATCAATACCGAAAACTGGACATGTATGCATACTTCGCTGATGTTAATTTTCTGCATGAAATATATTCATCGTATGTATGTATGTATGTATATTTAATTGAACAAACATGCACAGAAATTGCTTTGTTTTACGTTCCTCCAGTTGTGAATTTCATGCTTTGCGAACATAATGGTGGACCAAAATTGGACAATCACCTGTAACGCATGAACAGAGATTTTATAACTTTTGCATTCATACTCTGTTCGAGATATTTTTAACATAAAAATATTTTAAACATATGGGCGAATATGGTTAAATCTTTAATGCTCCCTGAGGAGAAACACCCCGATTCCTGAATTTTTAAAATTACTCAAAATGAAGCAAAATGTTTTTATCACACGAAATAAAGATGGAAGTGATATTATATAAAATGTAGGGGGAAATTAACGAACATAATTACTCTTAATAATGCTACATAGTTCAAGACAGTTAAAAAAGTGGAGAAAAGTTTGAGGATGTTTTTATTTGATTTTTAATGCTTAAAACAACTTGTTTGTGTTTATTTCAAAAGAATGCCCAACCTAAGTATATTTTACTTCAATATACAATAAAAATAATTTTGGGATTTCTAAACTTCTGTCCAACAAAGAATTCACTTTACAAAATATTTATCTTAGGGGTACAAAAAGGATAATTGTTTATATTTCAGATAGAACTTTCGATTAAGTCTCTACATGTCGAGCACGCCCTACAGTTAAGCAATAAATTAGAAGAATATTTAAGTACATCTTAATGAGTTTGTAACTTATGTCACTTTATAAGTTAAACTGTTGAACTTTAAACCTCAAGTCTCAAGGTGTTATAATGAAATTTCAATTATGTGATTGAAATTTTGAAGTTCAAGACGGGGCCGGAGGTTTAAATTGAGATTTTCATTCAAATGAATATCTGCCTTACATAGGGTACATGTATTTACTAGTAAATTCGACTATTTCACTCATAATAAAGATTACAGCTGAAGCTCTTGTTACTGTAGAATTATAACTTTTTTGTTTTAACATTAAAGTCTACTCCCCAAAGTGTTTACCTTTAACATCATAAATGCAAAAGCATAGTTAAAACAGAAAAGCAATATCCTTCACTTCCCTTAATGTTGTGCGTATGAACGTGTGACGTAAAATGGGGTCGTATACTGCCCGAGTTATGTCTGCTATACATTTCATAGCTTTCAACGCCCTTCCTTCGTTGTCAGTGGATTTTAATGAGAAAATATCCCTTTGCCTGTAAATAAGGGCATTGTGAAATGAAACAAAAATTAGGCGCGTTAGAGCAGGGAACTGACAGAGTTGAAATATTAAAGTGGAGAGCACTGCGCATTGGTATGCATAGAGCTATTTGATTATGAACGCGTCATTTCACATAAAATTTATTTCAGATCATAAGAAGCTAGACAATTTTCAAAACCCTTAATAAGAAGTGGTACTTTTGAAGGTTAAAACCGTGTAGGATTAACGGGGAGAAATAGCTTGGGAGCAGTTCTTTAAAAAAACAAATAAAGGTGATCCTGTATCCATACCCTTCAGGCCTCCCAAATTAATGTTTTACGCACGCAATTATTTGGAAATATCTTACTCACCTGTGGTCGTATAATATTTTATTACATTGTATGGTGACTCAGTGCCAAATTTGATTAAAGTAAACAATTAACACTTCGCTTAGCGGCAGTAGAAGAATTGGCAGTCATAAAATCTTATTTCAACTGAAAATATTAATTAATAATTTAACACTTAAAGGAATATAGACTTAAAAATGTCCTAACTTTGTGGTGCATTAAAAAGACACATTTGCGATTAAAAAAAAATTTTGCAATATGTGATTTGTTACTTGTCTATGACGCTCTTGTACAAATTTGTGTAATATTGAGTTGTGTCCATTCATTAGAGTAAAAAGCAAAATTAAAGATTTTTTTGAACTGTTAAGGATAAGCAAACATTAAGGACATGAGCTGTACGAAAGAGACTTGAACAATTTTGTTCCATTGTTGTTAGATTTGCATTAAGTTTCCTTTTTATAGAAGTAAGAAAAAAAACATTATTTTCTTTTGGACAAAGATTATAAAAATAAATTTTGTGCATTTTTAACAATTTTGTTGTTTTTTATTATATTTTCCCACGATTATTTTTCAGAAATAATTGCACTCAGCATGAAAGCTGCTATTATCACCTTGAACATTTCAGTTAACTCTAAATAAGTCGTTTAATATTAATAATATTGCCCCTGGACCAACAATTTAAAATTTTCTTAGGATTTTAAAATCTGAATGATAAATCAAATTTTCTAAGGTCTTTAATTTTCAGTCATAAAATTATGACTGACATATTAGTCTCTTTTAAATTAATATATAGGGTTTTCCAATAGGGGCGTTTAGAACAAAATTTTAAGGATTAAAAACGAAACTTTTCAAAACCCTTTTTTGGAATTTCGTTATAAAAAGCATATTCATCAAATTTCATGCAAATTAAAAAGGCCAAATTCAATCGTTTGTCGATTTGAAATGGAAACCCATCATTCAAATAACAAAATCGAAAATCTGAAAATTGAGGAGATACATATTATGAAACTTGGTGCTGTCGTTTGTACTTTCGTAGCATAAATCATGACTTGCAAATAATTTCTCATTTTTAAGAATTAAATTTAAACGAAAAAGATTCAATTTGTGCATTTAAATTTTATTGATGTAAAAAGAGTTTCAATAATTGTTCTTTTTCCCAAAACATAAGAAAAGAAGATCCAAAAAAGTTTAAAAAAGCTATTTGTTACCCTAATATATCTGTAACGCTATAATATTTCATCATTTCAAATGAATTATTCATCTACAATGATTATCTTTCACGAAAACGAATTACCAGAAAAAAAGTTTTGTTGTTTACGAGGTTTATTTTATTATCATATTCAGTGAATACATTTTCCTTCATATTGCTAAATTTACAAATGAAAACAATTCAAAGACAATATAAAACACATGGTGTGGCTCTCACTTATAAATTATTGTTAATATCCATTAAGCCATCTGTTTTTTCGCAGATATTGTAGGTGTAGTATATGTTAATGAATACATGATGATTAATGCTCACTTTGTACTTCACTTACGACAACACGAATTAAAAACTGATTATAGTTAAATAAAACAGAAACGAATTAAAAACTGATTAAAGTTAAATAAAAATGGTGTATATTATGTTACCGGCCAAGCTAGACTTTAAGACAACCTAGTTTTTCCTACTCTACAGTTGTTTTCACTTACAATAAATTATTAAATATGTAAGAACGTAAATGCATGCTTGGTAGTAATTCACAATGCAACAGCAGCTGCCAATTAATCACAACAGAGTGAACTGATTAAAAGCACGCATTTGTGTTTTAAGTCTATAAATACATTTAATTTAAATGAAATTAATGCAAACTATAATAATATGTAGTTTAGCCTAGAAAACAAGTTTATCCTAAAATTGGGTTTGGCCAGCAGCATATGTATAATATGTACAATGTACATATATAATCTGAATGTATTTTTGTTCCAGGTAGTATTGCAATCGGTTAAAATTAAGGTTTAAAAGTAATTTTTAAAAGCATAAAACTGTGCGAAAACTGCGAGCTTAGTCGAATCCTTTAAATACTTGGTGTCAGTGAAAATGCAAGGCAAGTCAATCATTGCAACAAAATAAGCAGGTAAATTATGTTCGCTTTTTACTAATGCAAAAATAGCAACCGTGATTTTTAGTGATCTAATTCAAGAATATTTCAGCATTTCAAATATTTTTTTCATGTTTTAATGGTTTCATTTATTTTTATTTTTAAGAATCTGACTTTGCCTCCTAGTTTTCCTTGTAGCCTTCAAGAAGACGTGAAAACGTAGCGATACTTTCTTGAATTAGTTTACACTCTGTGAAAAGTTTCTGTAATTAGTATTCTCGGTGAAAATTACTTTAAAAGAATAAGCACTTTCCAATCGTGCAATATAATTAAGTAGGAAATTAAATTATAAATATTAATCTTTTACTTCGAACTTGTAATTAAATATCTTCCATAAAATGTGAACCACATTTTCCAGTTTTAAATGGCATTAGCAAATTAAATGCGATATTATTGTTTTGTTTATGCATTCAAATGAAAATAAAGTGGGAATTTAGCAATCCCTTAAAGTGTTATATCCATATTAAAATCGCTTAGAATACCAGCAACTGGTTTATTTTGGCTTTCATTCAAGTGGCAAACACTCGAGAGCTCAAGTTCCACTCCGCTACCAAAAAGAGCCCACTAGTGCAATCAGGCGCCCATGGCTGAATTTTCCGGAAGTAATAAATCATCTCAAGGGACGTGACACTTCTTTTGAAGTATCGCAAATAAGCAGATAAGATATTCACTCCTGCTGGCGAAGGTCCTTTAAGTGCAATCTCGACGAGCACCTTCTGCCCTACGCCTATAGGTCCTGTAACTTATGTATGTAGGTTCTGGTGTCGGGATTTTCATATCGGGTGCTCAAGATGAGTAAGTAATAAAACATTCATGACCTATTTCATCAGCATGCCCCTCCATCAAGTTCATATCTAGATTGGTGTCGTCCTTGTTAACTATTTTTGGACAGCTTCAGTAGGAGCAGGCAGACATGTCCCTGTGGAAATTGCGTGTAATCACCATCATAGAGCTTCCTTGAGGTATTCTAATCAATTAAAGTGTATCCTAGTTTCCGGATCTTGGGCTCTTTCGGGGCGAACAAAACCACTCAAGCGTGTGATTGGAATTACGACGCCTTTGTTCACCAAATTGTTGTAGGCATCCCTTTGTTTTTGTGCTGAATAATAGTTATCACCATCACTTTTATGAAGAATTTCATTTTTAGTGGAACTTCAATATAATGTTTGCTTTTTAAGATTCATTACGCGCCGTTTTTTCTGTCATTACTAATCAAAATGACGTCAAGGTTAAAGGAAAAATGTACATAAAATCCATGTATATTTTTTGCAAAATAAAATACAGATTTATTTTAACCACGAATGAAATATTTAATTTTTTAGAAAATGTTTATTACTTTCTTATACATTGTGACTGCGGATATTAGTCCATTTTTAAACCTCTTATATGCATAGAGAAAAACAAATTATCAAGGGAATTCCATAATTTATGTATAATGACTTCAAAGGATTAATTTCCTGGCAAATTCGAAGCAATTTAGCTCTGAAATATTATCTTTTGCATCCTATACTTATAATACGAGCAAACAAATTTTTTTTTTCTGTGGCTATACTTATACATATCTCTAATCGCGTGCTTAAAAACAGCTCTAACGATTTTGATAAAATCGATTTAACTAGGTTTCTGAGAAAACTCAGTTTCTGTGAGTTTTTACAAGCGGACGGTTAAATTTTATAGCTTATGCGATGACCAGTAAAATTGGTCCTTGAGGATTTTCGGGGTCGCTGATTGCAAACCGACTTCGACTTGATTCGAATTTGTCAGAAAAACTAAATCCATCATTGAGTCGCTAACAGAAGGCGAGTACAATTTGTTTTTTTAAAGAACACTATAGTAAAATTTGATTGCGTATCAATATCTTTTCAGTGAGACTAATAACAAACTTGACTGGCGCATGTTTTAAAGTACTCATTCTCCTTTAAAAAATTAAACAATCTATGGTCCTTCTTACGAGATTGAAAAATTTTAATCTAGGTTTTATAGGATTTGTATGTAGTCAAAGTCATTTTTGCCATTGTAGATTGTATTAAACGAACTGAACTTTAAAGTAAATTTCCCACAAACTCCTTTTTTTACTAATATGTACATACATATGCATTTTATAAAATGATGAGCAGTCCTAGTGTCTTTCAACCGATCAAAGTTCTGCGGATACTTCAGCAACATATTAAATTACTTTAAGGGGTTAATATAATAGTCAGAATAGTAAAAGTATTTTTGTCGAATAGGCTCGTTAAACTCCAAAATTGTTATGGCATGAAAAGTTCTTTGTTTTAAAAAATCTCAAGAAGCAGCAATTCAACTTTTTGAAAAGTGATATTAAAAATGTTTAAAATTGTATTTTTTATGATAACTTTTCATGTCTTACCTCTGTAGCCAAAAACTTCTGCAATGTGAGCTGTATTATACATATGTAAGTAAATATGAATATATTATTTCCTGTATTCCTTGTCCAATATGCCAAAAGATGATAAAAATGATAGTGTGCTCGTTGAGGATTGAATGGTTAAAAAAACATTGGTTTATGTTGCGCATTTAATTTCTTAAATCCATGCAGACAGGTTTACAATTGTTTTTTTCATATTTCATCTAAATGCCACAATATACTACCATGGGTCTATGGTTTTATTCAAAGATTTTCTGCTTATCATACATAAATTTACACTTAATTCAGGAAGGACCGTTGAAAGGCTAAAAACCATTCTAAACAGAACTAAAAAGACGAACAAAACAGGTTATCTTTGACTTATTTGTCGATTAACCTTCATCAAAGAACTAGCTTTATTACAAAACTCGAAGATTCCCCCTGGTTATCCGCTGCTTAAGGATACGGAAAATTGGAGAAATTGTTCATGACCCGCGCAAAAAGTTAACCCCTGTTAGCGTTAAGGCTTATAGAGTTAGCCTTAATCTTGGGTCTGGCCAAAGTTAAAGTATTATATTTGCAAAAGTATTTTCCATTTTCCGTCCAGCTTTCCCCATTCAACACCTCACTCCACACCTTTGGCAACCATTCTCACTTTTAACTTCGTCCCCAAGTCCGTAGTTCATGCATAAAAAATTCCCAACATGATACCATTTCGAAATGCCATAAACCTTCGGGCGGTATCCGAACCACCCTAAAAGAGGGTGGCATTTCCCAGCTGGAGGAAAAATGTTTAGGATGCTCAAGCGGGCTTCTTGTGGACTTTTATTCGAAGCGAATCTCTGAGAATGATGCCTATTGGTGTCGTAATCTATTTCCATTCTACTCTTCCGGCGCGGGCGTCGCCAGCAGGTTCGGTAGCTTCCGCTCCACATTGAAGAGGAAATCCTGGAGACCTATGAATAGCTTTAAGAAATGCAATAAACCTTCAGGAAACGCACATTAAGCAAATTCCCCCTGTGTTCGCTGCGAGGATTGTTCTGTTGAACTATGGATACCGATTTATTTCCTTCTTAATTTTGCATTCGAAGATACAACAGTTTAATCGGATCGTGTTTCTATTAGATATATTTTCTTGTAAGTTGCAATATTAAAAGGAGTTGAATGATGTTTTGAACATTCTGTCTGTTCTGTCTGTCTGTCTGTTCTACACCAATTACATATTGCGAAAACTATTGAGGTTTTTGAAAGAACAGAGAAGAGAACTATCTAAGGTTTATGACAATAAATTAAACAAAACTTCTATTTATATATTGATCATTTATGCAAAGTGTTTGGAATTATACAGCTAGCCAGATATTTACCAGAAATTATGAAGAAGTGCAACGAAAAATAGTTTTAGAGACAAATCCCTTTACTAAACTCTCCTCTTAAGCTCGAGCAAGAAGAGTTTTATGTACATATGTATGTACTAGAATCTCTACCCGTAACTACGTCTGCGTGGACTTCGAAATAAATAGAAATATTTATAATAAAAGTAAAATGGGAGATAAATGTTTTTATATGGAAGTCTATTATTTTAGTGAGTTAGAGACTTAAAATTTGGTATTAAAACTATTTGTTTGAACATGTTTCAGACTTTTAGGATAATAAACCCTTAGCCTATATCAATTTTTATGGTTTTAACTTTAGAAATGGCGAAAGTTCCATACAAACTTCCATTCCCTATTCTATCTAACCCTTAAAGAGATGATTTTCCAAAAACGCTGAAACATGGCATTCTTAATTTTGAACTTGAACTTTTGAAGCTAAATAATAATTTTCATGGATGTAACTAAAAAAATGACGGAACTCCCATAAAAACTTTCAACCACTATTCTACCTCCTTAAGTAATAAAAATCCTGAAATAGGTACTTTCTTAATTCCAAATTTAAAGACTAAATATCAATTTTCATACTTGGACTTAAAAAATGAGGGACTTTTATGCAAAACTACATCCCCTACTTTACCCCCTTAGGAGGAGGATTTCGTAAACTCATTTCTTAGTGGGTAGGTACTTACGTCACTAAAGAAAAAGCAATTTCATAATACTTATCCCATCGAGCGGGGTATTGTTAAAAAGGGAATTTAAAATCATTATGAGGTTTTTATACTGCTTTTGGAAATTATGCCCTGTTTTTGAAATATCTGGATCCAAATTTGCCATTTTCGATTATGTTTGTGTCGGCCAAGATCGCTGAACGCAGTTTCGGAAATATCTGAAAATATTAAGAATAGTAGCACATAGACTGAAATTACATTAAAAAAACACAACTTACTAGATTCAAATAGTTTACGCGATATGATGAGTCATTTGACCGGGGATGGTGCTGTTAGTGTTGCAGTTCTGAATTTGTGTTTTTTACCTTATAGTATTAATATGAATTTTCTATGTATCGTGTGCGTTACCAAGCACAAAATTTGTTTAATCAAATTACTTAAAAAAGGTAAATCAACAAGAAAAGTTAATTTAAAAAACCAAAAAACCCGACTGACTGTAAAAAATAACTAAACATTTTGAAGTTCCTGGCAAAATGGTAGCATAAAAGTGTTATAATATATATACATATATATATATATGTATATTTGGAATTGGCTATTTATTAGCTTTCATTTGATTCCTATATTGTTATAATAAAAAAAAACTTTTTATTCCCCCTCAATTTTTTTTTTTTTTTGAGGACCCCATATTTAAATATTATACCCTATGTCACTCCTGCAATTGAAACGAAACTAATGACAATTCACTCTTGAAAATCGGTCAAGCCGTTTAGGCTACAGGAGGTCACAATGAAACGGACATACATATGTACATATGTATACTTATAAGTGCGAAAAACATTACCATCCTTCTGGGTCAGTCGTGTAAAAACCTAGTTAATATTAAAATCATTCGTTTCGATTTTATAATAAATTTTTATTAAATGACGTAGTCACATATATGCGCATTTCTTTAGGTATTAGTTGGTATTAGTAATTCGTACATTACATATTATGTATATGTATATTGCGAAACTTTTCTCCCTAAAATGCAAATCGTTTAAATATTTGTCTAGCAAAAAGTAAATTATAAGGAAATAGACGAAAACATAGAAATGACAAATTTTAAGTATGTTTAACTAATTCTTAAAGTTTATACATATATAAAGTTATATAATTCCAGTCCACATGACCAACTTTTCCTGAAGAGCCAAATTAAAAAGAATATCACGAGTTGGCACAATTCCAATTATAAAAAGTGACCCATACACCTTTCATTCCCTTCAAGTCCGATAAATCAATTCGAGAATGTTGCCACCATCTATCTTTTCACTTTACTGATATAAAGGATTTGAGTAATCCTTCCAAGTATTTATTGACAATAAATAATACTCTGCAAGACGCGAACCCTACCGATCAGAAGTAACCTTCCAGGGGTCATCGCATAAAAGCAGCTTTGTCCCTCAATGGTCAATATGTCTCATTTTTCAGTGTTTTAGGGATAAACAAAAAGTTTACAAAAAATAGGTCAAAGCCAAATTGCGAAAGCAAAAACAATTTAGGTGGAGGGAAGCAGGTCGCCATGGCGCCAGCAGCGCAAAGTAGCCACAGACGAATAGAGTTCCTTACTCCTCCTTTTATCGATTATTAGCTTTTTATAAGAATTTTCTTAGTGAGAAGTGAGAGCTGGCCTTGTAGCACTAGAGAAATTTTTTAATTTTCTATATTACATTTGCCTTTTCATCAAAAATTATTTACTCCGCAGTTCAGAGAGTTCTGTTATTATTGATTCCATTTCACAAGTTCTAGGACAGAATTTGCAACGCAATTTATAGTACATGTACATATGTATGCTTAATGTAAATACATATGAAATAAATAGCAATTTAGTATTTTTGTACTTCCTCCGTAATGGTAATAAAAGAATTGTAATTCGTTTTTGAAAAAGTGTGACTTTGAGGACACTAACTAACACATTTTTCGCATATGACGGGTAAATAAATAGTATCGCTATTATTTTCCGAAAAGATTGACTTAGTTGACATATTGCTTTTAATGATATTTCAAAGACTGTGACGGTCAGTAAATAAGTAGCAAAATGAATAAATTAAATCCAAGTAAAACCTGTTTTTAACCGACGAAAAAACGGAGGAGGTTCTCAATTCGACTGTATGTTTTTTTTTTTTTTTTTTTTGTATGTCGTTACGCGATAATTCCGCCAATTATGAATTGATTTTGATGATTCTTTTTTTGTTTGGTAGGTCCTACTTCAGAGGTGGTCCCATATAAATGACTGATATTAATCCAATACTAAATAATGAATGCAATCAGTTTGTCTGGATTGATTGGATTAATATCGGTCAGGTTTTCACACCGACTTCAAAAGTCTAGGAAAGGCTTGGTATTTAATGTTGAAAGTAGTATCAGAGGACTTTTAATATAATTATTTTATACTTTTTAGAGCTTGGGATTTTTTGGAGTCGGTTCTATTTTTTTTTAAAAATTTTTTTTATTATTTATATCAGTTCAGTTCATATATGTATGTTTTTAAAATTATAAGTACATACCACTTTTTTCAGTATTCTTTGACAATGTAATACTTTATGTACACAAATTACAGCAATATACAAAATAAATTTTTATTTGAGTACTTAAAATAGACTTACTAATTATTCAGATAACATCATCATTACCCCAGACAAAGTAGCTGAACAAATTGTATTATTGTGTATTTTTGTAAAAATGTTTAAAAAAAAGTTGAATAAGAAAAATAAAAAATAAATAAATGCCAGCCGAATCAAATATTGTATTCCTAACTTTTCCAGGCAAATCACGAAAAGGAATCAAGCAAAATAAATTGTCGTCCAAGCAATTTACCGCATAAAAATAGCCATTTGGTCAAAACAGAATGAATTTAAATTCATTTGCATTCATTTGTTTCAGAACTTGTATATTTTCCGGCCATGGGCTTCGAGTTATTTTTCTACCAACAAATGGTTGGTTCCATCGTACTGACCAAAAAACATAATTTTTGGAAGAAATTTGGACTAGAGAAATTCAAGAAAATCTATACTTTTTCAGTTAGTTTAATAGACTTGACAAAAAATTGATATTGTCTTAGTAGTAATATTAAGTTTTCTGAAATCGAAACGTCTCTTTGCAAATATTAATATTGTCTTATTATTGTAGAATGGTCTTTATTTTACATGGTAGGCGATATTTTGGTAGACAGCTATAAATATAATTCAATTCAATGCTTTCCTTCCAGACATAGAAAAAAGTACCTAAATATCTTGAGTCACAGCACAAAATGCAAAAGATGAAAATGCTTCTGAAAAATGCACATATGAAAGCAGACATTTCTTACACAGATTAATGGAGCTAGTCTAGACGGCAAAACAGTCTGCAAAAAAGCATTTCGGAAAGAATACTGCTGTAATTAAGATGTACTGGGCAGGGACTAATTTTAGCACTCAAAATGAAATATGTGAGGAATGGATGACGAGGTCTGTAACATTTGCAGTGCAGACATTTTCCTTAAGCCCGGTGGGCTGAAGCGGCTTGAGGACCCTACTGCTTAAGCAGCACAGTTGTATTGTGCATGTACAAACTAAATCCATACTTCTATATATTATCTCTATACTTTTTAATGGTATAAAGAGAGTGTTTGTTTATATAAGAGGCAATCTCGGAAACCACTACGCGAATTTGGGTAATTCATAAATAAATAGAAAGCTTATAACCCCACGGTGGCTATATAGACTATTATAAATTTACACTAATTAAACTTTTGCATTGACTTACACTACTTTTTTGTGTCAGAGATCGTGTTTTTGTTTTTCAATTTTTTGAGTATCCTTCAATAATTTTTTCATTTGTATTTTTATACAAAAATACGGTAACTTTATAGAAGCGAACTCATGTTATTTCAGATTTCTACAATGTAAAGCAAAGTTCATAATGTTCTGGCAACTCAAACAGTTGTTGCATTAAAAGTTTGAAAAGAACCGCAAAATATCCTAAATACGTCATTCCCTTGGCTTCAAAATAATTTCCAATTCGAAGTTAAAAAAATGTTTTTAATGTTTCTACTTGAAATTAGTCGCAATTTCCCAAGTCGAGCTATAACACATTCCAATAAAAATAGAACCCAAAAGTGAATCAAACTTCGAGGAACTACCTATACATGTCAGTCAAAGTGTAAGTTTCATGGCAAGTAATTTCTTAATTAATCATGAATTTTCTATATGAATTCTTTGTCATTATATTTTATTTGTATTATTTTTTACACATTTAATGAAACCAAAAATTGTTGGATATTTCCATATATTGAAAAGATATTTCGTTCTTTCCCTTAATTCATCAATCCTATGACATTATTGTTGTTCATTTGGCATGTACATATATTTTCGTCAGTCTCCCTAGAAGCAATATCTTTTTCTGAAAAAGTATAAAATTATTATAATTTCTAATTCTATAATAATAGAAAACATTTGCACTATTCCCTCGAAGCTAATTTCAGATAAAAATAATTATCTTCAATAATACTAAATAATATTAGTATAATTTTCTGAAACCGTATGCATTTTGTAAATATTTGTATTTTAATAATACGTGTTTTTGTGGTCTTCGTTGTACGTTTGTATGAAAAATGCCATGCTTAATTTTCACAAGTATTTAGTTATATTAAGTGCATACATCAACACATGCATTTAGTTGTATGTAGGATGCTCCGCGCTTCGAGAAGCAGTCCGCAGCCCCTAAACGAACAATCACATTGCAATTATCCACCCTAACGAAAATTTGCTTCATTCTTCACCGAGGATGTTGGAACCGGGTGGGATTAATTTTATCTTATTTTCAAAACTAACACTACGGGAGCACGTGCCGTTTCCTGCTCTATCGGTAAGGAGGGTCGCCGGAATTTATCTACAGGAGAAAAACGAAGGGTAGAATTACGCTGCCGTGATTCCTTCTATCATCCACTTTAGCTCCATTTGACGATAGTCAGCAGGTCCTGGTTAGAGATAATTTGTTTACTGGGATCACGGATAACCTTGATGTTGAGGGTGTAGTTTTTGTGTGTGGTATATTTATCCTATAATTTATGGAATTACGACATAATGCACTTAACGTTGCGATGTGAATCTGCTGTGCTGGCATTTTCAAAGTAACAACGTTCACCATAGCAGACAAAAACTGAAAATTATGAGCACCTCCCGTATTTTTAAGAGAATATCTGTATGTAGAACCCGCCCTAATCAAAAATGATGAAGTATCCCTTTGGAAATCATTCTGAAATTCACCATTTCTTTTGTGTCTGGTCTCTCATTTTTCTTGCATATGAGTATGTACATTAGAAATTTTTGTACCATGATATATGTAGGTGAAAAAAAGATTTTGTTCCCAGATTTTTATAGTTTCAACCACTCCCAATACCTTTTACAACGGAAATAAAATAATAATACTAATATTAATTGATTTTAGATCGACATGTTCGCCGACAATTTTAGATTTTGTTCTTCTATTTGTTGACCGAAACGATTAAGAACTTTTCCTAAAGAGTAAAGACAATATTAAAAGTTTGTCAATTTGTTATGTGAAAGTGAGAATTATATAGCAAAATCCAAAAAGTGCTTTAATTATGACTTTTGACTTCTTAAAACTGTTGTTGTTTTCAGAAATAAGCATTTCGCCGCTTTGCTTAAAAGTTTTCAATGAACAAATTTATATTCCAAAAACTTTTATTCCGAAATTATTTTAGATTTGATGGTTCATTTAGGCACATTTAGGGGTGTTGGATTTGAGCGTGCATGATGTAATTAAACATAAAATGCGAGTTTTAAATTTGTCACTTTTTGTTGGCGTCTATTATAAATAAACAGAGACTATTCAACCTATACATTATATTTGAACTCTCTTTAGGTGAGAAGAGAACTGCCAAAAAGGCCATTTGAGATAGAAAATTTAAGGGTCCATTACTATACATTCATATGTCAGTAGTATAAAAAAGCTAAGATTCGTCAATACCTATGAATTTTCAAAACTGGACACTAAATATGAAATTAATTGCATTGTAGTAAATAGTTGAATTTTCAGTACCTGACACTATATTTCAACCATAGCCATATGTGCACGCATATCGCGGAAAGTTTATCATTTTCTTCTCTTTTCATCTCTGTCCGTCCAGGTTTTCCATACCTATCATTGTACCTTTTCAGGAATTAAAGTTTTTCAATAAAGAAGAATCGTGGAAATCGGTTCAAGCGTTTCAAAGTTATGCACGAACTAAAATAAAACATCCGTCTATAGCAAAAAACAAAAAATTTTTGTTGAAATACCTGTAAATACACAGTGAATAAATAATTCAGCCAATTTTGCAGAAGAATAGTTATAAATCCATTAAACAGATTAGTAGGCTAAATATCAATTACTTTTTTAGGAAGAGTATATGAGATTATATTTCGTATTTTAATTATACGATTTTTTTTCAGTGTAGAGTTTTAATGTTAGTTGTTTTATTTACTACAAGTTTAAACCTCTGTTATGTATTGCAGATTTTTGTAATTTCAGGAATATTTTGAAAATGCATCTTTTTTTCTATCTTCTACACAAAATTCTGAATGTAGCTTTGTACCGAATCATCGTGTCTATTGAAAAACAAAGATAAAACGATTGCAATAACCAACATATCTATTTTGTCTGCATTACCCCACAAATTTAAAATGACGCAAATATAGAAAAAGCCCCAAAGTGCAAATATCTTGAATCTTTGCCAAATTTGTCAAAATATTCCTGTTCTTATGTGCCATCAGAGTTGTGCTACAAGCCGATTAGGTGACTTGCTGCATTCTTGCTAAAGGCGTGCTTTTCCGATAACATAAAATCAGGACATTACTGTATTTTAGAAGCAGCTATTGCTTTTTATTTGAAAATTTCACCCATTCTCAGAATTTATTTCATTTTGCCCTAGATTAAAGTCGATACACTTCTCTTATATTTGGTTTCTTCAAAGAATCTTGTCATCAGTGGGCACTATGTAAACATTTTTGTTATCGGTCGACACTAAACATACCTACACTTGGAAAGTTTTATGGAAATTCGATTGATTATAAACCTATACAAGGTTTTATCGCTTTGAATAACGGTTTTAAACATTTTATGATGCATATTTCAAGTTAAAGCGATTATTACAAACCCATTACTCTAATAGGCAGTTTTATTACTATTCCATGCAAATTCAAACTGTTTCATAGCTCATAGCTTCTCGCAATTTTTATGCGTAATATATACCTACCACAAAATATGACTATAATAAATACTGCATATCTTTTCAATTATTATTTGTACGATATATTTTTTATTTACAGATACATATATGGGATTCTAAAAGCTTTGTTGTTGCTTGCATGCATCAAACATCTTTAAATTACTTTTGAATTTTAGACCGAACAAACACTACATATGTACATATGTAGATATACATATGTACCTAGTACCAATATTTTATATGAAGCAAATATTTTGTATTTTTGAACTAAAGTGAAAATATGTATTATTTGCTAAATTAGTAAATGTGTATTTTGTAGATAACTTTGAAGTAATTTTTCCAAATATTTGTAATATATATATAAAACCATTTTTTTATAAAACAGTAAGTAGGTACGTATGTATGTTTGAAACTAATTGAACGGTGTTAAAAAATAAAAAAGTAAAGGCTTTTTCTCAAGTCATTTATATTGTTAGGTGGTGGACACGATTTTTCTCTGAGGTAAGGATAATCTGAATTCAGTATTATTATGACCTCGTGAAACTACAATTTTAATTTAATAGAAAATTGTGGCAGTTGAACCCAAAATCAAAAGTTTCGTTTTCGATGAAGTTTTCGTTCTTGTATGCGAGACTTCAATAATAAGTAATATATAAATTATACACGCATAAGTAAAATATGAATTATGCATTTTGTTATTTTGTTCGCATTAGTCCGTAATTTCGTCCGAAAAAACACCACCTAAGAATGTTTAAACAAACATAAAAATCCTCATTTATGGGATCGCTGATTTAACGATTTCACGTTATTCATCAATCATCACCATATAACTTAGAAAATTATCATCTCTTACTTCAGTACAAAGAGCAAAAAATTAGTTGTTGTATACAGGAGCAACTAATTAAAAATTGAAATAAACAGGTTTCTATTATGCTTACTATATGTAGCTTAAAAAACTTTTACTTTTCTTGAAAACTCACTTTTAAAAGCAAAAATTGAAATGTTAAAAGTTAAAATAAAATATTGTATTTGTAAATTTTAAAAAGTCAATAGTAGTAGCTTAGCGGGGCTTGAAAGTCGGTAACTGTTAAACCTGTAAAAAATACGTCCATTAATCCTTGTCAACCTTTTGTTTTGCTTGTACATGTGTCCAGTGCATTTCTCGAACTACCTCTCATGAATATTAAACAGCATAGCACATGCTAACGCCGCAGAGGGCTTGTTGAATAAATGTCTAATTAAAAATAGATTTAATTGCTAACCTTGTGTTCAATATTGGAGCAAAACACTCATTGCTTTAAAATAATTTATATTTATCCTTAAGTTAAAATAATATTCGCCTTCGAGGATGAGGCAGTAAACCAAATTAGATTGTAGGAATAACGAGGAAATTTATTTTTATTCCCAACAAATATGTACCTTAAATATTTTTAACGCTGCCCTCTAGTCGTACAATTAATTAAAATCAAATTGTAAATTGCTTTTCTATTACGTTGTGTACTTTTATCAAAGAAAACTCAACTATGCATAAGAGATGGAAATTTATAAGAAGAAATTTTGAGTTGATTCAGGAAGACTTACGTAACTTTTTACCAAAATATTCCTTCTGAATTATTTTGGTAGATATGCAGTAGGCTGCAATTAACTTAATTTGTTTGCAGACGAAAATTAAATTAGAAGAAATTATCTACATGGTTTTGTTATATTGATCAGAAGTATTTTGCATTATCCTATGCTTTGGAAACCATTTTTTCTGTTTTTCGACATGAACATTTTATTTCCAATACATTTTAGTTGTGAACTTTTTACTTGACTTTCAAAAACAGAAAAATTGTTTTAAAAGTTAAGCCATATTGTAAAAAAGTTTTAGAAAATCGATTTTTGTATAATAGCATATTTGGTTCAGTAAATTTCCAACGACCGTTCTTACCTATATTAAACGAAGTCCCTGAACAGAATTAAGCTTTAAAAAAGAGGTGACATCTGTGTCACACGGAGCAGAATAAATTATACTCGTACCTACATATGTATATAAAATTGTTGTGCCATCCAGATATTTTTACTCTATTTAGGGTAGGTGCTAATATAATTTCGCGTTAATTAACCACCAAATTAGCTTTCGAATTGAGGTTATTCTGACAAGTTCCCGGAAAATTAAATTACCACCTAAGCGCTTATACGTCGGAGAACTCAATTAGGGAAAATGAAATTAAAATGCCTGATGTCGTGCAAATTTCGCCTCATCTGCTGTTATAAGCGAATCACTTCAAGAATATGCGTGACCTCAATGCGAAATAGGAAAATAGATTCCTTGTCCAACCCTTCGGCACGATGGACAGCCGTTAAATTTTATGAATGCTTGTATATGCCATTTCTGTGTTTATGCATATTCCTGTCTGCTGATTCATATTAGGGCCAGCAGAGTGACCATGCAGAAAATCAATACCTTTTCAATATTTATTGCTCCTAATTTAGCTGCATGTAATTTCTGGTTGATTTCGTGCGATGGTTTTTGGTCGATATTTTGGCGGATTATAGGTGCGGCTCCACAATTCACCACACCACCGCTGCCCGGTCGGGAAAATGCTTGACTGGTTAGGGCGGGACATAATAGTGGATAGAAATGACGCGGAATGCCGGATTATTCAAATAACTTCATGACCAGCTCCACTCTGGAGAATTCGTTATCTACAGGAACTGCCAATAATTAACAGAATTGTGTCATGGTCTGTCGCACATAATTGTTTAGGGTAAAGGGCTTGCTTTATCATAGCATTATTCCGAAGAACCTTTCACCATTAATAGCCATTATTATGCAGATTTGCGGAATGATGCATGCAATAAAGAATATTATTTTGGTCATATTAAATGTTCTTATGTAATGTGCAACCGAACCTATCTAATGTTTTAAAATAGTCTGTGAGGTTCTTGCCTCGTCGGGTGTTCCAAATATCCTGGACGATTTTAAAAATACATAACTTACATTTTTTCAGAGAAAATAGTGAACATGGAACTGTGTCTTCTGCAGTTCATTTTTAACACTTAAACACAGAACATGCTGAATGTCTTCGGAACAGAAATAAAACATATACGCATTTAAACGGAAAGAACAAGTTTTCAAATTTTTCCGTTTATTTCATATAAAAAACTTTTTTCCGTATACCAAATTAGCAAATTTTTCAATATTCAATTCATATATGGTATATTTATATTGGTTAAAAAAATGCAATACTAATTCGGACGTTGAGAATAAACGCTACGCATACGATTAGCTTCTATGCCTTTTAGGAATATCTTCAGTATTTCTAACCTTGGGATCATTAGTGCGAATCGTCCGCATGCGTTTAGCCTTAGAATCGTCTAATTCGCCATCACACGTGTGGCGCACGCGAAATCACGTCACGGATCTATAGAGCGATAAACAAAATTTCCTCGACTGTAATTTCACAATTAAAATTAGTAATTCCAACATTGATCGAATTTAAAAGTTAAATGGTCTCTCCTCACATCGATTCAGCAGCTTAATGGATACAATTAAAAGTTGAATAAGTACATTTATGCAATGAAATAATGGAAATTGTAAGACCGTGAGTATTCATTCATTCGCAATGTTTTCATTATGGTGGATTATTTAATCCAAACAGCTTATAAATAGCATTATGATTTAATGTGAAATCGAAATTGTGAAAACATTTATTACCTTAAATCCGCAATCGACCAGTAAATCAACATCAGAAAGGAGATTAATTTTAAATAACCTCAGCAACACTTTTGGTAATTCGATGTATGGAATGAAACCGAGAGGGGTCGTTTATATTAGAAATATTTTTGAAAACTTATTTTTGCTCAGGGCAGCAGGGTAAGATTGGGGCAAATTGGCACAGATTTACATTTTTTAATTTTTTATTGTGGAATTGTATTTAATTACTATAAAATCAATGCACATGCCATATGCCAACATACTTCAAATTAAGACTGCCAATCTAGCCATTCACATTTTTATTGTGAGGGATACTCTATACAAGTAAACAAGGAAAGCAATATTTCTATTACTTTAGAAAATGCAAAATTCATCATTCAAAACAGAAATTTATATGAGTATAAAACTCACTTTAATATTGCTCGCAACACATCAAAACTTTTATGGAATATGCGGCGCTTTCTCACAATTGCGAAATTAATAAAAATCAAATTACCAACTTGCCCCATATACAATGTAGAACAATTGAATATACATTTACACGAATAAATATTAAAATTCAACAAGTTTATTTACAAATGCTTATAAAAACTTTTTTCCCAGCACCTAGGAAAAAATCGTTGCCCTAGTCTGGATTAATGAAAAACTACATATATTTAGTTAAACAAATTCAACTTGAAAATGATTTGGAGAAGTACCTCAGTACTTTAAAAAAAGTACAATAGGTACACTATTTTTGTTATATCAGAAGTTCCAAATATGCTTTAAAATATTGAAAAATTCTATTATTTAAAAAAATAACGTTAACACATAGATCAAAGCAGTTATCAACACTAATTAAAAGTAGTAGAATTTTTTGTTCTAATTAAAAGCTTAACCAACTACTACTAACTTAACTAAAACTGTTTTAAAATTCCTTTGTTTACAATCCACGCTTTCTCACCTTACTATAAATACATTATGTGTGCATAAAAAGCAAATATTTTATGTATTAATTATTATATATCAAATAGAATGTCTGCATGGCACATAATTTTCAAAAGGTCATTCAAAGAACCTGTTTCTTATTATGAATAAATTGATGACGTTAATAAATTAAATTAGAACATTTAAAAGCTTTAAAAAAATAGTACCTACTTTACTAAAATAAAGATACCAAGTAAACTTAAAGTATGCGAATACATAAGTACATACATACATATCCTATTTAGTATGTATTGGCACAATGAAAAACATTTAATAGCAATATTTTCTCTTAAGTAATTCAAATCATACAACGAGTATTATCAAACTTAAAAGAGTTTATATTCCTATTTTCTAATCCCTCATGTGTTGACAATTAAAAAAAAGAATCGATGAAAAATAAATGATAAATAATTATATTATTATTTTGATAGAATTTTGAGAACCATACACATATTTCTAAATAGTTTTTCGGTATCACTTATTGAATCGAAATCATTTGCATGTGGAATTTAAGCCTTCATGGTATAAATATCCGTCTATTCGTTAACCAACCCGTAACCACAATTCACATCCATGGTACCTTATCAGCATACTTAAAAATGCAGTAAATAATGCAGAGCGGTTAAGCTGCAGACAATTTTTTTTCGGTGGTGCTTGACTACATTGAGTGAGACCTTCCTTAAAAAGGGCGCAGTTCATTGAGAAAAGTGCATTGTTCCCGGATCTTCTTTGTTCAAGAAAATGGGCCTACTCGAGAATGCAATAGTGCTTTACGGAATTATGGACGACGTACGTAGACGATGTTAAGCTTTTCACAACTAAAGTTCCATAGCTCATTCAAATATCAGCATTTGGGTATTGATGTGGGTTAGGTATATCTATACCTATTGTATGACAGTTTACACAATTATTCATAATTTCAAAGTTTAAAGAAGTTTTAATATTTAAACTTTCTTTAAGTTTGCACATCATACAATAAGTGTAAGTGATGTGAGTAAGATTGATGATATGAGTAAGATTTTTTCAGTTCCAGTGAGTTCAATCCTGAAACATACTAATTTTCAAAAAGTTTAAATTAAGTTTTCTTATTAGAACTAAAGTACCACCTATATATAAAAAATCACAGAAAAACACAAAGAGCACAAAAACTGCTAGTTGCACCGTTAATTTTATTGATCTTCGAGTTATATTTCATACAAAACTTTGTACCATTTTATTCACTTTTTTACTTTTTTAACTTTAAAGTTTGGGCATATACCCTAGTTTGGATGTTACATTTGGTAAATGACCTCATATTGCGATCCAAAATATGTATCTATAAATATTGTAATAAAGATTTTTCAAAAACTTTGCTCATATTCGTTGAAAGATCTAGGTACCTATAAAAGTTTTATGATTAATTTCTACTTCGCAAAGGAGCATGAAACTTAATCAGATAAATCGAGCATACCCCACCCAAAAGAAATGCTCTTTCGTGTATGTCAAAAATTTTTCTCGCTCCAACATCACGGCTGAGGTGATTTACAATAAAAGTTTGTCGAATTTGCATTACATCAAAGGGAGACTATCCTGATGAAATTTTGAACAACGCTGACTTTCGACTCCGAAGTGCCTGGTACACCCCAATGTGAAAAGGCGACCAGGCTTATTTCCACGTATCACGCTCCTGATACATCAACTAGGCAGCCTCGATGAGATGAAAATCTAGGACGTGACGCACCATCGAATCTCTGTGGTCTCCAGAATAGAATAAATAAGAGGAAAGCTTCGGGATGTATGTAAGCATGGCCTTTAGTGCTCAAAATTAATTTCACCGATACGCAGTTTCGTACAACAACATTATGGTAAGTTATTGTCGTCCTTCTGGGCCTGGCAACGCTATTTGCATATGATAGTCACAAAAACGGAGTGATTATCTTGGGGCTCTCAAAGTTAACTGAAATGTTGTTCACGCCACTCACTGTCTGGCTAACCCACCTCAGATAAGGAGCCCCCAGCAAAACGTGACTTCCTTCGACGAAATATCGGCCGTTATCATTGCATCTTTTAATAAGAACTCGGCAAATTAATTAGAAGGACTTTTACCAGCTCTGAAGGATATACCTTAAACCGCCTTCATTTAATGAATTTTTTATGAAGCCGTCTTTAAAACCCAGGCTTCGTCTAAGTACGTGCCCTCAAAACATTCTGTCAAAGAAATTAGAATACATTAAGAAAGTATAAGCTCTTTGATTCTATAATATTTCTCAATGATGAATAAATCACTTTTAGCTTTATCGAGCGTAATATTACAAATTCCATGAAAGGAAATTGAAAGTATATTATGGAAATAACTGAAATGCTCTACAGAAGTTACTGATGCAAAACAGTGTAGCGTAATATTTTTCTTCTTGTCATCGTACTTCTGCTTCTAACTTGAAAGGAATATTCAATGTCAAGTATGAAGACCAATTCATCTGGAAACATGTACATATGTATGTATACATACTTGACTTCCAACATTTTCCTTGACATTGAAGCATGGAGGAACGAGCAGACTATGGTCTATTAAAAGATGAAATTACAGAATATTGCTACGTTATTTTATCATCATTGATTACAATACAGTTCAGACACTTTTTTCATATTGTATCTTTTCACAGACAACTCCAAAAATTTATTTTATTTATCGGAAAATATTCTCTCATCTCAACTCAAAAGTACCTACAGACAAGTTAATAACATTTATTTGAGAAAAATAAACTCAATTACTAAAAATAAGTACATATATCCGATCATTTAAGCTCCCTTTGAATTGTTGCTCTGAAAATAATGCAGGTATTCAAGGTACGGTAGGTCTGATCCTTGGAAAATGGAAACCTTACAAAAGACTACCCAAACAGAACAAAAATATTAAACATTCTTCAACTTTCCTTTCTTACAAGCATTAACTTTCATAAAAAGGAAATTTGTTTGTCTTGACGGTATTTCATTCTGTAAATTCTATTGAGAATTCAGTTTGCCTGATTTTTTTTTCAAAAGTGCTTTTTCTGAACTTGAATCATTGAAAAAAATCATCGTTAGAGATTTTAACTTTTAGCGGAATGATCTTAAAATCATTGAATATTTTCCTAAAATTACCTTTTACAGGTAAGCTAAAAAAATACAAAATAACTTTCATATTTGTAGTTTTCAATTACTATTTACAATTAGAGAGAAAGATGTCGAATCAAGAATATCGATGCTGAACTCACGACTATAGTATCGAATAAAAAATAGCGCTTTAAATAAAATATCGGATGGAAATTTCACGAGTGTTTAACAAAAATTGCATAAAATTTTCAATATCAAGGCCAATTAACCTCAGCTAATCAGCTAAGGAAGTCATTTTTTAGGCATGATCATGACATTTATGAACGCACGTAAAAAGAGACCTATTCAATGATATTAATTAATTAATTTAATAGTCTAGATTGAATTTCCCTACTTAGAAATACTATAATACATTATATAAGCAGTGTTAAAAAAAGATGTGTTGAGGATCAGTAATTTCGTATTTGATTTCCATATCTCGATCACATGATAAATATATGTGTCATAAAACAAACCGCAACTCGTGAATCAAACTCATTTGTATTTTTCTATTATAATTGTAGTTGTGAAAAGTTAACCCCACAGAAGTTAAACTTTCCAATTTTAAAAGAAACCCTATTAATCTCATGTAAATCTCAGCCAAAACTATAAATCTCCAATTCTGTTCCAGACGAGTTTAGCTTAACCCAACTGGCTGCTTGCTGCACCTGATTCCTTTCATTGATTTCTAACTTGAAAACAATGAAAGCGAAGTTTCTATAAAATTAACTCGGAAGCAGTAACCCACTTTAAGAGACCTCGACGTCTGCAAATACGGCAAGGAAAAGTCCTCGGTGTGCTTTCATCTGCAAGGCATTTCTGCCCCAAAAATGGTGCAGGGAAGTTTCCGCTGCTGCTGCGATTCCGTAGGAAACTACTTGCTTTGAGTGCTGCACCAAAAAAAGCTCATTGATTCTAAATTTTAAGGATAACTTTGGAAAAATTTAAATATTTCTTCAGTTACGCGTGGCAACCATAAGCCGAACCGAATGGGGGTGAATTTATATTTATTATAAAGGCGCTCATGTTAGCTGGATTAAAGGATTACTTAGGTGAAGGTCAACGAGTTCACGTCGATTAGGACATTGCGAAACGGGTCAAAGAACCATTCGCGTTACCCATAAGTCAGCAGAATTTTTTAGAGTGCGTGTGGTATATGTGGAGGTCAGGCTAACGAGTCCAGGAAACTTGAATATTGATTTTTCAGCTGTTGCCCATCGAATGGCCTTGGCAATTGGTTGGTGTTCCGAGGCCTTTGGAGCTAACTTCGGGTTTTGTTTTTGTAACGACGGCCTAGAGACTATAGTTTTGGCTCGTGGAAGAAACCAACGCGTCATTCCCGTAAAGAGCAGAAAATTCAATACCTTGTACTCCAAATATTCTAGCTGTGGGTGTATACGCGTCGCACTTTCGAGATGCACATGCCCTACAAAGAATAAGTGCGGCTGTCGTAGCTATCAACAACTATGCATATAAATATATGTACATGCATAATTGGAAGCCGAGCATGCTTCTGTCTGCTAAAGTTAACATAAATCACCCTAATTGCGGTCATTTTATTTCAAAAGCACCCCGTAACCTTTGAGTAATTAGTTAAACGAGTTGGTGTGGTTTGAAAGAATGTTATACTTTTACAAAATATTCCTTTTTGGTGTAAACTAACAAATTCGGTGTAATTGCAACAAGTCAACAAGTCTCTCCCTTATAACAAATGGATGAAAATGAGATTTCAAAAAATGTGGAGAATAGAGATGAAAAATTGCATAGTTGAATTTAAAAAAAAAAACTCAAACGCTGATTACGAAGAGGAAAATTGAGGGAAATTCTGGGATTCATTATTTGTGTGAGAAAATAAATGACAGAAAAAATGAGAAGTTAGAAAGAACGAAAATCTTTTAGAATAATAAAATGAATTTTAAAATGCACTCTCACTTTTGATGTTTTGTAAATTAAAATCGACAATTTACACTATATGTATGCCTTAATATTTTCCGTTTACAAATTTGTTATCGAGTGCAGTTTTTCTTTTTAATATTTACGAATAGCAATTCTATCAGAAATGAGGGCTTGTTCTCAATATATATAAAACTGGTGTTATCTCTAAAACTATCCTTTCCAAAAACTGAAGTATTAATTTCAAAACTACTAATTTTATAGGTGGCTATTGCTATCATCGACTCCTTCCTTAATCAGCCAATTTAGGTTACTACCAAAATAAAACGAAATTATTTATAGTATTTGAGGATTAATTTTTTAAAAATTTATTTTAATAATCCATTACAAAAAAGAACGTAATTCAAAACAAACATAAAAGAAAAACTAACACGAATTTTCTATTGCCAATGTAAAATTCAAGCGAATCGGTTTTATTCGTTTCAATTTAAAAAACTGATTTTTACTTATTATATGATCTACGAGTAGTTGTTAATTGTTTATAAATGAAACAGAACTTATTCTGAGAGAACTTACATTGTATTAATCTTTGGTAATTAAGCTGAATTTGAGCTACTTACGCTGGATTTGAGATACTTGAGATGTACTTGAAATACTTGAGCTGGACCTAAAATTTTTATGGCATGGGACTTGTAAATACAAATACCAGTACTGGTACTTAAAATAATTAAGTATATGATACTATGTGCTTGTATTTGAAATTTTACACGTCTGATATTAGTCCTTTTAAGGTAAGCGGTTGCTCTATTTTCTACTGGAACTTTGAAACTATGTATTTTAAACGTTCAAAACTCTGCTCGAATTTATAATTTCACATTTCATGGTTCCGGCGGCGAAAAGTATTTACGCAACTTCGAATTCAATTCCAACGCTCCCCCGGAAAAGTAACAAGCCGGAAAATGTTCGCGGTAATTTTCGCATGTTGGCTTCAATTAAAATTAACAGAAATTCATGTAGAAAACTTTCCTGTATTCAAATTTCCGTAAAATGGAAAGGAAGGCTTTCTTCTCGTGCCAATATGAAAGTTTCATAGTTCGGTCATTTAACTAAAAATTGGTAAGTGGAGCTGCATTTAAAAATTAACGCCTTCACCCGCCCTTGACAGAAATCAGCCAATCGTCAATAAATAGCAACAGTCAGATGCAATGCAATTAAATCTGAATCTGATTCATACGGTGATTAATTTTGTTTTCAGCATAATCAAGGTGATGAGCCAGACCGTGCTGGAGCAAATCAGAATTTAAACGGAGGTGCTCCACGGCACGATGCACATTTTAAATGCACTCCAGTCGCGTGCTTTGGACCGAATATAGAGGGAAATTAGGGGGAACGTGAAATTGGAAAATTGTCAAAGAAATCAGTGAATGCATGGAAATTCACGAGTTAGAGGTCTTTTTGCTGAGGCGGTGATGGAGGCCTGCTCTAAGTTGAATCCAAATCGAAACCATCGCATGTCAGAAGATTGTTCGAAAGGAGCCGTCAGTCAAGCCCAAACTTTTTAATCTTTCATTCCCGGACTGGCTCCACGAAAACGAGAAGTAGCTATTTGGATTTAAAGAAAGCTAGGTGCATGAAAGACTCAAAATTTATTTATGGTGAATAACTTCACTTTTTGCGCCCTAATTGCGCCTATTTATAGACGTTGTTTAGCGCCGGGGTGAGGCCACTGTTGCTTCCATTGCACGACACGAATTACTTTTTCGTTGATTTCCCCGAATCGATCGATGGTTTCTCTTCCACCCGTTGGTTTCATGCATTATTTTGGGCGCAGGAATTCCGCCGTCAATTTTGAGTTCAATAGCCGCAATCTGCGCGGAAACGAACGGTTGCACGCTTCAAAAGTTGCCAAGTCCTTACATCTCAGGGAAACTTTAATTAATTGCAAATTTTTCGAATTCTATTCACGATTACGTGATCCGGAAGGTATTCAAGCCATAATCTGAATATTTTACGTTTTCCAAAGCATCTGCCAAAGCCCAAGGGCTTCAACGCTTGGAAATTAGTAGCACGCTTAGTGGCAGAGCGGAAATTCAAAATTTCACCGGAGATTAGGCGTTAATGATTTCGAAATTTAATCCATCTTTCGCGCGAGTGCACGTTAAATCACTCGTTCAGTGTAATTTGAGTGGATGCCAATTTCAAATAACAGCGCTAAAAATCTGAAGTGGACAGGAAACAAACCTGAAAGGATGAATTATTTAGTTATGTATTTATGCTTAGATGCAAATCGAAAGCCCGTTTATTATTTTATTCAAATTCAAAAATCTTTCTCGTTATTCGAAAGATATAAAACCTAGTCTTTCATCGCGATCGATCCATTTATCGCTTATTTTTTAACCGACGCATAAATTTTTACAGAGTAGTCCGATTGTGATAATTCCTTTTTTATTGGAAAGGGTTTACCCCGAAGTTGGTCCCATATAAATTTGGAAAAAAAATTCCAACACTAACATTAATCCAATTAATCCAGACAAACTGATTGCATTGATTATTTAGTTAGTATTGGATTAATATCAGTCAGGTTTTCACACCGCCTGCAAAAGTCTAGGAAAGTCTTGGTATTTAATGTTGAAAGTAGTAGCAGAGGATTTTTAATATAATTATTTTATACTTTTTAGGGCTTGGGATTTTTTGGAGTCTGTTCTATTTTTTTTTTTTAAATTTTTTCAATTAAATTATTATTTTAACTAGCTGATCAACCCGGTTTTACTCGGTGTATCATATCTTAAGAAGATTTATGAAATGCTCAAGTTTGATACTTCACCCAGTCTAAGAGTAAGTACGACTAAAATCAAAATACCTATATACATGTGTGATATAGAATCATTACCCAAAAGTCATTTTGCTACCACGGCCCGTATCTAAAGAGCTTTTGCCTATTCTTTACTAATGTATTTTTATTGTTAGATATTAACTATGTAAGTTATAAGGCAAGGCTATTCACGATTTTGTATTTTCTATTGTATCATTGCATTATGGCAGAACATTAGCTGAAAACCTTATGTTGATTGCCTATTCGTAATTATTGTGGTAGCCATTTGAATGCACGCATGTTAAAATGAATCGCAAATTGAACTCCCCACTGTAAAATTCTTCTAAGTAAATCCTTTTTGTTTATGTCTAACGCTGTTGTGTATAAGTATAATAATACACGACAGTAAAAATGATGATCATTAAGTAATATTCCATAATTTTTATTAATTATTTTTTCATTAGTTACATAGTGCCTCGTAATATACATATATCTACATAAGAAAGGTGGTTCAATTTCAGACAATTTCACCCATGCTGTAATTTTAGCTTTAGTTGCTTTGGAAATAGGCGGGCATGTTTTTTACGTGAATTTCGGAAAAAATAGTTTGAACGTCTTTATAAATATACATAGTCCTTTCATCTGACCAGAATGAAAAAGAAAAGAAAACGCAAATATGCCGAAATATACAGTGGGAAATAGATAGACATATGGATGAATGATTCCATAAGGGCTCCAGAAACTCTAAAAATCATTACGCCCTATTGTTACGTAATTGCAAAGAATAACGCACAGGTGTCCCAAGATACCCTTCGCAATTATTTCATAAAAGGGAAAGCCAATAAAACTCCCAACAAGCAAAAGCCATTCACCTTTAAACATATACCTACATAAAACATATAAAGTCTTTTTATTCCTTCCACACTTTCTATATACCTACATATGTAGGTACATCTTATGCTACCAGTAAAAAAGATAAAAATGACGCCCTCCAGCCGCAATAAACTTCCTTGTTTTGGCCCACTTGCCCCAGTGAACTGTCATCAAAGAGCAATTAACGAAAAACTGGGAAAGATTTCCACAGAGTGTGGTAATCGACCTCGATTATAGCACTCAAATAAAACGCCTTTTCCAAAACATTTTACGGAGGAAAAGACGAAAATCTCCTGTTCTGCTCGAGTTTCCTCCCGCAGCAAAGCGGCGGACGCAAGGTAGGCTCCCGACTTTTTGCAATTAGGGAAATACTTGAAGATTCGCTCGAGTGTTCATTAGCTTGACATTAAAAAACATCTTTTACGGAAAGTTATTTTGTTTGTTTAGTTCTCTCTTGCGCTCAAATATTTTGTCGTTTTCGCATGTCTAATTATACGCTGCCCCTTTCGCAATTCCGGAGTTCAATGTAACTCTGGACTTGGTTGCTTGCGATTAAATAATTATTATTAGTGCATGCAAAAGTTTGCTGGGGACAGCTTGTAAATTTAAACAAACATGCAAAGTTGCATGCAGTCTGAAACTTCATTAACCTAGTCAAGGAAATAAGAATTCAAAAAATCACTATAGATTTAGGAAACAGGTACATTATATATACGTCAGCTGCATGTCCGACTATACCATACTTTCATAACGAGAGCAGTTGAAATAGAAATAGGTACATAAGATAAAAAAAAGGTGATTCGACAACCCTTTCAATGAACATACTTAAACGAATATAGTAACTCCTGCAATTGGTTGTTCCAACATAAAAAAACCGATTATATACTGAAAGAACCGACAAATAATGCTATGGTTATTGTTTAATTCACAGCAAAATTTGACAATAAAATAAGTAGATTCACTATAAGTTATTACTAAAATTTAAGGAATTTAAAGTAGGTAGCGTCAATAAGTTTTAAAAACAGAAAACTGACTTGTAAATTA
Organism: Machimus atricapillus; assembly: GCA_933228815.1. Classification (NCBI taxonomy): domain Eukaryota; kingdom Metazoa; phylum Arthropoda; class Insecta; order Diptera; family Asilidae; genus Machimus; species Machimus atricapillus. Next base: position 57,800,890 of record OW121784.1, read on the forward strand.
CGAAAAGAGAATAAAACATATAGAAAACTCACAGGAACAATTGGATCTTTGGTGAATATGGCCAACCAATGACTCAAACACCTCAAAAATCATAACGGATCGGAGTAAGAAAACGAAAAACTTTTCCGATAAATCGACAGAAAGATTGTTCGTTTATCGCCATCAATAAAATGTTGAAGATGATTGATTTAAACATATTCTCAAGAGCTCGCAGTAACATATCAAAAATGATTTGCGAAGAAGCTAGGATATAAATTTTATAGAGTGATGAATTTAAGATAAATTTCTTTGGATCTGGTGCAGGTGCCCTACAAATCAAGACTTTTACCCTTGATACGCGATTAACACTGTTAAACTTATTTGTGAAAACATCATGGTTTGGAACTGCTTTTCTTGGCTTAAAGTTGGATCGATGTGTTGGGTCAAGAAAACCATGACTAAGAAAGTACTACACATATCTATGTATCTACAGTGGCGGAGAAATAATTAATATCGGAGAAAGTATTGATACCAAAGCCAGAAATAAAGCTTTTATTTCCTTTTTTTAATTAAGCACTCTCATACATTTAGGTATATACAATAAAATGAGAAAATAACAACTTGTCAACTTGCTACCTTTTCGATTTTCTCTTAAAATGAACCTATTATTGTTTTTCATCACTCTGTAAATATACTATATTGTACATTGTTACGATATTTCTATTATCAATAATGATTTTTTTTATTCAATTGGCCCATTATAGTAGGCGCGTCAAAATGGTGAATTTCCTTTTTGTTCACTACTATGTAGAAAGCTGAAGGTTTACTAAAAGGACTTGAAATATTGTAAAAAATAATGATAACGTCCAACATCGATGTAGCGTAATAAGTAAAAAGCAAGAAAGCTCTACACAATAAACATAGTTTTTAAACATATTGCGTTCGTGTTAAACTTATTTTATATCCTTATTTTTCGGAGTGTAGTGCTGAGGATTTTATTTCAGCACAACAGAAAGAAAATAGAGTATGAATTGTCTGGGTGACAATTTCAACGTACAATTTAGCAATGAGTTGAGGGGGTTATTTAACAAAATGCGATAAAGCAATTAGTCGGTTCATTTAATTATGCGTCTTAAAGGCTACAAAATGGAAAAGGAGCTAAACACGCATACTTTCCTTATGTTTGGCCACAATTAAGATAATTAATTCGACGGCTTTAGCCATTATTAGCGAAATAAATGTGAGTAACGCCGCGGTTCGTTCCGGGTGCCGAGCAGTCGCGGCCGGTATGAACTGGCACACTCTCCATTATTCGCCGTTCTTTCTCCAATTAATAAATTTTACTCTCGGCGTCTAATTGGCCACGGAATGATTATTCGATGGCCGTTAGGCGCATTAAATAGAGCGTTCCTGGCGGAGCGTCTGCTGACCTTTTCCACTCAACCGATGGTCCGCAACTTCTGTCCACTCGAGTTAATTATTAATTATTAATTTATTAATGCAGTCCATAAAGTAAACGCCCCAGGAAAATAAGAGCAGGCAAAGGTTTTCGTGGGTGGGGCACGTCGGCTCCGCAGTCTGCAGCTGCTCGTGAGACCATCGCACCGGACCGTTTGCAGACATATTAATTAAATTTCATGAGACATCCAGGGGTTGGGGCGGAGCGCTAGGCCATCGGGAGGGCGATAATGAAAACCGACTTAATAAGATGTGCGTTATTAGAAATTAAGCCACCCAAATTGGCAATGTGTTAAAGCGTTTTATACCTGATGTTGCATAATTTATGCTATCCCTAGACAGGAGGAAAGTTTATCTTTATTAGAATACCCTCAAGTCAATACAGGGCTCTCTGCTTGTCGGAGACTGCTTCATTTAATAAGGCGATCGAATTAATTTTCTTTATAAAACAAAGAATGGATCTCCTAATTGAAATTATTTTTAAGGTTCCGTCGCAAATTGTACAGCTAGGGAATTGGTACCAATTTACATACTAAAGACTTTGGAATTGCGAATATAAAGAAATCAAATTTACATATACTATAAACTCCTCCTCCACAACTCCGGATAACTTTCATCCACGACTTCTTTTTAGAAATTGAGACGTGTTCTAATGTATACCTTCAATGCGAAATATTGCAGTATAACCACTGAAAGATTCTATTTTTACAAATTTTATTTAATTAATTTTTTTTATTTATTTATTGTATACTCGTATAGTGAAAGTATGTAAGTTAAAAACGACTCTTACATCATAATTAAAGTTTATCTATATGTACTTACTATGCATGTACCTACTTATAATTCTGGATATTTGAACCATTAATAGGTACCTATGTATGTACGTATGTATAACCAGAAAGTTTTATTTACACCTAATTGTTTTAGATATGATTAGCTTTAGGGTTTTTTAGATTATCAAGATTATATCGTCTAAAATATAAATCTATCATAGTGTGCATTATTTTGAGTTGTTTATTTTGATCTCATTACTCATTATGTACATATATGCAAGCTTGAATTTTCCAAGAAAGATTTGTAAGCTCACTATGCATCGCAATATTCTTTAAGTCCCAAAAAGAAAAATATGTATATTAATTTTGGTATCCCATTCATTTATTTTCAATTAATAGTACTAATATTATTCAAGTATTATACCTATACTAATCCCAAATTAAAACTTAAACTCTAATTGATCTGAATTGCTGTATAAAGTATACCTACATGTAGGTATCAAAAGAGGGTAGGGGTAGAGAGTAATTCGGCCCTATCCGTCACTCATGGAAATCTGTGAATTGGAGAATGTTAATTGAAGAATTTTACGTATTTGACTAAACTATACATATTTAGAAAAGAAACATTAATCTGCAAATATGTAAAGAATGTATTATATGATTTAATAACACAGTTTGTCAGAAAATGAATCAAAATGTCCCACTTGCCACAATCGAATGACCCTCAACTAATAAAAGTAAAAGAATTTAATAGTCCAGTCGAAATAGACATCATCAATCATAGCCATAATTATGATGGATCTGATTTTTTGTATAGGCCTTCGTATTATCATCCTAAATGAAATGTTAAAAGTCGCCATTGATCGGGATTCCGCTAAAAATGTTACTCGGAGTGAAAGGTTAGAAATACTAAGCTGTGCTTATACATATTTATATCGTTAACTGTAATGTTACAGCAAAAATCCTTGCTACGAAATTTGTTGCTTAGGTATCATATTTCGTAAATTATTTATTTTAAGTCCTAGGGAGTTGCAATTTTGAACATTATAAATATGAAAATTTTAAAGAAAATAATTTTATTCGGTAGTTTCATATAGTTTTGATATTCAGGTTTCAAATTATAAACAAAATGTTTTTGTTTTAATAATTATTAAGTCCCATAAAATTATTAAAGCAATGTTCTATAGGTATATATGTACCTACATATTATGCGTATGGCTTATGGAAGTGATACTGACTGAAGTAAGTACCTATTTCACAAAAGAAAATCGTAAAGTAAGTTGAATTACCTATCGTGATAAATTTAATTCAGTCTCCAGATTTCATTTCAATTTCTGTATTTGATAACACTGAGGCCGTGTGCCAGCCAATTCGTCATTTTCTAAGATATTACCTTCAAATAATATGAGATCGGCAAAGAACTTTTACACTTATGCCATGTTTCCATCTCCCCAAAATCTCGAGATTTTGAATGAGAGATTTAAAAGTGTTTCCATCTAGTAACGTGATTTCATTTGACATTTGATATGTCAAGTGTCATGTTTTCATTATTTCCAAAAAGTTTTTGTGCTAAAGAAGTGAATGTTAAAGTGATTAAATATCAACAAACTCTTGTTAGCCAACATTTGGACATAGTGAATAAATTTTAATTTGTGTGTAATAAAAGTAGAAGAAATCGACAGTCATAAATTTGTCAATTTTGACGCCTGTTGCATAGTGGTGAATAACTTTTTGGGGATGCCACAACGAATTTAGTAGATTTTGATTGAGATTCTCTCGAAATCTCAAGATTTCAAAATCGGCTACTTGTATGGGAAATCCAATAGATTTTCATATGGATTTCGCGAAATCTCACAAAATCCCGAGATTTTAGGGAGATGGAAACATGGTATTAGGTAAAAGCGAAGAAAATAATAAAAACTCCGACCCCTTTTTATGTGAATTTGAAGCAGGTGTAAAGAACCTCGCTTTGTAAACTGAATCTGTTAAGATTCTTAAGCTTGAAAAACTGCAATAGCAATCCTCTTTGAAGCCATCAATCTGGAAAAGTAACTTTCTTTTAGCTTTCGCTAAGTTAGCCCATTTGAGGGCTTGTACTCGAGTTTAACAAGGATTCTTCCTTCCGCCCACAGAATTAGTGTTCGTGGTAATAAGATTACTTCCAGCAGAGCAGGCAACAAATATTGATTAACGGCGTGTGCGATGGCCCTCACCAGGTTACTGCCAACACCAAGGGCCCAGACTTGCATGCGTACGAATAATCCAATTTGCGATTGGAATTTTTTAATAACGACCGGAAAATCCCTGAATTTTGGGGGACTCCTTGTTGACTGCGGCATTGATCAAACACCTCGGAGCGGAAAGTTCCGATTCAATTTACGATTCCAATGATATCTCCGGGTATGCACTTGTGCCTCGAGAAAAGATTTAATTACGGATGAAGGAAGACTAATTTGTCGGATTTTCAGTCATAGATACAAGATACCCTATAAATAAATTTATTGATAAAAGGTTTCAAAACGTTTAAAATGGAGAGTTGATTTTAAAATTTAAATGAGTTATATTCTAGTACAATTACTGGTTTTAGAAAAAAATATATTCACAATTTAATATTAGTTCTTGATATTAACAATATAATTAATATTGGACACTGTTGACAATACAAAACACTGAAACGAAATATTGAATTGCGACAAAGAAGTTTTAAAACAGTGCTGTACATATAATGCAGAGCGAACCTCCAAGTAATTAGAAATTATAATAAAAAGACAGTAAAATCTAAAAGTGATTCTGTTACCGCATTTCTTAAAGGATTTTGATCCAACTTTGCGGAATGCATTTGTTGACTCGATATTTAGGTCTAGTTAAGAAATATCGTGGTTGTGGGAAGAGGAAGAGAGACTCACCTCGCCTTATATTTTAATTTAGTTCTATGTAGACCAAATATTTCTTAGTCAATTAAATCTAGTTAGTTATCCAAAGGGATTTATGAGGAGAATGGGGTCAGATTTTTGGGTTTCTACCACATTGAAATCTACCTCTTCCTTCTGCCTGCCGCCCAAAGATCTTTTCTTTTTTTTTTTTTGTAAGAACACTGTATGACAAATTTTAATTTTGTGAGTTGAATGAGCAAGCATAAATTCCATAAATTTAGAATTTAAAAGGTATAGTGAGAAACTGCAGCGATGTGTTAAGGAAGGACATCTCATTTTTAAGCGAAAAACGACAATTTTCACAATGGAATTTCTGAGCAATTTTATTAGCTACTAGCAACCCGCCCCGGCTTCGCACGCGGACTCCCACGTACACCCCCTCAACACCTCCTTCATCTTCTCCCACGGACACCCCCTCAACTCCTCCTTCATCTACTCCCACGGACACCCCCTCAACTCCTCCTTCATCTACTCCCACAGACACCCCCTCAAATCCTCCTTCATCTACTCCCACGGACACCCCCTCAACTCCTCCTTCATCTACTCCCACAGATACCCCCTCAACTCCTCCTTCATCTTCTCCCACGGACACCCCCTCAACTTCTCCTTCATCTTCTCCCAGGGACACCCCAACAACTCCTCCTTCACCTACTCCCACAGACACCCCCACAACTCCTCCTTCATCTACTCCCACGGACACCCCCTCAACTCCTCCTTCATCTACTCCCACGGACACCCCCTCAACTCCTCCTTGAAATTCCGTATTTTAAAATTCTCTCGTAAAATGATATCAGTAAACTTTGACTTAAATTTTTTGCATTCAAAGTGTTATAATCTAATCGAAGTAGTCGGCATTTTTTTTACACCTTGGGTTACGTTACTAAAGTTTTAGTAAGGATCCCTAATCTTTTCTAGCAATAAATATAGCCTATGTTACTCAGGGTGAATGTAGCTTTCTAATGGTGAAAGAATTTTTCAAATCGGTCCAGTAGTTTCGGAGCCTATTCAATCCAAACAAACAAACAAATCTTTCCTCTTTATAATATTAGTATAGATAGAGATACAATTTTACAAAAAAAATTTATTTGTTTATTTTTCAAAAATTATTAGAGAGTAAAGGTCCCAAAAAGAGGAGCCAAACGGTCGCCATGTTAACTCTGTTAGTAGCATCTAATGTTAAAATTCCCAAAATGGAATAATGCCATACATTTTAAGAAAACATCACTTTTTTGGAGTATAAAAATACGCAAAAATGGAGGGATAAAAACTGAACCAGTGAATATTAGGCCAAGAGTTTACTTTTCCCATTGCGTAATACATGTATTAACAAACTAATTATTTTTCAAGAATTAGTTAATGATTTGGTTGTAGACCTTTAGGTACTGCGAGTTTCACGGTTATGAAGTTATTTATATTTGGATCTCAGAGTATAGTTTTCTTAAAAACATGGCAAGGCCAACATCTTCAATGTTCTTCAAATTATACAGAAGGAAAAGTGGTGGTAAGATGCACTTCTGGCAAAAACTAGGACGCGCCCTACCTTACTCCTGGCATAAACTTGTGTGTTGAAACAGCCGTTTTCTGTCCTGTTTGTCAACGAAATGTTCATTCTATATGCAAATTGAAGCATATTTACAAGGATAAAACGCCTATCGTAGCGCTGCAGCAGCAATTCTCATCATTTACCGCCTCATACAATCTTAACAAGCTTCCTGAATGCCCCCTTTGTGCGCAGCGCCTTTGGAACTATTCAGCTGCAGCGGCAGTGAGCCTCCAATAAAATGCGCCCAGAGAATCACAAGTTTTATCCGCCACAAAAACTGCTTTAACCTATTTTCCTAGGAATTCAAGGAGAAAGGATTTCTCGTCTGAACGCGCCGCGCCGCAAATTAAATTTACACCAGTCCTCCCTTATTATGTATTATAATTTTTCTCTCGCCGCTTTTTACAGAAATGCTTAAGAGGGCTTTGTTTCCATCCAACAGAGGAATTAATCCCACAAAATAGCACTTCTTGGCACTCAGACTGTGCAGGGGCTTTAAGAGTGCCCTAATTACTGCAGAGGATTTCTATTTAACTCTCGACTCCTTTCTTCCTTCATAAGCGAAGGACGAGAAACAATTTCAGTACGACAATCAGAAGGAAGCGGCATAAAGTTGTGGAAATTATTTAATTAAGCGTGAAAATTGAAAATTGGTCCTCTGTTCTTGAATTTATTTTAAATTTATGGCCAACGACTGCTACAATATGCGATATTTTATTTCTTGCAGATACCATGGAAACGACTAAAGAGAAATTGTCAGCATGGGATTTCTTCACAAAAGTTTTGGGTTCTCCCAAGTATGTGGTGAGTTTCACTAAACTATTTTGACTTAACTTTTAAGCTTGGCGAAACTATTTCATCGTTTTAATTCCCGGATAACCATTTTAATTGCATGCATGATTCAAACTTTCTGAATTAGCATTCAAGACATATGTACATATGTACATATAAGTATGTATAATAGGAATTAGGAAATCTTCCTAAGATCTCGACATTACTTTATAGAAATGGTTCAGAATGCATAATACTTAATACCATGAACGTATGCTGGTAACAGGGGCAGGGGAGGAAATCTGCCTCTTCGAAACTTGCAATTAAGAACGAGATAGGGGTTATTTAAAAAATCATAAATTGGGTTAGTTATACCCCTAGCATAGTGTAAGATAAATTCATAGTGTTTGTTTTGCAAAAATATCTACATATCTGTTTGTTTGGATTGGATAGATTGATTCACGAGGCAGGTTTAGATGTAAATATAATTGAAGTATGTTTTGTGTAAACTAATCGACGACTCATCAATCGTCGATGAAGTACCTTCGTGTGCACTGTGTAAATTAAATAATTTGTATTCCAATTCCAGGCAAGCTATAGTTAATAATAAAAAAATTACAGAAAAGTGCGAGTTGAACTCGCGCCTTGAGTGTTTCGTACAGATTAGCAAGTATGTAGTTACTTTATAACTATGTATCTATTAAATTTAAATCATAGAAAAACAATTAGGTTTATCATGTACTAATGTAAGTCTTATCATTTTGATTTAAAAATTAAAGAAATTAATTGTTTTCGGATTTATTCCTTCACTAGTGCCAAAAGACCTCCCTTTGTGTTAATTTTCCAGATTGTAGATCACCCCCGATAGGTTTTAACTTTTAATGGTGATCAGATCACACTGAGTCGTACTTTTAGTATGAAACTACGCTTCGAAAGGCCGTATTTTTGAATTACATACGATAAACTAGAAACTTAAATGTTTTACAGCAATATGAGGCTATAGACGTTAGTATTTGATACTAATTTCAACTTGATACTAAAACAATTTCTGAGAAAAATGGCAGTGACACACACACGGAAATCCTAAAATATGTTACAAATTTGTGATGAATCAAATTCAGGCCAGGTGCAAAAAATAATTCTACAGTCTCTCATAACAACAGCCTTAATCATTAATAATCCCGCAATTATCTCTTCGTGAACAAAGTGCTTTTCACTGCAGCCAGTTTTAATCCGATTAATGCATGCTTTACTTGAACCCGTAGTTTCGTTCGTTTATTAGCAAATATGCAAACGCGTGATTCTATCACGTTTTATTATTCTTGGAGCATATGCTCAAACAGTGAGCCTGATTAAACTCATGCCACGAAGAGCGACACTTTGCATGTACACCTGAATATGAGCTAAATTAATGAAGTTTCGTGAAAATTCAATTCCAGGTGGCACCAATGGTAGACCAGAGTGAATTAGCCTGGCGAATGTTGTGCCGTCGACACGGCTCACAGTTGTGCTACTCGCCAATGTTTCATAGCAATTTATTCTCAAAGGATCCGAAGTACAGAAAGGAGGCCCTTCAGACCTGTCCGGAGGATAGACCATTAATTATACAGGTAAACTGCCTAGCTCCTCTGGAAGCGTTACCCCTCATGAAGACGGCTTAAAATGCTCCCATTGCGCTCAATTCGCTTCTATCGCATGTAAGCCGATTGTCTTTAGATTTAGATTCTTTCTTTCAGTTCTGCGGCAATGATCCGAGCACCATTCTCGAGGCGGCTTTATTGGCTCAGGACCACTGCGACGCCATCGACATAAACTTAGGCTGCCCTCAGGCAATTGCAAAGCGGGGACATTACGGAGCCTTCTTGCAAGACGAATGGGACCTCTTGACGGATATTGGTAAGGAGCTCCGATTGCTTTGATACTTTCGTTTCAGAACCACATGAGTGGCAGGCGTTTCATTGCCCTCCTGAGAATTTCGCAAATTCGCTTATTGAGTATTCAGTTGGGAACTTTTTACGCAGATACAAGAGCCCCTGTGCCCTTCTTAACAAAAAAGGGTGATGTCTGGGGAACTGGGCTTAAGTAAATTCACGTATATACCGAAAAACGTGCAAACGAGGATGATGATTTGTTATGAGCCTAGAGAAGCACTGGAGGGTCTTGTAAATATTTCGTGGCTCAGTGCTGTTTTGGGACAGCAAAACAAATGGAAAAATGCTTTGGGGAATGATTTAGAGTAAGAGTCATACTCATGGTGGATGTCTTATTTTGACGATTTTTTAGGACTATCTCAAGATCTCTTCTAGATTCGTAGACACGACTTAAAGGTGGGTGAAATAATGTGTGTATTTAAGATAAGACGCTGTGCATTCATATGAAAGGTTTCCCGTAACCATTTTCACTAAGTACCTTACTGCAAGATTCCATGTTAATAAAATCGACTCGAATTTTTTGGATCCTACCGAGAAAATTCATGACATTCATATTAGAGATCGAGACTATGTGACCTATTCAGGCCTAAGCAAAATACTCTATATATTTTAATTTGTTGTGTGGAAGACAACATATTTCGTAAGTTGTTTTGATCACACTTGGCTAACATATTCTACGAGGCAATATCTCAGCTAAATTCAAAAGTGGGATGAATTGGTCAAGGTGATTACACAGTACGTTGCCTTATGTAACTATCATTTGAACTTCAAATTTATTTATTTATTAATTTATTCATGCATTTACAGGATTGACTTGTTGGCCGCGTATGAAAATGGTATGAATTAGGTGAAGGGTGGAGGTCTGCATCACTCACCAAATTAATGACACTTTAATCAGTAGAGTGGGAAACATTTTGAACCATATTTTATGCTACTTGTGAAATTGAGGCCAATCCAACGACATTGTTGAGAAACTTTTTACGTTCAGGCAATATAACCTTAAAAACCCAAGTAAAATACTTCTTCCTCACTCCTTGAATATTATGCCAATTTTCCCAAATGAATGTAGTATGTATGCGCAAAATTTGATCATAACAAAACAGATAAAAAAGAAAACAAAGTAATAGACCTTTGACCAATTCCAAACTCGGCTAAGGCATTGACCTTTAATGCACTAATAAAGTTTGATCAAAATTCCTTTTCCTTCTCCGGGAGCAGATTCTTTTCGTATTTTTATGACCATTTCTTCTAGCTGCCGCCGAAAAGTCTTTTTAAAATACGTATCAAGAGCTATTTCATATTGACGATAGGAAATAGATTTCCATATGAATTTCCGCATAGGACTATATGTAAGATTCCATATTCAATTCTCTTATTCCAGGAACAAAAACCTTTACCACCAAAAGTTAATATCAAGACCGAAGAGTTTCCATGAAAACAATTCAATTCAAATTCTTTAAAATTAAGTCCTGTATGTAGATTCCTACATGCATATGTAGGTATATATCTTTCCACAAATTTATTCCTATAATGGAGAAATTTGGTGCATACGGAATATAGAAATTGATCTATGGTATGGAGAACTATTTCCGTGCGCATGGAATATGGAAATTCAGATTAAAATCCATGTGGATGTTTTCAATAGTTTGACAAATTGCCATTTACAAAAACAATACTAATTAAAAGAAATACGAAAGTTGCAATGCCTCACTGAAAGTATTAATAAAGCTACATTCTGGAATTTTTTTTTCTGTTTTTTGCATATATATATACATATACATATATACTCCTATAACGATTTTGAAAGCAAATAACTCGTGACTAAGCAATTAAAAACAAGGTTCTTGAGGTCCTTAAATATTTTTTTTTCACCTTTCTTTAGGTGTTATAATAATAGCATGTTATACCAAAAAAATAGGCGTTTTCGATTTTTCTAATTGCACCGCTCTCTTAAGAGAGAGAACCTGGTTAAGAAGTTTTCTAACATTTTTCTTTGTAAATATAAAATTCATTAAGGACTTAAAGTGAAGGGAGCTATGTTTGTGACGTCATGTCTTTTTGATGGTGTGGATATGTGATAAAGCAACATATGTACGTATGTATATCGCGCTCTCCTCCTTTGATCAATCTAATTTGCAATAGATTCTTGTAATAACTTTCCAGTCAGTTCCGCTCCTTGACAACTCAAGAAATTACTGGCGACTAATACCATTCGTAATGAACTGAATGATGCGCCTAATTTGCATAATGCTAAGGAGATCTCCAATCTCCACCCTCACCTTTTGTGAATTATCTTCGAAGTGAATATACCCACAAAGCCAGTTTATTAGATTTGGGATGCTAATTCTATTATTCATTTACCCTCGTACTTGTTGCGAGCAACGAACTTTAGTTGGCGCCAACTGGTCTCCCAACACCGTCATTTCGAGCAGCGAGGAGCGCTAATAAACTTTAAAGTGGTGCTCTTCGCGGCCGTCGGAATACGCGGGTGCCTTCAGGAAGTTGTTCGTTCGCACTTTTAAGGCATGGCGTTGAGATTGAACCTTTCATTGATTTTTTTTTTCGGTTCCCTTTCGAAGAGGCCCCAACCGAGGCCACCACACCACTTAAACTCCACTGCACGATTTCCTGGGAGTTCTTCGGATTCGGGGAAAAAAGGAAAACTTTCGCAATTTATTCTGTCCCATCTTGAATACAAATTTGCTTTGGATCTTTAACTTTTCGACTGGAAGGTGTATGCTGAAGAAGTTCCCTTTTTCAAAGGAACCTTTCCGCGCTGGGCTGGTTGTCTCCAATCGTGTACTAAGCATTGAGGAGAAAAGTTCAAGTTTTGAGAGCCAAGTCATGCTCAAATCTTCAATCGAATGCTCTATAAAACTCGTTGTTTTTCCAACATTTTAATAATTGCGGCAAATTGGGAGCAGTATCCTTGACTGTCGTACAAGCCACAGTAGTTTGATAAGACAGGAGTGAGTACCTGAAAGAATTTAATTAACTTAAATATTGAGTGCACGTTTTATTGGTTCAATTACCTGAAATCGTGCAACGACAAAAGATCCAGAACAAATATCTTTCGCATTCTACACATTGTAGTGTGATTGGTCATTTCTCCCGCTTAGTTCAAAAGTAAAAATAAGTATTGACCAGGTACGTAATGTATTCAGGTTCAACTTTCCAATGAGCTGTTATTCGCTCTTTATCGTCTTTTAAAGCAAAATACACCAAAAATTCTGCAGGAACATAAAAACTAGTACACTTGTAAATAAATCGAAATCAAAATTTAAAAAGAAAATTAATTACTTGATCAATTAATAAATAAAATTATTATCGGTTGACCGAAATTTTGTTTGTATATCCGGGCATATAGGATATCGAAATGTAGAATTAAATGAACAAAATCAGAAGCTCAACCTTAAAGATACTTCGCAAAATCTAAATAACTTGAAATTTAAGAAAGCCAATAGTTTATGTTACCTGCGCTTTGTTAGTTTTTTAAATTAAACCAACAAACTGATTTACAAAAATTTTGTTCCTAAACAAGTGATGTATCCATTTTTGTAGGATTTTTTCCGTAGACTATGAATTCATAAAAGAAAATGTCCTATCATATCATGTTTTTGAGAAAACTAGGTTTGAAGAGTACAATTACAAATGAAGTTTAGCCTATGCCTGTCTCAAATCGGGCCGAGACTCAAGTTTGGGTCAAGCGTACATACATATGTTCTTTCGAAGAGTTTAGGGTAGTGATTCAAATTTTATCAAAATTTTATCTGGATAGCTGATGACATTAACTGAGCTGAGATAGCTTTAGATATGCTTTTTCGGGTTTTTGGATAGTTTTAGGTTCTGGATAGTTCCGGATATGCGAATTATGAAATAAATATCGATTAAACTAAAAACGGTCTTATTTTTGTTTCCTTTGCAAATCAACTTCAAGTCTTCAAGGTCAGTTTTTACGACAGACACTACCTTTTATTTTCATTAGATACTTCTAGCCATTGTCAGGTGAATGCAGCCGAAATTTTTAACTCGGCACACCAAAGATAAATTCCAAAATTTCGGATATCCGGTTATTGAAATATCCTTACACCATTATGGCGTAGTAGACAGAAAACCAGGTGCATTTATAGAAATTCTGTAGAATGGTATTTAATTATTGCTTTGAGATATTTTTAATATTATCAATTAAAAACTCTTACTAAAAGAACCAAAAATAACATTTCAGTAAAAACGCTCCATGAGAAGTTGTCTGTTCCTGTGACTTGTAAAGTGCGAGTATTTAGCGACAGAGCGAAGACGATAAAATACGTAAAGATGCTGGAGGCTGCAGGATGCCAGCTTCTGACAGTGCACGGACGCACTCGGGAGCAAAAAGGACCACTTACTGGGCTGGCAGACTGGAGCTACATTCGCGAAGTGAGGTATTTCCTCGAAGAACGATGCTTAACTTGAAATCTTAATAATCCTTCTTAGACAGAATATCAAAATCCCAATGCTTGCCAATGGGAACATTTTATCCTTGGAGGACGTGCATAGGTGTCTGGAAGCGACTGGCGTTCAGGGAGTCATGTCGGCCGAAGGAAACCTCTATAATCCGGCAATTTTCGAGGGAGTTATTCCGAAAACTTGGGATATGGCGGAGGAATATTTGGATTTTGTAGAACTCTACCCATGCCCGATTTCGTACATTCGAGGTCACTTGTTTAAACTTTTCCATCAGCTGTAAGTGCGCTCTTACAAGCCATTTTAGCCCCCAACTAATTTTCGCATGTTGTCAGATTAAACTTGAAACCCAACGATGCCATCAGAGAAGCCCTTGCTGTGGCTAGGGAAATGCCTCAGTTTCGAAAAGTTGTCGCCGACCTCAAAGACAAGTATGAGCCCTTCCACGAGGGAAAATTGATTTACCAACCGGAAGAAGTCGACCTTGCTATCGCAAGGCAAATATCCGATGTAAGTAAGATTTCAAACTCAATAAAACAAAACTAATCTACTTATGTTAGGACTACAATCTTTCATTGCCTCCGTGGCTCTGCCAACCGTACATCCGTCCCCCACCCGAGGAGCATAAGAAAATTATTGAGGAAAAGGTGCGCATCGCCGAGGATCCCCAAACAGTAAAACGGCAATATTTCGATGACGAAGGAAATGAGATTTCTAGGAAGAAGATGAAACGTCTCCGAAGGAAAAACCGCAGGCCTTTTAAGCCCGAAGGTCAACATGATCGTAACCTGGAGCCTTGTGCAATTTGCACTAATCCTTTGGTTTGTTCAACAACATTTATGCGTTATGACACTTTAAAATAACGAGATAATTTTTAGGGATTTAAGTGTGAGTTTAAGTTGTGCAGAATATGCTGCAGAGACAAGTGCTACAATGAAGATTTTGACTGTCCAGGCCACAAATTCCTTATTAAGACCAGGCGAGAAAAAGCTAAAATTCACCAGGAGAAAGAGCAGAAGAGTAGCCAAAGAAATAAGACCAATGGAGTTGAAATCGATTGCTCTATAGACTTCAACGACAACAACACAACTAGTTGATAAAAGCTGGAGAATAAAATTCTCTGAATTAAACCGAAATTTGACCATATGATTTCTAGTTATTTCACAGTTGTTAAGCAGAGCCTTGAGTATTCAGCTCCAGCGCTTTTATGGGTCACTGAAATCATCGTTAATTTTTGTAAGATTCTATGTTAAGCTATTTTATTGATAAATGAGCGACATTAAACTTAAGTGTAGGCTTCACTCTTAGAATAAGGATCTTGAAATAATTTACTGCATGAGACATCGTACGTCAATGTTAAATCGCTCAGTTCTTAGTTCGAATTTACTGAGCAAAGTGTAAGGGATCCACATAATGAGTAAAATTTTAAATCTCCTCGCCCAGCTCCACCATCGTCTGCTACTGAAGGCCTGTTGCCCTGTTCATTCTTCTATTGAGAGTTCCCACGGGGTGTAGGAGGCTACATAATGAGTAAAGTTGGGAAATATTTCTTCTGAGAAATTTTTAGAATTCTTTTGTACCCAAGGAGAGCCGCAATTTATAAGTTGTTCGATAAATTAATATTTTATGTATATATACACCACACATACTTTAAAACTTTTTGGTTCATTACTATAAACTATAAAAATCATATTTGCTCTAGCAATTTTAAATTAGCAAAAGTCCCAGTTTTTAATTCGTAATTATACATACATATTTAGTTTCTTATGTGCTTTTCTCATAGGTAAATTTATTCAGACTGGTAGAGCAAATACCTTGAAAACTATTTGGCTTATTTTGTTGAAATTTTAAACAAAACTTACTTTCTTACAACCTTTGATGTAGCCAAGCTATTTGCTTGGTCTACATTTTTTAAATTCAATATGTTACAGGAAAATGCAACATTACTTTTATAGTGCTCTCTTATGCCTTTTTTTTTATATGCAACACTACTGTTATTACACTACACTCCAATATTGTACATATATTTTTTAATTATTTGTTCATAATATATTCAACCAAATATCGTAAACAGTGGAAATAAAATAAAATTTTTATAATAGTCACGTAAAAACAAATTTTAGAACAGATTGAGTAAGAGGTCTCCTTAATAATTTTGATGAAACCTTCTATATTATTTATAGTAAATAAAGGCTGCTTTTGCCCCTTGAAACCTCCCAGAAACTTGAAGTATTTTTTTACAAGGAATCAAATGGCACTAAACACTATACGTATATTTCTTCCCGGAACATTATTTATTTATTTATTTATTTGTTGCTT
This sequence comes from Machimus atricapillus, assembly GCA_933228815.1. Lineage (NCBI taxonomy): Eukaryota > Metazoa > Arthropoda > Insecta > Diptera > Asilidae > Machimus > Machimus atricapillus. Next base: position 57,817,040 of record OW121784.1, read on the forward strand.
ATGTAAATAAAGTACAAAAGTCTTGCAAGATGATATTCAAGCTTAGTGTGTTTTATATATATGTATGTACTTTTAACATAAAACACTGTAAGCTTGCCGGATAATGTTGCATAAATAATGAAACACTATTAGAAAATGCCGTGCTGTACGAGGTTTCTTCTATATGAATGCGAAACTATTCAGTAGTATGTAGTATCGTAGTATCTTACAATAAATAAATAAACAAATACAAAGTTTTTGATTTATTTTGAGAAAACTCTAAATTTTTAAACGTGAGTATCTCGGCTCCTGTGGGAAAATAGAGACTACTTTTACCCCTTGAACCGCTACAAACTGAAAGTATTTTTTTTCAAGGAAACAAATATATTTGATTTTTTCAATTTTTGAACCTACAATGACCCCTCCAAAGGTCATTCAACTGTGTTCTAATGCTAACCGTCGTCAAAGAAAAATGCTCTTTTTAGATGAGGTTGTGAGTTGTGGTTTAATACTAAAAAAGGAGGTTGCGATATTTGCTTTCAAAATTTTGCCTTGGGACTGTACAAAAGTGGCATCCAAAAGCGCACGTGCTGAGAACTGTCAGTTTGTTTATTTACTTTAGAAACACGCCTGTTTTAAAATGGAAATAACCAAAGGGTTTTATGATTTTTGCGTGCCGTACAATAGCGACAGAAAGCAAATGATCGAAATCCTCAATGAACTCATTGAACGTAACGAGAGAATAAAAGTCTGTTGGATTTCGCGCCTAAAACAAAGTTCTGTTCGCAGTTGGGTACCGGACCGTGGCCATCGAGCAGACGTACGACCACGCGAACAGGGACGCCTCCAAAAAGCAGAGCGACCTCTTTCCGGCCCCCGTGGATGTGGAATTTGCCAAGGACCTCACTGGGAGTCTGAAGATCCTGCACAGGTTGACTATAATTTATTCGGATCCAGCTGTTTCCCATGCGATGGTAACTTGCGGCCTTCTTTTCATTACACTTGCTACTTGAGGCTCTTTTTAGACAAACTCGACAAACTTAAAAAAATATCACCTCGTTGCTGGTCTGCCCAAAACGGAAACTGCTTTGACTGTAAGTACAATGGATGTTTTAATGCTTTGTTAAAACTCATAAAACCTAGAATCAGACACGTCTAAAAAATTTCCATTCCTGAGTATATGAAAGTAAGGTCTGCGCGGTACAAGAATACTCACTATGAGATTTTAAAATTACATACATATATGGAAGTTTAAAGATTGAAAATAGCCCTAAAAGCTACTAAAGTTAGTATTTTTCTTAATTCATAGTTCCCGGGTCTTACAATGCATTTACTTTTTAATAAAATTAGATTAACTGCACTCCGTGCTTGCTATGCATTTTTGTGTTAAGAAACTAAGCCCGAAATATATGGTGAGTCATTACTAGGTCAAAAAATAGTGATGAAAATAAGATGGTTTTGAGAAAAATTAAATTTTGAGAAGCTTAAACTTCCTACTGTTTTTAAGTTAGACTTTTAAATGAGAAGCCGACAGCCAGGACCAATGGGAAATCGTTAATAAATTAATATAAGCACAAAGATTCCTCCAATCTTAGGGATGGTCTCAAAAAAAAAACGAACGAGATATACGGATATTGATAAATTTTCGACTACCGCGCCAAAACTATAACTGCAGATAAGATTTAAAAAATCATTCTTCAAAAATCTTTGATTTTCAGCATTGCTGCACGAGCTTCAACGGTGATATTGTGTGTTGTGATCCAGAGGACAGCAAACTACCCATCAACAGGAAAACATACCAAGTTGCAGTCAAAAGGGGGATGTTCTTTGAATTAAAATACGCCCCTGCTATCGTTAACTCTAGCTTTCGGAAGGACATGATTAAAATCGCACACAACTACCATGTGAGGGGCAAATCAAAAAACATAATTTTTTCGAGCGGAGCAACGAATGCATTTGAGCTGCGAGGACCTTACGATGTTGCAAATTTGTATGTATTTATTTTTGGGCCTTTATCTTTAAATGTACACAAAATTCCAAAGCTAAACTTTATTGCCGTTATTTATTGCAGGGCTCTAATATTCGGTTTAACTGAAGAGCAAGGTAAAAGTGCAGTTTCCAGCTTATGTAGATCCCTGTACCTCAAAGCAGGTGTGTCATGGATATTGAAATTTTTTTTACGTTTTTGATTTTTCTTTTTATAAATTTTCAGAGTCACGACGATTAGGAAAAACGATAATGTTCGTTAAAAATTTAGGACCAACAATTTTATCATCATCGGAAGAAAGCGGAAGTGATACTGAAGGTGAAGATGAAGACGTCGATTTTGAGAAAATTGGGAATAATAGTGACGATGATGATATAAAAGGTCAACCTTTTAAAAAAAAGAAACTTGGATAAAAACAAGTAGTAGTACCTCACGCTCATCAAATTATTACTACTAATAAAATAATTAAGGTAAATGCAGTCTTTTGTGAATTCTTATTTTATACCTGAGAATTTTGTTTATGCTCGAAAAAGAATGGGTTACGAACCTTATTTTGAGAAAACAAGTTTAAAAAGAATTTCGGCCAGAAAATTGAAACCAACATTCATGAGACAATAAAGAATTAAAATACATATGTAAAGAAAATAAAAAATATGAAGCAGAAAATGCCCTTAATTCAAAATAACATATGTACATAATTATAGTTATAATTTTATTACCAATACATAATGGTCAAATATTTGGATTTGACTTTTGTTTGTGTTAATTGATACTTGTTATTTTTACAATCTGCCCTCCGAAAGCAATAAAAAAATTAACTCCTTCAAATCTGCAAAGCATATATGCAATTAAAGAAAAGCTTTTAATTTAAACCGCTGTAATGATATTGCTTTTTTGAAGAAGCTCCCTACAGTAATTAATTTAAAAATATCCTTTTTAATGAATGAAAGGTGAGACATTAATCTTGAATTTGTTAATTAAAGCACGGGAAAGTAGTGAAACACGAATAAATTTAATAAATTTTTCCAATATGATGCCAAGCAAAGCGAAGGCAAGAACCACCCGTGCACTAATCGAACTGCATTACCGCTGGTGCTGGAAGCGATATGAAAAAAGGCATGTGAAGAAAAATTTGTGCACCTTCCCTTGGCATTTTATGCTTACGACCACCAACACCAGTGTTGGCATGTCGCTAGTGTTGTATTCGGTACCCGCGCCGCAGCCATAATCGTCGCGATTACACACGGACACGATTAAAAACAAAATGGAGGGCTTTGATGTGGTGCGTACGTTTTGTTGAGAAAAATTCAGTAGTCGGAAGATTAAAGACAAAATTAGAGAAAAATTATGTGTAATTAGTTAATTTAATCGAATTTCTACAGTAGGAACGTATTTTTACCGTAGTGAATACACAGCTTGAGTGCGAAAATCCAGGTAGAAAAAATTCATCATTTAAACTCGCCAGCGAGAGCAAGACTTGTCTGCGAAAAAAGCCAAGAAAGTAAGTTGGAGCTTCGGCCGATTGGGGGGAGATTAATTGTTTTGGTTTCGGCGCTTGCTGGAGCCGTTTTACCGAATTTAACGCAATTTTTGAGGGTCTGCCAGTGATTACGGCGAGATTTAATTTTTTCCTCAAAAAATTTTTTTCACTTTTTGGAAAATTCGCTCCGTGGAGGAGGTGTTGGAGCGCAGTGTTTCGGCGTTGAGGGTCAGTGCTTGCGGCGTTCCGGGATTTGTTTATTAAATTTTCCGAAGTAGCGCAGGGACGAGAAGTTTTATTATTATTATTATTTTTTTTTTTTAAGTAAAAGTGATATACTAGCGGAATTCGAGGTTTAAGGAAAAGTTACAATCGCGACTTAAGGACGAGAGGACGGTGGTGGTGTGTCTGGTGTTTTTTGGCCGTTCGTAGTAGTTGTGAGTGCGTTTGAAATAAAATTGAGACGCGCCGTGCAATTCTTTGCGGTGCTTTTCGTACGGATGAGCCCACTTGTGCCCCGTCGTCGAGGAAAAGAAAGGGGAGCAGCTGGTGGCATCGCCTCCCATGTAAATTAGGAGGATTTCGGTGAAGAGCATCGACCTGCCGATTGAAATGTAAGTAAAAAAACAGTTTCCACCTAAAATTCTAGCAAAAAGCATATCAAGGGCCGCATAGAATCGAATTTCTGGCGAAATGTCGGTTTTTGGGGGACTTTGTAACAATGGACGGGCAGAAATTGCTTTTCGTTCAGAGAACTTTTTTCCCTGGTGCTCTGTGTGCTTACTCGAGTGCCAGTGTAGTGGTGCATGTATGCTTCGTTCATTTGCGACCGAGACAGAGACGGAGTTATCAAAATTGAACATATCTGAAGACAGATGATGAAGAATGAAATAAAAAAACAAACGTACATAAACGAGGGAGAATGGGATAGAATTAACAGGAGACATACCGAAGACAGTTCAAATGATGAGAGGAAAAAGACGAAATAAAAAAAAAAAACAACAGAATGCTCAAGTAAATTAAACATAAGATGGCGATTTTATAAATTCATACGTTTTGACTACGGCCCGTTTTTGCCAAATTGTGTCCCAATTTTGGCCGTTTTTCGGGCGTCCAGTGATTTTCTCGAAACGATGTGCAGATTTTTGTGGTTTTCGAAGACTTTTGCTCGGAACGGAGAGTATTAGGAAAAAATAATTTTTTTTTTTTTTTATTACAATTTTATCCAACTCTTGGCCCGTCGGTGCGCGGCTGTGGTCGTGGGGAATTCTCGTTTAATTGTGTAGGTTTAATTCCGTCCCCACACATATCGCCAATCGGGAACGCCGGTATATTTTCTGTGCAAGAGCGTAAATGATATGCAATAATTACTGTGGTGTGTGCGTTAACTGTTCTCTGTCATTTACCTCAAATTTCACGGAACTTGTGTCTCGGATTCTTGGCTTTTTTCAAGCCATACTTTTTGCTGTGGCTGCTGCCGGGCGAATTTTTAAAAGACATACATAACGAAGTTTTATATTTCTCACGGATCGCTAGCGTGTCACGGTTTCGATCCCAAAGGAGCATATTTTTTTTTAAGGGTGTAAACAAACCCAGCATCACCTACCTTCTTCAGGTGAATTTTTTCTTACTATTTCAGTTGATTTGGGGGTGCACGAAGGGAAGTGCTCTTTTAAACGCAACTCATTGCGTACAATAACAAAAATACTGTAATAAGGCGATTGGCCCTGTTTTGTCTCTCTTCTCGGTGCTTCCAGATTCTTCCACATAATTATCGAAATTACATCGTATTGTCATCGAGAGGTGCCCTCCGCCCCCTGGCAGATACAAGAAGCGATCGGTTTTCTCCTCTTTTCATTTCATTTCATTTCATTAAATTAAAGCGGTCGTGTCTCGTTCTTATTTGATTGCTCTGTGAATGTTTGTTAGCCGAACGGGCTACGGTGCGGTGGCGAGGCGACGAAAACGACGACGGCAGCAACGGCAACGGTGAGGTGACTTTTCCTTTCCCTTCCCTCCTCCTCCTGGGCGAAGTGGCTGTAGGAACGCGTTGTTGCGGTTCGAACCCCGTTTCGCCGTTTCTCGATAATATGTCCATATCCATCCATCATTAATTAATTTTGGTGTATGCGCGCACTATCGAACACTCGAAAAACAGTTCTCCTGGTGTCGTTCTCCGGGTTCGCTTTTATGCTTTTAAATCAGTTCCATCGTGTTGGTGTTTATGCTGCTGCTGGTGCTCCTCTGGGTGTATGCAGCTTTTATGCTACAGGAACGAGGCACAAGCACGGTGCTGCCTGATGAGTTCTTGCTCCGTTCAGTTTGGCGGCGGTGGCTCTGTTTTATTGTGTGTCGTCGTCGTCGACGTCGTTGGGTTGTTGTTTGGGCTGGTTGTGTCTGGTCTGGTTTTGGCCTAGCCTGGGTTTGTCTGTCTGCCTGCTTGTCCGCCTGTCCGCGGCGGTGTTGTACATTTGCTTTTTCTAAATAATAACAGTTCATCGTGTGGTAATCTCGACATGGTCACACTTCGGCTCGCGTCTCAGTGATGTCGATGCGATCTACTTTCAGCAGCGGAACTTCAACTTCATTCTTGCTTTATAGCGAGACGACCAGCGACCGCGCTGTTGTTGTCGTCGACCGGACCCAACCGCGGCGGTTCTGTTATTTTCATTTCTCACACAAAGTGCACACACCGCCGCTCCTCAGGGGGTTCGCTTCTTATTCTGTCGATGTGTCTCCGAAAGATAAAACATAAAACCATGCTGCCGTGCGATGCTGCGGACTCAAATTGAGATGGCCACTGCTGTTGCTGCTGCTGCGGTTGCTTGCTGCTGCTGCTGCTGCTGCTAGCGGCTGGTGCTTCTGCTACCGTGTTACCACCGCTCCCGATTCCATAAAAAGCTGAAAATGAAACAAGACATGCCCTCTCGCACCGTTTTGGTGGTTTCGCTCGAGCTTTTGTCACGTTAACTCCGATGGCGCTTTCCTCTTCGGTGTGTGGAGAATCGCACGGGTTTTCTGAATAAAATTCAATAACTTTCTGCTTACATCGTGGAAAGGGATGGTGAGCTGCCTTCCCGACTCTAGCCTCACACTCGCACTCGCCTTGTCATTTCTCTTTGCGTTTGCCCGGGAGTTGTGGGTGGAGTGTACAGGGGGTTTTAGTTTTTGGCAGGAAGTTGAAAATTGTGGCAAATCCACTGTCAACCAAATTTTTCGATCAAAGGGTGGACGAATTGTAAATTCTGTTATTGCAGGCGGTAAAGCGATGAATGACATTATTGTATTATTTTAGAAATTTTAATAACAAGCATATTAAAAAAGATGTGCTTGTAGTAACATGGTTGCGTGGGAGACTTTTCTTTTGTACCTTGCAAGTAGGATGACGACATTGATCACCTTAAGGGGAAAACCGTTTATAGAGAAAAAGCAAGTAAATTAGTAAAAAAAAATATTGTTGCAACATTTTATTTGATATGGTAAATTGCGTTCTACATCAATTGCCTCAGCCTAAATTTTTCTATACATGGTTTAAAATCAGTAAAAAAAAAAAAAATGCACCCATTTCGAGGGAATCTTCATCGCCATATTCAATTTCAAAGCTTAATCGTAGATTAGAAATCAACACCGAAAATTTCAAAGTACCAATATTCATGAAATTTTTTTGTATTTTGAAATAGAGGAGCTCTATATGATTTTAGCTTTGGGGTGCATTTTTTTTTACAAAAAAGCCCTTTTTCAGAAAAAAAAAATGCTATAATAATAGATACGTCCTGATTCAAGGTCGAAGTTGACGACATGGTCATCAACTCTCGACACATCCAAAATTTAAAAAGAAATTTAAGTTTAAATTATTTACGTATTTATGAATATAATGCATCTGTATTCTATGTTCCGATATAAAAAAAAAAGAACAAGTAATACCAATTTGTTCGGGATTTTTTTTTTCATTTGTTGTCAAGGTAAGGAAAATATCGCTCACGAACGAAAAATATAAAGTTCCCTCCTTTTTTTTCGCCCTCGAACCGAATTTTATTTTGCAACTTGCGAGTTTTATTTTTGAGGAGAATTTTATAAATTCCATTCGCGCACCGGGAACGAATGCAATTGGTTTGGTACTCAAAAAGTTCGTTCGTGAGAACGAGTGAAAATGAGAATTTAATTTTTCTCTCGAGAGCGAAAAAAAACCGAAACGCACGGTTCTTTTTCACTCTTTGAGTTGACTTCATGGCGTATGCGGTAATGGTTAAAAAAACAGCAAATATGGGTCACCGAAAAGTGTTTGATATTTCCAAATATGTTACTTATCATGAAATTTCTAATTCATTGACGTATTGTACAGTGCCACCATGCATTGGCGCAACATCAACACATTTAACGGAACGTCCTGTAAAACAAAAATTAGAAAATCTTTCGTATAATGACAGATTTTCCTTGGACACTAATATTTTACATTATTGGAAAGGAATTTATAGTAAAAATCCTGATTTGGGTCGCTTAGCAAAAGTAGCATAAGCTGTTCCAGTAATCCAAATTTCCGTTTAACGGCATTTAGTGCTCTTTCGACGATTTTAACAAAAATGAGAGCAAAATTGTCGAAAAAAATTATTAAAAATATTTGGATTATAAAACTGAACAGCAATGTACTGAATAAAGTATATATTGAAACTTTATAAAGTCATTAATTTATAATAAATATGAATATAAAAATTGTTGAGTAATTTTTATTTCATGTGGTATAATATTTGATTCGAGAATGATTCTTTTACGAATAATTCGCGAGCGAAAAATATATATTTCAATTCCCTAAAAATAAATTTCGCTCGCGAACGGAGAATTTAAAAAATAAAACTCCTTTTATAAAATTCGCGAGCGAATTCAAAATAAAATTCTTTGCTTATGATTCGCTTCCGAGCGAAATTAATTTTTTCGGTTCTCTTTGTTGTGAACATATAAATAATTATTTTGTCAAGGAGTTAAGTTATCTTTTTTTTTTCTGGGAGTATGTAACACCGAAAACCCCTAGAGTTTAAAGATTTTTCAATATTTAAGAAACATTTCTTAACCTGGCTTGACGATTAATGCAAGTGTCTTGATTGTTTTAATAAACGTACTTCAATAACAAGTCTTATTACACAATATTTTGATCCCTTAACTTAGTAACGGTTCTAGCTAAAAACAAATTAAAGTTCATATTCTAAAACCTCCATATTTTGCTTTAAATAGAGTTTATTTACAGTCATTTCCCCTACTTCACATTGAAAATTTCCCGGATGATAATTATAATTTAACGCTTTGATCATTGCATTTTAAAAAGTATAGTAGTATATCTGAATACAAGCACAATATCAGTATTTGTTTATCAACTATTCGTCAGATGGTGGCCTTATTCTGGAGGGAAAAGTTCTTTGAAATAAACGACTTTTAAGGTTTAAGATATCCGCGGTTTTTATTTTTTTCCGAACAAATGGCGTAATTTTGATTATCTTGTTATCTACTTTTGCAGTAAAATGACAGGTTCACCTGTAAAGTATGTAATGATATGTGCTAGTTGCTTTTAGCAAAGCTGAATCCATTTTTAACCCAGCTGATAATTTGAAATTCAACTTGGGTCGTAGCATTCAATTCTCATGGGTTGAAATTCTGTTTCTGTCTTAGCATAGTAGTTATGATTTTTTACACCATTGAAATAAATGAGAATTATAAATTACTTTACGATTAGCATCTAACGCTTTTAATTATTGTTTAAATCATGAAATATGTATGTATAATCTCGGTATAAACCTAGGGTGCTTTAAACATATGATGACCAAATTTGTTTTGTAATTGAATAATATATTTTGTTTACCAAATTTGTTTTGAAATTGAATAATGTATTTTGTTTAACAGACATTGTTGTCAGATAAAATAATATTACGTTTGGCAAACAAATTGCAACTTCAAGCTGGATTGTATTTTTTGCTGTTGATGCAAGTTTAATGCTGATGCTATTTATACAAGGTGTTTCATAAATTATCTGCATATTTTTTACCAAAGATGGTTTCTCATTTCATTACCGTATTCCATCAGGCCAATAAGAGAAAACTTGTCTCATGCTTGGCTTTTGATTACGTAATGAATTGTACCCCCCTTTTTTTTAGAATCCTTTGGGTTCAAGCTGCAAGTAATATTGTTATAAAAATATGTGTACATTTTCAGTGTACCTTCAGGGTACGTTTTGGGTTATCGCTACGCCAATTTGAAAAATATGCTTTTGAGAGAAACGCTTTTAATTTCTAGATAGAGAGTTGCGTTCATAGGAATAGCTAAGACATGTAAAGCTGTGTGAATGATTGGAAAACTTTTCGCCCTAGATAACACTTGGGGCGAGCTCTTAATGAATGCAAAATATTAGATAAAAAGAGAGATCGAATAAAGGCGCTGTGGTTGCGCCATCTTATTGAGTTTAATGGACATGTTCTTGGTCTTTTTATTTTAATCCCCTGTGTAATCGCAGCGACTAACGTTTTACTGAGCATGTGAAACTGAGAATTGTGAACGCATCTTGAAGTTGAATTAGCAAATTTGTCTTATATCCGAATCTGTATTCATAATCAAAATACCAATCAAATATTGTATCGTAATCAGAAATAGAAACTCTTTATTGCAATTTGAAATGAACGGAACTCTGAAAAAGATTTTATGGACCATCATCATGCAACGAAGATTTAATGAACATCCATTAATCCTATAACATTCCATTTGTGAATGCGCAAACTCTTCTTTAAATGCAATCAAAGATATAATCAGCATGCGGTATGCAAAGCTGTAATTAAATACTAATGTTGAAGTAGGAAGTTCTAACTTCAACTGAGCAATTTGTTAAGGTAGAATGATCAGTCAGATTTGTTTTTTTTATCTCCTTTTAGTTAACAAACTTGAATTAAAACTAGTTTACATTAACAGAGTAAACGTCTCAGTAAATACGCCTAGTAATAAATAGCTTACTCACGTAAAAACCATATGTATTAAAACAAATCATTACCAAGATTAACTATAGCAAAGGTTTATGTTCTTACCTTTTATGAATCCATGGTTAGTAATGGGGCCCTATCTTGAATCCGTTCAAATCCTGTTCGAAAAGATCTTACAATACTCTTTGATTAATTCTTTAATATAAGTTCCTAAAATTCTCGAAAATTAATTTTAATAAATGATTGCACGGAAAAAAAGAAAAACTGTCTGCTAACATATTGTTTCTCCATATTGTCGTTTACTTTTTACATTTTAAAACTGGCAATTTTTTTTGGATTAAAATCAGAGAGGAGTCATTAGTTATACAAACGTATTTTATATGTTCCTACCTTAACCTTTTTTAAGACTATTATATTTTAAAATTAAAGCATTGATTGTTTAACATTCCATATTACTAATTGTTTGTTGTAACAAGTACGAATACTATTACTATTTTGGATTTTATCGCAGTAGATATCTGCAGGGCAGTTCTGCATTTCATTTCTGTAACTTGTATTGGGAAAATTCTCTATTTGATGACGTAAACAAATGGAATATCTACACTGAGTTGAATTGATTTGTTTCATGCATGTACACTAGTTGAAACACGAGATGGGTTGAGAATGTAAAATCAGTTATAGAGAATGAATGAATTTCGAATTGTAGTGGAATCGAAACAACTAAGCAAAAGGGCGGTTTTGAGCATGTGGGAAGGGTTTGATTTCGCAGTCTGTTTAATCTCGGAGAAGAACTTTGTTTAATAATTCAAAATTGTTTAAAAAGGTATAAAAATTGTTCTGATATTTTGTATTTCTTTTAATATATGTACTTATATTAATATTTACATATACGTATGTAAGCAATTTCAGAAACTACACCATTAAGAAAATAAGAAAGAAGAGAACGCGTTCATAATTGGTTGTCTTTCATACAAAAGATAAGCGACTAAAATAAAAAAAAAAACTTGAACGAGGTTTATACTAATTAAAGTAGTTCCAATGAGTTTATCTTAAGTGAAAACTGAGTTTTTTTTTAGGTGCAAAAGACAATAACCTTTTAAACTATCTGTGTACTTTCTATGCAACTATATGCTATTTAATGTAAAGATTCGTACTCGTTAGATGCTTCTTAATAAGTCACTTAATGCTTCAATTCGTCATCTTGGGCAACTTCATTTTGTAATCCCCCTGTAAAGGAAATTGTTAAAGCGGGGTCATTAAACCGGAATTTAATATGTTGTGGTATTATGTTTTATTGAAGTAAAGCGGCCAGCGGACTGGAGAACGGGGAGGAAATGCAAAGGATTTTGTAGAAGATTCGGAAAAGGAAATGAAGACCTTTGGAGTAAGAATATTGAAGGAGTCTCGTGACTTAAAATGCGCTTGATAGAAACAAAGCGAGTGAAACAGCTTTAAAATTGAATATATTATCAGAATATAAATGGAACACCGAGTGAAAAGCTCGGAGTATTTGCATGAAGAAATCTAGAAATTACGACGCAATAATGAAGTGAAAAGAAATAGTTTGTCGAGCGAAAAGTTCAACAACCTTAAAAATTAGAAATAAAGCGATATTGCAAAACAGCACTCTTGCCTAAAAAAGATAAAGTACAGTTTCCACTGGTGTGTAATTGTTTTCGCTCATTTTCGCCACACGTTGGGTCTGTTGAAACCGTGTGATGTAGCTTCGATGTGGCAGCGATTTGAGCCCAACATTTTTACGTTTAACTGACAATAAATTAGAGAAGAAATTGCAAAATGATTAGTAGAGTATTCGCCAAGGGGGATGAGGCGGGGGTTGCGGGGGACAGACATTCGTCGCGGCGCACGGAGATTTTCATGATGGCCGAGACATACGGAACGAAATGAGTACGTCCATCGATTCAAATGGCCCGAGACAAATCACGATTTCTTTTGAGTCGGTCATTTTGTGCGAGTGTTTTCTGCTCGCCGCTGGATAATGACGTTGGCAAAAATTATTATGAAAACGACAATGGGGGCCTAAGTGGACAAAAAAAAAAAAAATCGCGATATCTATTTGTAGAAATGAGAAATGCAAGCGCGCTCCCTGCACTTTGAAATGCGAGAGCTTTTCGCGGCGTTGGAAAAATATCGGCGAGTCTCGGACGAGTTCAAGTATTTGTACATGAGCAAAGTAGGACAGATATCAGCGGCAAAAATTAACCACACCAGCGAAAAATGTTAATTATTTCTTGAAGCAGAAATGGAAATAGGCCTTTGAACAATGGAAAGCGTCGGTACGAGAGCGAGACGGCTTCTGTCGGAGCAGAAGTCGAAGTCGAAGTCAAAGGGAGCACTGCTTGGCCTTATGAGGAAATTAAAGAATAATGGGAGAAAATCCATAAAGCGATGCGGATGAGATTGATGATTGTATTAGTTGTAGAATCGCTAAACTTAGCTGCTCAATTTTTTTTATTGTTTGGTCACCTTTATCTCTTGTGTCGTACTGTACGTCTGTGCTGCATAAATTGACTATCGGGTTCGGTTGTTTGGTGTGCGCATATCTAATGGAATGGCCACTGTTAGGCGGTACAACTGGGTGCCATTGCCTTGCTTTTGGAGGCTCGCTCGCTTTCGACTGTACAGAGCTAAATGTGTCTGTCCTACCTAAGCTTGTCCTATCTCGTCCATGGCGAAAAGAGATTTTGTGTGTGATTCGTGCAATTGGAAATGTTGGGCCTGGTTTTAATTTGCACCACTTACCCATCGCCGCCGCCATTGCTCCGGTCCGATCCGGTCCGCTCCGCGCTCCTCATAGGCATTGCCTTGGGTCGCCTTCTTCGACATAATGCTGGTGCCGTTGCCGTTGCAAGTACAGACACTGAGATACTTACCTGGCGCGGACACCGCATACTATAGAATCTGAATCTAGATAGATGGCGCGAGCGGCATACCCACTTCACTTGCGCCACCTATAGTCGTCTATACCAGCTGAACCGAGCCAGAGTTATCTGGCTGTCGGCGACTGCTGTGTTCGTCGATCGCTCTCGGGGGCTTTTTGGGCTTTATTTGTGTTGTTTGCTGAATTACGAGCGAAATTAGTGCTAAAATTTTACTGATTTGGATTTGAAATAACTTTCGGGGAACTCATCGATGATTGTTGTTTACACATATGAAGGGTATAATCATAATCACTTGTTTCACACATCCCGACCTACTTGCCGAAATGAATGGAAAAACTCGTGTTGGTGCGCTTCCCAGCGCTTTTCTGTCCAGTCAATATTATTACCAGTTTGAATTATTCGTCATAAAATTAATTGTTTATGTAGATAAGGCCTTCAATATGTGGCGAAATTAAATTCACTCCTTTTATTCGTACTCATACTATTTCACACATCTTCATGAATATTTTAATATGAGGGAGGGGCACATTTTCAATACCACTTAACATATCAATTTGGGGCTAACAATTGTTTTTTTTAACGCGTGACTTGAGCTTATTCGTGGGTAACGTGGTAACACATTTAAAGGAAAAGTAAGAGATACTCTTCCCTAATTAAGACTGTTTGCCACTATAAATTTCTTATTTCTAAAATAAACGGTTTCTGTGATCGCCACCAAAGTCAATATATAAATATTTGTAATGTCTATAGTTTTAAATGTTTTGTAGATCTTCAAGTAAAACAAAACGATTTTGTAATTTCACGAGTTGTTTGGGGATAGTTTCAATTAAAAGGGAGCAAGGTCAATTTAACAAATATTAGGTAAACTATTAAAAAAATTGAAACAAATTGGTTTTCTTTCAACCGAATTATATTGAGATATGTGTATTTGGACAGTAATATATCACACAAATTAGTTGGTAACTCTTAAACTCTAAAAAACTTGCATAATTCATTACTAAATAGGATTTTTGGAGTAATAAATCAAAATGGAGGATGTACTAATTATTAACTTGTAGAAATAAGAAGAGAAGAATAATTCTCATTCATATTAAATAAAGTTTTATTTGGCGAGGCTATTCATGTGTCGCATGTGCAATCAGCTATTTCTACATTTTCAGGAATTATATCTATGTAACTGTAAAGTCGAAGGAAAAAAAAATGTTGCACGTTTCCTAGGAAGTGCATAGCCTACCTTTTAAACAACAATGAACAATCGGAGGGATGTTTAGTTATATTTCAGATAGGGACAAAATTAGAGCGAGGCTATTCAGGTGTAAAGTATATAATGGGCCTTTTTCCGGTTGTCGACTCACTTGCGTGACAATACTCCCTGTTGTTGTCACCTCACTTCGCATTAGGTATTCCTTTTTGCCGTGTGATGTGAGGAGCAAATGAAGTGACACATATCGATATAGAAGCCACTTAGAGTGACAACGAGAATACCGAATCCGCAGACTCACGTCACATGGCATATAAGTTGACAGCCGGAATAAGGCCCAATATCAATTACCGAGGTTGTTGAGCTATCTCTAATGTACTCGATGTATATAAGTTTGATGTGTAAATAAGTTCATAAGTGTATCTATCTTCCCAAAACAAGGGTCTTTTAAAGCAGAACACAATTTGTATTCAGTGGCAATCGAATACTAACCAGGAACATAATTTTTTGAACAAAAATTGCTTTCCATTACATCATTATTCCGAAGTCGCAGGGATAATCCGAAGACCCTGTCTTTAATAGTGACAAAATCTAAACGTAAAAACGAAAAGTATATTCTCACGTGATGTTCGCACAGTGACCGCAGGCCGTCCGTCCTCTTGAATTTTCTGTAGTATCCGAAGTTCGTTTCCGACTCCAGTCGCGTGTCAGACAAAAATACTCCTCAAGACAAGTCGGACCAAGCCGAATCAGCTGTGAGCTGTGAGCCCGAGCAGCGGCAGCCAGCAGGCAGCAAGAAGCGCTGTTCTCAGCGACCGCCGTCATCGACGTCGACGTCGTCGTCGTCGTTGTCGTTTTCTTGCTAAAGCACATGTACACCAAACAAGTTTCGAATGGGCTGGTGGCCCGTGTGGCTCCGGCCGCGCTGTCTGTTTATACTTTTATGATAAGGCTTACGGTCACGGCTATACTCAGCGGGGTGGTGGTGTGCCGCTTGTATACATAAATAGGAACCAGAGCAGGCCGGCTGACTGAAGCTACTCCAGGTTTTGAGAAGCAGCCAGCAACACAAACTTATTGCTTGTTGTTGATGATGATGACGCTGATGAAATGAAGATGAACGTACGGCGCTTGTACTGTGGTACCTTGTGTTGTGTATTTTGATGTTTTTTTTACACGTGTTACTTAATATACAAAATGTAACTTCAACCACAATATAAATATTTCTTGATGGTTCTTAGGATAAGAAAACTATTTTTAAATTGTCTTATCTGATACTGTATTCAATGGCTTTGCTAATTTATTTTTTCTATTATCAATGACTTCTTAATCCACACTGATTCTGCTCTACAAACAGCAAACAAATTCTTGTAGTCTAAGGACACTTTACAGATCATTTGAACTCATGAGTCATACTCGCGCATTACTATTATAATGCATATTACTTTAATATACATTCGTGTTGCTCAATCACTGATATTGAATTTTTCTGTTATCGAAATCATTAATTTTTGGAATCTTTTTATAGGAATGGTATATCTACTGTCAACAATTTTTTTGCCATACCACCGCTAAAAGTGCGAATTTTCTACATTTTTTGCAGAAGCAAAATGGCCTTTTGTTTTACTTTGGGAATCGAGTAAAACAGGCATTTCGCTCTCTTAAATCAGAAAGAAAATTCGAACTTTCGTCGGTAGAGTACGGTAAAAATAAGTGTGTTTACCTCGGAAACGAAATAGGATACCTTCACCCGGTTGCAAATGTCCTATTTTGTTTCCTCGGTGAAACATATACTGTTTTAGAAATTTCTTCAATTGCAGAGATTTTGACTTTTTAAATTTGTAAAATATCACCCTACAATGTTATGCAATATGGATCAGGAATTGATTCTGATCTGAGCGTTCCTGTAAAAATTTATATATAGTATATGTACTTTGAGAATTTTTTTGGAACATTGCAAAGTTCCGGTAGTTTTTAATTTTCTGAAACTATAGGTACTTGTTCTAGGTTCGATAGAGGAGAAAAATTAATGCAGGCCTAAAATAATCATCACAGTGTCCTTTTCCATTGATTACCTCCCCACTGTTCAAATTAAAAAATGCTTCGGAAACTTACTGCTCCCAAAGAATTAGAGTGGTCCTAAACAAATTATGTAGATGCACTTGAATTTTTGAAGTTCTTTGGAATTTTAAGGAATTGAATAAAGGTTATATGAAATTTACATTACGTATTTATTATTGAGTTTCATCTGATATAACATCTAATTTAAAAACTTAATATTTGGTTGTTGTGCTTTTACCTTTAATTACTTCTTTTATTCTCTCTGGTAAACTTATAAAACAATTTTTGATAATTTTCTTACCTTCACCATCGTTATTCCATATCTATAAATAAACTATATTATTTTTAAAATTGTGGACTGTATTTCACCTCAGTATATTTTACATTTTAAGACGCTCCTGTATGGGAACGCCTTTATAGAAAGGGCCAATAATAATTTTCCCGGCCAAGGAAGAACATTAAGAGAAATGAAAATATTATTAGCAAATCTTGCGATGCGGCATAGAGGGTAGTCTTGCATAAATGTGTGGGAAGACTTTCAGGAAGCCAAAGAGTTGTTATAAGGAAGAAGGACTGTTTTCAGGACAGTGTTTGTATTGCCAGGGTCTTCTCCAATAATGCAACTCCAAATCATTTTTGCCGGCGGATATTTTACTGTTCTTATTCTTTTTTTAATACATTCATTGCCGCCTTCTAACAAAATGAGCTGTTTCCGTAACAGGCGACATTCCTCAGTAAAGATGATCCCATTGCAGAAATTGCATCGCAATTACATACATATACATACATATATCGGTAAGAAATAATCGATTAACATGAGAGATGATCAATTCGAATACAGCCCAGCAATTTTTAAATTTCCTTGTAATAGTGAAATTGGTGGGCGTGCTACTGAGAAAACGGAGTTTTCTGATCCCACATTAATGTTTTTATCTATGTATTTTAGAAAAGTATTGACATAAAACTTCGTGATGATCGGGACACTAGAATCGATTTGTATATAAAGCAGTATTATTTTGTAACTTAAAATTATTGATTATATATAAATTAAGAATTCGGGGATAATTGTAAATATTGGATCCGTGGTTAATTAGTATATATAATATAAGAAAAAACAGACAAGAAATATCGCGTCGCCAACAACCGGAGCCTTAAGGAATGTGCAAAGTGCTAAGTTGCGAGAGAAATTCAGAGTGTTTTCTATATATTTCAAAGGGGATGGAAAATCAATAGTTTTTAAGCTTTTGGTGCGCTTCTCCATGAAAAAAAATGTTGAATGAAAAGGGATAATCTTTTCTATTCCTGGTAAAAGAGGAAGTAAGAAAAAAAGTCGTGCATGCACAAAAGTAGAAAAAAATTTTAGTGTACAACAAAATATGACGAAATATATGAAAATTCAACCCAATTGAGAATTGGAGGACTTAAAAAAAGGCTTTCAGGCGGCATTTGTCGTGTATTGATTTTATTTCCAAGTCTCATATTAAGTAATGCGAGGGGTAAATAACTCTGTAGGTAAAGACAACAACGAAACTGAAATAAATGTATAAAAGCCACTGGGAGCAGTGAGCTTGCCAGATGATGTTGAGCAGTGTTTGTTGGTTTTGTATTGATTTTTAATTAATTCCATTTTACCCTTAAAATGTATACGGAATTGTTTTGATCGTCATGGGAATTAAGCCTTTAGTATTTGTTGGTATTGCTGAAATGCCAAGAAGATGCCACCATCATTCGCAAATTTTTAGGGGGCAATGCTGTACGTTCTATGTCGATTTGAAATTTCATAAGCGTATAGCTTTTCCCCTTAAACGTTGCGAAATTTCTTCACCTTTTCAACGTAAGTATGATGAATGTTCAAGATGACGTCATTTCAGTTGGCTGTAACTTTAACTTAGAATGTGGGGTATTGGTCAACATTTCCATTTTGCTTAACATTGAATCAGACATACGATTTTTTTTAATCTTCCAGTTTTTATGTAAATCTATAGCTATTAAACCAGGAGATGTACTGTAATTTAAAATACTTATTCCAAGCTATGATATCAAAGGTTTTATTAAACAAATATTTTTTATTTGCGGCATTATTAGTTACACAGATAAAGAAAGATTATAAAGTTTTTCGATTTATTATTAGTTCTTTTACTTTACAAAGAATTTTTTTTTTTGGTCAGGACTCTTTTCGGGCGTCCTCAGAACAAATTACCAAAGTTTCATCACTATGGGATGAATGGTTTAGGAATGCATAAAAGACGAACAAACAAACATTCATTTTTATATATGTATATGTGTTGATGAGTAGGCAATTAAGGAACAACATGAAAAAATAAACTTTTTACGTCATAAAAGGAGTGTGATGTAGCGTTACGGTATGTGAAAAACTAACCGGAATTTAAACATAATTCTAACGAATTATTAATTAATTCAGTGTTTAGTTAAGTAACTTTGATTTTTAATCACCTTCTGACATCTGTGAGATGTGTATGTGTATCAATTTGTACATTCCAAACTTATCTTTAAAATAATAAATTGCGTTGTTTTGAAATCACCAACAAATAATGGATTGAGTTTTAAATCGTGTTTTGAATCCTTGTTGAGTTGGCACTCTGCGTCCTGAGAGAAAGGTAGTATAATTGTTTTTTGTTGAATCCATTTGGAAATCATAAAAAGGTCTCCCATCCAATTAAATAATAAGAATTCGAAAATTGTAGTTAGAAGTTCTAGTTTTTGGTTTTTAATAGTTTTTCTTCTTTTTCTTTTTCTATTTAAAAACTTCTACTCTTGTGGGTTTTCTGTTAAGCAGCGGTAATACGTATTCTTATAAAAATTAGTAAATGGTGGTTATAATACATTTACATTCATAACAGTGGATATTCTCAACCTTAAATAAAATAAAATCTGGTACTCTTAGCAAGATATTTAAAAAGCTTTTTAAAATCTAGTCGAGGTGCGGAAGTGCTCAACTTTGGTAGACATTAGTAGAATTCCTTGTGTTTAAACCTTTTTTGATTTGAAATGTATTTCCCAAAATTATTAGTGGTTTCGGAATTTTAATTACTTATCATCTTGTGGTAAGATGGAATTATGTAAATACATATAAGTAACAAATGGACGATAAACAAGTTCCTGACTTGCTTATGCATCTTTGAAATGCTCTTATTGCTTTCCTTACAAAAAGTAAAGAATTAAAAGTTGAATGCTGAGCTTTTGCTAGAAATTCAAAGGGTTCACAAACAATTTGTAGTGATAAGCTCCTAAAGGAGTATTTATCATTAATAGCTTGTTTGCAAGTTTAGATCTTCTTTAAAAAGATCATGGGAACAAAGATAAATCAAATTCAATTGAAATTATACGATTATACTATACACATATGGGACACTTGCCATCTTTCCTGACTCTAAAGTCAAGTTTTGACCGATCGGACTGGTAGTAAATATGTCACAAGACCCAAAAAAAAAAAAAAAAATTGGTTTCTGCTCTCATGCCAAAATCTTTAAAAAATGTACTTCGTTCATATTATAGTATGAAATATAAATATTGTTCATTTATTAAGAGTTTAATTCCAAAGTTAACTATTAAAATTTTGCTAAACATTAGAGTGAAAATATTTTAATGCTCGTTTCTTTTCTTTCCAGAAAATGTCTCCCTCTTCTTTCTTGGCTCAAAGCGGATAATATTGAAACGAAAATCTGAAACAATGTGCAATATGATTTTATTTATAACATTTTATTACAGTATGATATTCAGATTCTCTTTGCTTCAGATTTTCGCGTCTTACTAAGTGCTCTTCTCGTTTTCCAGTGTTTTGGAAATGCCGAACAATGATTTCAATTTAAAAATGAGGACTATTTAGCTCAGTGAAGAAATTATTTTTTTTACATGAAATTTAAAAACACCCTCTTTCGGCGGAACAACATACAAGATATATGAACATTTATGAGCAAAGTAAATGTGAGGACGCGAGAAAGAATTACCGTTTAACTTTAGAAGCTGGAACTCTGATGGATGGAAATGCACAAAATATGTTCCACGGAAATCATCAAGGGTAAGAATAATATATTTTAAAATTTAGCTACTTGAAATTAAATGAATTTAAATACGCAGAGATGCTTATTACCGATATGATGCTGCCGCTGCAGCTGCGGCTACTCCAAGAGCCATGGGACCTCCCGGTGGATATCCCAGGCACAGACCCCCACATCCGTTACAACAGCAACCACAATATCCATCGTACCAGCCTGCGGCGGAAAACCTTTATGCAATGGGCACCGATCAACACACTGGAATGGGAATGGGTGACTTAGGTGGATGGGGTGGGGGTCCAACGCCTGGCCAAGCTGGGGCTTATCCTGGACCCGGCATGGGAGCTTATGGACATCCGCAGACATCTCCTTCACCACAAAGACAAGCACAGAGTCAAGCAGGGTAAGGCTCCCAAATGTAAAACCATAGTTTTTCGAATTATTTTTATTAATTCTCCAGGTATAGGCAACATATAAGTGCATATCCGCAGCAAGATCAGCAAAAGTTGTCTTTTACAACTCAACAAACAATGATGGGAGGAATGATGCAGCAACCGGGGTATGTGGGTCTCAATCAACAGCAAACGCAGCAGCAGAGAATACCGCAGCACTATCCGCAAGCAGCTACTCACCCTATGTACCCTGGTGCGCCTCAAGCCCAGACAACAGCACAGCCTTATGGGCCTTATGGTGCGACAAGTATGCAACATCAGCCTGGAAGACCGCCCCAGCATGTTGCATACAGTCATGCGACATTAGATCAGGCTAGGTAAGTTATAAAAAATTCTCTTGAGTTTATTGGTTAGAAAATAGTTAATTTTTGAGAATAATATTTTGAATTGACGTAATTATCTAGTTTTAGATGTTATTAATACAATTTTAGTCTTAAGTATGCAATTATAATTATTTTATTCTTTACACAAAAAAAAAAAATATCGGTGAAAACGCGTTCAGAATTTCGGTGTCTTCTGCGCATCAGAACGCAACGTTTTTATTTAAATGGTCAAGATGCATAAAATATTCGACAGCAAATACGATTCTCTCAAATGTTTATTTGTTTGAAAATAAATTGGAATTATTAAAAAGCAGAAGTTTGCCATTGTTTTAACAGAAGTAATGCATACAAGAAAATTATAAGAAAATTTGGTTTTGCTATAAAATTTGAAATGTGTTTAAAAATTAAATAAAAATTTTAAACTGTTGCAGTTATGGGCAACATGTGCCAAGTTCAACAGCGCCCGGACATCACTTAGGAAATCAGCAGCAACCACCGCAATTAGGCCACCCACCACAAACTCAACAGAGTCATATTGGACAACCGTCGCAAAATCACATGCCAGTGCCGGGCCAAACACAACCACAACCCCTACATCCTAGTCAAGTTGTACATCCATCACAACAACCTACGCATCCCTCGACGAATCAGTCCTCATTGCCCGGCCTGCCACCAAACATCCAGAGTGGCCCGACAGTATCCCAGCAACAATCGCAAACACAATCTTCGACTCCGCAACCTCAGAATATGTTGAGCACTCAACATTTGCATGCTCCAGGTCCAGGGCCGCAGAATCACTCAGGGCTGTTGCATCCAAATCCCTCTGTTGTGACGAGCCAACATCAAACAACGGGGGGACACTCAATTCCACACAGTATCGTTTCGGGCTACAGTGTTCAGCACCAGAGTCAGCAACAGCAATCGCCTTATATGTCAACGGCTAAACCGCAACCTACCACGCAATTAAGTAGTAGTCCTCAGTACCGAGCACCTTTTCCTCAATTATCTCCACAAATGTCTCCAAGACCACCACAGATGTCCCCGCATCCACAAATGTCACCAAGACCTGTAATGTCCCCCGCGAAACCGCAACCCCAAGCAGGACAAATGCAGTCAAATCCTCCAAACACACCTTCGCCTCATCACCCTTCAGGGCTGTCTGGGATGACAAGCCCGCGGCCTCCTCAACAGCAGCCGCAACCGATTCAACCGCCATCAAAAAGTTCATCAAACGTTCCGCCTGGTCCAGTGAACACACTTCAGGCGTTAGAGCAAATGGTGATGCCTTCACAAAATTCAATGAGTGGACCTGGAGGAGGATTGGATTATCCGCAATATAGGCAGCAGCCTATTCCCACAAGTAATGCGATGTCCCCAATGGGCCCGCGTATGCCAATGTCGCCACAACACCATCAACAATGGACACCTTTGATGAATATGCAGCCGCCAACCAATTCGGCTTTGAGTAGCTTAACAGCCCAATCTCCTCAGCAACATTTATACGCACAATCCTTAAGCCACCAGTCTCCTCAAATACCACCTCCGCAACCACAGCCTCCGCCGCAGAGCCAGCAAATAACCCCACCGCAAATCAGTGAGCAACTTCAGCACTCAATAAGCGATATCACGGGGCACCAACCTCAACCAGTTCCGGTCTCACAGGCCTTGCCACCAACTTCAACACCAGGCCAATCAACGCCGCCCCATCCACATCTTACAACATTGCAGACAAGCAATACCCTGCAGCCTATTTCACATGACAGCGATAGCCCCATAAGTGACACCCATCTCATGTCACCTGTTAAGTCGAATAACTCGAATTCAATGCAAGAACAACAGCAATCACAGCATCAGCAACAACAACAGCAACAACAGCAGCAGCAACAGCAACAACATCATCAACAACAGCAGCAACAATCCCAGCAGCAGTCTCAACAGCAACAACAGCCCACAAGTCTTATAGACTCTTTCTTGAACGTAATGGAGTCGTCGTCCCCGCAGCTGAAAACTCTAGAATCAAACTCTAACGATTCCTCTCACTTAGTAAATAACGACACAAATAGTAGTAATAGTATTGTAAATAATCAGCCCTCATCGGTTAGCGCGCACGACAGTAATTCCAATCCCCTAAATCAGAGTTTGTTTACTGTGCCTGTAGATACAAATACAAATTCTTCCCATGTAGACTATGAAAATTCAAATCATGCGCCCCTCCCGCTGCAGCCCACTGCTCTGGAGGAAGATAATGCTAAAGAAGAGGCTCCGAAAGATAGTTATCAAGAAGAATTGGATAGTCCCGAGAATTCCCAAGATATGACTGAGTTGCATCAAATGCAGCCTCCACAGTTACAATCTCCAACATCGACAGAAAATAACTCCAGTCAACCAGGAGATCTTCAATCAAGTGACACTTTCGTTTCTGAGAAGATTCAAGAGGACACCAGAGATATGCTGGAATTGCATCCAACGGTGCAGCAGCAGCCGCAGCAACAACAACAGCCATCTCTTATTCAGCCTTTAGATATTCAGCCGATCGAGGAGAAAATGCCTCTTGAAGTTTCACAGGCATCAGTTACAAATCAAGTACCACCAGCGTCTCAAACGCCGGTGCAACCACCTCCTTCTACTCTGTCTCCGCAAACGCAACCACAGGCAATTCAGCAACAGAGTTTGCAGCCTGTTCCAACGATGCCAACGCAAACAACATTATTAGGACCCAATATTATGACCCAGGCTCCAGGAATACACACGATTCCTCCGCCGCATCATGGACTTCCACCTGGAATTACGCAACTGCCCAATCCGCCTCAAGTATACGACCCTCAACAACAAATGCTATTAGGACCAGTTCATCCTGGAATTCAAGCTCCTGGAATGCCAGGCATAGCTCCTCTCATACCACCAACAATAATGACTCCTCATGGTATAGCGCCATATCCTCCAGGACCAATTTCGCACCATCAAGAAAGAGCCGCTTTACAGCAGCAGTTACAAGAGCTGTATTGCATGCCACATTCACCTGAGCAGCAAGAAAAGATCATGCGTCTCCAAGAGAGGTTGAATATGCTGCAACAGCATGAGAACAATGACCAGTGTAACGGAGGTGCCCAGTGCATTCTACAGAGTCCGCTTTATAGCAGTGCTCAAATGATAGAAAGTCCTCAAGTTTCAAGTACAACGGGACGTGGCCGAAGCAAGGGCGCTTCTAAGCCAAGAAAGCCTCGACAGAAGAAGGCAGATAAGACGATTACTGAGGCTAACACTGAGCCGACCGACGTTAATCCGGCTTTAACATCCGCTCTTCCGGTGTCTGAAGATTGCGTGACACAGGGAGCTGGCGACAACTCTGTAGTGGGTATAATGGAATATAGCGAGTTGGGCGACCTATCGCAGGACAATTCTTCCAGCGAACTTCTTGATACGTCAACTGATGGAAAGAAGCCAAAGAAACCAAGGAAGCCAAGAGCGCCGAAGGACCCTAATAAATCTCCGAAGGAGAAGGTTCCCAAAGAAAAGAAGGAGAAGAAACCCAAAGAGCCAAAGGATCCCAATGATCCGGAAAAGCCGAAGAAGAAACGAGGAAAGAAAACAGATGCCAAGGAGGGTGAGTCTCCTCCAGTCGATGTATCAATTCTTAACACCACGAGTGAAGTAAAAGATGAAGGAATGGTTGAAAACACTTCTCTGTTGCCAGGCACAGAGTCACCTTCATCGCTGCCAACTGCTGATATTTTGGAGGGAAGCAGAGCCAGCCCAGCTGAGGAGCCCCGCTCCACCCTTAATGATGAAAATCCTGATTTTGATGACATTCCCGTTTCAAAAATTCCAAATAAGGTGGGTGCCTCCTCCGAGGAGCTTCCTAAAAAAGAAGAAAATGAAAATGAAACATCCCAGGAAGGTTCTACTGAAGCGGTTCCCGAAGGCAGCTCGTCAAAAAAGAAAAAGAAATCATCAAGTTCAAGCAAAAAGCGACCTTCCTTCGGCAAACCCAGCAAAAAGAGGAAAAATCGTGGACGAATTGTTCCCGAGTCGGATGGAGAGGCTGATGATATGGTTTCAACACCCCCACCATCACCACCTCCAGATTCAGAATTGGACAGTTCAAAACGGCGATCGGCCAGAAACACACAAAGGAAGAAATATATTGATGATGTTATGTTGCGTTTTTCGGACGACGAAAGTGGTTTGATCACATCGTCACCTTCTAAGAAGGAAAAGAAACCGCCTAATTCAGCGACGAGCAGCGATGTCGAAAAGACTGAAAATAGTGCGACTAATGATGGAGAGAAAACATCTGCTGAGAGTATTGAAGAACCCGTGGAGAAGGAAAAAGTCGAAGAAACTAATAAACCTAATTACGTATATGTTAATACAAGTGACGAGGATTCTATGGTGGTGCAGTATGTTCTAGCTGTACGAATTGGAAAAAGAGAACTCAAGCCAGATCCTCCTCCAGAAGAAAAAATACCAGAAAAATTACCCGCTCCCGAAGAGCAACCGCCTGCTGAAGTTAAAGAAGAAGCCGCCTCTGAAGATGTCGTGCCACCAGAAAGCACTCCTGAGGATGAAGAAGAAAAGCCGGAGACCAAGCAAGAAAGTATTGTCGATGAAGTCGAAGAAAAGAAGGAGGAGACCGAAAGTGAAAGCACTGAAACAGAAAAGGAGGAAGACAAGGAAAAAGACGAAGAAGAAACCATAGAAAAAATGGAAGTTGACGACGAACAACTGCCAGCTCCCAAGGAAGATGAAGTTAAAGTTGAGAAGCCTGAAGCCGATTCGGCACCAGTAGCAGAAATAAAAAAGAAAGAAGTGAAAAGTAGTGATGTTGAAAAACCCGAAAATAAGCAACCAGCATTCGTAGAGATCGAAGAATACCTTGTTAAGTATCGAAATTTCTCCTATTTACACTGCGAGTGGCGTACTGAAGAGGAACTTTTCAAGGGTGATCGAAGAATAGCTTCCAAGATAAAAAGGTTTCAAATGAAGCAAACACAGCAAATGAATATCTTTGATAACATTGAAGAGGAACCTTTTAATCCAGACTTCGTTGAAGTGGATCGTGTGCTCGATGTATCAGAGCATGTTGACGCTACAACTGGAGAAACATCTAAGCACTATCTAGTGAAATGGAAGAGCTTGGCGTATGAAGATTGTACGTGGGAGTTGGAAGAAGATGTTGACGAAGTTAAAATTGAGCAGTGTCACAAGTTTAATAAACTGCCACCAAGATCAGAGTGGAAGCCCAAGAAACGGCCATCTGCTGAACTTTGGAAAAAGCTAGATGAAACTCCTGTATATAAAAATAATAATACTCTGCGGCCCTACCAGTTAGAAGGATTAAATTGGTTAAAGTTTTCGTGGTACAATGGACATAACTGTATTCTTGCAGATGAGATGGGTCTGGGAAAAACGATTCAGAGCTTAACTTTCGTGCACTCTGTCTGGGAGTATGGTATCCGGGGACCTTTTCTAGTTATAGCTCCACTATCCACTATACCTAACTGGCAACGTGAGTTTGAAAGTTGGACTGATATGAATGTTATTGTATATCACGGCTCTGTGACTAGCAAGCAAATGCTGCAAGAATACGAATTTTATTACAAAAATGAAAGCGGTAAAGTCATAAAAGATTTCACTAAGTTTAATGTCCTAATCACAACATTTGAAATGATTGTGACGGACTATCAAGACTTGCGAAATTTCAACTGGAGAGTTTGCGTAATTGACGAAGCACATCGTTTAAAAAATAGAAATTGTAAACTGCTTGAAGGATTGAGACAATTAAATCTCGAACATAGAGTTCTGCTGTCCGGCACACCCCTACAAAACAACGTTAATGAGCTCTTTTCTTTGCTTAACTTCCTGGAACCCACTCAGTTTTCTTGTGCGGAAACCTTCCTTAACGAATTTGGAAGTCTGAAGACAGAAAGTGAGGTGCAGAAACTGCAAGCTCTTTTAAAGCCAATGATGCTCCGACGATTAAAGGATGATGTAGAGAAATCACTTGCTCCAAAAGAAGAAACAATTGTAGAGGTAGAATTGACCAATATTCAAAAGAAATACTATCGTGGTATTCTTGAGCAAAATTTTTCATTCTTAAAGAAAGGAACAACGTCTGCAAATATACCGAACCTTATGAACACTATGATGGAACTTCGAAAATGCTGCATTCATCCGTATCTGCTCAATGGTGCAGAAGATCAAATCCAATACGATTATAGAATATCTCACGGTGAGGATCAAGATGCCTACTACAAGAATTTAATTAACTCTGCCGGAAAAATGGTTCTTATTGACAAATTGCTACCAAAACTTAAGGCAAATGGACATCGTGTCCTAATATTTAGTCAAATGGTCCGTTGCTTAGATATTTTAGAAGATTATCTCATGTACAGAAAATATCCATTTGAGCGAATCGACGGTCGAATCCGGGGTAATTTGAGGCAAGCAGCAATTGATCGCTTTTCCAGACCCGATTCTGATCGGTTTGTATTTTTGCTCTGCACCAAGGCAGGTGGCTTAGGTATTAATTTGACCGCTGCTGACACTGTTATTATTTACGACAGTGATTGGAATCCTCAAAATGATCTACAAGCTCAGGCTCGTTGTCATCGAATTGGCCAACAGAAAATGGTAAAAATTTATCGATTGCTTTGCAGAAACACATACGAAAGAGAAATGTTTGATAAAGCTTCCCTTAAGTTGGGGCTAGACAAAGCGATCCTCCAAAGTATGAATACAAGCCAGGGCAAGGATAGCAGCAATCGACAACTATCTAAGAAAGAAATTGAAGATCTTCTTAAAAAAGGAGCTTATGGTGCAGTGATGGATGATGATAATGCAGGAGATAAATTTTGCGAGGAAGATATCGACTCTATCTTGAAGCGACGTACACAAGTTATTACAATGGAATATGAAAAAGGTTCTACATTTTCAAAAGCATCTTTCGCTGCTTCTGGAAATCGTTCTGACATTAAAATTGATGATCCCGATTTTTGGAATAAGTGGGCTAAAAAAGCTGACATTGATCCAAATGCCTGTGAGCGCGACGAAACTGAAGATTTGGTTATATCTGAACCACGACGCAGGACTCAAATTAAGCGATATGGCCACGATGATGGCGTAATGGATATGTCCGAGGAATCGTCCGTAGAAAACAGTGATGAGGATAGCATTGGTATGTAAAAATTTTTTCCTTTCTTTAATTACCTTTTATAATCGAATGATTTTCTTTTTTCTTAAAAAGGTTTAAGAAGTCGCAGAAGAAAGGAAAAATTGGCCAGGCGGAAAGGAGCCCAGGTTCATGATGATTATATTCCTCGTGATAGAGATACTTTAGCAGCGCTTGGTTTAGACGAGATTCAGTACGGCTCTTGGGCTAAATCCGAGTGCTTTAAAGTTGAAAAAGGATTGTTATCATACGGGTGGGTACATTTATCAGATTTTAACCAATTCATAATGATGTAGTCACGTGAACTAAGCTCGTTGATTTATAATTCATATTTGGGACAGAAACAGCAATTTTATTATTTAATAAAGCCTTTAATTGTTATTTATTTATATGCGTCTAAAACGCTTTCGATTTATAAAAGGAGACAGTTGAATTCTGTACTTAAGACTGTGTGAGAATTCAGTGCTCAAGCTGTGTGCAAAGCCATACAGCCCTAATGCCAGAAATTTTGTTTAGTCGGCATTTGGTCACTATTCACACACAGCCTAAGCATCACATTTTTAAGTTTTTTATTTTTTCCAAAAATAGGTCAACCTAAATAAAACTTTATTCAATCAGAGGACGGTTCATTTCAGTTTAAATTTCTAGAAGTAAACCGTCTCTGTTCTCTGATGGGAAAGTGCTTGATACACTCCTTGAAGCTAGGAAATTGTGAAGGTCGATGTGATCCACCACGAAAAAACTCGAAAACTTGATAAATAAAAATCAATTTTTTGAGTTTTTTCGTGCTGTATCACACCACAGGCTTACCACATCGTGCGGAAATCGATAAAGGAATGAAGAAGTTTGACATGACTGCAAAAACTTCAAAGCGCTTTAAGAATTAATTTTTTATGTGCATATATTGAAGTTTTCAGGTTTGTTGATTTCGTGTCTGCCGTTGATTTAGGTCAACAGGACGGACCCGTAGAAGTCTGATATACTTCGACAAATATAATATGAGACTAAATTCCATTATTATAAAGTAAATTGAGAGTAAGAGTTAACTTAATTAATAAAGAAAAGCCTATGTCTTAAAGGGACGGTAATTCGTGAGCGTTGGGTTTCGATAATCCGAACACTCGAAATTGAAATCATGTTCGGATTACAGTATGCTGGGCACTATCATTGAACACGATCGGATCGAATCAAAGGGAGCTTACAAAAGTCCTTTTTGGATAAAAATTCCTTAATAATGTCCCTAAAGTTTTGCTGAAATCATAAGCGAATGAAAAGTATTTTTAAAGAGGGTGAAAAAAAGGACTACCACGTGGAGGTAGGCGTAAGAAATCTATGGGCAATTACTCTCCCGAAAATGCTTTTTAAAGTGGTTCTACGGCTGCATTTCTATGACTATATGTAACTGAAGACTGATTGCCTCCGAAGAGTGGATAAAAAATAAGTAATACATTACATGCATACCTAAAATGTTAAATATTTTCCTCTTAACAAAAGGGTTCCTTCAAGAATATCATAAATATAAGTTGTTAAAATAATATTTTTTGATATTTCAGATGGGGTCGATGGGGTGAAATTCAAGAACTAGGTCAATTCAAGCGGGGATGGCGAGAAAGTGATATAGAAGACTGTGCAAGAATAATTGTGAGTAATATTTGAACTACATAAAAGTCACCTTATTATTTTCTAGATGATGACTTAACATGCTAATATTGAGAAAACTTTAGGTTTTCGCTGAGTAAAAAATTTCTCAATCGCTGAGAGTGTCGTAGTTAGCATTGTTTGCGGAAGTTTTTTGATCGTAGGCTCAATGTTGCTCGTATTTCTTTTAGCTTCTTTACTGTCTTCAAGTATATAAGGGAGATGAAAAAATAAAAAATTTCATATGGGACCTTATCACCCCAACGGAGGATGGAGAGGTGCAGAAAATTAGTCGGGATCATAGTGGCCTGCATAATTTAGTGCCACGAGGTAGGAATGCCAAAGGTAAAACCTCTTTTCCCGTTTACCTATGCAACGTCTATTAACTGTGCATATGATACGAACATAAAATTTTCACTAGGTCGCAATGGTGGAAAAAGTGGGCAAAAGGATCTCACCAATAAATCACAACAGGATCGCGATAAATTGACGGGTGGTCAAAATATAATGGACCCAAATCATTGGAGTAAAGAAGAAAAATACGATGCTGAGGCTTTTCTTGAAGGTCCATACAAGAAGCACTTAGGGCGGCATGCCAACAAGTGAGTCGTGTTGGACCAGACCATTGCTTGCTTATAGAACTGATAAATGCTGACGTGTATTCTTTTATTTTCAGAGTTCTTTTGAGAGTTCGAATGCTATATTACATTCAACACGAGGTGATTGGTGATCTAGTTCAACAAATCCACGAAGGCGTCAACGCTAGGTAAATACTTTGAGCAGTTCTTGAAAAATCGCATTGTTTCACTGTTTTTAATAATGTTCATATCTTTGGTTAATTTCAAGTATTTTTCTTTCCTTTCCAACCGATTAGGAACTAAAATTTTAGAGAAATGTTACCCAAGAGTTCTCTAAAATTCTCTAAAATTTTATCGCTTTCTAAATCATGTTCCATTTAAAACACCATCTCATCTTGATATGCTAAAAGTACTTCACACAGGTTTTTTGCTCAGTTCAAATGGATAGCTGTTTTTAAGTGTTTTTTGAAATAATACACTCTGTCAAATATATTAAGCAGGGAATTGCTGTTGAAATATTTAAATATGCATAATTTTTGCCTATTTTTCGCTTAATACTAATTGTCAAATTTCATTAACATTCAAACACTAATATGGCAGTTAGGGGGCCATTTATGGGTTGCTTACTCATTGAATTTGTGCATTCATAAAGTTGGATTTTAATATACAAGTAAATATATTTTTAAAGCTTTTTAAAGCGTGCTAGATTTTTAAAGTATTTGATATTTTTATACGTGGAAAATTTGAAAGTTGAATAATTGTTATATTTTAATTAAAATTGTAAAATATGACGCACGAATTTCGGGCATAGTATTAAAAAATATTTGTTTAACTACATTAAAGTTGAAAGTATATTTAACTAAGTAAGGTAAATAATCGGTTTTGGTGTATTGAATAATATTTGCTTCTAAAGAAATCCAATATGTAGATTCAATCTTAACTAATAAAGCGCCAGGGCCTGATGGAATCTTCAGTGACTATTTTTTTTTGTAATTATACCACATCTTTATCTCTAGCCAACTTGGTGTGGAGTTTACTCAATCAATTCAATGTGAAGTTATATTGAATGAAAAAGCCGCTGAATTTTGTTTAATTATTTTCTTATATCATGCTGGCATATATTTAACTATAAAGTCATACAGGAATGATATGGGTGCCGATGCTAAAAACAGAAACGCTGATGAATTACAGTGCCTCTGAAGGGGAAACATTAATTTGAAAAAATTCAGTTTTGAATAAGACCTTTATGGAACTTCACCATGTTTGAACGCGATAAGTTTAAATTGCGTTAACCTCTCGATTAGCACATTAATTTATTTTGCACGAAGTCAATACGATTAACAAGAAGGTAGTATTGTTTTTTTAATGGCGTAGAAGTTCCTATTAACAGTGTTACTTAAAAATTCCAATCTTGTATTACGTCCGTTCTAAAAAAGAGTTTTTATCGCTTCGGTGCAAATTTATAAAGTTATATTTTCTGCCCAACACACAGACACAGTAACAGCTAAAAGCGAAAGAAAAAATTAAATTAAATTAAATTATTAAATTTCAAATGATAACTAAGTGATATTTCAACAGCAATTCAAAAATAATTTAAATCTTGTTTTCAACTTGCTTGCTTTGCCAAGGTGTTATGAAATGGGAAATTAATAAACATTAATCCAAAACAAATTAAATAATTTTCTCCTTCAAAGATGCTTTAATTTGATATATTCATTGTATTTTGATGTCTGTGAATTTTCTGCTATTTTTACACGTATATATTTTCTTTCTTTGGAAACAAATGTCATTGAAATTTTTCGAAAAGTTGTTCTCTCATCTTGTTCCGAAAATCGAAATTCTTTTATATGGAAAGCATTTTTATGTAGTTGGAAAAAATATTTTCTTTTGTGATTTTTTACGTAACTATAGTGGGTGTGCTTCTTTAGAGCCATTTAATAAAATCAAACTGAAAGACGTAAAAGCAATTATTAAAAATAATAATGACCAAGAACAGTTACTCGGGCTTATAAAGGTATGGCAACACAGTTGGGGAAATTTATACCATGAACATATTTTCTTTGGTTTCGTGTTTACTGCTATTGTACTGTTTCATTTCAATTAATCAAGTGCATATCTAATTGAAAATTTAATATATAAACAAAGAATAATGTACTAGTAATTTTGAAATTATTTTACTTAATGAAGATATTTTATTTAAATTAGCTTTTTATTTTAAAAGGCAACAGCCATTACTATTGACACAGATAAATGTCATTTTGTAAGTTTAATTTTGGACGATTTTCACAGCAACATTTTTTATTAAGTAAACCGTTAATCAGCAAGTTATTTGTTTAAAATTGATAAGCTGTCTAAATGGAATATAATATTTAAATTCAACGTTAACACTGCAGGACGAGTTTTAGTAAAAGGACAGAGGAAATTCACTGTCGAAATCAATCTACACGTTCGTAATGTTATGAAGAAATGTAGAAGTTTTACATATTATTCACAATAAACAACAAATTGGTGTAAACTATTAAGGAAAATGTGGTTTCGTGCTTGTTGAACATTGAAGTAAATGCATATATTTTTTGATTTATTTTTTAATCTTTCAATTTGCCGCACTAGGTCTTCTATGTTTTCTGTCATTTTTGTGCCATTTTCGTTGGTAAATCGCCTATAAAATGGGACGAACAACAAACCAACTATCATAAATTCAGAACAAAACTTATTCCGTAAACTTAAGAAACTGTGGGAAATTCAATTGTATCTCAAAGTCGGGTATTTACATGTTTGTTTTCATTTAAAGGGATTTAGGGCCTAATACGAATTATTTATTAATTTTTACAGTAATTACTTGAAAAATCTACGTCACTAAAAGTGAAAATGTAGCAAAAATTCAAGCCCACAGCTTCTGCCCAAAATCCGGGAATAAGTGTGAGCAATAGAGAATGAAAAGTGCACCATTTTGAAAACGCCTTTCTTTATTTTGACGAGCAATACATTTCTATAGTGGGTTCAACGGATATTTTAAGACAAAATAATTTTAAATTAAATTAACGTAGTTTTTGTTTGTTTAATAAAATGGCGCATGTTAAATAAATCCATTTTTGCATGATTGCATTAACTTCTTATTGGAGAGCGCAAAACATTAATTTTCAAAAATTTCAAGATAAAATGGATTTCTATAGCCTTAATCACTGCGATAATAACTATTTTCATTATTTAAATTTTAAAATTGAAAAATTGTAGTTTCAGTTATGGTATCCGTCAGGTCGAGAAGATGTTTAAAGAAAAACGCGATTGAAAAAATTCAAGTACCTGCTCCCATGAAACTTCAGTCATTTTTTCGATTTTTAATTTATTTTTTACATACCGTCCTCCTTAAGCATGTGAAAACTCATAATTGGCTTGTGGGGGACGATATACATAGTATCGTATCGTATGTATGTATATATTTTAGTAAAAAAAAAAAAAAAAAGAAATCTTTTTTTTTTTAACCCATTACAGTGGTGTTCCCCGTTAACACAATAATAACTTATCATAATTATCGCAGGAGGGCTAAGTGTATATGATATCTATACCTACATTTTTTTTCGAAAGCGCAGGGTAAATTTTCGTTTTCCAATACATTATGGAAAAAATCTTGCGGGAATCACAATGGTGTAGTAGTCAAAGGAAAGGTCGTTTTCGTAAGTTACATATTATTAAAAATGTTGATACAAAACGAAATATCTTAAATTACGGTGCATCATCATTACGCGACAGTCTCTTCGTTCTGAATTTGCATGTGAACTTATGTGGAATATTTTTTGATAATAGAATTTATAAAAACATTTATTGGAAAGGAAGATCTTATATGAGTATTTATATACCCAATGCTTCAAAAAAGTCCTTAGTTTATTTGTCCTCAATTTTTATAATTTAATTTTAAATAAATTTGAACAGTGAACAATCGGTAAGAAATGACATTGTGCAGATGTAATTACATAAATTTATATCTATTTATATGTACATATATATACTGATAGATATACGCAAAGTTATTGCATAAATGATATTAAAAATAGCTGAGATAACACAATTTCACCACCTGTCGTACCACCTGTATATCGATAGTTGTAGTTGGTTGAGTAATAGTAATGGGCACCCCAATTCCCACGAATATAAAAAATCTTTCTTTCGGATAGGAACTACTTTTGAATAACCATGAAGGGGTACAATTTTTTTTTTAATCTGCCTAGTTTTATATATAGTAACAGAGCAGTAGTTTAAGTCACTTCAAAATAATTTCAACTTAAAAGGAAATATTAGAGAATCAGAATCGCTTGTTATATGTTGGAACACGTCTTTCTGAATCATCCTGCATACTAGTTCATATTTTCGAGAAACTAAATAACGCGTAGGTAAGACCGCTCGTGCTCCCTAGTTAACTAACGGAATGTGTTAAAAAGGGCATACATTTAAATTAATGGTGTAAATGAAGTATTTTTAGTCAAATTATTATTCTCCGATGCAATTTATTTAATTGACATGTTTTACGCAAATTTTACTCCCGCTGTGTTTCTTTCCATATCATGTTATTTAACTTTATTAATTTTTTTCTATAATTACATCTGAATGTCGTTTCTTCAATGTATTTTATTTATACTACTTCTTACCTATAACTTTAATTTTTCTCTCAATTAAGTGGCTGTTGACTAGTTTTAAATGTGTACAACACTTTTTAAAGTAAATTTCATTTATGGGCAGTACATTTTTTATTAGGCTTATTGAATAATGTTATAATAAGATCATGTAAGCCGAAGGATTTTGAACATCGGAGAAATTTTTAATCACGACAATAGCAGTAAACGCTTGACAACTTTAGTCTCCTTAAAATTCTGCGTCTGAACACAGCTATATGGCGAATAGGGTGTTCGACGGTTCGAAAGGAATTATTTTTACACTTTTGAAAAATTACTTGAAAATTAATCTATCATTTACCGAATCGTAAAACTAATGCATAATCAAAATTACTTGTTTACTATTCCCTAAAACAAATTTCCTTGTGATCATGGAAATGTTTATTTTTAAAGTTTTATTTTACAAAAGCAGAATTACAACGAATAAATAAGAAAATTGTTTTGTACATTTTTTATTAAGCTAATAATACACTAAAGAATTCTGCTTTGCTGAAAACAAGAGATTCCGTTTTCTTACTTAATTTTCGTTGATTTTTAAAAACGCAATTCCAAACTTTACCCTTTCTGAACTGAGTATTTTCCAATGTTTGTTGAAGTACTTCCGGAAGTTTTTTTTATTAATTAACAATCCTTAATTTTCATTTTACCAATGAAGTAGTAACTAATTTCAATTTGATACACTTAGTTTTTGTTTAATGTAACGAACTCTTAACACCTTTAAATGCGTTCACTTTTAATTCCTTAATAATTTGATACAAAGAATTTACATAACGATTCGGTAATCATTTTTGAAAAATTAGAGAAAGAAATAAGTCAATTGTAAGAAATTTTATTTGGTTTGGAAATTCAGGAGATTTATTTTGATGAAATTGAAAAATTAAAAACAAAACACAAAAAATTCTGTGCAAAATTGGGTTCATCGTTGTTATTATTATTACGTAGCGAGCTCCCCATTCGCCCGCCAACCACACCTGATCAGATGCCAAGCTCATGGTGGAATCCAAACTGTTGCGACAAGAGTCTTTTGGTGGGAACTTACAAACATGGATGTGAAATGTACCGACAAATACGCGCCGATCCAACACTATGTTTCAGTAGTCATATTGGCCCTGGTGACGATGCGCCTGTAATTAATGCTAAGTAAGTGCAAACAACTAAAACCAATGAAATAAAAAAGTTGTGACGTTAGTAAGTATAACTCGAGTAGATTTAGAGTTCATTCAAGAAACTTTAATAATTGGTTTTATTTTAATTATGCTTTTTCTTAATATGAACTATTCGTATTGCATGTCATTGGAAGATTCTAATCATCATTTGATTCTCTCGTTGTGAACACATTTCATGTATTTTGTTTCTGCGGTCTGCTTGCGATCTGGCTTGATTTAGTAACGGTTTTATTATTTCCTCTTTTTTATGTTAGCAATGATGACGATGTCAATTCAAAGCACGAAGACGCTGATGATGTGGATGATGACGGAACTGCAACAAAGGACTCTGATTCAAAAACAACTGATATCAAAGACAGCGACTTAGACAGGCCGAGTTCATCAGGTAAAAAAATAGATTTTTTTTTGGTTAAATGGGTTCAGAACATTGAAACAATTCCATTTCTCAAAATAGGAAGTAAGAACTTAATTCTCGATAAAATACTTGTTTGCAGAAATTGATTTGATAATCATGAAGTATGCATTTATGCAATAGTAATCCATTAAAAATAAAAAAGTTCGATAAGCTGTGGTCTGGCTTGATACACTGAAATCTATATATACAAAATGAGTGCCGTGCGTTAGGCTCGCAAAAACTCGAGAACGGCTCGACCGATTTTGATGATTCTTTTTTTGTTTTGTTCGTCTCTATTCAGGGTATTTTTAAAAGGTTAGAAAATTCGGAAAACCTAAAAGAAAAGCTAAAAAACAAAGAAATCGAAAAACAGCACAATACATACTTCGATTAGATTATAACACTATGTATACAACAATTTTAGTCAAAGTAACACTTTCAATTCAAAAAATTTATGTGAAAGTATACTGGGATGATTTTTCGCCCGAAGTTTTATACGGAATTTCACTTAAAAAAGAAAAGTAGTTTTAGAGTAGGTGGAAAAATTGACTTTCATAAAAAATAGTGAATTTTGAGGTAAGATTTGGTGTAAGCGAAATTAGCTGCATTTTGTAAACAATAACTTTGATTAGCCATTGTTTTTTAGCGATACTTGATTAGTTTTGATACGCGAGGATTTCAAGATTGTAATGTTCCCAGTGAAGAATAATTAGGTAATTTCGATAGATTTCGTTCGTCCTCTAATTTCAACATTTCTAAAAGTATATAAAAGCTTTTTAACCAAAAATTAAACCGACAAAAAAGGAACTGAAAAGTGAAAAATAAAATAAACTTTTTAGTCTGAATAACTGAGCACCTAAACTAATGTAAGTATGTAAGTAATTTTTAGTCGGCGCCAAACAAACAAACAATTTTTCCTTTGGCGCTTACATTAGTTTAGGGCTCAGTTGTTCAGACTAAAAAGGTTTACTTTATTTTTCATTTTTCAGTTCCTTTTTTTGTCGGTTTAATATTTTGTTACAAAGGTTTTATTTTTCACTTTTCAGTTTCTTTTTTCGTCGGTTTAATTTTTTTTTAAAAGACTTATTTATACCTAGAGGTGGAATTTTGTTTTCAAATTTTCATGGGACCAACTTCGAGGTATACCTTATGCAATAAAAAAAGAATCATCAAAATCGGATCACTCTGTAAAGCCCGATCTACACTTAGCTCGCGGATCGCGCACGAAAGTATCGACGGGGCGCGAACGTTAAGAGTGGAGCCTTTTCGTAAATTCTTCGCGGGCTCGCGCTTTGTTCCCCGATTTTGGTCAGTTTTTGCTCCCGCGTAAAAGGGACCGCGAAGCGCAAATGTGACTTTACATTGAAACTACATATGTATGTACAGTGGAATCATGGTTATAATCATGCCGCGCAGTCGCGGCAAGTTTCCGCCTCACAAATCGCGCCGCGATCCGCGGCCTAAGCGTAAAAAGCGTTAAAAGTTATACACGAAGATACATAAAAAAAAAACAAAGATACACGTCGAATTGAGAATCTCCTCCTTTTTCGCAACTCTCGCCAAAAAAAAAAAATATTTCACAGAATATTATTGCCAAATATTAAAAGAAAAAAAAATCCGAGAATATAAATACCAATGTTTGCGTATTTCAAAAAAGTAGGCACCTAAATGTGAACGACGGAAACTTTTGCATACTCCTAATAGATTCGTATTGCCCGGGCACGGCCCAAAACCAAAACGACCAACGAAAATCAACCCGAACACAGTGCGGCCAATATTGCCGATCTCAATGAATTGGAGTTGGAAGGTTGATTGGGATTCATAACCTCTTATGAAGAGTTACAATCAAATCAATTTTGGGTGGTACGAAGTTCACCGCGTCAGCTAGTACTCCTAAAAGTGAGGAAAATCATAGAGATTTCCGCATGGTTTTTGTCCAAGAAGTAAAATGAGTTAAGACAATTAAAAAGCGTTCTGATTGAAGTTTTTTTTAATTTAATAGTTTCCGCTTTGATTTCTAAAAGCAGTGCTCTGCTATTTGCAGCTATTGCAGTTAAGTTCGTATAATTAAACCCTAGATAACTAAACATTCATCTAATAGACTAGCGGATCCTGTCAGATTTGCGACTTTTAACATTTGGTAAGAGTTTTTCCATACACGATGTATTGACCTCTTCAGTGATCCGATATGGTAGAGTTAATATACCACACCTACTTTTTTTTGTGAAATACGAATTTTGCTGTTGCGCTCTTTGGATGTATTTTGAATCCTGTACCAAATAAAAAATAATAGACATTAAAGAATCAATTTTTTTTTGGATGAAAAATTTCTGTTTTTGTGTATGGAAAATGTCCACATTTTAAAAATTGCATTTCCTGTGATACCAGTCAATAGAAAATTGAAAAAAATCGATTATTCATTAATTATTCCCCTTTTTGAAAATATTTAAGATGTAATCAAGTAAAAATCAGCTGCAAAGGTGATTCTTAGCACCAGTTTATAATCGGTTGGTAACCGTTTTGAATTTTTTAAAACTCCGAATTTATACACACAAAATAGTAAACTTTTTCTTTAATTTAGGAATAAGCCAACTATCCAGGAACTTTAATTCATAAGGATAACTTAGAAGTGTTTTTCGAGAAAGTTTAACTTTTTGAAATATTAAATGTACATAACTTGAATATGTTTGTAGAAGAAAGTTTCAGTTTTCTACAATCTTTTGCTTTGTAAATTATAATGTATGTATAACACAGCGAAAGTTCTTTATTAATAATTCTTTCACCTTTTATATAGCTGCACAATGAATGAAATCACGTTTTCTTATATAAAATATTCCATTTTCATAGGGTTGGAAGAGGAGGAAAGCGCAAATAGTTATCCACCAACAAATATGCCATCTGACGATACAACGTGGCCAACCATGCAAGATTTAAATACTCGTCTGAGACGTGTAATTACTTCGTACCAAAGAAATTATAAAAAGGAAGAGCTGAAGCAGCAACAGAAAGCAAAGGTAATTGTGAACGAATTGATTGGGCATAAATAATACGTGCTAGAAGAGCGCGAAGATAGTATCAGTTGAGATGTTTTTATTTTCCAAATTGGGTAGTGTAACTGTATTGGAGCTTTTAAGTTTTTAGTAAAATCCACAGTAGTCAAAATTCATTAGTCAATGTTTAGAATCAGCTGTGAAATTGGGATTTTTTTGTTGCTTAAATGTGCACAATTGGAACGAAAAATCGTAGTTTTCTGCACGTATTTACATAAAGTATTTTCAGTTAAGTATTTGTTTAGTCTTGTTTTTTTGTTAAAAAATTTAAAAGATGATTATTTAAAATTTTATGCGTTTTTTGCAAAATATTTTTTTCGAATTACTTTGTTGTCTGTAGTTACAAGCGTTGGTATCAACGCCATCTGTATCAACACCAACCTCATCATCAATTGGTGGCGTTCATGTTTTACCTGGCGCCGGTGCAACACCATCAAACTCGTCGGCTGTCTCATCAATGTCATCCGCTGGAGTTGTTGCCAATATGGCCGGTGGTGGTGTTGTATCAACATCATCAGCTAATTGTGGCGGACAAATGACAACATCAAGCTCTCAAGCCCAATCGCAAGCATCCCAAATGCCGACTGCAGCTGATATTGGATTAATGTTAAGTCTTTTAAATCCTGTTGATGCAAGCCAATTGGCCAATTTGGATTTGAATAAATTGGCCATGTATTTGGTTAGTATAAAAACATATCATAATAACACCTTTGTTTTAAGAAGCCAACATGCTATTTCCTTGAATGATTCATATTACCATTTCATAACACTTTTTTTGTTGGAATCCTTTTATGTTCGAACCTAATATCATTTCACCTTTTCACACGTTCTTGAAGTGCTTTTTCATGGTTAATTTTAAATGTCGCATTTTACAGTTTTTGAAGGATAGAATTATTACTAAAATAAAGCGACGAGCCTATAACATTATAATCAAATTTATCAAGAACTAATAATAAATCAGTTTAACAAATGCGTGAAAGTTTGAATGCTGGGTTTCTGAGCGCTGATAATTATAATACATAACCTGAAAAGTTGTCTTAAAAAATGTAAATATTATGAGTTGTGAAAACGATTGCATTAGGCTGCTCCGGAAAAAAAAATTATATTTATGAAATTGATGAAAAGAAACTGAATGAAGCGTGATATTTTAATATTTCTAATCTCCGACTTATTTATTTTCATGTAAGTTATAAATATTTCCAGTTAAAGTGTGGAACTGTTTTTATTTTTAGTTGAATGCAAGAACGTTGTTTTTGCTGTTATATAAAAATTGAAACTTTGCAATCTGTTTTATTACTTTTAAAATACTACACATCTTTACACAAATTATAAGTTATTGCCTACAAAGAGTAGAAATTTAATACATTTTTAAATGCAGTCATTGTGGTGCTGTAAGTAACATTCATTCTTATAAGTTCTTTTGTTTGTTGAACACTTTGACTTCTCGCCTTGGGGTCAAACAATACATTTTTAAAAATCAATATTATTAAAATTTGTTCAATGTGTGGTGAGTATTATAAAATCTATTATTTTTAAATAATTACTTCCGATTAAAGAGTTTTGGTTTTTTAAAGAGTGAAACAGTTATTTTTCATAACAAGATGCATTCGGGACTCTTTACTTCATGAGATTTTTCAAATACTTCTTTTTTTGTCTTCCGTTTCTTAAAAGCCCAAAAGGATCATTTCTTCTATTTGAAAATTATATGCCCAATTGTACAAGACGATAGCGAATCAAATTTCTAGCAGATTGTATTTTACATTTTTATACTCAGTATTTAAATGTGTGTAGTCGCATATTCTCTTCAAGGTCATGAAACTGTTTATACGTATTAGAGCCCGTAAATTCCTAAAAATATTACCTTACCATCCGTCTTCATCTAATTCTGAAATGAAATGGTAAACATTTTAAACTACTTTGACCCTTTAAAGCAATCACACCGATAAGAAATAGTTCTCTACATAAACTGTGATTTCTTAACTCATAATTTCGGTTAAAGTCCTTTAAATATTTATATGTCAGAATATAAAAACCGCTGACATATAGTACTGGACTGGCGATTGACGGATGAAAAATAAGACCATTTTAAGCTGTAATCATCCTCACCTTGCTTGAGAAACACGCGATACAAACATAACATTACTTCCAATATAATGTCTAAATTATGAAAGTAAAATTATCTTAAACATGAACTCGAAATGAATCGAAGGCTCAAGAGACAAATATTTGTAAAATCTA
This sequence comes from Machimus atricapillus, assembly GCA_933228815.1. Classification (NCBI taxonomy): domain Eukaryota; kingdom Metazoa; phylum Arthropoda; class Insecta; order Diptera; family Asilidae; genus Machimus; species Machimus atricapillus. The sequence continues at coordinate 57,859,297 of OW121784.1, forward strand.
ATTGTTTTTGTTTAACACACAATTTTGCCTGAGCGTCGGATGGCGGAACGAGATAGCGATCTTTTGTCAAGAAGTGGTCTTAATTTTGAGGAGCGATTCTGTCTGGTTCAGCGGTAGTATTCACATTATAGTGACAACAACATTTTCGATAAACAACACAACACTCCAAATAAAATCATATTTTTCAAAACTAATCTTGCTGACATTTTTGATTCATTTATTTTTAAATAAATTTTTTTATTATTTTTTGAAAAATATGTTTATGCCACTAAAAAACTTTTATCTGAGGTTATTCTCTTTCTTCGTGCTGTTTAACCAATTAATTAAAAGATTTTAAAATTGATTGTTTTAAAAAGCCAAATGTGGCTAAATCGGGGACAAAATATAATGCGGCTACATTTTTACTTGATATGTTCGAAAAATAAATAAGCAGTAAAAATGCAAATCGATTCTTTAAAGGTCCATATAACAATTTTTTTTGAACTTTCATGTTTTGGGATTTTCGTGAAAATTGGGTCAAGTTATAGAGCATGGAAATCATATCTCCATTTCCCCCTTTTTTTATGTGAATGACGGCATTACACTTAGGCAAAACCTATTGTGGTTTTCAAAAGTTTTTGAAAAATGTTCTTTTAATTATTTGCGACGTGGTAAATTGATTGAATATGTTAGAACTGAATTTTAGTCCGCAATTTATAAAAGTTGTTTTTGTATATTCTTTGGTGCAGTGGTGCAAAGACAACACGTATTGATGATTTCTCATATAATTATAATATAAACGTTATGTTTTTCCAATAATTTCGTATAATTTAATTTGTTTTGGATTCTATTAATACTGTCCTATTATACGAATCTTGTTCTGCATTCAATTCTACTTATAAAAACATTTTTGCTTAGAAACTTTATCTTTTGAATATGTTTAGACCCTTACTTACTATATTAATAATATTTTCATACTTGATATATGATTTTTATATTCTGAGAAATAAGAGCATTGCAAATTATGGACTGGCTACGTGTTTTTTTTTTCTATTTTAATTATTTAATTATTCTTGGGAAAGTAAATTTGTGCGTAAAAGCGGCCCTCAAATTTATACAAATATGAAGCGTTCCTTGAGTGTGAATTGCCAGGATATTTTTCAAAACATTTAAAATGTAAAGGCAAACAATTTCAAAAAGTTACATACCAAAGAATAATAATATAATCTTGCATAATAGCGCACTTCACAATCTAGTATTTTTAATTGATTCCAATACTCATAACATATGTAAATCTCCTGGAGTCAGTACAAAACAGCATATCGAAAATAGGTATGATAAAATATCTAATTTTTCTACAATATTCAATAGTAATTTTGAAAAGATATGAGACTTCATGCCAAATTAACTCCAATTGGACATAACTCATTTCTCAAACTCTGTTAAAATATTTGTCAAACAGAAAATACAGAGCACTTACTTATCATTGAACAATATTTTTTTTTTTTTGGACTTTTCGTTTTTATCATAGTTCGTATTTAAGTTTGATTTTGTTTTACGTGCATGCTATGTATGAATTATTGTGAAAGGTGGCGGTCTTTTTCATTTGTGTAATCATCGCTTCTCTCCAGTTTACGTAAGTTATTCTCGGTCTTCATTGATTTCTTATTTTCACCAGAAAATGGAGCGTCAGGGAAAAATGGAGCAAGCCGCTAAAGAACGTGAAAGAGCTCGACTGGATAGCATACCTAAAAAGTGGAATCGCAGGGAGGAGTATGAGTTTCTTAGAGTACTTACTGGCTATGGGATAGATTTGCAACAATCGAATGTTATCGCGCCAGACTGGAGCAAATTCAAAACCATGTCTCGATTAGAACGGAAGAGCGATGAAACTCTGAGTGATTATTACAAGGTCTTCATTGCGATGTGCAAGCGGCAAGCAGGTGTGAAGTTGACTGAAGGTGAAAAAGGTCTGGAAGGGATCATTGACGACATAGGGGAAGATCATGCAAAGTTAGTCCTAGACAGGTTAGAACTTCTATCAAAACTGCGTGAGATATCTCGGCATCCTTTACTAGACGAACGTTTAAAATTATGCCAAAATAACTTTGATACACCTGATTGGTGGGAGTCTGGAAAACATGACAAAGAACTAATAGCTGCTGTTTTAAAACATGGACTCTATCGCTCGGAGTGTTTCATTTTTAATGATCCGACCTTCAGTTTTGGTGAATCAGAAAGACGTTTTGCAAGGGAGTTAGAGGCTCAAATTCAGAGAAGTGTGAAAATTGAACCTCCAATACCACCAGAAGTAGAAAATGTAACTGTTGTTAAAGAAGAATTGAAAGAAGAAGTGAAGGCAGAAAAACCTGAAGAAGAGCCGCCGGCAACCTCGACTGAAGAGAAACAGGAGTTGGAATCGGAAAAGGCGTCAACAGAAGAATCTGAAAGTGTCAAAGATAAGGCAATTTCCGAAACAAGCGATCTTGATACATCAAAAGAAGAAGATAAGGAAAAGGAAGTAACCGAAGAAGAATCCAAAGAGAAATCTGATGCATTAGATCCTTCAATTGAGGAAAGTGAAAAAATTCAAACCCAGGAACCACCACAGGACGAGGCTGCAGTAGATCTAAAAAAGGAGGTTGAGGACGAAGCTGTTAAAAAGGAACCCGAACTTCTTGATCTTGCATCTTCTGGAGATCCAGATGATGACGAAGTTATGAAAGAAAAAGAAAAAGCTGTTGAAGAAGAATGCAAGAAACAAGCTGCGGAGTTAAAAGCACGATTCCCAGATCTAGAGGTCATTCAACCACAAGTCAACAAAATGAAAATTGAAAAGGAAAGACCAAAAATTGAAAATATAATGGTCGTGCGATGGTTCAGGGATTTTGCACTGGAAAAGCGGATTTCGCATATTGTGACTTGCGTAGAAAAAAATCAGTGGCCGGTTGGTAAAAATTATTCGGCTTACACTGGTTGTCAAGGAATGGATTTGGACATTCCTCTCTATGAGACTGTGACTCACACGACAAACATTTTGGATCGTAGATCGAACACGCCTGACGTCATAACTATAACAACCGATCAAGGCGTTCCGAAACACCTCCAGGCCCAACTTTCTGCCCCAAGTACTCCTGCTATGAATCCAATGGCTGCAGCTGCAAATAATTCGAAGAAAAGGAAGAGACATATTGCGATTGATGTAGAGACAGAAAGAGCTAAACTGCATGCTTTGCTAAACAGCACTCAAATATCTAGTAAGTTTTCTATTGTGCATCACTCTATTTTAAATCTTAATAGTTTCTCCAGTCTCAGGGCAAAAATCGTCGTGGGAAGAAGATGCCGCTGATTCTAGGAGAGGTAATCAATCTCTACAGCTACAACCACCTCCGGCTCATCAACATCAACCGCTAACAAGACAGACTTCAACACCATTCAATAAACCACCTGCTTTAAAAAATAATCCTTCAAGCTCAATGGCGCCAATCGATTTATCTTCGAGGTACGTACATTTCATTCATTTTAAATGAATCTATTTTTAATTTTCTTCTTATAGTCTGCCTAAAGTTAATATGAGCGATATGATGAAAAGCCCTATTGACTTGAGTGAGGTACAGGACTTTTCAATGGCGAAGAAATCAGTTTCGAGTATGAACTTGGGCTACGGACCAGGCAAAGGTAAACTCGATGATACTCTCACAAAGCTGATGAAGAAGAACAATTGCGTAAGTATTTGAACATTTAAACATATTTCATTTAACCTAATGCCATTTCTTTGTTTAGACAATTGAAGAGCCAATTGTGGGCAAAGAGAAAAAACGGAAGAAGTTGGATGAAATAGTTCTCGGGCTTTCTGCGGCAAAAGAACAAAAGACTTTCCCAGATCCGTCTTTGCCATCATCAAAGAAACAACCAATAACGCCAAGTGTGTCAGTAACTCCAGCTAATGTACCTTCATCTTCCTCTTCAAACCAGAATAATCAAAAACCATTTACAATAACTGTAACGAGTGTCCCAGGTAGTTAGGTCAAGATTGAAATGAACAAATATTAATCAATTATTTATTTAATTAGGAACTCCAAAATCTGGCCCGAATTCATCTTCAAGTTCTACTCCTACCGGCCTCGCGGCATTGCAAAATATGGCCATGGGAGGCACTTCCAGTGGGTCGTCTAAAGATAGCTTAAATGCTCTCTTGGCACAAACAATGCAAACGGATCCGCAAACTTTCTTAAAACAGCAACAAAAAATGATGCAGCAATTACCAGCGTCACAAAGAAAGGCTTATGAAGGAATGCTTGCAGAAATGAAGCAGGCAATGGAGCTCAGGTAAACTTACTTCACTTATCTATTAGTAAGCGTAAACAGTGCATTAAAAAAATAAATTTTGTGTTCATGGCAGCAAATCAATTTTTGCCTCACGACAACACGTTCTGTTTGTGTTTTGTTCGCCTTGCTGACGAAAGATATCGCGAAAATCCATGTTATAAATAATTTTCGAAATATGTAGTTTTATTTTCTTGGTTTTAAACATATTTTGTACTACTTAGTTTCACTTAAGTCAAGCCACTTTCTTGATACCGGGAATAGTCACAAAATTTAAATGGTCAAGAAATTAATGTCTTTGAAATTAGGGAATTTTGTCATTTTTAATATTCAAATTATTTTCCCATGAAAGAAACTAGACGAATTATTTTTAAGTTCTCGATATGATCGTGAATTTTGGATAAATTTTATTTAATTACATGGCGAAAATCATTTGCAAGATTGGGAAAAATCAGGATAATTTGTACTAATTATACTTAATTTTATTTACAGCCCCAGGATTAGTTCCCATGATGCTAAAGTAAATAAATGGTTGGCAGAACAACAAACAGCTCTCAATGAACAACTGAACATGGACTATAGACGCTCTACGAGACAACATAGTAGTAATATTTCAGTACCGACATCAATGCCACAATCAACGCCACAACCACCACCGCTAGGCCCTAAGAACCTGACCGGAGAAGAGCCGGTGCCTGTGATACACAAACAAACAGGAAAACGACTTACAGGAAATAAAGCTCCTCAACTTAAACGACTAACGCAATGGTATGATGGCAGTTAAAAATGCGTAAAATTAGCTTTACTCTAACATACAAATTTTCTAATTTTATAGGCTCAGCGAAAATCCTGCTTACGAAATTGATCCAAAATGGCTTGAGCACATACAAAACCCAATGTCGGCACCATCGCCAAAGCCACCGATGGACACAGGTATGTCTTCCTCAAGCAAGAGTCACGGCAGGTCGTCTTCTGGATCCGGCGGAAATTCCGGAATGGGTGGTCAGCAACAACAAACAAAGAAGGGTCGACCGAGCGCATTAGACCAGGCGAACGCTATGCAATTCGCTAGTTTGGCCGGACTCAATCCAAATCTTTTATCAGGACTGCCTGGCTTAGGGGCTTTTGATCCCAAAAATCCACTTCTTATGCCATTCGCAGGTATGCCCGGTCTGGGCGGAATGGCGGGCTTAGGAAATTTGAATAACATGAATTTATTCGCTAATTTGGCTGGGTTAAGTGGTTTGGGAAATCTTGCTGGAATGGACGCACAGAGCCTTGCTGCTCTCATGGCGGCTGCAAATACAGCAGGATTAGGCAATTTGGGTGGTTCAACGAAATCGGGCGGTTCTCAGGGGAACAATAAAAAAGGAAAGCCAAGCAATGATTCGTCACAACAAGGATCGTCACAAGGTGGACAGAGTGGGAAAATTCCCACTTCAAGTGCATCTTCTTCAAGTGCAAATAATTCTGCTTTTCCATTCTTATTCCCAAATCCAAGCCTTCTATATCCACCGCTGGGTCTGGGAGGTCTGAATCCATACTCGCTTTCGTCTGGAATGTCTGCTTATGATCAATTGGCGCAACAGTACAATCTCCTTAACGGAGCGGGCGTGAGTGGGAGTTCGACATCTACTTCGAACGTGAATAGCACGCGCCAGTCACAAAATAAATCATCCAGCTCTAGGACGAGTGCCCTGAACTCAAGCTTGAGTGCATCGCAACAATCATCTTCAAGAGGCAGAGGCTCTGGATCTAGTCGAGCTGCTGAAAATTCCCAATTGTCCAATTTACTCATGCCTACAGCAGATCCACATCTGCTAGAATCGATCAGTAGAATGACCGGAATGGATATTGCCCAAGCATCTAGACTAATGAGTGGAGCAGCGCCAGTAGACAAACGTTCTGCTTCTGCGTTAGCCAAAGAATCTCAGGAGAAGCAGGCTGCAAAAGAAAGCCAGAAATGGATGGAGAGTCTCGCAAGAGGAGCTCTTCCACCAGATTTAGCTGCCATACAAGCTTTCACTCAAGGAAAACTACCATCAACGTCTACTAAGAGTAGTTCAAAGAATTCCCAAATGCCTTTGCCACTTCCTACAGATATAAGTCAGGCATTCTTAGCAGAAATGGCAGCTCAAGCGATGGCTGCCGCAGCATCTTCAAGCGCCAGCAGCAGTAAGAGAAGTAGGGATCAAGAGATGAAGGACGCTTTTGAGCAATTTAATAAACAACAAATGGACCTGTATACAAGGACTTTAGGTCTGGGGTCGGGTATTTCGCTTATACCCACATCAGCTGCCCCAGTTACTGATGACCATAAATCGAAGAGGGTCAGATCAGATAGTCATACATCCAGCAGCTCTAATAAAGATGATATAACAGCTATACCTTTGAATTTGGGCGGAGAAAAGGGCTTGAGAGGTGGCGGTGATATGTCCGCAATGGACAAAGTAACTTTGACTCCTGTAGCCGCTGCAAGCATTGCTGCATCTTTGCCGTCTCAGACGACTATTACAATAGCACCGCCGATCAGCTCTGGTGCAAGTACTAGTAGTGGTTGTAGTGAGGGCAAATCTGGATTAACAATTTCAACTGCTGATACGCCAATTAGCAGCAGCGGAAGCAACAAACAGGCACCGTCCGACACTGAAGTGGAGGATCTTGTTATCCAGAAACAATCTAAACCACCTACTCCTGTCGAACCTCTCCTGCAGCAGCAGTCCCAAGAAAGACAGCAGCAGCAGCAGCAGCAACAACATCAACATCAACATCAACAACAACATCAACATCAACAGCCCTCTCCTTCTCCAATTATTGATATTCAGCCGGTTGTGAATGAAAAGCCACAGGAAGAAGAGGAACAACAACAGCAGAGAGCTGAGGAGCGGCGATCGGGACGTTTGAAGCGTCCTAGATCGTCGGGGATTGATAGCTCTGAGGTGTGTCCACCTCCAGAGAAACGAAGGGAACTCAGATCAACGATGAGGACGAGACAGAGCGGCAATCCAGAAACCCTGAATTTGTCAACGTCTGCAGAGGATAAAGGAGATTCCCAAAAGGAATAATGTTTGCGGAGAGGGAGATCCAAGTTATCTCAAAACTAGGTAAAGGTGGAAGAAAAAAAAATATTTTTTTTTTTTTTACAGAATTTTAGACAAACGTGGTGAGTTGCTCGGGTTAGTCCTGTGCGGAGGACGCCTAAGCAAGGGAGACTAATTGACAAACCGATTGTAAAAAAAAAATACTTGCAAGAGGAGCATTCAGCGCGCTTATGTGTATTTATTTGGACCCTTATTTTGTATACTGCTAAGTTGACTGTAACCTTTTTTATTTGTGTACATAATTAAGACGAATTTTATTAAGTCCGTAGGTTAAGCACACAGTACGATAGCTCTGAAAATAATATAAAATTACTGAAAATACAAAATATTTATTTATCTCGTCTAAGTAAGCGTGGTCGTGACTTTCTAGGCTAACCGACATAACAGAGGTATTAGAGTACCAGCAGACGTAGTTAAGGACAAATAAGTAAAATAAAAATAATTACGCTGAATACACTATGTAACGACTATGGAAGAACACAAGTAATTAATGTAAACGTAAAACAAACAAAAAAAACAAAAAAAATCAAAAAACAAAAAAAAAAATACTTGAGGATTTCTTTGTGTGGGTGGGTCGCTTGCTTAAATTATTGTCAAATGTTGCAACAGCGGCCGGCAGCGAGGCGTTTATGTCACCGCTATAGATGTACTCATTGGCGGAGCGTCCCTCTTCTGGGGGACCCCAGGCGGTCACTTGAGGGTCCTTTCCAAATTGGGGGACGCCCGCTTTTTCATTAGAAACACAAAGCAAAAACAAACAGTGCTGCTGACACGAATTGTACTTGTTTCTCTTTCTCTAAAATCGTTTAGACACTTTCTAGAAAAGCAGAGCAAAACTAGGACCGGACAGCAGAAATCATTGACGTAGGCTGCCCCGGCAGCATGGGAGTAGAGAGTAGATAAAAGAAATGTTAGGAGCGAGAGGAAGTTTAATTCCAGAGAATTGTGATTATTATTATTCGTAACTAAATTTAAACGTTCTAAAGAAACAACCAGCGCCTATTCTTTCCCAGCCGACGTTGTGTTGCTTTTGTTCCGCCACTCTTATCCTTCTCAAGTTATTTCCAACTATCAAGAGAACTTAATGAAATTATACTTAGGACATATGGGGAGAACAAAATATTGTGCATCGTTTTGTCATTTTCTTTGACATTTCTGTGAATATTAGTGACAAAATAAAGAAAATTTAATACGTTTATCGGGAGCGCGAGCAGATAGGACGGCCAGACGCCAAGGGCAAGTATTAAAAAAAGCGATTCCTGATTATGGTCTGCTGCTTTCGGACGGAGGTCGCCTGTCCAAACTAAGTGACAATCTTTTGTGATTCTGATTCTAATGCTGCCGCTGTTTGCTGATAGTGAGGCGACGGCGACCTGGAGGTTATTAATGTGTTTTTACTCCCTCTGGCCGCTCTCTCTGTTCGGGCTCCCTCCTTATAAGAAACTCTTAATTAAGAAAATGAATGACTTTGAAAATATAATTAACAAATTATAAATACTTCAAACGTAATAAAAATGTAAGAAAATGCAAAAAGTCTTTTATTTCTTTTTTTTTTTTGTGTTTTAATAATATGATTCGAACTTGTTTAGATGGTGTTCTCTATCAGCAAGTTATTCTTACAAATTAGGATCCAATCAGATACATTTCAACATTGTATTGTATTGTTTTCACTACTCGTAGACTAATTTGGTAGTGAAGAAACCTAAAGGGAGTATCTAAAACATGAATTTTTAGAAAAATATTAAAATTCAACATTTTTGCTATAAATTCGCTATACAGGCAGGGACGGGAAGTCAGTAGAGTCAATAAGTTTTACTCCAACTGAAGGACCATTAATATATTTTTAAAACTTTTTAGGGAAATTGATATTTTATTATTAAAATGTTTTCTTCAATTCATTACTTTAGTGCTATTAGTCAAGTCGTAAATCGCTCGTAACAACATGAGAAATAAAAAAATAATAAGAATAGCAAAAGTGGTCCAATTTTGTTTGCTTTATAGCCGAGGTATCTCCAAGGCTAATGAATTTCTTTCGTATTCAATTCTTCATATTACTCTTTGCAAGGCTAAAATAAAAAACATTTATCCAATTGGCTTTGAAATTGAAAGGCGTAACACTCAATAAATAAGCTGAACTAATATTTAATCAGAATTTAGGAAATCGATTCAAATTCACATGAATTTTCACGACGCAAAAAACTAATCTGGGCCTAAAATATAAAATCCCTACTTTTTCCTTTTAGAATTCCAAAGTTTTGATGAACTGTTTAGAATAAGCGACCATAAAAATGCCTCTTCTTGATTTCTTCTCATTTTTCGTAATTCAAAAACTACCCAATTTCAGGGGATGCATATAAAATTATTATCTTTCGCGTTCAATTCATTTAATAAGCAAAAATCGTTGCTGCTCTTCTTTCAAAATATCAAAAACTATTATAAATAGATCTACAAAAAAACAACTAAAAAATATAACTGGAGCTATTCTGCCAATGTTCGCGTGGCTATCATAGCAGTGGTTACGTAGCTACTACCAAAGCGCTGTTGTTATGAATAGCCACTACTTTTTAAATTGATGATGATGATTGATGATGAGTAGAATCTTGATTTAAAAATATTACAGGCTTTTGAATGAGCCCTTCCTTATTCATTAAAATCCATAATATTTTCGCGATAATACAGCAATCCGCTGTAATTTCTCCTCGCTCCTACAATCTTCTAGTGAAAATTGTGAAAAAACCTTAAATTAAAAATGTTTCCACGGAGTATCCGTTAAAAAAGTTATACGAGTGCTGAAAATAAGGAACATATGTGTATTTATGTATGCATTTTACTCTACTTTGATTTGTAATATCATAAGAGATCTAAAATTCTCAACGAAATTTTCTCGGAATGTGAAAATAATTGTAGCGGCAAAAAGTCCTTTTTCGAAGTTTCAAAGTTGAATATCTCGAGAAGTAAAGTGAGCAACAAAATTTTGTTTTTGCATATTAGCCACTATTTGTCAAATGAATAAGAAGTGTTCAAAGTTTGATCAAAATCCATGTGAAGACCACAAACTCAATCTGTTTAAGCTTTTTGGAATTTCTCCTTTAATTAAATCCAAATATCAAATTTTTTAAATTATAATTGGAAATTCAGGATAATTAGAAGAAAAAATTAAAATTCCAGAAAATCCACTCCATTAGGACTACTTCTGGAATTAGTAGAATAGGGCCCAATATGTAGTAGGTTAGGTTACTAAAGAATATATCCGAATACCTATTAATATAATAGCAATTTGGCAATTTACACAAAATGTACATAATAACCCGTTAGGCTAGGTATAATTTATAAAATGGTTTCGAATTCAAAATCATAAAGAAAAGCATATTTGAAAGCTGAAGTTATTGAATTGAAAGTAAATTTTTATGGTTTTTTTTTCTACAGCCGCAATGCAAGTGTTCCTTATGAAGTAGTATTGACTTTATGTACTGTAAACAAGTTTTACTTCGATTCAGTAACTAATACATATGCACAAATTTTGAATAAATACTCTATGGGGATCACCTTAAAATTTCAGAAAGAGTTTACCCTCAGTGTGAAGTACTTCATCAATTCTTAAAAAATGAAATTCTTTGGAGAATTACTGCTCGTTGGTAAGTCTAGCTTTAACACAATATCTCTATTAAAAATCCCTATTTTGTTAATTGTTATTTAATGAATTATTTATTTCTGAAGTGTCTTACTTAAGTAATATTTAATTAAAAGATATTTCTTATATTTTGCAGCGCTCGCAATTGCAAATTACACATTGTAGATGTTGACCACGTTTTATTCATTTGAAAAATAATGGCTAATATCAACGATTATGTAAAGTTACATAATTTAAAAGTTTACATAATCTTTGCTAATATGCAAAAGAAAATTTTTCCCACACTTTTAGTTCTCGAGATATTCAACTTTGAAAATTCGAAAAAGGACATTTTGCCGCAACAATTATTTTCAAATTCTCAGAAAATTTCGTTGAGAATTTTAGTTCTTTTATAAAATGACAAATCGAAGTAGAGTAAAAATGCATACACACATACATACATATATTCCTTATTTTCAGCACACATATAACTTTTTTAACGGATATTTGGTGGAAACATTTTTAATTAAGGGCATTTAAACAGTTCATCAAAACTTTGGCATTCTAAAATAAAAATAGGGATTTTATTTTGTATGCCAAAATATGGGTTTTTGCGTTGTAAGAATCCATGTGCATTTGTATCGATTGCATAAATTCTTAAATATTAGTTTAAATTCTTAAATATTGGTTCTGCTCATTCATTTTGTCTGACGAATTTCAATTTCAAAGCCAATTGGATAAATGTTTTTTATTTTAGCGCCGCAAAGAGCAATATGAAGAATTAAATATGACAAAAATTAATTAGCCTTGGAGGTACCTCGGTTATAAAGCAAACAAAATTGGATAATTTTTGCTGTTCTTATTATTTTTTTACTTCTTATGTTATTACATACGATTTACCACTTAATTAAGGACATTTAAAAATATTTTTAAAATGTACTGAAAATTGATATTTTATTATTAAAAAGTTTGTGTTAATTCACTGCTGCTATGACGTCCTTTATTTGGAAATTCTTATTTATTCTCTTCCTAATTGTAAAGGCATTTGAATTATTTTCTTATCAACACCGCATGAATTATGTAAGAAAAAAGGAATAAAGATAATAGAAAAAGTATTTCAATTTTGTTTGCTTTCTACACGAGATACCTCCAATGCCAAAGAATTTTTCAATTGTTCATGTTTTGTACAGCGCCGCTAAAATAAAAAATATTTATCCAATTGGCTTCGAATTTGACATTCGTCTGACACAATGAATGAGCAGAACCAATATTTAATCAGAATTTGGCAATGGATACAAATTTACATCAGGTTTACAATTTTAAGAAATTATATTTGTGCATGTAAAATTAATTCCCTATTTGTAGATTTTCAAGTGCCAAAATGTTGATGAACTATATTTCGAATAAGCGACCATTCTGTGTGCTAATTTAATCCATATTTAAATAATTTAAAGCCTATTTGTTTAAGTAAAGTAAAATAGCAAAGGATTTAGTAACGACACTATATAAAACATGAGGGGTGCCAAAAATCCATATATGTACATAGATCGAAATGAGGAAATGAGCATAGAAAGACAAAATTTTAATGCGAATTAAAATAAACTGAAATTTTTGTATTGTTCAGCAAAGTTTGATGCATTTACTTTTTATAAAATACTTACATTGTAAGTAAATTGAATACAGTACCTATAGTTTTATTAAATCCACGACGATTAGGTACCCTACGTCAAATTAGAAAATATTATAGACACGTATGCATATTTCATATAATAATTGTTGGAAAAATCCAATCGAATTGTTTTGACTTTCGATCGACTTATTTTAACCACTTTGAACAGAAAATAATTGAAGCCAAAGGTTACTGAAATGAATTTATGAGAATTTTGGAACTTTATCAAGGAATTTTAACCGAAAAAGGGCTTTTTTAAGCTCTTTTCGATTCGTTCGATCGAATCTTATGCCCGTTCTCCAATTGCGAACCAACCAACTACGACCCACCGAACGAAAAAGCTCAACCCCGTGTAAAGTATAAGCCCTTGCCTGTAGTTGTGCCCTGCCAGCTGCGAAAACACAATCGGGCAAATGTTAAATGTGGAAGTTTTTACCACTTTTTAAGCGGACAAACTTATCAATTTAACTTTTAATATTCTCCTGAAACTACCGCGCACATTTTTATAAGTGCTCCGTGTTATAATTAGTGCACTGATGTTTTCACAACCGGCGAAAAATCTGCGGCGACGTCACTATTCTGGTACAATATCGTTGCGGAATGGGGGACTATTATACTTTTGGTTAAACGCACACATGTAAAAAGTTAGCTCGGTTGACCAAAACACAAACGAGAGAGAAGATGACTCTAATAAGAAAATGGAAAGCGATGGCACGATGTTATTTGGTTCGTAGTTTGTCGGTTCGCAATTGGAGAACGGGCATTAGTCGCAGAACTGACGATAGTCGTATATGTATGTGAATAAAATGTAAAATAATTTTTAAACTTGGTATCAATATTATCATAACTAAACCCTACAATTATCCTACTCCTGAAATTTTACATTCGTCTCATTACCTTGAAGTTCACATTTTTGAAGGTTTCACTTCTATCGCGTATTTCATGTATTCACTGTATTTTTTTTTTGCTTTTCTGTAGCTGCAACACAAGTGTTCCTATATCAAGTAGACTGACTTTATCTACTGTAAACAAGTTTTACTTCAGTTCAGTAACTAATACACATGCACAAATTTTGAATAAATACTCTATGGGGATCACCTTAAAATTTCAGAAAGAGTTTACCCTCAGTGTGAAGTACTTCATCAATTCTTAAAAAATGAAATTCCTTGGACAATTACTGCTCGTTGGTAAGTCTAGCTTTAACACAATATCTCTATTAAAAATCCCTATTTTGTTAATTGGTATTTAATCGATTAAATTTATTTCTTACTTAGGTAATATTTAATTAAAAGATTTTTATTATATTTTGCAGCGCTCACAATTCTTGGCGTTTGCAATGCCAATCCAGCCGATCCAAAGTAAGAAATTGCAAATTACACATCGATTTTAGGAATAATTAATTGTCTAAATCTTCATTGCAGCGACAGCTTGTACGCAGCACCAGGTGTGGAATATGATTATGAATACCCCTAGATGTGCAAACTTATAGAAAACTTTCGTCAAGAGGCTTCACTTTAAAAACCTCCAATCTACTTCCAATCGCACATGGCTCAGCTATAAGCGAAAAGATCCTCAGTTTCTCTTCTAGAACATGCTCTTTCAGCTGTCTCCGCCCTCGGGAACACAAACAATAATTAAATATTTTACATGTTTTCTGAAATGTTTAATTCAAAAAAATAAATCTCTTTGTTCACTCGATATAATCAGTTTTTCCTTGAATTTGTTACTCAGTTGTCATTCCACTTACACTATATTAAGGGCCTGTCCGAATCCAATTCTACGTCTTCGTCTTCGTCTCGTTATAACAGTTCTCATTCCGTCTCACGAAGTCAACGCAAGCCTTGACTCGCTCATCAAGCTAAGCAATCTAAACTGTTATACTACGTAGCTAAACTCACATCATAGACATGAATTTGAACAGAGCTGAACTGTCGTCATGAACTGTTATAACGAGACGAAGACGTAGACATAGACTTGCATTCGGACAGGCCCTAAGTGCCTAATATTTTCGGTAATATGGGGTCTATTGTTGTTGGATCTTTTTGGAAAAGCAGGCATATTTTCTTAGAGCCTGGATGTTATGTGCATTTCTTTCGAATCTACATAATTAAGATGGGAGTCCGAATATTGGTGGACTGTGGAACATGTTAGTGTACATAGTACATATATATATGTATACATATATAAACTTCCAACTATTAAAACCACATTTCTCAAATCGAAGTAGCCTAAAAGCAATTGGTTCATCCAATCCAATCTGGAAACTAAATTTTGCATAAACTTCATAAAAATGCGTAATGCATTAAAATGTAGAGGTACATAATTTCGTTGAAGCAAATTTTTCACAGCCCAAAACAATTCAAAATCAGAAGTTCATTAAAGTTATATGTACATATATACATATTGTGGGTGTATTGTTTAAATATTATTTATTTAAAATTTTTCTTTCCAATTAAATTTTATTTCTAAAATTTTAATTCACAATTCTCTAAAATTGTAATTTACACAATTTCCATAATATATCCCATTAAGTTTGAAATTAAAATGTGTAAGAGTCAAAAACAAACAAATGAGCCGAATTGATATTTTAATCATAATTTAAACAATCGATACAAAATCACATGATTTTTGCAAGTCGACAAATTATGTTTGAGCATATAAAATAACATTCCTATTCATTCTTTCTTTACCTACCACACCTAAGTTTAAAACTAAGAAATCTCCAAAGGGATTTAATATCGCAAATAGGTTTAAATAAAACAAAACAGCTTTCAGTAATTCTAAATCACTTTATTTCTTTAGAGCATGTGCTTACTTTCTCTTAGGTTTAACTAAGAAGTAACAGTTAAATAAACTTGTTGTCTTACAAAAACACTCGGTAACAAAGAATTCGGCTAGTATATGTATGCATGTATATATTCTAGATTAACTTGAGGTCTACAATCATCTAAAATCCTACGAATATGTTTTATTTTTAAAGTTAAAATATTTGGTATTACAGTTCAAGTTACCCTTAAAATTGCTCCACTCCTGGGTTAGCTTTTATTTAGT
The DNA here is from genome assembly GCA_933228815.1 of Machimus atricapillus. NCBI lineage: Eukaryota > Metazoa > Arthropoda > Insecta > Diptera > Asilidae > Machimus > Machimus atricapillus. Next base: position 57,875,033 of record OW121784.1, read on the forward strand.
AAAATCTTTAGATTATTTTTTGCTATATAGATAGTTTCGATCATTTTTATTCAATTATTTATTTATTTATTTTCTTTATTAAGATACTCTCCTCAAATATAATTTGTAGGCAAAGGAGATCCAATTCACATTTTCATTTCAATAATTCTCTCATTAATTGGCATTTTTAAGATTTTATAACTATAGTTAGATAAAGTTATTTTTTACTTAATCGCGAAACTCTATTCTAATGCGATAAAAGTTGTATTCGTGAGTGGATGCATATAAGGTGGTAGTTCTCAGGTTTCATAGCAAAATTTTAAATTCGGGCACGATTATTGACCGCGACCTATCGCCTTAAATGTAGCCACTACGCGTTGTGATGATATTTCTTAAATTCCACTACCTAAAAATAACAACATTTTGTAAGAACTACTGATCACAATGGCGCTATTATGAATTATGGCGACTTTAGAAGTGGCTGATAGAAGGAAGCGAACTGAGAATAATTTCTATTATAAATAGTACATACATTCATTCATTTAGTTGTTTTATATCATATGTTAAAATAAAGAAAAGTTTTTCAACACACATTTAAATCCTTCTAATTTTGTTCATATATGTACATATGTATGACCCGTCGTTCTTTTTGAAAGTGGTATAAGTCCATTTTTTTAAAGTATCATTTTAACAACTTCTCTAATTAAATCTTATGGTGTAAACTTTTCAAAAAGTTGACTTATACCACTTTCAAAAATAACGACGATTTCTTTTCAATATGCTTTCAAAAACATGAAGTAAAATTTTGAACGCAAAGTAGTTTTTATTTCAAATTTAAAAACTTTTGAAATTATGCTTTTCGCATTTCTCTTTGTAAAATGATATTCCAGGCTAAAAGTATCACTACTAAGAGACAGAGGTAATAATTTATAGGGCCTATTTTATTTGATAGTCGATTCGATACGATATGACCAGTTACAATATGAAAACTTAAGAGCTAAATAAAGTTAGTCAAATTGTATCGCAGCGACTAACAGAATAAGGCACTATACTTTATATTAGACAATGTAAGCAAAAGTAATAATAAAGTACTACATAAAGATGTAAAACACATTTCTTAAGTTCTACTGTCGCCATTTTTCTAAAAAAAAACATGTAAAAAAGCTAATTTCTGGTGTTTCAGATAATAAATTTTACTAGTGGTCCAAATGATCCCTAAGATATTTTAAAGATAGTCATTACCTCTATTGAACTAAGGTTAAATGAGTATTGATAGTTCTAAAAAAATAAAATGGGTTCTTTTAGAAGGAATGGTAAAACAAAATGACACGTGTTAGTTCCATCCAGGAAAAACAGGAAATTAAATTCGAAGTTAAGATCGAATGGATAAGCTAAATTACATAAACGCTTAAAAGAGTCATACCAAATACCAAAGTTGGTTCGCAGATGAACATTTGGCTATTCGGGTAGTGTTAAAGTTTTGGGTAAACGGATTTTAGTGAATGGACTGAAAGAGTTTTCATTTCCCGACATTACTTTTAAAGGACATAGTGTATGTAGATAGTCGAAATATTTCGATGAATTTTTTATAATCCCAACAGCTTAATGGGAGAAAATTTTATAATGGATCCACCGAAAACTAACTCTCACTTGGAATACTTTGTAAGCTCTCAAAAGAAATTTTTCAATTTACCAGTTAAGTTTTGATAATGCATCATACCCTGCACCTTGCTTTTTTTTTAAATAAATATTCAAGTTTTATTTATTTCGGTTGCTAATGTCTAAATTACTGGGTTTATCTATAAAATTCGAACTTTTTAACGCTTGAATTGAAAATTAGAGGAAGATTATAAATTTCATTTTTGGAGGCTTAATAAACTATTAAATCGAAAAGATGTGTAACTATTTTTGGTCCAATATCTTAGACTAGAGTAGAAGTATGCAATATTAAAAATTAATGCAGAACTTCCATTCATCTCTTAGATTTAATTAACAGAATTACATAATTCGAAACAAAAACGGATTGCAATTTTTTTTCGTTTCAAAAAAAGAATGGAGTATATTTTTAATAGGTAAATATGGATGGAAAGTACAACTCACAACAGAAATTGGAAAAAAATTATTTTAACAATATCAGTATAAATATAAACAAAAGGTAGGTATCACAATTTTCCGTTTCTTAATGGAATAGACGTTAAATGTATGTTTATTATTTATATCTTTCTTGGAACTATTTAAAACTAATAACTACAAAACTTATACGAATGTATCCAATCTCGTTTATTTAACTAACAATTTTACCCACAGAAATCTACGTAGAAAACTGTTTTTTTTTTTTAAAGACAATAAATGAAAAATTCTTTCGTGCATACATGGTGATGGAATTGAAGTGAATCAAGGCGTGTTACTGGGAAATTTTTATTTTCTATGATCAACATAGAGTTTTTATTTTAACAAATACAGTATGAAAAATGAAATGCTTTATTTGGTACAAGTTGGGAAAATGTCTTTTCCATAATTCGCCAACTCTAAAGTATCTTAATGTATAATGGAAATTTAACTGCCCCACAGACTGACATTGCAACATTTATGTGGGGCTCCAAAAGAGAATCGAAATGACCGGTTCACGGCAAAAGCCTACTTACAAATGATTAAAGCTTTCAGTTCTGAGTTGTGTGCTAATTCTAGGGGTGGCTTATAAAATATTCTGACTCCATAGGAGGCAATACTTGAAAAGAATATCAAAGAATTGGAAAATTGTCGAAGTTTAGAGATCTAGACTTAGAGAATAGTACAAGTACGGCTACGTTTTGTAGCCTTTGGTGGTTCCTGCAAGGCAGCTTCGGATTGTTTTTTAGCCAGCCAAGCCTGTTTTTGTAAACGATTTATGATTATCCTGTAGGCCCCGATTAGTTCACTTCTTGGGCCATTTTTAATAGCTTCACGTAGCATTTCAGAGGTAACTCCAAGCTTTTCGAGGAGCTCTCGGGCATCAACTTCGAGGGGATTTAGTTTACTCAACTCATCGGTGTCTGTTGGGATCATAATGAATTGGCCCTTCTCCTCGTCATAGTTCTTCAATTGCTGCACTTCAATAACCATGTGTTGTTCGCCCTTTCGCATATATTCACCAGAGTAACTTAAATCCCCATTGATTGCGCCCTTTTCTTTGTCGGCTTCCATTGGACCGATTTTCTTCTTCAATGTTCCGCAGAGGAACGATTTCCGCGATATGGTCGACGGCTGTTCGACCATAGAGGGCTCGTTGGTGAGATCAATTGGATGTAGAAAATTATCCACAAGAATACCATCGTTCCTTTTCGTGTTGAAGTGCGAAGGTCCTTTATTTGAAATTTCGAGATAGCGTTCCCTGAGAGAGTAGGCCCTCCCAATCCTCCTGGTTGGCTTAGTGCGGAACCAAAAGGATTTCTTTGCTGTTTTACTAATCGAGGTTAATTGTTGGAGCATCAGTTCGGCACTCAAATTTGGGTTCATAATCCATTGACTAGACAACATTTCTTCGACGCTGGGTCGTCGAGCTGGCATGTGCACTAAAACTCTTTCTGAAAGAAAAAATGTTTAATGAAATTCAATACTATTTCGATGTAAACAGAGAATGGTCGATAAATTACGTATTAATCTTATGCAGGGAAGGCTTAAGTGGCCAGGTATGCTGTAGTCCCCTTTTAAGACAGCCACTCGCAGCGCTGGCACTGTCGGTGCACGGAAAGGCATGTTCCCGACGACCATGAAATATAACAAAACACCAAGTGCCCAGACATCCACCGGACCCCCAGCGTAGTGGTCATCGCTGAATAACTCCGGCGCTGCATACGGAGGCGACCCGCAAAATGTGTCTAGCTTCTGAGTATGACCTGTAAATTAAAGGATATTTATCAATAACATTTCTGCCCTTAATAGGATTTGCGCGACTTTTGTGATTTATTTGAGAATTGTTGAAATGAAGACCCGCAACTGTGAAAGAAGCCTCGCTATTCCGTAATGCGATAAAAGTAAACAAAATTTACTCTTAACCTTTAAAATAAAATCCACTAAGTCTATTGAACTGATTTTTTTTGGAATTTCATTTTATTTATTCTTATTTGTTTTAAAGGTTCCATACTGAAGATGAACTCTATAGTTGTGTCAACGAAGTCTGTTTGTTTGTCACAGGCCTCTAGCTTCTATTCGAAGTGAGGTAAGGACTTGAAATTCACATATGTAGGTATTAACTACGGCTCAAAGACGGAGAGAGTAACAACATACACATGAAAACAGGGGGCGAACAAAAATTTGTCGTTGGTAGGTCCTTGTGGGATATTATTACGAAGGGCATTTTGAGAAGAATACTTCTAATTTCTAATATTTGACTTAAAACAATTTTTGACGACTGGTTCTGGTTCGCCTGGTTCTAAAAGTAAAGTAGCTTATCATATAATAAAAAATAAGTTGTAAGTAACTTACGAACATGCACCTAAAATTTCCTTTTATAATAAAAAAGTTGAGATAATTTTTGATCCTGATTAAAACTTCTTACTTTATACTTTTTAGGGTTTTCCATAGTACCACATAAGTTAATGTTTTTTCATAAACAGTACTAGTGGTTGGTTACTAATACAAGGCTTTTCATATATTTACGTCTTTAAAATTTAAATAATTGTATAAAAAAGTAAAATTACTTACACAAGATACTATATACCTACAAATATTACTAATCTAGAAAAAAATGAAAAGACCCAAAAATACTCGGCAGTTTTAAATAATATATCATGAGAAGTCTATACTAATATTATAAAGAGGAAAGATTTGTTTGTTTGTTTGGATTGAATAGGCTCCGAAACTGGACCGATTTGAAAAATTCTTTCACCGTTGGGAAGCTACACTATCCCCGGGTGACATAGACTATTTTTTATTCATATATATATCAAGGGATTGCCATGAAAATTAGTATTCGGGGGTTTTCGGATCTCCTGATTGCGAATCTATGCTCGAAATTTGGAAATTCAAGATGGCGGATCCAATATGGCGACCAACAATTTTCAAACTTCAACGAATTTAAGTGAAGTTTAGTATTACGGGTATTTTGATACCACTAATTTCGAATCTACTAACAAAATTTGGAAATTCAAAATGGCGGACCCAATATGTTTGTTACTCAATCACGCCTTAAAGTTTGATCCCATTATTTTCATTTTTTAAGTGAAGGCACTACACATTCCGACTTAAAATTTAGGGTACTTTTTACTCGCGGGTTTCAAAATGGCGGACCCAAGATGGCGGCCAAAAATTGTAAATATTAAGGGATTGCCATGAAAGTTAGTATTTGCGGGATTTTGGAGGTGATAATTGCGAATCTAAGCTCGAAATTTGGAAATTCAAAATGGCGAATCCAATATGGCGTCCAACAATTTTCGAACTTCAACGAATTTAAGTAAAATTTAGTACTACGGGTATTTTGATATCACTAATTTCGAATCTACTATTAAAATTTGGAAATTCAAAATGGCGGACCCAATATGGCGACCATAAGTCATAAATTTTTTTACAAAAGTCGAGCATTTCAAGGATCTTTAATTAAGTAGTACTTATAATATACCGGGTGAAACCGGGTAACCCAGCTAGTCAACAAATAACCAAATTAGACAACTACTTAAATTCTAAAATATATGTACATACATATGTACGCATATCTAGTGCATTTTCATTTTATTTTGGATTGAATTGGAACGATAGTGATCATATTTATTATTTAGTAATATGTACAACGAAAGTCATTTGGTCTTGTTCTTTGTCGTCTCTTCAAGCTTATTATTTAATATTTTATGTACAATAAACAGTTTTCAAGCTAATACGGAAAGATCACTTCTTGCAAAGTTTTCTTACAAAAGATATTAAGAACATACCTACATACATACTTGCATTTGCCAAATTTTAAATCAGTTACTTCAAACATACCGACTTTAACAATATTTGAATTTTTGAAATACATATTCTCTTTATTTTATTTCTTTAATTAAATTTATAATGTCGAGAAAACTTCGCTCTTATTTGTTTCAATTAAGATGGATATTGTAGAGTGGCCCATTGAAAACTAATTAAGTGATTGACTAGAACATCCGATAAGAATGTACCGAATTAAAATGAGAAAAAATTAAGAGCTTGTCCAGGAAGTCGGATTACACATTTTTAATTTGTATAATCCCTTAAAACCCGATTGCCGTAAAGTCATATTAAAATTAAAGTGATGAAATATGTAGGTCTGTGTCGCGTCCTGGGTACATTGAGATAATAAACGGATAACTTCAACAGAACAGCTTTAGGTTTAGCTTCAATCAAGAAAGAATAACCTGTTTATGAACGATTCATATCAATTTCAAAACTATAAATCTCCATTAAGTCGTGCGGGGCGCTGTGGACAACATGAGAAACCCGCCGTGGCCGCACCGTGGCCATGCCTTCGGTGGGAGCCTCCGTCGGGATCCGGAGCATTGTAGTTGCCATTTCGCGCAAATCAAGCAACAATATATGGGATAATTCAATTGAACCCATTAAGACAAGGAGGTGCCACCTTAGACTTTAGAGCTCCACTCGCCAACTCGGTCTAAGCGTGACCTCGAGGGCACTCCGCTTGACACGCACTCGAATTGCATTCAGACGAGCCACTTTGAGCGATTGGAACTGGGAACTGGTAACTGGGAACAAGTGCGGGAGGCAGCTCAAGTGCAATTTAATTGCGGCGGCATTGTAGCCGGCGAAGTTGTGCAAGCACTGTGATTTATTGCTCAATGGAGTCTTCCGGGGGAAAATTCATGTCTCTAAGGGAACAAAAGGTGGTTGGTCGTCGTCGGTCTAAAGGGCATGCTATAGAATAGAGTATAGGCGATGTGGAGCTATGTAGTCATGAAAAATATGCCACATAATTTTCACTTTGTATGGCTTTCTACAAAATTCTTTAGGGACTCAAACAGGTTAAGTTTTCACTGTCATGCTTTGAAACTCCTTATTGTGTTTAGTATTACTTGATTAACTTAAACTTACTTGTTAATGTTTGAGAATTTATGCAGACTACTCAAAGATTGTTCTCCATACATTTTCAGAAATAAAAATGATGTAGCAATTATTAAAGGGCTCTATACCGAGAACGTTTAAGTATACTGAGATTCGACATCTTTAGTTGTAATTTTTATTCAAAAACTTAATTCGCAAAGTGTGAAAGCCTTTGGTATTTTGATGTATACATATATCTATTTAATAGCTAAAGGTTCAAATAATTTTTGTTCGTTATTTTGTAATGAATTTCTAAAAATGTATATAATTTTTGTATGTATGTATGTGACCTAGAGACATTACGGGTACGGTCAGGTGAAACAATAATAGTTCAATTTGGCATAGTCTTTAATTTTTTTAATCAAAAAGGAAAGAAATTATGACCTGGGTAAGGGTATGAGGGGATGAGGTATGCCTATTCGTATTACAATTTTTCGAACAGATTATTCAGAATTAATTTTTCGCGTCGAATCATCCGAATCTCCCTACCCAAACCTACCCCACCCCATGTTGCGCCACTCTCGCGCTTTTTAATTATATGTATTCTCAAAGGCACGACGATGACATGATGGTTCATTTTCGTTTGTGAATTCTCAATTTACGCCGAATGAAACTGTAGAAATGATATCGTACTTTTTTACTTTAATAATTGATGTACAGACCTATTTAAATTTTGGGTTTATTCATTTCGGACTTGCTTTTCGTAAAGTTATCATTCACCACCATCATATAAAATGTAGGGAAAATTTGAGTAGTTAAGCATATAAATAAAGTTGAAAAGAAATTACATAAATAAAGAAAATTTCAGTTTGCATTTTAAAAAATTATTCAAATAAAAATAAAATTAACATACAACGTCTTTTACAAAAGAAAGATTTCAGCCTAAAGGTAAACAACAATTTTTTTGATGGAAGAATTGAAATTTTTTGGTCTTGAAAATACATCAGTTAGTTGATTCTGACTTTTTCAAAAAAATCAAGCTCAACTACAAAGCTCACATGATTAAATTGAATATTTTTTTTTAAAATAAAGCTGGTTCCACCGTGAGACTGAATGCATTTAGATTTCGAATTATGCGAGATTGTAAAATGTTATCCTTTGTAATTAACTAAAGCTTTATTCATAGATATTTTGGTCCAACAAGGAATGCGCAAATATGTACTTGCCTTTGTTCTAGAAGGGACTACGTACGTCCAAACTACTATATTCTAACAGAATTAATCGGCTTACCATTAATGAGTTCCGTGCTGAATCCAAAATCGGCGAGCTTCAGCCGTGATTCCGACACAAGGAGAACATTTTCAGCTTTTATATCACGATGTACAAATCCTAAGCTGTGCTGAAATTTAAAAAAATATCAGTTTTATCAGGGCAGCAGGGCTAACAGAAAGCAGCCAAAATTAAGATCTGTGCATCGACGAACAGAAAGCAAAAATGATTATCCACTTACCATGTGCTTAACAGCTAAAAGCAATTGCTTGTACAGTGGGGCCGCATGTACTTCCCTGAGAGGCCCACCTTGGGTGATGTGGTTGTAGAGCTCGCCCCCGCGCACCCATTCCGTCACCAAATACACCCGTCCCAGGGTTTCTACAACTTCGAATAATCTGAAGAAGAGAGACATTTTCACATACGGATTTAGGCTCCAGCCATGCTGCAAAGATTGGGGCTGCGGCATCAAACATACCTCAATATATTTGGGTGGTGAACACATTCCAAGGTGGCTACTTCCCTTGATAGCATGCGAAGTGCTCGGGCGTCCAAACCCCCCCTGTCAACTACTTTGATGGCAACTTTGTCTGGAAGAAAAGATGGAGTGGATTCAATTCCTTCCCAGTCCAAGGTGGTATTTGATACATATGTATGTGAAGATATGTTATATGTTAAATGTACAGCGAGCACACGTAATTACTAGCAGCAAAGCAGGCAAACGTACAGCCATATCCGTCTGCCATTTATATTAAGTACATCCAGGAGAGCACCTCAAGCATAGTGCTCACTTCGGATATCCTTTTAGTTAGGTTTACATCCCCCAGAAGTCATCTAAATAGAAATTTCATTTTTCTTCATGAAATCCAGGACCTATCTGCTTCAAGTAATGGAATTCTCTGCTCCACTTACTCGCTGGGTTACTTTTGCGAAGTTACATGCGACGTAAAAGGACAAAATTAGGAGATTGGTTATAACGACCGCAATTGGGGGGGATCGAAACTCGGTGTGCGGATGTTCGTGCAATTGATAAATAATTTGATGAAGGTATCCTCCCTTGCGGCAACAACGTAATAGGGTATCGGTACGAAACATCAGTGGCTGGTAGCTTTAACTAATTCATGGATTCAGTTCCCTCCAATAAAGTAATAGCCATGTCGATGTTTTAATCTGATGCTGTATCTTTTTGACTTTATCGTGTGTAATATGTATGTATCTGTATGTACATTATGAAGTCTGTAGGGGATAAAAATGGTATAGGATGTTTGCAGATTACCAATGTCCTTGCAGAAATGAATATTTCAGTATACATTTTCGAAAGTTCGTTATTTATTATTAATCATTATATAAAAAACAGAACCCTACTTAATGCTTGCCTCTTTTTCATTTAATTTTAATGAGTTTTATAGCAACGTGAATTATAGCAGCAAATATTTAGACGTGAAATGGTGTAGGTATATGTCTCAAAACCACCAAGTTTGCTTCGGAAGAAAATAAATTGATAAAATGTCAATATTTCATGTTTCATCCCCATATATTTTAAAGTATGTAGTTCCAATATAAGTCTAAACAAAAATATTAGAGTTACTTAGAGGTATGTATTGTACATATATACTCTTAACGAAAATTGTCAGTACATCACAATACATAATTTTTTTATAAAAGAAAGACTAATCATGTTATTCTAAAGGTTGACGGTTATGAGTTGCTTAGCAGCGCATTTCCCCCGTGTTTATTATCTTCTCTCCTGGAAGCAAGAAAGGAAATATCTTATATCTATAATAATAAGCGCCAAACTTAAAGGAAAACTCGATTCCTTATTTCCTAATTACATAATCTCAAAGGGAGGGAAAAAAATTCGGCCTTTTCTGGTAATATCTAAAATAAGCAACTTGACTTGTATTAAAGGTAGGAAATAAAGGGTTAACAGTAATTATCTTTCTTTCTCTATTGATTCCATAAAGCCTTAATTCAAATTGATTGCCTTTTGACAAAATTTGGAAATCCTTTTAACAAAGTATGGTCAAGTTAATTTTAGGTAATAATTTGACGCCATTTTGATTATTTAACTAAGTAATAGGTAAAAAAGAAGCCTACTGCAATTTAGAAACTTACCTTAAGGTAATTTAAGTTCAAACAGACTTTAGTCACGTTAGTTATATCACGAAGATTTATTTAGTCGTTAAGGTTAGAAAAAGGAGTCCAATATCTTAAAGTAAGTTTTTATGAATCACTGATTACCATCAAGTTCAAAGAACAGAGTACTTAAGGAATATTAAGCAATTTGGCTGATTGAAATGATAAAGTGTTGCAACACTACATTTCTGTAATTGCTCTTCACTGAGGGCGCAAAATAATTCCGTAATTTACTTCTTGCGTGATGTTTACCGAGCGTATTTTCTTCGAAAGAAATTATTTGATAGTCCTTTTACGAAATAATGAAAAATGCTGTGCTACCCAGTTCTTATTCCTATGAGTTTAAAATATGACTTATATTTTAATAAAATTCTAGAACATATGGAATGAATTCCACAATTACTCTACATACATATGTATATAAATGTATTTATAAAGTAGGTATACACATGCTCAACGGTCATCCCAGTTTGCTGAAATTTCTCTCTTTTTATGAATTACATAATTGCAAAATTAGGAGAGTAAAACTTTGTATGGTAAACAATTTTTACAATGGTCGAACTAACTTGAACCTTAAAAGCTCTACAATACAATAGGGCAACGATGAAATAGCGAAAAACGTGAATGGCCTTATTTATTTATTTATGTATTAATACTTAACAATGGAAGCGCATATAAGTGCCTATATAAAATAGATTATAAAACTTTATGATATGGATCGTGGGAGCAAAATGCCACATCTACAGATTTCTGTAACACTGCTAAACTTTCTAATCTGGCTAAAGTATACTAAAATTGAGTAGGTAATTAGAAGATATTTAAATAATTAGTATTTATGATACACGGAGTAAAATGAGTTAGCTAGTTACATACTCCAAGGATCGGGCGTTTTTTTTTTCAAAATTTGACCCCAAAGGGTAAAAACGCGCTTTAAACCTTTTTTTACCATAACTTCATAAATATTTATATATAAAGTTGAAATACAAACAAAACCCTTTATTTTATGTTATATTTAAAAATACCTATTTAAATTTAAAGTTCAAGAGCATAAAGACAAGAAAAAGGAGAGATTTTTGTATGTGACTCCACAATTATATGAATTTATATATTATTTACCACACCAACACAATTTATACCTATACATATAAAAAGATCATTACCGAAGTACAAAGGAAAAGGCGTTAGAGCCATTATATTAAATAAAATTATATGAATAATTATATTTTTTATTTCCTTTATCAACGAAAAAATAAACCTTATCAAAATCAAGCTTTGTCAGTAAACTAGGGCGGCTTGCTAATTACCTCGAGAAGTTATGCGTCTACGATATGAAAGTATGTACATACATATATGTATCTACCATAACTTTACGATTTTCTCAAGGTACAACTTTATAAAAATATACTTTATACGTTATATGATGAAAATGTCGTAAAAATAAATCAGCGTAGTAAACAGGATGAATAAATGTTGCGTGGTTTATACATATGTGTTCTACGCAGGTTAATGTGCTCAGAATGTTTATCTACAAGTCCTGTGTTATATTATTAAATATTAACCGTCAAACAACTAATAAACAGAAAGTAACTTTTAATGGTTTCAGATCTTACCCATACTTTGTTTACTTACCAAAGTTATTTTAAAAGAGCGAAATCGCGTAAGTACTTACTTAAAAACATTTTATTACTGATTAATATTTAAATAAACAATGAGCTAGAAAACGAGTTCAAAATTATCTCGTTTTTATCCGCCTTCTTCGTTTTATTGGTAGCTGAATCTGGATTAGAGCGTAAAATTATTAATATCAATTAAATTTACCTCGAGTCAGCTGGTGAACCGCTAATTTTACTTTGGAGAAATTGCCACGTCCAATATCGCCGCAAAATCTGTAAAGACCAACACGTCTCCCCAAAGCTACCTGTAAAGATAAAACATTCATGCATTATTTGTGCTGCCGTGGAAGGACAAAGTTTTTGCGGGTGAAAGGGTTTTAAGATAGAGGAGGTGGCCAGAGGTCCCTAGAAAATCATTTTGGGCAACCCTAGATAAGGGCTACTGAGCCGCGCAAAATGTTCGTCTTTATGGGCTGGTATGAAAATAATTTCCACAGAGGTTTTTTGGGGCATGAATTCTGCATTAGCTGTGGGGTGTATGCGCGCTACCTTCCGTTTTTATATACGAAAATCAGTAGTGAATTATGAACGGCTCCCAATTAGCTTTGAAAGTAGTATAAGTGAATGTTGCATAATTTTTCCCTAATCGCTTCAGACTTTCCTCGAGGGGCTCTCAACTTCCTAGGTTGTCCATTAGGCAAAATGTGGGAATAAATGTTTAAAACGTTGTGATTCAACGTCTTTTAAGCAAGTTACGTTCGTGGAATATACGGAAGTGTTCGGATAGAAATCGATATCTCAACTTTCAATCTTTATCTGTATGTTATACATGCCCAATGGACGACAATGATTTGTAGATGATATCAAAAAATTCAAAGAACTTAGGATACACTAGTACCAGACATTTATTAACTTTCAAGAACCTTACATGTTGTACAATTAGTCTACTCCAGTAGGAAGAGATTTAAATCATGTACATTTTAAATTTGTGATAAAGCCAAGTTAGCGAGTTCAACGTAATTAAAACTTTTGCCTTTTTTGAAAAAATGAGATTTTCTCAAATTCGTGTAACTTACTCAGCAGTCGCAAGATAAAACGAACCAATTTCTTTGTATATCATGTAATATTCATGTAATAATTGTTGAAACTAGATTATAATCAATGAACTTAAGTTTTTTTAAAAGAATACATATGTTAAAATTGTGAGGTCTATGGAGTGTGTAGACGGCAATGTAACATGTCCAGGTGTGACATAATCTGAAAGAATAATTTTTATTTTTACAACACCGGCAGTTAATTTAGTAAAATAATTAAGTTGACTTACGCTTAGAAATGTTTTACAAACTCAAATTTAATTTATAAATTTAATTTTATATTAGTCTACATGCATATTCCTATGCATGCTTAAGAAAATTATAGACCATACGATTTTCCGCAATACTTCATATTCTCACTGTTCAATATTAGCAATTTTTGAATCTAATAATTTTTGAACCGATAATAAAAATTTTCAATATTAAAATTGTAAACATTTTGTACGTATAGGTAAATGTTTACGCGAAGCTCTGTTCTGTAGGTATACCAGCTTACCTTAATAATAACTTTTCTTACTTTCCAATGGTAAACTTTAAATTCGGAAAAAAATGTTTAGGAAACGCTTTTAATGCATGGATGAAATCCACCTACAAACACCACCACATTGTATTGTTATAGAAGTAAAACATGTGTACAAAGTTTCATAAGTTTTTGTAAAATAAAAGTGTTTATAAAAATTTCGTTTAGCAATATTTGACCTATACATACAACCCAAGTTAAATAAAAGCGTTAAAAAAATGTTGCGGTACACACACGTATATTACCGAGATCCTTGATCCTAAGAAATAAATGTCATGCCGTTCAAGTTCATAGACTTCTTAATTACCTGTCACCCCCAAAAACACGGCAATTCAAACCCACGTCATTTCAGAGCAAACTTTTTACAGACAATTAACTTATTTAAGATTAAACACTTCAAATTTTGAAATACAACATTCTTAGAAGATGCAACTTTTTGCCACTACGATACGATATTAAATTTATTTTAAATTCATATTCCTTCCTGCGATTGTTTCCACAGGTTTCTTCATTTCAATATTCGTTTCTTATATTGTTCTGGCCGAGTTAGACTGTCTTCTTTCATGAAATTAATGTTTAAATTAAGTATCTTGGAAGTACCCATAGCACGTAGCTACTTCATATATCAGCGTCAAAATCTGCAATAAATAATTTATGTTACTTCCAGATTTTACATGCTCCGACACACTCTTTTTAGGGAATAAAACCTTTAAATTGAATCACTGAATTTCTTGTTCGTGCTCTTGTTTTTTCGTTTTGCCATTTACATAATGTAACTTGAAATTGCCTTTGATTGAATAACTTTTCCATTCAGCTGGATTTTGTACACTCGCTCCAGTTTTATTGCGGAATTTCTGGCTCTTGAAGGAACTTTAATCGCGAAATATCAACAGCGAGTTTTATAGAAAAATACATTTTGAAAAGGGTTGAAAGGATGCTCAACGACGTCGTCGTATGAAAATTATTATATTTGACTACTACTACAAGCCTTTTGAGATATATCTAAGTTCGAAATTAGTTTTAATTTGTTGTAAAACTCTCACGAAACTGCAATTATTGGTGATGGTATAAAATACTAAAACTATACTTGGTACTTAATTACTTTTTTGTAGGTCTTAATGTTTTAGTTTGATAAAGGGCAATTTAAGGTGAATCATGGATTCTTGGAAAACTTATCAAAGTCGAGCTTAAATTCACTTTTAGAAAAAAATATTTGTTGCAAAAATAAATACTTGTTGTAAATTTCGAGAGATTACTAATTGTAATATTGTTGTAATTTTCTATCCACCAGCAAAACTTCTTCTGACTGTACGAATAGAATGAATACCAGTATAAAATAAAAATTAAAGCCTCTACTGAGTTCGCATGGAATCAAAATTTTTTACAGGCAGTTTTCGTGCCTCATAAAAGGCGTCGTGAACAGAAGGCGTGAAGAGTTGTTTTACTTCCTTAATCATATGAAAAATGTTGGTCTCGTAAACGCACGTACGCACGCACGCGTATTTTGACAGCAGATGTTTTTACAGGCATTGACCGTGACCAATAAAAAGTCTGCAAAAAAAATGTAGAATAGTAGTGGCAGTGGCAGCATCTACTCACTGGTTTCCCATACTTATTTTTATTTCTCCATTCATGACCGAAGTTAACTACTAGCACGTACTAGGCTAGGGAAATTATGCTATCGAAAATTTTGAGGTCGTGAAAATTTAAAATTTCACGGGCATTTAACATTTCACAGGCATTTAACATTTCATGGGCATGTAAATTTAAATATTGTTCGCGATTACATATACCTACATAGGTATGTATGTATGTGTCGAAATAAAAAAAATATGATATCTTAAAATGCATACATTTTCAATTTTGATTTTAGAACTTCCCTTGCTTGGTAAATTATAATTTCTAATAAATATCAAATCTTATTCTTTTCAGAGACGAATTCGTGTACCTACCTAAATTGCCAAATTCTAAAAATCTATATGTGTTACACTTTAACATAAAAAAGAATAGTTTAAATTTTCATTATAAATAAAACACTTTTTGGTTTTAAAATATTTACTAAATTTTTCTTAACAAAAAATTATTTATGTGTATACTGTATGATCGCAGCTTTCAGGACTTTTATTTTTGTTTTTAATATTCTTGTGTGTATCTCCCTAATTGAGATGAATCGGAGACACTTTTAAAATTTTGTTAAGGATTATGGCTCGTCCGCCGTGGCAGATCATTATTTTTGTAAACAACGTAATGAGTGCGTCAGAAATGGTTTAAAATATAAAAAAAAAATATTTAAATTGCTACCTTTTGGTATGTACATATACTTATATGTATTTTACTTATCACCTTGTGCAATTAAGCACGCAGGATGTAAATTCATAACCTTGAAAAATATTTTCTTGTAGGGCCGTCTGTCGAAAAATCCTATTAGGGGTCCAAAAATAAGGAAAAACACGGAAATCTTACACTTATTGAATTGATTTCCATGTAATCTGGTAATTTGTTGCAAAAATAATCTGGTTGCGCTACCCCCTTACGACCCATATGCACGTAAACATCGTCACAGCGTTGACATTGGCCACTTTAATTTTCTGTGTCGCGTGCACTGGCTGGCTGCTTACCTGACTGCCCTATGGCAGCCCATTAGACGACCGAAAACTACACGTCGCCACCTTCGATTACACTTACACCGGTCGGCGCTCGGTAGCCCATTCCATGAATTATTTAATTTAGCTCCCGTCAGGAATTGGGGATCGTGTTCGGAATATATTAACACGAAAATCATTTCGAGTTCGTTGACATGCATAAAAGGGTTGAATTAAGTTTTCCGGATCAGGACACTTCCTAGCGACAAGACCATTAACAGAAGGAAGCCCTTAAGCCCTTCACCGTCGCCGGCCGGTGATGGCGCAGTTAAATGGTGCGACTAACGGCTGAGGAAAGGAGTCCACAAAGTGCTGCCTAAATAAATTGATCCCTGGAAAGCCTATCAGCACATAAATCGGAGAATCAATCAAAGCAACAGGCCGTTTCGGTCAGGTCACGCAGAAGGACTTTCGATTGACCCGCCTCCTGGTCACTAACCAAATTCGCACCCTTGAAATATTTGGGTTTTCGACAGCAATCCATAAGTTGATTTGATAAAGATAAAAATGCAATAAGGGAATTTCCCAACGTTATTCGCTAGACGAAACAATAGACATTAAGTAGAAATTTTGCAGTCATAGCACACTTTCCCCCATCGATGGCTCTCGAGTATTAGCGGATTACACGGCGGCGTTTGCTTTCTTTCAAAACATTCCCCAGCTGAAATTTAAATTGGCTTATGCTTGGCGGAATTTCCCTGCCGGGAGATTACCCAACAGGAAAACTAAATGACTTTAGACGAAATGGGGTTTTCAGCACTATATAGCGTTCTGTGGGGTCAGAGACGCGGAATTCGTTCACGATCAAAAGAATTTCAAATAGCTCACATTCCAGGTAAGGAATTAATATGCTTGTCTAAACAGAAGACCTTTTTAAAATGGAATGGCTTATTTACTTTGATCAAAAAGCGTTTTTCTTTTTAACATGCCCACAGGATCCATTTGCAAAAATATTTTTACCACGTGACTTTTGAATTTGCTTTTTATAATGTATGTTTGTCTTATATCCTTTTGTTACAAATAAGTATATGTATATAGTATGACCATACCCCATATAGTAATTATTTAATTATTTAAATATTCACACCTGCACTTTTAACCGAAATTTACAATCCTATTTTTAAATTGACGGAATTCGTGTTCATTCGGAATGTAGAATATTTATACATACTCGTAAGCGATTTGGAATTTTAAGAGTGTTCGACAATTTTTGAATTTTCAGTTTTGCTTATTATGCTCAATTTGAACTTGTCACTTGATTTCATAAGTGACAATCAAAATATGTTTTACTCTATAAATACGTTGGCCGAAAAAAGGCAACAAAAGTACAATTAACCCCTACATAACGCGGGTTAAGTTCTTTAATCAATTCAAATTTCAAATCATTTGGTGCGGTAATATTTATATCTTTATATTTTTTAAAATAAACTTAGTTATTCCAAGACCAAGACTTTACTAATTTTCGAACTACATATGTACCTATATATTTAACCAAATGTTTTTTTAGGCACAATTTCCAATAGCCAAATAACGCTTATGATAACTATCTATTGAATAAACTTATCCTGACTGTTTATTTGTTGAACAAATTTACCCTGATTTTTCAATCAAATACTGAGTATTTTATATTAGTTGTACATATAAACTCGCGAAATGCAGTGCAGTTATTAAACATCAATAAATAATTATTCTGAACCGAAAATTATTCCAGAAAAATTTAACAAATTAATTTGTCATGCGTTGAGCTTGGCCAAAAGAAAACAATATCTTGTATTTTTAATGCTGCAATATACATAGCCAGTACATTTATAAAAAATTAACCTGATTATATAGCTGTGACATTGTTTTTGTTATATGTACTCGTAATACATAATCCCATAAAAAACAAAAAATGTAAAAAAATGCCAAGTCTCGCAACGCAGTTCTTCTGCCGTAAAAAGTTGTGAGATCTTATGTAAAACCAAGTCAGTTATATTAGTTAGTGTCTATGGAAGCACCTATTCAACAACTTTGTTATAAATTGTTATCTAATCAATTACCTATCAACATTTATAGTGACCGTATCAATATTAGACATCTTTATTTCTATAATAATTATAATTACTTGGCAATTGCACGGCCAGTATTTTAATTAGTAGAATATGACTTGGTTTTACATAAGATCTCACAACTTTTTACGGCAGAAGAACTGCGTTGCGAGACTTGGCATTTTTTTACATTTTATGTTTTTTATGGGATATCATATCTTTTTGTTAGGTCATCCTCCTTTCTTTTTTTTCGGGTAATATATCTTGTCCGTCAGCTACTGATTTTCTTAAAGCCCACTCCCTGTCTCTATTGATTTTTCTCAGATGCTTTGATGTATTTTTCATTTACTATAATGCAATTTCGGGATTTTTGTTTTTTTTCTTCCTCTATGAGCTTAACACTAACTAAAATTCAAAATTTGAACAAACTAATCGGCTTGACGGGGGCACTACCGTGCCCACAGAACAATAGTCTACTACATTCATCCTTTCAAAATTCAATCGCGGCCAGTGGCAAGCATGAGTACAAGCGCATGCGTTATTTTTTGAATGAACCTAATTTTTAATAAAATCATTATTTTTCATTAAATATAATGAAATTTCGGGATTTTTCAGTTTTTCCTTCCTTTGTAGGCTAAACAATAACTGTGTTCAAAATTTGGAGTTTGTGGGTCTGCTAGAAGTACCTTAGAGTTTTGATGATCGGTCAGTCAGTGAGTGACAAAATTAAGAAATTTTGATTAGTTATAATTCTTAAACTACTGGTTCAAATTGAATGAAATTTGAAATATACCGTGTTTATACAATGCCTGCTTGGTTACTGAAAATTTAGGCTTCTAGTTTTATCCACAAAGAAGTTATAGGGGGGTCGAAAATGGCCTGAAATGCTTCGAGAAAAGGATGGTACGGCGGTGCTTGCTCGACTTGGCGGGGCACTGCCGTGCCCCCAGATTTCATTAAATACAAAAGCGTAAACCTATATTATATTTATAAATAAGGACCTGAAGAAATGATTCGAATGTGGATATAAAATTGAGAGCTGCATAAACTTTCCTCTTTCTTAGTATTGTTCTTGATTTGTCTTCAATTAGCAAAACCAGACGCCGCGGCGCCGGCCGAAAAGATTTGTTTAGTCTAAATCTAAAGGTTCGCTTAAATTTGCTATGAGTGCTATCTGATAAACTGAAAAATCAATATTAGTCGAATCTGTTATTTACGTTTAATCCGCCTGTTTAACTGTCGATTGAAAAATAGGTCCTTAAAGTTAGGGTTTTTTATATTCATTGCTGTTTGTGTTGATAACAAATTGTTATTTTCAATGTGGCCCCCTGAGGGCTAGCTACGCCACTGCACCACAGGTTCCCTTACTAAATATCGACACTCGTCAGTGGTCACTTTGACTACTTGGAATCGTTCGGGAGTTGCATGTGTTCGCTAATTGGCTTCCCGCAGTTCACGGTCCCTCAATTCGGTTAATTTAATTTTCAGCTTATTTGAACCTTTTATATGCTAAATTATTGTCATTTTGCACATCTTTTGGGAATGCTCAGTTAATTAGCTTTTGTAAATTTTTTAAAGATAAGAAAACATTTTAACTACAAAAATTCCTCTCTTGCGAATGTAACGTGGGGGGGTAAAAAGAATTAAAGAATTAAAAGAAGATTATGCTTACCTCGTGAGCACATCGTGGATCTGTCTGTAAGGCCTTTGTTAACCGTTGATAAGGGGGAGTTGATGGTGAGGGTGGTGGTTCGCTTAATTCACTGACGGTATCCACGACTGCAACCTTCCTCGAGTCCGCCCTTAATTTGCAAATATATAAATTCCCCAGCTTTTTAGAAGGATTTTATAATTTTAAAGATTTCTTGTTTGTTGCGCTGCCGCATTACTAACTGCTCGCGTTCATAGCTGACCTCGGTGCTTCCAATACATCCCGAAACTGAATTGGCACTTAAATTTTCATTAGTCGTGGGCTTCCGTGCCGATGCCACCTTAAATAAATAAAAGAAAGTGATTAGTCAATTAGGTGCAAGCGGTGGAAAAATGACCCAGCCATAGGGTCAATGCATTTAACCTGATTTATTGCGGTCATAAATTTTGAACCATCCGAAACGTGCGGGTGGAATTGACCCCAAAATTAAGCATATATCATTAGGGCGGCCTTAGCCTTGATTTAGCGGATTCCTTTACCGAGGCGTATAAAAGGTATAAAGCAGGTGTTTTTATTGGCCTGTCCCTGGGACCCGCAGAGAGATAATTTCCCACGAAACGCTTCGATGGCATGCAATTTCCTTGTCAAACAAATTTATCGCCCAGCCCGCCTACAAAATGGCTGTCAGCCCAACAGCCCCTTAATTCACCTGGTGGCCAATTATCATCGGCCGCGGGGGGAAAGCGACTTTTCGCGAGGAGCAGGTGAGTGTGTTACTACATATGTACGCCAGCAGGACATCGATTACCTACAAAAGTTTTAATCTTATGAAAAACCATTAACCATACCCTCAAGTTTCGAAACGCCCCTTTCAGCCGTATACCGGAGTTTTATACGCGGTTAAGGAGCGCTTAAACCGCCACCGCCATTGCCGCGCTATGGAATTGTAAAATTTCCGCGACCTTCGATAGCGGACTCACATGTCGATAGTGTGCAAGGTTAAGGAGGGCGAAGGAAGCATTTTGGGCGTTGTAAACATTTGCAACAGGAAAACTACTTTGGGGTGAAAATACCACGAACAGAACCCATTAAGTGGTAAATTTATGCATTTCCCTGCAGGCCGGATGATGGATTTATTTGAATTGCTTATGAGTTAATGCCACTCGCTTTGGGAGCGAGCTTCCCAGGAATTTCGTGGAAAAATTGTCAAGGTGACTTAATGCAGCCGGCACGATTTCCGAAGCTATTCCCCATGCATTTGCATATACCAATACTCAGAGGTTGTAGGAGTAAAAATCAAGATGTTTTTAGCGGTTATTCCTAAGGGAAAGAGCACATGAAACTGAAAGGCTGTTCTTGTCCTCTTAACCTTCGGCAAGAGCGTTTGGAAAACCGATACCCTGTCATAATTTTTCAAATTACGACACATTAAAAATTGAATTGGAATTTTCATATCAGCAATATAAAAGGCAAAAGATTTATTATAACCTTAACCTTGCTAAAAAGATGCTCACTACAAAATGTTCGATTCTCTAATTCGGTAAAGAAAAATGATAAGGTCCTCAGGAAGGGACAACTACCTATTTCGACCTATAATTAGGTTTTTCTTATTTATTTACTATCGATACAAAAAAACAAAAACTGGAAAGAATGGATTGGGTTGTTAAAACGTAACCAAACATTATCTAAGAAAATGTTCGCTTTTAGAAAAAATAAACTCCTAGGTTTTTTTCTGAACCCTTTTTAACCTCTTGCATTCCTTCGAAATTATCTGAAAATAAACCCTAATTTATTTAGACGTAAATAAAGTAAAACAAAAATAAATTAAATTCCATTTACGAATTTTTCTTACAATTATTTTTCGGAATTCTCTTTGATTTTTCACAAGCTCTTTTATCTGTAGAGAATTTAAAAGATCAAAGTCAAAGATCTTCTGTACTAATACCATACCGGAAAACGCAATGTAAATATTCCACATGATGTAATCTTTGCTTCCATTTCAGCCAATAATAAGAATTCATTATTATTTGATGATTTTTGCTATGTTAATAAGCAAAAATCCCCTGTGGTACAAAATTGATTGGCTTGCCCAATTACTGTTGAAATGTATATTTTTCATCGATGTATTTTTGATAAGTGACCTTTATTAATTAAATTTAGCAAATTTAAAGGTTTCGTTTATTTCAAGTTTATGGTAATTGCTAATTACATAATATATTTTGTGTGGTGAAACATTAATGAAATTGTGTTGACCGATATTAAAAATTTAATAATAGAAATATATCATTGTAGAATAGAGAGAATAATTATGTATTCAGTTAAACTCTTATTACAACAAATTACAGCGACAACCGAAATTTTACTTTTTAATGCAAACAAAAGACTCACAATTTATGTAATCCTCAGACATTTTATCATTGACAGAGATTAAATCGTGTTTCTCTTTTTTTAATTTTTGCAAATTTCAAAACATAAAATCACAATTAATCAACGAAGAAAATAAAACTGTCGGACATATTTGCATAATTAAACGCTTAACAAAATTAAGCCAGCAAGATCCCTTACGATGAGATTGAATTAATCCGAAGTTTAATTAAAGTGTAAATGAAAGCTCAGCAAAGCGAACGAAATTTTGTCAAACTCGGAGTAACTAATTGGAATTAAGCCAACTTCTGCAGGCTGAGGAAATTTAAATTCCATATCCGTTCACAGAATCTTCAAGAGGAAGTGCTGTGAAAAATTTTATCTCACGATTAATGTACATAATGTAAAAATATGGAATATTGCAAATGCAATCATATGCTATAGAAATAGGGCTCAATATTTCAATTTTAACAAAAACTGCCTTTTATAAAATTGACAGCTTTGCAGATGAAGCCAGTCTCGTTTTGCTACGTCTTGAAAAAAACTTGAAATTTCCTGTTTTTCAAAGTTCATTAAGTAATTTATGTATTTGAAAGTGCAGAGCTATAAACATATTGCCTATGAAAAGCGCTATCCTCAACTGGTTTTCTCACGAACTATTTCAATTTTAGTACAAGGCGCATTCACTCATGCAGAAATGGTCAAACAATGTTTATATAAAAAATGTAGGTTCAAGAGGTAAAAACATTATTGATCTATGCTCTTACAGAAAATTTCAGCGTTAAAAATTGTTAAAAAGAAAATCATGTGCAATTCTTTTTTCAACAATTTGTTGGGTCATTCATTTGCCCTATGGATTCCTACTGACTCTAAACCCAATTGGCATTCTAATTTTTTGGGAATATGTTTCTAATATGTTCGTTGAGATTACATTTTTTTAAATAATCAAAAACTAATTCAAACCGAAATTGCACTTAACCTTCTAATAATATGGATAGTTCGTTCCATGTTTAAGCGAACTAAGGCTAAGTTATAAACTGATTCGCATATTAGTTAAGAATTCATTCCAAGTATCGGTTTTGTTTGGAACTGATCTTACATTACCTAGTATCGTAACCAATCCAACTCTTGTAGAGCGAACATGATTCCATACCATATAATCACTTTTCCATCAGAAAATAACTGATTCTGTGGTATCAGTTCCACATCAGTTTGCCAGTTTTAAATCAGTTCTTGTTTATCTGGGATGTTTAATGCACTAAGTTATAATAACAAATAAAAAAAAATTAAAGTAAAGTATTAAAGATATTGTATACTAATGAACATTCTTGGTAATAAAGTTAATAAAGTACAGGGAGTTAGCTTTTTCTGATTTTAAAGTTGAGATTCTTTTTTAATGGCTATGGTATTTTCGTAATTTAGTATTTTAAATATTTAGTATTCTAAAGAGCAGATCATTTTCTACCCCCTTGTTGTTAAAATATGTAACATAAAACGCTGAAGTCTAACGACTAATTTTAATTATAAATTAAGACTTGGGAAGGTTCACAACAGAATATTAATTTTGCTACTTCCACCAATGAGATTTCCTGCCAATAATATCAAAAGAGGTGCTTAAGTATGAATCAATAGCTTCGGGGGTGTCTTGCCAATGCCTTCAGTCCACATTCCAGGTGTGGCCTACGCAACAAAGCATAATAAAGCAAGGTACAACATCAGCTCCTCTTAATATAGAACTCCCTGATGGACCTTCAATATTCCTCGTCGTTCCGTTTGGGCCTCAAATCCTAAAGGGTCTAATTCAGCTGAAATCCATTAATATCAATACGAGACCGTGGCGTAAATATTTGTGGTGCATTACGAGAGTCTGCCACCGTTGTCGAAGCGACGAAATACAAACATAAAGCAAAATGCCTGGTGGGAAACCATAAATTAAGGTCCAAACGGATCGGGTGGTCCGGGGGAAAGGTTCCTCCAGTTCCTCCAGCTCCTCCAGCTCCTCCATCAAAATGTTCTAAGTAGGACTTGCTCCAGGATCCATGAGATGGTGCCCAAGGACATCGATATACGTGAGAGGGAAAAGGTGAATTACTTCGATGACTCAGTCGAATTTCTCGAGGATATTGAATTTCGTACAATGTTGGAAAATTGGGCTTCAGTTTGTCATCCTTTCCCCGCCGAAAACCCACTTAGCGGCAATCATTTCTCGATAAATGGGTCCTGGATTTGTACGTCTCCGGGTGAGTCTCGTACACAAAACATTTTGGCGGATTGACTGATATAGCGCAACGAAATAGACCAACTGCGCCAATAACCTCTGTTCGAGATAAGCCCTTATCTGGACCATGAGGGCGGGGGCGCTATTTCTACGTTTCCGCCCTTGGCTACTCTATACGCGATGGGAGGTTTCTGCTCCTTCCGAAAATGATTTCATTTCTCGTCGAGGTCCTGAACATAAGCACCCCAAGGAACCTTCTCGCCCCATTGACTGAGTTAAGCGCTTGCATTTGTACAGGACTCGGCTTAAATGATTATGTAAATTGAGGTAAAATTCAGCTAAGACGGAATTTTCTTTTCATTCACTTCCGTCAGAATATTTACATAAAATTTTCCGTCCGAAGGGTGCGATGTTTGTCCTTCGCGAATTGAAGGAGCTTTCACATGGTAATATTTGCCTGCTGCTCTTTTTCCGGTGGTAAAAGGGCGATTTCATGGAAATTATGATTCCTGATAAATATAATTTTGCAAGTGGGCGCCTTTCCCCCTTTTTTAATGTGAGGCGAGGCTCTATTAAAAAACCTCATGGATAATAAATTAATCAAATAGATTGAAATTTGGATAGTACAATATTATTATGTATACATATATTTTTACTGAGAAAAAAAACTACAACTGTTTTGTAAAAATGCAAAAGTCAGAAGTGAGGATCGTATACAGGTCAGTAAGTATTAACACATATAGTATGGAACAGAATTAAGACCTAACTAAAGTAACAATTTTAAGTTTCTATCTTTATTTTATTGTATAAAAACGAATTTTCAATTTTTCATTATTTCATGGTATATGCGGTCACTTATAATAAAAAACTCGAACATATTACTTATGTAAATCAATAAAACTAAACATGTATGCAAAAATGTATAATATTATAGGAAAATGAATAAAATTGACAGAATCATAGTTTTCACAAAGAAATACTAATCAAAAGTAACTATAAGTCGAAATACGTTAGAATAGGGTTCCGTAGAATTACTAGAGATGTAAGAGCAAATTAGTTTGATTCACCTTTTTCGCATTTATAAATGCCATTATATAACCGGCTTTTAATAATATTAGTTGAACGTGTAAGTATATCGAATAGAGAAGTCTACAATACAATTCAAAACTTACATAAATAAAACCATTGAATAAATTCACTTAAAAGTTTAGTTACCAACATAAAACAAAATTATCTAGAAACGACTAAGTTTACTATTTAAACATTTCTTTAGAAAAGTAACTACGAAACATACGAACTACGGTCAATGATTTTCGCGGAATTTATGTTACCATACCAAATAAAAGCAAAATAAATATATAAGCCGCTAAATCAAATATAAAACCGCAATTCACAGAGCCTTAATTAAATGGAAAGGATTTTTTAATAAGGTGCGAAAGTTTTCCAAAGTGCTCGTACACTCTGAGAAAAATTGCATTTTAAAATTTAATGTGGTCAACCTTGAATTGGAGTTGATTTTACTTCGATGAGAAGTCCTTATTTAAATTGAAACATTTTCAATTTAAAGACCAAAACAAATTGCTAGAGTTCTACATATTGAAACAAATTAAAAATTTTAAGCGAACACATTTTAATTTTAAAAGCGGAACTATTTAATTTCGAAGTTTAATTATATGTATACGAGTTTTGCGAGGCAATTTATTATACCTATGTATGTGTTTTCGAAGTGCTGCAGTTATGATTTTAAAATTTTCGTTTTCCATAATGAAAACGCTTTGATATTTGAGCTGATTTCTTATGTTTGATGTTTTTTTTTTCAGTGTAGCTGTATACATACATATGTAGCCCCTTAGGATCATAAGAGAAATGTATGCAAAGTAACATATGTACCTATGTATTATTGCGTTTAAATTTTTCGAGATATTTAGCTTAAAAATGTGGAAAAGTTACATTTTGTCATCGCTATTTTCTGCGTTTTCCAACGAAGTATTAGTGAAAATTGAAAATTCCGATGTCAAAATGTAATTTTTCCAATCTTCAAAATTGAATATCACAGGAAATATAAGTGCCGCCAATAGATTTATTTTATTTTTAGCTATTCATCAATTTTCATTTCAGTTGAAAGTTTTTACAACGCTTCATCAAAATCCGTGAGCAGACCTAAAACTCAATCTGCTCCTGCCTTTTTAATTAAAAAGCAATTAATGTTCAATTCATGTTAGAGCTGCATATTGTGTACTGAATTGAAGTAGTTGTTCGTATTCAATTCCATAAAATCTATGCATGACATTTCCTACTACCGACGGAGAAGCAAAATTTGATTTGCGTAGGTTACATTGGGACGAATTACTTCGTCATTTAATGCTTCGCTTAGTAATTAATTGATTTCGAATGCTGTTCTAATTCATTAAGGCAAATATGACATTGGGGAAATTAGGCACTTTAATCCTGCGATGTATTAGCAGGACGTTAATTGAATTGCCAGAAACAGACCCGTCCAATGTATCGAATATGCACGTGCTGCGGGATTCTGCGAACGTTGAAAATTTAATGATGTCGCGGGAGGCACCTCTTATATACATTTCATTTGCAATTATGGTTCTTGGAAAAGA
Source organism: Machimus atricapillus (assembly GCA_933228815.1). Lineage (NCBI taxonomy): Eukaryota > Metazoa > Arthropoda > Insecta > Diptera > Asilidae > Machimus > Machimus atricapillus. Next base: position 57,902,145 of record OW121784.1, read on the forward strand.
AATTATATTTTATGCTTATCAGGTTTAATAAATCAAACCATAGACGTGCCAAGCAGGAGCTTGTAAGTAATGAAGCACGTGGGAAAACCCTTTCTAATCGGATTCAATGTCCTTCGGGGTTAATTCGGGCTATTAAGAAAATTACTTCTTGCGTTACTTATAAGTATACAACTAAACAGAATTTCAGAAAACGGCCCAGTAAATTACTCCTCAGCGATAGTAATGGTTCTGTGGGTAAAACGTCCAATTCAATATCCATCAAGCTTTGCAGACTACGTAGGTAATGCAAGTACATGCCGCTTTGTAGGGGTTTTTTATTTCCCTCGACAGCACATTTCTTTTTTATACTGTAATTGATGACAACCGAAATGGCAAAACATTACTCACGTATTATTTCTTGCCTCACTGGGGCATTGAATTGTTTGGCTCGAAAGTTAAACTTTATACATTTTTTAAATTTCTCTTCAAATTGTAACAAATTTCCTCGTCGGAAATACAGTGAAAGTAGATATTTTATCGATCCGCTTTGATTTCCTACATCAAAGGAATACACAATGAAAGCTAATAAAGGCATGATCCTCTTTACGTAAAATCATTCATTTCCATACCATTTTTCGAAACAATTTGTCTTATAAAAATTAAACTGTTTACTTCGTAAATGCCATAAGTCCCTTTGTGTTTAAATAATTAATTAGTACTTCTGTTTAATACCTATAGTAAAATTTCTATTAGCGAAGTAGTAAGTAGCCCCACAGCCCTAATTCCGTCCCAAAAAATAAAGATGTATAGAATCAGACGATGCTATATAAAACTTTTTAACATTACATATAGAAAGATATATGTAAAACAAAAAATTGCTACTTTTATATAATTATTCCACTATCTGCGTATATAATTTTGATGTTGAATTAAATTATTTCTGGTTTAACAATTTTTATTTAAAAAATTGAATCTCTAATATGAACGTGGTTAATATTTAAAATTCGTAAGCTTGAGCTGCAAAGGTTTAGGCCCATTTGCTGTGCACTTGGGCCATGAAAATGCGCATGATTTTAATAGCACATAAAAGTGAAGAGTTTTGCTCTCCCAAGTATTTCCTCAAATTCACGACCTTGGCTTCAGTGCCCATAAAAAAGATACCTAACATTTCGCGACTGAGTTTTTTGTAGACATCGTAAATAATGTTGATGCAAAGTTTACTATAGTTTATAACCTTGACGGCAACACGTTGGAAACGAGTAATTTATCGAGCTATAAGCGTATCACTGATGTAAATATGAAAAATTAAGGGCTCCTGTAACATGTCACGGCGCCCTTCCGTTCAATACGCACCAGGTGCAGGAGTTTGCCCTATTTCAAGCAGAAAATAAAAGATCCCATGAATGGTACCTGTCTACCTTCTTCCGAGCTCGCGCAAAATTACTCCATGAGTCGGCAGAATTTATGGAACGGTTGCGGCTTTCAGGGCAGGAAGTTGAAAATAAAAAGAATTTTGACGGAAAGGTGAAGAACTGTTTTGCTATCGGAGCCAAACTTTGCGGAGTTTTTAATTGATTTCCGTGGCGAGCACCTGAAATGCTGCTCGTCGTGGATTTATAGGTGTTGTGGCATTTTCCTCTACTTATGACGTGCAAATGGAACCGAACAGCACACCTGAAAGGAAACACGAAATAAAAGGGTCACGCAAATATTTCATCGTCATCACCACCCTTTGTTATTCTGGAAGGCTCCGCTGCGAGTATGTCCCAATAAAGTTAAGTGGGAACGTTGGCCCTTCTCAAAAGTAACGCATGAGGTGTCCACTAAATAAAGTTCACGTAAATTTATGGGAGCGATTTAGGACGAGATCTTGAAGGATCTTCAGGAGGGTCCTTCAAGCCAGGCGTATATAAGTAATAATGATATCTGCGGCCGGAGAGGTACCACAGTTTTCACCCTCGACTACATCCGGTGTTGAAACCCGGAGAAATGGTTAACAAGATTTTCACAATATTTCCTGCTTTCCTTTAATCCGACGAATACCTACTCATTTTTACTATGTATGCACGTTGTTTCCTCGTTGTTCGCTATTTTGTGTTTTAGTTGAAATTCTCTCAAAATTTCGGTCTTTTTGTGATATATATTTTAATGCTACGTAATTAATTAACTACTTTCGAATAATTCGTATACTATGAGATTGACAAATATCGTTAAATATCATTATTGTGTCAATATAAAAAAGGAGCAGTAGGCTATAAATTCGAGATATTTTTAAAGAATGTATTTTTAATCATGTAGGGACGTAGGTTAAGCCCTTGTTATCCTACAATTATAAATAAATAAATAAATTTTTAATACATCTTCATATTCCCTCATGGATGACCTGAAGTATCTATCCATCGCCACTCAGATATGCAGTTTCCGAATTAAATTTTTCGTAAAATTGTTTAAAAACTAAACATTATTGAAATATTATGTTTTGATAACGAAAATCTGTAAAATATTTTTAAAAGTGACTACGAAATGTTTCTGAAGAAATATTATATGTGATAGTTTCAAAAAACTGAAAAAACACGCTTTTATTAGTGGCGCATTAATAAGCAAAAGCTTATAGATGAATATGAGCCGCATTTGAAAAAAATTTCATAGTTTTCTGTTTTATATTTATATTCTAGAGATATTTTCATCAATTTCAGTTTCGACTTTGACTATGATTTCATTATATTTATGCATGGGGGTAGCATTAAATTCAATTATAAACATGTTTGGTGGTTTCCTTTCAAAATTAAAAACAAATAATAATTTTAATTATTTGCTTTTTTAAACTCTACCTTCACATTAAATAAATTACTAAATTTTAAGGAAAAGTAAACAAAAAAGCGAGAAAATAGTTCATATTCTGAATTTATCTGTGCTCTGTAAATAACTTGGCAAATTAAAATCTAAGTTAAAATTTTTTTATTTGTAATCATTCTATAGTTTTTCTAGCCCCGAAGAATTTTTTCATACCGAAAAATTGTCATACATATGTATATGTATACCTACCTACAAAAGGCTAATAAATTTCTGATTTAATAAATCATAATTTGTAAGGGACATTTTCTTCCAAATTTGAAATTTAATATCATGGCTTACATATCACGATCTGCCGCAATAATGCAAACATTTCAAATTTTTCAGTTATAAATCATATTTCGCATAACTTACAAAAAACGGGAAGATTTTATAATGCCCTATCTGTCAACAGTCAGCGTGCTCGCTTTGAATCAGTTGACGGTGGCCACAATACGCCAGCCCTTTTAAGATGTCATAACTTTAAGGATAACATTAATCATCGCCGGTAGTAAACAATATTAATCATACATTTGACAACGTGTCGTGGAACAAAGTTCAGTTTAACCGCAGCACAAGCTGCATAAATGGATTATGAGCTCTGATAGTTTGTGATTGATGGATTAATTAACATGCACGTCATGGGAGTACTCTCGGCTCTTTGTCTAAAACCAGCAAAAAAGATCTCCTAGAAGTATCAAAGTGATTGAATGAAATCGTTCGTTAGCATTGTGACTCTATGTCACGTCACGTTCGCTTGCCTGAATGTCTGGTTTTCATTTAACTTCTAAAAATGATATGAAAATCCCCTATTCATTCTCAACAAAAATTGCGAGGACTAACCGGAATTTGCATTTGAGCCGGCTATCAGATAACCTTAATATTTTCCAAATAAAATGGCACACAATTTAGCATTTACACTAGTCGTGTGAACAATCGCGTGAATCGTGAAAGTATTTTCATTCAAATAAAAGTCTGTCAATTGGACAGTTTTGAAATTAAATGCAAAACGGCTTGACTATATGACACTATCTTTGGCGTGACTCAGTTTTATGCACATAGATTTGTACATAAACATACACAAGTTGAATAAATTTATTTAAAATTTATATTGCCACGAATATCTAGGAAATAAAATGATATCGTAACATGAAATAATCCCCAAAATGCATGGTGTCAGTCTATAGAATGAAAGGAAATTCTGTTCCAATATATGTAGGTATGTACATACGTAATGTATTACATCGACAATTTTCGGTATCAGAAAAATGTTTATATTTTATTTGTAAAGTTTTTAAAGCATTTCTTGTTTGTATTCTATATTTTCAATATAACAGAAGCCAAAGCTTACGCGGTTTTGTGTAGAAAAGATTTTGTAAAAAAAATATAGGTAAAACAAAATTTGTAAAATAATAAGTAGGTATAAAGTAATTTCAAAATTGTTTAACTAACACTTTCCTTTCAATAAAAATTTATTACAAATCGTCTTATTGTTTTCACTTGTCCAAAGTTATTACCAAAGACTTTATAACTATAGTTAGGATAATACCAAAGACTTTATAACTATAGTTATAAAGTCTTTGGTATTATCCTGCCTTAAGAAGTAACAATTATCTAGGCTTAGTAGAAAATAGTATATTGTATGTATATAATATGTACTTAAAAATTATACTTTGGCATTTATTTTTCTTAATTCGTAAATTCGCAATGGGGTATTCTAAAAGATCTAAAGATAACCCAAATAAATCCTTAAGTTAATACAAAAGGTGAAGAAGTGCAAAATATTTTTTAAATTTCCTTTTTCCTAAACAGACTATTTTTTACAGTAGATCTTTATATTAAAAGTTTTATATATACATACATATGTACGTTATATTAAGACGATAGCTTACTCGTTTTAAATGCAATTTGATAAAACGTTTTGCTCCAAAGTGGGCAACAATCGGAATATGTATATCAATCCGTTTTGCATTAATTATATAAACAATTTGAAGAGGGGATACAAACATAAGAACAACAATTCAAAATAATTTTTGCAGTCGCAAATTGAATAATAAATAACAGATTAAAGCGTACCAAAAATAGATCTTGTAGAAATCCGGACGCGGTTCGTGTAATAATACCACGCAACTTATGGCCTCCGCGCATTGTTTGTTTAGTGATAATTATCCTCTTTTATTTATATAAATAACATTTTTAATTAAGAACCGTCTTTAAGACCATTTTCATAACATTTACCATAAATAACTAAATGATGTCCTAAGTTCGACCGTCTTCAAAATGTCACATCTTTTATTCCAATTGATTCTTTCCATCTATTTAACTTTGCCAAAAGTTATTTTTATTTATGGTATATTTACATATGTATGTACCTACAAGTTATAAGCTTTGGATTTCATAATCGAATAAAACACAATGAGAGTGCGGTACTTTTCGAAACATATTTGAATCACATGTTATTAAATCTTTTTAAATAACTAACAGGTCAATTGAGCATGAGCAATCTTTATAAACGCGTACAAATACGAGTAATTATGCAGTCTGGCGCTCAGGACAAAGATTTCACAAATAGTACGTCGATGGTTCCACTTGTGCTTACCGAGCTTCTCAGCCAATCTGATAAGGAAGTTGCCAATTACGAGAATTGCTACACATGACCACATTAAGAAACTCAAATCTCAGATGTGAATTGCCTTTAAAAGAGCGAAGAGTTCAACTAAAGGCGCGGGTCGACGTGGCGTCTTGGTTTATGGTTATTAAATTTAAAGCTAAACTCTACGAAGCTTTCCTTAAGTGTCACAGCTCTCATATGGCTAAGGTCTTGTGGCTCCAGCATTAACGATATTAAATTCGCCCCATCGCCTCAGCCGTCGGCTCGTTATATCACGAACTCGTACAATTTTTCGAATAATGGAGCGGGATTAAATGACGGCTTTACGTAATGAGCGTTGAACGAAAGAGATTATGCATGCCTTGCTCCTTGTTCCCTTTTGGAAAAATTCCTGTGCTAAATATTTTTGGCGCTATGAGGTTCTTCAACTCTTGGGATGACGACATTGAGGAAGCGTAGAGCCCCAACCGCCATCTTACCTTCGCTGAATTTAATAAGAAGATACTTTTGTCTAGCGGAGAAAATTGCACCCAACTAAAATAGGTCAGACGCAAAATATTCATCCGGCAAATCCTTCTGGCGGCAAGGCGGGGGCGTAAATTAAACAAGTTCATAATCATATTACTTCCAGGAGCATAAATTGTTGGATTTGCCATAGCTGTGAACATGCACTCTGTGCTGGCAGACAAATCTAGGGGTTTTCACATTCGCCCTGAATGGATAATGATAAGTAAACGCGGCGAGATAATTATTTGCTAGGAAGGGCTTAATTTCGAAATTGCCTGCTCGTGATAAATTCGCGTTTTGGGACTGCATATTATCAATTGGAGGCATAAAGTGGATTAGAAGTCTGTTATTTGCTAGATAGGATACTCTGTTGGTGTGATTTAAATAATCACTTTGTGTCTGATTTGAAAAGGGAAACAAAGAGAGAGGTAGAATAGAAGATCTCTTACCGATATATTAGAACTGACTGTGGAATAAGCAACATAATGTTGAGAGATGTAGAGATTGATCTAATAACATTCAGAACAGTTTATCTAAGACTAAGGATACAGCTTACAGCTGAATTATCTGCTTACAGGCAAGCACTGAAATTTTAACATATTGTTTATTGCAGCTTGAACTCCTTAAGAGATATTTTTATATTAAGATATTAAACATCGCCATATTGGAAGCGTGTTGTCTTTAATTTACAAAATAAATTAGAAATTAGGGCTCCTGAAAACCTATCTACTATTTTTATTTAATTCCCCTTAAACTCAGGAATTTTGGTTTGATGTGGCATCTTGATTTCCAAATTTAAATAAAAAAAACATCATACTATCATCGTATGTATTCAATAACACTTTAGAAAAATAAATTGCAGACAAAAATTCAAAATTGGGTACATAAAAGTGAAAATTTCAAAGTATGTTATTTTCGTGGTGGTAATATTAAACCATCTACATGTACAGCATTTTTCGGATGAATTCTTTATTCAGATATCTACATATGTATATCCCAGAGGAATATTTTTATAAATATTTAGAAAATCTCATATACATATGTACATGTATATGTATGTATAAGAATGGATAGATATATGTATATACATATACATGGTCACACAGAGTTGGATACTAATATAAATTATTTATTGATTATTAAGGGGTTTCATGGGTTTCCTCCGGGAAAAAACGGCCTATTTTCAATAATTCTTTTTTCATATTAAAAATTAAATCTTTCATTCAAACTTTTCATTGTTTTAAAGATACACATTAGATAAAAGATTTCTGAAATTTTTGTGACAAAATTTTTAAAACTCCGCCATTGCGATGTCATTTCCGGCGAGCCCTCGGAAAAAAGGTGTGTCCGCGTTGTCAGCAGATGCAGAACTCCTAGCAGGATCATCCAAAGTGAAAAAAAAAACATGTTTTAGTTAAAACTATAAACTTGTACCTGAACGAAACAAAAAAAAAAATTAAAATTGGATTTTTGGCGGACGTTTTTACAAAAAAATTAAAATTTCGCTTAAAATATCTCTTTTTTTTTTTTTTAAAATAGTTGTAATTAAAAAAAAAATTGCTTCGTTCAGGTACTTGTAAATTGTATCTCGAAGACCTGTGTATATTTTCATCAAGATCGGTTCAGTAGTTCTCGAGAAATCGTGACAACCTAGAAATGTTGTAGAATTTAATAAGCCAATAAAAAAAATCGATTTTTTGAAACCGTGAAACCCATGTAACCCCTTAAGGCGAAGGTTCACAAAAGGATCGTTGCAATACATCTTCAGCTATAAACGACAAAGGTTGGTTACTTGCAGAAATGTAAAGCATAAGTAAAGTCAAAGCAAATTTTAATTCTTTGAATTCCAAGTGTTATCTATGCCATATGCATAGCTTTTTATCCAACTGTCTTTCATTATGTGGCATATTTGATGTATACATATATGTATATGTTCCTACATAAAAGCAGTTCAAACAAAGAGAATAATTTGCTGACGAACGAAGAAATTATCCTTTTAAGATGTTGGCTTCCATGCTTATTCCTCCTCGTTAATAATAACGTATACTTTCAGGTACGCAGCACAAGGTGTTGAATTAAAATGCAAAAGAAGTTCTCATGCTTACAATTTATGAAACATAAGCCAGTCAACGTGCGTAACACCTTCTTTCAAGAGGCCGATTTACAAAACAATTAGCAAATGAAGGCGCACGAAAGTGGCATTCCAGAGGCCCTGTCTAATTAGAAATTTACTTAACAAATTAGATTGTTAGCAAGTCCATAAATATTTGGGTTCGCCGGTCGGCGGCGTTTTAAAGTCTACTGAACATAATACTAATTCTAGCCAGCACGAAACACCTGCACGCTAATACCTTTAGCCCGACTGCATTATTCATCTGTGCTGAAAATGCTTGACAGCGATTTAAATGAGGCCGGCATATTTTCCTATTTTTGCGAGGACTCGGTGCAAGCGACACCAGGAAGGATGAAGGGCCCAAAGGGCGAATTTTGTTTAACAACTCGCATGCATGCACATCAGATCGGCGGTCGAGTTGGAAGAAATGTAAATTCAACACTCCGCGAGCTGCCTCCACCCACGCTCCAACCTGGTCCTTGACGTGGTGGGTAGGCGAAAACTTGGCTTACGAACCGAAGTTGTAGATAATTCCATAGACTACGCTTTGGAACAGTCTTAATCTGATATGGCAGGATAATACCTATAGAGTTAATTTTATAGCTCCTGCAAAAGTGCGCTTTCTAGACAAATACGACTGCGAAGTGATAGCAGACATTGGATTTATGGCATTTTTTTTAATGACTTAATGTTTTCAATAATTCAAAGGAATGCTCGGGAACGCAATAAAAATGGAAATGAACGAAATAAAGAAGAGATTATGGATGGAATCAGGAAAACATAAATCTTGAGAAAATATACCAGCGGTGGATTGTGCTGAAATTCGGTTCGTGAAATACTGTGAAATTATTCGCATCGGCGCACTTTACTTTTTACAAGAAATAGGCTTTTGGCATTGAACAAACATTTATTGTATGTTTATTGTTGAATAAGCTTTAAAAAATGGGTATTGCATCATTCATTTATTAACAGACATTTTTAATTCTCTTTGACGAGTAAAAAATCGCATATCAAATTATGTATTGGACTTACTGAATTTATCTACAGTATTTTCTTCAAAGGAATTTGAAAAATTGGGAAACAAATTTTAGCAGATTGTGTGTGAGTAGTGCATTATTTCAAGAAGGCGAATAATAACCATAAGAGCTTGCTACTCCTGTTGAAAACTGTATAATTGTCGGAATGGATAAAAAACTTATTTGCAAACTTTACTTAATTAATTTCTTTTAAATAAAGAGCATTTTGAGAATTATTTTTCTTATTGTATTTTCAAAATTTACCGAAATATCAAATAAAGAAACAATATCAAAATGCTTCCAACATTAATTTTCAGTTCAATGAGCCTATTTTATGCGAACATAAGTTTAATTGTAGTGTTAAATGAGTAGTGATTTTTTTGGTATTAATTTAAATGGGATGTTTTAGAAAGTCTTAGTTAGCTGTTTTAATCTTGGGGTTGTTCAATAATAACTTATTTAACAACTTTATAGCTTGCTATTGTGATATGAAGATATAATGTCGTTTAGCTATTATTATCAACACCGAGCTAATTACTTTTAGTGTTTTTGCTGGATGCCCAAAAAAGTCTGCTTATTTTATTGAGTTCAAAAAGAATTAAGTTTAGGTGCGATATTTATTTACAGAAATGACTACAATTCTTAGAATCTCACTGGTTTGATGCGATTTACGAAGTGTTATTCTCTACGATGGACGATATAGTAATTATCAACCAGTACAATATATGTATGTCGAATAAGACATATTTAACTGTTTTTGCCTAAACCTTTTTGTTTTGCATATACATATGTGACTGTTAATATGTAGAGCCACATATAATATGTTGAGGGTTGATTTAGATTAGAGTTTCATGGTAATAAATATATCAAAAGTAGGATGGTGTCCTGTATCCAAATTGAACATTTATAGTAAATAATATTCACAGCAACCTTATGGTTATATCAAAGCGCCTGATCTGATTTTGTGGTTCATCCCCACTTACTCTTATTACCACATTTTGCTTGAAATTCTGAATTTCATTGTTTATTTATAGTTCGCCGCGAGGTATCACGCATTTAAATCTGCCACGGATGTATCACAGATGCGACTGCAATTTTCATCAGACCATGTAACACAGCCTACAGGGCCCGGAATATTAACATTAAGTGCCTCGAATGTATGCTGAAAACGTACGATAGATAAACCACAACAAATTTTTGCGGCTTTTTGGTAAAATTTAGCAGGAATTTGTAGTGTGCGTAAATTTAACGTTGTTTAAAATTATAAACATGTTTCAATGATGTCTATTCAATTTTGTTTTTGGTGTTCTAACTTTTACTAACATTTTTTTAGCTGCTGTACCAAATAGAGCACATTTGTGCAAAAATATTTAATAATACACGAACGTGAATAAGATTTGTCGAAATAATCTCAACACCATTCCCACGCTGTTTCTAAACTTTATGTCGATTTCAGTGATTTTCCGTCACCTCGAATATTCTTAAATATCTTCATAAAAATATCTCTTTTCACCGATTGAGTTAGCGTACGGTTGCACTAGAGGTCGAAAGTCATATATCCGCTTGATTTCATTGAAATTATTTTTCTTCTGATCATAAATATAAATATACGTTTGAAAATTGACTGATTTTTATTTATAGTATATTTTTGAAGCCAATAATAAGTTCGCGAAACGCTTTCATATTTTTATTATTAAAATTTAAATTAATATCTTTTAGTTCATGTATCTATGCAAGAAATACATACAAAATTCAAACAAATTTTAAAAGTGTTTCAGTTTGATTCGGCTTCACTTAACAGAGCAATTGATTTTTAAATTTTAGTATTCAAATATGTATTATACACATCAAATTGTGTGACGCTATATCAGAATTTCGAAAACTAAGGCAAATACGGCTTGTGGCTTTAGGTTTTTTTCAATACTTATCGTAAAATATTTTCAAATGGTAAAGCCCGGTTAATTGTGCATGAAAGACCCTGCACAATAAATTATTTATGATATTAACGCTCAACTTGCCTTTAGGAAAGTTTAAAATTATTTTACGAATTCCTTTGTATTCTTTATATAGCACAAAATGGATATCAATATCCAAACATTCATCTACTGGTATATAAGAAAATTATATTCGACTTTTAACAACAATTCCTTTTTAGAGTCAAAGGAGAGATAATGTCTTAGACCATTTCTGTGCGGAGACAAATCTGCCGAAAAGGTTTAATCTAACATCTTTCCATTTCATCCTTAACATGTGTTCACTTTTTGTTGAATTCAATATTTCATTGTTAAGGCCTGGTGATGAAATGTGCGATATTCCTTGTCAAGAAACTTAAAAGAACTGTCAGCGCTTGAAGACGTTAGACGACATGAGAAAATACATAGAAACTTTTCGGAAATTCTCGTCATTTACGCCATTCAAGGGAGATCTTCCGATATTGCCAATTCTTTCGTCAGAAATAATCTTAAGAGATATATCCAAAAGTGAACAAGTAGCGAAGTGGTTGATCGCATGAGTTTAATTTGAGGTCAACATATTCACGGTTTTAATATTTGCTTTGAAATAAAAACACAACAAAAGAAGAAACATAATTTAGTGGCTGTTAAGCAAAGAAGCACGCGACCGTTTTGAGCATACAGGTGAAAGAATGAAAAAAAGCATTCAAGGCTTGTGAAGAATCTGACTGTGAGGCATTTCTTCAAGACGAATTAATATCACAAAGTATAAATTTGTGCGGTCGCGATGATTTATGTCTTAAGATGATGCAGAAAAGTAAAGTTTGAGATGTTACGGCCGGTGATGAACGGCATCGCGTGCTTTAGATATTTTTAGATGTTTGAAAATAATTCCTGTAAGCCGTTCACAGTCATTAAGAAAACGAATAAAATTCGTGTTATCGATAAAAGCAACCGGCACAACTTGTTTACACGAGAAGACCTTAATAACACACAAAATCCAGTCATCAGGTAAACTACATAACACAGTACATTCGAAGTAGGTTTCCTAAGTTCTAAATAATCCAAGCAAGTGGAGCACCAAGGTTCTTCGATTTCTAGCTTTAGTTCAGCATCATCTGCTTATTTTGTTGTTTCAGAAATTTGGATTCAAGGTATTATCGATCGTGCAATAATTGTCAATATCTAAGTTGCAGGAGTTCTTTTCATCCAGTAAGAAATGGATTAACACTTGACAGATACACTGAATGAGTCGACCAAAATTCTTCTGGTAAAAGCTACCCGAAGAAGACGAAACCTTGGGGTTTCTATCATCCCTCGAAAAATCCATTACACAATTAGAAAACACTCTACGTAGCCACTTTCATTAGATTCGCAGTAAACTTCGGTCACGCCAAACTTCAATCTTTGTTGACCCAATTGAGGAAAGTCTACCGGATCTACCGGAGCTATGAAGTTTTATATTGTCATAAAAGAAATATTTTGGCGTCTCATCAACTTTTGTCTTGATGTAACTATTATAAAAGGGAAGTACAGTAATGTCTCGCTAATCCGAATTAATTATTGCAAGGGGTTAACCGGATTAGCGAATCATTCGGATTAAGGTATACGCTTGTGAAGATGATTCGGAACTGACTTAAATCGAAATATGTAACGGCAAAACTATCCCAACTGCTCAAATTCTCCCAAAAAGTTCAACATACAACATACATATGCAATCCCCATATAAAAATGTTGTATCATTTTACTAACTTGTTCGCAGTCGATGCAAATTCGGATTGCAGAGTACAAAATTTTCAACGATTCGGATTGTAGAATACAGTGGAATAGAATAGGATTCGGATTAGCGCGGTATTCGGATTAAAGGTGATTCGGATTAGCGAGACATTACTGTATTTATTAAATTTAGATATTTTTATTCAAAAATAATTATAAAAGCATAAGTAAACGGAAAATAATATTTTTAAAAAAAAAGTTTTTATTTAAAAGCGAACGTCCCCCATATTGAGTTTCGAACTCTACCCTTTCATTTGATTTCCATATCCAAAGGGTTGTAAAGAAAAATGAATATAGTCCGCACTCTTAAAGGCAGAAAGAAGAGAGAGAGAGAGAAGAAGGAAAAAAAATATATTTTTTGTTTTGAAACACTACATATAATGTACTTTAAAATGATTGAGTTTAATATTCTTGCTATTGAGATATTAATATATAGACCAGACGGATAAAAATAACAAGCGATAAAATTGTGCACTTTGTTAAAAATAATTTGCAAGTTTCCCAATTTTCAGCCTCCCCAACTTTTGTTCATTTTATTCCTTTAATATCAAAACAACTGCATTTTGAATTATTTGGCATCAAGATTATTTAAGTTGAACTCATTCGAATATTTCTTCCGTAATTGTGGGAAATTTAAACACTATTTTACTATATTTAAATATGAACTTCTGAATGTGTTTTTAATCTTTCTTTGAGTACTTAGTTGAGGACTTGGTAAACAATTCGTGGTGAATTAAAAATTATATATAATAGGAAAATCGTCAGAGTTGAATTGAATGTACTTTTATATTTCAGCGTAAACTAAACTTCTATTAATAACTATTAATTATTTAATTTTAAATCATTTAAATGTTATACAAAAAGGTTATACAAAATTAACTACAAAATCTGGGCTTGGTTAAGATAGGGGTCTCAAGCAAATGCTACTTGTACTTCGCTGTTAATCCGTCACTGAATACAATACAAATTGTTATTTGTGTTAAATAATTAGACAAATTCTTAACAGAAAGTGCGACATTTGGCCGCACTCTGTAGTAATCTGGATTTGTAGCTTCCGTCTTACTTTTCCAATTCGTACAATTTTTTATGCCTATCGTAGACTATTAACACCCTTTTATTTTTATTTAAGTACAGTGTTGTGAAGAATCGCAAATAAGCTGGAAGAAGTAACAAATTGCCTTTCGTTTCCTGCCTTTTAACAGTCTTAAATAAATTGCTTTTCTCCGAAAACTGCTTCATCAAAGCAAGGAGCGTTGTACGAATTCCTTTTGGTTGACGGGACACTCTTCCTTCTTGTTCTGTTGGTTCATAAATCTTTCTGACAAGCTAACCACTCTTCAGATGTTTTACGAGTTCTCTCCACATATAGGTTGCGATTAAGCTCACATGTGTAAAAGCTTCAAAGATAAAATAAAACGTTTATTTAGCAACAATCGCGCTGTGAGATTTCCACTTGGTGCAATGTTCCGCCAAGGCGCACCGTGAATATTTACTCATCTCAAGCAAATACCAAACTAAAAATATCCCTCGCCTGCTGGTCAGGGTGTTTGCAAAAGTTTAGCTACGATGAAGTTGATATCTGCGCGGAACCAAAAGACTGGAGGCTTTTCGGGTTGATAACACCCCTTTAATTTCGCGGCTGGCTTTGTTGATCTCACTATCAATTTCTTATTGTTTGCTTAAACATAGCTACCACACGTAATATAAGTTCGGAGAATATGTAGGCGTCCTTCCTTGTGTTTCTGATAAGATTCTATAGTCAAATTTTGTTTGCTAACAATTTTTAGAGTATGTATAATACTTAAAATTTTAAAGATATTCTGTTTATAGCAATATCAATTCAGCAGCATCTTTATTTATAAGAACAAATCATAATTGAAAAACATAGAATTACTTTTATACCTGATCTGATAGAGACAATTCGTTAAAATCAATTTAAAAAGAATGTTTTCAAAGGAAAACAAGTTTGTAAACATTTATAAACAGCCGCAAAAAAAGATTTAGCAACCAGACGATAGATAGTCATAATTTTTGCAAAACGCGATATCAGCGTTTCAGCAATACCAAATTATACATTTTTTTTGAAATGGTACAAAAAGATGTTTTTATTCATTTCTTTACTTTCAGCTAGACTTTGAATATATGAAAATTAACTTGATTTAAATTTTTTATTGAAAATGTTCATGTAGTAACTTTTATTACTTAAAAATTTTAAAGATTCCCACATTTTTCACTTTAATTTGACAAAAATATGAACCACCTTGCCAATTTTCTAATGGAAACATGGAGCATTGATGCTGTTTGCAATATATGTACATATGTATATATTATAATAAAACTAAACGAAAACTTAACTAACTTCAGGTAATTAGAGTCTCATTCTCAAAAGAAAAGTAAATAAACGCGTTTTATATGCTACTTATCGTTATAGATTTCTTTAAAATGAACTCAGGCATAATTCAATTGTTTTACCATTTTATTCTTATTATAAGAGATACTATTCTTAATCAAGTCTTAGGAGTCATATGCATTTTTTCTACATTTTTAACTACAATTTCCATTATAGTGTGAAAATATTAAATTTTTAATTGTACTTCAATTTATAATTTTAAAATCACTGATTAAACTAACCCACACACAATAAACTGACAGTGAATATTAAGATAAATTCAATATGAATTACATTTCAAGGCAAATTCATTTATATAGACTTTATTATAAACTATTATATCCTATTATACATAGAAAGATAACTATGACACCAGGAAAATCGATTAAATCCACTTGATGCCAAAATATATAGACCTAGAGACCAGAGTTCATTGAGACACACACGCATTACGCGTTTAAAGCCGCGTATTAACTTTTATTGCTTTTATTATTAGGGAAAATGCCACACGCTGCCTTGTGGTAACTGCTTTATGTTTGGATTTAAAAAAATATAAAAGTCAGCATCTGATGGCTTATTGGCGTAACGGCATTTTGGATCCGATTTACATATTTATTTTGATTTTCCCGGCGTAGTGTCATCCGTAAAACATCGTTTTCTGTACGAAATATCAAAAGGTAATCGAATTAAGCGATAAAATCGATTTTATAGTTTTGTAGTATGTGTTATTTATATATATAAGTATTCAAATTGATATGTATAATTGGTATTTGTTCGAAACAAATACCTACATGCCCACTTCATGAAAGTTGCGCGTTCGCATGCTAATTGAAAGTTGGGTTTAAGCTTTAAAAAATATTTTAAATTTCTGTAATATTTCATTATTATTTTAAAAGATTTAAAAAAAACGCTTATTGATCTGTTTTAAATTTTGGGCGAAAAGAATTCTCACAAGAATTTTAAAAAGATTATGACTTACATATACATGAAATTAAATCCATTAAAAGGGTAATTAGAAGCCAGATGCTTCAGAAGTAAAGTTTTCATAAGAAAAGTTAAGTTAAATTCACAAGAAGGCTCACCAATTAGCCGTTAGGGAATTAATTTTCCATTCTCTCTCGACATTTGTATTTTTAGTAAATAAGACATCGAAGGAATTCCTTACCTACAGGATTGTTATTTTTATTAAGATTTTTTTTAAGATTGTTATTTTTACAAATTTAATTAAAAAGTATTATCTGCATAGTATTAAGTATTAAACGCGATTTTCGCGAAAAAACATTTTTGAAGTTGATTAATATGATTGCTAATAGGGTAAGGGCAATAAAATAATAACAAAAAATCTCTTTTTACAAATATGCATGACATTTTTTGGGAAACAAAAGTACCCCTTACTACTTTCATTACTTTGTACACAGATCAATAAATGTACACAGGTACCGAAAATGTTGTAGTTCATTTAAAAAAGATGCAATTTTTTGAACTTGTGTAATCTACAAACAACTATTATTCTACCTTATTTAAAGCAAATAATCCTATTTTCGAGCAGTTTCTACCTTATTTTATTATTTTATGTACTTTTGATTATTACTTTATAAATTTACAATTTGCCATTCATGAATTTGCTGTAATTTCATTTCAACAACTTCTCTAATTAATTTTTATCGTTTAGATAGCCCTCACGTACATTTTTTAAAAAGTGAACATATATACCACTTTCAAGAATAACGACTAAATTATTACAATTTACGTCTAATGTACGGTATTTTATTTTAATGTAAAGTTTTCGGAAGTCAATTTTCTTTTTAACTTATAACTTCCTTTCAAGTTTTTATGAATACGGCTGTTATTATGTAAACGTGACGAACATGCGGTTCAAATTATAAATACATAGATTTAATTATTTTTCACGACAAAACTGTTAGTTTTGAAACAACCGCTTCAAAACTGAATGTTGTAAAAAAATGGTAATTCAGTTCACGCCCGTTTAATTTTATTTGTTTTTACATTTGAGGTAAAAAATTGTTTCTATATTTCATACGATATAAATAAAGTCGTATTTTGGGCATTGGTCAGTAAACATGCGAGCTACCCTGAATCTGTTTCACCAATAGAAGGCATTTTCTGGGCGAATGTGCTCTATTCTGTATAAAGATTTTTAAAATCTAGTTTCTTTTTATACCACAAAGCTTTTCTTGAAACTACAAAAGAGTCTAAATTAATCCTCTTGTTCATTTTCCAGATTCGATAAACCGCAACCAATTTTTCATTTCATTTTCTTTAAGGTGTACATAATAGAAAACATTTTATTTCTGTAGGAAACGTATTTGGTAAATTAAATTAAATTTTCCAAAAATTCCTTCTACTAAAAGCATAGTATGTGCAAAGTACATATTACAGAAACCAAAATAGCAAATAAATTCATACCTATTCATACCTGTTTTGTTTCTTTGCATAGAATTATGTCGACCGAACGCGGCACGTTTAATTATCTCAAGTGGTTTAAACGCATATTTACCGAGCCAAACAAACTCAATAAAAAGCGCAAAAGGTCAAGTAGCAAAACATAAAATGATAGCACTAAGTCAATGTTGAAGTGCGTAATATTATAATTAAATTACGGTGTTAGATTTTTCTAAGGTGTCGCATCGTCCAGTCAAAATAATCTGAGATGGCTATCCACCACCCACTCACCCTGGTGAGTTGATGAGTTGGCTTCAAGAAGTCGCCCGACCAGAAGATGCTTGGCAACTAGCCAAAATTGACAACGAATGGGCCAAGAATTCCTATAAACATGGGGTTTTCTCGATCAACCAAATAAATATGTTTTGATGAATAAGCATATGAATAACATGTGCACCGGGGCCTCACTAATTATCCGGTGAAACTGCATAAAATGGAACTGGGACAAAGATTTTCTCTCATTTCTTATACTATTATTATATTACCGTGCCTTTAGGCGAAATGCATTTTTTATTTTATTTTCTCGATAAAAGCTCTTTTCTGTTTTGAAGTAAACGCAACAAACAAAAGAATTTTATCTATTTTACGTAGGTAAACTTTTACCGTTGGAATTTTTATTTTTTTATAAGATTATTTTTACAAAGCATTGCTCCTAGGCACTTTGCACAAACAAATCTGGCTCGGGTGTGAAGAAATTTGAATCCTTTATGAATCTCGTCGAGGAGGTAATCTGCTCGGATGACTTCTTGAGAGGGCCACTCTATAGCAAGGTTGTCCCATTCACCTGGGCGATTACATGTTCTATGTGTTAGGAAAAAAAACACACTATGACTAAAGCCACTCAGGTTGTTTTTACAAAGAGCTAAACATTGTGTGGCACTTTATTGTTGAGAGCAAAATAAAAGGTCCAATCCAAGGAACTCAAGATCTGAGAGTTCTTCTATTAAATAGGGCACTGACCGACTCTCCTGACTCCTTAAGTCCCCGGGGTTATTCCCCCCGTTTCTTCACCACACCTTCAATCAGGCAGAACGTTTCTTTTTGAGTATTTCTTTTTTTTCAGGGACGGTTGCATTGTCCTGCCTCCAGATGCCGCCCCGCAGGGCTCAAACATCAACTAAAATAGGATAAAATGCGGACCAGTTTCAGACCCAACTTAATTAACTGTGAAATATTTGGATTTTAAGCTGCGGCAAAAGGATCCTCGGAGCTGAGAAATTCGAGAAATTCACCTTCCGCTTATGAATGAAATGTATCTATAACATGCACCATTTTGGGGGTTTCATTAACTGAGTGGAGCTGCTCCTCGGCAGAAAAGGTTTCCCCCGGAAAGTGCTCTCGAGACCCTCGAGGAAATTTAATCAAATTATTTTTACATACCTAGAGACTCTGGGGCAGACTGCAGAACTGCAGCGCCGCTTTGTATGACGTTCGACTATCACTCGGGTACTCGAGGAAATTGCTATGTAAATTACCAAAAACCACTAACAAATCGAACCATCACCAGTTGAGTAAATTTTAATCAATCTCGGGATCTCGGCGTAGTTAAACCGCAATAATCGCACCCACCTCGCGGAATTATTTTTTTAAATCGCGATTACCCGGGAGGGGAACAGAGCCGGGAAAATTGAATCAATGTTATCACTCAAAAGACGCTTAATTTATTTTTGTATCTTGCCTTATCACATAAAGCAGAAGCTGACCGAAGGAGGAATTCCACAGCTAGTGTAAAACCGCCCCGACGAAGTCTCAACGAGCGGAACGCTAGCACAAAACTGAGCACAAAATTTTGTCGTCGGCAGCGCTAGCAATTGGCAAGCAAGTGGCACAGCACCAGAAGAGGCAACAAAATCGAATTGAACGGTTTCCGAGGTGTTGAGAGCGGAAACAGATCTCAGTGGGCGACCAGCAACTGTTCAGAATTATCTATCTATCGCGAAAGATGGGGCACTTACTTTGTATTCGGGGCTCCGAACTCAGACGGGCTCCCGGGGTCCCCAGGCCCCATGTCTTCCTCCCGGTTCATCGCAAGGAGCACATCGCTAGCTTTTCAGCAGTTCCCCGAATTGAACTTCCTCCCACCATGGGGCCCCCCGTAAATCGGAACAGTACGCATGCTAAAAATTCTCCTACACTACAACCCCAGATTGAAATGTGCGAATCTCTCCCAAATGATGATATCAATTCGCTAGCCCTTATCAACAAAAAGAAAACAGAAATAGTCTCTTACAAAATGCGTCCTTAAGATTTCAGCCCTTCCTTCAACGGATATCTGCTGAGTAGCAATCTTACACTTGGCGGCCACCACGACTGAGGTCTTTAACGAACCAGGTAAAACTGGTCAACATTCTTTACGTTATTTTGGGATGAAGCAAAAAATATAGTTCGGCCGAAATTCTTGCAAGACATCATCAATCTCTAATATAAAGTCGCAATAGCGTCTGCTTTTAAAAGTAGTAATAATAAGCAGTTACGCTAATTAAAACTTATCAATCTAACGACATGTATAATATTCTTAAAAAAATGCTCCGATACTAGAATTATTACTCATATGATGAAGTTTATGCTTTTAGATATTTGCATTGCAAAAGAAAAATAATATTTTTAAACCAAAAATTTAGTTGTGAAAAGCATAAAGCATATTAGAAATTTCATTTTACATCAAATAACTAACTCATCATAAGCTTTTGTTGTTTTTTAAATACAATTTAAGTTAAATTGTACTGCCCAGTTCAATGAGTTTAAAGTACGGAGTGCGATAATAAAACAATTATTAAGAAATACGTTTTTCCATTAGATCATGCTTTTCTCAGAAAAGGTTCACCGGTAACTGAGAGTGTTATTCATTTGTACTCTTTTCCTCATAATATGATTTTTTGTTTTATCTCAAACATTTTATTTTGATCGGTTGAAAGATCAAAGAATTCTAAATGAGGTTTGCTGCATTTTACTCCGGATGGATCGTAAGATTTTTTAAGCCAATAAAAAAAATAGATCTTTTCAATGTTTTAACTCAGGTATGCCCACTTAAGTATGGGATTTTATTAAAATGTACAAACATATAATGTATGTATTGTTAGCTTAATGAAACAATTCTGTACGATTTTGGATTAAGTTTACAATCCGGTTATTTCTGAGATTTTAATTAAATTTCTAAATAACTAAAGCTTAAATGAATGTAAAATTTGATTTAAAACATTCATCGGGAAGTACGAGTGCAATGTCGTTAAGTATGAAATGGTTTGCTTTAGGTTCATATACTAAATTTAAGAATTGGTAGAAGGACAATTACAAATTTTTAATTTGTCGTTCGACAAGGATAGCTTTCCAATAAAACTTTGTTTTGCAGAATTCGCTCATATCACACAGATTTTAAAAAGTTTATTTCTTCGCCGTCAGACAATGTAATTAATGAAAATTTTTTCCATATAAAAATTAAACTTATTAAAGAAAAAAAATGGTTATATTTTATTTTAAGCAAAAATTGCATCTGATAGACTATAGAGGGAATTGAAGTGCCTTAATTTTTACCCTTTTTGCGGTTACTAAGATAGGGAAAATTCTATGAGAGAAAAAATACTTAAAGTGGTTAAAGTTCAAATTTTTCCATTTGCCATTTCTTGAATGTAGATATGCATACTTTATTTCATGTACGTATACATATAATATATTTATATAAATATAATGTAATTATTTAGATTCATCCCGAGGACTTTATAATAAACTTTCCTTGAAATCAGTATAATATCTAACTGTTTTTCTCCAATCCTGGCAACCATCCCAAAAGAAGCTGGTTTTCTCTAGTATAAAATTGACGATATGTTAAATATGACGATTTTTTTCTCAAAATTATTAGAATAACTCCCTACAATTGAGAAGGCAATTGGATTTCAGAATTTCTAAACTAAAAGTTATGACCACAGCACACTGTATTTAAAAATAGTCCTTTAAATATAAGCGCCACATTTTCAAAAAACATATCTTGTGTACGTAGTTTAATAGTGCGGATTCCATTAGAAATGTTTGACAGATGTTGAAGTTATCAAGTGACATTTCTCAGCTGTGTTTACAGTTTTTAGCCTGCAATCGTTAAAAATGGGTCTAAATGGTTCTCCAGAGCTTCCAGGTGACACAGATGATGCCTTAAGAACTAGTGGGACAAACATCACAAATTACGGAGCCAACGTGAGCGACGACAGTGATGTGGATGAGGAATTTTCCCATGAAGGGTACGAGCCTCTTCCACTTGGCGACATTGGCGAGGATCTCGACCAAGACAACTCGGCGGGACTACCGCCTTCGGAAGATTCAAATTTGCCCTTGGTGATCAGCACCGATGCGGAAATAGAAAGAGAAGTTTGGAGCCAACCACGTCCTCAAGAACTAGAAATTCAGCTAGATAACACAAGAGCCCAGCAGGTAATTAGTTAGTTAACCATGTGAACGCAGAGTTTCAAGGATTTGCAATTTAAGATTATGTCAGCAATGGCAAGCATCTCGCTGCCAAGTTCAGCAATCCCTGAATGGGCTCAAGGGGTACCCGAGGAGCTGTGGAAGCAGAACCTCCTGGAGAGGATAAGACAACGAAAAGAGGTCACTGGCCAGGAAAACAATCGGGATGTATCTTAGAAAGCATTCTGTTGTATATTTACCTTTAAGGAGAAGAATTATATCAGCTAAGAATTTAACTCGTGCTGTTTTTCAAAAACTTAGAAGAAGTGAGTTCGCGCACTCAGAGAGCTTTTCGAAACCGTTGACACGGTTGTTGGCAACTTCCCGTATTTTATCCGTCACATAGTCTACAGAAATTATTTGAGCTGTTGTGAGGTTTCCGAATGGTGTACAACTTAAATTCCCTAATGCCTGTAGAGCTCTGTAAGTAGCCTCTAAATCTGTGCCCCACTTCAGAAATTCTAGAATTCCCTCGGTGACTATTCGGCAGAATTCTCCATCTGCGGCTTGAATTTGCGTTACTGACAAACTGAGGTATAGTGTTGCAATTGCTATCTCCAAATTAGGGCTTCCTTTTTTAACATCTAACAAGGCATCCACAATTTTCTGCACTCTGAACTGAATGTCCTGTCTTCCCGTGGAATGTTTCATGAGATTTGCCATTCCGCGGATGGCCATTAATTGATTCGCTGCAGAACTAGATAAATTTTTTATTAGCGTCTCCACAAAGTCCTGCGATAATTTCAATATTATGTAGATCTGTTCGTTTCTCACTGCAAGCCTGGCAATATCCAAAACAGGGAATAAAATTGCTTAAAAAAACACCATACATTAGACCTTCTTTGATGCAAACTTTTAATTTTAACTCACTTTGTGGCCACCTGAGCAGAAGGTTTAGTGTATCTATCGCTTGCTTATCAATTTCGGGTTCCTTAAAGGAAAAATTATTAGATGTGTTCAGTTTTAACTATTAAGCAGTTACCTTCTTTGCTAAAAGTATTACGTTTTGCAGCTGTTGTTCGGTTGCATTGCTTCCACTTTCAGCGGCTTTCGCATTGAAATCTCTCAGCTTTTCCAGGACCTTTCCGGGATCGCAGTTATCGAATGTTAAGTAACTGCTATATGGGAAATGCTTATTTCGAACTAGTAAAAATGAGAGAGGATAGAACTAAAAATTATGACGTACTTTAAGTAGTAGGAAATAATGAACACATAAAGAAAATTTAATCCGATCTTCCCTAACAATAATTTACATCCAACACGCCATAAGAATTTTATCAGATGATTTGAAAAAGCGACTGCGAAAGACCCGTATCTCATTTTCTCGAAAATCTTATAAAGTTTTTATTTGGATGGACATAGAGTTGAATTAATTTCCTATATTTAGTCTTACCTGCCTGCACTGTGGAATTGTTCTTATCGTTACTATTAGTTGTATAGCTGGACCCTCCTGTGAATGGATCTGCATTTCCTGTGCTAACAAAATCGTTGGAGTTTGATCCTGGTATATATCTAGATCCCCCAGTGAAAGGATCTTGGTAACCACTAATATGAATAAATTTGTTTTCCGAAATACAAACAACATATTTGATAGTAAATTACCTATTTCCCTGCTGTATCACGGGTGTATCCGAGTTCTTGACTATAAAATTTGCTACTTGATCTAAATATGCCTGAGGCAGATTGTTTTTGTGAATAAAGTTTTGTGCCGCTATCCAAGGATCCTCACCACGATTATAAGGTAGTTTAATTGGTGGGTCACTATCAGATATATCAACGCTGAAGACAAAATCATATTCCTGAAAGCAGATTAATCTTATATCACCTCTGTGGCAAATTAAAATATATTTACCTTTCCTTCATACAGTGTTTTACCAGAACTTTGCTGAGAGCCACCCGAGGCACCGCTAACTTCACCGAGGAGACTCCATTGACCATTAGACCACTGATAGCAATTGACCTTTCCGTCTGGTTGTCGAACAATTTTTGTTTGTCCTTCATTGCCTGGCTGCAATAGTGATTCGGGACCCGGCAATCTAAATTGCAAACAAAATATTGGTGGTTAAACAAGAACAGCCCAATTACTCAATCTAAAAAGTTCATTCCACTATATATGTAATTCACGTATCATAGGATTGAACACGGAAAATCATGTAGATACTATTCATATTAAAACATCAAAGTAATAAAGTTAAAAGAAGCCAGCTAAGTGCGAGTCCAACTTATGCCTAAAAATGTATTAAGATTCTGACATATATGCAATTCTTAAAAGCTACATGCATGGAGAAAAATACCCTATAGATAAGGCAGCAAAGAAGTACTAGTTAATATTTCTTATGTAAATTCCAATAAGAGCGAAAGAGATTTAATAAAATAAATAAATTCTCATCTACAGACATCTTAACAGTGGGTAAAGATTACAGAAAAATTTAAAGGGGTCTGTGACTATGATAATTAATTAAAAAAAATAAGAAAAAATAAATAAAAACTTGTACAAAGGTAAAAAACTAATGCTGAAAAAAAACCGACAAGATGCAGCGCGGGGAAGTAGTTCGCCCAATCAAAGCATCCTTACCATATTTTCACAGAATTAAAATTAACTACTAGTTCAGCTAACTTACTCAGTGCGTTTTATTCCGCCCAATGATTGATTTGCCTCCAGAAGTCTTGTCTGGACAGCTAGCTGGAATGACTGGGAAATTTGAGAGTTTCCAACTCGTGCAGGGTCTCGTGTAAAAACGCGTATCACTCCATCACTAGTTCCAGTGACAATATCTCCGTTTCGAAGGCATGCTACAGACCACACCGACTGGGCTGGAAGGACAAGGTTATCGCCAAGACTGCCGCTTTTGAGGCTCCAAAGTCTAATGCTACTGTCCTCACTTCCAGAAACTAGGATGTCTGGCCCTAAGGCTATATTCCGTGCTATTGTGTAAATGTAATTCCCATGGCCATAGAGCTCCCGAACACATTCTCCACTAGGGTTCCAGTAACGAATTGATGCATCATTGCTGCAACTGATAATCGAGCCATCCTCGAGACCGATCAGACCACGAACACAGTCAGTGTGGCCCTTTAAAACCTGCTCCTTTTCGCCCTTTGCGTTCCAAACAAATATTAATTTATCGGCTGATCCAGTAACGTACTTTCCCCCGGGAAGGGTGGCCACGGCCCACACTGCGGCCGCGTGTCCCTTTAGGACTGCGACTGTGGCGAAACTAGCCCCATCCAACGCCCAAACTCGGCCTGTTTTATCCCAACTCCCAGTAAACAGGGTTTTGGGGCCTAATCCCTTTGTGATTGCGCACACGTTGTCCGTATGGCCCTTGAGCACAGCGAAGGGTTCCAGGTCATCCTCGCTGTAGACGCAGATAGTCGCGTCGTTGCTCCCGGAGCAAATCCAGCCCTCTTCCTCCAGGTAGTAAACTGAAGTCACGTAGTTTGAGTGGTTGCTCAGCGTGCGCGCTTCGACGTACTGTCCTCTAAGGGAAACCCAATAAATTTGGTTGTTGGGGAGGAACAAAACCACCGCCCACTTACCCTTGGTGCTTCCAAATTTTAACTGTTTGATCCCGAGACCCGGAGATGATGCACTCCCGGCCCTCGACTACAGCCCGCACGTCCATGCTGTGTCCGAACAGCTCACAGCTCAATTTGTAGTCGTTCAGACTGACGCTGGATTCCATGTTGGGAAGAAGCCGACCAATTTAACTAAATAAAATCAATTGCTGTGTGCAGTCTCAATTCACAAACTCCCTCAAATTGCCGAATCACTTGTTCTCGTCTTCCTGGGAATGCTTTCTTTTATCTGACAAATGTAACCTGTGCTGCCAGAGCTGTGCGAAATGTCAAGTAAGCCGACGGTTGGAATGGCGGTTTACAAAGCTTGTGTTTCTTCGGCTTCCCGGTTCGAATTCTGCAAAACGATTTCACGCCATCTATTAACTATATAAATACATCAACCTAAAAAAATTAAAATTTTTGAACAGTTACAACTTGAGAAATAGTTCAATTTTTTTGTTCCAATGAAGTTTTGAATACTTAAATCTTTTAGTTTATGAATCAGAAGCTTATATCTTTTCAACCAAAATAAAATATGACTTTTACCCAAACGCAGGCTTTTCAACTGCCTATCCCTATTTAATCAAAATACTTCTTGTTAAGTCCCTCATTATTCCATTGCTAATTTTAGAGAGCGACAGTTCTTTATTGAATCCATCAGACTCTGTCTGGATTCTGGAATCACCTACCGATGGATTTGAGAAGGAATAGCAGTCGTGATTTTCCAACAAAGCTTTTTGACCACTTTAAAACCATATAAGGATATATGTATAAGTCATCCGTTAATGCAAGCATGTTCACGCTTAGCATTATTATTATTTTCTCTTTTTTATTGAACTTCGTTGTCGCTTCTCATTTTGTTTTATTCTGTTTTTATTTTTTTTTATTTTGCTCTTTTGTTTTATTTTTTTTTTAGTTTCTATGTTTCCTATATTGTGAAATAGTAATTTTAAGTTTATTATTTGGATTTTGTTTGCCTACATAAGATTCCTGCACATAATTATAAGTACTCTTCTTAATTGTGCAAAGTTGTTTTACACAATAATTTGAGAAGTTAGACGAAGATTTTAGCCTGGCCTTTATCTTAATAACGTGATTTGTGGTACTAAAATTACTTGTTTCTTTAGTCTATTCTATAAGAACGTTATCTATATACATATATTTATTATTGTGGTGCTATTAATTGAAATTAAATTTAAACATTATAGTTACTAGTGTAAATAAAATTATTTCAAATCCTTGGATATGAATTAATACTTACCTAACAGCAAACTTATAGTGCTAGTAATTTACTCTCGCTTATTTAACAGGGGGCAGTTACAAGAGCAACAATTAACGACTGACATCCGCTCTTTAAGTGACCCTCAACTTGAACTAGGTCGGAAATCCCAGCTTCCATTATTACAAAATCCTTAATAGCATCTTATTAAATGCAAATAAAACCCGACCGCACAGTAAAACGTGCAAACGATTTTACTTTTTGCCTTTAAGCCACAAGATGCCACAAGTGGAGAATGAATGACCTGCATCTAAGCCGCGACGAATGCATCACACCATCAAATTCACTTTCTTTTACGGAGCTCGGAATTATGCAACAGGTGCAGGCGCTACTCGCTTTCCGAAACTGCGGTTAAGGAAATGAGTCGCTGCAGAAGTCTGGTAGGTAAAAATGGTATCACTAGTGCCATGAGGCAGATTAAGTGGATGGATACTGAGGCTGGTTGGCCGTTGGCGGCAAATGCCTAAGACATTAGTTAAGCAGCAGTAGGAAGAAATTAACCAGAGAAAGAGAGCAAAACTTGGAATTTTACCCATTCCTTCGAAAGGCCTTAACATTGGATCGAATGGAGAAGAAAGTTCTGCATGCATTTCCGGTAAAATGCTGCTGTTACGACGACTGCTTCATCTGCAGTCAGTCTACAACAAGCGCGTACTCGAAGAGGAGATTCAAATTGTGGTACAAATGGGTTGGAGGTATACTCGTAATGTTGCATTTTTGAATTCTTTACTAAATTTACATTTCCACTTAGGATCCTTCTTTTAGGCGTTATGGGTCTTGCAGCGCTCTACATGTTACATCTGCTTGCCCAGGATTATAATAGGATTCGGCAGCCAGTTAAAGCAGTAGCTAGAGCACTATTTAGATCAAAACGACAAACGGATGGGAAAGAATCTTCAATACAGCCAGATAGTTTTACAGGAAAAGAAATTAATTGGGAAAGGATATTGAAGCAGGATCCTCTCAAATGTTTGCAATCGCTTATTTGCCAAATTGTGTCTGGTTCGGAGTACGAAAATTCAGAGGCTAGAAACATTCGTTCATTTATTGAATTCACTTACCAAACTGCTCCCGAGGAAATTGTTAGCGCCTACAATCATGGATTTATCTTCAGAAATAGAACAGCGATGTGCTATGAAGAATATCCGTTTTGTTTCTATTCGGCAAGGACAATGTTAAAAATTCTGAAATGGTTTACAACTCATGTTGCATAATTTAGTGATGTTTGTGCACCTAAGTCATACCGGAGCATTTTGAATTTTACTTGCCGTTTAATGTGATGTGAAACGATACCGAAAAATTCTACTTAAATGACTCCATATCATGTAAAAAAATTCATCCAATTAATTAAGATTAAATATATATAATTCTTAAAACCTCAAGTTTGTATAGAGAACTCTCCCACGATAAATCGTTCAAATTTTAGTATATCAGTGATTCGACCCTTGCCAACTTTGATAACAGTAGCACCTAGTAGTGTTGTTATTATATATAAAACCAAGTCTAATATGGATCGTATGTATATGTATATAGTATGTACAGGTGTTTCAAATTGACTTATTCAAAAATGATTACAGATAAAAAAAATTTATTATACATATTAGCCTTAACGTCCACAAGTGATGTTAAATGACAAAAAAACGACAAAAAACGAAAACAAATAGAAAACAAACTATTTTTTTCGAAAATAAAATGATAAACTGTTTTATCCTTTTTTAAAAATGAAAGAAAATTTTTGGGTTGAAAGAATATAAACACAAGTCGAAATGTTTTTTTTATCACCTACAAATGGTTCCTTGAAAACGGCCCGATTTGTGATCTATACAAACACAAAATGATATATACAATACATATGTAGATGAAAATGAAAAAAATAATTCATGAATGGGAAACAAGAAATTAGGTAAGAAGGATAACAAATCCAATTCAGCTTTCCTTACACAATCGATATATTTATACATGTTCAGTAAAAATGTACACATTTGGTTATAAAATTTGTAGAAATCTTACAAATTGATCTCTTCTGTTCGCTAACACATATACATAATAAAGTGAAAATATAGTACTTATGAAACAAGTAAACGAAATCACAAACCGGGAGACACCAACGCAAAGCAGCGTTTTAATAAATAATAATACTGCTGTATGCAGTTAAAAAAACACACTGGGCTCCTTTATTAAACGAGATTACCAGTGCTTTTTAAGAAAAATTTAAAAAGCCCTTCTTCCTGTCTGTTCTGTTCGAACTTTCAATGCGAACCTGTTAAATGTAGATGGCGAAAATGAAGGTACTAATACAATATGGTATAAGCTGCTTCGTAAATGAGTGATAAATATGGGTAGACCTAAGGATTAACTTACTGTATGTAATTAAGCTATATTCAGCTACTATTCGAGTCAAGAATAACAAAATTTTATTGTCAAATTCGGTTGGCGTAGTCGACCATCAATGTCCAACTACACCAATTTCTGAGTACATCTTCAACAAAGTAAATAACTTATCTTAACAAGCCATTTGTTCCTCAACGCTACAGAGCTACGATACCAAGGGATTTCAAATCTTTATTGCACTATTGCTAGAAATTATAACACTAGTCGTGTTTTTCAAGTCCTCGAAGCTTTACATATCATTTAAGTGATGTGAGAAGCTCTTTAATACTTAAATAAGTCATAATTTTGCAACACGGTTGCCATAAATATCATCCGAAATGTAATTAAGTCTTCGCGAGCGACAATGATAAATTTTCGTGACATAAAATAAGATAAGCTAATAAAAGCAAACATACTTAAAAGGCACGTGGATCCTTAATTTCCTTTCCTGCTGAATGAGGGAAGAGCTGAAGCGCAACAGCAGGCGACCACATAGAGGATTCCGAAGAAGAAGTTTAATTTTGCCGTTTGGCGTGGTACGGTGTGCATGGTACCTTCGTTGCGAAACTGCTTTTCTATTTTGAATGCCTGTGGCAATGTCACTAGTGGCAAGAGGAACCACAAGGAATATTTTAGGGCAAACACTACAAACAGACTGTAAGGTATGAATAGCAGAAATGCGTACAGGACATGAGAAGCTGTCCTTCCGATTAGAATAGCCAGGGTCACGATTCCCGCCTTTTCGTCATGCTCGGCATCCCGAGTGTTGTTGCTGTGCAGGATAGCCTCGGTGTTCAAAGCGAGAGGAATTGCGAAGTATATAGTTGTCCAATCGACGTGGCCCGTTTGAGACAGAAATGCAAAAAGAACCGAAAGGGGGCCGAATAAAATCAAAATTAAAACATCGCCAAGTGCAATGTATTTAAATCCGATACCGCCCGTGTACAAGAAACTAGATGATAGTCCTCCGAAATATACTAATGCCAAATGTTCCATTTTTGCTGGGCTTAAAATTGCAAGACAGATGAAACCCACACAACCAGCCATGTAAAGTATAGCACCGAGAGACACAACCTGTAAAGAAAATAGAGCATTATTAATACAAATATAGCCACTATTTGTTTACTAGTTCATGTACAAAAATATTACACATTAAAGAATTCAAAAAGTAAATTTGATTAGGTAGGTCATTTTTACACTATCACGGATATGATTCAATTTCATGAGATTTTTCTTCAAAAACTTTCTTGGAGAAAAATTCTCTAATAATGTTCCTAAAATGTTGATAAAATCAGTCACCTTTAAATGAAAATAATTTTTGAGTTCAAAATAATATTTTGACCTTATATGCGGAAAAATTAATTAAATTTAAAGATAACAAAACTGAATTTAAACTTTATTAAGGAATTTTTGCCTAAAAAGCTCTAAACTCCATTTTATTCTATTTGATTTGAATGTTTTCAATTACCGGGACAATTTTTTTCGCACATCAAAATTTTGAATTCTGCTAACCTTAACGATTATGAAAGTTAGCGTGAACTGTAGAATTTTTCGTATATGTATGTAGAGAGAATTTAAAGTTAAGTAAAATCGTGCAACATATGCGTGTCATTACATAAATTGTTTATTCTTTCTGCTGCGAGAAATTACATTAGTCCAGCTCAACTATGTATTTTATTATCACCAACATCATAAATATTTTTCGACGTACGCAAATCTTTGATACTGTTCTAACATTTACCACCAGCTGTGAACCGTGGAAAACTGACTCAATTTTTATGTTAGAAATAAAAAATCAGTTTACATTATTTCATAAAATTATTTTTCAGGCGGGGCGGGCGGCTCCCTCAGACCTTTTTTCAAACGAAAGGAAAAGTTAAAATTGTTCACGTGCATCTCAGCAGACTTTCTTGTAAAAAAAAATATTAAAATACCGGTTGACGAAAACAAACGAATCTGCCCAGCAATAAAATACGAGATAATATTTTCTACATTGGTTGAATGCGTAAAACTATTTAATTTAACCGGTTTCGGAGGTGCTTGACGTACATGAATTAAGCAAAAAGTGGATGGATGAACCTCGGTCAAGGATGTCTCGTGCACCTTTCGACTGCAGTCGCACGGGTGAAAAAAATCGCCTAATCTAAGCAGCTACTTCCTGCCAAATTAAGCGATGTTGGAAAAAAAAAGACTTACCTCATCTTTACTCAGGATGTGATCCACGAGGGTCCGGTCATCGGACTTCCGGTTGTCGATTCCTTTAACGAAGTCGAAGTAGGTGTTAACCACATTCCCCGCGCAGTGGACCGTGACGACCGTCAGGATCGTCAGCAGGAACGTGAGGAAGTTGAAGTCCGCCGACCATTTGGATCGGTACGCGATCGCGGATCCCAGGAGCGTCGGGACGAGGCTGGCGGACAGGGACCACGGCCGGAGCGCCAGCAAATATGTTTTGAGCTTCATGAGGGCCGCCGACTCTTGACGATGCATCGTTGACTCGCCGCGGCAGCTGTTGTTATTCACAAAATTATTCACACCATCGGCCGCCAGCAGTGGGGCACTTGCAGCTCCTTCAGCCAGCTTTGACATTTCTCCCGCAAGCCGAATGTTCGTCTTCTCACCGAGAAATTTTCAACAGACCCCTTCGGGTTTAAGACTAGAATCGAAAAGGTTTGCTAACTCGAAGCGACCACATAGAACACCTTCGGTCAATTAAAACTCATTCGCACGGCAGCCGGGCGTATGGAACATCTCAAAAATCCACTTAAAACTTAATTTTAGAAACTGTTTATAGTACCCAGTCTTATTTAAACATATGTCACGTCATCTATTTCACCCAGCTTACTCTATGTTTGACGCATCATTAATCTAGTACTTTCGCTGCGTTCAGTGCAGTGCAGCTCGATGGGCGAAAAAAGCGTTTTTGTTTAAAATCACTTTTTTTAATACGCACATAAAATATTATAATTGGGATAGAAAAGTCCATGAGTAAGTCACACGACGGTTTCTTAAATTGTGCTCTTCATCGCGCACAAACAGTCCATAACCAAACCATACAAAATCTAAAAAATTTCAGAAATAGGTACCATAACATTTTGGAATTTCTTTAAAAAATTTCAGCCGAATAATCCATTAAAAAGGGACTTATTTAAATGCACTTTCATATGGTTTTTATTTTAAAAATGGTCCGTTCTAAAATCGGCAAACATTAGATATGAGATAGACAAACTCGCAAGAATTTTATTAATCAACTTTTTAAAACTTTGAAGTTCTTATAGCGTTCAACGAACCTGATTCAGTTTATCCTGGAGATTTATTTCATAGAGATTATCTAATAAATTGTGTGAACTGATAGACCATTTACGCATATACACAAGAAACTAGTTCACCAGTTTGTTAATATTGAAAGTTTTTCACTTTTCTATATTTTATTTACCTAACATCTGTAAAAAAAAATCAAATTTCACTTAATTATCTAAATTAGGAATATTGGGCCACTGTACGTTTACCAGAATTAAACGAATGCAGCCCAATTCGGAATCACTTCCAAAACAGTTCTTAGTCTAGTACGTAATGCTTGCAAAAACGCTTCCGGCAAACTGTCAACGGCAGGGTAATCATAATAAAGCGGAGCGTCAGAGTTGGTTGGTTTGGTCGCGAGTTTGGCGAATCGTTTACAATGGATTATAATATCCACAAAGTTTGTCGCGTGTGTTTAGAGGAGGGTGCCCTAACATCAATTTACAGCACTGAATTTGCAATGATGCCCTCGACGATGATGATGATGTGCGCCAAAGTCCGGGTGAGTCTCCTTTTTCGACGGTGGCAAATATTTCGTGATGCGCACCAATTTCTCTGAAAGTAACGGTTTTTTTTGGTCACAAAATAAAAAACGTGCTCTTGCATTTCCATCAATTATTTTTTCCTCAGTGGTACGTTTGGCCGTTAAGCCTTTTAACTATTAGCATTAATGTGGGTTCTGTGGGTATGGTTTGTAATTTCTCGACAGATCTAGGAATGAAAGTGGAAGCAAGTTAAAAGTATCTTTCTATAATGTCGATAAAAGGTTTTATTAGGAAAAATCATTTCTTCAGAAATAAACACTAGATGTCAATCCTCTGGAAATATCTTGAAATAAAGTAAAAATCTTAATTGCAGGCAATAAGTTATGAAGTGTGAAAATATTCTTTGAAAATTCACCTTGTTCCTACTTCCTACAAAAATTTCACCCATTTTGCAAAAAATTATCCTTTTAAGGACGTTTCCAAGAATGAATTTTTTGTAATCTTCCTGGAAATTTATACATGTTATATTTTACATATGTATATTCTTGTCTTTTATACGTGTGAACAAATTGCAGGACCCTTGCGTTGCGGCACATTTGTAGAAACTGGCTCTTGAAATTATCGTTTTCAACATACGAGCCCTATGTTGAAACATGTTTTTTTTTAATTATCTAACAATGGTAATAGGGAGTGGTCCAGAAAAAAATTAACCCATTGATTTTTATTTGTAGTAAAATAAATAATGGAACAAAATATATGTAATTTATGTAGTGTTGCTTAAACGTTCAAGTGCAAAAGTTATAGATATCATAAACATTATTTGTTTTGAAAAAATATTCTAACTTATTTATTGAAGCCTTTTATTACATTCAGAAATGTCTTTTCCTTATATTTCGAAAATGAACCTCTTTTTAGGCAAATTTGCTTTTTTTTTCATTAGTGGTCCATATCTCTCTACTGGACGACGTTCGAGTATTTTGCTGAGTTGTATTGGTCAATTTGCTTGCATATTCCGCAAAACATAAACATTTCATGTACCTATCTCAAAATAATATTCACTCTTTATCTTATTTTACCCATTTAATGAAGCATCGTTTCTAAACCAAAGCGGTATCTGTACTGGGATTTCAAGTTCACTTTAGTGCAGATTAATTTAAAAAGTGATGAATGCATTGATAATTAACATTTTTGAATAAAGTTTTCTACAAATCTGTCATTAAAATTAAATAGTTTTCCGGGCAGTAAATACATGATGTATAAATATCAATTAAAAAGCACTCAAATAATTGAAATAAATTTTGCTCCCAAAAGGTATATAAAACTGATGGACTGCCTGCCGTAATATGTAACAATTGCATATACAGACTTGGCGTTGCTTATCATTTTAAACAAGAATGTGAAAATTCTGACTTAAGATTGCGACAATATCTTGGCATAATTGATCGTGGATATGGGTAAGTTAACATATTTAATAAATAAATACAATACATTGTTTTACACCATTGTAGATTTTGTGATGCTGAAACTATGACTGATGCTCCTTTATTTGAAGAGCCTAAAAAAATAGAGGAGGATGATGATAAAAAATTAAAAGTTAAGAAATGGTAAGCTGGCTTGTTCAGAATTAACAGATTTTCTAATTCAGACACTTAAGTTACATATGTATAGAACATTTTCTTGTATGAAATATGAGCAATCACGTATGTAAATGCTTTATGAACTTATAAATTCCAGTAAGCGACGAAGCCGATATAAACGAAAGGCTCCTGAAGAACGGAAAAAGAGAGGTCCAAAACCAGTTCCAAAGGTTCCACAGACCTGTTATGAATGCAATAAATCTTTTAAGTGTGCTGCACAGCTTCAAATGCATATAAGGTAAGCCACTAATTTAAACTTTAAACAATAAGTACATATTGTAATAATTTGGCAGGACTCATACTGGAGAGCGGCCTTTTGTTTGCACCTACTGCCCTCGTCGTTTTGCTCAAAAGTATAATTTATTAATTCACATACGTACTCACACTGGCGAACGGCCGTTTCAATGTGAAATATGCAGTAAACAATTTTCAGCTTTGGGAAATTTTCAAGCACATCAAAAAATACATTCCGGCGTTCGTGATCAAGTGTGTCCCGTTTGTAGCAAAGCTTTTTATAGTTCTGGTGATTTATCGAAGCATATGATAACTCATACTGGTATAAAGAACCATCACTGTGATACTTGTGGTAAGTCGTTTAGTCGAAATCGTGATATGGTCGCGCATAAAAAGAAAATTCATTTGAATGAACGGAATACGGAAAATTTTAAGTGTCCAGAATGTCACAAAGTGTTTGCAACTTCGAGCAGTTTGAGTGTTCATTTTCGAACTCATGGATCTGTTGCTTTAGTGCAACCAACCATACAACCACCACCAGTTCCTGCACCTATAGCACCTACCGCAATCGGTGGAAGTTTGGGTCCGCCGTTAGGATCAACTCTTGGTGTTGGAATTGGACTTCCACCACCCGGCAGTTTGGGGATGCTATCGCATACACAAGGAACGCTAGGAATGATGCATACTCAGAGACTGCACCACTACTAAATAGTACAGTATGATAAGTAATAACATTTTTTATTTTCGATCTTGAGGTTTATCAACTTATAATTAAATGACATTAGCGCAGTTATAGACGAAAAGAAATATTTAACCCGTAGTAGTTTTAAAACTTAAACAAATTTTAAATATGAGTAAAACGAACTACCAATTAAAAAATAATCCGCGCAATATTGTCAAACTAAAATGGGGTTGGTCCGTGGTCAAAATATTCACTATTGGATGTTCCAACACACCGGTCGAAGTACCGAAAATATTGCAGCCACTGACATATAGAACGGGACTGGCAATCGACGGAAGAGAAGTAAGACCATTTTGAGTGGAGATGCAAATCTTGCTTAGGAAGCACATGTGATAATAACACATTAAATTATTTGCAATGTATGTAAAACAAGCAATAGCTCCTTTGAGTTCCCAGTTCGTTTTACTCAAAACAATTAAAAACATTGGAAAAATGTTTGTGTTTATATAAGGTGTTTTGCTAAGGTCTGAACAGGAGTACCTATGCCAATCGATTCTACATGGTCAGTTTTGTTGATGCGTTTCTGTGGAAAATGACGTCAAATTCTCTATTTCAGTAGAGATATTCTCTAATTGAAGTTACAGAAACGAGCTGCTGGTGACGTGAAGCGAATTCACCATGCCTAGCTCTATCAGTTGAGTTGATACGTTTCTGTGGAAAATGACGTCAAATGGAGAATGCCAGTAGAGATATTCTCTAATTGAAGTTACAGAAGTCAGGTTTTCACACCAACTTTAAAAATCTGGGAAAATCTATGTATTTAATGTTGAAAATGTCTTAAGGGGTGAGATGCAGTCAGATGCGTGAAAAAAGAAGTATTTTTAATAATTTTTTTTCATAATAACTAAGTTTATTTTATAAAACTGAATACTCCGAGTTTTTATGTCATGTCTAAACTTGACTTCCACAAAATTTAAAAAAATATATTAATTATTTATAAAAATATCGCCATCTTTGTTGGACCCCCTTCCGCAAGTAGTGCTTCGCGGTGACCATCAGAACATATCACTGGATCAAATATATCATCATGTTATTGTTATTTTCTTTGGACTTCTTTTTCGACATCTGTTTAGCCCTCTTTACGAAAAGAGCATGTCCTATAGCACCTTCCACGTTTTTTCTGAAATTTCTTTCAAACATGCACAGTTGGGTGATTAACTCTTCAAAAGTCTTTTCTTCGTTTTTCGACAACAGCATCCAACTGGATCTAAAATTTTCGCCCAATAAAATCTGCAAAGTTTTGCAAACTAAGATCAAATCTGGAAGTGCATTTTCATTTTTGGTTTTTAAACCGCTATTCAGTTCAAACCACAAATTTTTCAATTTTGGAATGTGGGTCGAAACATCCTCTCCATTAATCCAACTGACCGCAAAAAACTTGGTACACATTTTAAACAGCTGATCCTTGGATGACGCCTCAAAATTCAACTTTAACTCTTCCCACGCTTCATATGCTGTATCTTTATTCATTATTTTTTGATAAACCACATCAGTTACTGAATTTGCAATCATGGATTTTGCATAACTGTTTGCCTTACGAAAAAGAACGCACTTCTCTTTGTGCTCCTTAATTTTGCTTTCCGTAGCATCAGTTGATAATAGCAATAAGCGCGAATTAATCGGGAAAGATATCCCAGTATGCGGGGGATGTAGCTTGCTCGGCAACGCAATTATTCCCAGAGGGGGAAGAAAAATTACCGCGAGACCGAATGATCTAATACCGCGATACAGAAAAAAGAATATTCTCAAAATTAAATGAAATCTACAGGAAGAATATGAATAAGGTTAGGGGGAATTTCACGTCATGCTTCCTGAAGTGGCGATAAACAGCTGGTGCTTCGTTGACGGGACGAGGCTCCGGTCGTCCTTTCGTCTTGATTTGAGGTTAGTTCCGTTATATCCAGAACTAGCCGAGGTGATCCATACATTTAGCACGTTCTAGTTTATTTGTTTGTTTGTTTTTATGTTACTACAAAAACTGCAGTGCACCTATCGGTGTCTTATTGGTCCTAGCCGTTAGGCCACATTAGCCATCTTCTCAAGGTGGGGCAAATTCCATCGTTGATCTTCCAAGTAGAGTAAAGTAAGCAGGCCTGTACGGCCGTAGTCCTCCAATGTTAAAACAGGACGGCAGCAAGATTCAGTGGCTGTTGGCACTCCAGTGGTTGACCAGGGAGGGCAAAAAGTAGCCCGGTGCAAATTCTCTCACACACCGACAAGGTGAGGACTCCACAAGAAGCCGAATTAGATAATAAAGGAGACCACAATAAACATTTTGTTTTAAAATACCTAGATTGTGTAAGTGAGCCCAGCTTTACATTATGCAACTCAAATAAAACACACACAAAAGAATTTATATAAAATTTTATAAACTATGATATAAACGTAAAAGGCAAAAAAAACAAAATTAAAAATTTTGAAAAAACCCACGATGGATGTAAACGTCGTAATAGAAAAAGGATTAAATAGCGACTGAGATGCGACAGATATACTCCCATAAAGCATATGCTTGATTCCTTACAATGGCTTAGTGTTAGGCAGAGGATAACGATGAACGTTTTTATGTTCATCTACAAAGCGAAGTGCAATTTAATGCCAACGTACCTAACAATATATATTAATTTGGTAAAGGACATGCAACCGTATTTTTTAAGATCAGGGGAAAATTGTAGATTACCGCGTTTTAAAAATGCCACTGCGCAGAACAGTTTGTTTTTTAGAGGGGTACACAATTTTAATGAATTACCAATAGACATTAAGACTGAAACCTGTTTGAGGGTATTTAAAGCAAAAATTGTTCAGTATGTGAGAGAAAATTTTGTATGATATTTGTATATTTCTAAAATGGCTCTGAATATGCCAATAAATTATTATTATTATTATTATTAAAAAATTTTAAAGCCCCCCCGACTAAAAGGAGGTAAGTAACCAAAGAAAATTCGTCGGGGGATGCCATTCCCTGCCCTGAAGTGAACTAAAATATTGAATGTATGTAGTCTTTAATTGATATTCTCCTATTCTTAATTCAGGGCAGGGAATGGCATCCCCCGACGAATTTTCTTTGGTTACTTACCTCCTTTTAGTCGGGGGGGCTTTAAAATTTTATTTAATCCTTTTTCTATTACGACGTTTACATCCGTCGTGGGTTTTTTCAAAATTTTTAATTTTGTTTTTTACAAAATGCACACTAACTCAATATT
The DNA here is from genome assembly GCA_933228815.1 of Machimus atricapillus. NCBI lineage: Eukaryota > Metazoa > Arthropoda > Insecta > Diptera > Asilidae > Machimus > Machimus atricapillus. The sequence goes on from OW121784.1 coordinate 57,941,043, forward strand.
TCCCTTTTACAAAATGCATTATAAGTAAATATTTCTCTTTTACGAAATAAAAATGATTTTCTTTCAAACGACAAGAGTGAAGTTATAAAATATTTGTAAAGAAAATGGTATAATAAAACAAATTTATGCAATATAATTAAAGAAACGTATATTTTAAAAAATATTAAAAATATTATTATAATTGTATGCAAATTTTTATTTTGTAATTTGTGAACTTTCAGTTTTCCGAACGAAGCCATTGTAGCCATCTTAATGAAAAAGAATTGCACTGAACCTAATCAGTGTTACCCTACAGGACTATTCAACTAAATTTTGCAGGTTCGTCAAGTCCATTGATACTTCATCAGTAATAGACTCTTGACTTTCAGAACCGCCCTCGTCGCTCATTATACATTTTATTTGTTTTCCTTCATACATGTCCACCAAGTCCATTGGTACTTGGTCAGTATTGGAAGGTTGACTCCTTCCTGACCTCGCTGGTCGAACTTCCCCTTGCCAGGAACCCGGTCCAGATAAAAACGCGACATCCAAACACCCTCAAATGCGAAACGTCAGGAGGCAAATCAGTTCACGCCTCATAAGGCGAGAGACCATTCAGACTTCTAGTTGGCAAACGATTTCGCAGATAGTTTGCCGTGTTTACGGCTTCAGCCCAAAATGAATCCGGAAGCCCCGATTCCACAAACATGCATCTAGCCATATCAAGAAGTGTGCGGTTTTTTCGTTCGGCTATACCGTTCTGTTCAGGGTTGTATGGAACGGTCAACCTTCGGCTGATTCCTCGCTGCTTCAAATATTCGTCGAAATCCCGGCTGCTGTATTCGCGACCATTATCAGACTGCAAACATCTGACTTTCCCACCTTGCTGGTTCTCAACGAAAGCTACATAGTTTACCGTTGCCTCGAAGACTTCGGTCTTAGACTTTAAAAATCTTACCTCGCACCATCTTGACGCATCATCGATAAACTCCAGAAAGTACCTGGCACCACCCAAGGAAGTCGTCCTCATTGGTCCGCATACGTCAGTGTGAATAATGTCCAAAATCTTTGATTTCCGCTCTGATTTCTCAGGAAAAGCTGTTCTCGACATCTTCCCCTTCAAACACACCTCACAATTTAATCTGGTAATATTGTCCGCGATCCGAATACCAGTCACGATATTTTTGCGTCCGAAATATCCTTCACATTCGCGTGCCCGAACCGTCTGTGCAACAATTCCATTGGAATTTTCAACTGTCCCGATGACGTCATATTGCACATTTCTTGTTCACTCTCACGCAAGTAGTACAAATCCCCGATGCGATCAGCGCAAAGTATCACCCGACCATCTGAGTCCAACACCGATGCGCATTTTTTATCGAAACGCACGATATACCCGCGATCTTCCCCACCCCAAGTTGTCGATCCCTCATGCTGGGGGTGCGTTCATTCCACAATGAAAGTTATTTTTTACTTATCGAATATTATCGAAAATTTTTCTGGCCGTCAAAACAAACATTTTAAATTTAAATATCTCGGAAACCAAATGTTTCTGAAAGAAAATTTTTGCATATTCGCCACTTCTAAGGGTAGAAGAACCCTTGTACAAAGTGTGGTAAAATCCGGGAGTGCACCATAAAATAGACTTCAACTCGTCCCTTTTTGACGTTTCGCTATTTCCGAATTTAGCAGCTGCAGGTTTTTTTTTCAGCTTTCGCGACCCGCCGACTCCGCCCGCGAACATGGCACCCGACGTGTCATCACGCACATTACCTTTGTGAGCTTCACTTTCTTCAATTATTTTGATACGAAGTGCCTCGGGTGTAGGCAGAACATAACGTGATTCGATCGCGCAACGGAAATTCTCAAACTTTCCAGGCAGACTGTACAGACTGTACTGAAGTGAACTAAAATATTGAATGTATGTAGTCTTTAATTGATATTCTCCTATTCTTAATTCAGGGCAGGGAATGGCATCCCCCGACGAATTTTCTTTGGTTACTTACCACCTTTTAGTCGGGGGGGCTTTAAAATTTTATTTAATCCTTTTTCTATTACGACGTTTACATCCGTCGTGGGTTTTTTCAAAATTTTTAATTTTGTTTTTTACAAAATGCACACTAACTCAATATTTCCCTTTTACAAAATGCATTATAAGTAAATATTTCTCTTTTACGAAATAAAAATGATTTTCTTTCAAACGACAAGAGTGAAGTTATAAAATATTTGTAAAGAAAATGGTATAATAAAACAAATTTATGCAATATAATTAAAGAAACGTATATTTTAAAAAATATTAAAAATATTATTATAATTGTATGCAAATTTTTATTTTGTAATTTGTGAACTTTCAGTTTTCCGAACGAAGCCATTGTAGCCATCTTAATGAAAAAGAATTGCACTGAACCTAATCAGTGTTACCCTACAGGACTATTCAACTAAATTTTGCAGGTTCGTCAAGTCCATTGATACTTCATCAGTAATAGACTCTTGACTTTCAGAACCGCCCTCGTCGCTCATTATACATTTTATTTGTTTTCCTTCATACATGTCCACCAAGTCCATTGGTACTTGGTCAGTATTGGAAGGTTGACTCCTTCCTGACTTCGCTGGTCGAACTTCCCCTTGCCAGGAACCCGGTCCAGATAAAAACGCGACATCCAAACACCCTCAAATGCGAAACGTCAGGAGGCAAATCAGTTCACGCCTCATAAGGCGAGAGACCATTCAGACTTCTAGTTGGCAAACGATTTCGCAGATAGTTTGCCGTGTTTACGGCTTCAGCCCAAAATGAATCCGGAAGCCCCGATTCCACAAACATGCATCTAGCCATATCAAGAAGTGTGCGGTTTTTTCGTTCGGCTATACCGTTCTGTTCAGGGTTGTATGGAACGGTCAACCTTCGGCTGATTCCTCGCTGCTTCAAATATTCGTCGAAATCCCGGCTGCTGTATTCGCGACCATTATCAGACTGCAAACATCTGACTTTCCCACCTTGCTGGTTCTCAACGAAAGCTACATAGTTTACCGTTGCCTCGAAGACTTCGGTCTTAGACTTTAAAAATCTTACCTCGCACCATCTTGACGCATCATCGATAAACTCCAGAAAGTACCTGGCACCACCCAAGGAAGTCGTCCTCATTGGTCCGCATACGTCAGTGTGAATAGTGTCCAAAATCTTTGATTTCCGCTCTGATTTCTCAGGAAAAGCTGTTCTCGACATCTTCCCCTTCAAACACACCTCACAATTTAATCTGGTAATATTGTCCGCGATCCGAATACCAGTCACGATATTTTTGCGTCCGAAATATCCTTCACATTCGCGTGCCCGAACCGTCTGTGCAACAATTCCATTGGAATTTTCAACTGTCCCGATGACGTCATATTGCACATTTCTTGTTCACTCTCACGCAAGTAGTACAAATCCCCGATGCGATCAGCGCAAAGTATCACCCGACCATCTGAGTCCAACACCGATGCGCATTTTTTATCGAAACGCACGATATACCCGCGATCTTCCCCACCCCAAGTTGTCGATCCCTCATGCTGGGGGTGCGTTCATTCCACAATGAAAGTTATTTTTTACTTATCGAATATTATCGAAAATTTTTCTGGCCGTCAAAACAAACATTTTAAATTTAAATATCTCGGAAACCAAATGTTTCCGAAAGAAAATTTTTGCATATTCGCCACTTCTAAGGGTAGAAGAACCCTTGTACAAAGTGTGGTAAAATCCGGGAGTGCACCATAAAATAGACTTCAACTCGTCCCTTTTTGACGTTTCGCTATTTCCGAATTTAGCAGCTGCAGGTTTTTTTTTCAGCTTTCGCGACCCGCCGACTCCGCCCGCGAACATGGCACCCGACGTGTCATCACGCACATTACCTTTGTGAGCTTCACTTTCTTCAATTATTTTGATACGAAGTGCCTCGGGTGTAGGCAGAACATAACGTGATTCGATCGCGCAACGGAAATTCTCAAACTTTCCAGGCAGACTGTACAGACTGTACTGAAGTGAACTAAAATATTGAATGTATGTAGTCTTTAATTGATATTCTCCTATTCTTAATTCAGGGCAGGGAATGGCATCCCCCGACGAATTTTCTTTGGTTACTTACCACCTTTTAGTCGGGGGGGCTTTAAAATTTTATTTAATCCTTTTTCTATTACGACGTTTACATCCGTCGTGGGTTTTTTCAAAATTTTTAATTTTGTTTTTTACAAAATGCACACTAACTCAATATTTCCCTTTTACAAAATGCATTATAAGTAAATATTTCTCTTTTACGAAATAAAAATGATTTTCTTTCAAACGACAAGAGTGAAGTTATAAAATATTTGTAAAGAAAATGGTATAATAAAACAAATTTATGCAATATAATTAAAGAAACGTATATTTTAAAAAATATTAAAAATATTATTATAATTGTATGCAAATTTTTATTTTGTACATTTGTGAACTTTCAGTTTTCCGAACGAAGCCATTGTAGCTATCTTAATGAAAAACAATTGCACTGAACCTAATCAGTGTTACCCTACAGGGGTAGTGTCATGTAACTTTGAAACGACCTGATTCATGGTCGATCATTTAAGTCGAACCAAAATCTCTTTGGTGTCATGTAATTCAATCGACCGAAATGGTGGTGCTGACAGACTTGTTGAGGGGCCGAACGGAATTCCTGACAACTGTTTGAATTATTTTTTGCTCCAAACGATTGGCCTTTTATCCCGGTCACTGAAACTTCTATTCCACTGGATTCTATAAAGGATTCCTCTAATGTGGAAAACTTTTTAGTTTCATTTGGCCCACCTCCAGTTTTTGATAAACTCAGCTTATTTTTTTTCAATTTATTTTTTATTTTATATTTCATGTCGCTGTACACCTGTAATTAATAAAAACTTAGCTTTTTTGATTTAAAAATATATTACAAACATTTCATTTACCTTTTTCCACTCATGAACAGCCTTAATAGGAGGACCTCTAGCATTTAACTCTATAACAGCCCTTCCCCACAGTTTTTGTGTCTGCATCCTACCATTCGAGCATTTTAATATACCTTTAGCCAAATCCATGTGCTTGGACATATATGCAGCTAAGAACTCCTTTTGATTTTTATTGATTGATTTATTTTCCCTAAGAAAACAATTTTAAACAACATACACAATTATTTTATTTGTATTACATACTTACATTTTGCTGCTAATTTTGGCTACACAAGTAATATATGCACCTGCAGTCGAATGGAATTTACTTCACGACTAAATTCTGGTCGTTTCAAACGTCAGAACCAGTCGAACCAATTTTACATGACACCATTTTTCGAAATGTCGAACGAAGCTGGTCGATTCAAATTACATGACACCAGCCCAGGACTATTCAACTAAATTTTGCAGGTCCGTCAAGTCCATTGATACTTCATCAGTAATAGACTCTTGACTTTCAGAACCGCCCTCGTCGCTCATTATACATTTTATTTGTTTTCCTTCATACATGTCCACCAAGTCCATTGGTACTTGGTCAGTATTGGAAGGTTGACTCCTTCCTGACCTCGCTGGTCGAACTTCCCCTTGCCAGGAACCCGGTCCAGATAAAAACGCGACATCCAAACACCCTCAAATGCGAAACGTCAGGAGGCAAATCAGTCCACGCCTCATAAGGCGAGAGACCATTCAGACTTCTAGTTGGCAAACGATTTCGCAGATAGTTTGCCGTGTTTACGGCTTCAGCCCAAAATGAATCCGGAAGCCCCGATTCCACAAACATGAATCTAGCCATATCAAGAAGTTTGCGGTTTTTTCGTTCGGCTATACCGTTCTGTTCAGGGTTGTATGGAACGGTCAACCTTCGGCTGATTCCTCGCTGCTTCAAATATTCGTCGAAATCCCGGCTGCTGTATTCGCGACCATTATCAGACTGCAAACATCTGACTTTCCCACCTTGCTGGTTCTCAACGAAAGCTACATAGTTTACCGTTGCCTCGAAGACTTCGGTCTTAGACTTTAAAAATCTTACCTCGCACCATCTTGACGCATCATCGATAAACTCCAGAAAGTACCTGGCACCACCCAAGGAAGTCGTCCTCATTGGTCCGCATACGTCAGTGTGAATAATGTCCAAAATCTTTGATTTCCGCTCTGATTTCTCAGGAAAAGCTGTTCTCGACATCTTCCCCTTCAAACACACCTCACAATTTAATCTGGTAATATTGTCCGCGATCCGAATACTAGTCACGATATTTTTGCGTCCGAAATATCCTTCACATTCGCGTGCCCGAACCGTCTGTGCAACAATTCCATTGGAATTTTCAACTGTCCCGATGACGTCATATTGCACATTTCTTGTTCACTCTCACGCAAGTAGTACAAATCCCCGATGCGATCAGCGCAAAGTATCACCCGACCATCTGAGTCCAACACCGATGCGCATTTTTTATCGAAACGCACGATATACCCGCGATCTTCCCCACCCCAAGTTGTCGATCCCTCATGCTGGGGGTGCGTTCATTCCACAATGAAAGTTATTTTTTACTTATCGAATATTATCGAAAATTTTTCTGGCCGTCAAAACAAACATTTTAAATTTAAATATCTCGGAAACCAAATGTTTCCGAAAGAAAATTTTTACATATTCGCCACTTCTAAGGGTAGAAGAACCCTTGTACAAAGTGTGGTAAAATCCGGGAGTGCACCATAAAATAGACTTCAACTCGTCCCTTTTTGACGTTTCGCTATTTCCGAATTTAGCAGCTGCAGGTTTTTTTTTCAGCTTTCGCGACCCGCAGACTCCGCCCGCGAACATGGCACCCGACGTGTCATCACGCACATTACCTTTGTGAGCTTCACTTTCTTCAATTATTTTGATACGAAGTGCCTCGGGTGTAGGCAGAACATAACGTGATTCGATCGCGCAACGGAAATTCTCAAACTTTCCAGGCAGACTGTACAGACTGTACTGAAGTGAACTAAAATATTGAATGTATGTAGTCTTTAATTGATATTCTCCTATTCTTAATTCAGGGCAGGGAATGGCATCCCCCGACGAATTTTCTTTGGTTACTTACCACCTTTTAGTCGGCGGGGCTTTAAAATTTTATTTAATCCTTTTTCTATTACGACGTTTACATCCGTCGTGGGTTTTTTCAAAATTTTTAATTTTGTTTTTTACAAAATGCACACTAACTCAATATTTCCCTTTTACAAAATGCATTATAAGTAAATATTTCTCTTTTACGAAATAAAAATGATTTTCTTTCAAACGACAAGAGTGAAGTTATAAAATATTTGTAAAGAAAATGGTATAATAAAACAAATTTATGCAATATAATTAAAGAAACGTATATTTTAAAAAATATTAAAAATATTATTATAATTGTATGCAAATTTTTATTTTGTACATTTGTGAACTTTCAGTTTTCCGAACGAAGCCATTGTAGCCATCTTAATGAAAAAGAATTGCACTGAACTTAATCAGTGTTACCCTACAGGGGTAGTGTCATGTAACTTTGAAACGACCTGATTCATGGTCGATCGTTTAAGTCGAACCAAAATCTCTTTGGTGTCATGTAATTCAATCGACCGAAATGGTGGTGCTGACAGACTTGTTGAGGGGCCGAACGGAATTCCTGACAACTGTTTGAATTATTTTTTGCTCCAAACGATTGGCCTTTTATCCCGGTCACTGAAACTTCTCTTCCACTGGATTCTATAAAGGATTCCTCTAATGTGGAAAACTTTTTAGTTTCATTTGGCCCACCTCCAGTTTTTGATAAACTCAGCTTATTTTTTTTCAATTTATTTTTTATTTTATATTTCATGTCGCTGTACACCTGTAATTAATAAAAACTTAGCTTTTTTGATTTAAAAATATATTACAAACATTTCATTTACCTTTTTCCACTCATGAACAGCCTTAATAGGAGGACCTCTAGGTATTTAACTCTATAACAGCCTTTTCCCACAGTTTTTGTGTCTGCATCCTACCATTCGAGCATTTTAATATACCTTTAGCCAAATCCCTGTGCTTGGACATATATGCAGCTAAGAACTCCTTTTGATTTTCATTGATTGATTTATTTTCCCTAAGAAAATAATTTTAAACAACATACATAATTATTTTATTTGTATTACATACTTACATTTTGCTGCTAATTTTGGCTACACAAGTAATATATGCACCTGCAGTCGAATGGAATTTACTTCACGACTAAATTCTGGTCGTTTCAAACGTCAGAACCAGTCGAACCAATTTTACATGACACCATTTTTCGAAATGGTCGAACGAAACTGGTCGATTCAAATTACATGACACCAGCCCAGGACTATTCAACTAAATTTTGCAGGTCCGTCAAGTCCATTGATACTTCATCAGTAATAGACTCTTGACTTTCAGAACCGCCCTCGTCGCTCATTATACATTTTATTTGTTTTCCTTCATACATGTCCACCAAGTCCATTGGTACTTGGTCAGTATTGGAAGGTTGACTCCTTCCTGACCTCGCTGGTCGAACTTCCCCTTGCCAGGAACCCGGTCCAGATAAAAACGCGACATCCAAACACCCTCAAATGCGAAACGTCAGGAGGCAAATCAGTCCACGCCTCATAAGGCGAGAGACCATTCAGACTTCTAGTTGGCAAACGATTTCGCAGATAGTTTGCCGTGTTTACGGCTTCAGCCCAAAATGAATCCGGAAGCCCCGATTCCACAAACATGAATCTAGCCATATCAAGAAGTTTGCGGTTTTTTCGTTCGGCTATACCGTTCTGTTCAGGGTTGTATGGAACGGTCAACCTTCGGCTGATTCCTCGCTGCTTCAAATATTCGTCGAAATCCCGGCTGCTGTATTCGCGACCATTATCAGACTGCAAACATCTGACTTTCCCACCTTGCTGGTTCTCAACGAAAGCTACATAGTTTACCGTTGCCTCGAAGACTTCGGTCTTAGACTTTAAAAATCTTACCTCGCACCATCTTGACGCATCATCGATAAACTCCAGAAAGTACCTGGCACCACCCAAGGAAGTCGTCCTCATTGGTCCGCATACGTCAGTGTGAATAATGTCCAAAATCTTTGATTTCCGCTCTGATTTCTCAGGAAAAGCTGTTCTCGACATCTTCCCCTTCAAACACACCTCACAATTTAATCTGGTAATATTGTCCGCGATCCGAATACTAGTCACGATATTTTTGCGTCCGAAATATCCTTCACATTCGCGTGCCCGAACCGTCTGTGCAACAATTCCATTGGAATTTTCAACTGTCCCGATGACGTCATATTGCACATTTCTTGTTCACTCTCACGCAAGTAGTACAAATCCCCGATGCGATCAGCGCAAAGTATCACCCGACCATCTGAGTCCAACACCGATGCGCATTTTTTATCGAAACGCACGATATACCCGCGATCTTCCCCACCCCAAGTTGTCGATCCCTCATGCTGGGGGTGCGTTCATTCCACAATGAAAGTTATTTTTTACTTATCGAATATTATCGAAAATTTTTCTGGCCGTCAAAACAAACATTTTAAATTTAAATATCTCGGAAACCAAATGTTTCCGAAAGAAAATTTTTACATATTCGCCACTTCTAAGGGTAGAAGAACCCTTGTACAAAGTGTGGTAAAATCCGGGAGTGCACCATAAAATAGACTTCAACTCGTCCCTTTTTGACGTTTCGCTATTTCCGAATTTAGCAGCTGCAGGTTTTTTTTTCAGCTTTCGCGACCCGCAGACTCCGCCCGCGAACATGGCACCCGACGTGTCATCACGCACATTACCTTTGTGAGCTTCACTTTCTTCAATTATTTTGATACGAAGTGCCTCGGGTGTAGGCAGAACATAACGTGATTCGATCGCGCAACGGAAATTCTCAAACTTTCCAGGCAGACTGTACAGACTGTACTGAAGTGAACTAAAATATTGAATGTATGTAGTCTTTAATTGATATTCTCCTATTCTTAATTCAGGGCAGGGAATGGCATCCCCCGACGAATTTTCTTTGGTTACTTACCACCTTTTAGTCGGCGGGGCTTTAAAATTTTATTTAATCCTTTTTCTATTACGACGTTTACATCCGTCGTGGGTTTTTTCAAAATTTTTAATTTTGTTTTTTACAAAATGCACACTAACTCAATATTTCCCTTTTACAAAATGCATTATAAGTAAATATTTCTCTTTTACGAAATAAAAATGATTTTCTTTCAAACGACAAGAGTGAAGTTATAAAATATTTGTAAAGAAAATGGTATAATAAAACAAATTTATGCAATATAATTAAAGAAACGTATATTTTAAAAAATATTAAAAATATTATTATAATTGTATGCAAATTTTTATTTTGTACATTTGTGAACTTTCAGTTTTCCGAACGAAGCCATTGTAGCCATCTTAATGAAAAAGAATTGCACTGAACTTAATCAGTGTTACCCTACAGGGGTAGTGTCATGTAACTTTGAAACGACCTGATTCATGGTCGATCGTTTAAGTCGAACCAAAATCTCTTTGGTGTCATGTAATTCAATCGACCGAAATGGTGGTGCTGACAGACTTGTTGAGGGGCCGAACGGAATTCCTGACAACTGTTTGAATTATTTTTTGCTCCAAACGATTGGCCTTTTATCCCGGTCACTGAAACTTCTATTCCACTGGATTCTATAAAGGATTCCTCTAATGTGGAAAACTTTTTAGTTTCATTTGGCCCACCTCCAGTTTTTGATAAACTCAGCTTATTTTTTTTCAATTTATTTTTTATTTTATATTTCATGTCGCTGTACACCTGTAATTAATAAAAACTTAGCTTTTTTGATTTAAAAATATATTACAAACATTTCATTTACCTTTTTCCACTCATGAACAGCCTTAATAGGAGGACCTCTAGCATTTAACTCTATAACAGCCTTTTCCCACAGTTTTTGTGTCTGCATCCTACCATTCGAGCATTTTAAAATACCTTTAGCCAAATCCCTGTGCTTGGACATATATGCAGCTAAGAACTCCTTTTGATTTTCATTGATTGATTTATTTTCCCTAAGAAAATAATTTTAAACAACATACATAATTATTTTATTTGTATTACATACTTACATTTTGCTGCTAATTTTGGCTACACAAGTAATATATGCACCTGCAGTCGAATGGAATTTACTTCACGACTAAATTCTGGTCGTTTCAAACGTCAGAACCAGTCGAACCAATTTTACATGACACCATTTTTCGAAATGGTCGAACGAAACTGGTCGATTCAAATTACATGACACCAGCCCAGGACTATTCAACTAAATTTTGCAGGTCCGTCAAGTCCATTGATACTTCATCAGTAATAGACTCTTGACTTTCAGAACCGCCCTCGTCGCTCATTATACATTTTATTTGTTTTCCTTCATACATGTCCACCAAGTCCATTGGTACTTGGTCAGTATTGGAAGGTTGACTCCTTCCTGACCTCGCTGGTCGAACTTCCCCTTGCCAGGAACCCGGTCCAGATAAAAACGCGACATCCAAACACCCTCAAATGCGAAACGTCAGGAGGCAAATCAGTCCACGCCTCATAAGGCGAGAGACCATTCAGACTTCTAGTTGGCAAACGATTTCGCAGATAGTTTGCCGTGTTTACGGCTTCAGCCCAAAATGAATCCGGAAGCCCCGATTCCACAAACATGAATCTAGCCATATCAAGAAGTGTGCGGTTTTTTCGTTCGGCTATACCGTTCTGTTCAGGGTTGTATGGAACGGTCAACCTTCGGCTGATTCCTCGCTGCTTCAAATATTCGTCGAAATCCCGGCTGCTGTATTCGCGACCATTATCAGACTGCAAACATCTGACTTTCCCACCTTGCTGGTTCTCAACGAAAGCTACATAGTTTACCGTTGCCTCGAAGACTTCGGTCTTAGACTTTAAAAATCTTACCTCGCACCATCTTGACGCATCATCGATAAACTCCAGAAAGTACCTGGCACCACCCAAGGAAGTCGTCCTCATTGGTCCGCATACGTCAGTGTGAATAATGTCCAAAATCTTTGATTTCCGCTCTGATTTCTCAGGAAAAGCTGTTCTCGACATCTTCCCCTTCAAACACACCTCACAATTTAATCTGGTAATATTGTCCGCGATCCGAATACCAGTCACGATATTTTTGCGTCCGAAATATCCTTCACATTCGCGTGCCCGAACCGTCTGTGCAACAATTCCATTGGAATTTTCAACTGTCCCGATGACGTCATATTGCACATTTCTTGTTCACTCTCACGCAAGTAGTACAAATCCCCGATGCGATCAGCGCAAAGTATCACCCGACCATCTGAGTCCAACACCGATGCGCATTTTTTATCGAAACGCACGATATACCCGCGATCTTCCCCACCCCAAGTTGTCGATCCCTCATGCTGGGGGTGCGTTCATTTCACAATGAAAGTTATTTTTTACTTATCGAATATTATCGAAAATTTTTCTGGCCGTCAAAACAAACATTTTAAATTTAAATATCTCGGAAACCAAATGTTTCCGAAAGAAAATTTTTACATATTCGCCACTTCTAAGGGTAGAAGAACCCTTGTACAAAGTGTGGTAAAATCCGGGAGTGCACCATAAAATAGACTTCAACTCGTCCCTTTTTGACGTTTCGCTATTTCCGAATTTAGCAGCTGCAGGTTTTTTTTTCAGCTTTCGCGACCCGCAGACTCCGCCCGCGAACATGGCACCCGACGTGTCATCACGCACATTACCTTTGTGAGCTTCACTTTCTTCAATTATTTTGATACGAAGTGCCTCGGGTGTAGGCAGAACATAACGTGATTCGATCGCGCAACGGAAATTCTCAAACTTTCCAGGCAGACTGTACAGACTGTACTGAAGTGAACTAAAATATTGAATGTATGTAGTCTTTAATTGATATTCTCCTATTCTTAATTCAGGGCAGGGAATGGCATCCCCCGACGAATTTTCTTTGGTTACTTACCACCTTTTAGTCGGCGGGGCTTTAAAATTTTATTTAATCCTTTTTCTATTACGACGTTTACATCCGTCGTGGGTTTTTTCAAAATTTTTAATTTTGTTTTTTACAAAATGCACACTAACTCAATATTTCCCTTTTACAAAATGCATTATAAGTAAATATTTCTCTTTTACGAAATAAAAATGATTTTCTTTCAAACGACAAGAGTGAAGTTATAAAATATTTGTAAAGAAAATGGTATAATAAAACAAATTTATGCAATATAATTAAAGAAACGTATATTTTAAAAAATATTAAAAATATTATTATAATTGTATGCAAATTTTTATTTTGTACATTTGTGAACTTTCAGTTTTCCGAACGAAGCCATTGTAGCCATCTTAATGAAAAAGAATTGCACTGAACTTAATCAGTGTTACCCTACAGGGGTAGTGTCATGTAACTTTGAAACGACCTGATTCATGGTCGATCGTTTAAGTCGAACCAAAATCTCTTTGGTGTCATGTAATTCAATCGACCGAAATGGTGGTGCTGACAGACTTGTTGAGGGGCCGAACGGAATTCCTGACAACTGTTTGAATTATTTTTTGCTCCAAACGATTGGCCTTTTATCCCGGTCACTGAAACTTCTATTCCACTGGATTCTATAAAGGATTCCTCAAATGTGGAAAACTTTTTAGTTTCATTTGGCCCACCTCCAGTTTTTGATAAACTCAGCTTATTTTTTTTCAATTTATTTTTTATTTTATATTTCATGTCGCTGTACACCTGTAATTAATAAAAACTTAGCTTTTTTGATTTAAAAATATATTACAAACATTTCATTTACCTTTTTCCACTCATGAACAGCCTTAATAGGAGGACCTCTAGCATTTAACTCTATAACAGCCTTTTCCCACAGTTTTTGTGTCTGCATCCTACCATTCGAGCATTTTAATATACCTTTAGCCAAATCCCTGTGCTTGGACATATATGCAGCTAAGAACTCCTTTTGATTTTCATTGATTGATTTATTTTCCCTAAGAAAATAATTTTAAACAACATACATAATTATTTTATTTGTATTACATACTTACATTTTGCTGCTAATTTTGGCTACACAAGTAATATATGCACCTGCAGTCGAATGGAATTTACTTCACGACTAAATTCTGGTCGTTTCAAACGTCAGAACCAGTCGAACCAATTTTACATGACACCATTTTTCGAAATGGTCGAACGAAACTGGTCGATTCAAATTACATGACACCAGCCCAGGACTATTCAACTAAATTTTGCAGGTCCGTCAAGTCCATTGATACTTCATCAGTAATAGACTCTTGACTTTCAGAACCGCCCTCGTCGCTCATTATACATTTTATTTGTTTTCCTTCATACATGTCCACCAAGTCCATTGGTACTTGGTCAGTATTGGAAGGTTGACTCCTTCCTGACCTCGCTGGTCGAACTTCCCCTTGCCAGGAACCCGGTCCAGATAAAAACGCGACATCCAAACACCCTCAAATGCGAAACGTCAGGAGGCAAATCAGTCCACGCCTCATAAGGCGAGAGACCATTCAGACTTCTAGTTGGCAAACGATTTCGCAGATAGTTTGCCGTGTTTACGGCTTCAGCCCAAAATGAATCCGGAAGCCCCGATTCCACAAACATGAATCTAGCCATATCAAGAAGTGTGCGGTTTTTTCGTTCGGCTATACCGTTCTGTTCAGGGTTGTATGGAACGGTCAACCTTCGGCTGATTCCTCGCTGCTTCAAATATTCGTCGAAATCCCGGCTGCTGTATTCGCGACCATTATCAGACTGCAAACATCTGACTTTCCCACCTTGCTGGTTCTCAACGAAAGCTACATAGTTTACCGTTGCCTCGAAGACTTCGGTCTTAGACTTTAAAAATCTTACCTCGCACCATCTTGACGCATCATCGATAAACTCCAGAAAGTACCTGGCACCACCCAAGGAAGTCGTCCTCATTGGTCCGCATACGTCAGTGTGAATAATGTCCAAAATCTTTGATTTCCGCTCTGATTTCTCAGGAAAAGCTGTTCTCGACATCTTCCCCTTCAAACACACCTCACAATTTAATCTGGTAATATTGTCCGCGATCCGAATACCAGTCACGATATTTTTGCGTCCGAAATATCCTTCACATTCGCGTGCCCGAACCGTCTGTGCAACAATTCCATTGGAATTTTCAACTGTCCCGATGACGTCATATTGCACATTTCTTGTTCACTCTCACGCAAGTAGTACAAATCCCCGATGCGATCAGCGCAAAGTATCACCCGACCATCTGAGTCCAACACCGATGCGCATTTTTTATCGAAACGCACGATATACCCGCGATCTTCCCCACCCCAAGTTGTCGATCCCTCATGCTGGGGGTGCGTTCATTCCACAATGAAAGTTATTTGAAAAATCAAACGAACTGTAAGTGAAGTTCGATTGAAATTATATTGAGGTCTCGTTCGAACGATTAACATGTAGTAGTAGTGTCTCTTACTGCTAGATGTCGCACAAGTTCTTTCAGAGTAAAAACTTTCGGAACACCCGGTACCCCTTGTTCCGTTCCCGCCAACAATCTTCATGAAGTTTAAAGTAAGATTAAATTGGGTGGGCTATAAAAGGGATGGGTAATTTAATCGTTCGAACGATACCTCAATATAATTTCAATCGAACTTCACTTACAGTTCGTTTGATTTTTCAATTATATTGAAGTCTCGTTCGAACGATTAACATGTAGATGTTTAGAGTTTTTACGGACACTGTAAAACCCATTGTCTATGAAACAAGATTAACTTAAAGTTGTTACACAATCTTTATTTGAATAGAACGATCACAGATTGGTTTTTAAAATCTCAGAAACGAAATACAAAACAAAATTAAATTCTTTACTTATTAAGGAAATAAACAAAACTAATGATTATCAATTGAACAATATTACGAATCCAAAATCGCTGACGCAAAGATTTCTCTTCTGCTCTCGATAGATCTAAGGTAATGCTTAACAAAAACTTGGGACTTTTCGGTCCATCCCGCCGCTTTTTTGATAACATCAATATTAACTCCTCTTTTTATCGCTGCCGACGTCGAAGCGTGACGTGTGCTGTGACCAGAATAAATTGAATCGATATTACATAAGTTTAACACCGCTCTTAACCATCTACTGATAGAATCTTTGGACGCAGGCCCGTATGGCTGCTTTGTTGTAATGAACAGATTATCGGTTTCGCTTCGCAAAGGGCTAGTTACAATCAAATAAGTTTCTAACGTTTTGACGATACATCTTTGAGGTTGTTCGTTGCAAATCGGTAGCGTTAATAGTGGTTGGTACGCACCCGGACGTGACGTTTTTAACAAGTCAGTGATCTTGATTTCATATCGGTCTTCGAAACGCTTTATGTTCGATAGTTTTATCGCTGCCAATGTTTGGCGCCGTTGTGCTGTACACAATGCTAACATAATTGCTAATCTATACGTTAACTTTGTTAAATCAAGGCTCTCTAAAGGCCACCAAGTTTCGATTTCTTTTAATACTAATTCGATATCCCATGTTTTATCGAATTTGGGTTTGGTCGGACGCAAACGGAAAACTCCCTTGAAAAATCTACTGATAAGACAATCGTTTGAGATATTTTTAACTGATATAAGCGAAATAGCCGAACGCATCGAGTTAAGGGAACCATATTCGTAACCCTCTTCAAATTTTTGTGATAAAAAAACCAGGATATCACCGGTTTCCGCCCGAGTTGGATCTAAGTTTTTAAGCTTACAAAAAGCGCACCACTGACGTAAGGGACCCGCGTATTGTTTCTGGGTGGCTGGGGCTAGTGACGCCAACAACACTTTTAACGCTGACTCAGGAGCGCCCCTGTCTAAGAAAGATTTCCTGATAATACTGCCGCCATCAACTCCAGGTTCTCGGCTAACGGGTGTTGTAGAGACCTGCAGGGGGACAAAAGTAATTTAGTGGATGGTTTGATTGTTATAATCTCTGAGACAACAGTCGAATGAAAAAGGGGAAACCATGGCTGGTTTGGCCAATTGGGGACTAGCAAAATACCGGTAGCTTTGTCTAGCCTGATCTTCTGAATTGTTCTGAGTATCAGTGAAAAAGGTGGGAAAGCCCAGAAAAAACCCACTTTGCCCCAGTTATGTGTGAATGCATCGACCGCGACCGCTTCTGGGTCTCGTTTCCAAGAGAAGAACTTCTCGCATTTTGTATTCTCCCTAGACGCAAATAAATCAATGACCGGACGACCCAAACGGTTGACTATATAGTCGAAGGCCTCATCTGCGATTTCCCATTCCGTATCAATGTTTTGGACACGCGACTCACGGTCTGCGTAAACGTTGTCTGACGATTTTGTATAGGAGGCGAAGACCCAGATATTTCTCTTTTCGCACCAACTCCAAATATCAAACGCAACTCGACTCAAGTTCGGGTATTGAATTCCCCCCATCTTATTGATATACGCTATAGCGGTAGTGTTATCAATTCGTAAAAGTACATTACAATTTCTTAAATCGCTAGCGAAGCACTTGAGTGCAAAAAACGCTGCCATCAACTCGAGTTGGTTAATGTGAAAATGCCTTTCAGAAGAAGACCAAAACCCGCGGGCGTCTTCACTACCACAGTTGGCCTCCCATCCCGACATCGAAGCGTCGGAGTAGATTTCCCTAACAAAATCCATGCGCCTAATCGGGACTGAGGCGGTTAGGATGTTAGAGTGCCACCATTGCCAGATAGGCTGCAACTCACTAGCAAGATTCATTTTGGCGTCGTAATTGTCGTTGCTCGAAAGCAACTCCAGATATTTAACTCTCTCCAGAGGCTTTAAGTAAAGACGGCCATACTTAAGCGCTTGACAACAGAAATTTAGTAACCCAATGAAACTTGCGAACTGTCTAACCGTACATTGCCTAGCATTCGAGAAAAAGGACAACCGATCTAAGACTTCTTTCTTTTTTTGGTCTGGAAGACTCAAAGACATGTCAACTGAGTTATAAACAATACCTAAAAATTCAAGTTCTTGAATTAGATCGAAGACAGTTTTCTTCCTGTTTATCGTAAAGCCTAACTTGCTCAAAAGCCCGGTCGTGGCTCTAACATTTTCTCTACATTCTTGTTCAGATGCGCCAAAACACAGAGTATCATCTAAATAAACTACAGATCTAAACCCTTTGTTTCGCAGAAAACTAATGGCCGGCTTCATAATCTTGGTAAATAACCACGGAGCTAGGTTGATTCCAAACGCGATACATACAAACTCAAATCTTTGGTTATTGAAAATAAAACGCAGATATTTTGTACAAGAGTCGTCGACCGGAATTGAAAAGTACGCGTTTTTCAGATCTACTTTGGCTAAAAAGTCACCCTTACAAAGAAGCCTCGCAGCCGAGCGACCGTCCTCCAACTTGAATGCCTTAACCTCTAAGAATTCGTTCAGCTTTTTAAGATTGAGTACAAAACGCAGTTCCCCGTCTGATTTAGGGACCAGAAAATAAGAAGAGATAAACTCCCCGGCAACGGGGTCGCAAGGCCTTATCGCCTTTATCAAAAGAAGATCGTTGATAGCCCGCTCCATGTCTTGTATGGAGTGGCCTTGTTTCAAAAAAGGAACCGTCGGAATCGACGACTGAGTTGGCTTGCTCGAAAAGTTAAGTTTAAAACCCGAAACGCAACTTAAAATAAAAGGATCGTTGGTAATTGATGCCCAGTCTACAATATGGTAACGCAACCCACACGCTAAGAACTTTACCTCTACGACTTCTTGTTGCCCTGGCTCGATGGTTTGGACTCCTTGGGTGGGTATTTGTTGTACTTTGGGTTGAACTTCGGTGACTGGGTCTTGAAGTTGAAGTATTTCGGAGGGTCCCTGTTTCTGTAGGCCTGCTGGAATTGACCCTGAAACTTGTTTTGCAGGCCCTTCGAGTTTCCCGGCAAGTTTGATTTGTGGAAATGAGTCTTGTCCCTCGTAGGAGCGGAGAACAACTTCGTGCTGGTTTTGTCGTAAGAGATGTAGGACTTGACCTTCTCCGTCAAATCCTGTCCAAAAAGGCGAGTGTCTGGTTTGGACTCTCTGAGCATTTGTTTGAATCTTTTATCTGTAATCTTCGACAAAATGAGTGCCCTCCTTGAAGTGGTTTGGTCGTGATACACCTCCGCACACAGTTTTCCTGCGTCTGACAGGCTAGTCAAAAGTTCCTTCCGCTCGACCGGAGCGCCATTTGAGTCGAGAAGTAACGACAACCCTTTACCCATGGCAATCAAGGCTGAAGCCAATGTGTTTCGTGTCTTTGACAAGTATTTGTCACGCGCCTTAAGAGGTTCGGGGAAATCCCGAGCTGCTTCAACCTCGGGGTTCAAGTCCGGTGCTTCCACGCGCCATTGTCCCTTACGTGGGTAAGTCTCGAGCAGCTTTGTCTTGTCCTCCTTCTTTATCCCATTTGTTAACCAATGCTGCCAGCGCTCAATTAAAGCCTTGTTTATTTGGGGCTCAGTTGGTTGTGTCAGCTCGCTGATGTTGCCCAAAATATCCAAAGTCTCTTCGTCTAACGTGACTTCTGAATTCTCTGGAACTACTGTTGGCGCTGTTTTTGACCCTTCTGGCGTTGGTAATTCTGGCAACGAGTTTTCCTTATCACTTCCCTCTGCATCGGACGAATTTATGTCCTCGATATTTAAAAAATCGTCATGATTGGAAGATGACTCGTCGTCCCGTGGTGGGTCGTCGCTATCGCTCGAACGATTTGCCGTCACTATTTCTTCGTGATCGACGTTGCTAAAGAGATCTGTAAAAAAGGAATAACCGCCATATTAGAGACGAGACATATCTCGACAGGTCGGTCCTTTTGATTCTCTTACATTGTTTTCTTTTCACTTACCAACATTGTCTGCGTTGTGAATTTGTGCGGTGGTTGTAAACCTAACCTCACTATCCCCAAGCGGGGAAATTTCCGCGTTCAAGCGTGCCATTTTTTTGAGAATTTTCTTTTCTCTTTTCCGTAGGCGATGTAACTCACCCTCCGGATCGTCTTCTGCCTTCCTTTTATCACTCATAATGAGGATTTATTCAAAAATGTTCAAAATAAGACTAACGTGCGACCATACAAATCTAGCACAAGAAACAGAATGAAGATTGTTGGCGGGAACGGAACAAGGGGTACCGGGTGTTCCGAAAGTTTTTACTCTGAAAGAACTTGTGCGACATCTAGCAGTAAGAGACACTACTACATGTTAATCGTTCGAACGAGACTTCAATATAATAGCTTGTTCTTGAGTTTCGAAACGGTTCTCACATCCCCCACATTTGAACGGTTATTTATTGTGTTCTTTCAAGTGATCGTCGTAATTCTCTTTATCGGAAACTAGAGCCGACCACCAAAAAATTTTTGCAGATTCGTCCGTTTCACACCATCCGGAAGGTCCCTGCAAAATTTCACCCAAATCGGAGCATATTGTTTATTTTCAAGTTAAGCCAAAAAAATGTATGTTAATTTTATTATATTAAATGTCAATTTCCCAAAAATATGTTTTTATTGAATTATTCACTGAAATCCAATATTCATTGCTGACTGATAACGAAAATAGTTAAGCTTCCATACAAATTTAAGATGCACAATTAGTTGAACAGAGAAAAGGCGGAATGTGAACATGATAGCATCTTAGTGATTGTAGAATATTTAATTTATTAAGGAATTCAGGGAGAGATGGCGGCGATTCATCAAATGAATGCAATTATCATGTGCTTCTTTGTAAAAAAACAAAATTACCTGTCCTTTGCGCACTCGGATAAAGCCATAAATTCAGCCTTGGTGGTCGAGACAGCCACCGTCCGCTGCTTTCTTGAATCCCAAGAAACTGGTCCCCCATTCAGCCTAAATGAATATGAGTGTATGATCTCCTGTCCACGTCAAAGTTGCCTCAGTCGGCGTCGACAAATCCCTCTAAACGTCCCGGGCTCCTACCATACCATATCCCAACACCTGACGTACCTCCCAAGTACCTGAATACGCGCTTTGCAGCCTTCCAGTGCTCGGTTCCATAGCAGTTGTTGAACTGACCCAAACTGCTAACAGCGTAGGCTAAAGGCCTGCGCCCATACGATGCAGCAGCCTGCGTCATGCATCAAGCTTTTAAGCTCTTGACGCATGAAAATATTGAAATCCATGCTTTCTTATGGAGCTTCGTCCATAAGTGATGCATGTCAAGTCAGGCCTTGTACATGTTGACAAGTAAGTGCTCCCACGAGTTCTCCAAAAAGAAGTCTCTGATCTTTGAAATTCTGATCCTGATTCTTCTTTAATTTAGTTCCAGTATCGATTGGAGTACAAACAGGTTTGCAATCAGTCATGTTAAAACGGGCAAGAAGTTCCCTGACATATCCCTGTTGATGAATTGCAATACAACCATCACCCTGAACGATCTCAATTCCCAAACAGCATTTAGCGTATCCAATGTCCCTCAACTCGAAATGTATTGCCAACTCCAATCCAAGCCTAGTGACACTCTCTTCATTCCGGGATGCAACCAAGATATCGACGTATATTGCAATTAACATCTCGTCCTCTCTCGAACCAATTCGGAACAAACACGGATCTGACTTTGTCGGAGTAGCTCCAATTTCCCTAAAAGTCTTGTCAAGTTTCTTATACCAATTTCTCCCCGCCTGACGCTATCCATACAATGCTTTTTTTTAGCAAACATACCTTATTTCCCTCACGGAACATGCCCAAGTCGATCTTTGCGTTCTCACCAATAGGACTCCCGCTCTCCGAATCGATTATCCCTTGCAAAATCTTTTCAAAATCTTCTGGTGGCTCCTTCCTCCTCTAATTTCCTCTAATTCTCCGTTTAAGAAAGCCGTCGTGATATCAAATTGCCTAATTTTCATTCCAGCCCCCGCCGCAAGTGATATCATAAGGCGAATAGATCCGATTCGAGCTACAGGCGCGAAAGTTTCCGAAAAATGAATCCCCGGTCGCTGACTAAACCCCTGTGCCACCAATCTCGTCTTCCATCTGTCGAGTTTCCCATCAAAATTTCACCCAAATCGGAGCATATTGTTTATTTTCAAGTTAAGCCAAAAAAATGTATGTTAATTTTATTATATTAAATGTCAATTTCCCAAAAATATGTTTTTATTGAATTATTCACTGAAATCCAATATTCATTGCTGACTGATAACGAAAATAGTTAAGCTTAATTTAAGATGCACAATTAGTTGAACAGAGAAAAGGCGGTATGTGAACATGATAGCATCTTAGTGATTGTAGAATATTTAATTTATTAAGGAATTCAGGGAGAGATGGCGGCGATTCATCAAATGAATGCAATTATCATGTGCTTCTTTGTAAAAAAACAAAATTACCTGTCCTTTGCGCACTCGGATAAAGCCATATATTCAGCCTTGGTGGTCGAGACAGCCACCGTCCGCTGCTTTCTTGAATCCCAAGAAACTGGTCCCCCATTCAGCCTAAATAAATATGAGTGTATGATCTCCTGTCCACGTCAAAGTTGCCTCAGTCGGCGTCGACAAATCCCTCTAAACGTCCCGGGCTCCTACCATACCATATCCCAACACCTGACGTACCTCCCAAGTACCTGAATACGCGCTTTGCAGCCTTCCAGTGCTCGGTTCCATAGCAGTTGTTGAACTGACCCAAACTGCTAACAGCGTAGGCTAAAGGCCTGCGCCCATACGATGCAGCAGCCTGCGTCATGCATCAAGCTTTTAAGCTCTTGACGCATGAAAATATTGAAATCCATGCTTTCTTATGGAGCTTCGCCCATAAGTGATGCATGTCAAGTCAGGCCTTGTACATGTTGACAAGTAAGTGCTCCCACGAGTTCTCCAAAAAGAAGTCTCTGATCTTTGAAATTCTGATCCTGATTCTTCTTTAATTTAGTTCCAGTATCGATTGGAGTACAAACAGGTTTGCAATCAGTCATGTTAAAACGGGCAAGAAGTTCCCTGACATATCCCTGTTGATGAATTGCAATACAACCATCACCCTGAACGATCTCAATTCCCAAACAGCATTTAGCGTATCCAATGTCCCTCAACTCGAAATGTTTTGCCAACTCCAATCCAAGCCTAGTGACACTCTCTTCATTCCGGGATGCAACCAAGATATCGTCGACGTATATTGCAATTAACATCTCGTCCTCTCTCGAACCAATTCGGAACAAACACGGATCTGACTTTGTCGGAGTAGCTCCAATTTCCCTAAAAGTCTTGTCAAGTTTCTTATACCAATTTCTCCCCGCCTGACGCTATCCATACAATGCTTTTTTTAGCAAACATACCTTATTTCCCTCACGGAACATGCCCAAGTCGATCTTTGCGTTCTCACCAATAGGACTCCCGCTCTCCGAATCGATTATCCCTTGCAAAATCTTTTCAAAATCTTCTGGTGGCTCCTTCCTCCTCTAATTTCCTCTAATTCTCCGTTTAAGAAAGCCGTCGTGATATCAAATTGCCTAATTTTCATTCCAGCCCCCGCCGCAAGTGATATCATAAGGCGAATAGATCCGATTCGAGCTACAGGCGCGAAAGTTTCCGAAAAATGAATCCCCGGTCGCTGACTAAACCCCTGTGCCACCAATCTCGTCTTCCATCTGTCGAGTTTCCCATCAAAATTTCACCCAAATCGGAGCATATTGTTTATTTTCAAGTTAAGCCAAAAAAATGTATGTTAATTTTATTTTATTAAATGTCAATTTCCCAAAAATATGTTTTTATTGAATTATTCACTGAAATCCAATATTCATTGCTGAATGATAACGAAAATAGTTAAGCTTAATTTAAGATGCACAATTAGTTGAACAGAGAAAAGGCGGTATGTGAACATGATAGCATCTTAGTGATTGTAGAATATTTAATTTATTAAGGAATTCAGGGAGAGATGGCGGCGATTCATCAAATGAATGCAATTATCATGTGCTTCTTTGTAAAAAAACAAAATTACCTGTCCTTTGCGCACTCGGATAAAGCCATATATTCAGGGGGCCTATTCCAGAACTCGACTCGATTGCGAACTCGAGTCGAGTTGGTTTGTCGACTCGATTTCATTTTCGCATTATGTAGCTCGATCGAGAGCAACCAAAAGTGTGGCCCTATGAAACATTGAAAATTTGCTTCAAAGATGAAGTGCAGCAAACTTCACTGACCAAATTGACACTTTTTTTGATAAAAATAGTATGAAAACTAAAACAAATCGTTTTTTCAGTATATTGAATTGATAATAATTGAAATGAATTGAATTAAAAATAATGCAACGTGAAAAGTGCTCATAATATGGCTCAAATGAAATTCTAAATCCTTTGCTAGATTTATGGTATGAAATACAAAAATTCCATCTCTTACTAAACGGGGAAGTAGTTTTTCATGAACGTGCGCTAATTGTGATTTTTATTCACTACCAACTGTATGAAGCAAGATATCATAAGATATTTTCTTTTATGAATTTTTAATCTACAGAAAAAATCCTATAGAAACCATATATCACTTGTTTAGGGGCAAAATTATTGTAAACTAGTGTAATTAAATAGTTCCACAATCCAAACGCTACACTTTTAAGGATTAAATACTTAAATCTTATTCGAAAAACACTCACAGCACCACCGCACAAAGCACACTCGACTGCCATTTAGTTGTCGACGAAATCGTCGATCGAGTGTCACTGAAATAAGCTCGATATCGAGTTACGGAATACCGATTTGCGCTTCTCGATGGACAATTCGATCGAGTCGAGTTCTGGAATAGGCCCCCAGCCTTGGTGGTCGAGACAGCCACCGTCCGCTGCTTTCTTGAATCCCAAGAAACTGGTCCCCCATTCAGCCTAAATAAATATGAGTGTATGATCTCCTGTCCACGTCAAAGTTGCCTCAGTCGGCGTCGACAAATCCCTCTAAACGTCCCGGGCTCCTACCATACCATATCCCAACACCTGACGTACCTCCCAAGTACCTGAATACGCGCTTTGCAGCCTTCCAGTGCTCGGTTCCATAGCAGTTGTTGAACTGACCCAAACTGCTAACAGCGTAGGCTAAAGGCCTGCGCCCATACGATGCAGCAGCCTGCGTCATGCATCAAGCTTTTAAGCTCTTGACGCATGAAAATATTGAAATCCATGCTTTCTTATGGAGCTTCGCCCATAAGTGATGCATGTCAAGTCAGGCCTTGTACATGTTGACAAGTAAGTGCTCCCACGAGTTCTCCAAAAAGAAGTCTCTGATCTTTGAAATTCTGATCCTGATTCTTCTTTAATTTAGTTCCAGTATCGATTGGAGTACAAACAGGTTTGCAATCAGTCATGTTAAAATGGGCAAGAAGTTCCCTGACATATCCCTGTTGATGAATTGCAATACAACCATCACCCTGAACGATCTCAATTCCCAAACAGCATTTAGCGTATCCAATGTCCCTCAACTCGAAATGTTTTGCCAACTCCAATCCAAGCCTAGTGACACTCTCTTCATTCCGGGATGCAACCAAGATATCGTCGACGTATATTGCAATTAACATCTCGTCCTCTCTCGAACCAATTCGGAACAAACACGGATCTGACTTTGTCGGAGTAGCTCCAATTTCCCTAAAAGTCTTGTCAAGTTTCTTATACCAATTTCTCCCCGCCTGACGCTATCCATACAATGCTTTTTTTAGCAAACATACCTTATTTCCCTCACGGAACATGCCCAAGTCGATCTTTGCGTTCTCACCAATAGGACTCCCGCTCTCCGAATCGATTATCCCTTGCAAAATCTTTTCAAAATCTTCTGGTGGCTCCTTCCTCCTCTAATTCTCCGTTTAAGAAAGCCGTCGTGATATCAAATTGCCTAATTTTCATTCCAGCTCCCGCCGCAAGTGATATCATAAGGCGAATAGATCCGATTCGAGCTACAGGCGCGAAAGTTTCCGGAAAATGAATCCCCGGTCGCTGACTAAACCCCTGTGCCACCAATCTCGTCTTCCTTCTGTCGAGTTTCCCATCAGATTTTAAATTATTGCGTAGAACCATTCGACTACCGATAACTTTACCTCGTGCTGGGCGATCCACAAGAACCCAAGTATTGTTCTTCAATACAGATTTCATTTCGGTCATAATGGCCAGAAACCATTCACCAGCATCGGGACCCAGCGCTGCCTGTTTCATTGAGACTTCTGAAACGAAACATTCAGCAGCCTCTGCGGTGTTAGCCCGCTCGCGATTATCCTCTCCAAGATCGTCAACATCTTCAGGGTCAAATCCATGGATATCCTCCTGCTGATCTATGCTCAATACACTTGCCCGATCATCACCGGGGAGATTGCGTTCTAAATCAACATGACGCGTCATTTTAGTCGATTCCTCGTGTTCCACGTGAATCTCGGGATCAGCGGCAGTCCCATTAATCACAGAATCACTCTCGAGGAACCTTACGTCACGACTGACGATTACCTTTTTATCGCTGTCTGACCAAATGCGAAAAGCCTTCGACTCCGATGAGTACCCAAGGAACACTCCTTCCTGACCTCGCTGGTCGAACTTCCCCTTGCCAGGAACCCGGTCCAGATAAAAACGCGACATTCAAACACCCTCAAATGCGAAACGTCAGGAGGCAAATCAGTCCACGCCTCATAAGGCGAGAGACCATTCAGACTTCTAGTTGGCAAACGATTTCGCAGATAGTTTGGCGTGTTTACGGCTTCAGCCCAAAATGAATCCGGAATCCCCGATTCCACAAACATGCATCTAGCCATATCAAGAAGTGTGCGGTTTTTTCGTTCGGCTATACCGTTCTGTTCAGGGTTGTATGGAACGGTCAACCTTCGGCTGATTCCTCGCTGCTTCAAATATTCGTTGAAATCCCGACTGCTGTATTCGCGACCATTATCAGACTGCAAACATCTGACTTTCCCACCTTGCTGGTTCTCAACGAAAGCTACATAGTTTACCGTTGCCTCGAAGACTTCGGTCTTAGACTTTAAAAATCTTACCTCGCACCATCTTGACGCATCATCGATAAACTCCAGAAAGTACCTGGCACCACCCAAGGAAGTCGTCCTCATTGGTCCGCATACGTCAGTGTGAATAATGTCCAAAATCTTTGATTTCCGCTCTGATTTCTCAGGAAAAGCTGTTCTCGACATCTTCCCCTTCAAACACACCTCACAATTTAATCTGGTAATATTGTCCGCGATCCGAATATCAGTCACGATATTTTTGCGTCCGAAATATCCTTCACATTCGCGTGCCCGAACCGTCTGTGCAACAATTCCATTGGAATTTTCAACTGTCCCGATGACGTCATATTGCACATTTCTTGTTCACTCTCACGCAAGTAGTACAAATCCCCGATGCGATCAGCGCAAAGTATCACCCGACCATCTGAGTCCAACACCGATGCGCATTTTTTATCGAAACGCACGATATACCCGCGATCTTCCCCACCCCAAGTTGTCGATCCCTCATGCTGGGGGTGCGTTCATTCCACAATGAAAGTTATTTTTTACTTATCGAATATTATCGAAAATTTTTCTGGCCGTCAAAACAAACATTTTAAATTTAAATATCTCGGAAACTAAATGTTTCCGAAAGAAAATTTTTGCATATTCGTCACTTCTAAGGGTAGAAGAACCCTTGTACAAAGTGTGGTAAAATCCGGGAGTGCACCATAAAATAGACTTCAACTCGTCCCTTTTTGACGTTTCGCTATTTCCGAAATTAGCAGCTGCAGGTTTCTTTTTCAGCTTTCGCGACCCGCCGACTCCGCCCGCGAACATAGCACCCGACGTGTCATCACGCACATTACCTTTGTGAGCTTCACTTTCTTCAATTATTTTGATACGAAGTGCCTCGGGTGTAGGCAGAACATAACGTGATTCGATCGCGCAACGGAAATTCTCAAACTTCAGGCAGACTGTACAACAGCATTACCGTCAACAGGTCCGCCCATTTCGGTCAACTTATCGACCGTGTCGAAAAAACCGTCTAAATGCGCACGCACGTTTTCCGCCATTTTGGAAAGAGTTAATCTTTTTAATAAAGATGCCTTCCGAGGCGGTCCCGAGGACTGATAAAAGTCCTGCGACAAGCCACACCGCGCGAGAACTTTCACAGTTCTTTATCTGCTTGAGTTCGCCAGGATTCACGGATAATATAATGTCCGACTTGGCCTTTTGATCGTTTTTGATCCAGGCCAGCACCTGTTCGGCTTGCTCAACATTGTTCTCCTCTGGCGATGGCGGCCTGGTGACCCCACTAACAAAGTCCCACAAATCAGCTTTTACTAGGATGGCCTGCATTTGCAGCTTCCAATTACTCTTATTGAGCAATTCAATTCGTACACCGGAGCTCATGCTGCAAAACTTTTTTTTTTTTTTTGATAACATATTTCGGCCCGACCACGCGTCCCGACACTTCACGACAAAAGTTAATAAGAGAGGTTAATCTACTTTAACTCGCGATACCCACGCATTAACGATACCTGGACCCATAACCTGTTAGAGGTAGTGGAAATATAAAAAGGCGGTATGGTGTATATAAACTCTTTATTTAAGGACGTTCCCACAGAGCAGATACAGTGCACTCTTTCGCCTCCGCTCACACGCGCAGAACTACAAAAATGATTTCATTGCGTCGTTTGCCAAGTCGCCATCTCTCACTTCACGAATTCCTTGCAAAATGTGAAGTGAAGATCATCGAAAATTAGCTCATTTTTAATATTTTTTATAACAAAACCAATACCGCTTGTCATAGTGATTTTTACAGGAAGATATTCGTTATATCTTTAATTAATAGTTATCAGTTTTTTAAAACAATTGTAAGAAAATTACTATTGTTATTTAATAAAACATTCGCTTTAACATCGATCGGGATAGGATTCCCATGTTAAATATGCAAATTTTAATAGTCAATATTTAGAAATTTACTACAAGAACGATTGAAAAAAATGCCTACGTATAAAGGACACTTATAAGTATGTGTATCTAAAGTTTCAAAAGAATCGTAAGAAAATTGATTTTTTTGGGAACGTCCTACAAGTTTGGTTAGTTAGCTCGGAGTGAGCCTAGCTCGCATCGTTCGAAGTAAGCACGGTAGTGCC
This sequence comes from Machimus atricapillus, assembly GCA_933228815.1. NCBI lineage: Eukaryota > Metazoa > Arthropoda > Insecta > Diptera > Asilidae > Machimus > Machimus atricapillus. Next base: position 57,970,059 of record OW121784.1, read on the forward strand.
ACACCGATCCTGTGCTCGTTTATATGAGGAAATCTGATTTCTGACACATTCAATTATATTATTGCTAAGTTTGTATTAACAAATCGATATTTAAACAAAAACTATAGCAGTTGGGGAAAATTTATTTTTGAAAATCCAATGATAAAACTAAAGCTATTCTGACATACTACGGCAGCTGCGGACTGGAAATAATCCTGCGTTAATTCAAGTTTTATTACGATTTACATGATTTTTAGGGCTTGAAATATCACTTTATGATTTATTAGTTTATTTTCCAGGCTCAGAGTGGATCTCCTGTTTATAAATGGTTACAGTGTTTTTATCAATAAATTACAGATAACTGATATATGCTTGTTCCTAAACAAGTATGCCTAACCTTCCTTAGCTGTTTTCGAATGCGCTCATCTCGCGAGGTGCACTCATCCCTCGCATCACACACGCACCCTCACTCAAGGTCTGCCTTTTTACAGTCTATTTTTAAGCGGCCTGTAGATGCTAAAACTTGGTTCGCGTAAAGACCAGCAGACGGTAGACAAACTGAGACCGATTCGTTCGATCGACCTGCCCTACTGTAGAGATTCCCAGCGAAATCCCAACGTTGCTGTTGCTGGGACGAGACCCTACTATGTCCTCTATATCCTCGTAAAAATTAAATTTACCTCGTCCCCGACCACTCCTATTGTTATTGTCCTTTATGGATTTGTACGTTCTCAATAAGTTGTGCCATTTTTTCCGGCATTGATCAGCGCTTTTCTGCAAATATTTAGAGCAACATGAACATCTTTTATTTAACTGAAATTAGTAACTATAATTACCCTAATATTTTCTCCTTGAAGAGATGTAGCTATCACATCCCATACGTGTTTTTGTCTGCGTCCATCGTTGAAATTGTCTTTAAACTGTTCTTAAAAATGAAGCAATCTTTTTGTCTCATTGACACTCCAAATCGATTCTATTATATGTATATATTAATTGTATTAATAATATAAGACAAATTAAAATTTAAACAAAATTACCGTCCGAGGTAATGACTTCAATATTGGTCAAATCCCCTAAAACATTCACTATAATTTTTATAATTAATAAAACTTTCACATAACGTTCTCAATTAGCTTACTTTTAAGTGTTGTTACTTCTTTATGTTGTATTAATTTAAATTATTAATTTCCTTCTAAACAAAATATCTCGAAATGGCTGCTCAACAACTGTCATAACATATAACTGAGACAAGTGAAACACAAAAATTCTATCTCACAGGTCTCAGTTGCCCAAAGGCTGCGTCCGTTTTTGTTGCTCAATGTGAAAGTGAGACGGTTACAAGAACACGCCGTCTCAGTGAGCCTACTGAGAATATCTCAGTTGTTTCACTGAGAACGTGCGTACCGAAAGGCCCATTACTCGCACAACTGACGATATTCGTAATAGGGCCCTATATGTGAATCAAATGTAAAATAATTTTTAAACTTGGTATCATAACTAAACCCTACAATTATCCTACTCCTGAAATTTTACGTTCGTCTCATTATCTTGAAGTTCACATTTTTGAAGGTTTCACTTCTATCGTGTGTGAACTGCACACACTGTATTTTTTTTTATGAAGCCTTGTTATTTTTGGATCAATCACAAAATTCGAATATAAAAGACATTCTGAAAATTAACAAGTGAAGTTCTTACTTTCCCACTTCAACCCGTCGGCATTTTCAACATTAAATACCAAGACTTTCCTAGATTTTTGAAGTTGGTGTGAAAACCTGACTCCGAACAAATTTTGATCAGGAGTCCATTTAGAATCGATTGGCATACCCCTGTTCAGACCTTAGCGAAACACCCTGTATAAGAGTACGTATTAATAAGTTAAACACGAGAGATTTATATTTATTTAAGTGTAAGTTTTATCTAGAGCGAAATAAACAAATATTGTTCTCAAATAAACGGTCCATATCTAAAATTAAATGGCTTATTATAATAAATAAAATTAAAGATATCATTGGGAGTTTTTATTGATCCTTACATTTCTTATAAAGCTATCAAGATTCAGTTACAGCAAGTTTTATTTCATCGAGGTAGGAGTCAATCTGTCTTTCCAGAGACAATATGTGTCCAGTGTTACAGCTTTCTGTTCCGACGAAAGTCACGATCAGTGGAAGCTTGTTGAGTTGGATGACCTGTAAACAGAAAATACACCTTTCTAAAGTAAAATTGTTTGCCACCTCAATCGGTAAGATTTTAATGAAACGTTAACTATAATAGCTGAAAAAAAAAGAAATACCTAAAAGAGAAGGAACAAAAAAGTTATCTTTATGTGGGTCCAGGGCAGTTTAATTACTATAGATAAAGGACATCCGACACTAAAAATGAAGGAGGAAAATAGTTTTCTCTAAATTGTATAGTGGAAGAACATTGTAATTCTTCTCTTCTCCCTGCTCGCCAAAATATAAATTTATTTAAGTTTTAAATTATTTTATTTTAACCCATAAAAACTGTTTATGAAACTCTCAAAACTTGTCCATAGTTTATTCGCGAAATTTATTCATATATACGTAGATTGCTTGTTTGGACTGTTGAAAATGTTTAAGCGGACTAGAAAATTTGAAATTTGTAAAGGTCGAGATTAATATGAGGAGATTAAATCGAATAAAAACAAAGCTGCTTGTAGGACAGATTTCTTTTTCCTTTTCGCGAATAATTAAATAGAAGATTCTGATATAAATAGAGAATAGCTATTTCCAAATTAGGATATATACTACAAGTGCAACTTATTTCGATCGTTCGTATTTTCGACAAAAATCGAAGAATTTTATTACCTGATAGTTGGAATACATCGATATAATTGTATTATTTTTCCCGAGTCCAAGTTTGCTGGACTGATCGCTGGCTAGAGCGAACGTTGAAATAAACGAGGGCAGCAAATTAACGTCCATAGTTCGGTCATTGTGCACCCGCAGCAGAGGAACCCCATCTCTGTCCGTGACGAGAATGAAGTAGAGACCGCTTATCCTGCAGAAAAATTTAACTACTAAGATAATTCCGTTTTCATGAATTTATAAGTTTTCCTACTTCTGCAGCAGTCCGTTGAAGTATCTTTTAACGTCATCGGTCATCTTTGCTGGAGATAGGCCCAGGCACCAAGGCAAAACATAAACTCAGAACTGCTGTGAAACCTCCGGATGACTTTTGTTATCAGCTGATTCACATTCATAGAAAACAAACTGCACCACACTCCGAAAATGCGCTGTAATTGTGGTACTAGATTCACGTTGCGTTACGCACCAAAAACGAATTATTATTATTTTTAATTTCTGAATTATCTCCTAGCGAATTTTGATGATTCGAAGGTTAATTAGAAGATGATTTTGTCTTGAATCAACGGTCCAAGAATATAATAGTAACCATTTTAAAGATTTTGTGCCTGAGATATCTAAATACTTGTTTGTATCTGGTTTTGTTAATTAACTATTTTTTGTTGATTTACTCAACAGTAAAATATCATTTATAACCGTCCCCAAAATAACTGAATACTCTTGATATTGAATCTAATTATAGCAGAAATAAAACGACAATAAAAGCGATTTTGGATTTATGTAGTTTGCTGTGATTCAACTTATATCAGTTTTACAATCACTGCATGGGGGCCTGGGGCTTGGCTGATAAAAAAGCTATGCGGGTGACTCACACACAGATGTGCGGTGAGTGACAATTCGAGTGGACAAAAGGTGATTGACGGCGGGATTGTTTCCATGTTAATTTCCTTGTTTTTGAGTAAACGAAGCCTGCGAAATACTCTCGCCGCCACGGAGGGAACATAACTGCTCTGAAACGAGATGGTAATAATTGTAGAGCTTCCTCGAGTCAGAAATTTCACACTGAAAGAGCCCCTAATTAACCCATTTTTCGCCCATTTTAGGGTGACAGCAAAATTTGTGATATCGGCGGTGATGTGAAGGACGAGCTGAGGAAATTCCGATTTAGAAGGAGCTCAAAGAACACCGCGCTAATTCGTAAGTTTCCGCTAAGCGGTTTTCCTGTTAAATAAAGATGGTATTCAAGGCGCCAACCGGACGTAATAACAATAATTCTCGCACAGTAAAGGTCGACAGGGAAAAGCAAGAAGTGGTCACGGATGAATTCATCGAGGACATCTCGCTCGAGGAGCTGCAGGAGGTGCTGCCGGGCCACCAACCCAGGTACATCATTTACACGTACAAAATGGTGCACGACGACCAAAGGGTTTCTTATCCCATGTGCTTCATTTTCTACACCCCGAGGGACAGCCAAGTAAGAATCGGCCTCCACAGAGCGTAGTGCCCCTCATTTACATACGTTTTCCCTTTCAGATCGAACTCCAAATGATGTACGCCTGTACGAAAACCGCCCTTCAAAGGGAGGCGGATCTCACAAGGGTGTACGAGATCCGCGAACTTGACGAACTCACCGAAGAGTGGCTCAAGGAAAAACTCAAGTAGAAATGCCAAAAACTTTCCATTTTATTAAGAGTAAGGAAGTTTTATACAGAAGTAAATTAGCAATACCGTATCCGTAGCAAGTTCCAGTAGCGGAAAGTTGATCGCTCTCTTTAGACGCCCTCCGAAAGCGATAATTTTTTACATCTTTCTCTTTACGATTGCCGTGGTAGATTTGTACTTTTCTGCCATATTTTGTAGGATTTAATATTTACCCGAATAAATGTACATCAACCGTATTGTATTTTTAAATAGTCGAATTAAACGAATTTCAGAAGACTTCTGCCCAATTCTTTCATTCAAAATACTTATAATTCGATCCAAAAATTTAATCGAATTTACAAAAGTAACTGAAGTTAATTTTTTACAAATTTTGGAATTTTATTAAGGAATTTCAATTCAAAAGGAATTATGCAAGGTCTTTTCGATTCAATTCCACAGAACATGAGTGTTAATTTTTGATCTTAACTGAACACCCCCACGTTTCATCAAAACTCGTAAGGAGACATTATTGTATGCCTTCAATGATATTCAAGTCAGGACCACAAGTTGGTCAAGGAAAAAGATTAACGCTATGATCGTTAAACTGAGCGATGGCAAATTTGCATTATTTAATTGCATTTTATGATCAACATTTTGAAAAAGCTTCTGTTATTTGAAATTGTTATGAAAATGAAGACTAATGCGTTTTGTGTAATAAAAATTGCGATATTTTACAATTCAAAAATCCGTTGTGCTCTTGGGTACTACTTGTACATATATTTATATATAATATGTAATCAAAACCCAAAGCAGCTCTTCCCCACTTATACAATATGCTAAAATCAAGGGTTGCGTTTAACAATTTATTTAAAAAGAAAAAGTAACAAATTACGTAGAAATTACTCAATATCGGTTTCCATCGAAGAAACGATGTTGTCCAGGGTACTGCTCACCACAAAAGGGATAGATCGCGAAGCATTAGACTCGACTTTTGTGATTTCATCCCACGAGGAATTCAATTTGGTGCAAGACTCTTTAATCCTGGCCAAAGTCAGACTGCAGGAGCTGCTCTGTTCGTGCTGCTCACTCAAATTGGCTTTTAAGTCTGCAATTGTTTCTTGAGCCACACTTCGAGCACTGGCGTCCGCTATACGATTTTCCATAATTTTCAATTTATCTAATAGAACTTCAATCTTCTGCACATCGGCGAGATGCTCTGAGCTGTATTTTATTGCTTTTCTGTCCAATCCGGCTGCCAAAAGTTTCACGGCAATTGTCATCCTTTCCGTTAAGTTCCTTTCTGCCTGCACGAGCTTCTTGTCCTTCTCCTCCATTGCAGCAAATATTTCCTTGCGTCGTTTTAACATTTTTGTGTATGCAACCAGCTTTGCGTAGTTCTCAAAACTTTTCCTGTTCGTATCTCTAAAAGACTCCATGATAACAACTCTTGGTTTTGTATTTTGAAGACTTCCTGACATAACGGCACGAAGTGACAGTTCCGCATCCATTGAACTGAAAAGCTTATCGTTTGATGAACGAAAGGTTTAGAAAGCATAGAATAAAGAGGGCAAGACGGTATTGTATGAAATAGCGCTGTTTAACGTAACTATAAGATCGACTAGTGACAAGAATTGAATTAGTATTCAGCATTATTTATAATTTACGCAAGTAACGTATTTTTTGAATTTTCCGAAAGAAATGCCTACATTTATACCAGCTTTGCGTGAAAAACTTAATCAAGTTTTCTATCTAATCCTTTTCTATATAGGAAAATAAAAACAGCTCATGTTATTTTTTACTGGAATGAAAAACAAAATGTTTATTTATCCCATCTAATTGGGAATCGTTGAAAAGGTAATTTAAATTTATTATGAGTTTCATAAACCGTCTTTCAAAATATTTTATTGGAAGTTGAATTAAGCGTGAAGAGCAAAATTTTTTAGATAAAAAAATAATTGCATAATTGCTATTTGCTGTTTGTCGCGCTATAACTCAATTTGGGTGTTTCTCTGCAATAAATTCTTAATGTATGCTAAGGTATCATTTAAAATACCAATTTAAAACTCTCTGAAGTGGTTGATGATCGCTGGTATTATCAGCAATATATTTTATTTAATCAGTTGCATCAGACATAAGAACTTACTGAAGTGGAAGGCTTTGATAAAGGTGCAACGAGCTGAATTCTTTCGAATGTTAAAAATTATTCCATATAAATTAAACATCATTTATTGTTCTCAAAACAAATTCATCAAACCCTTTTACGTAGTAAACATTAAATATTGAAAAATCGCTGATGAAACATGACTCAGTTGTACACAACTCAAATGAATTAGATTCCCTCCGTAGAAGAAAAGATTTTATGTTGAAATTAAGGAATACACCATCCTGGAAAAGGATTTAAACAAGCCAGTTAGAAATCACCGTGTCTACATAAATCGTATAAAATCACTTACCCGTAAATATAATAAAAGAAGGAAATCAAGTAAATAGCTAACTTGATCCAGCCCTCCCGCATATTCTTGGACAGGTTATCAGCGTTCATAATATTTGTTGGGTCATACAGCCCGGGTCCACTCATGATGGGCCTTGATTTGTATCTACAAGATATGAATCTCTGCGTGAGCCAAAATTAAACAAAATAAATTTTATCTTACCTCCAAAAGTGGTACGCGATAAGCGGCATATTGATGCAAAGCGAAAACCATTCCCCGGCGAACAAAAATAATACGTTGAATGCGATGTGCAACATATATTCGGGCAGCACAAGCTGAAAAAATACACAATTTAATTTAGTTTAACGGAGATGCCGCCAATAAACGCAATCCGAACTCACCGGGTTGAGGCTGTTGCACTGGTCAATTGGGTTTTTGTAGTCTGTCTTCAGCTCGTCAAACGCAATTACGTGAAATATCGCAAAGAATATTAAAAATGCGTCTGCAATTAGTGCAACGATGTATGTAAACGCTGAGAAATTGAATGCCATTGTAAATTCACTTTAAAAGGCAAATACTCTTGGAAAACTAATTGACAGTTTATTTGGGAGCTGTCATGGAATTAATTGTCAGGGGTGACACATCGAGACCAGTGTTGCCATACCATATAAGTAAAGTGAAACTACGTCTCGAAATTCCTGTAGATGGCAACTGCATCGCAATCGGCATTCTAACGAATTTATATCCCATGGTTTTTATAGACGTCATCTTTTACTAGTGTACAATTTTGGTGCGCGGACTTTAGAGTTGCATTTGCATCCATAGAGAAAACAAAAAAGATATAGAAAGTGAAAAAAGGAAGAAAGAAGGTAGAAGAGTGAGATTTCAAGTAAAATTGTTCACTGAGTAAGTTAAGAAGATATTTTTGTTAATTCTTTTGTTTTGATATGGTCCACTCGCAGAATTTATGACATTATAAAATGCAATATGATTTTACCCAAGGGAAGAATTTATTGTATTTCGGAGCAGCTACGTTAAATGAAAAGAAAGATTACTAACTACCTGTGGAGGGTTCAACACAAGATTCTCAGGATCCTTAGGCATTTAAGATCTTTTCTTGGAAAGATAAAAAGTATGTGTGTGAGTGAAATGACAATAAATACCTTATTTAGAAACCGCGCAATTGATTCCATCATTTCCAATTTCGAAATTGCGATAGTAAATGTGAAATTATAGTATATAGTGACCTCACAATACCTCTAAGACTACTTGCCACTTAAACTTGCTGAATTTCTCAAAATTTTGAATTTCTAAATTTTGAAAGCGCATTCGTAACTAGCATCTCCAAAAAACGCCAAGTCTATCATTTTGAAGCATATTATTATTTGATGCACATACAAAATAAACTATATATGTGCATATGTTACGATGGAGTATGTGTTACCTTCAGTCAAAAAATAAAAAGTATCGAACTAAGTGCAGGCGTATGATTAAAGGACAAACATCTTCATATAATTTCACATTTACATATATGTATGTATATTAGTAGGATTTCATCCGTCTGTCGTGTCCTCTACCCCCAAGCTTTTTATAGTTATCATTTGTATCCTCCGGAAAACTTAAACTGTTCAATAAAAAAATAGTTTTTCAAAATTATGAGCAGCGCGCTGGTTTAGAAAAAAGTCGTTGACCTTATCTTTAAATCCATTAAAATATATCAAGACTTTTTTGAAAAAATGAAATCCAATGAAAAAATTAGACTCAAAACCTATTTGGTGTAGTTTGTTTGCAAGAATGGAAATGCTAACGATTTTGAAAAATCGGTATAGATTGTATCGTTCTCATATAATTTTCCGTAGAATTTGAACAAATTAACAAATAAAGCAAAGTTGTTGATTGTGGATTTTCTCTCATAAAAATACCATGTTTGGATATGTAGATTAAAAATATGTTCATTTCATAAAATGAAAAACTTTTTCACAGTAGAGTAATTAGGAAAATGCTCTAGCATATGTTACTTATAATGTATTTAGCGCCGTTTTTTGGATTTTTGTTTTATTGTCGATATTTTCAAAGTATGTATATCTAGAAATTGGTGGATGAAATTTGGATCAGTATCAGCAGCCCCGAAAGTCTCATGTACCTACCAATTATCATGAAAGATTAAGTAACAATTTAAGAAACTGCCATCTTGACTTCCGATTTAACAAATTCAAATCTAAATCTTTTAAGGTTTTTCAGCTGAGTTTCATTTAATTTTATTTTCAATATTTTTTCATATGGAGTAAAGAATTTCGGATCATTGCTCAAAATTTTTAAAGTAGATAAATTTTCAATTTTCTAGAAATTTATTATATGGATGCTTCTTCCGATGATAGTTTAAGAAATTGATCTAATTAACAGAACAATATTCGTTTAAATTTCTGATTTTTTTTTTCAATTGTAACAATTTAGAATATTGTGATATGTCAATTCAGACCGTCTCAATACAATAGTATCGGGTACAATAGAAATAATGGCATATTTCGGTAACAAGTTTAACAGTTTTTCATTCGCATTCACTCACAATCACAAAGTAACATGCGTTGAAATTACCGAATTATGTCTCTATTGAGGGAACGGGGAGGAGTGGCGATAGTCCTTTGGAAGTATTTTAAACGCAGTATATTTTATTAGAATTTATTTTTAAGTTATATATACAAAAGTCCTTACGTTTAAATATACACATTATCCCCTTTTATAAGGTGAGTGCCTGTAATTCATTCGAATTGAACGTCATCAGTTGTTCGCTGTCCATGTCCAGAAGGCTGCTCACATTCGGACCTTCCATGTTGCTTGTGGACGAGGAGTTCGGACCCTGGGAGTTGATGAGTTGATTTATGCTTCCCATGCCACCCATGTGTTTGCTGTTAGTTGAGCCATGCATGCTCCACTGCTGCTGGTGCTGTTCATGGGTTTGACTTGTTGTGCTCGTTGTAGTCAACAAGACTTCCATGTTGCAATTGGTGGAGTTCAAGTTATTGATCGGTGGCATTTGCTGCTTAACATCAGTGTTCCACTGTTGCCCTTGTTGCTGCATTGGGTTGTAACTATTCATGTCACTGGCGGCGATTTGGTGATGGTAGTTTCCAAATTCCGTCATCATGTTTGGACTTATGTTGCCCCCGCCGTACTGATGGTTGGGAGAAAGTAGTGTCCCCCCAGTTGCCATGCTATATGGGGATGGAGTATTGCTTGCATAATTCATGTTCTGCGGGGAGAGTGGTTGGGGTGAGGGGCTATTCTCTGGAAGTCGATAACTTGTTATATTCCCAAACATGTAGTGCGGGATTGGTGATACATCTGAAATTTGTAATGATATTCGAATAGTTAAATATCCACGGAAGAATTCGTTACCGCTACTTATACAGGGTGTTCGGATATCCTAGGTAGAAACGCTACACCAATCGTGTCCTTGTGGTCATTCTGAGCAAACTTTTGTTCTTGACCTTTCTCGTGAAATCATTAATCAAGGGAAGGCATGTCAAAGCTTTTTACGACGTGCGCTCATTTAAGTCCTTGTAGGTCCTCATAAGGATTTCAAGCGGCAGCTTGTTCAAAAGAGGATAAAAGTAACTATCTAACAATGCCTTAGTTGTAAGGATCCGCTTCCAAATATACAAATTATGGGGGTTCGAATCCAAAATTTATGGAAATTTTCGTTTAAAAATTGTGTTTTTTTTTATTCCAAAAAATAAAATTTCGATAAATTTTTCAATGTCTTGCGATATCCTTACAAAGATCAACAAGGTGTTGTGAGCGATTGGTATAGGGTTTCCTACGAAGATTCCGAACACTCTGTAAATGTCACTATGAAAATAAAATACACTACAATTCCGTCGCTTTAAGTGATTCTTCTTATAATACGTAAATAACCCGAAATCGTAAGGAAAACCGTTTACTACTACTACTACCCTTTGTGCAAACCGCTCGAAAATAAATTGTTTAAACTCCAAATTAGATATCAAAAGAAGCTTTAAAATAATATTTAGTAAATTAAATGTATAGAAAGTGGTTTTTCATTTTAATTCGAATGTACATATCAAGATCAACAATTTGTATGCTATATGTACGATAATCATTTTAAAGTCGGACACTATAATAAGATATTAGGTAAATTTAAATGTTCTTACCTCTGGGTTCAGATTTTATAGTTGTCCCCTGAGCTAAATTCATATATTCCATTCCTTGTGGCGCTCCTGAAAAGTACAGAAAGGAAAATTGAATAAAATTATTAATAAATAACTAAATAAAATAATATTACATCATATTTATTTCACAATGATAACATGCAGTATTATAAATCCAAATACACAATTATTACTTTTATTTTTGTCATTATTAAAAATCGGAAAAAAATTCAAATTCATCACCCAATTATGCAGTCATTATATTTGACTTAAAAAATTACAAAATGAATTAATTATTATCTTTAAATAATATTAAGGAATAAAACGAGCACTTAAATTAATAACAAAAGCAAAATGAGTAAATCAATATAACGCAGGTATTTTGTATTATATTGTGTTCCAAAGAAAGAGCTTTATATAAATAAGGGCAAAGAAAAACATTGTTAACTAATTCAACTAAGCTACATTACAAGAAATTATAACAAATACACACAAACCAAGATTTTGATTACCTGAAGTGTCGTAAAAGAAATTCTTTTAATTCATAGGCACATTTAACCAGTAATATAAACTTTATTACTTATCTCCGCGTTCCTTCTAAACAACGTTTAAAGCTACTTTTGAGATTTGGAAATAAAAAATGGCAATGCCTATATGATGGTTAATGAAAGTGGGTCCTTAACAAAATAGAAAAATTGAGTTTGGTAGACCAGTTTTCAATATTAAGGAATTTTGCAGAACAAGTTGAGTTCGAGGTCATCTTATGAATGTTGATGAAAAAAACATTCATTTGGAGTCACAAGTGTCGAAAAATATTTTGTCCAAGTGACCGACTTCTCAACATTTAATTTTAGTAACAATCACAGGCAGTGTTAACCAGTTACCTGTTCTTAACAAGTATATACTCATCATGAAGAATTGCAATATTTTGTGTTATGATGGGTATAGGTACTCTTCACCGCCTAATTTTTACGACGCAATAAAGGTTGCAACAGCTAACTGATTAACTAATATGCCTAGTTAAATGGACTTTTTTCGAGCTATTACCTTTGATCGAGGCAGTTGAATATGATGAACAATGTAGTGAAATAAGTAAGATAAAAAAATTAACAGTAAACTCAAAATAATTGAAACTCTGAACATTTTTCTTAAAAAACACATTTCTTCTTCTTTTTCCACAATATCTAACAGGATCAACCTCTTTATAACGATGTAAATATAAAAACATATAATTTACACATTTTCGTTTTTAGCTTTACAAGTTTTTTAAATAACTTAAGTACAAATACCAACAAAAATCCTCACTGGGACTGCAAATACAACCGTTTGGTTAATTTTTAACAAATCTATATAAGACAAAAATTACACTAATATGAATTCATTGCGTAATTCACAGTTTTTCACTAATCTTTTCTCTTTTTTTTGTAAACGATTTTCAAATATACTAAGATGTATGTTTATTTGTTTAAATGATGTTTTTCATCCTATCTGAATTATTTAATTCGCAAAATTTTTTTGAATTTAAATGTTTCACCAATATTTTTTTTTTTTAAATTCATTTTCCAAAATATCATTGTTTTGTTTGGCTATAAAAATTAAATATAGTGAAACATAATTTTCTGCTGTTATATTTCACGTATATTTCTGAGCCAAAACAAAAGCATCACCAAAGGACCAAAGTCAGAACAAATTTTGTTTTGTTCAGAAAAATATGCATTTGTGCATGGCAAAATTTCACGAAAGTTTCAAAATTTTCAAATTTTTTAGGTATACAATAGTGTAAAAATATTTCGTATAAATATTAAGTCTGCATATAAAAACCTATCTTACACAAATATTTGATCTTAATTATGTTAAGCTAATTCAAATTTAGCATAAGAAGTAGCGTATATATTGCAAATTTATGCTGTACACATTTAAGTCTCAAAATTCAGTTTATTTTGTAAATTTGTTAATTTTTTGTTTTTCTGGTTAGACAAAATATATGTATACATATAATAATTGTTTTCAGTAAAATTTATTCTTAAAATTACGACATCCAAAATAAGGTCCTCTTTATAGATTTAATTGGCTTCTAAGAAATACATGCAGCGTTGTTCTAATTAAAGGCGCCTTCAATAGTTTTTGGTATTTACATTTTTTTCTATAAATTATTAGAAGAGTTCCGCGAATAATACTATTATTGTTAAAACTTTCTCTTACTCTATAAGTTTATAACAAGGCGAATATTTGATTTATCTGGTGAAAATGTTTGATTTTTACATATATCCGAGTAGAGACAAATATGGGCCCACATTCCACAAGAGTAAATAAGAGTAAGCCGGGATTTTTTTAATGAAAGATGAACGAAATTGATTCGGCATAAACTGAACACTTTATTTCCAATCGCAAATTTGTTTTTATTCTCTTTGTGTCTTAGGAACTCGGTTTTTATATCGTTTGTTTTAAATATTAGAAAATCTTTTCATTTTTTTTCCATTTTTGTACATTTGTAAATTTACTACTGTGACATGAAAAACGACAGTATTAAAATTAAAAAATAGTATCAAAACAACTCTTACTTTCTATAACAGCCATGCTAAATTGCTAATTTATTTATTTCTTTTAATTACGAGTAAAGCAGCTGTATTTTTTTGCGAACAGCAACAACTAACTACAACAGGCTCCAAAAAAATTACTTAAAATAACTCAGGTAATTTATTTACTAGATTACGCTAATAACACAACAAATCAAAAATATTTGATTAGTGGATTCAAAATTGCACTATCAAAATTTTCAGAACATAAACCGGGTGGATAGGTTTATTCATTTTTTTTTTCGTAAATACCATAGAATTAGGTTGAAAACTGAAACAATTTTTGCTTCTGTTCTTAGTTCGAACTTGAAATTTTCTCAAACTTACAATTTTTTTGAATCGGCTTAAGTCGATAAGTTATTTCCACGAAAGTCGCTTTCTTTCTCTTTCGTAGAAATATTTTGGGCACATTACGAATAAGTGGGAGCTTCATACAGAAACTAAAATTTTCTTTTACGAAAACCTTTTTATTTATGGAAAAGGCAAATTGTTTTGCGGTCCGTTATTATTAACAGCATTAAATTATACACCATTCTACTTAAGAATATTCACTACTTTCTAATTCAAATAAATATTATGAACTTTGAAAATACAATTATGAAGGTTTATGATCACAGCATACATATTTCCAGTTTCAATGTAAATACCGCTGAATTTACTCCGTAATTTAATTTTTATAAACCGGAACAGTAAGGATTTAGAAGCTTAATATGTGCATTAGTTGTATATTTCTGCTCAATATAACAGAGGTGAAGATCTTTAAACAAAGTTTTAATTAGTAGATTTTACTTCAGCCGTCTGTCAACGTATTTACAAATTTACGAGTTAACATTGTAAGAGCCGTTTTGAAAAAAAATTATTCTGTTTATTTGTAATTTTACTTAATTCAACTTATTTTGTTTGTTATAAAAGTCATTTAAGTTCAGTTTATGCCATAAGAATTGTGAAAATTTCTTCTCACACACAAGAAATATTTAAAAATATTTTGTAAAGTTCTTGTGTTTAATTGTAACCGTCACCATTAATGAGTAACCCAATGAAGTGCGCAAAAGGATCAAAAAAGACTTACGGCCATCCTGCGGCTGAAGGTCTTGGTGCTTCTGGTGACGTTCTTGGGACTGAAAATGCCTTAATAAATGCATACTAGGATCACCGCCAAATTTTTGCCGTTTACGCTTTAGTACAGCAGGGTCTACAAAAAAGTTTTCCAAAAATTTTATCAATAAAAGTTTGTCAAAATTTCATGTTTCTTTTGTTTTTGTTTTTATAAATATCTGAAAAATTGATATGACTCTTGTTTTGTTGCTATTTTTCATTTAGCAGAAGACAACAAAATTTCATTTGTTTAGGTAAAAGTTTTGCAAAAATAACTCTATATGTGTTTGTTAACATCAAAGAGGTCTTCAGAAATTATTGATATAGCCAATCTGGAATTCGAGCGTGGTAAGGGAATGTGTCTGGAATTGGTCACATAGTTGCTCTTCAAATCTGTCGAAAATCTATATTGAAATATTTAAAATAGTATTTGCATCTGAAGACCTCTTCGGTTATTTTCAAACACTTCACAAAATTACAAATTCATTTTGGGACGGCCCCCGTACAGTGGGCGGCCCTGGTACCAAATTGTTACAAAATTATTTTTCATGTTAAAAGTTCCGCCCAGAAGAAAGTTCGCCCTTCTAGGGCCTAAAACACGAAAGTGTGAATTCAAGATTCCCAAAATGGATCCGGTCACTGGTTCATGTTGTTGAGCCTTTTGGCGACCTCAGCAGGGGTGAGAATCTCCCCAGCGTCTACGGGGGCGTAGTAGCAGGAGGTTTCATCAAACTCGCTAACCGTCGCCTGGGGAGGAATACTTGTGTAAAGTGCAAAGTGTTCTGCCTCAGTGAGATCGACACTGGGGTCCAACTTGACCCCGAACTGACCCTCGCATAAATTTTTGAGGCTTTGCGCATCGGCGATGGCTATCAGTTCCATGTTGCCGTCCTGGAGGGGCACGTCTGCCAATTGCAGCGCGCTCACAGTTTTTCGATCCAAATTGTTATTGAGCGTTATTGTACTAGCGTTGGAGTACGCCTCGTTCATGGGGAGGCTGTTTGAGCTGTCGCCCTTGAGTGGGATGTGAATGACATCGGGCGTTAGGTGGGGCCTCTTCCCCGAAACGCTACTGTAGCTGCGCGCCACTGGCTTTGACTTGCCCCTCCCAATTACAGCCGAGCTAGGCTGGAGCGACTTAAGAGATCTGGTAGAAGATCGATTCGGGTCGTTTGTATTAAAGTGCATTAAGCTGGGCTCCCTAGACGGCGCCGGACTTGTCTTCTTTGAGTGCGGAGCGCTTCCGTTTTCGTTAGATAAGTCTGGCTTACTTTTCCTTCTAGAAAAGAGCTTCGAAAAGAAGCCAGGCTTCTTTTGTTTTGGTAACGTGTTTGAATTTTGATTTGGAGTAGGAGGCAATTTTTTAGTGGGCGGCGAGTTGTCCGGCGATTTCATAATTATTATTTGTGACTGAGGACGCGGTAACAAATTATTCTTTTTATTTTCATTAGCGCTTATGGGTCTATTTTCAATATTATCCTGCTTTTTTATTCTTTTCGGCGGAAGAGGAGGAAGTTTTTCTTCCTCCTTCGACACACTTTCGCGTTTCAATGTATTTATATCAATTACAGGGGCTGGAGGATTTATAATTATCTCAACAGGATCATAGGTATGAGAATCTTCGGGTGCAAGTTGTGATGCGGGTGGTGTAGGTGGCATTATATCGGTCATAGGCACTGGATTCTTAAACGCTTTTTGCAGACTAGTGTAAGTAGCTGCATCATCGAAAAATTCATCAAACTCCATTGGTTCACAAGTATTGCTTTTTGGAAGACTACGTTCAATACCATTCAACTCATTTGCAATAGTATTCTCAAATGTGTCACGGCAAAGTTGGTGATCAACATATATCTCATCCAACTCTGCGACTTGTTCGAGTAGGTCATTCAGCGTTTTATCATCATCCGAGGTGACTGGCTCACCACCACTTGTAGCAGCACAACTGACACTATCCGTTCGTTCGAATTCGCTAGATTTTATCCATTCTGTGGTCTTTTCGTTCGAACTGTTCGCATTATTTTGCTGAATATCTCCGTTAAGAGCAAGCGCATCAGTTTCAATTTCCATTTCCTTGGCACGCTCATTTACAATGCTGTCCACCTCATTTTCACATTGCTTCTTTGCTTCATCGCTGAAGCTCTTATGCTCTTCTGTAGATGGCGTGTCTAGGATAATAACTTCAGTCGGCTGATTAGAGTGACCGTTTGTTGTTGACGAGACCTTCTGTGTGAGTTCATTGTCGTCCGATAAAATTCTTTGAAATATATCAAGATCGGGCTTCCCCTTCAATCCTTTTCGAAGTGCCCAGAATGAACGCCTACCTGAATCTAGAGGAAGATAATCAAACGGCAATGCTTCACTTGTTGCTCCATCGGAGGGTCTTCTTAGTTGGATGCATACCTGGAAAAATTACAAAACAAAAAAAAAACAAAAATTTATTATGTTACAATACAGAATTTGTGAACTACATATTTCGACAAAACAGATATTATAACAAAAAATATAACAAGGATTTGGCACGATTTACAAAACTTTTAACTGATTTTATTAAAAAAGGTGTATTTACAAATTTGTGTGAAATCAACAGAACTCTTAGGGATAAGTTCGATCAAGTTGTCAGTATTTGGCACATAAATAGTTCCATGAGGACTATTGAAATCACTAACTGATTAAACAAAACTAAACAGCACACCAAGTCAAATATTTCATTTCATTATTTTTAAATTAGAATAAAAACATACCTTAACTGGTTGATCAATTTCGAGACTTCTATATCTCGGTGTCCTAAATTTGATGGCTGTCTGTTTATGCACATCAGTGTGTTGAAAATCACCGAATGCTTCCCAAACAACTTGTCCGTCGTGCTCCTCAAAGAACCGAATTGAAATATCTTCTTTGGCAACCTAAAGAAAACTCTTGCTTTAGATACATATAAAAGCTATTGATTTTGATAATGTCCTACCTTCTCACAGAGAAGGATTATTTCCCTTCCACCAGCTACTGTGCTTGAGCAACTGCACAAAGTGCAAATAACAAGATCGGACATGGCTTTTTTGTCATATATGGGATCGGAAACGACCGGTGGCAAAGGCCTTGTAAATCGTCCTTTTATCTGATCGTTTTCTAAAAACACTTGAAAACAAAGGCGTACTGAGTTTAAATCTATGCTAGAGGGCTGAAAGCGATGTGAGAATCCAGCTGAAATATAGATATATATGTAGTTAGATTGATTAAAAGTGCACAATTAAAAAATTATCTTACTTTTAAAAGGATCGACTCTGATCTCCTCTCGTGCCCGAAGTGCCTGTTCAATATCCTTCTTTTTAACACATTGAATGCCTAAATTACTGAATACTGCCCGCATTGTCTCGCTATTTATTTCCACGGTGCATACGCCCTTCTTACAACCTTCTTTACCAACTAAGTTGTGCGGATGGGGTCTGAAACCGTTATTGACTGTTGATCTTGTTGTGAAAAATTAAACACTAAATATTACCTGTACGGAGGATCCTTGGTAACACATGATACAACAACTACCGCACGTCCTTTGTACCCAACAATTTCGATTGTCGGAAATGTTTTGTTCTCGGGGGTACTATTGACCCCGGGTATCGATCCAGCTGATCGACCTTCGCACTCATACCTAAACCTAAGAGCTTTGCTGGCCGGTTGTTCTGTGATCTTGACGTAAGCTTCTTTACGTGAATTTCGTGCGGATTGCTGACGTGGCTGCATTGCAGCCGGTCCATTAGCTCCCTGGGGTGAGTGCTGCTGCGGTTGATCGATACTTCCCCCTTCACTTCCACCAACTGTTGTACTCTGATTAAACATGGCGGGATCTGTTGATTTGATGACTTCAACTGCAAGAGGAGCAGATTTTTGGCTCATTAATTTTTTTTCATTTTGGAATTTTCATATAAATTTAGATCACAGCCACTCTCAATTTGATAAACCGAAATAAATTTATTAAACTGTCTATAAAATAAGATCTATTTACGTTTTATTGGATTTCCGTATATTGGGAAAAGCACAAGTAAAAATTCTATTAAAATTCGATAAGACGTGAACGAAGAAGATGAGCAAACTAGAATGAATTCCTGGTGAGAAACCACCTTTCTCCTCGTTCGAATACGTTTTCTAAGTTGTATGTCTAGCGACCGAAAATTATCATTTCGATTGTAGTGGTCTCAGCGCCAATTTCGACGAGAAGAAAATTCTCTTGGATTGGAAAACTTTCCTTAGGAGCTACATAGAAGAAAAATCGCTCCGTTATGCCCATGCTCCGTCGAGAGGAAAATGAATTTGTTTTAAAAATAAATTTTGCGTAACCCGAAAGTTTTCTTCAAGAAAACAGCAGACACAAACTGATGATGTTACTAAAAGCACCCGATCGTGTCTGCTCTCACAATCCTGGGACCTGGCTACCCATAATGCTCCAAGCAATTTCAATTTCAACGGCTATTTTTGCTGTCTTTAAGCGATTTATTAAGAATTTTGGGGCTTTGGAGAAGCATTGATGATATTATGTAATTTCATGGATACATTTTTATGTCTATAATGTTTTTGTAAGTAATATTTCGCAGATGCCTTGTAGCCTAGAAGATTATTGAAAATTGCTGCGAAAACAGAATCAGCACAAGGTGGCGATAGTTCGTTTTCATGTAGATCTTTGAATTTATTGGGAGGAATCAAAATTGAAAAATATCTTTTGCTGATGTTAAGTTTTGTAAAAGAAAACATCTGAAGACGAAAACAAAACAGATAGTGGAAATTAAATCAAACGTAGTCAGGTTATGTAAATGAAAATATTACAGAATATATTATGTATTATTATAAAATTGTGGTGTTTGAATCGTAAGTGTGCAGTATTGGAAATTGGAATGATATATGTATGTATGTAAGTATGATGCAATTAGGCAAACTATCTTGCGATACTTTTTCTCTTAAATTATGTATACTGATGGACAAAGCAACCATTTTTAATAAATACCTGCAACTTCGAATATATTTTTCTTAGAATTTTCAAATTCAAAAGAATCGAATTAAAATGAAGAATAAGGCTTATTAATAATAACATGTTCTTATTCTTCATTATCTCCCAGATTGCACTGGTTTCGACAGGATATCCCTTTAATGATGATATTACGCATTGTATTTGATTTGGCAAGACATTTTCGGCTAGAACATAAATGTCGGAGTAATGATGCTGCATAATTAACACATGATTGCGTCATTAATATTTAAGCAAAGTATATCAAGGCAACTACTACAGAACTATGGATGCTAGCACAGTGCGAGCACGTGAAGTTATTTGTGTTTATGAGTAGATCGCCTCTATTAAAAACTGATGATAGCATCGTCTGCCCTCTTTCAAATTACCCCGGAAGATGCTCTCTATTCTGACATCAAAATAAAATTAGTATACCTTAAGTGGGCGCCTCGGCGATCTTCAGTCAGAGTGCAGAATACGCGTAACTGAGTTCATCTGCGAAGAGGTGGTTTGTTTGGTCGAGGAAAACCAAAGCTAATAGTCGACACCAACATCTTCGATCAGTTTTGACTGTGAGATTTGTATTAAGTACGCCGATTTTATTTTTGGATCGGTGCGGTGTCCAAACCTCTTCTTTTTCATTTTGTTGGTCACTAGCCCAGCCACTCCATGATGCGTTGCTTGGCTCCTTTCTTTGGCACGTTGTCAACATTTAATTTATATTTTTTCTTTTATTAGTCGCTTCTGTTCAGTTTGTTTTTGTTTTGTATGAAGTACGATGAATTTATAAAACCGAACGCGTGGCTAATGGCATTTCCGGAGCAAGTTAGAGAGTAATGTTAAAAAAATATGTTATCTTAGAATCTCGACTTATCGATCAAGCGAGAATTCTTTTAGATATTTGCAGGTGCTATTTTGAGTTAAGTTTTATTATATGTAAGGCCTGAGAGAATTTTCTTATCGAATTTCGTTCATGAACAAAGAAAATTTTCAAAGACGATATCTTGGCAAGAGGTTGAATTTTTTGTTTGCTTTAGGAGCATGACGTTGACAATATTATTTCCGGAGATTAGTAGGAAAATTAAATATTTTAGGCAATTCAGGAGGCACGAGAAATAAGAACACGAATTCAGCTTTAAATTTAAAACATTTCTATCTGTCCACTTATGCGTTATTTTTTATATATTTATCTAATCAATGAAAATTTAATAGTTTTTCATTAAAAAAAATAAATCGTAAAAAGAATATAAAAGAAATGTGGTTTATTCACGAATAAGACTGATCATGATTCAACTGATTTGTTTTCGAAAATTCGTTTGGCGATGATTCCAGTTTCCAGTAATGCGGGTCATCACAGGGCTCCTTAAAGAGGCGTCCAAGGGATAATATCAACGTTTTACACTCAGTAAAATGATACAAAAGCAAATACAAATAATATATAGATACATACATATGTACATAAGGTACCTACTCTATTATTTAGAATTGAAAAAAAAAATTAGGAAAACCTAAAGTTAAGCAACTTGTAACAAATACAATATTTGCATGCTCCTAATAAAATAAAGTTTAGCATGGTAGTAGGTACATTGGAATTCGTAACTTTTGAGAGTCAAAATATCGAGAACGGAAACCCTGATGTACCAATTTTCAGGAAAATTGCGTAAAGTTTACAATTAGAGGGATAAATTTTTTGAATCTACATTTGTCATGAGGTTTAAATTAAAGTCAGCAACTTTGTAAATACACATATATTTTTATGGAGATCTTATAAAGTTGTGAATTTTAAGTTTCCATGGAACGTGGAAGTGAAAAATATATTCGTATTAGTTATGAACGTCTAAAAAATCTTCATTAATTAAACCGGACCAAATACGATCGATTTCATACAAATCTGATGATTCGAAAAAATTCTAAGCTTCGACAGCAAACTTGTTTTTAGTTGATATATGTAGTACTTTACCGCGAAGAAATTAAATTGAAATTCAAGTTTTCATTGGAAGTAAATTAAGCATATTTTGCGTAAAAAAAATAATAACAGTTAAATCAAGAGTTCTTCCCCAGGAAATTTAGGCAGTAAACCGCAACTGATTTGAATCTTTGATTGTCTTACCTCTAAAACAGCTCACGCTAAGTAAGAAATACGCCAGTTTTTTATATATGTATCCAGTACACTTTATTAACAACAAAGAGAAAGGGGTTCCCCGAAAAGAACAGCAGTCATTCTGTATGCTTTTTTAAAATTATAACTTGTGGTTTGAGAACAGGTTGTAGGTGTTCAGATCTCTGCCATCTTTGGCTTAAGAATAAGAAAACTTGTTTTACCTAATAAAAAAACTGAAGATAATCAGAGAGGTTGCGGTTTATACTTACTGACATCACTTATGTTTATCTGACTGTTATCATCATCGCGAAGATCGCCACCGACAATTGGTAGTTTGAAATCTCCTGTAATTACAAAGAAAACTTTGTTGTAGAAAATCTATCGCAATAACGAAATTTATTATTAAACCATTTCTTTACAAGAAGTATAATTCTCGTACAACCCATTCTATAACACTAAGTGGATAATATAAGATTTGTGATTTCATTGGATCATTTAGAAAGAAAACTAAAACTAAGCAAAATTTATAAAAAAGAGGAAGAAGCATATTTAAGCAATATACATATGTTTACTATAATTACTACAATATTGTAAAATAGTCCAGCAGGAAATGAATAATCCGCTTCCACTAGAAGCGCTTCTCCTCCACTACAAATCGGAAGTAGATTGGTGGTCAAGAAAGGTTAGCGTGCAAAAGAATTACATCATGCCTTCATAAAAATAGTTTTGAACTTTTGACGAAAAGTGTGCGCCAAAATAATCTTTTATTAACAAGCTTAGTGTTTTACGGTCCGAAAAATTAACTAACACTTTTGTTAAGAAATGCGAAGAATCTTCTTTCACATAAATTCTTATAGTATTGATTGTGACGGGCACTTCCAATAATTTATTAGCATTTACATAGGTGAGCATGCGAAATAAAGGTGAGCATGAGAAATAAAGGGGTGATTTTAGAGGAAGAAGTATATAAAAAAATCCGATCTGCTCCATATTGGATGAAATCGATTTAAGTTGAGAATTCTTGATCTATTCTGATCGATACATTTTTTTTTTAGATCAGGGCCTTTGAGAATTTGCCAGTTTGTGGCAATTAATCATTACGAAGTATTTTAAAAAGCATTACAAACTATTAAATTGAGTTTACAGGAAACAAGGTTACAATTGATTACTTTATGCAGTGCAGAATAAATAAATTTATTATGCTAAGAGTGAAGAAAATAATAATCCACTTACTTAATTTTATTTCTACAATAATTCTACATCTTTTTATTCATAACTCACAATTTCAAATGATTTTGCCTTATCATACAACTCCTAAATTTTTATATTTATATTCCCAGTGTCACTAGCGCGACCGGGATACATTCATTGATACTTCAATCTTTAAGGTAATCCTAGACAATATAAATTTATATTTTTGGGTAAAATAAATAATTACATACTGCTTGCGTAAAACAACAGACTATTTCGTTAAAATATTTAACAATTCATTGATATTACTTAATGTGCATAAACGTATTATGTTATATTAAATTTGGTTTTCATGAAATGAAGTCACTATCTTATATTGTTAAAAAAATTTTATCGAGCAAATGTTATAAATAAACAAATTAAATGTGATATAATTCACTTAAAAATAATCAAAATAGTCGAAAGACACTTAGAAAAGTTCATGATAATTTTCATATGGAATTTTATGACTCACGAAAACATCCGGATCATTTTTAAAATATTCGGTAAATGAAAAGAGAAATGTAAAACATTTACTGAATGAATTATTTCATTTCAGAAATGTAAACAAGAAAGGTCATTGTCACAAAGCGAATATTTTCCTTCCCTCCTTGATGAGTTAAATGTAAGGATATTTATGATTTTATCCCGTTTTACGATATTTACATACATATATTGAAAAAAGTAAATACTGATTTGAGTTAATTCCTTAATATGATGGAAGTGACTAATAGAATTCTTGGAAAATATTTTAATATCGGGAGAAAGCAACAACAAGTTTTTATGCCTAAACCACCTCCACAAATTTTTTATTTTTATTATTATCCACAACGTCAGCAAATTCTTCGCATTTCATTCAGAAAATTCAAGAATTTAAACCAATCGTTGCTCATTTTGAAAGAATTTTTGGTTTTTTAATTGCTTAGTGAATTTTGAGATAAGAAAGAATTTTGGTTACATTAATTATGTAATAAAATTAGTTCATATGTTTATACTTAGACAAAGTATGTTCATAAGTCCATAGTTTTTATATTATCTTCCTATCTTTACTGGAAGTAAACAAATCGCGCATCAGAAATTTTCTAGATGCACAGATGCCGTAACCACCGTAACCTCAATTTTAGGGTTCCGTATAGCCTAACTATGTACATAGAAACCCTTGTAATTTAACCATCTCCGCCTGTATGGATTTGTTTATTGAGGCATGAACTTCTCGAAAGCTATTGGTTAAAAAATTAATGAAATTTGCTTCAACTTCATTTCGAACTTGAAACCAATAATAAGCCAATTGCAAACCTAAAGGCAAAAAACTGCCAAAAGCGTCTCTTGTTGAATCTTTTGTAACAAACGTTCAACACGCTTGAGAGCGTGATCCTGATCCAGATCCAGATAAAAGTGTGGATCACGCGTTGTTGTTGCAACTCCATGTTAGAAAACTGATCTTCATCTTGATCCGTATTAAAAAAAACGCAGCTAATGCATAGGCCATACAATTTGACCTTGCATTATGACGGTTCTGAAGACACATCATAACCAGCTTTGTTGTTTGGAAGTCCACCTGTTAATATCTTGAGACTGGTCAGCTTTTGACGCCTGGTCAACTACTGGAGCTATCACTCTACTTAGTCGACGACCGAATCAAAATTTTAGTCTCTACTTGATATTATGGAGTACATATTTAATAAACATTGTCATGGCTTATTAACAATAAATCAATGAAGTGTACAAACTTGTGTTTGTATACTAAACATGCCTCTCCGGCGGATAAGTATAATTTTAATCAAATGTCACGAATATTAAGATAATTTAAGAAACCAACGCGCTATGATTTATGTGTTGAATTGCTTACAATTAGAGCTTCCCTTATAACCAAGAAATGATTTTCTACTAATAAAAAGGCAATTTTGAGTATCTTAACTTTGTTTACATTATGAAAAAAACAGTCGACAGATCCCTTAAGTGCAGTTAATGATTATGAATCATATGAATTTTTGCGAAACGCCGGATGTTCTTAGTGCCAGGTGCCAAATTATTTCCGAGAAATATTGTATAAGTCGTTGACGATTGGTTAAGAATCTCCTCGAAATGTATTAGTTAGTAATGCGCAAATGTTAAAAATATTTTAAAAATGTTGAAATGCTATTCACTTGGTTGATTTCACAGTCGAAATGTTCACAAGTTCCCCGAATTTTCAAATTTTTGTTTCTCTTTTAAATATTTATGTCGTATTCGTTTTGTTGGGAGATATTTCTTTGGGAAAATACACAAAGTTCGTCCACCTTTAGAGGTTTTTTAGCACGTGTCGGAAACATTTTCAAAACGAAACTGGTACTTTTTTTTGAATTTGTTCTTATTGCGTCGTCGATTTTATTAATGCTTTTGGTTAACACCTGGGCATTTGCCAAAGTTGATCTTAATTTTAATACCCATCACTTCAATTGAAGGTACTAGAGTTAGATTGCTATGTATATATTTCCTATGTGGTATAAAAAAAAGAAGAGAGAATTAATAGTAATAATAATGACTTTATTAGAATATCGAAGAGCCAACAAGTTCATTTAGTGTATATTAGCACATACTAGTTTTTATCTAAAACTATCAGGTAAATAGAAGAAATTCTGAAAAATGTACATTTCAGGAAGAGGGCAATTAATTGGTGCAAAAGATGAAAATGTTTCAGAGTTTCGTCCCAAACTTTTACCTTTGGTATTTAGCATACCTGATTCGGTATTTACGAATTATTAAAATGTATGGAAGAGTTCAAAACATGCCAAAAGTCATAACTTAATCGCTCTATAAACAAAGGAATCACATTTAATTGAAGTCAATTTTCCACTTGATGAAGTTTTCACGTAGGTAGGTACATTTTCTAAACCAGTGGTGATTCTATTTATAGTATAATTATCTTAAGGAAAACTGAGTCGTAAACATAAATTTAGGCGGACGGGGTCTAACAGACAATAACCGACTGTATGTAAAAATAGAGAACAACTCACTTTTCGAAATTTGTAAAACCCGGGAGGGATTTCTATATTTTATCAATATGGGCGACAATAAGTTCTTCTGGAAGATTGTTTGAAATTTTATCGATTTTCCCACCAGTATTACCACGGGTTTATTTCTCCCACAGTTTGTTATTTTCTAAAAACTCCTACGACCCACTCGGTCGAAGACTTCATTTCAAAAATAGCAGTTGTTTCATCGCAACTTAATGATGCAAAAATCAGAATTCAAGAAACTTTGCAGGATTTTCTTATGTAACATAACTCTAATGTAGTTGTTCTTGACTGCAAAAAGGAACGAACAAGTTTTTTTTTCTTCAGTTCTTAACGAATGACAATTTTTCTATAAAAAGCCTTTAGTGAATTATGGCTAGAGACGAATTTCTAAATATAGGGCTCATTATTCCAAGCCAATTTTTGGTTATAACCGTTGCGAAAAGAATTCCTGCATTTCAAGTCTTCAGGCGATTAATTAAAGTATTGTTCGACTTACATCAGCTTTAATTCATCCCTCCCAGCCAAGTGCAGCCAGTGAGTTATAAATAATTTCAAGGCAATTTTTGGTGGGGTTTTATTTTTAGAATAATGAACATACTTTCCATTAGGTTTGCGTGATATCCCTTTATACATTAGTACTATGGATTAGAAACATGTAGACTTGATAAAATCTTTCAACAGCGGTTGCAGTTAATTTTTGATTATTGTTCTATATGTAAGCTTTAAGTTTTTAAATTATATTTGTCATTAAAAAATAAATCAAAGTTGAGAAGTGAAAACACCTTCATTGTTTTAATTTAAACTTTACTTAAATCACACGAAGTTCAAGTTTATTTTCATATGTAGCAACTACAAAATTTAATTTTTTTCAAAAAATATGGCATTGTATGGGTTGTTTTAATGATTCAGTTTATGTTATTAAATAAATAGGTTATTTAAAAAAAAATTATAACTAAAATATAGTTTCGAGAAACTTAAACATGCTTAGCATAAGAAAAATGTATTCGAATTTTATTCGAATAAATAAATAAGAATGTAATTTTTCTTAAATTGATAAGAAAGTTAAGACTTGAAGTTGCAAACGTAATCGCATTATCGGTAGGTTGGTACGCTGTAGTTAATATTATATAACGTTAGAATATATACTTCCACAACTTTTTACGTTTAAATCTCAGAGCTAGAAATTAAGACAATAATGTACAATTTATTTATTATTTAAGCCAAAAAAATGCTATATAAGAAAATGAAAGGGAACAAATTATAAAAACAAGTAAATACATATGTAAAAGGAAATAAAGGATGCATAAGAGATATATACATATTTTAATATTTGAAGAGACACAGCGTTTTAAATTTCTTCAGTACCACATGAATATTTAAACATTTTTTATTATAGAGTATATTTTGATGAAAATTGTTCCAAAATATTCTAGAGACGTCACGCCGTTCATTAATAAGATTTCAAATTTATCCAGAATATTTATATTATAAAATTCATTTCCAACAGAACTGGAAAAATCATTTCTCCTTGAAAATCTCCTTATTACAGATAAACATGTGCAAAAAATATTGAATAGCTCCTTCCTATCCAAAGACTAAATTTATGCATGAAAAGACTGATTATGTGTTACATTTACCGCTGAAAGGTTCATCACCCACGGGGTGGTTGTGTAAAAATAATTCTTCATAAGGCTTTCATTGATTTGCGACACCTTCCATAATGGCGGTGTACCGAAGTACACTTTGGCATAGCAGCTACATATACATAATTTTTTGCTTAAACAAAATGCGTTCCTATATATTCGTATATTCAGCAATGGTCTGCTATACTACAAAACGACAACATTTTCGCGATAATTTTCTTTTGCTTACATTAAATAAAATGTCAATTATGCGGCCTATGCAAGCTTTAACTAAACGATATGCCGACTTGTGTTTGCTTTCGTTGCACAAGATAAATATTTCTCTAAAAGTTCCTTATTCTTGGATTGAGTATGAGTAGAAAATAAGTTAATTTCGTTTCGAAGTAATATTATTTAGAAACAAGACAAAAATTCTTATTGTGTCCCAAACTTATTATATGGTTTTAAATGGTTTACTTGTTATTATACTAGTTATTTTCCTGAATTTAAAATTTATACTATTGTATATAATATCTATTGTCTACCTTTTTGTAAATACATACATATATGTATCTTCCGAAGAAAGCGAAGTTTAAGAACTAAAATAATGCAGAGGAAGGTCAACCTGAGCTCTTCGATTAAAAATAGTGTTAATAGCATGCCTTCTTTTAGATTTGTAAATATTTTTGGCCTCAGAATACAAACTTACATATACGTATATTTTGGATACTAAATATATTTGATACCAAACTCGATATACATATCTATGTATTTATCTTATGTTTTTTTTCTTAAGCTGTGAAATTTATTTTTAAGATCCATGGCGAATTAAAATTACTAAGATGTCATATACATACATATGTATGTTTATCCTATGATACGCGGACTATTAAGACGCATAAAATGACAATTTATTTGCCAAAATAGGATAAGTGCTTTAGGAGCTATGAGGAAACATGAAAATAGCCACCCACATATATAGACTACTAAAATCATAACTTTGCTGAAGTCGGGTAAAAAATGAAGTTCTTATTTAAAATTTCAAAATGACTCAATTTTTTAAAGGGAGTGGGGCAAGCTAATATTTATAGAATTTTAAATAGTTCTCTAAGAAATACGAAACTTCTATGGCGAACAATTGCGATTATTATTAGTATTGAAAAGCATGCGAAAACCAACATACGTGCAAAATCTCATTACGTACATAAATCACTCTATTCCATTCTCTTTTATACTTACGATTACTAATAAAAGCGAACTGTGAAAAATTGTGCAATCTTTTGCAGTGGGTAAAAACTAAAATAGCAATGCAGTGAAAAATGAAGTCACTCATGAGAACACGCTAATTATTCAAGCAGACAATTATTATAGACATACATACTACTGTATTACAAAAACAAGATAAACAAGCTTATTGAACACTCAAATAAACTGCAACTACAGAAAGTAACCACAACAAAACTACAAAAAGAAGTCTTTTATTGTAAACTTATTTCACCTATTTCATCCATTTCCATTTTTGGTTGATATTTCCTTGTGACTCCAAAGAAGCAACAGTAGCAGGGTAGATGACATACACGTTATGAAATTTAACGGTAACTTCAGATAGAAGATGATTAGAAAGTACGCGGAGATGAGTTAAAGCTGTTTCTTCCGAAGATTTTTTTACTATCGCTTTTAGCTAGACAAAATATTTTAATATCTCTTATTGCACTGAAAGCACCATCACCGAAACAAAAACAGGCAACTGATATTTGTAACAGTTTTCGGGTTCATATTTAAGAAGTTGTTAACGAAACGATTTTATCCTGCAAAAAATTAAACACTTTATGAATATTGGTATAAGCAACACGTTCGGTTAAAACAATACAACACTCAAAGCAAAGGTTTTTGTTGCTTTCGGTTAAAATATGTGTGAACTTCCGGAGATTAATGAGTATTTGTGTTTTGTTTATTTATTCGGTCGAGACTATTTTGAGCAAATAAACATTTATTAAGCGGAGTAAGTGATATTGAAAACAATGAAATAGGGTGCAATGAATGGCGAGTCATACAAAATTAATATCCCTTCAGAAGTATTTAGTATAACTATCCAGGGAGCATTTAATGATTTTTCGAGTAATATTCGAGAGTTGAGTAATATGTTTTATTAGTTATTTAAGTATTATATTTAGTTATATTATATACTAGTTGTGTCCGCTATCTCTAAGGCGTGAATTACAATAAATTAAGTATCAACCGAATTTATACAGCCTATTTTAAGTCTACCAAAGTTTATAAATTAAAAATATTTACAACGTATTCAAACTTTAAACATATTGAGGAAATAAGTATTTATAGGTTTCTACATTAACTAAAATTTAGATATGTGTATGTAAAAATTATGATTTTTATAAAGTTTGTGGTATGAACTTTAGGTACCCATTTGGTGATTTCACTTCAAATCGACAATCGGTTGGGATCGATCAATTTTAATTTGGATTAACTTTTTAACACTCCTGTCACCAGTTAGCCATGGTGGAATTTTGCATAAAAAACACCATATGGAAAAAACAGTAATGTATTGGTATCTATCATATGTAGATTTTTTATATAAACCTTATATGTAGTTATAGAAATATTTCAAGGCATTAAAAAATTAAATGAATAAACCATTTTATATAAGTAACAAATTTGAACAATATTTTAAATGAATAGAAACTGTAGTTTATAAAAAGTTTACAATTACCAAATTATATTACATATAACTAATTTAAAAAGTTTAAACCAATTTAAGGTCGTTTGTGTATCATCTAAAAAACCTTAATATTGTAGCTTGTGGTTATTTTTAAACAAAAAATCTTGGTATTCTATTATAAGTAATTAAATTGAGTTTAATTTAGACATTAATAAAATTTAAACGTGATTGGTGTGCTGCTTTGAGGGGTTATCTAGTTGAAACCGCAAGTATGAATGTTATAAGGCACTTGATTATGCAAGAATACAAAACTGCACCTGTATATTAAAGCAAAGGTAATTGTAAGCTCTCACGAATATGTTAATCAGTTTTCTTGGAATTCAAAAAAAAAAAATAGAATCGTTTAATACCGAAGTGCGTTTGAAATTGTTCTTTAGAGAATCAGAGTAGTACGCCTTTCATTGTATTTTATCACTAATAATAATGCAATAATGAGTAAAGAAGCTACCGCGTATTGGGGTTGTATATAATTTAAATAAAAAGAAGTTGGGTGCAACGCTATAATGAATGTCTTTCATACGATGAATAATTGTTGAATGAGAAATATCGAAATGAAATATCATAAGCACAAAAAATACATATAGGCTATATGTACTATACATATGTGTAATAAAATTGAACAATGGTTTTACCCTATTACGAAACATTTAATTTGTTTCTTTAATTTAGTCCACTTAATTTAAGTTTTCTATATGTATATGACGTGATGACATACATATTTTTAAATAAAAAATTTTGTTTACAGAACATATTTTAATGCTATTTAGCGCCGAAATCGCCATTTCTATGTATTTCATTTCTAACCCTGTTTTTCTCAACATATCACGTGATGGAATATTTCCGTAAACAACGGAAAAACTCCTATCGAATTAATGATATATCACTTGATCGCGTCAAAATAACCTATTCAATTTTGTTTAATTGTGTTTAAGTTTAATTTTTTTTTATTTTTACATGCGTGTGTTTTTTTTATACTTAATACATATACATTTATGTATCTTTATTCATTTCAAAAATAAATTTTACGTAAGCAATGATTACAGTCGAGGGTCCATTTCAAAATTTTGTGGTTAACCAAAAATTTATCTTCGATATCACCTTAGAATATAGTCAACAAAATGCCAATGTCAACTTGTTAATAAAATTTAGCACGAAAGAGAGGAAATAAGTAATTTAAGAATAAAAATTAATCCTCAATGTTCTGATTCATGGTAAAAAATTTTTTGCCTTTTATCTTTTAAATGGAAATTAACTAAAATAAATAGCTCATGCAACAATTTCAGAAAAAAATGATGTATGTACAATGTACATACATACATAGGGCTTGCTATTTTAAATATTTCGTTTTATGCTAGTCAAATACCAAAGCAGCGTCTTTAAACTCTTAACAATTTTCTGAAAATGGTTCCCGGGAGCGAACAACTTTGTTTATGCTTTGCGCATATTTTATACGATTTTATGATAGTTTCGCGTTATTTCCTCATTACTACAAATTCATATTCATTGCTTGGTCTTTTTGGCTCGGAGATGCATTGCAAAGATTCATCAGTCTCGAATGGGTTGAGTAACAATTAATTAAAGCTGGGGGTAGACGGCAAAATATATACATAAATGGTCAATTAGAATTAAAGTTATACAATCTGCAGGTCAGGTTAATGTCAAGCAGACAATAAATTGCATCAGAATCAGAGCACCTCCAAAAATTCTTTTAGTTATAGATTTTTATATAATTTTTTTTTATATATTGCTGGCATCCATTTCAATAACAAAAGATATGAAATTTTATTATTTTCTAAATGGTAAAACACATTGTAAACTGTAACATATCTGAGTTTTATTTCTTCCACATTATTAATCGCCCTTTTTATATTTTCTTGTCTTATTTATAATTAAAACAAACTTTTGTAATATGTCAATTTAAATAATTTTTATTTATAAAAAAAAAGAAACAATGACTACCTACTGTAAAAATATATATAATATATAATTCAAAGTTAGAAAAAGTTTATTTTTCTATGTAAAGATTCCATAAAGTGATTAAAATAGTGACTCAGAACAAATTTGTTTTGTTGTTATTATCAGTTTTAGGGTTGTATGAAAAAATTGTCCGCTATTTTTTAACATATTAGTTTTTGATAGAAATTTTGTCGCCAAACTAAACTTATGACAGCAGAAGTTAAGCTGGTTATGCTTTCTTTGGCCGATAAGATCACTGAACAGGGATTGTGCTTACTGTACGTATTTTTTTTTACCTGATTCAGAGAAAAAAAATCAGCTAGTATTTCAAGTCTTTAACAACAACATAATAGTGATATCAGACGAATGACTCGAAAATAGGATAATAATTTATAGAGTGGTACAGTAAATTATTTCTTTCATAAACATGTAAAGAACATGACATGTGTATTTTTCATTTTTAGGGAAGACAGATAAGTATAAATGTTTTTTGATATTAATAATTATAAATTTCGCGAATTTTGCTCTAGCCTTATCTGTAATGTTCGTCTGCAGACTTCTTAAATCCTTGCATGGCTATGTAATTCTTATCATTTCCGAGAGCAGTGCTCCACTAATACAGATAATGTGCTTATCTCTATAATTATAGGACTTGAACATGCGCGTTGTTTCTAATCATTTCATATGCAACTTTTGAATGTTCGAATAATCTTTAATTTATTGGCCTTTGACGCGGTCTTGGGCGGCTATATTTACATACAGATAGCATAAACCGTTATTGATATTTGGGTGGCTCTGAACAATTTATTTGGTATTTTTACACCTGCTTGGGTTTGAGGAACTACTAAACCACAAATGGCTCAATTAAAAAAACAAAAAAAAAGACTTCTATCATTTTTAAATTTAACAATTGATACCTGTATGTACATAAATACAATGTACTGCTTTTGATTTCGAAAATTAGAAATAATCGGTTTTATAAGATTAAAATACTCCAAAGATATCATTTTAATATATTTCATATACATATGTATATGTAGATATACAATACATATCTCGTTATGCAAGTATATGCTAACTAAACGCGTTCTTCTCAAAAATGCATTTGTTTTTAAAACTGTTCGAAAATGTAACTCAGCTAAATAAGTGTATTTACATCGATCTACATCGAAATATTTTAACATACATATGTACTAGGAACTATAAAAAAGTAAATATGTACATATATTTTATTTTTTTTACATCTTTTGACGGTGAAATTTGAGACGCATATCATACGTATTTTTATTATAGCTATGTTTTTTTTCATAATCGGATTCAAACACCGGTTTAGCAGGAAATTTGTATTGAATTGAAATTTATAAATTGTTTTCCATATCCTACATTTTTTATTTCGCGAAAATAAAATAAAATTGCCTTTGTTTACAAGCAGTTTGTTTCATCGTACCTAATCCAATAATATAACTGGTTGGTGGTTGGAAGTTTGGGTGGATAAATATAATGGAAAGTTGATGCACTCTATTCCCACTATTCTAAAAATTTAAAATCTTGATGACTCCATGCTATCAAAAATGTGCTGTCTAATTTGAACAATAACTATAGAAAAATAAAAACACAGTCTATGTAGTATAAGATTTTCACACAAATCACTCAGTCTTGATCACTTCGATATTTACTTCAGTAAATCCTTTTACATTTTATGCGGTTATTAACCTGAATATGAGGTTTAATTGATATTTGTGGCCTTTTGATCATGCAAAGTTATGCGAACCTACGTCAGCTGTAATTTGTGGCTACTTATCGCAAGTGTTTTACTGAAGCTTGTTAAAATCTTTGCAATTTAACTCTTAGCTATACTAGGTATATCTACCTATAGTTGGGTAGTGCGTGTGCAGACAAATTTGAAATAACCTTCAGCGAATGCATTAGATCCACTGTTGACGTAGATACCGAGATATTTTAGCCTTTTTTTTAGTTGATTGCACATTTTATTACCCAGACCCAAACGGCTTAGATATTTTAATACATTCAGTTTTCTTTTCTAGCTTTTTAATTCATTCAATGACGTACCGAAAGATTTTCATGCTCAGCCTATCATGAGAAAGTATGAAAATTTCTTTAAAATTCTAGATGTGTATATGTGGTGCAGAAATACTTCAAAAAATTCTCGTAGAAGTACTCAAAATAAAATATATTTCATCCGTCCCCAAGTGGTTTCGATGTCCCTTTAACCGAAAATCAAATTTCAGGTTTCATGAAATCTATGAAAAAAAAGTATCTTGGTTCACCAAACTTCAGAGAAGTACGCATTCGAGTTTTTAAAGTACATACATACAATTATTTTTAAATATTGCTACTCATGATTTGTCTAAATAAGATATTCTACTCATAACGCAACTGTGTTCTATTGAGTGTAGCATAAAATTATAGGGCATAATATGACCAATTTAAAATAATTACATAGTTGTATGTATGTACATACTTCGTTATGTGCGGATGAATAAAAAGCAACGAGTAATTTGTTTGTAGAATATTATTCTTGTACCTAATCGGTCTTTTTATTATTTATATAGGTAATATAAAATTTCAAAAAGTAAATTATTTAAATTTTAAGTTTTAGAAGAGCTAAAAGTCGTTCAATAACCAAGATGACTCGAAAATTAGCATTTGAAAAGTAGTTTAAAACGATTGATTATTATAATGTTAACTTTCAGCTGCGACACTTAAAGTATCTAGCATTTTAAACATTTTATTTCGCAGCAGCAATAAAAATACAAAACCAATTGAAGTCAACAATAAAAAAATAAAAAATAAAATGAAACCGATCAAATAACATATGATCAGATAAACAAAACACAAATACTTTTCCAGGGAGTTAGCAGACCACATGTTAAACATGTCAGGTAAGAATTTAAATTACGGCTGTTGGATTAAAACTATGTAAATCAAAACACAAGTTATTATTACCACCACACACCGGAAAATTGGAAAAAAAAACAAAAACACTCCCCGAAACAAAGAGCTTCAAGAACTACCGCGCAAATAAACTTTTCACTCAAAACACTAACAATTGGGCAACTGTTGAATTTAGTTCTGTTTTTCGACAGCACAATTTTGAATTTAATTTTGTATAAAACAACAGATCTCGCACTGGGTATATCGATCTTGGAAAATAATTTCTTTAATTTTACGTTTTGCCTTTCTACACGGAAATCGTTAAATTTATAATGCAGCAATTAGCGCGCGCGAATTTCATTTGGTTGAAAGAGTTCAACTGTTGGTAAGCTCGTATTTGAATATTCCGCGGTGATCTGTGCGTGGACAAAAATCACTAAACTGGGCGCGGTGAATTTGGTTCACTATGTGATCAGGCGAATCACTCGTGCGATTTTAAGAACATCACATTTTCCACGAAAAGTCGCCTGTACAAGATTTTTGTGACTTCTACAAGAAAAGCAGAATCGAAAGTAAAAGCACCACTGCCAGCGAGTCTCAAACACAGACGCGCAGTAGCGTTGACAAGCCGCGCGAGAAACGCTGCCACTAGGGTCAAGAAGACTGAAGATCGAAACCGCTGAAACTTGATCCGCAGGGAAAATTGAGTCGAACAAAGACAGATTGCTGAAAGACAGAGAGAACCTGATAGAGTGGTTTTTGTGATTTCCATAAAACGATCAGGCGAAATCCACAAAAACGAGAAAGATTATTCACGCGATCGTATTTGCGCCTTGAACATATGGCTGCTGGGCCCAGCGTGGAGGCTTAAGTTGAAAGCTACATTTGAGGTACGCAACACAGCCTTACAAGGCCCAATCTGCACGCGATTAGCACGATCACATCTGTGCTTATTTTAATAAAGTCTTGTGCATATTGCGGCTTATTCTGTCTAGCTATAGTGACACGCGCTTATTCACGTATTTATTTTATTATAATTGCGAATCACTCATACCACCTCTAACACCACCACGAAATCCAGTCGACAGCGGTGGCAATTATGCGAGTGATATTCATCAACACGACAACGACGCCGAGCCTCTGGCCGATTCGAGCCGAACTATCGAGCTGATCGCTCTACAAATTGCCGATCGTTGTGCACGTTGCTGTGAAGTTGATGAATTTTAATTTCCTAATTCCAAAGCTGATTTCTAGTCGCTCAAATGC
The DNA here is from genome assembly GCA_933228815.1 of Machimus atricapillus. Lineage (NCBI taxonomy): Eukaryota > Metazoa > Arthropoda > Insecta > Diptera > Asilidae > Machimus > Machimus atricapillus. The sequence continues at coordinate 58,006,569 of OW121784.1, forward strand.
AACCGGAAAACAAAGTTGAAAATCTACTGGAATTCCTCGGAAAAGCACTCGTTAACCGACACGTAGTCGCGTTCAAACAAGAAACTGGAAATGCAGCTTCTTTTCTGCGGCTTGGAATTATATTTAGTACCTACTACTTGAAGATTATTTTCTTTTCTTATTTTCTCCTTCTTTTTTTTAATAGTTAAAGCATGTAGCGGCAGCCCAGTTGTCTCGTGACTCGATTTAACACGATACATGTACTCATTTCAGCGGGCACTTGAGTGGAAATTAATAAAAAATCGTTGTAAATTAGTTCGTTTGAAATCGAATTCATTCACCATGTTTGTGTGAAAGATATGACTTGTAATACAAATAGAACTTGCAAGATATGTATTATCAATTTTTGTCTTTTTTCTTAGAATATTTTACTAAACCTTAATGCAATATTGACTATAGTTTTCTACTAAAACAGAGCAGAGTGGGCTGGGACTCAGTCTGTACTGTGACAACGAGTTTTTCAGATCCTATTTCTACCCTAAAAAGCCCGCTTTAAGAAAATTTCTCAGGTTGTTGGTGTTTCAGATTAGATAGCAAATGCATTGAATTGCAATTTTAAAGCCCTCACGTATATCTAGACTTTAAAAATTGAGAAAAGTGCATCAAATTGCCATCTAAACTTGAAACTGTGAACCAAATAAATTTTTGGATTAAGTTTTTATCTCAAAGTGGGTATAACTCCAAGCAATTTGTTTTTATATTCACAAACTAAAAATTACTTGATATGGGTTTTTGTTCATAAATTTGAAATTCAGTACAACATTTTCTGCTAAAACTAGAACTGGAACCGATTTGAAAAAAAACACAGCTATTATTCAAATCTATTACATTATTTCTGAAATAATTTGTAACTTGATACGTTTAATTAAATAAAGAAAGCTTTTTTCCCCTCATTTGGTAACTTCGCTATTATTTTTTAATATGAAAAGCTTTAAAAAGTTCAAGTGTAAGATATAAATACACTACATACATACATACTTACTTAAAAAAATTTAGAGAATTGAAAGTGGGGCCAACACAAAAAAAAATGCGTAATAGACAAAACCTTACTGCTTTTCCTTATACGTGAAAAATACATAATTTATAATATTTACGTGGTGTATTTGAATATTAACTTACGACGTAGTATTTTTAAAAATTTGTCATTTTCTTATAATATGTATCAACAAACTTCATATATTAGTGAATAAAACGAACAGCTTTAGAAAGCGAGCTGTGCTTGACGTCGCTGTGGTCAATTAACCATAAAAGCTATGCCGTTAAAAATTTTTCGCTTTTTGCGATTGAGCACAAACGATAGGCTTCATGTAGGAGGGTCTCCCCATAAACTAGTTTTATCTAAAATAGTCTATGATAGTAAAACATACGTCATATAGTATGCTGGTTTCAGTATTACGTCTATAAGACGCTCAGAGGAATATCATAAAATTTTGGTTTTTTAACAAAACCGGTTATAGCACAGGTAAAAATCAATCAAAGCATCATTAAGTATTTCCAACAGATCTCGGCATCATCAACACGACTGACGTCATTTAGTTTAATGAAATATATTTTAGGTCTGGTAAAGCTTATAAATAAACCAATGCACTTACATATGTACAATTGCGTTACATATTATATCGGTTTTAACTTTTTTTGCAAAGCCTCCATTTTTATTAATAGAAAATAGTGATTAATATTTGAATTTTTACAATTGCCTCCGTACTGATCATCAGGTGCAAGAACAGAAAAAGATTTCCTCGTTTAAATTTCACCGGGAATGAACTTGGAATTTACTTCCAATACGAAATTGTGGCATTGCCCATCCAAGAATTGAAGGGAAAATGGTTAACATTAACGAATTGCAATGCAAAAGTGGCTCGACGGCCTCTAAAATTTCACTTTCACGCATTTTTTCCCCGTAGATCGTGTGAGTCACCACTATTCAAATTATGTAACTTCCAAGAAGTTTCAAACAGGTCAACATTTGCATTGCTAGCAGTGGCTGGAAGGCGATAATAAACATAAGTATTACATGAACTTATCGAGGAACTTTCTTGACTGACTGAGTGAGAGAAATGTTGTCTGTCGCGAATGCGATTGCGCGTTACATAATTTTTGCGCTTGAATTCCAAACTCCAGTGTTTGGATGAAAACTCGAACTTCGGGATTTCCAAGATTTCATGAATGGGCCAAACGCATTGTGCGCTCGGGAATTTTATTTTTAAGTTGCTCGAGTACCCCTGTAAAAAATTAATCTTCCGTAGAGACACGAGCTTCAACAAACAGTGGTTAGTCCGACTAAGAAGTTTTTTCTTTTAATATTCGCCACTACCATTAATTTTAAAACAATCATTTCGCGCATATGTACATACATACATACATATGTATATAAGACCATAAAAACTCAGTTAATAATTTTAGCCGGATATCAAAGAGAATAATTAAGCATACATACATATTTCTAAAAGCACCCTCAAATGTAAAGGCATAACATAAAGAGTTTTGATAATTCTTTAAATTGATAATGATAATCGCAATCGAGCTTTCACTTTTATAAAATTTTGGTGATTAAGAAAAGTTATTGTTGCGAATAAGATAGCTTGAAGTTGAAATTATATTTTCCTGTTTAACAGTAACGTCACAAGTTATTTTTTAATAGGTGCTCTACTATTGCAAATATTTAATTCAAGAGGTGATGTCATAAGAATTACCCAGAAAATAATTTAACTGCTGATTGTGGTGAATTTTATTAATTGAAACAATGCTAGTAATAAAACAAGTTACAAGAATAAATACTTATTTTTACTTTTATTACTTATTTTAAGATAAGATTAAGAATTGTAATTTTACAAGCAAAGGGAAAATCGAATTCTGTACGATAGTTAGAGAAATATTCGAAATATACTAAATTTGGTGAAGAATTAATTTTTGTATTTTGTATATGGAAATCATCTAGATATGAGAAGTACATACCCATTTCCTGAAGTGGAATATAATTTTTTTTTTAAATGGGACAAATATACATTATAAAAAAACTGGTTTTGTGCGAGTTAAATCATTGGAGAAAATGGCCTTTTTTATATAAAAGAAAACTGTGTCGTAACGGAAAAGTGTCCTTTTCCACTGATATACATAATGTACCTTCTCCTACCCTTTTTGTCCCACATAAAAAGGACAAGCTTCGCAAGACTAAAAGTTTCCGATGTTGGAAATAAAGAAAGTAAATTCCATTCTATTCTATACTAAACTAAATCACTGAAAATGATTTTCGTCAAAATTTTCGGATTTTAAACAGATTAAGTTATCGGCAACATTTTACGTTTACCGCGTCAGAGAACTCAGTATAACAATTTTAAATAACACACTTGCATATGACTAACCATTACTTGAAAAATAGACAAATTTACTATTAATAATATGCACTTTTACATATGAAGAGGCATTCATAACAGTAGAAAGGTAATTACCATTGGTATTGTTGTTTGCTTTAATGCATACCTAATTAATTTATACAAGCATTTATATTTTACACGTGGACAATGATTTGCAAAATATTTTGCATGATTGTAAAAATAAATCTTTGGCATGTATGTATTTTAATTGTGTATGTATACCTTTAATGGTTCACATTAAAACTTGCTTTTTAGTATTTGAAAGCTAGGTAATTTTGAGAATAGAGTAAAAAATCACAACTTCCAAGAGTAATACGCCAATTATTAAGCGTCTTGTTCATTATCTCTCATTATTTCTGATAGTGAATAGAATTAAAGTAACGAAATATGCATTGTTCTCATTCTCTCAAAATAGAAAGCAAAGCACTGAAGAAAGCCATGACCTACCGCTTCAAGTTGTATCTGAGTTGTTGGTACATTGGATGTAGAGTGGCATTTTCCCTTCCTTCCAATTCGACGACAAAAAATTAAAAGTCAAATTTCTTCGAATAAATTCGCAATAAATTTCCTACACGATCAAGTCGACTATAATAATAGCCCATGCGCAGCCAACCGCACGCAAAGTTATGATCGGCAAAGCCTCAAACATGACGAAACTTTCAATAATTCGTGGCTTGTAACGTCTTGAAGCTGCGATGTAGTTGGACAGCCAGCAGCTCTCAATCATAAGGTGGATCAGTTGCGATGAGTAATCGACTGGGATTCCCCTTTCGAATCATGAATTTAGCTGCCCGAACAACTTAAGCGCACCCCGCACCTGCGCGGTAATATGCCGGATTTGGCTACCTAAAACAATCAGTACAATTTCACTGCCGCGGTGAGAGGATTTTTATCAGAAAAACTCCGAGTCAAGAGGAAAAACAAAAAATATTGAAGGAGGTCAGTTACAGGTGAATGTACCTATCCTATGTAATTGCATGTGGTGCTCAAAGGCTCCGCAAATCTGCTAGATACGCCTAGAATACCTTTTTTTGGAAACTAAGGTACCAAATTGCCATGGGAATGTTTTTTAAGCCTTATGAAGATGGTAATAAACGGCTCTTCGCTTAATCAATAATTACAAATATTCAATCTCTTTAGATGCCGCTGGCAGTCCGCCCATTATTTCCTGCAAATTCATACAAAAATGACACTGCGGCACAAGAAACAACGCGTTGTTATAGATGCACATACATATAAAGTGTTTGTTTAATTAGACAAGCTGTTTTTGAAGAAGTCATAAGTAGTGTAGTTATATTTCTAAAAAATTCTTTTGTCAGTAGTTTTACGAATTACTCTTTCTACGATTAGCGCACTCAGTTCATTATAATGTGCACATGGAAATATTCATTACGTACATATATGTATGTATTTAGTGAGATGGTATCAAGAAACTGATTTTAACTAAAATTGAAAAGTCAGTCCTAAAATGACTTCGGAATGTTAAGTTCTCTAGCCAATTTGTCGATAAATAATCGCATAAGATCAGAAATTTATTACAACAACAAATTACAAAAAAATATATGTACATGTATCATTAGATGGTCAAATATACTATGCTAAGTATAGCGGTATAGCATACCTGTTGGCGGGTGAAAAAAAATAATAAAATAAATCTAACTTTGGAGTGCCTAGTTCTTACTAGAGTATGAGAAGATACGATTTTTTTTTAGATCTTATAAATCGACACAAAAATCAAACTATTTCATAAAACAAAAGCTTTTATTTAAACTTAGAAAAGGGACTAGATCCAAGACCTACCGGATACTCTTTTGAGATATTCTAATATTTAAGAACGGAAAAGATAATTTGAAGATTATCTAAGTTAACACTATCTCGCAATTATGTATATACAGAATGTGTTTGTTTGCGCTTATGTCCCCACCCCACAATTATCGTTTTTATTGATCAAAAACTGGTTTTCTTTACTGACTTCATACATTGAAGTTATAAAAATTTTAATGTATAATATGTACATACATAATAATCATTAAATACAGAACGCAATACAGAATTCACTAAAGCGCAACCTATTAACCATTTGATAACTTTAAGCTTATGCCAAGTTTGGGTTTAAGTGTTTTTTAGGATTCCACACGGCATAATGGAAAAATGGAACCCTTAATATAGGATCACTTTAATGTGTCTGTCCGTGTGTCAAGGCTCATGTCTCAGCTAATAGAGAATATAGAGTAGACGTTGAAACTCGTGTAAAAAGCCGGAGTTCAACAAAAGTTCAACAAACATTTTTTATGTACATACTTATTTTAGTTATGATGACTCTATGGAAATATACATTTCTTCTATAGGAATTTACAATCATTAAAATAATCTCAAAGTTGAAATCTATCCACTTTTTTTTTAAGATTTAACACGTAAAAACCCACTTTTGACCATTCAAATCTTGTTGTTTCTGTTAATATCTTTTAAAGATTAACGTTTTTTAAAGAAACAATTTGCTCATGCATAAATTAAATAAATTTTTAACTTACTCCAGTTTTTCAAATCAAAGAACGACAATTTTTTTAACTATACCATCGCTGACAAAAAATTTAGAATTAACACCATACATATACATACATATATTTAGTATGCAACACTTATCGATCTATCTTAATCTGTTTTTGGGACAATCACTTATTTATCAAATCAATGAATAATGATACAACGTTGATAATAAATAACAGAAAAACTGAAGCACCTAAGAATTGCAATTCATCTTTCACGGTTTATTGAATTTTTGGAATGTAAACCTTTTGTGGCATTACAAATCGTAAGTTAAACTATTTGTTAATGCAGTTAATTAATAAGTGCTTAGGCAAATTGCTTTAGGAAAATTGCACTTAATATCTTCCGACTCAATTTTGACTAACTCTCTATTGCTTGAACTTTTACATGTATGTATGTACATATGTATGTATGTTTATGATATAAATTTTAAGCTTCAAAGGTATTCTCTTTAAAACTGGTAGCTACATAGAGTTTCGAGCTTATTAAATTCCACGGATTTGAATGAAAATTAATACATTTTAATACAACATTGTTATGTTTAAAAGGTTGTATTTAACAATTTTCTTCAAAGGTAGTTTTTTTATGTAATTATTATCTAGGTTTGACATTCAACGGCAAAATGGATGGTACCTCTATATATACGAGTATGTACATATGTGTCAATTGTTCTTAAAAGATCAGTCTGGATCGCGGGTTATGTTTTATTATTAGGTCCGGACCATGGGGCTGAGTAAAGTAAAGTACTCTCGGGTACTATAATCCGCTCTAAACTACTCAAACTCTTGCTGGCAAGTAGATGACCTATAGTTCTGCCACATTTTTCCGCCAGATGGATTTCGATACAAAGTGGTTTTTGCACTGTGTTTGCACAGAAATTAAAGCTTTTACAACAGGTTATATGTGGTTTGGCCCTTATGCCTAATTTCCATACAAAACCAGACCAACTAATCAAACCAAAAATATCTGCAGCTCTGTCGTTCGCATTGCAATTTCTTCATCACCTATCTCGCTCATTTTGGTCACCAGCCGCTAGCTTTTTCCTCTGTGTGAGTTAAACCATTTTAAAACCATTTGGCGTTGCCACATGCAATTCAGCGCATTTAGTACAGGTTAGTACTCGAAAAGTTGCAAAGTCAAAAATAAATTGATGTTAAATCGGTTGTTGTGGTTTGCCGGTAAAGAGTGCCAAATGTTTGTGTCATAATAATTATATTTTTATCACAAAATGCCCTTTTATTGGACCGGTAAGTGAAGCAGTGGCTGACTGACATTTCACAACTACATTGCTAACATGTGTACAGACTTGATTTGTCAGCAGTTGGTTTTTTGGTTTTGGTTTGGTCTGGTTTTTTATGGAGATTGGCATTAATCATTTAACTTTCTTTCAATAATAAACAATTTTTATGAAATAATATTATTGGAAATAAAAATTATTTCTTTTTCACGCAAAAGAAAACTTCACAGTCAAGCTTATCAAAATCATTTAAAATTAATATCGATCGGAATTATATTGTTTACTTTTGAATGAATAGTTAAGAGTTCAAGTACATCAAGATGTTGGTCGCTTACATTGAAGAGGCATGATAATTTGTAGATTCTGTCAAAAATAAAAAAAGAAGCTTTCATATCAGGAACGCATAATGAGAATACATATCTCCATTTCGTTTTATCAGCCATTTTTTTAATAAAATCCAATAGTAGTTGTACAAAACCTTTGCAAAAATTTGCTTCTACACATATGTACATACATATAAAATACATATGTATTTGTATAGTTATATAAAAACCGACGAAGAAAAGAATATGTTTGAAATTTGTGATTTGCAATAAAGATGGACATGTTATTAAAAACTAATCCATATGTTTAGTCGACAAAAACAAAACACCTGACTACAAATAACTGAAAAGGGAAAAGCAAGCTCTAGAATCTAGAATCTAGAATTCTGTTCGAACAATTTGCATCATGAAATGTTTTCCTGCTTGATGCCTACTTAAAGAGCAAATAATAAAATATACCTACTATGATAGATAAACTTGAACTATCAAATGGTGTCCCAGGGGGAACAAACCAATAACCAAAATATGCTGTAACTTTTGTTTGTAATCCTCTGAAATTTACACAAAATTTTTTTAATTTTATCTTGAAACAATTTGAAGAGTGGAGTGGGCCTTGAAGAAATTCATATTTCGCGCAATTGAAAGTATTATGCATGTATTATTATTATGTGTGTATATGAACATACATACATACATGTATCAGGTGACCATTTTATTTCCAAAATATGTCGAAGGGAGAACATTATTCATTTAAAAAATTAAGGTCTTAATTTATTTATGTTAAAATTTATCCAAAATTTTCACAAGACTTCTCAACGGATTACAACATGACGGGCATCCCTAAAAGGCTTAAAAAAGGTGAAGTGTACTGTTTTGCATAAAATCTCAGCTTGGCACTTTAGAAAGACTTATGCGAGCATTTGGTGAACACACAAATCTTATTTTAAGGGTGGCGTTAATTTTATTGTGAAAAGAAAATTCTAATCACGTCACTAAACTTCAATTTTTTGCCTTAAGGATCAGTAAGTAATGAATGACATACTTAAAAGCTTTTGAAATACTTGTTTACATATGTATGTATGGATATGTATGTACATATATGTCGATGTACAAAGTCGCTTATATGCATATGTATTAAGAAAGCCGATCAAAGAATTAGTCACAATATTATTATAATACAATTTCACAGAATTCACTAAAATACAAATTATTTTTTACAATTTAATATGATTACAAAAATATATGTATGTATTGAATAAAAATTTAATATTCCCAAACACGGGTGTAAAACAACGTTAAAGCTTTTTATTATATCTTATAAAACAATGTTTATTGTTTAGCCAGCTAGAATAATTACTATTAAGTTATATAATGAGTCTGGGAAATGAGGAGCAAGATGGGTAATAATGTTGCTTACAAAAAATGTTTAAAAAAGCACCGCATCACGTCACTAAACAATGAGTTTAAAATCAGCAGCTTACTTCCAAAAAAAAAGAAGCTACAACACTGTACACAAAGGGAATAATAAACCAAAGCAAATTAAATCAGGTAAGATTGGATGATAACGTCATATAGAAAGAAGGTAGTGCAGCTAGGAGCGTGTGACAAGGCAAAGTGAATTTGATGAGCCATCTCATCCACATTGTGCCAAAAAAGCTCAAAACACCGGCTTTGGTCACGTCCTAACGAAATTAATTTTAAAAAGTAAAAAACTTCATTCACGGTGATAAACGTGACCGAAATTTCTAATGAAATCAAAGCCCTCTATAATAAAACAGTCGCTTCCCCGCATGCGGGAGGTGGTTAAAGACCAGTTCAGTTGCTAGTGTTAATTAAGAAAGCAATACTCAGAACTACTTAGCATATTTATTGCAAACAACGTGGATTACTAAGAAACTTACTAGAAAGTCAATCCAATGAATATTGCACGTCCAATAAAGTCAGTAAAGTATTTTAGCACGACAGTTCTTCAATTTCCAGAAAAACTTTCGCAACTATCAGATGAGCACTGCAGCATTTCACAGAATTTACACTATACACAGTTCCCCCCGAAAGTGTTGGGTGACCGCCAATTTGAATAAATATTTTCACTTTCAACGGTTTTATGACTATTGTTTAAAAAATGCACTATTTCACAATCATTCCACAAAATTTGAACTCCCTCGAAGGATGCTGGGTTTGCGCGATTTTCAAAAAATCCCCAACTAACCACGAGCTCGGTCAAACTAATAATGGCCAGCAGTATTTTGGATTTGGAGCCGAGTCCTGGGCGGAATGGAGCCACTTCACGAATTAAAGAGCCGCTGCGATTCCACTTGGCCGCGAGTGTAGAAAAGACACCCGACTGGGAGCTTTCGCGTCTTATGTCTCGTGATTATGCGCGCGCAAACCGGCCGCTGATGATAAACAAAAGTCGCATCAGCTCGCCCAACTTCACCTAACAAATTGCAAGTGGACTTTTGAACTTGACCCAGACAAACTGATGAGCTTCGAGAAATCGTAGAGCTTCAACAATCACCTGTAAGATCGTTATCCAGCATCCGATTTTTATTAATTTTAGGCTGGACCTAACTCTAAAATCCCTGTCCGGAACGACTTCCTTCGAGGTTAAACTTTGACTTTTTTACAGTGCTCATTACCGAGAAAGCGACGCAACTTCCGCGGTTTGCGGTTTGCAAAAATTTCAAAGAATTCAGAAAATCTTGGCATTTCATTGTGGTGCTTCCAAACGACCACTGCTTCACCGTGAAAGTCGAAATCCGAATAGCAAATTCACTATATAACTCTAGTTATTTATCTTAAAAATGCAGTTGTTTGGATAAAGCATGCTGCTGTAAAGACCTAGAAATATTTATAAAACCACACCGCAAAATTCAATTAAATACAATAACATGCTACTTTAGATTTACAGCTTTTTGAATTTATCAACACGTTATAGGATAGGTCGTGATATCCCATTTAACGAAGATTGTAACTTCCATCAATTAATTAATATCGATTAACATTAGTTCTGAGAATTTCACAAAACGTTTATCTAGCAGTTGTTAAATATTTATTAATTAATTACCAGTCATAAGAGAGTAGGAACAATTTTGAATACTTTTCAGGCTCATACATTTTGGAGTAATTAAGGAGTATGCAATTTTTCAAGTATGTACATATATGATATGTAGGTATAAATATTATAAACAATATTTTTCGCAACTGTTCTCTCTCTTCAAACTTGTAATTAATAAATAAAATGTAATAAAATATGTACATACATAATTTCTTACAGTCCGAACTTGTAAAACACAAGTAAACAATATATTTAAATTTTTTAAGTCATATCAATTAATATGCACTTACAATTCAATTGATTACAATAAGTGCTTTCTTGAGACTGAGAGTAATTGTTGACTGATTATAGCTTATTTTGTTTTTCTTTGCATCATTGCATATGGTTGATCACGCGGATCTACTTAATGTAATAGTTTTAGATTTTTGTTTTTACTAGCATGTTATGAACTACAAATGTTTTGCACATTTAAAACATTGTAAGTACCTACTTAAAATAATAGGATAATAAATTTTATTTTAACAATTGATTTCAAGCACGAAGTTTTACTTTCAAAAGGAAAAGAACGAATGGTGTCATAACTGCTTAAAAATTTATTCTAAGTTAGAAGTTTTGACTTAAGTCGTCCTTTTGTGTATCGATCGTAAACTTAAGTTTCAGTATAATTAATTCTTAAGTATTGCAAATATAAATTGTATAATGTAGAATATTCTTATTTCTAAATAAGAATCCATTACGGAATGGAAAGAAATTAAAAGAAACCAGAAAAAGTTGACATTTAAAAAGCACCAATTTATTTGATAAAATAAAAAGAAACAACCAAATTTCTGGACCTCCTTTCCTGTTTTCATCCATGCTTCAGGCACAAAGCCCTTGGATACGATGAAATCTGGGAGCTCTATAGATTACGCAATGAACGAAAACCTGTTATGACTCTAAATATGGGTTGCTGGATGTTTGCTTCCAGAAATTTTAAATATCACCATAATTTTATGTTATCCACGTGCGAGAGCTCTTCAATATTACGCAATAAGTTAAGACAGATGGGTTTATTGATTGATTAGAATTAGAAAAAAACCGAAAAAATGATCTGTCGTTTGAGCAAGTGCGCGTCAAAAGATGTTGAACATGCTGGGGTTGTTTTACTTTTTGTGTATGGGCTAGCAATTTTTGGAATTTTAACGTAAAAATTATGTGAAAATTGCTAACTTTGGACTAGTAGGTACCTACATATACATCTGTATGTATATTGAATGATTTATTTTTAGGCTTTCGTAACCAACTAGGAACTCTAATAGTTTCAGTATTTCCCTCTGTCGATATACCGCTCTTCTATCCTCTTATTTTTTTACATACCTGTTAAAATTAATTTTGGTGTACGAATGTAGACTGATGACCCAAGAACAAAAATTATAAATTTTTTGGAAAACAATTTTCTCGCATGTTTCTCTCATAGAGAGAAAGGTGCACTAAATTAGTTTTTTCACTTACCGCATTGAGTTGGTTTTATTTAGTTAGCTCTATTAAAATGCAATATAACATGCTTTTGCATCTTTCGATTTTAACCCTTTGGTTATGAGATATTTGTTTCCAAATCGTTATTCCCTCTTTTTAGTTTCTAAACTGTAAAACTTTGTCCACTATGCAGGTATCCTATGTTGGAAAAACTAGACATTTCAAATCTTTTTCGAGTCATTACAGTTTAAAGAAACATGTGATAAATTGTTCACGAAAATATAAAGAATTCATATAATTGCTTGCCTTATTGAGATTTTAAAAATACCACAAAAAATATTAGAAAGGTTTCCACAAGTAAGTAGTCCATCGACATAGTAAAATGTAGTGACACGCTCCCTACATTGAAGGTGCCATTATCTAATAGTAATAGAGTACCTATTCAAATTATACAAAATTAGAATCCTTATTTTCATAAAAATGAAGGAGTTTCTTATACCTGCGCAATTTGTGAAACCCTCTAGCAAAAGAAAAATTTTCCCATAATACCAAACAAAACTTAATTATCAATACGCTTACTTAAGTAATGAAAAAATGCCAAAAAAAAAAAAAGAACAAATTTACTCCTATACAAGTTTATTCTAATACATATAATTTAAGCATATTTTGTTGATATTTCACATCTTTAATATTTCAAAACTAAGATCTATTGTACTAAGGATCTACGTTTTGCAGTATTGCAGTAGTATTTTCATAGCTTTGTTAAAATCGATATTTCAACATACATATAACCAACTGTTGTCACTTTGACATAGATTTTTTAGACCCGTATTTGTGTAGGAAATATGTATCTACATATTAAAAAAAATCCGAATATTTAAAGCGTGCTTGTGCGTCAATATCTGTAAGTAGTTCATAATGATACCTATCTGAAAATTTGAATTTATCTTTAAATTTGTTAAGTTCAAGATTAATGGCCTGTACATCATATACTCCAATTGTGAGATATGTACATATGTACATAGCATGAAATTTACTTATTATATGAGTCGTTAGTGTTTAAACTTTAAAGTGGTATTATAAGTCAAATTTTTGAAAAATCCATATGAGGGGTATCTACTCGATAAGATTTAATTAGAGATGTTGTTAAAATGATATGTTTAAAAGTGGACTTATACCTACCACTTTCAAAAACAACAGTTCAATATCTAAGTTTGAACATTTGAACATTCTTTAAAATTAAAACGAATGGAAAAATTGGCAATCTCTATTCAACCAAATTAATTAAAATAGTACCTATCGAAGAAAACAATTTCTTTTATTTAAGAGTTAATAAAAATATTAGACAAAATGTCGAACTTAGTCAAAAGTATGTTCATGAATTTATTTACTTCAGAACTTTGAGTAATGAGCATGCCGCAGATCTGTAAATATTTAGAAAGAAGCAATAAATTTGTAAAATGCTTACACTTCATAAGATATGTATGTGAAATCCGCAAGTGTTGATGACTAAGAAATGTGGAAAAGAATTGTAATATGTTCAACCTGAAACACTAAAACACTCAAAGTTAACAGCTGGAGATATATTATTTGTTTTATTTATTCATAGATGGAACACATTTGCGGTATACAAATGAACTGTAGATACAGCAAAAGCAGCGACATACACCTCAGAAAGATATCAGTGATTCACTTCACGCCAATTATAAACACTCGAAAACACTTTCCACCTTATCGGAATAGTCGAAACTTATGAAATTAATTAAGAGTTCGCACCTCTTATCGAATCGATGACTTAAGACACCTGTAGAAAACTAGAAGACGCACAATTCTTCAAAAAGAGAGAGAGAGGGATTCACAAGTTTTTCAAATATGCAGGTAGATCGAATCTGTTGTTGACAATCCGACTTTTTGAATAACTCAATGTCGACTGACTGTTGTCTACCGAAAATTCGTAGAGCCGAAGCTTCGACAACGGTTAAACTCCAGTAGATATTTTTTGTAGTTAAAACTCCGCGGGCTGAGGTCACATGGCTGATTACTCATTGACTATGCGCACGAGAACGCCGCCGCCGCCGTTTCGAGCACCACTTGATATTCAGCGGGGTTCAATGAAGCCGGAGCCACTTGAAATGATCAACCTGCGTTTCAGCTTCAGGTGAGGTTCCCGCAGTACGTCTTTTGAAGAGTCTTACCGGTGACAATGTAAGACTCAGTTTATTTACTTTTTAATGTACTCGCGCCCTTTTGTTCATTAAGCGCGATTAACATTCAGCCCCGATCTGCAGCCTCAGGTGAGCTAAGCTCTAACCTATCACTTACGAGCAGTTCAAGCAGTTCGACTCAAACTGGTAATTCGAATTAACTTGTTAGTCCACAAAAATTTAATATGTAATTATTTAACTTCTGACTAAATCTCAGATATTCGTCTAACATCAAAAAAAGAAAGCAACTGACCACTGCTAACATCCGCGAGCAATGGGGCGGTTTTGCGCGGTTAAAAAAAGGCAAACGGCCAGAAGCAAGTTATCTGCTCAAAGGCTTAGGAGACTATGTGGGTTTTTGGAGCGCAACGCAATTCAAGTGCAGAATTCCTTATCAGTCGCGCCCGCATCTAAGTGGGATGATAGTCAGCTTCGTATATATTAATTATACATACGTATATGTATGTATATAATATACAAAACAGCCTTTTCTAATTTGGCACAAAAAAAAATTTTTTTTCAATTATTCATAGCGTTCATAATAATTCTTTACTAATTGCAATTATGAGTGCAATATGAGAATAATTTGTTTCACATGCGCAAAGGAATTAATTTACCATATCTAAGACGTCATTGCTCCACATTGAGGGTGAATTTGATTGTTATGCATTGACGTGGGCCAAAAAAATCAGAATTAAGATAACCAAAAATAAAAAGCTAGCCATATACGAGTCGGACTGGGACTGCGCGCATGGAGGATTTCGTACCTTGGAAGGAAACGTATGTAAATATAAAAAGTTATTTAGTTAAACTCATCCACTATACATACTTCAAAAACAATAAACTTTCAATAAGTCTCTAGAAATAGAATAGAATAGTTCTATTGATTCATTAAATTAAGTCTACGAATATTTAGGTATATTTATTAGTAGCACGTAAAACAGTTTATTTTTTCGATCGCATAAACGATTTTTGGTTTCTCTTATAAAAACTATGCTAGTTAGCGACATCGTTTTATTTTTCCTGTAATATTTAATAACCTTTATCAACTTTGTTTCAAATTTTTCGTATTGAAAATTTCGAAGATTTCGATTCCCCCATAATAAGGGGTTCTTAACATTTTGGTATGGAACGCTAAAAATTGACTCATACATACATATGTATGTATATAAGTTTAGGTGAAAGAGTTCATCACCTTGTATACGATGTATGTAGCTATAATAATTATTTACACAAAAATTAATTTTCCGATCCTTATTGACCTTATTATAAAATATCACGTGTTCATCGCTGTTTCAAAAATTAGGCCACAACGCAAAAACAAGAGTACCTACAATTTAAATTTGACCCATTATCTACATAATTGAATTAATCTCACGTAAATCACGCGCAATTTGCTATCATCAATTACATTCTCCACTTAGCCATGGCAACTGATTAATTCGCTCCTTAATACATTTCTTTGACCGTCAAGGTTTTGTAAATTTTGTATGTACTCCCAACGCTAGCGGTATTGATTTGCGCTAGTTTGCAATCAAGCTACGAGTGGCCACAATTTTTTTTGTGGGTTCTAGTTCATGGCACAACCTTACCAGCAAACTTGTAATCAAACCTTCAACTTCACATGCCACAATCGATTTAAAACTGTTTGCCAAATTCCTAGGAAAATCCTTTCGATTCCAGGTGATTGTAATTGAACCAAAATGAATTATTTATGAAGAATTTTAAAAATTGATATTGCGAAGTAGCCCAGCTCAGTAGGATTATGATTCCTACGTCTAGTAGGAGTGATATTGCTTGTGGCATCAAAACAGTAGTTTTTGGCATTATTGTTGGTTTAACTGACCGTAGCATTACGTAAAAACCACTAGACGGATTTTTTAGAAATTTTTTAGAATGACATAAATAATAAGGATGCTGAACATTGTCTCTGTTTACTTATAGGATTTTGGAGATCTCAAGTACAGAAGTTCCATAATAAATATTAATTTAAAGAATTAAAGTAAAATTATTTAAAAGATCAATATACATAAACATATATATACATACATATATGTATGTATATTGTATGTGATAAATAAAGAAAATCGAAAAATTTTTGTGGGGATAGAGGGTTGCTTAGAGTTTTATTGATCACAACATTTTATACATCAAAAGTCCGCCAAGGATATGCTTCTTTTGTTTTTATAGAATCCTCCCGCGCTGTTTTGTTTAACTACCTACTTAGTTGAAAAAAATGTGAATATTATAGCGTCAATCAAAACAAAGCAACTGAGTGCAATATAAACAATTCTGTTTATTATACGTATTGGAAATGACTATATAGTACTGTAATTTAATTATACAACGAGAAATAATATTAGAAAATAATAAAATTTAAATAATAGAGATTTAAATATGTACATATTTACTGAAAAAGAAAATTGTTGTACAGATTTATATGGTGGAACTAGTCTGCAAAAATTGATTAATTGCTCTCCAAAAAACAAGTATCACTTGGCAGTCTGAATGTTAGATTAGATGTACGTGAATTATGTTCTGTAACATGCACGTGACTGTCACCAAAACACAACCGTGATCATTTTCATTTATGCAAACGTTGAAGGTATCTAAATCAATTATTGATTGACTGTTTGAGTAGAGCAAGTCTACTTATTTCGTGCAAATTATGAGGAATTTCCCACCATTATGTCGCACGTGTGTAAATATAATAAGTAGGTAAGTTCAGTCAGCAAGTGCAATTCGAAGAAATTGGCATACCTATGTAAATTGCATTATACAAACTTTTGGTGTTAAAACAATTTTATTTTTAATTACATTTAATTTACTTATTATTTATTGTTTACAGGAAACATTTTAAGCAATAAATGACTAATATAAAATAGTAGAGATATACATAAGTAGTATTTAAAATAAACAACTTGGGATAAACATTTGGTAGTTATAAAGCACTTCAAATTAATTTCAAAGTTAATTCAGTTTTGAAGCTACAAAGAGAACATTATTTAAAATCATTATTATTTCTTTCTAGAAATACATACATTTTAAATATGACAAGAGAGCAGATTTTGTATGCAATCAATGCAATGGACTCTTATCTATTCACTTCAACGGATGTTGACGTCGTCGACGAATACGCGAAAATAGTTTTAACTCAAAAGTAAACAAACTCCTTGTCTATTTATTTTTGAGACGAGACCTCTGCCATAAATCTACGAATCAGAATCTTGAGGGAAGAGATTTAAAGCTACATATGACGTGATGATGAATTGTGAAACGATGAGTCCCTCCAGTGATAGATAATTAGACAACTTTAGTCATAGTTTGTAGACAAATGCAGCCGACGGCGACCGCCAGGACGTCGCGTGTGGCGCGCGCTTCGAAAGGCGTCAAAATATCGCGACGAGACGGCAGTGAGCAATGCTCCCCGGACTAGGTAAGGTAGTTACAAAAATTGTGTCAAATTCTCACGCATAAATCATGATATAGGGATCTAGCTGCCTTTTAGGTCTAATCAAACGGCCAAGAGGATGCGGACGTTAAAAGGGCAAAGAGCACCATTCTGCTTTCCAGCAAAATGAGTCACGCGCCTAGTTCCGCTGCCTACGCTTTTTCCATTCATAATAAATGGAGCTTTTCCAAGAAATTCCTGCCGGGTATGACTAACACCACCTAGTCGACTCGTACAGGACTACTCTGAGTTTGTTCAAGAAATTCATTCATAAAAATTAGGTCCCTGGATAAGTTCAGGGCCGCCGATTGGGCAAAGTTCTCTTGAGAGGTTCCAGGAATTTTCTTGCTCGGGTGACTCACAAAACGGACAAAATCAATTGAAGGACTTAATAATCCTTTCGCTTCAGCAAGGCGAACAACAACTGGAATATAATATAAGAAAAACATTAAAGTCTCCGCCAAAAGAGATTACGTGAGATGGAAATGGTCAATACATATGTACAACATATGTATCAACTTACGGTCAGATAAATTAATGCGATCACTGTCTCTTCCTTTATAGCCTAAATGTTAATTATCTTAATGAATTCTTTCAAAATAACGAACTGATTTAAATTTACACACGCATATATTTTTAAAGAAAGACGACATTGGGGGACTTTCGTGTGGAAACTTTTCTTTGAAACTTACTTCAATACAAACGCATCTTTTCAAAAATAATTTGTTGATAAGTAGTCGTTGGCTATTATTTCGTTAACTTCCCAGTTTTTGCATTGTTTAAATAGCCCAAACTTGGCATGCATAACCATTTTTTTAACGGAAAGATAGGGTTTGCCATTAACGGACTAAGCTTTTGTCATCATCTACAACATTTCTGCACTAATCTCAAATCGAAATCGGTAGGACAACCCAGGACCTTCCCTTATAAACATAAAAAGGAGGCACGTGTAATAGGTTTTTTAAATCTAGACTTTCCTAAATTTCAAATAAGTGCCATTATTTCGAAAACTATAGAAGATTTTTATTCGAACAGTCATTGGCTGGCCTCCTTTTTTCTGTTTTTATTTGGATGTTGATTTTTGCTCTGTATATTTGTATTATGTATATGTAAAACTTTTACTGGGCATAGTACTGGAATTTAACACTTTCACTATAATTCGTTACTATCGTACTGTGTTACTATCCTAAAAATGAGCAGTTTATTTTAATAGTATTGTTTCTACTTACTTATTATCTGTAATGACACTATGTAAGTTTTGGGGTCATACTATAGGTGATTATTTTTTGGTCATACTTTGTGCTTTCAGCTAATAAGTATCTGAATAACTTCACTGTAAAAGTATACATAAGTGTAGTTGCCCTTACATTTTTACAAGCAACCATTGAGAGCTTTGAAATCTATTTAAGGCCAGAAATATTTTCAATTATACTTCAGTTTGCAAAGATTTTATTTACAAGGATTTGCGAAATTTTACGGATATTTTACATTTTACTAAGCATTTTAATTGTCTGCGGGCCAAGACGAATAATAAAGTTTTGTGAAAAGAATATATTGCAATCGAATAGAGGTAATCTCAAAAATGCCGCCGAACACAACTATTGATGTTATCGCCAAGGGATCAAAAGATTCCAGCAAGGAAGTTTCCGTCCCCCCCGGAAATAGTCCAGTTGGACCAGTTAACACTGGGAAAAGTAAAAATGCTTCAAAAGAGCCGAGGTAAATCAAAATCAATTATATTTGTAGCGGGCCATGATTCACTCATGGGAGCATCAGAGTTGCCATGAAATCTGTTCGAAACAAAATATGTTCGTATTTGCAGTCTTTACTTAAATAGAACAGAAAAGCGACCTTTATTTATTTCTCGGAAATTGCTCGAAAGAGCCTCATATGTTGAAAATTTTTAAAGTGTGATTAATATAAAAGAAAAATAAATTGATCAAAATTTTCTAGTTTGCCTAGTAAACGCATCGCTGTGAAGAAAATTGATCCAGACCAGATCGCAACGAAAATACCGAAACCATTAATAATTGCACAAGCAGAAAAGGAGCGAACAGTTAGCGAGGAGAGTATTTGCTTTGAAGAGCACCAACATTTAGATAACGATAGAGGGGCAATTTACATTGCCAGAAAAGTTTTCAGGACGAGGAAGTCTTATTCTCAAATGGATATGCAGCGCGGAAGACCTGGGAGCCGACATTCAAGGGCCATAGTCCCAGCAAGCATGGCCCTAAAACCGATCACTCCCACATCGGATTCCAAAGTAGAGCGATCCTTTTTCATAAATAGGGACTACTACTCCTTCAAGGATGGCAATGAAGGGGAACCAGACGCAAAGCTAGCCGGCATGAGGATATTCGCCACTATCATGCTAAATGCTTGGCGTCGAAGACGGGACGATGTAAGACGACTGAACGAAGAAGTCGGCAAGCTGAAGAAAAACGTAAAGTAACATTATTTAAGGAATTTCTTTTATTAAATTAAAATATTCGTTACAGTCGGTCCGAATCAAAAACCAGACCCACGTGCTCAACTCGTTGTTCAAGATCGAACAGAAACAGAACGACGAGTTGAACGCCAGGCTCCGTCGGATGATGGATGATCAAAAGAAAATTCAGGACATGTACGCTGAATTGAACACCTCCTTTGTTGAACTTAAGGCAAAGAATTGCTTGGTGGAACAGGAGTTGGTGAACCGCGACAGAGAGTACGAAGGTTTGAACATAGTGCTGAGCGAAACCAAAAGCAAATTGTTTAGAAGTATGTCCCGCGAGCGAGAACTTGAATCCTACTTATCCGCTGAGCAGCGAAAAAATCAGGAATTGGAGAATGCTAAAAACGATTTGCTGAACCAGGTAAAATCAAACTATAATTTATGTTACACTTAGGTGTGATTACAATCGAATCGGAATTTCTTTCGGACGTAATGTCCTGTTTAGTTCGCATTCCAAATAGTATGAGTCAGCAGCTGTGAATCAGGCAGGATTCTTGGAAAAGCTTCAACTAACTCTGGAGCTTGTCGCTTTTCCAGGAAGCAATTTTTGAATGAGAATAATCGATAAAATACTTTCACCTCACCCCGCTCAGTAGAAAGCTTTTGTAGTCTGATATCAAGCCTAGCGGATGACTCACAGCTGAGGAATGTTCCCTTTTGGGGTTGAGATGTTTGTGATTGGGGCTATTGGGGGTTGTAAATGTTTTCTGATTGACACAAAGTATACCATCATGGTCAAAAAAAGAAAACGATGTTAGGAATTTTAGTTTCCTTTTGTTTTCTCGGTATAGAATTTAAAAATGCTTTTAATTATTATTAACCCTTTGCGGACGACAATTAATCCAATACAGCGAGCAAAACATTGTAATACCTATCTGTCGACGAACTAATTAAACGAGGACGTTTTTTTGTTTAATATTCAAAATAAATGAATTTTTAGAATGCCTAATATTCACGTACGGGTAACGTACGCGTATTTAGGCATTTTAAATTTACATATATTTGGATTCCACATGTCTTTTTTAAGAAAATATTTTGCTTTTAAATCACTTTTTTTAACATAGACAGAGTATAATCGTAAAAGAAAAAACTTATGGTAAATTTTGTTTATTATATCTATTTGTTTATGCATATCAGAGCTTAAGAAATTGTAAATGCCATTGGTTTAAAATTTGGTAAAGTTATAAAATTTATCAGTCAGTTCTTAGTTTTTGAATTATTTTAAAACTTTGAAAAAACAAATTTATTGTATTCAAAGGTTACTGAAATGACCTTATGAAACTTAATTTTTCCAAGCTTCTCTCGATTAATTTTTTTGTTCAAGTAGTCAAAATAATTAAATTGAAAAATCCAATCACAATTTTTTGAGGTTTTTTTGGAGAAATTAATTGAAAATCAAAGGAAACTGAAATTAATTTTTTTTTCTCTTAAGGAGTTGCATTTTAAAAGGTGTTTTGCAAATTCTTTTTGATTTAATTTCACTTGGAATAAAGAACTTATGTGAAGGTTCAAAAAATTTTTGCAACTTTATTTTAGATACCTTTGATTTTATTTTTCCGCATATAAATGTCAATATAATTCGATTAGATTTTTCTATCGAATTATTTAGTCTATTTTAAAGCGGAGAGATTTATTAACGTTAACTGAAGTTAACTTGAATGAATGTGAAAATGAGAAAATTTATTAAGGAATTCTGTAAGCTCTTTCGATTCAAGAACAAGGCCCATTAAAAATGAAAAATGATAAGGCATTTGAATAAAAAATAAATAACGAAAAATATGCAACATTTCTCATTTCTTCACTGAGTTTGTTTAGTAATGTGCTTCTAGGATTAGTTAATTGGGATTCTCTGGCTACTCTATGGATACGTCAAGAATTGCCGTGAAAAACAGCAATAAATTAATTACTACTATATGTATCTATCCTACTCTTCAGCGTAAGTTTTTAAGCCCTTCACATTCCACAATTCAACTTGTCATACTTAACTTTATAAAAGGTCAATTAATTGGAAAATTTTATTAAAACCTACATACATTTAAAATACAATTCAAAGATCTCCATTAAGATAATACCTTATATATGTACATATGAATGTATACTATATAACACGACACGCTCTATTACAAAACTCAATAATTCTTGGAAACGCTCTTAGCCGCGGAATGAGTAGAAAATTGATTTGGTTCTGCTCCGATGGAATGAAACCGCCAAAAGTTGTATAAGGAAGCCAAGGACGATTCGTATTGATTTAGCAAACCCCACGTCCTTGTAAAAGGGTTCTTCCTACCCATCGACTCTATTGAAAGGTTCATTGTGTAGCCTTGACCCGTCACAATCGCAACAGCACGTGCTTTAAATCGATTCGACGAAGACCCAAAAGCTTTTTCTTGGAAACCATTATTTATCTGATATCTAACATCATAACTAATAATTGTGCATGTTTTGGATTAAAATTCTTGTAGTAATTTCAAAAGTATACATGTTGAATTTAATTTAAAATTTTGTTTCCATTGAATTTCAGATTGCACAAGTCAAATTTGAGTACTGTGATAAACAGATATTGTGTCAGGACGAAATTTCAACGAAAGACGAGGAGATAGCAAAGCTCCAGAGTCAGTTGAAAATGCTCGAGAAAACGCTTTGTGATCTTAAAATGTAAAAATAGCTAATATATGTAATAATGTATTTAAATAACGTTTGCCTTCTAGAAAAGAGATTCAGTGTCAGGAATATGAAAAATTGGATTTGACCCAACGGAGAACCATCGAGGAACTCAAGGAACAAGTCGCTGTGCTCCAGGAGGATATTAAAAACTCGCTTAAGAACAAGATAAAATCGGCCCTCTCAAACTTCCCTGAGATGAGCCTCCAATATGCTCACCTAGCCCTTTTTTTCCTTCTGCCAGCCATTCCTCCGCCTTCAATGCAAAGCTTTACTTCTCCAAGGCTAAACAAGGCTTTAAAATTGATATGGACCAATTAAAAACTGTGCAAATTATTACTTCTTGTGCGTCGTTACGCTCTTATTGACATTTTTTTATCTAAGAGCTATGTTTATTTTTATAGTAGCTTTAATTAAATTTTTTTCACCGTGACTTTAAACGATATCTTTTCTCAATAAAAAATTTCAAAAAAAATTAGGTGTACGTTATTGATTTGATAAGCTATTTGGAATTTTGATACTACAATTGCAGATCTTTTATTGTTCTGTGCAGAGCTTATAGCCCCTATCATGAATTCGACTGGAGTCCCATTTTTAACTCCATTCCACTCAACACTATCATGAGTTTCACCGGAATGGAATAAACTTTCGATATTCCAGTGGAATTTTCGGTATCATGATCACTAATGTGAAACGTCAAATTTTGCGATTGTCTTTTCGTTGACTAACGCGGTGGAAGTGAATTGTTTTTAGTGTTTTTCTACATATTTATGTAATTTTGCTACCAATTCATGTAAGTCCTTGTATAGAAAGAATTTAATTAATATCTGTATTATGGCTAGCGAGTTGAACGTTCGTCTTTGGTCGAACTCTCGAATTGCAAATATGGGGGTCGGGGCTACGAATCGAAAAACGAATCGATAAAAATTACTTTATTCTGCATTCCGAGTGAAATTAAATCTAAAAGGGCTTGCAAGGCTAAGAGCTGATTCTTTAGATAAAAAATCAACTTGCTTGTGAGGAAAAGTTACTTTTACTCAGTCAGTCAAAATAAACCTACGAATTATAATAGTCTTAACTGCCGGTTTAAGGAGCAAATAAGTTTATCCGTTTGATAGCTATTTTAAATCAAAGCCAAGTTGGTTATTGGGATAATTTTATTGGACGGATAAATTTATCTGACTATTGAAAAATTGGCCCTCTATAAGATTATAAGAATAGAAAAAGATTCATTCCAGTTATAGATTTCAATTAATTTTTCCACAAAAAAAATTCAAAATACATATTTTGACTGAATTATTCTATCCAAATATTTTAATTTATTTTGAATGAAATGTTTGCTGATCGTGAAATTTTTATTCACCCATCGGAAAAGAGATGCTAATCTCATAAGGAGTGAATTTAAAGTGACATAAGTAAATTAAATTTTAGTTATTGTATAATAAAAAGGGAACAGGGCGTTCTAACACAACAAAGTAAAACAAAAATGCATAATCGAACTCTTTATTTTGTCCGCTATATTGTACATTAATTTTTCCAAAAAATAACATGAAATGCAATTTGCTAACATTTTATTTTATGTATTTCTATCGGCATTAATACAATTTGGTTGCGCAGAGTACAGAAACGACTCTTAATATCACAAAACAGCATAAATATGTACACTTTGTTTTGTAAAAGAACAGTAAATTTTTCTTATGCTCTCTTGGGCAAATTACATTAATTTGCCTGTCATGCTAAATTTGCAGGCTCTAGATAAGCGATGTATGTATATCTACGCTAACATTAAGTAAGTAGTCTAAAATGTTTTTTTTCTTAATTTTTAATGTGCGTCATTTTTTGCTTCATAAACAGCAAAACTATGCTAATGAGATTAATAAAAACTATTAAAACCCGTAGTTGAATGGTTTATACCTGGCTTAAAGTCTGAGGGTTCATCTATTTCTGTAGTTAAGTGTCTTGGGCAAATTTATTTTCTTAAATTAAATCATTTATATTTAAGAGCCAAAACCAACGTAAAAATATTTTCCTAGCAGTGAGTTTTAAATGATTTTTGCAGAAGAGAATATGTATTATATATTGGTAATGTGTACTAATAATAACACAGGCACAAAAATAATTATTAACAAGGAATAAGACGAACATTAGATTCCCTCAATACAACTGAGTTCAACTCTACCAGAACTTTTGAAAATACTGAAGTTTCCTTATTTAATTAAATATTCGTATGTACTAAAGTTACGGGTATATTTTTTTATATTTTTGGTCAGTGTTGGTGTTGTGTCACAAAAAGAATCATACCCAAAAATCCCGAAATATCAAAAATTGGAGTTACTTTAGTAGTGTTCTTACCAACTTAGCAAATATTTGCTGCATATTTTATCGTCTTAGAAAATAGGGACTTACCTTATCACCGTTTTTAATGATTTTATTGGTAAAATGCGTGACATACCTATATATATTAATATTATAAATAAAAAAAAACATTCCTTGGTTAGTAAAATCAAACTTCCAAAACGGTTGGGACACAGCTGTTAAGTTGGAATCTGAATGTAGCTTTGGTTCGATTGTTTATTCGACTTAAATTTAAAATATCTTCGGTGTCATGAAATTCAACCGACTGAATGCGTACATATCATTCTGAAGCTGAGTTTATTTTTTTGTAGTATGTGGTGTACATAGTATGTATATGGATTAGTAATAGCGATGAAGAAAATTCACTTTATTTTTATAAAGCCAACAAAGGGTTAAAAATGAATCTCAGAAACTTTCAGACAAAAATTGTAATTATTAATTATTTAAATTAGTAAACATATTTTTAACTGTACGTATTTTAGATAAATTACAAAGTATCAGTAGATGATTCCAAAGGAAATCATATTCTTTCAAGGTGAAGGAAAATTTTAATTTTTCAAAAGGATTTGCAAGAGTTGAGTCTGACAGTGCCAGCCTGCTTTTAAACATCCGTTCCGAATGGACTTAAATTGTTAAATTCCATTTAAATCAAAAATATGGGTGAATATGCCTTTAAATCTTTGCAGCTTGGTCACATATTGAGCCAATAACTCAATTTGATTTTTGGTGAATGTTTTATTTTCCGTAAGAAAACCATTTTAAATAACATGCATAATAATTTTATTTGCATAACTTACATTTTGCTGCACAAGTAATTCTGGTCGTTTCAACCATCAGACTCAGTTGAACCAATTTTACAGGATACCACTTTTCGAAATGGTCTAACGAAACTGGTAGATTAAAATTACATGCCTGCAGAGGGCTTAATCCTTGTTCTAATTTCTCCAAAACGTACAAGGATATAGATTTAATAAGTCTAAAGTTTTTGATAAATCTAAAAATTCCTAGGATAACGACAAATCGTAATCTATGATAAGTAATTAGGTCATCGTTAGGTAGTAACGGCTTTTTTTAGTTTGTGTGAGTGTAAATCTGTTACCAAAGTATGCAACTAAAGATTTGGTTCTTTTGTGAAAGTGAAGTGAAAGTACTAAAACAATATAAAGGGTAGATTATTTCGTAACGCAATTGTAAAGTAAGAGGCAAACCAAATACTTATAACTTTTATTAAACGATGTATTTCCAACTCAAAAAAGATTTACATGCGGAATGAGTGTTTTTCACTTAAAGTTAGTATGTATGTATGTACCTATATAGAATTATGTTAATCTAAATAATAGCATGCGAATGGAAATAAATATTTGAATGAAACTTACTGTTTTTTTACAAATTTAAAGCCAATTGTACAAGAAATAAAGATATGTAGTTGAAAAAGTATAAATATTTAAAAATAATACTATATTCATTGATAGTACACAGTATTGCGTTTTCTAGGTTTGTAGAGTTACATTTTCGATTAAAAACAAAAATTATGTTTATAGTATATTTTTGTAAAGAGAGATACGGCGAATTTGCAAAATAAACGCAAACATTTTAATACTCCTTACATTTTAAAGTTATGTTACTATTACTTTTAAACACATTCTTAAATTAAAAAATATTTTACATATCCTCTTATAATAACAAAGGTTCGAACGTATTTTCCAAACTGAGAGATCTAGGCCCCAATTGGGGGTTTTCTCATCTCAGAAAGCTGAACCAAATATAAAAAAGGAAAGAACTGAAAAAACTCTGTAGTTGAACACCTTTGACGCAGGGCATAGAGAACGCTTGTGCTTACACCGTCGACTATGAGAAAAGTTAGCCTAAATATGATTGAAAGCAACTCGAAAAAAGTTTTAAAATCCACTTAATTCGAAAGCTGAGACGCTTATGAAGGACATCCAATTAAAATGTGTACAGGAACTGATCATTAAATTTGATAAAAGACAATCGAACAACAAATCTACACAGGAAAACATTAATATTTTACCAAAGTTGGACACAATACGTTAGATAATTACATACATAAATGCTGTGACAAAAGTTACTCCCCCCAAAACAAAAGAGTGAAAATATTGAAAGGCGTCTAATCGCAGATTTCAGCTACAAATTAGGTATTCGGAATAGTCAAAATTGAGCTGTTATATGTATATATTTCTTTTATTTATTTTGTAAAAACATTGTATTGCCTTGGTATTTATAAGAGAACATTGCCCAATAGCTTTATTAATTATTATAATACAAAAATAATACTTAACAAAGTTATTGGACTCTGTTCTCTTATAAATACCGAGGCGATACAGTGAATTTCCTCAGTGCATTTTACTGTTTATATAGCACAATTAATGTTAGGAAATTCGAACAGCTTCCTTTTTTTATCAAATTAATAAGCAATCCGATTAATAATTTACTAATTGAAAAATGAATTTATTTGCGACTGTAAGCTTTTTATATAGGATAGTATACCATAATTTTCTATTTATTGCCTTCCAAAATTAGGTATAATAGTGTAACCCTACCCTAGCATTTAAATAACCACTATTAAAATACTTTACTTCAAATTATTTTACATTGCTCAAGACACTTTCCTCCGTAAAATCAAATAACTGCAAAACGTGTCTAATGAAGTACTTAAAAAATACCTCTCAAGCATTTCCATTTACTGAAATATTTTAAAATGCGTGAGAAGTCGAAAAGGGCGCTTCTTCCAAGAAAATCCTAATTACTCGCATTAAATTTGAAAGCCTAGTTTAACAAAGGGGCCTGTTTACTTTAATCCTAGGAGAAAAGACCCGATTTGGCCTGCACGGGTTTGTAAAATGCCCCACTTTTAAAGGTTTAATATCCTTGCTATTCGCTAAGTTGAATATTAAAGCTTTGCGAAAATTTAGCGAACCCATGAATGGCAATGAAAATAACTTCTTTCTTAAATCAATGTAGCCCAATTAAAATGTGCTCAATATCACGTGCCCACTCAGTCCAACTGATGAGCTCCGGCAAATGTGGTTTAGGCCTCAGACCATTCCGAAACCCTCGCTGCCTTCGCTGATGGCTAAAAGCAGAGCTTTCTCGAATTGTTCGTAGCTTTCATAGTCGGGAAGGCATAGTTGATTAAAACTGGGGAAAATAAACAAAGTTTAGCCGAAAGCATGAAAATCTAAGGAAATTTCTTACCAGGTGTGTGCCGTTGGTAGATTTCCAAAGGTGGGCGCTGCTGTTATCTGGAATCGAGGGTTTAGCTCTTGGAAGCCACCCGGAGGAAGCTGTGAGCATCCTGTTGTAAACTGAAGCAATCTAGCCATTTCCGTCTGACTGAAATTGCTGACGGCTGCCCAAAACCATCCCAAAACCCGTCTGAATTCCGGTGAATTCCCATTAACAATATGATGTGCCTTAAAATCTGCGATTGAATACTCCCCAGTACCACACATGAGCAGCTGGAAATATTTTTATAAATAAATCATAAAATATTTATCGCGAAAAATTTACCTCCAGCTCATTCTCATCAAATATGCTTAATAGGTTGTCCGGAATAATCCCATTCAAACCCTTCAGGAAACTATCAACTTCGTCTCGTACGCTGTTGCATAGTCTCTGCTGCGCGAGGGCATCCAGGTACTGATTCTTCGTTGAATTTGTGACTCTTACTTTTGATCCATTCGGAATAAGCTCAACTGTTTTAGACAGTTGTCCACTCACATCGTACACTTCTTCGACAAAATACAATTCCAAAGATTCGCTCGTATCGAGATCGGTGTCCAAAATATATTTGATTTTCGACAAATACAAATCCGGATCGTCTTGTTCGAAATACTGAAAAGGGAAAGATATTTTAATAGTTATGAGCCAATTGTTTAATTTCGTGAGTCATAGATGTGAGTTATAAACATCAACTTTAGTACAAATGTTTCAAAATTTCTATGTATGCTCGCAATAATTTTCTTACTTGTAACTAAACGAGTTCGAGATAATGGCAGATTTTGGTTGAACTATGTACATATATCTTTGAAATATGAATAAAAATGTTTTTTCGTACGCATTCCTGCTCCTTGTTGAAAATTAAAACTAGTCATGAAATTAAACTCCTTATTTTAAAATGTTTACAAAAGGCCTCTCAGAATCCGAAACTAAAGTTTTTAAGCTTTCATTTAGTTCACTTCCTAGTCCTTTATAACAATATCAACTTTTAAACAAATTAGGCATATTTAGAAAAATTATTAAAAACGTTTCCCTAAATTGTTAAACGGAGTAGTAGAGTGAGTGAGGCATGATCTATTTTTTTCGAACGGATCTAAGATTATGAACTTACCTTGTAATGTACTCTGAGGCCAATTAATTGTGCTAAAAAGGATCGTGTGAATCTTGCACGTACTAATTGCCGATAGGAACCACCAAGTGCACTCTCATACAAACACTTCCCAACAATTTTGCCCGCGAACTCGAAGTGTTTCAACTTTAAATGTGCTGGCCGATGAGGATTAGGATGCACGAGAGCCTGTCGCTTGTCATGGAATGTGCAAAAAAGACCGCCACGCGGATCGAACAAAGAACTACAAATTAGCTCAAACCACTCCCTCCGCAGACCTCCCCAGTCAATACCTGAAGGTATGCAAATTAATTAAACTTGGCTTCACAATATTGTTCAGTAATTAATTACCTTGCTCTCCTTGGAAAGTGACTTCAAAATTCCCACACCAGTCGGATACCGAAAATCCCTTTGTCGCTTTCATGCTGCTTTCGAGAATTTTCTCCCTTTGCACTCTGAGGGACAACTTTTCGTGATAGTAATGCGAGTGGAATTTTCTCACTTCGTGATAGAAGAAATCTTGTTTATCTTTAAACGTTTCGGACCCGCCGATATTTTTCAGGAGGAAGTGCGTGAAGGTAGCTGCGATAATATTCCGATCCTTTGAGGCCAGCTCAATTTTCGGTTGGGATCCGTCGTCGATTATGAACACCGGACCATGGGTTTGTAGGGCTGAGTGGGGAAGGAAGTGGAATTTCGTTGAAGGACACAGCCGGAATGTTGCAATGCGTTTAGGAATAAATTTAAGGATCAGCTCCTTGATGGTCACCTGGAAGAGAAGTGATTTCTTGAAGTAATTTTTGATGACCATTTTAAAAGTTTTTAAATTGTTCAATCTCACTTGCTTAGGTCCAACATAGCAGAGAACCTTACGAGGCTTTGTTTTTGGCTGACCAAAGATATTTAGGAGTTTGGCTTCATAACAAATATTGTGCTTCCGTGAAGCAATATTTTTGTGGACCAAAGTTGTGTCACTGCCTGTAAAGGTAACAATAGTTTTCAAAGAGTTCGAAAATAACGTATGAAGACTATTTACTGCTCAATACGATTATGTCGAAATCGCCGTTGGGTAATTTTTGCGAGTAGTGGCTTATTACTGCACGGAGACAAATTGGCTCTGGGAAGAGGGCCGTGACTGCAACTCGAGAGTTCACTTTATCGTAGGAAAATGATATGGCACGCGACAGTTTATCGACGGAGTTTCCGTGCAAGTCGAAGATTTCAACCTTGTAGCCCTTGAATTGCAGTTGGTTTTAGCGATTTAAGTTTCAGAGTACTTTTAACAATTACCTTTACGGGGTCGTCATCCGACTTAAAGACGCAGGCGTTTCCAAATTCATCTCTCGGCTCAATGTGCAAGAGTGTGGGAGCGCCGGCGCAGCAGACGACTGTACTCGCAGGTCGGATGAATCGCGAACGTCTTGCGTCCATCGGCCCAGGGTTGAAGGTCTTTGAGAAAGGGCTTCCGGCGATGTGACTAGATCCAATTAATACTGAAATTTTGTATTGCCCCGCAGTTCGAACGGTGAATTTTACTTTGGCTATGTTCGCGTTGTTGGGATCTGTCGATGACCCCAACTCACTGATGGTGACCACCTGCCAAAGAACGAAATTTAAAAAAAATAGTAAATCATTATCTTACATATGCAAATAAAATTGTTTAAATCATTTAAAAGCTAAACAACAAGTTTTAGAATTTGAACGGAATTTTACGCGACTTAGATTAGCTCAAATTAGAACTTAGCTCTTAGCTTACATTTCTATCTCCCTCCTGGTATAAAATTCAAAACCTCAAAATTCTTTTCCAACATTCACTAATCTACTCAAAAGGCCCTTTTCTACACTAGACCACAAGAATAGGTACACAAAATTTTTGTTATGCTTCCCGTGTGCTTGCATGGATGTCCCCTAAAAATTTTTTGAAATCTTTTGTTACCCTCTGCGCCTTTGAACCGCGGTAATTCATATTTTGTGTGAATTTTATTTCCCTTCGTTCTTCGTTTAGAAGCTAGAAGACTGTGGCAGACAGTCGGATAGATACCATTGGCACAATAATAGGGTTGCTTTTGGCACGGACCCTTAATAATTAAAAAAGTTGATTATACTATTACTACATACATTTTATTATACTCTTTTATTTGGTACTTTCCGGCCAATACTTTTACTCAAATTAGTATTCCAAATTTGTAACAACAATTTTCAATGTAGTTTAACTCAGTCTGAACACATAAATGTATATTTTGTTTATCCCATTAACATTGGTCTTTAGAAATGGACTCCATCTTTTCATATGCATACATTGTATATCAATTTTCAAAAGTTTATAAAAAAAATGCCGTAAGTAAAAAGGAAATTAGAGGAAAAATGAAAACTTGAGTGGATTAATACTCAGTTTGATATAGAGTTGCCTAATGTGATCTTAAGCATTCTGCAACCATGCTAGAAGTAATTGAAATCGAGATTCTACATATTCGAGTTCCATGATAGAATCTTGAGATTTTTCTGTATTTCTCCGATGTTCATAATTAATGGTTTAAAAAAAAAATAAAAAATTCAATCAATTACCTTGCGAGTCCCTTCAGTGACTTCAACAAAAAATTGATCAGTATCACAGATGGGATAAGGCTGTCCATTTCGTTGATAGAATCGAACGATAAAGCACATGGTACCGCCAACAACATGTGGGTCTGTCCAATCCCAATGAACTTTGCAGTTAGCTGGCAGTAGGTACTTGCCCGTGACGTACTGCAGCAAAGAGTGCCGAGCTTCTGGTGCTAATGAGGGCTGGGTCATTGCAGCCAAAGTAACTAAACCAGCCACGGAAACAGACACGACTAACATTCCACCCCATGTCCATGCGTCTTGGTGTTGACTAGACTTGACCACCGTTGACCATAGTTGCGCCTTCAGAGCATCTAGCAGAGGTTTAGATGTGGGCAACGTCTGTCGGGCCCGAGACCAAATTTGCCAATCCTTTCCTAATATTTTGCTGGCCCGGGAGTCCTCGAGCCAGTAAACATCCTCGAGCGACGATACTTCAATTCCAATCAATCTGGTATAGTGATGCTGTAGTCTATGCTCCTTTAACCATTCCCGAAAAATTAATTTCTGCTGGAGGTGCAATGCAGCTCGTTGCAGGCGCTGCTCATCGCCAGGGGGAAGTTCAGGAAGGCGCTCTGGGTCTCCGCAGCTGGATAATGAGGAAATTCCTGAAAATGACAAAAAAAAAGCAAACAGGATTGTTAGAAGAATGTCCTAGAAATGTCAAGGCTTGTTAGGTTATGATTTTGAGATAAATACAAAGGAAAAGACCTGTTGCTACGCAGCACGCAACTTTTGTTCTTTAATTAAGGCAGGACATGAAGGTGATGCTTAATCACAGCTCCGTGTGGAATGAACCCTCCATTCAGAGGCGAATCATTGTGCTCCAGCCTTCTACACACCCCCAGCACTTCATGTTGTCTGCCGAGCAGATTCCATTTGGCACAACAAAAACATTTCTGTAATCAACAGACTAAACCCGCTCTGATTGAACCAGGTCAGATATCAAGGAATACAGGCAGAAATTTCTGTGATATGTATTTCGAGGTCGTAATTTTTGCTGAATTCTTTTAGATTCCACGAAGGATTGCAATCTGTGTATTGTTAATAAATAATTGTTTTTTCTTAACTACGAGTACCTCAATATTTTTTATTATCTAACATCACGATTAGGACTTTTCAATGCTAATACTCTAAGAATTATAGGATTGTGAGCTCGATTCTGAATATTTCAATTTCGATTATTGATTACAAATTAATAGCGCTAAATTACCCTTTCTGCTAGTTTTCATTAAAAAGACATCTTTTATTGATAGCCAAACCAAACAATTTTAATGTGGTCATTACAAGACGGAAAGAGGCAGGGTATTTTGCTCAAACTTTATTTTCGTATTAATGAGATCAATACCTCGGTCGAGGTTGAAAATGCAAACAATTGGTTAAAGAAGTGAGAGTCTCTGTAATTTTTTCTGTACTATTCTTGTTGGCACGATAATTTCCTTTTTCTTAATAACTCTGCGTAAAATCATTAGAAAGCAAAGTGTTGGCGAAAAAGTGAAACGAATTTTGATTTTGAATAATTTGGACAGAATTTCGAAATATAATTTTCACACATTATTTGTAATGTCATAAGTAAGTTACCATTATTTATTTGGAAATTAAATGCTGTATTGTATTTAAATATAAAACAACCGATTTTCGTTACGCTTACCAAACTCGATACGTACATTTTCAAAATCGGTAAAGAATTGTACTAAAGTTATAAAGTTGAAATTTTCGTAATTTGCTGTAGAAAACAATTAACGAATTATTTCATATCTCACCATTTCGTATTTTTCGAAACAATATTACTTACTTACATATGTATATATAGTACATCTAAAAATAACGGTGTTTTGCTTAACAGCTTCCAAACAAAAGCTATGCAATAAGGCAGGCACTATTCTATTTTTATGATATTGGTTTTTTGTCAAGAATTGTTCGTATATCTATTTCCTTTTGTAGGCAATAATTTGAAAGGTCGTCCTTCTAAAGGGAAAGTCAGGCACATAGCTCTCAAGAAAATCGCAAAAATATCCCATTTTGAGACATAAATCTAAGGTATATTGGCACACCAATGTGAGTCAGAGTGAAGAAATGAGGCGAGCATGTCGAGTTATGTCCCCAGCATTATGGCAACACCTTCTTACATCATCCTGTTGCCTTTTCCGTGCTTTCACGTAATTCCATCCTTGGTTCAATCAGAACCCAGAACCCCCACGCTCCTATTTTCGGAAATGAAAAATTCCTTATACATGAGCCATACTCGCTGATGGGTATCGGATTTTTCATTTTTGCACGTTAACGCCAAATTACCCTCACCCTCACGAAAGGCGGCTGACGCGGCAGGCGAGGTACACGCTGGCACAAGCGAAAACTATACATACACCATATTATGGCACCGTCCGTTTGGCAAAGGACAAAAGTAAACATATCCTCATGCGAGTATAGCGAGTGGGCATTTTATGCAAATTACTCAGTTAAATTTACATTAATGCCATTTTGTCCTGCCATGCAAAATTCATCTGCACGGGAGTTAGCCACAATTCTGCTAACTATCATTTGCCTTAACGACCGAACGGCCAAACTCGGTTGCTTTAGTTGCCGTCCGTCCATCCGTTGCTCGACCGCCGACATTCACCAGGTTCCTTCCAGGTCTTCCTAATGATTAGAGCTTTAAGGTAGGTTGTGATTTTATCTGTGAACCATACACGTTTACTGCCAGGATGACATAACCACAGGGTGGGCCTGCTCGACAAACTGGGAAAAGGACAAATACGTTTTGGGGTAAGTACTTTTTCGGTTCTCATATTCCGGCTGGGTCAGCTGAACTCAAACGAAGAGTTACAGGCACAAACCCCAACCATGCGGTTTTATAAATTCGGGACGACTATAATACAGGGGATTAAGCCCTTGAGCAAATCGGACTACAAATGCAAATTTACTGCCTTTACTTGAGGCGCCGAAGAGTTTTTATAGCGTTTGCTTACTTCAACTATGCCCAACTGCTGTTAGTCATTGTTTCACACGCCTAAATTTAGAAGCGAATAAAAGAGGCATTAAAACGCAATATGAGAAGATATTTTATATTACAATTCCCAAGATGTTCAGCAAAGTAATTAATTTTCCCGCACATGCACACCATCTCACTGCGCACCCTTACCAAAGAATATGTAGTTTACAAAGAATAGGCACTCTATTTTTGCGGCGCAGTTATCCCCACCAGAGCCCATTTTGGGAAAAAAAAACCAAAAAATTTTCCCATTAGTTAGAATGAGAATCTTTCCCTGCTTGTTCCAAGTCCGAATTCCCATTTAAATTGCCTTATAAAGAATAAGGACGGCGACAATCAACATCGCCGCAAACACAATTACACCTGAGTTCACCTATTACGGCGCGGGCTTGAGCAAGCATTGCTTTTTCTGGCACTGTGTTGGTGCCGGCACGGCCGTGCTTCTCATATAGGAACAGGTAGAAATCGAGTGCCTGCCTCACACATTGAAGGCGTACACAGATTAAGTTTGTTTACGTTTTTTCACCATTCGTTTTCTAACGCGGGCTTGAGCAGCACGGGAAGCAAATGCGCTTGTATGGTGAGGCGCGCTTGCGATCAGTTTGCTTTTCTTTGACAGGGTGGTTCTTTCAGTTGAATTTTCATATTTGCTCTGGAATTCTTGGCACCCTGTAACACTGTACCGATTTCTTCAGATTCCTCTAATTTTTCTTCTCTCTTCGACCAAAATGGTTAAGCAGTGTATCAACCTCTAGCAAAATTGTGGGGTTGGGTGGAATAACGGTACCAAGGTCAAAAAAAGATAAGGAGATAATTGCCGGAGTGCCTATTCTTTGTAAACTAGTTTCCATATTCTTTGCCCTTACTATCATTTCGTCACAGTTTGAAAACATGAAACTTTGTATATTGCATGTTATTTGCATAAAGTCGCCATAAATTCTATTTACGTATGCAGCAAACCAACCCAACTCGCAGTGAAACTGTACTCATTGACATTGGGCTTAAATAAAGACGATCTAGTCCCACTTTAAGTTCTACCTCTGGTTCGCTCGAAGAAATCTATCAGAGTTTTAATAATTTATGTGGAAATGGAAATGTGCTACGGCTAGTTATTTGATTTCCTAATTCAACTTTCTCACGCGATATGACGAGTTTGTTATCTGTCTTCAAAACGTAGCACATGTTCAAATTGTATATCATGTTATTTTAAAATAATTTTAAATATTTTAATTAATTTGCAATATCTATGTATATTGTATACGTGTCAAAATGTGCAAAAAATAAAATAAAAGTAATAAGTAGGTACTCCAAAGACATTTTCCATAATAGCAAAGTTTCCCAGATATTTTTAGAATTTTGACGGGTTATCCACAACCACAACTCTCAGTAGTGGATTTTATTTCTTCAAACATTAACACCTTATTTCATAGACAAATCACCAACTTTAAATATTTTTCAGATATTTTTAAAATTTACAAATTTTTGTTTTTTAATTTTATTTTTTGGGAAATTACCCCTATTGCCGAGGTGGTTTATAACCCTAGTAGTAAATATTACTTTTTATCCTATTGAGTCCTTACTTCCTGATAAATCACCAACTCCTAAAGTTTTCTAGATATTTTTAAATTTTTCAGTTCCGATTTTTATGTTGGGGGGTAATTTTTCCCGTTTTTTGGCAATAACTTTAAAATTTGAATATTATATTCGAACTTACGGATCAGAACTTTTTTTTTGTGGGGCTTTGTCATTAATAATTATGAAGTAACTGCTTACTAAGCTTTGCGATAATAAAAGTATGGACCCATGAAGGCGCGAGTTCTACTGACACATTTGTATATCAAACAATTGAGCGTCTTATTCTGCGTCTAATCAGAACTTCCTACTTATCTTATCTTGATGTGTTGCAAGTTTACTCTCTTGTCTTTCGTGAGCTATCACTGCTGCATAAACATTAACATACAAATAAAAACATTTCTAATTCAGATTTCTGCTTGAGTCTTTAATAGTTTGCAGATATTTATGTACATATATGCATAAGTTGCTTTAGATCAACAAAACTCTTATGCGTTAAGTTGTTATTTTCGTTTCAAATTATTCTAAGCAAAGAAAAATTACTTAATTTAATTTTTTTTTTATAGTTCTTATTGCTATACATTATTATTTATTTTATTATCTCTTACAACATAAAGTGATTACAACGAACGAATTTGACTCCCAGTTGAATTTGATTCCCAATAATTTCCAAAACAAATATTATTTCCGTAGAATTTGACTTTACGAACCTTCTAGTTTTATTTTATTGCCTGGGTTCTTAAAGGTTCATTTCTGATTTACAACAATCCGCTTTTCTCTACATTTTAAAAGATAATTTAGTTTAATTGTACGTACATGTACATATTTGAATCTACATACATATATGGCGATTATAAATTAAATTTATTCCGCATACTTTTAAGCATTATTAAGAAAATTTATTAAAAAGGAATTTCAAATTAATAATAATTTTTAGAATATGATAAAAAATTTGTTTAAGAATTTAAGCCTTACAATTTACCATAAAAAATAAATGTGGGACACAACCATAATAACTTCAGATTTTCTGCTCAATTTGTATATGGCATTGAAAAACTTATACTAAATACCACAGCATCTACAATTATTAAAACAACTCCCTCATTTTCGATGCGCAATTTTATCAGAGAGGAAATCCCTTGAGCTAGATATTCGAGAAAACAATGGTTTCTATCCATCCGAAGGGAAGCGGAGGATTTATGTAAAGTTTAATGATTGCATCAATGTTGGCTTTTATCCAAAGTTCTCGAATAAGAAAAAGCCAAGAAAAAATTTGAGCTGAAGCGTTTCAAAGCCTTATTCAATGCCAGAAAATTTTAATATCAGAATGCAGGGAAGATAGAAAATTAGTTCGAAAGAATTGTTGGAAAAATATATCTTAGCTCAATTAGTCCAGAGAAATTTCTCATTTGAATAAAGGGAGGAATACATTAAAATATTAGGAATTAATCCCTCTATAATTAGATCTCTGTAAGAAGGAATATCGCATAAATATTCTAACAAAACACTTTACGATTTCATCAATTAAAAGGGAAGAATATTCGACTTCATTAGAAGAGTAGGTATAACTCCCTCAATGCAAAATAACATAGGCGAAAGGAGTATCCGTAGGCCATAAACATAAAGGATAGGGATAGGGCGAATTAGAATATAAATTTTTTTATGACTTTTCATTACTTCATGCCTTACTTCAAATAAAATAGATTGTTAATATTTTTTTTTAATGTTGTCATGTCAGATATTTCTTCAATATGAAAGCTTTGAAATTAACCCGTCCTATTTCTAATTTCGACATTTACAAATGAATGAACTGTTCAGAAAAAAAGACATTTCGTTCGTGGAGATAAGTGAGGTGTGAATTATTGAAAGATTTTGAAAATGTTGCCCCTATTCGGTGCTTAGTTTGAAAATTCCAAACGGATATTTGAAATTGACGCGATAACCAAAAACTGCCTTAAAATTTTCAGGCATAAATTTTTCGGTGATTCGTTGATTTGGGATGGGATGTGTGCTAAATAAAATTTCTCTTTTAAGTTAATATATATGTTCAATTCAAATAAATATATACATATGTACGTATGTTCATAACGCATTGATCTGTACCATTTTATGTTGCGACATAAATTGGTAACTCAGAGATTTTTTTGTTATATAAAAAAAATAGCCCACAATTAATGAGACATTAACGAAAATTTTTATAGTGTTCTTAATATAATTTCTTCCACTGTAAATTGAAGAAAAGGTTTTTCTCACAGCTAAGTTGATTTAAAGAATCAAACTATCAGTCTATTGAAAAATCGGATTTAATTCATCAAATATGCATAGGATCGAATATTTTAAGAGTTTCAGTTTCTTTCTATTAGTTTGAAGAGGATATAACAAAGTGCGGTTATAAGAAGCCCAAATCAATCGATATGTTTTATAAATGTTGAGAATTTCGATGTTCGAATCCATTTTATCACGCTACTGCTGTAAACACCCAACTGAGCAAGTTTATATCACCTGTTCAAGTATCTGCTTGCAATATCATAAATCGAAAATTTTATATTGCTTTTCTCAAACTGCCAGTGCTATACTTAAGACCAATATTTGGTATACATATATAGGGAAAAGTATCGATTTACGTTTTAATTGGGCCGTTCGAAGTGCAAAATGTGAATTTCATGGGGAGCTCGAAGCAATTGCAAACTTGGGAATTGGATTCGCCTGAAAAGCAATATATTTTTGCGGCCTAGCCCACACAGGTGTGTACTTAATTGGAATTGATTCGAATCTGAATCTACAAATTGCGCTCGTGTGTTGCACTAAGGCCACAAAACGAGCGACTGGTGAGGTCCTTAAATCGGGGCAAAGGGGAAAGTAAAAATGCGAAAAGGGAACACTTGAAGACAACATTCGATTTGCAATTCCGAAAGGAAGGATAAATATTTCAGTAGCAGCTGGGCTGTAACGAAGGTTTTTCTGATGGAAATCTCGAGGCCATGGACATGTTCTTAGGGAATCTGCAATGATATAATTTCATCTGCGGCTTGGATTTGTCGGTTTGATAAAAGTATTCCAAAGAAATCATTTCAAAATATAGCGAATAAGTTCAAGGTTAACTCGTTAGTATAAATCATATTAATGTTCATTTGAGATGATATTATTTTACGCTTTAGAAATTCACATATAGACAGCAAATTTATGTTACTTGTTTTCGAAGTAAAAAGACGATATTCCTCTGTTTCGTGAAACACAATTTTATATTGCTTTTGCCATAGTTTATATAGTACACCCTTTTAAAGAGAAGAAAATCCTTACACTAAAGAGGAAAAATTGAAATTATTTCACTTTTTAGTTTGGACCTTCACATTTTTATCATTTAATTTCAACAAGTTCAAATCTCTTTCAAATAATCATAACATTTTGAAAATATTTTAGGATTAAATAGTCTGGGGCCAATATATGTATGTATGAACAACACAATTACCAACTAGATGTTACAAAAATAAATCCTTTCAATTCTTACAGTAAGAAAATCACTATCTTATTTATCGTATCAAATATCTCCTTTATTTACGAGAAAAAACTGTTAGATCTTTGTCAATCTGTCTTCGATTAAAATTGTGCTGACGGTATTTATTGTCACATTTCGTTAGTGAGTCGTTAATTAATAATTATCGAAAACCCCAATCAAGAAAAAGTCCAAAACAAGGTCTGAAGAATCAAGAAAGGGACAAGTAAGCAGAACCGAGGGTGGAAAAGTTTTAATTATCTCGACTATCGAGTCTTAAATGCCGGAAAATGTCGTTCGGTTTGCGTGTCGCACGATTCGTTGCCATTTGTCCCCTCTTTGGTTAACATACGCTCAACCGAATTCTTCCTGTTGATTATTAAAAGGAAAACTGATTACGTCTTAATGTTGGTTCATTAAGTATTTAGCCTTACTTTATTATTTGGCGCTCCCTATAATGGTAGTCTTGCTCGCTTTCGGTCATTTATAAAAATTAGATGTTGAGGATTTACCAAATAAAATATACCCTTACGGAGATGACATACAAATTTTCACTAAAAAAAAATATATGTATATACAAACCTGAAGATGCTGACGTTGAGTGGCGCATTGTGGTCATGGCGATGGAGTTGATTTCTGACTCTGGGGACCACATGGTTGCTGATATGAAGTGATCACAGTTGTAGCTTTACGTAGATATTAAGTCGATCAATAAAATTAGGTTCGTTTAACTCTCTAACACTACTCGAAACACTTTCTACAAAACTCTTACAAACTACGAGTTCGAAGACCGTTTTAAAAACGGCAAAAATCCGAAGAACTAAATTATTTTGAACAGTATTTGACTAATATTAATCGTTTTGTGCATGGTCACTTAATCCAGTTCAGAACGAACCGCCGAAACTATTATTAATCCTTATTTTCAGTAGTCATGACCTTTAGATTCCGCGTAATTGTTCGGCTCCCAGCACTTGCCTTAAACGCCCCGATTTAGTTTATTCGCTACGTGTAGCTACGACCCGTCCCCTGTGAATGTTGGAGACTCCTCTTAATAGCCATAAAGACAAGAAATTCCTATAAAAGCTTTTGAGTAAAAATCGATTTTCCGCATTTATCTCGGCATTTTTCCCGTGGCCTGCTGTTGATGGTTGTTGTTGGCTCCCTTTCAGGATGATTAAAATTTCACCAGGTTGACTAGGAGGCTTGAAACGAATCCGCAGGTACGAAATTTCGGCTATATGCCATGATACACCATACACATGCGAAACGGTTGTATGCTCCTGGAATTCATTATGTCAGTTTGCGCACCTTACGTGTAACTACAGGAGAGATCAGTTTTCCTTCTTTTTTTTCAGAACGGGGTAGTTGTACCTACTAAATCGTTATTTGGCTTATTAAGCAGCAGCGGATAGCGACACGTTCTTGTGCACATATGAAATTTTAATGCGTTTAATGATGTGACTGTACGTGAGTATCTTTGGCATAGGCGCATAATGAACTTGATGATACTTCATCTTCAATTGAATTTTTGAGTAGTGCTCTCTAATTCATTCCCTTCAATGTGAATTAACATTGTGCCTTCGGCGAACGAACGCTTTTTTTCAAGGTTGTTAGAACTCTTTCGCTGTGTTTTACTTTGCATCTTCACCCAACATAAAATATTTTCCTTGAGTAGAAAAATATTATTTATGCTTGACAAAGACATACAGCTTGTAAAAGAAGTTCCGGGAATATCTCGCGAAATTCACATCGGATTAAAAACAGAAAAAAACACGTGTCATATATGTATTCTTTAAAAAGTTATATTAAAGGACAAATTTGATCTGCACTATATGCTTCAGCTACTTAAAGTTTTTTAGTTGTTGATGATTAATACTAAAAATTAATTCTGAGGCAAGTTTTCTGCTGCATTGTTTAATGCTCTTTTACAAATATTGCGTTGCAGTGACTAGACTACCTGAACACTTTAAGGAGGCACACCTGAGCTTAAGCCTTCAAGATCTCGATCTTTTTTCTGAGTGCAATACCGCAAACCACATAACGAAATTCAAATCACGCGCAATGAACCTGGATGAATTAAGTTGATTTGTATTTATATACTTTTAGAACTTTAAAGCCCAATTTCCACATTTTCAAAATTCAAATTTAATTGTAAAATTAGATATAAAGGGGCAATATAAATCAATAGTTCAATAATATAGGAAAATTATTGCGAATTTTATAGGGAGGGAGACTTTAATGCCTTCAAAAATCAATAAATTTTAAATCTTTTTATATATGTATTATGTCCTTTTGAAAAGATACCTTTAAAATTTTATACCGGCTATACCTTTGTACTTTAAAAGATATTAAGCACGGAGAAAGAAAATAACCAATTGCCAGTCAAGCTTTCAGACAATATAATGTATAAAGATTTCCGATGTTCACTCATAAAATATGTGTTTTTAATAAAAACTTCAACGCAAACTGCTGCATAGTAGGTTTTAAATTCATAAAAAAATTGGACATACATATTTGTTTTCATATAAAGAGTAAATGGAGAATGTGTTTTTGAAAACTTCATTTCATTAACTGTATTATTTAAAATTATACTCTTTTATAATATTTTCCCGAATATTGAACTATATATGGTATGATTGTATGTTTTTGTGTTTGGAGAATTTCTTCACGGCAGGCTAATAAAATGTACTATGTATCACTACGTTATTCGTATACGTGGACACTAAAATTTTATGTAGAGTTATTTCGAGACTGGATTAAAAAAGTTCAAACTGGCAAAAGAGTTCAGCAATTTAAAGCTTACATTCAAGGTGAGAAAGTTAAAGGGAACCAAAGTTGTTAAATTAACCTTAAACCTATAAATTAATTGGTCTGCAACGCTGAGCTGATTGCAACAAATTAGCCATACATATTTATCCTCCGAAACCTATTTGAAGTGACTGTTTAGTTTAGAGATGCTCTTTTTTCTGATTTGCCTAATAGCTGAATAATAAGGCCAGCAATATTTTAGAGAATTTCTGTAATATTATAAAAATATTTTTTAGAACATCCATCTCGCTCACGGATTTTGCTGATTTGGTTGAGTCGTCCACCCAACTGTTGCTTCAAAGGCGCTACTAAAAATGTTAGTGCTCGTACGCTGAGAAAAAGCATTTCTAATTTCATCAAATGAACTTGTTTCTGGGTTTTTTATTAGTTTTGGAACCAATATTTTAAATTTTTCTAACATTGCGTGCACTATCGACTTCACATTGTAGCGTGATACAGTTGAAGGCTCCTTCAGTAACAATCTACATTATGCTCCTGAAGCAAGCCAATGTAAAAATACTATGAGTTGCGATTGTTTACGTTTAAAGTAACCGCTCACGTTGTTCTAATTGCAAATATTTCAAGAATACTTGGTTGTTTAAATTGATAATTTGGTTGCCAATCTCGTATGAGACTGAATAAAGCAGTATGAGAAGGATCAAAATATTTATTATAGTGATTACAAATATCAATTTTCACAGTGAGATGTTACATGAGCCAGCAAAAGTTTAAAAATCATGATAAAAGTCCGAGTTAGCTATAGTACAGCAATGGCCATTCTCGAAAAAGGTTCTTCTGATGTTGATGAATTTTATAGAATAGTGTTTTTCGGGAACGAGAATACCAAGGGGAATACCAAGCTTATCATTCACCGATTTTGATTAAATTCGCACATATTGTAGAGTTGGTCCCCCTTAGAACTCCAGACTAACTGAGTTTTGACAACGGACCTTAATTTCCCAGAAAATAATGGTTAAAGTATTCAGTACAGTTCAAGTAATGATGTCTGCAAATAAGGCGTAATAAAGCGCTCAATGTACCCTGGGTTCGATTCTTGGCCATGTCGAATTTTT
The DNA here is from genome assembly GCA_933228815.1 of Machimus atricapillus. NCBI lineage: Eukaryota > Metazoa > Arthropoda > Insecta > Diptera > Asilidae > Machimus > Machimus atricapillus. Next base: position 58,050,654 of record OW121784.1, read on the forward strand.
TAATCATTCATTTTCGTTTTCTTTTCATGTTATAAGAGGTTACTGTAAACTATTAATTACTTTAAATAATTATATATTCCTCTGGATGGTATTTATCATAAAAACAACAAGACCGCAACATTAAATCAAAAACAGCATACTAAACAGAAAAACAAAACATTTGAATGTCCAGAACTGCTGAATTATTTATCTAATTTCCCAATAATTCATTTTACCGCTTAATCTATAGCTTATTTAACTTTTATTCTGCCACTGTGTGATTAAAGATCTATTCAAATTCTTTTAAATTACTAATTACATTTTAATGATACAATTAATTTTATTACTACAAAAAAAAATTAATATTGCCCAAAGTAACTCCCCGGATTTAAAAATCGCTTAAATAATTACATATAATACTTCCTGAAACATTTCCACGCCAATTGCAATGTTTATTGAATTGAAAAGCTATGTGATTTTCATCAAAATCGATTAATAACATACTTAGTATTTCCCTTCTAAGTTTAATCTCTCAGAAAATTCGGAAATCATAATTACATTGTAGCATAATGGGTTTTCATAACAATTGGCACAAGGCGGTTTCGGGGTTGTTGAGTTGCCGTCAAAATTTATAAATGTAAATAGATGGTGGATGATCAAAATCTAAAAATCTAATTATTTCGGGTGCTTCGTTGCCAAAAGTTGAAATTTTGAGTCAAATCTTGCTGATATTGGTGGAATGCGCTATACTACTTTTTTTTGTCATGTTCACAAGTTTTTTTTATTTTACTTTTCCGAGCAAACTCGGTCATCCAAGTACTTCTCTATAAATCTTGTTTAGGGCTAATTTAGTTAGGAATTCGACTTGAAATGAAAATCCAATTAAAGTGCACTGCACTGTGGATAGAATTAAGATTAGCTCTGTGACCTCTACAAGGCTTGCTAGTGCTGGGGATAGGAGAGATTTAGGGTAAATTTTCAAAATTTAAACTTTAATTAAACTTTTGAATTGCAAATGAGGCGAAGTCGTCTTTAGTGGAACGGGGTCCATTGTTGAGACCTGCTCCAGTGGCAGCGACTGTTTCTGTTTTCTATTCAAACTCCTTGCACAGGATGCAGGAACAGGTCAAGTTTGGAGTGTTCGTTTTACGCCCCGTTAACCCGTAGATTAGTGCTTTGGATAAACTTGCCGGGAAAATGCATGCGGGGCCAGCGTTCCTCGTCCTGTGGGCGCTTCCCGTTAGCAGTTACCCAGTTTTAAACTACATTTAGATTTAGGGGATGAGGGGAGGTTAGCCAAGAAAAGCGGAATATGGAAACTTTTGCGTTTATAGTCAAGCTTTCTAGTTGCAACAGAAAAACAGCAATTCTCACGCAGCGACAGTTGAACTTTAGCTGTTTATGCGATTCTGCAAGTGGTGCATTTACTTCCACCTTGAACTCTCCCACTCCCGCCCTCGCTGGAGAGGTGGTGGCGGTGGTGGTGGTGGGACAGTTGTGCCGGGTGCAGAGATAATTACATGAAATTTACGAGAAATAATGTCATAAAAAATTAAATAACTAGAAACACTCGGAAAGGTCAAGCACCTCTTAGTGCCTGGCGAGGCATTCTGCGTGGCATGAGTGACTCTCCGGGTGCACAAAATATCTACAGGCGCTTTCAACCTTGTTAACTCGAGGGCACGTCACAGAAACAGAACTCGCGTTCCCGGAAAAAAAAATACTTTTCAAAATCCACGAAATTTTTTGAGGCCCGCGAATTTAAATAGTCTTAAAAAATCACATTCACTTCACTTTAGCTGAGGTGATTCGTTGCGGGAAAATCACTGCTTCCATTCATTCATAAAACGATTTCGTAGAAACTATTTGTGAGCCATCTGCAAGTAATGGGGTCTTCTCCAGAGTTTATAGTTGAAATTCCATTCCAAGGAGCACTGTTGCCGAGCGAGAGAGAGATCTCCTCCTAGTCTGACAAAAAAAACTCCCACTCCGTCAGGAGGACCAAATGGTAAAATTATGCAATTTTTAAAGATTTTTAATTTTCTTCCTGGGCAACTTCGAGCAGAATGTGCCTCGACCCGTGGATGAATTATGGCTAACGATTGCCAGGGGATTTAGCCTGGATTTTGGGGGATCAGCCGCCAGGCAACCGAGGACCAGGAGTCAACAACAACACACCACCAGCGAAGGTAACAGCGAAACTAACAATGAGCAGCAACAAGGAGTTTTCCTCGACACTTATCAAGGATCGGGAGCTTTTCCACCGTCGCACGGACCCACAACGGCTCACATCGCGACACACACAGCCACTCGAGCGACCGTCAATTTGATTTTTCCGACTGATAAGTCGCGAGGGTGGAGGAACTGGGCGGGGGGTTGGGTCGACTGTGCCAAAACGCTATGATTACCGTCGGACACGATAATTAGTTAAAAACGAAAAACGAAAAAAAAAGTAAAACACAGGTAAAATTTAGACGGATACACGTTACATGGATGGGGGGAAGCTCGTCGCGATAACGAAGGGCTAAAAGGCGAAAGGGAAAATGGGGTTAAGAGGTTATAGTGTGTGGCAAATGTGGGTTAAGAACAGAACACCCAAAAGAACACTTCCCGGATTCTGGTCAGGTCAACTCAAACGATTAAATACGACTGGGGAGCGAAGGAGCCCCACGTCCACATCTGGTGCACTCTGCACAGGTTCATTTCATTCCGTGCGAGGATGGGACAAATTGAGAGCCCCACAGCCTTACCAGGGCAGATTACGGGAAAAGCCAATGAAATAGTCCTGAAAGCTCTAAGGAGCAAACGCTGAACAAGCTTTACAGTAGTTGCTAAAAATTTTAGAAAGCGATGAAGAAATTTAAGGTGGATTAGTTAACACTTCAAATTTTCCAAAAATCGGTTTTAGTTTTTATTGTTATTTCATTTTTCTACTAGCTGACGAACCCAGTTTTATCCAGTGTAATTTAATCAGGAACTGTAATGATTATGATCAAAAAAATAAAATTTACAAAATGACAATGATCAAGTAATTTTTATTTTTTTGATTGGTTGACAACGATCAAGTAAAAATTAATTATTTAAATTAATATTAAGAAGCAATTTTTAACCGACTTAAAAAAGGGTAGGCTATCGTTTCCGTAAAGGCTTGAAAATAAAGAAATGAGTTTTATTTCAATTAAAAATAAAAATGAATTCTTAATCATTATAGAGCAATAGAAAAACAAAAATTGCCTAATAATGGTTATTATCAAATTTATATTTTTCCAGTTATATGAAAACAGTAAAAATAAAATGAAATAAAAATGACATTATTTAATAATTATTGTAATAATAATTTTCCTAGACTAATAATATATAAAAATATTATATGATATTAATAGAAATATTTGTTTTTGCCAATTTCAATTCCTCAATCTATATTTTTTTATGGATACGGAGCAATTTACGTGGAAATGCCCATACAATACGAGTGGCCAAGAAGCCGCACTTAATTCAGCTACAAATGTACATAATATATAAGGTAGAAACGATTAATTTCAGACTTCATAAAATATGGTTCATTTTTTGCTTCGACATATGTTTAAATACATACATACATACATACATACAGAACTTTTTCCCTTAAATTCAGCTCCAAATATTGTACTTTATTTATGCAATTCTTGTGCCAGAACAGCAAGTTCCAAGGTCGTAAAGATGTTAGTTACATCAGCAAAACTATCAATCAGAAAAAGATAAAATCGGATACCTGCTTGGAAAAGAACCTTAGAGCAAAGACTTTATAACTAGTTATAAAGTCTATAGTTATGAAGTCTTTGCTTAGAGTCTTTTCGACAATTATTCAATGCCGCGCCTTTGCGGTCGTTGTTTTATGCCAACCGTCTTCATGATAAAGCCAATTTGCACTAAAATATAAAAACCATTGCGTGGGATTTTTCGGATTTTATTTATTTTATAAACTGAGACTGAAAAATGTTTTATTTTGTCTTCATAATTAAATAAGAGTTGCAGATGTTCAAAACCAAAACTTGGCATGACTAGCGACAAGAGGTCCCATGGTGTAATGGTTAGCACTCAGGACTCTGAATCCTGCGATCCGAGTTCAAGTCTCGGTGGGACCTTGACTTTTTTGGCCCTTTTTTGTTTGGCAAGCACATTTCCACATGTCTTTGTTCTCCAGCGCGATTAAGAAGTGGAGCAACACGACTCAAGGGCAAGGGCCCCGCGATTGCGATTTTGGGCCGTTGGCTGGGGGCCCGCTCGCCGGAGGCACTCACCTTTCTTCTCGAACAGCTGCTGGTACTCGGTGAGGTTGTTCCGCTCCAGCCACTGGTTCACGTCGAACTCCACCAGCTCCTCGTCTAGGGGCACACTGTCCCAAAAGCAGAGCACCAACTTCGCCAAAGAAACCGTAAACATCAAACTCAAAACGACAGCCGTGAGGATCTTGAGGCAGCGCAATAGCATGCTTTTCCGTTGCTCGCGAGGGCCGACCGTCCCGACTTCCGCCGACTAATTGCACATTTCTGCACCGCGAAATTACCAAACAAAATCGCGTCTACCTCCGGAGCCCACTTTGACAATTGCGAGGAAAACAGGAGGTGGGAAGACACTTCGGGTCTTACGGCGCGGTGCTGATGCCCGCTAAGGCACCAGGGAACAGCTCGTGAATGGGAAATTAAGAGGTTTGGACACTTGGAGAACACATCTCCGTTAGGTTTGCGCTTTGACTTCTCTAGAATGTCCCATTTTATTGACAGTGATGACAGCATGAATGATTTGATAAAGTTAAACTTTAGTTTTATTTAATTCTGTAAAAATGTCACGGGTTATAGGGGGGGGGGGGTTCAGATATACTAGTTGAAGTGTAACCGGTTAAGCGCAACACGCGCTCCTTGAATTTCTTCTCCCCCCTTTTCTAATGCGATGCATAGTCTATGTGAAATAGGAGGTCTGTGCTTGGCTCATTATAAACATATTACGTATTGTATTACTGATCGCATTTAATACGCGAGTGCGGATTCCATAAAGATATAAAGATATATTTGTGTAAGTGATTGACAGTTCTAGATAAATACAAAAATCCAACATTGCTTTTTCCAATTTATTTATCATCAATTCACAATAAAATCCATCACCACATCCAGCACCGCTTCTTTGTATTAATTAGAAAAAATAACTTGTTCGTTCCATATGTCAATTGTTAAAAAAATTAGCACAAAATAGTGTAATAGAATGGAATGTCATAAATTGCTTTAACATTCGAAATTTTACAGTTTTTTATAAAATGGAAAAGATAATTTTATATTTAGTAGTTTGTATATTACATTGGCGTTAGTGGCTTATGAAAATGATGCGAATTAAATCTGATGGTTCAATTAAACAAAAGTAAATTTCGATACCTAACTGAATGAATTCATATTAACGTAACTAACTTTTTTTCACTTCATACACCAAGTGTCACTATTCTTCTTATTCTATCTCATTATATCAAATTTTGGAATATTAACTTGGTTGCTTCCTGTGTCAGCAACACTTACAGATTTTCAAGAACAAATTTTTCATTGATCGGAATAACTTCTTTCAAACTCTCTACCGCCTTATCACTCAATTCTTCAGGAAGACCTGCAATTGAAATTGTTATTTGTATTTTACATTATTCTTGATTTTGATAACACAATATCGAACTTACCATGTATGAAACATGTACTCGTAAGGCAAGGATAAGTGAATTCTTTCGGACATTTTCGGATATTTTCAATTTTGGCCAAAGCAACTTTCCCATAATCAATAAAAAGTACAGCGGAAAGGGCATCTCCTATAACTTCGATACATTCAGCACGACACCAAACACCATCTTCTTCATATTTCACGAGACACAATTCTTTTTCCCTGTAATTGTAAGTATCGAGATATCGATTTAATTGAGTCAGCCAATTTTACAATATTTTTGACCGATATTTTCAAATCTTATGAATAATCTAGAACTCTCACACAACTAAAATACTACGGCAAATCACGTCGATGTTTCTATCAATATCACGTTAGATATATTGTGATTAAGGTTGCGCTTCCTTAATTTTTTTAGTTAGGGGCTTTATTAAAAAAATTGATATCGCCCCAATTCCCATATAACATGCATTGTGAAATTAGACATATACTTACATATGTATGTACATATTAGAAACGTGCTCTTTTTTTTTTCTTTACCATTTAACTATAGTATGAGCCACAGAAACGCGAGGCTAGGTACAGCTAGTATTATCTATACTAATTATAAAGAGGAAAGATTTGTTTGTTTGTTTGGATTGAATAGGCTCCGAAACTGCTGGACCGTTTTGAAAAATTCTTTCACCGTTGGGAAGCTACACTATCCCCGGGTGACATAGGCTATTTTTTATTCGGGAGTTTCAAAATGGCGGACCCAAGATGGCGGTCAAAAATTGTAAATATCAAGGGATTGCCATGAAAATTAGTATTCGGGGGTTTTCGGAGCTCCTGATTACGAATCTATGCTCGAAATTTGGAAATTCAAGATGGCGGATCCAATATGGCGACCAACAATTTTCACACTTCTACGAATTTAAGTGAAATTTAGTATTACGGGTATTTTGATACCACTAATTTCGAATCTACTGACAAAATTTGGAAATTCAAAATGGCGGACCCAATACGTATGTTACTCAATCACGCCCAAGTTTGGTCCCATTATTTTCATTTTTTAAGTAAAGGCACTACACATCACGACTTAACATTTAGGGTACTTTTTATTTGCGGGTTTCAAAATGGCGGACCCAAGATGGCGGCCAAAGATTGTAAATATTAAGGGATTGCCATGAAAGTTAGTATTTGCGGGATTTTGGAGGTGATAATTGCGAATCTAAGCTCGAAATTTGGAAATTCAAGATGGCGAATTCAATATGGCGTCCAACAATTTTCGAACTTCAATGAATTTAAGTAAAATTTAGTACTACGGGTATTTTGATATCACTAATTTCGAATCTACTATTAAAATTTGGAAATTCAAAATCGCGGACCCAATATGGCGACCATAAGTCATAAAATTTTTTACAAAAGTCAAGCATTTCAAGGATCTTTAATTAAGTAGTACTTATAATATACCGGGTGAAACCGGGTAACCCAGCTAGTATATAATATAATGAGTACACTGTCGAAACGAATTTAATATGCTTACTAGGATATTAACATAGATGAACGTCGCGTCGAATCGAGCATTAATAAAACCAAACTTTTACAGCCCCAAATTTAAAAATTGTAGAATTGGGGTGCTCTGTAGAAAAATTAAGATTGCTTGTCCTAAGATCTCTTTAATAACTAGTGAAGTAGTGCCACTGTATTAAAATTTATCAACGCGCACCAAGAAATGAAAGTCGCTGAGATCCTGAACATGTAAAAAAGAGCAAAACACATTACTGTTTTGAAATGTCTGGAATGTGGTAAAAAGAGATTATAGTGGTTGAAATTGCTGGGAATAAGAAAGGCTTTGTGAATAAATTATTTTTCAAGTTTGTTACATCTACCAAATATAACGATTTTAGTAAATAGGTACTATATAAATGATAACTATAACTGCTTACCTCGGCATATAAGTTTCAGTCGTCTTTTCAGCATACGCTTGAATCTGTTTCGGCTCTGATAATGGTCTGAGTATAAAAAATGACAGGCATCCAAAACGATGAAGAGACAAAGTAAAATATAGCCATAACAATTAGGTACTTTGTTCATAAACTAATTTTTTATAGTGCCTTTATTTTATTTACGAGATTTATGACAGAAAATGAAAAAAGGCTCCGAACAGAAATGGAGAACGAAATTGGGGAGGACCTGAGTGAAATTTTTTCATTGGCACATACGCGCCCAAATGAGGTACGAACTCGGAGGCATAATCGCGCTCAAATCTATCCTGTATAGCGAACAAATACGCAACAGGCATAGAAATGCCCAAAGTAGGCACGAACATTTAAAAATTTGCTCGTTTTTCAGCCACATACGAGCCCGCAACAGGTATGGGAACTCAAAAATGCGCCCATTTTGCAGGCATAGAAAAACGACGAAACTCCTCAAAATTGCTACGCAGTATGTTTTTTAACTGTTTAATGAATATTTCCACGCATTTTCGGTCAGTATATGTACCTTTAAAACGTGTTAATAAACAGATGTTTGTTCGGAACGAAATGCGTACAGTGCCTTATTTGAGCTGTATGGGCTTGTAATTACATGTCTATGGCTGGTTACATTTTAACGGCTTAAATGTTTGCTCCGGCGAATCGTGCCTCATTTGGGTATAGAACGGGCGTAGCGTGCCTGGTTTGGACTACGTTTGGGCTTGTTAAGTTGTTACTCGTTAAGATAGGTTGGGTTAGACAAATGTAATGAACGGAGGCGACAAAATTTCGCTATTGCATTTAGTGTTGCTGTATGTAAGTAAGTGCAAAGGCTTTTATACAGATAAGCCAGATGAAACTTTGCTTTTGTGTGGGTTTGCAAGATACTTCGGAAACCTGTTTATATCAGAGATCTTTGTATTGTTAATTTCTAACAAAGTCATCAGGAAGTGAAGCAGTGCTGAAATGTTGCAAATGTACGCCCAAAAGACAGCTCCCCGCCCACTTGGTCCACAGCTAGGTCGTCTGCAGTCGCTTGAATAAATCTGAATAAAGGCCGCCGAATATACATAAAATTTCACTTAAGTCCAGGGCCGGCTATCTCATGGGACACCAATCCGGAAGGGCTGCCTCGGATGCTCGGCAGCGGTGCCTTTGTGATATTTTTGAAAAGTTCTAAATTGCTGTCGGCCGGGGTGATTAAGTGCCGACCTGACGCCAGTAGTTCATAAATACGGAAAGATTTACAGCCAACAGCCAGCTGGCCGGCACTGTTAACAGTTCGCGAGGAGCCGCGAGCATCATCGCTCCTGAGGGCTCTTAATTGAAAAAATTGCGCGAAATATATGCATGAATATCCTCGTCCATTCGAAAGCCGCAACAATCGTTAAACTCACTCCGACAGGACAGGGTGTGCCGCGCAAAAAGCAAAAAGCATCAGAAAAACGAGGAGGGTTAGCAGGAAGTGCACCGCAGGAAGCTCGCAAATTCATAAATAAAGGCATGAGGGCGGGGGTGTTTTATTGACCCAAATCCGAATTCGCTGGCCCGGAGGATCCGCCAGATTCCGACAAAGAGTGGATGTGGGCCCCGGGCCTCGGGCTCCGCTGGCAGTATGGCCCAGCATCGGTTTGGTGGACATAAATCGGCTCCTGTTTGAGTTATGTATCCCGGCCAGGATTTTCTGCCGGGAATTAGTTGGTGGCGGGGCTCGGTGAGCGATAGCGCCATAGTGCCTAGTGCCTACTGCTCCGTGTTCATTAGGCTATTTGTCCCTGGATTTACTGCGCCTTGTGAACTTGTTTTAATGCAAATTTGCCACCTTCCTCTCGGGTGATTTATCTCCCAACTTTCTGCTGCTGTGAGCGCAACTGGGCCGGGACTGTTCCCATCTTCGGGTCTTCCCGGAAATATAAATGGGCAAAGTTTTATATTAGCTGTCAGTCAGCCAGTCCAGAAGTCGGCCAGCGCTTCAAGTGAGCTGCGAAATATTGCCTTTGGCCGCATCACGCGCTCCGAGCAACCAACCGTCGACGTCCTTTTTGCTTCTGAGTCAAAACTTCCCTTCCAGATATCTATTTTTTTTTTCATTTTTAGAACCGCTTAATCATGGAAACTATATTAAATCCTGAAGTGGATTTGGTATCAAGTACAGAAACCTTTTCAACTTTAAGCTTTAGGGTCCTTTAACCTATCTAGCGCCTCTCAAACCTTCGTTCACGACAATATTTGACGGTGAGATTTAGATTTTAGACATAAATAAATTCAATTGTTGGTTTTGTATACTTCAAATATATATAGAAACTACATATTATAAGAACACTCCAAGAAATACAAATCTACAAGAAAATAGCCACCATAAATAATGGTACTGAAGACCTATCATCGATGATGATTCAATTGTTGCTATTGATGTTTTTCCAAAAATAAAAGGATTTCCGATTTTTCCGTTTCTTTTAAATAATAATTGAAATAAAATCTTGGAACACCAAATAAAATTTATCTTTATAGAGGCCTTTTTACACATATTGGTGAAACAAATTTCACTCAGTTTGCGCTTGTATAAGAAAATAAAATAAAAATAAAAGGAATAAAGTAGGTAATCGGTTTATGGAAAAAAGTCACAATATTTCAAAGGGTTTTATAGGTTTTTTTATTTGCATATATGTATGTATAGTCAGTATTTACATTTACGAATTTGTAATCTGCGAAAAATTTCCTATAGAAATTATTTATCATATCCTTGGGAAAAAAGTTCCTCAGGTCAACAGCAGTTATTTTTCTAATGTTTAGCTTTTATCGAATAGAAAAGAGTCATTTTGGATAAGATTCGAAAAAGATTTGTGTATTTTGGTTCACAAAAAAAAGAACTGTACGAATCCGCCCCATTTGGGATTTTTTTTTCTGAATTTTTTTTCCTCTACAAATGGTTGGTATTCGGGCCCACAAGAAATAAAGTTTGAGAATCGCTGTCTAGCCCCTTGGGGATTCGAAAATGGAGCACGTCGAAAAGGGATATTTAACTGGAAGTAGGGGAGTTTGCGCGGGCAAGCTATTTCCTCTTTATCACGTGGACCTAGGGCTGGTCATTAAATCTTTTGTCGGTGCAGGTGGTTTTGGTTACGCAAGGCCGTCCCTGCGGATTTGCAGTGGCTCAGCCGGAGCAAGAAAGTTCCCAAGGAGGAGACCTCCTCAAGTGCCTAATTAGCCGCAAGAAGTGGGGCAGGGGTGGTATGAGGAGCGAGATAACTCCGCGATAAGGGCAAAGAAGATGAGCCTCAGTTCCACTCGAGCTGCTCGAATTAATAGTGGCTGACGTCACCCGCTGCACACAATTTCCATTTTGTGTCTTTTATGACAAAAGTTGGAAACAAGTGATTATGATGAGCAAAACCACAGTCCGCAGAACAGTTCGAGTTCGGGCTTGTGGCCGGCACTTCCAGGAAGGAAGCCCCGTTCAAATCTTGCGTGATGCAGTGGTCAAAGTTGGACCGGGTTCTCTGACCGGTCTGTTTGCAGTAATGAAAGAGCTGTTACCGGGCCCGACCTGTGGATGTGCAGCTCCGAAAATTGAAACTTACTTAAATTATATAACATTAAAGCCGAATCCTTCACCTTTGTGCGGGGCCGGGCAGTAGACCGCTTGCGCTCCGGCCGGGCGTGGGCGGCAGGGGGGCTACTGAAACTATTTGGCAGGACATCTCCCGTCGGGTCCTTTTGGCTACATGTTCTTTCGCTGCCGATAGTTCGGTACATAAAATACATAGGACAGGACGAAAAACCGATGGTATCGACTAAATTCTGTTGGTTTGGGCGAATCGGGTTCAAAGAATCCGATTTTGGGGGGCCTAGGCATTCCTGGGTGTGGGCTCATTTCAGTTTATAAATTTTAATGGGCCGGATCAAGGACAGGGTGGGCTTTTGTCAATAACAGAATTAGGTCGGGGAGGGTCGCAAATATGTTGGGCTCTGACGAGGTACTTGGTAGTTCTCCCGGAATGTGGCTTTTATGCATTTTAATGAGTACCGTTGGAGAATTTATACTGAACAGTATTTTGGTAACTATTTTGAAGAACCCAAGGCGAGCCGATTTTATTGTTATTCGTTAGTTTCGGGTACCGAAATTGTTACTTTCAGGTAATTCACACTTAAATAAGGCATTCCTAGCCTATCCACGTTTAATAGGGTAGCAGGACGTATAAACTTTTCATGCTTCTGATACAATACTCCCTAAACTATTATTGACTTAATCAATTTTTCCTCAATAGCACGGAATTGAATTTTTTTTTAATTTAGTTACTTTAATTTCGTTGATGTAACTTCTTCGTCTAGCAGTAATATTTATATGTAATGCAGATTTCGTATACCAGATCTTTATGTTTTTATTTTCTCCATGGAATCCTATTAATATTTATTACAAATGCGAGACTTTGTGTGTTAACAAGTGTGTTGCCACGCAGCTCCGTAACGGCTGAACAAATTTTCATAAAATTTGGTATATGGTTAATTTAGGTCCTGGAATAGGATATAGGCTTCTTTTCGATATCGATTTCGACAAAGATTTCAACTTCTACTTCCACTTCCACTTCGATTTCGTTTTCGACTTTGATTTCGATTTCTACTTTGATTTCGTTTTCGACTTCGACTTCGACTTCTAATTCGATTTTGAAAACTACACTCAATGCAAAACACAAATAACTTTTTCGGAAAACTGTTGATTAATTATGAATACCTCTTATATTAATATCTACATATTATATTTACATACATATACCCAATAGGGTTATTTTGTTTGCTGCAATATCAATTTAATATTCAGAATGTAGAAGGAACAATTTGAATAAGTTTCACGATTTAGGTCTGCCAACAGCAACAGGTACACAGATATTATGCTCTCCTACCAACATATGTACACGTGTAAACTGCAAAGCAAGCATTTGCTAAATTGTGTGACCTCAGTAGAAAAATTTACGACTGCTCATGAACTATTTATTTTAATACAATGTGCATTTAGTACACCCTCGTCTCGAGAAACTGCGATGTTTAAAAATTCGTAGTCAGATGTAGTAAACTAACAGCAGCCACAAAAAGTGGAAAAACAGGTCGGATGCTTAACAAGCCCGGAAATTTCATTTTTGAGGTGGAGCCAGCCACCAGCTCAGTAGAATGCAGACTTTCCGCTCATTTCCATTTATTCGCCCCAAAGAGAAAAACAAGGATACCACAAGCCAGATCTGATTTATTTGTTCTTTCGACAAGAGCAACCAAAAAATCATAACCTCCTCAGGTATGCAAATGTCCCGCTCGTGTGCTCTTTGGTGGTGGGTGAATTTTTTACCATCGGTTTTTCACTCACCTTTACCCCGGCACCATGAGGCCAAAGAATGTATGTGCGTAGGTAACCTTTGAACGTTTCCCATCCGTTTTTCTACCCGATACCTAAATCCTATTGAATCATCGAATATAAGACATTCAGAAAAATATTTACGCTTTTGCAGTATGTTGTGTATAAATTAAGAAAGAAGGGTAAGACAATTCCTCGGTTAAAGGTGAAATAGCCCAAAAATAGTTGAGCTTAAATTGCTCGCATGCATGCATACATCAGGAAATCAACCAATGCCCCAAAACCTATTGGCTCTGTTAACTTGATAATTTGATTGGAGCAATCAATGGGTGTGCAAACATCGAGTTCGAGTACAGCAATAAGTGGATGTATGATGCCCAATTATTTTTATTTCTCAGATTGTAATTGAGGAAAAAATTTTAATTCACATCAATGAAGTGAATCGTTATTTTTAGGGTTTCGTAGCAAAACAACAAACCCTTATAGTTTCGCCATGTCCGTCAGAAATTTTATTCAGAGATAAGACTATATAGCACCGAATTTTGGGACACGTTAGGTATTTTTACCCGCTTCAAAAATATGTAATTAACATTTTGGGGAAAACAAATTATGTTTGTACTGACCAAGACCCTGTATAATTATACTTATGAATGAAGTGAACTGAGAGTAAAAGAAGCTCGTAATAAGAAATATAACTTACATAAAAAAGAATGTATCAGTAAATAATTTAAGATACTTTATAATGATGACCTTATTAAAAGTACATATGCACTTGCAGTATGCAGTTTTCATTTTAGACCAACAGCAAATTTTTCTTAAATGACTTTACAATTTTTTCACACTCTCAAAATTCTTTAGAATATCCAAATTTTTGTCTTGCCTGTTAAGAATTTTAAATGAGATAATTTGTCACAAAAATCTAAAATCCAAAATTACATCTGCAAATTAGTTTGGTGAATATTTTATATTATTTGTTTGAATATGTTAACATTCTGAGCGCTTCTGTTAGTATAAAAGCAGAAGGTTTCTGACTTTATGCTTCAGTCAGTATACCTGTTTGAAAAGTTTGTTCGTTAAAGCCCAGTGAAATATATTTCAAAATGTTGAAATTTGTAAATTATTTGTGTGGTACTTGTTTTGTTAACACTTTAGGAATAATTTCTCGTTTTTAGGCTTTCGCATTGTTTTTGGTTTTATTCGCTTTTTCGGCAGCTCTTCCTGCATCCGATCAAAGGACAAATTATCCATCAACATACCAACCAGTTTATTCAAGGGGATACTCTTATCAGATTTATTCTCCGTATCCATCATCTCCATACGTATTCTCGTATTATGTTTGAGATTTTGCTTAATTATATCATATATGTTATTTTGGCTGGATTAAAGATGTATTAACGAAAGATTATTCTTTTAATACTCAAATCAAACAAATTAATAAATGATAACTGAGCGACAATTCAATGGTCAAGCCTCAGATTTTTTTAAATGTTTTTATCAGAAGGTCTTGTACTTATTGTTTAAAAGAATTTTCAGCTTTTGGTTTCATCAGAATTTAAACGAGACATTATATTTTGAATGGCGACGTCTAAAAGCGGGTATTTAAAAGAAGCAATTTTTTTAAATCGTAATTTAAAAATAAAAAAAATTGTCGTGGTCTCAAAATTTTCGTAAAATTTCTTACTTTGTAGTTAAATTTACTTTACTTTGGAGTGCTAATTTTTTGATTTTGAGAATTCAAAACAACCAGTGAAATAATTAATTTAATCCTACTACTTACCTATGTTTGTGATTTTATTGGACATTTTTGCGAAAAACAACATCGACATCACTTATGAAAGAAATGGATGCATGTGTGGATCGTTTTACTAAAAGCAAAAAAAAAAAGAATCAAGAATCTTTATGTTTTGCGAGCATACAAGTGGTCTAGTAATTATTTCGTTTCTATCTTAAGAAACTCGACCGTTTGAGTTTTTCTTTTTTGAATGAATATTTATTTTTTCCTTAAAAAAGACAATACTCAAAGTGTTTTAAATTAGTGCAAAACTATTTGTTTTTTACATACTTACATATATCTTTTTGATATAAGGAATATTTTTAAGTAACGAAAACACATAAAATTATTATTGAACTTCCATTGTATTTATTAATTTACCTTGGCGTTGGAGAGGCACTGACTGGCATGTTCTGTACTGTCCCAAGCGATTTTAGTTAGTAACATATGGTACTAGCTTTCTTCATTGTCGACAAGTAATTCGAACTGTCTTCATTTAATTGCACCAACTCACATATTCCCAAAAGATTCACTTAAATTTCCTCTCATTAAGTTCAACTGCAGCCATGAATTACTCCAGTGGTTTCGTCAATTAAATCTTTCCTCCCGCAAGAAAATTTGTGAATTTCGGCAAATTCACAATCAGATTAAGTTCGTGAACAGATTAATGACCCAACTTTTAGCATATTGCCCGGGTTACGCCAACTTCAAGCTCTGGGAATAATGAATTCATTGCTATGAAATTGGAAAATGGGGACGAGGTCTACTTTCGGTGTAAGTACTTTTTAGTTAATTTACTGCCTTCGCGGAGCCTAAGCAAAGGATAAGGCTTATGCTGGAAGATATTAATGGTTTTGTTCAATATGAATTGTACGAAGATAACGTGCGCTGACTTTTGATAAAAACTTTATAATTTAGAACTATTTATTGTAGAGGTCAAGTATGTAGGATGTAATTTAGGAAGTACTATGTACCTGAAAAATACATTTCTAAAAAAGGCATGTAAACATAAATTAAATATAGTGGCTCAGAAGTTTTCATTGTCGTTCCAATTTTTTGAGTAATTTTTGCATTATTTTTACTTAACTAAAGTTTCGTGTTAATATGTTTACATTTATTTCCTAAATCAACGAATTTAAGCAAGTCTTCAAATAAAATGTATCTAATTATGAATTAAAGAAATTTTAAAACAAATTTGTTTCGATATAATCAAAATTTGTCATATTGGAAGTTTGAAGGTTTTCATCAATGTTGATTGAAAATTTGTTATATTTGAAACGCTCATCGACAACATCCGCCTTGAGAGTTGCAAGAAATTAGGAGATTCAATATTCGGTATAAATTTAATAAATATTTCAAAAAACAACATGGGCTTTTCAGCTTTCCAAAGAATATGTGTGCAAATTATAACGGATTTCTGTTTTCCGAAAATCCCGAGATTTTGTAAGATATCGCGAATTTCATATGATCATCTATTGGATTTACCATAGAAGTAGGTGATTTTGAAATTTTAAGAGTTTCTGTAAGAGTTCCGGATCAGCAAGGAACTTCTTATAACTATTATATATTTCTGGAAAAGAGGATTACGACTTTCGCCAAACCTATTTCCGCTATGAAGAGATTACCTAATTGTACCTATCTCTTATTTGAAAACTGCTGAGTTTAGAACCGTTTGCAAATTGGTCGAACATTTATTTTCCTCAACGTCTATTTTTATTTTATTTAAAAGAAAGAAAACGAATTTTGTGTGAGTTTAACTATGAAGCAAAGTTTCTTACCAATATATTTCTATAATATAATTTTCACCTATCTCTATTCCTTGTGGTTCTTTAAAAGAGTTAATAATAGTTAAAAACTTCTGTAAAATGTTTTAAGGTTCATTGCCATTGCAAAAGAGACAGACCAGTAAATCAGAGCACTGTGACTTTATTGAAATTAAAATAATAATAATCTTATATGAAACATGGTCAATGTCCTAAAAGAGATTTGTTCAGTCGTCAACGGAAATCAGGAAACACAGCCGGTGTAGTGCTCATCCATAGTATGAATATGGAGATGAGTAGTAGCCAGAGTAGGGATATGAACTGCCATAATAGCCGCTATATAGAAGTTGTGGTAATGGCTTGGGCAGAGCAAGGGTGACCGCAATGAGTGCCAAAACCATAAGAAGAATCTGTAGGTAAGATAAATGAATTACTCTTAAATGTCTGAGAGAATTAATCCGAATTTCAAACTCACTACTTTGAACATGTTGATTCCTTTGATGATATCTTTCCAAAGAAGCTGATGCTGAACTGATATTGAGCAACTGCTTCAGTGGCTTTTATACAGCCACAGACCTGTGACCACAATCATTCTCCTTCTCGACAAGCATTCAAACTATTTCCATAATTCGGCTTCTCTATTCCCGATGCATCCTCTCACCATTTGGTAAATTAACCAGACATTTGGATAAGTGGCATCAGGTGAATTAATTTGTTTCACTGTTACTCTACGTATGGGAGGACAATGGATTTAGTTTGAGAGAATTATTATTCAAACCGCATATTAGGTGCAAGGTCGCTTCGGTGCACATTTGCCGAAAACTGAAATTAATTGAAAAGCAATGGGAAGTATAATAGTTTCACCTTCCAATTGCTTTAATTTTCCATTTCATTTTTACAAAATAAAGTTAGAGAATCTAATCATATAAGAAAACAAATAGATTATACTGCAATATTTCATTAAAATATTTTCATTCAAATGCCATTAAAAATCAAAGAACAGTATTTCAATAAATTTCTATTTTTTTACTAAGACTCTATTGTATTTAATGACTATCCGGGATAAGAAACCTGTTTCAAACTGTTTTCCAATTCCGTATTTCGATTTTAGAGACGGAGTTCTTCGAACAAACATTGAGTAGAAGACGATGTTATAGAATCAATTTGCATACCCAGTTCGGACCTTAACGAAACACTCTAGCACAATACGTCCGAAGTTTTATTTTTAACAAATATTTTGGTATATACATTATTATTACGTGTGTTTTTTTTTGTTTTTGATAATTATCATATTCACTCGCCATTTTGGAATTAAAACGATAGTATATACATATGTATATAATATTGCATATTTTACATAATAGTTTTACTATGTTTTAGTTTGAAAAATTAAATTCAACGCGAAATTCCACTATTCCAGATTAAGATCAGATCATCAAACCACCCAGCCATTATAAAAAACATAGAGGATTATTTAATTATTTAGTTTGTGTATAATGTACAATGTATGCAAAACTTACATTTGAAAAAAAATCTCTTGTTACTAACTATGGGTTTTACGCAGAAACAGCGAATTCATACCAAATTAACTATAACAACTAAATTACTGTAACCATATCTTCATAAAATTTGGAAATAATCAAAAATATATTTCATTAAAATACACGCCGCAACATGTGCATCCATAGATAAACAAACAACCAACAGCCATTAGCAACACTGTAGTCAATAAATTACGATCAAAAGCAAATCTATCCGAAAATATGTTAGCAATAAACCGCTCGTAATTTTCGCAAATAAGTGCATTGATTAATTTGAAAACTACAAATGAGTTTGATGCCAAGTTGGGTCAAATTTTCAAAAGGTAATGCAATACATTATAGAGTTATATAGCCGATGGGAGCATCCATTAACATTTGGCGCAATTTATTTATATTAAGAGTAAACAGGTAGGTCCACAAATGCAAAAATGGATTATCCGCAGACTGGGATACCACTTTTGCAAAATTAAGCAGTCTGCAAATTGATCCAATTAAAAATCAATTTTCGATGAAAGTTTAATATTAATATCGCAATTTCGGATTCGCCAATAACTTAAAGGCATTAATATCACCTCGGGTTTGAGCTGTCCTAATGGGGCGTAATGCGATACCCATTTACGAACCCGTAGCGAATTTTAATATCAAAAATTGATGTCATAAGCTTCCTTAATAAACTGCGGCGTTTCGTGGCGTTATTCGTATCTCTTAGGTGTTTTATTTAATAACATCCATTACACCAGCCGAGGTGTTAAGCGAAAATATTCTCTCTATCCTCCCATCTTCAAGCGGAAGCTTGCCTTGCTTAAATCGTTTAATATTCTAGAAAATAATTTTAAGATTAAGCCACGTTTTAAGATATTACGCAGGAGAAATCAGTCTCTTTGAGTGAGGTATATCATATTATACATAAGTCTGTACAAGTTACGTTTTCTTTTGTAGAATTTTTGTAATAAAGTAGAATTCTTGTAATAAAGATATTTCGTTGGTTGTGCACGCTTTACAAGTTTTATTCTGGTAAATAATGCGCAGTAAATTACAAATATTAGGTTTGTTTAAGATTTCTATTTTGAGAATAAATAAATGAATTTAATACATACAATGCTGACGCCCACCAGGCTATAGACAAGTTTTCTAATCGTTCTAAATTTGCCTGCAGCACAATAGAATTTGCAGTAATCATATCGAATTATGACAAATTACAAAAGTTTGTGAATCTTCCCGTGAATTTATGTATAGCTTAAGCTTCTGATAACGTCCGAACGGAGTAAGAACTAATTTCAAATTCTGCACAATTTATTGACTGGTTTATTTTTACTCATGCTACGAAAATGGAGGTATGCATGAGCTTTTAAGGGAAGAGGTTTTTTGATATGGCATATTCTTTTTATTTGTCATATAATTTTGATGAATCTTTTTTATGGGTTTTTGAAAGTTTTAATTCTCGTTTAACGACAAGACTTGTTTTTTAATACAAGGATAAACTACGCTGCTAATGTTTAATAATATCGTCAATGCTCCTTCAATGCAGAAACTTTCAAATCTTTAGATATTCATTTCTTATTACTTGATTCATATTAAATTTAATATATTGAATCAGTCATTTCAAAAACCATATAACGTAATGGAATCAAAATTTTTCCGAAATCAATGAAAACTGTGCAACATATGTATGTATGTACGAATACGCGAATTTTCAAAGGCTTTTTTGAGTTTATTGCAGTATTTAAGTTTTAAAGCATATAATCTGTTTGTAATATTGTGTGTTTTTATTAACATTGAGTTAATGTTTAGTGGGCTTAAAATTAAATAAAACAGCTATATATTCATTATATATATTTTAAAAATTAAGGAATAAACATCTAAAATATAGACACTATTATGTATTTTTCATGTTCATCTTCATTACCTTCATGTTCTTCAGTTGGTCAATTATAAATATAAGTGAGTCATGTGAAAAACCCCGAGTAAAAATTTTTCACCCAAATGAGGCACAGTCGTAAACTTAGCAATATCACTACCTTTTAGCCCTTCATATTTTCAAAGAATTAAAATACCCTCTAATAGGACAATTGCTGTAATTCTGTGCACCTGAAAAGGTTGCCCTATCACTGGTGTCAAAATATCCGATTTTAAATTTTAAATTGGCTAAGATTCTCCAAATTAATGCAATTCTGACACGAAAGTCCATAAAGTAGCAACCTGAATTAAACTTCAGGGAATTTATCTGGAAGCAACTCTTACACGGAGCATTCTTTTGTTTAATTATTAAAAGCGCAAATGCAGTTGAAACGGAAGCAGAATGGCTAATGGCACCAAGTGAAAACTTCAAAATCAAGAAATTTTAAAGTTTGTTGAGCTTCTTCTGAACTTTTCCTGCAATGAGGTAAATAAATTCTGCTAAAAGTAAACCAAGTGAATACTTAATATCTTCAGGTAAATAGAAATAAATCTGTAGAGTCCATATGAAAAACTGTATAGGCAACGGACAGTTGAATCTAGAAAAGTTAGAATCTTTAGGCTTTGTTGGGAAAATCCTCATTATAAGGATTTTATAGTCGGTCAGCATTTTCTATCCATCTTTTATCTGTCTTTTCTTTATAAATAGAATCTCTGAGGAAGCAAAACTTTTTGGAAATAGCTTTGTGTAATGGACTAAATATATTTATTAAGATAATATTATCATATTTCATGAAGCTTACTTTTATTAGAATCGACTTATAAGAGCTCTTTTTGTGTGTGATACTTTTTGAAGTTTATCGTGCTTCTTTGTTTAAAGATAAAGTTTTATGCTATGTTAATACATACCTACATATTGCTAAAAGAGGACTTTTTTGGCCTCAGTAATAAAATAAATTAATTGCTCCGCTTTTTCTGTATGATTTTGACAGATTTTTTTTAGTTGTGTAGGGTGGTTTGCGAACAGTGAACCAGTAAATACATTAATTTGTTCTTTAAAGACATAATGCTGTTAATTTTCATATAATTATTATGAATATTTTATAATAATAATAATAATAATAATTTTATTGATCTTTGGTACAAAGGCCTAACCTTATAACGTACCTAATCACTGCCTAATTATCACATCTCGAAAATTACAAAAAGGAAAAATAAAAGCTATAAACTAGAGAGAAAGAAAAGAAAGAGGAAAACAAAAAACAAAAAAAAAAAGAAGAAAAAAAAAAAAAAATGAATGACTGAAAAATTTAGGTTATGACTTTAAATCAACATTAATTTTAAAAATAAAAATAAAATAAAATGATTAACAGAAAGTAAATAACTAACTACGAGTAAGAAGGTATAAAAGAACAAAGAAGAACCAAAAATAAATATAATAATAAGAATTACGACATTACAATACCCCGTATTTAATTAGCATTAACATTAGCAGTCAAGATGGTATCCCTATAGGCTCTGTTAAATCTACCCACAGATGTCGCGACCTTACATTCTGTACTTAATCCATTCCAGAGTTTAGCAGCCTGAACAAAGAATGAGTTCCTCGACTGCAGATACTTAAACTTAGGTATAAGAATATTGCGGTTTCGTTGCGAGTTTAGCATACGGATCCTTTCACTCAGATAGTCTGGTGTCATGTTGTTGATAATTTTATACAAGTATAGGCATTTTCTAAACTTAAAATGATCACAGAGATTCATTCCAAGGACTTGTGTAGCATATGGTGAGACATGGTCGAAACGGCGCAAACGGTAAATAAAGCGGACGCAAGCATTGAAAGCTTTTTGTAATTCAAAAAAGTGATCGGCGTTCAGTGAGCTGTAAAGGCAATCACAATAGTTGATCAATGGCATAATAGATGTCAATACCAAATGTCTTCTCACTCGGGTGGAAATACCACGACAAGATGTCCACCACTGTCTCAAGATTCCATAAATCCTCGAGGTAAGCATCTGGACATGATCCTGCCAAGTTAAAGTATTATTAAATATGACGCCGAGGTTTTTAACTTTCCGTGCAAAGGGTACTACTGTGTCATTAAGGAGAATAGGTGGAAGAGATGACATATCAATTGCCTTTTTATATAGACCAATCGCCTGCGTTTTTTTTCCATTTAAAACTAAATCATTGCACTTTGCCCACTGAGAAACTACCCTAAGATCACAGTTCATATCACAGATCAAATCACATGTATCACACCGTGGAGCCGACAAATATAGTTGTATATCGTCGGCATATTTCATGATATTGGACTTCAGGCCCGTGTCACTGAGGTCGTCAATATAGAGTGAGAATAGCAACGGGCCCAGAATTGATCCCTGGGGAACTCCGCTCTTAATTTGCGCAAAGTCAGAGAATTCGCCATTTAAGTAGACACTTTGCGACCTGCCTACCAGGTAATTATTAATTAATTTCGCTGATGGAGAATCAAAACCATAGCGAGTTCTTAGTTTGGTTAACATTTTTTCGTGATTCACAGAGTCAAATGCTTTCGAGAGGTCCAACAACACTAGTACAGTAACTTCATCGGTGTCAATTTTTTCTCTGATATCCTCAGTTATCTTTAAAAGAGCAGAAAGAGTGTTATGCTTTTTACGAAAACCAGACTGGTCCCTTGACAATAAATCGTGCTTCGAGATAAAATCGGATATCTGCTGAAACATCAACCTCTCATGGACCTTTGAAATGAATGGTAAAATGCTTATAGGTCTAAAGTCACTTGGTCGAGATGGTGATGAGATCTTTGGAATTGGGAGTACCTTTGAAGTTTTCCAGATGTTGGGATATTGAGACGAGGTGAATATAAAGTTGAAAATATCTAAGATGTAAGGCATCACATATGGCAAGAGTAGTTTGAAGAACTTGGTATCAACAAAGTCGAGCCCAGATGCAGAAGATTTAATTGAATTTACTGCTAATACTATCTCATCACGTGTAACTCCCCGAAAACTAAAACCCGGAGTACAACGCGCAACACAAGTATGCGATGATTGACCATCGTTAGCTTGACCACTAGCCGTGAAAAACTGATTCAGCTCATTAGGGGTAAGCTTAGTAAACCCAGTTAGGCCCTTAGACACAATACCATTACTGCGCAATTGCATCCATAATTTTTTGGAGTTATTGGATTTCAAAAGCGTATCGAAATATTTCCTTTTAGCACTTTCAACAGCATTGTTCACGTTGTTTCTACTCTCAACAAAAAGAGAGCGATGTTCTTCTGATCTTGTCCTCTTCCACCGACGTAACAACATATCTCTGGTGCTCATTAATATTAGAAGATCAGTCGACATCCAGGGAGGGTCTTTGTTGCAGTGAGTTTTAGTTCGAAGTGGGACACTATTTTCGAAGAGAGAGTTCACTAAAGTATTAAAAATATCAAGCTTAAGGTTGATATCCTGGGCTTGATAGACATCCTGCCATGGAAGACTTGAGAATTCATTTGCCAGTTTTTCATAGTCGATTGCACGAAAATCTCTGAATTCAGACTTTTCCTTAGTTTGACTGTTTATGTTTGGTAACTTATAGGATAAGAATATAAGATCATGGTCTGAATTTGGAAAGGAACATTGATTCCAAAACTGCGCTTTGTTCCGAGAGTCCACTATAAAATAGTCTAAAAGCGTAGAAGCTGTAGTGGAAAAGCAGGTTGGTATATTATTAGAGATTATTGAAAGACCCAGCCCATCTATTTCATCGCAAAACTGATCAGATTTTGTGTTATTTACAAGCAGATTAATATTGAAATCACCTCCTACAATTACGTTATCATATTTATATGAAGCATCTTTAAGAAAATCAATAAGTTCAGAGGGAAATATCTTTGGGGGATTATAGACAACACCAACAAGATTGAGATTATCCCCCATTAACCCCTCCAAGAACAAAAACTCAGCGTCTTGACCACTCGACTTAAAGACGGCGCGCACCGCAAACTGTCGACGCACGAAAATGGCTACACCACCACCACGACGTGTGAGCCTATCATGTCTGTACAAGTTGTACTCCGGGATGTTTACTAAATCGTCCTTTACATGATCACCAAGCCATGTCTCACTAATCATAATGACGTCAACATTGGAATTATTGACGGTAAATTTAAATTCATCCAGACAAGCCACGAGACTACGAGTGTTGAGATGGCAAACATTAAGCCCCGGTCTCTGTTTGCAAAACGTTCTAAGTACAATCTTTGCCGACATGTTAAATGAATATAAAAACTAAATAGATGAGAACAAAATGCAGAACCGGCAATATATGGCTATAAGCAAATAAATAAATAAATAGATATGTAAACGAACGGAACACAGCAAAAACCAGACAGGTTAAAGAAATCAAGTACAGAATGGCAGGGGAAAATCGGTTAAAATAGAATAGAACAGCGACAGCTTAGTAACGATAAGTTTGTAGTAAACAGAGCTCGATCTATAGACCAATAGCCGAAAAAACAAGGCCACAGGGATTTACAATGTATGAAAAATTAGTACTAAAGGCAGTGAATGTGTAACTAAGAAATTAATAATAAATAGAAAAATCTAACCAATAGTTAAGCTAAATGTATACAAATACTAAGAAATCTCAGGAGTAGAGAGAAAGAAGAAGATTACAGAAAAAAAGAATAATGTAAATTTGGATACTTCAGCTAAGTACTCCTACGCCGCTGCAATTTCGACTCGAGAAACTCGATGGATTTAGCCTGCTCTGGTTCAGCTTCAGCTGTGGCACGTATGAAAACCAATCCATTAAGCGTAAAAACAGCTGCAATGTCCCCGTTACGTTTGAGTCTTTCCGCATACCGTCTGATGCCATACATTCGACCGGTGAGGCACTCGTTCACAAAAATTTTAGCATCGCTGTCTAACCCGATGTCATGAAGAGTCAAGGGGCAATCTTTTAGCCGGGCATAGTAGTTGCGCAAAAGCTCTTTTTTGTCTTTCACTGCTGGTAGTTTGGCGATGATCATGCTGGAAGGTGACCGTTTAGATCGCACTCGGTACGCATCAAGCGGTACCAAACCAGGTACTTTAAGCTCTGCAGCAATAGACTCCACGATCTGGCGCACGTTTTCTCCTTGGACGAAAGGGACTCCTGTTAAAGTGATATCCGCCGCAATGCTGCGACGCTCCATGACCTCGATCTTGTCCTCTAGCATAGCAATTTTATTAGCAAAATCAAGCTGGCATTCCTTTAATTTTGCTTTGAAATTCTGCTCGATGGTGACGAGGAGAGAACTTAAGTTCGATATTTGGCCCTTAACATCACTCATAAACGTAGCCAATGTTTTTTCAAGCGACATAAAACGGCAGTTCATATTTTCCTCCAGGCTCTTGATCAGCTTAGTTTGTTTATCAGCTGCTACAGCTGTTCCGTCCTTGGGGTTATTGGACTTTGGCGTATTATTGGGCTTTGGCGTATCAGCGTTGCCTGCTGCTTTCGACCGTGTCTCGACTTTGTGACTCATTACTGACGATGTCTTGCAGATGGTAAAAAGCAAAAAAGAAAAATTTCTATTCCCTTGTTAGCACTTCCAGAAAACACAACTCGCCAGGGATAATGAAGTCTCTGAACTATCGCCTACAACACTTCAGCCGCACTTTTAATGAGTTTGTACCACTAAAAACGAGCAAAATATCGCAGCGGAAAATTTGACCTACTCACTCGAAGACATCTGCTAAATCAAATTTTGGTTTTTTATTTTAAGTAGCAAATATTTTAAATACTGTGAGAAAATTAATTTTTGTAATTTTGAATATGTGCTATTATGTTAATTGTTACTACAGAAAATCAATACTGATATATTCTTGTACCATAAAATGGATACCAAAGAAATATCTTTGGCTTCATGTTATATCCTAAAGGCCTGAGGTTAAATTCCATGAAACTACACTATATTTTACCTACCACAAAATGATGAAAAGTTCGCACCTAAAAAGTTTCTTTCAAGATACAGGTCTCCGAAAAAAAAAGTTGGTTCACTATTAGACAAACCACCTTACGTTGTTGCAAAATTATTGGTTCATTTAGAAAATTGTATTAGCATTTTTGTCGTCGCAGTCTCAGGTTTCCAATCTCTCATGAACAATGCTCGAGGTGGAGGTCGTTGTCTAGACTCCTTCGGACCTTGTGTAGAAGAGTTCACGTTTCGTAATAAATAAACCACCCCGAGAGTTTCTGTGGGTGCAAAGGTGTCCTTAAATCAAATTTGTGAAGGGTGGTTCAAATTTATAGCTCATATCCCTTAAAGAGGCCATTTGTCTCGACCGTACTAGAATTTTATCTTCCAAAATAAGGACGGATACGCCAGTAGGTACTATAACGACAACGTTATCATAGGCTAGCGGGTAGGACATGCATGGAAACAGGTTCCTGTAAAAAACAGGAACCATTCCGGTAATGGGACACCTACTCCGGCCGTGGTTATTCTATTGGATTTCCATTGTTGCCGCACAATAACATATGCTCCTAATACGAGATTTATGGCCCTGATATATATCATAGACCGCCCCTAACCAAAGAGTGGAAACATTCAAATTATGCGAAGGCCGCAAACGCTGCCCCGGAATATACACGCCCATCGAAGGGTTGAAGGGTGAATTTGTTGAGTGAAAGCCGTATCTGGTGATTACCGGAGCGAAAATGGAATGCTCTGTGCATACGGTTTGGCGTGGCAAACCGTCATAAAACAATATATTTGATTACAAATTATTTGACTGAAACGTTTCGGCACGCAGCGCTGAGTGTTGAAATCAATGATTTATGTGGGAATTTTACAGCCTCGCCCTCGAAGCGTGATAAATAAGTTTTGCAGAACTTGATGCATTCTATCAATCGGAAGGCACCTCAATCCATCGCAAACCGGGTGAAAGCATGAATCGTGTTTATTTGAATTTTCAGCGGTTTCAGCCCTACGCAGGGAGTGTGGAATTTTCGTCATGAATTTTACAAACATCCGTTTATTGGATTTACATGTGTGGAGCAGTAGCAAGAAACTGGACAGATTGTCTACTTTTCTGCTTTTCTTTTACAATAAAG
Source organism: Machimus atricapillus (assembly GCA_933228815.1). Taxonomy (NCBI): domain Eukaryota; kingdom Metazoa; phylum Arthropoda; class Insecta; order Diptera; family Asilidae; genus Machimus; species Machimus atricapillus. The sequence goes on from OW121784.1 coordinate 58,077,671, forward strand.
ATTTTATCGTGACTTATAATTTGACATTATGTCGTCTACGAAATTTCAAAATTAAACGACACATAACGATACATAATTGAGAGTCGTCAGCAATATGTCGAAACCTTAGAAGTCGAAATCCATTAAAGACCTATTCACGCACTATCCATCAAGGTTCCGACAATCAGTCGTCCGGCAACCGTCCGACAATTTTAATTTGTTCACATTTTCACATAAAGTGATGTGATGTGTCGGTTCCGTATAGTGTGAATTACACCATTTAAAATACAAAGAAAAATATTTTGATGTAATGCTGACTGTCGGTGGCCTGATGGATAGTGTGAATAGGCCTTAATGAGTCTAAGATTTTGACATACATAGGTATATGCAGCACAATTCTTACAATTTTTCTTGAAAAACTAAATAAAACTTTTCTTGTACTACTCCAGAAACCTCTTTAAACACGTTTTACTCGAAACTATGTTTTTCGATATGTGCATGATTACTCGACAGTGTTTTTTTTTACATGTGTGTTACTTTTAAGAGTTTGAATATATCAAAAAGAACGACATGTTGTGATGAAAAAGAGAGTTCTTTTTCGAAAACCTCAAAATTCTTTTATTTTTTCGAAATTAAAAATTTGGCTCGACGGACTATGACAATACTTAATAAGAATATCCTTAAAAAATTCAGATTTATGTATTTTGTTATTATTTATTGTTTCTTTCGTTAAAAATGGAAAGACTTATTAATAATAGGTACTATACAACTAGGTTTTTATTTTATTTTTAACAATGAAAATTCGCTTCGGTTGGGCGTAGAAAGAGACATATGTACATATGCATATGTTCAAGAAATCTAAAAATCAAGTTTTTATTCTCTGAACCTTATTTTGATCTAAAAAAAACTACAAACGAATTTGAGATTTTTCGTTTTCCCACGAATATATAAAAGCTCTACCACTTATCCAGTCGAAAAATAATAGCAGTTCTCTATAGAACTTTGTAACATTCTAGACAGTCGTTGCGCCGGTTGATCAAATACTTTGAATGATTTAGAGGTAAATAAAATCTAAAGTAAAAACTAACTAACGCATTCTGTTTCTAGTATAAAAAAATGATAATGTATATGTATATGCACATGCCGGTACATGAATTGTATTCGATTAGCCTAAAACTAAATTAATACTCCTTTGATGTTTTCAGTCTAAATTAGAAACATCAATGAGGTTTAGGATTAGAGGATATATCATTCCTTTTCGGATAACCAAACTGTTTATACATATCAAATCAATAAAATACTCCAGAAATATACTAGGAAATGTACCTACATTAGGTAGAAAGGCAAAAGGTAGAAATCCAGTCCCATTTGCGTGCATGCCACATTAGTAATCGGCATACACACACAGGTAATTCCACTTTAATAATGCACATATCAAAAATGTTTCCAGGTCAGTGCCCAGGAAATGTTCAGAATTCTGGAAAATCTGCCTAAGGCTTTCTGAGCGCAATAATTTTACGCTCTCACCGGTTGTTTTTCTATATTTAAACTGGAAATATTCCCTGAACTTCCACAGTTGGTTAACTCCATTCATATTCAGTAGCTACGCGCCAAATTTGAATAGGTTTCAGCCACCTAGGAGAGGTGGCCTATACCCGGTTGCTGGTTCGGTATGGGTAATGCTGACATCGGAAAATCTTTAAATATTTTATGATTAAAATTGTTTCTTTTTTAAATTTAGTTCCGTCCGATTTTAGTAGTATGTGAGTGATAAATTCTCCCGATTTATTATGAAGCTAGACATTTATCTTCCTCCCCAAAAGCCCCTATTCCAAACTCATGACTGTTATGTTGAGTTTATGCTTGAGTGCACTCTACACGGCAGTGTCAACATTACCATGTGTTCTTATGTGCTGTTGTACCCAGCTCCTTCCTTTGAGGTGATAAATCTTAGACGTTCGATCTACGTTTACATATTAAAGCAGCCCCAGGTAAGTAGATGTATATTAACCAGGTAGAGCTTCGCTATAGAGAGGTTTTCAGGAAAAAACGGCAAGAGCCTGAGAGTATTTACGCCTGAATTCCGGTATGAATAGGCTTTTGAGAAATTGAATAAAAATCGAATTGACAGGAAAAGCAGTAGGCATGGGTGTATAGACCATGGCCAGTGCCTGCAGCAGATCGAAAACGAACTTTTAAGTAAAATATCCAAGGGCATTGAGTGGGAACGTTGATTTATTGAGGACCAGATACGATTTGAAACATTATACCTCCTCCCACAATCGTCAGAGGCATCAGCCCGCCTCGGAGAGTGGAGTCTCCTCCAGCGGGGATCATTAGTGAATCCGTCGCCCGGAGCACCCATAGCGTATTTAGTAAAGTTGTCATGAATTTCAAATGGCAGGTGTGAAGATTACGCGCTCCTGCCTCACCTGTCGTGGGGCGTTGGCTTTAAAGTTGCCCTCGGTGATGAATTCCTAGTGCGCTCCTGTTGGAAACAAAACAAATTTCCTTGGTATCCTAACCCGTCCATAATCATTATCTGCCATTGCTGCTTCAGGATTTTCCGTGCCTCGAAATCCAGCATAGGATGAAAATTTCAGTGAAGATGCTTTCCTTGCGTACTATTTATCACGCCCTGCGGGAATCGCTGCCTTTTTCAGAGGAGTCTTACTTTGAGGCGGCCTGGGACCGCGCGACCTCAGCGATATTTAACATTTGTTCGGGAAGTAAACGTGATAATAATTCCGAAAGTAGAGCGCCCCGTCCCGAGAAGGTGCGCCCTGGGATGAGCACATCCAACATGCATATGACGTCTCGCAATATTGGGGCTTCATGCTTCCAGAGCCCGGGACGAGGATGGAGCAATGCAAATATTTAATGAGATTTAAATATCCCAAATTTATGGCGACTGAAGCTCCCAAGCTCCGGCGAGGAGGGGTTCATCAATGTAATTAAGGCATAAATCATCGAACGTGACAGCGGATAGTGCGAATAAAATTGTTCGCTTCAGCCAGGCAGGTGTAGTTCGCGGATGTCAGAATGTCGTTTAAAACTGATGGGCGAATATAATTGCCGTTTTTTTAATCATTAAATCGGAACTTTACATGGATCATATAGGTACATTAGTTTTTAAATTATACGAAATCAATTTCTCTTTTAAACTATCCAATAGTTGTTCTTTTTGAAGTATTGATAGTTTTATCATGTTATATCTATACTACTAATCGGGGAATCATCTAAAAAATGCAGAGTATAAAAGTTAGTAAATTGAAGGATACCTCTGTAAAGGATCCATTTTATAAAAGTAAATTCTTTTAGAAGTATTAGCACGAAGTTGTAAATCCTAATTATTAAGAATGACGAAATTAAAACCTTTTAAATGAGCGTAGTCAACACAACCGCAATATGCAAAATGTAATTTTTACTCGCATTTTTCTCGAAGAAATTTCTCTCGACCTGTCCGGAATTATGATGTCCGATTTTGAATCTATAAGAAATATGTTAAAACAGGCTCTTGTCTTGCTCTTATACTATAAGTATAAAAAATGACTGGTATCCAATTTTAAATAATTTCTCAAATCTCAAAGCAGAACGGTTGCAAAAATGCAAAACGATAAGAAGGTTCACTTTAAATTGCCACTCATCCGAAATATTTATAGTATTATGATTATTATTGTATTATTATTTTTCCGCAATTTTATATGCTTTGTTTTCAATTATATATGCTATAGAAAGAAACAAAACAAAAAGTATTTGAAATACTATCTCTGAAAGATATTAAATATTCTGGTCACACTTAGAACTAAAATTTAATCTTCGAGCGCTCCCAATAGTTTAAAATTCAAAGTTAGCATTCTCTACTCCTGATGGGCTCTTCTCTTGTCCGCTAGCTGACCTTATTAGAAATTCGGGAATATCAGCCGGATGTTTCTGTTTACTTTTCACAATTACGTGAAAAAAGTGTCACGTTCCAAGCGAAAAGCTGACGATCTGGCCTTGCACTTGATACGCATTTCGAATATTAAGGAGGTTCCCTGTTCCTATTCTATTTCAATAAAGTTGGCCGAGTGAATTACGCAACTTATTGGGCAACACTCACTATATAACTTGCACAGCAATGATTTAAAAGCGATACAAACGTTCATGGAATTTTAAGCGATTTTTAACCAGACGGCTGTTTATTTTGGTGGTAGCCTTATGAACTATGCTCGCAGACAGTATTCTTCAAACTATCGCTTTAAATGCAAATTATTTACATACAAAAATTAAAGAGGTAATAATAGAATTTGGACTTTGATAGTAAAAATTTGTTTTTGGGATTCTTTAAATCACATCTTTTACTTTTCATACTGATTTTTTTTTGTATGTATAAAAGATTGAAGTTAGTAGGTAATTATATAAAAATAATAAATTAATGTATGAATTTGACTTGAAATTAAATCTAACTTTACTGCGTGATAAAGACATAATAATTTCGAATACATGCGTGGTATGTTAGTTAACCATTATTTTACCTTAAAACATAATAATTTATAGTAAAATTTTCGCTAGAAAGAGGTCAATGCTGCATTTTGGTTAGACGACAATTTGCTTACTTTGAATTACCACATTTGACTGGACTAAATCTCAGCCTTTAAGCCTTATACGTTACCGACAACCAACAACTCGAGGATGAACTTTTTATGTAAAAGTTTTTATTGTCCTTTACTTTATAAATTCGAAATTTACACGGAAGTGTAAGTAAATACAATTTGAGAATAGAACATCCCTCTAAATTCTTTCGGTTGTAGGATGAAATTCTTTTTCTCGCATATTTTGTGGAGGGATAAGTGAAATCCATATTCCATATATACCTCATTCTTATTTGGATGTAGGTACTTTGTGTTTTTCATGGCAGTTCAGGCGGGAAGCTCCTTGGTTGAATAACTTCTGAGCTACAAAAGCCTTTTAGAAGCTAGACTTTGGGGAGCAAAAAGTCCTCAAACTGTTCCCACCACTGTGTGCAGAAGTGCACATGTGCAAGTTTTGATCTTTCTTTGGAAAGCATTTTTAAATCGGAAATCAAATGTATGTATATCCACTTCGCTGAATTAAACACGTATGATAAAACTTTGAAAATAATCTGCAATATATTGAGTGCCTTGGAACTTTACGTAACTAATTTTAATAATAATGTTGTACACAATTGAATTTGAGAAATGAACTAAATAAGTGGTTACTTTTTTGAACATTCTGTATTTTATACCTAATTTATTCAGATTTTAGTATATTTTAAAGCCTGAGAGTATCGTAATATTATATTATTATTGAAACCACATATCTATACAAAATTTCTCTACTGAGAATTTTTTTAACTAAATAAAATAACATATTAAAAATGGTTTACTGAATTTTAATCCGGCTGTAATGTAAGAGAGAGTTTTGATAATACCACGAAACCCTCCAATTTAATTAGGAAAAATATTTGAAATAAATGATACCTCACTGCTGCAGTGCCGAGTATCGCTAACATTTCTAGCCATGAACTTCCATTCAATTTTGTAACGAAATAGCCTTGTGCTTACTTCAACGTTTGCATACAAATTTTAGAATATAATTGTGTCAAATGTTAGTGAGAATAAGCTTTGATAGTGCCTTACAAAAATATATTGATTCTCTTCTATTTAGTTATTTTAGTGATGCCTGATATTTTTAAATGATGTTATAGTGTTGTTACGAAGAGAAAGCTTGGCTTATTTTACCAAGGTAAATGTTCTGACCTTACTTCTGTTTATATTTAAACACCGTAGAAGCACTCAGTAAGTGTCAGTCAAACATCAGCACTTTCAGACAAAATACAATCATCAGACAATCATGTTCAGAGCTGTAAGTTGCAATTAATTATATTTTTAGCAAATACCTACTCATTTGATTTTAACTTATTTATTTCTAGATCCTAATTATGGTTTTGGCCCTTATCGCCATCGCAGTGGCAGTGCCAAAACCTTTACCACAGATCCTTTATGGCTCTTACTACTCCGCATATCCAGCTTACTCAGGATATGTTGCATCTCCTTACGCTTACTATGGATAAAGATTTGGATTACTATTAGTGGATTATTGATGTTGATGAAAAATGCAATTTCTTACAGAATTTTGAATTAAACCAATTATTATGGATAAAAGATGAATAAAGCAAATTTAATGAATATACTTTTATTTTAATTTTTTTTCCACAAAAGCAGATGTTTTCAATTAAAAAAAAGAATGTAACATCTGTTTCAAATATACTTTTAAGATCAAGCCAAAAGTATTATGGAAAACTTCAATAAATAACGAGGTCTTCTCTAAATTTTATTCCATGTCCCATAATACAACAGTGACACATGCTTGATGTCGCTGTTTCTAGTTATTGCCGCATGCTGCATGTTACTTAAAAGTTGCATCAGTGAAATCACGGCTTTAGAATTTGTGACTTGAATTCTATAAAGTAAGTGTTGTGCTTATTTATACTTTTTTTCTTTTGCGTTAAATTTATAAAATCATTAGTGATATGAAAGCCCAAGTATCCTGCTCAAAAAGGAATCCAGAGACATATTTTTATTCTAAACAACTTTTGAGAAATAAAAAAAAAAAACTTGAAAAGCTCAAATATTCCTCTCTTGCATCTGTCTGTCCGTCCGTCACAGCAGATTTTCTTTGAATCCATGCGACGCCCGTTGATTTGACATATCGTAGTAATATTAATTCACATAAAAGGGGGGCCAAATGAGTGTACTCGAACATTTTTTTTTAAATTTTATACATACATATGTACATATATGTATATCACTATATATTTAGTAATATTCCTGTAAATGTGGTTATATTACCAAAATTTTTCAAGTTATCACAAACAAATTTGGGTAAAATTTATAAAAAAGTAGACAATAAAAAACAGACCCGCATTTAAGCTAACAGGTAAAAATTAAATTTCCGATTTTAGCAATTTATTTATTGTGTTTCTATGCTCATATAAATTACTTCCATTCATTGGATCTCTGAGGATAAAAAAAAACCTTATAAATGATTGAACGAAAATTTTAGAACAAATTGTGTTGAATAAATAATTCTTACTAAAAAAAAAATTAGTGGAACTATATCAATAAAATGTCCTTTAATATCTGGTAACATCTTTTTAGTAATTTTTGTGAAATCACGTGAATTCGAAAATATACAAAAAATTAAAATTAATAAGTGATTAAAGTTAAAATTATCATTTTCTTCTAAAATCTTATTTGAACTGGCTGTAGTTTCAAAAGTATTAAAGTAATACTCTGAGAGTGTACTACTCTGAGTGGTTTTATTTGTCACTAACATTGCTCCAAAATTTGAATTTCATGCATCTAAAGTTTGAAGTGCAGGAATTTCCGCCATTTAGATATACAACAGAAAAACTCATTTTGAGAAAATTATGGTTAAAGTTTTGTATTACATATTTCCTATTTGACATGATGCGGAGAATGGCGCTACCTATATCTGAAGTGCAGATTTGAATTTTGACATTCGATTTGCAGTGATTTATTTGGAAAAGAACAAGAAATTTTTGAAGCCAATAAATAAAAATGATTTGTTGAAGGATTTCGCAGGTTTATACCCTTAAAGTTTTTCCGTGGGCATTGCAGAGTAGTAATTTAAAGTGAAATGTCACTCTAGATTTTTTTTTTAAACGATGGACGTTAGAAATAAGGTATGTAAAAGTTTTAAAAGTGGGTGGTTTTAATCAAATTAGTTTTTTGTTGTAGGTCAGACGATTAAGGAGTAATTTTACCGTCGGTAGATTTGAGTCAAAATAAGCAGTATTTTAAGTAAATGTTCTTATACATATGTATATTTTTTTAATATCATTAAAACCAAATATTTGTCGATATTTTAATAAAAGTATATACGTCATACAAACATGCGAATAAGTATAGCTATAAAGATATAAATGGTTGTAATACCTATGTCATAATAAGAATAGTATGCGGTATGCCTTAAATTTGATAAATTGCGTGCTCGCTGAGGGTTAACCCGAGTAAAACTCAACAGCTACATATTAACATCTGGAAGTGTCGAAGGACCCTTATAGAACTTCTATTTATTTTTAAATACTAATATAATACGATTTAAACAAAATGTGTCAACTTCAGCTCTTAAATTTCATTAAAATTATTATCCATGAACTTCTGTCCAGTTTCAACCGATTTAGCCTTGTGCTCACTATACCGTTTGCATACAAATTTTAGACTTTAACTGTGCCAAACGTTAGTCAGAATAAGTTTAGATCGTATAAGCACTGCATCCTCTCCTGTTGGTAAAGTTACGGCTAAACATTTTAAACGCCAATGAATTGTATAGTAAAGAGAAAGGGTGGCTTACTATACCAAGGTAAATTTTCTGACCTCACTCCTGAGTATATTTAAACACCCCAGAAGCACGCAACTTCTATCAGTTAAACATCAGCACTTTCAGAAGAAAAATATTCTACAATCATGTTCAAAGCTGTAAGTTACAATTTCTATTAATGGTATACGAATCATCATAATTTTAATCTCTTTAGATCTTAATTGTTGTTTTGGCTCTTATCGCCATCGCTGTGGCTGTGCCGAAACCCTTACCACAGGTCCTCTATAGCTCTTACTACTCCGGATATCCAGCTTACTCAGGATATGTTGCATCTCCTTACGCTTACTATGGATAAAGATATGACATCAGTATTGGTTCGTGGATTGTTGACGACAAATTGCACTTCCTTTTAAAGATTTCTAAAATTAATAATTATCATGCATATGTAATGTATACAATGGTAAAAAAATATAATAACAATACCTAAATGAAATCTTATTGTTTTATTTGAAAAGCTAAAAATGTTTATCTAAATACGGTTGATTTTAAAATTCCGAATATCTGAAATGTAAATATCTGCTCTGGAAAATTAAAATAGGTATTTCCAAGCTATAAACTGTTTTTACTATTCGAAAAATGAAACCGAAATGTTCTTTAATGTTTATATCAAAGCACTTCCATTTACTTTTGATCAGTAGTTATCTGCAGAGCTATTTCTGGATAGCGCTTAGGAAATTATTAAGAAAATATTTATGATTGCTTACCTTGGTTAATTCAATGAGAACCTTTTCTAAATAAATATTTACTCATGTACCCAGCTACAAATTACTCTTTTTCGTACGATAATATTGAAGTAGGACCAAAGGATGGTTTTTTCGTTCTGTTGGGAAAATAATTTTGGGAAAATATTTTATTAGCTTACAAGTTTTATCCAGTTTTCAACTTTGTTTTAACATTCCTCTAGCAAAGTTTCCTCTGGCTCTAAGACTAAGTATGGTCCGTTTTTGTGTGGAATAATGTTCGTAAATATCAATAAATTATTATATGATTAAAGGACATATTTACACTTTCCACCAGAGATGAACATTGCACTCGTTACTGGTTTTATGCAAATCTAAATAATGACCGGACACAAGCACTACTCTAAAATCTTATTTATTAATTTTATCTTCGCAAGATATAGTATGGATTAAAATTACCTATTATTTTCCTAAATAATAAATATTTCATATACATATGTACTGAATGTTTTTTTATTTTGTTTGCTTAGAATATTTATAATCACTTATAAAAATTTGTATATTTTTTTATTTGTGTACCTATCTTCTAGGCTTAATGATTTTTTTGAAAAAAACTTTGGACCACATGTGGTTTCAAGTTTGTTGTATTATTTGACAAATAATCATGTAAAATATTTAACAAAAAAAGATGAGTATCATCTATTCATTTGTAGGGAATTAAAAACTCAATATTTATTTCAGGACACCTGTGCTGTACATTGTAATACCTACTCTTTTGCTTCACCTTTTGGTGTAAAACATTAAATAAATAAAATATGATATGGTCATCATGTTTATGGTAGATATGTACATATGCTAATACTTAATAATTGTTTTTATAAACACATTGTATCACAAAAACAAGTTGTGTGCAAAATTTCGAGTTGCTAGTACACGTGGCATAAAATTCAGCATTTATTTAGAATTTGATTGAATAGAATGACTCCGGTCGGGTATGGTGTGAATGTCATATTTTTGTTTTGTATACTTTCAGCATTGTTTGTCTATGCTCATTCGAATGCCATAGTTCTCGTCCCCGTTTATTATTTGTAAACAAACCTTGTTCCTCGTGCACTTCGGAAATTCCAACGAAAATCAATCAAAGGCCTGACCGAAATTGAGTGGATGGACATTAGGTGCGCTCACCAAAAGAGTTGGTATACGCATTTTGAATTAATAATTAAGCTGAATTTTCTGAGTTTTCTCCAGAGTCGATAGATTTAACATTTTTGGGTGTACGTTTGGAGGGTATATAAGCAACTGTTCCCAGTTTTACTGACATCAGTTGTGCTTTCGCTTTCAATCAGTGCTTTGGTTAGCTTAAATTCACCGCAATGTTCAAATTAGTGAGTTTTAATTTATTTTGAGAATTTCTTAAGTGTCTTTATGAACTACAATTTAATTATTTTTCAAAAGATCTTTCTTATGGTTCTGGCATTTATTGCTGTTGCACTCGCCGCACCACAGCCGCAGCTTTACTACCCAGGGTACACTTCGTACGTTGGAAGTTATCCCTACTCTGGTTATTATGCTTCTCCATACGCCTATTACGGATAGTTACTTCAGGAAGGATTTTCATCAATTTCCACTACATTGGTTATGACAAAAAAGGATATGTGATTATGCTCTGTAAAAATAAAGTTATTTAACATTTTAGTAAAGTGTAATTTATTAATCAATACTTACTCCTCCGAGTCAAAATCGTATACTTTAATTTAGCTTAAAAGTGATTCGGTAAAATATTCCGCTCAAAAGATGTTAGGTCAAATGACGATAATTAGAATATTACCATTTGTACTTTACAAATTGTGCTACGTTTGGCAGAAATTTCCGATTTTACTATAAAAAGGGCAATTTGAAGACCAACAAATCTTCTATGTATACGAGTATATCAACTTTATTCGAAAACAGATATTTGCAGCGAGACGGAAATATGTATAATAAATCTATATTTATTTAATATTTTATGCGAAAAATACCTCAAGATTCCTGGAAATAAAGAAATTGAAATAACATTTTCGATTTGACTTCACATGACAAATAACGTGCCTCAATAAGTCGAATAAGTTATTCGCCCTTGATTTGTTTATTTTAGGGATTTTTCAGAAAATTGTTTAAAAGAAAGTTTGTTGGGAATTTGCTGAAAATTGTGACGGATTAATTTTATTTTTAGAACCTTCAAAGTTAAATATCTCGGGAGAAAGTGACGAACAAAATGTTTTCTTTTATATATTTTTCCCTTTTGACAGAGTTTTTGCAACATTTGATTTGATTTAAATCCGTAAGGGGACCTTATACTTAATCTGTTCCTGTATTCATTTAAGCATAATCTGTCCTTTAGACTCAGTTGAGCATCATCTTTTTATTCTTTGATTGTTTTGTCTATCATTATGTAACATATGTTCATATACCTATAGTGAACAAAATGCTTTTTATAGTGTTAATTTAGTGTTTGGTAAAGTCGCTACACCATTTAGTTGTTTCTATAAAATAATCTATACCTTATACGATAATGAAAATTTTATCTGATTGGCAAAACGTATTTCGCCCAAAAGAAATAAAATCTTTTTATTAATATAAAATTATTTAGGTGGTACCTATATTTTATAAAACAATGCTCCAGTGAAATAATAATTTTATTAATTTGATTAAATTATATAATAGGTTTAACAAAGAGTTTCTTTGTTGGGATATGTAAATATCATCTTAATAAAAGCGGTTAAGAGAATGTTGGCGACTCCGCTTCGCTCGTCCAAATGAAATATGTATATATGTATGTGTAATACATATTGTATAACAAAAATGTATAGACTTGCCGAATTTTAAATCCCATGCTGTCGATTGATGGATGTGAGAAATATATCCCTTAAAGAAAATAAAGCTTTCTTTGAGGAAGGCGTTCTCTTCTTGGTAACTTAACACCGAAGTGAAAATTATAACCAGTATGCTTGGAAGGGCGATTTAATAATAATATCGACAGTGTCTAACATCCCCTCCATTAAATAGCCTTAGAAGAAGAGTGGCATGCTTGTACAACACATCCGACCTCTAATGACTAAATGACTTTAGAACGTGCCGACAATGCCAAGCACCCCATTTAAATCACGTTGCGTCATCCATTTCATGCCGGAAGGAACGAGCGAAAAGTGCCATCGTCCTTTGCACATCTAACTCGAAAAAGGCCAAGGACCTCCACTTCACTGGTTTGGTCCTGAGCCGATTCGCCCCCCGGAGGGTAACTGATAAAGCGCTAGGCACGTCACTGCTATGTGAATCAACCACTTATTATGGGTCTCACGTTGCTTTGTTTTTTGTGCTCCACAAGACTACGGCGTAATTATGATCAAATCAAATCAATTCATCATCAGGTGGAATAGAACCTTTTGCACCAGAAACCACAGCCACTCCCGTGTTATGCAGCCAGTGCCGGCGTTCAATTTGCCCAAACAAATTACGCGGTCATGTTCTGCATCGGTAATCATCGACGATGTCTAATTGCGGTTGGGTCAACACTCCGTGGTCGTCGTCCTCGTCCTCGTCCTCGTCCTCGGCCTCGTCCTCGGCGACGTGCATCGGGATGCATTCAGGCTGCGTCATTATTTCGTGTTCACTTGATCCTGATGGCGGCGGCGGCATCTATTTACATTATTTGGATCAGGAGCTCGGTTTTATTTAGCGGACATGTAATAAACCCCAGGGGCTCCTTCAACATCATTGCCCATTAGTCACTGTGGTGGCATATGAAATTCATTCACTGAAAAGTTACCATATCCTATCACATAAGCCGAATTTGCATATTTTCGATCATCCCTAAAGGACCCTGCGGCTAGCATATTACGCAGAATGTCCTTCGACGCAGCACTTTGGGAGTTCCAGCCTATGCCAAAATTGAAGTTTGTATAAGCTTTTTGCTCCCCTTACAAAGTTAGTTTGCAGTCCTTTCGCAAACAAAATGATTATTGCGGACTGCGCGGCTTTAAGACAGGAACATTTTTACCATTATTTTTTTTAAAAATAATTTTAAATCAGCACTAAAACTAGTAAATGCTTTAAATTTCGTATTGTACTTGTGATTAAAACATTATGTTAGTTATTTATTTTATTATTGATGTTCTTATTGGGGACATTATTGGATTTCTTTCTTCTAATTAGTCTAGAAATGTAATTGATGTATCTGGCTTGTTGGGTCAAAGAAAGATGTTTTTCGTCGAATGCAAATATGGTATGTTAGAGCTCTTATTCTAGTAATATTATATAAGAGTTATAACGGCAGTGCAAGTGAAATTGTACATATAATATAGGTACTATACTTAAACATAAAAAAAAGAACAGCTACATTATGGACTAACGTATCGACGTTGTTAAACAAGAATTTGGATAAGACTTCAAAGCCAGAAAAACAATTTCTTTTTCTATGTTTTAAGTGTATTTAAATTTGTAGAGCTGCTAGAAAGGGTTCAAGATATGTAGTTTACATTAGTAAGTAATTCTCTGGAAAATTTTTGAAAAAATTACATATCATAAATTGAATTCTGTGAGCCTCCGAATGCATTCTAAAATCATGGCTGCATCCTCTTGTAAAGGGAAAATTATTGGACGATAAAGGCATTTATTTTTCTACTTTTGTTTTGAGATTTTCCTCTGATTTACCTACTATTTAGCGAAAGAAATTTATTGAAGTTAAATATGTAGTTATTATATTTACTTATTATGTAAAAATAAAATATGGTGTAGGGAGTGTTGAACTTACTGCAATAGACTACGCAGCAATAAATTATAAATATGAAATGCGGTTTCCTTTTCTTCTTATATGTGAAAAGGCTCCATATTATACTTGGAGACTCTACCTGAACAAATTCAGCAAAATTCATGTCCCGATAGTCTGAGCCTCTCCTTGTGAGCTATGAAACACCCCTGTATGTATATTGGCATATTTTTATTGCTGAATCATGTTATTCATGCTTGTTTAGAATTCCCAAATCGCTGTACATTTCTATATGGCGTATGTAATGCAACATAAGTCACGCGCCTTTCTTCCATTCGGTGTAGGTCAATTTTATTTATGGTGTTTTCTTCGAGCGCCAAGAATTCGTTAAACGTAAATCCAATAGCATCACCAGAGCAAAATATTCCCAACATGTATCACTCTTCCGATGCAATGTCGTTTTGTTTGCTGCGGAATATTCATGTCAGCGGGACAAACACGGAAAGAGCTCCTGAAATATGCAATTGAAAAGTTCACATCCTGAATACGATGGAAGCTCGGTTCCGTATCCCACGGGTATATGAAGACGAAAATGCAAATTGAATTCATAAAGTGAAATAAAATGTGATGCGAGTTAAGGTGTGCTACGCCGGGTTTCTTTTAAGGAATGCAAATTACTCGAGTGCGAAAAGTGATATTCGAATAAAAAAATAAAAGCAACCGGCACGCGGCAGCAGCACAGGCGAATTCATTAATTTACCCAAAATATTTCGGCGTATTTTAATTGAAATCGTGCACTAAGCGTCGCTGTACGCGTTAGTTAATGCCCGCAGCGGTATGTTTTATGAATATGGACTATATGGAATATTTCACTGTTTCAGCTAGCTTGACATCGTGAAATGAAATTATTTTATGACGTGAAATGCACTAACAACCGCGCGATTATGTACAACCGTATTTTGCTTCCCTCAGCTACCGGATTTTTGTATTGCGGTGTTGAAATAAAATGTTACACCCAACCCATTCAAATTCATGTGGTGTTCCAACAAATGCAATAAAAGATTTTACGAAAATATTAATTCACAATGGGTTGTAGTAATTGCTTTAAAAAATTAAATAGGGACCGACATAATTACCGCTGTTGTATTGTGTGGTGGACGGCGTTCGATTTTATTTACACAAAACTAAATTATATTGCTATGAGTCACACCACAGGTACGGAAGCATTTTGAAAATTAAACATATAGAAATATTAGTTCTCACTTCGCCACCAAAAGGCAATTTACACAACATTTTCATAAAATAATTATCCGGAGTTTCTTCATCTCATTGAATGACATTATATAGGTATCATTTTGTACCTACATTTCATAATTAACTCATAAATTCTTATATAACTAACTATGTATGTAAATGTTTTATTTATTCCACAACCAGTTTTGGCAATCAGAAGGGTTATATTTAATTTGCAACCTGCATTTAGTTTGTCTGCACACTAGTCCATACTAAGTAGTGTGCTGGGTTCATCCTCCCATATACATATTTTATATAATAAATATTTATATATATATATTTAAGTGACATAGTTTTCATAATTTTCAATTAATTTGCAAAAGCTCATAATTTCTATGTGAAATCTATGTAAAAAGCTACAGTTAAAATTTGAAGTCAATGGGTCGAAAATTGTTTGAGATATTACTGTGTATGTTGATTTAAAAAACATATGGTTTTAAGAAAAACGCGTTTAGAGACAGACAGACAGGTGAATTTATATGTATGTCAGATGTCCTTTAAATGAGAAATAAACGTGGCTGTGGGCAAAACAGAATAATTAATAAATTATTAAATTTTTGCCATTAAAAATTATCTGATAAATAAAAGGCTAATTTAAACATAAGCTCAATTTGATATTGTGATTTTATTAAACAGATTTTTAAAAAAATTGGCCCAAGTGTAAAAGAAAAACGTTCGGTATAAAACTTTAAATTGCATTCATTTGTTTTTATTCGAAAGTATGTATGTACAACAAGTGCCGAATATTTTCCATTTTCAATTTTGCTTTATTGACCACCTTTCACAGGAAGCTTAAAGCCACTGCCATTAAATGTGATGAGTGATTTTCAGCATGCTTAATGCATCGAAAGCAGATAGCGCGTATGATTATGCAAAATCGGAAAAATAATAAAATTATCGGTAGGGAACAGCGTTCATTTACCAAAAAACTTATCAACGGTAACCAAAACACGAAGCTCTTTCGAAAATGGTTTGAAATTATTCAAAACGATAAGAGAAATTAATTCGAACTGTCACAGAGGACATGTGTCGCCGGGAAAAGTTGAGTGCACATTTTAGATGAACGTTGGCTTAACCTAAAGTAAGGGATTATGCTTTTCAGAAATGATTAAGTTGCTCCCAAGCGGTGCCAAAGGGATCCCGTGAACTGAAAATCCGCACAAAGCGCACGCTAAGTGAACGATGAAATGGGAATCCGGTGCGGCGCCCGTTCTGCAGATGGCGCACCTGTCGCGGCTGGGAATTACTAAATTTCCAGTAATATAAAAATCAGGTGCAGAAGTCTAACTGAGTTCATATGAAGATATCAACCCAGAAGGAGGACTATCTGTGTACCAGTTCACGTTACGGAAGACTCCAGCGAGGGCAACGCGGCTGAAATTGCAATTTTCGCTAGTTCTTTTCCCGAGATGTCGTATAAAAGGACCCAGTTGGAATGTTATGCCATGACTAAATTGATGATATATCGCGTTATGCTCCTCCGATGCAAATACTGCGATATACGTTATCCACCAGGGGTGCAATAAAGTCGTTGAATTGCACTCGAATTGAACTCCTCAGGAAGCCAAAGGAAAACTGATCTCGGCGTTCAGGTGAAATCTCAGAGAAATCAATTTTCAATTTAGTTTCTTGTGCTTTACGTATCTTACACCTATAGCAGTAGCATTTGAGTCAGGAGTCCAGAAAATTATCCGCGAGGAAACCTTATTTCTTCAATTTCCCAACTGTGTTGGGTGGTATACGATTCCACCCACGTGACGCGAAGCCACCAGAAGGGGATAATCTATTTCTGTCAAATTAGTCCATTTAAAATATAAGATCCTTAAAAAAGTTAATTAGAACAGCCTAAGTGGTCAGGGTTGTGTCGTTAGTATGCAAATTATTAGGGAAAAGATGCGGCTAAGCGGCTGTCTTCGAAGAAAACTTTTCGAATGGACTGGGAAGTATAAATTTAAATGTGAAAAGAGTTAAATATGCGCCCGTATATTGGGTGAGAGGCAAATTTAAATTCAAGTAGTTTCCAGGCAAATTGGGAACACGACATAATTATGTTTGCCCAGGACATCATTAAATAACGCACAACTACAGCCATCCTGACCAGAAACTTGTGTACAGGATTGCACTTGAAGGGCACTGCGGCTTGCTCATTGTGCACGTCTGGATCATGTGTAACTAATGGAATTTAAACAGTCTAGGGCAGGTCTCGGAGCAACTGAGCTCATAAGGGCTCACTCGTAAAGAAAGTCAACGTTCTCATCTTTTGAAGAGCTAGTAATGGCTTTGGGACTTAAGGTATTACAGAACCCAAAAGTTTGCCCACTAGACTTAATAAGTGCTAAGTTGCGTTATGATTTGTTCAAAGAACTCCAAGCGTTCCATTTGAGGTCATGAAATTTACTGCAGCATGGTTGGATGGAAAAAGATTTTTACTCGAAATGGAAAGTGAAATGCAGCATATAAATTTACGGTTCTTTATGCATTACATATCATTATATGAAAAAAATCTTTTACTTCTTTATAATGTTGTGTTTAACGCTCGAATAAATTTTCACATCAGTGAAAAATATTTATTGAATTTGAAGAGTTGAATTGGTTGAATATTAAGAACAGAATCTACGGCGGGGGCGTATGGCAAAAATTTCTTTTTCTGGTAGAGGTCAGGGAGTGCAAAAGTTAAAAAAGTAGGTATACTTTGTAATCGACATGTGTATGTTTTTTATATTCATCTTAAAAATAGGTAATGTATATGATTAAATAGCTTCACTAGTGATATTAGAACATGGTATTTTCTCAAATTCCGCATAAATTCTGAAGGTACCTACTAAATTTTTTATATTGTCTAATAAGATCGTAACCTTGGTCCAAATGTTATAAGACGTAATCAGGAGAATTTTTATTTTCATAAATAACCAAGGCCCAAGGGAACAAAATAAGACATTTTTACCCGGGTGTAAAATTGTCATGTAAAAATGTCCTTTATTTTGTTCCCGAGGTGAACATTACTTATTTGTATCATACCCACCTGCTGAAAGTTCGAACTTTTTCCCTGTTTCTGTTATAGTCTTAGAAATTATTTCAAGAAAATGGTGCGGGCATTTGTAATTGTTTTTTAAGTTTAAATTTTGCTTTGAAAATTTATTATGAATCCCGGGTTGAATTCGTTTTGAATTTTTATCTATCGTAGTGTATTCGTAAGTATCTAATATTTTTATTAAATAGACTCTCTAATTTTCTATTATTTGGTAACACTAAATTTTATATTTTAAAGTTCCTAGAAATGAGCATTTGTTCTGAAAGTGGGACAAGTCCATTTGTTTTTTAAACTAAATTTATTAATACAATAATAAGAAGAAGAATTTAATATGATCCTATCTGTAAGCAAAACTATTTATATAAAGTAGACTTAAAAATAAACGAATTAAATATTGTTAAAAACAAAGATGTTAAAAACATTTTGTAAATTATAAAAGTTTATTGTACTTATTATTAAGTGAAGAAGGTGTTAGTGGATTATAACACGAGGGACTATACAGACCATATGCATCATGCAGTAGTAAAACTTATGTATTTAAATATGTTTTCTAAAATAGTAAGTTCCGCTCATGTTGTATTGTAACATAAAATCCTATATAGTATTATCGTTCGGCATCATGAATATACATATAGGTATATTTCTATTTAGTTTTACATAGGTATATAAAAATCGTTTAGGTCGCCAAAGCGCTGACATAAACTCTTTAAATACTTTATCCCTCGTGGACCTAAATTAAGATTTCAGCACTAATAGCTTCTCAGGCTCCCAAAGGATCAATTGGTAGCACCCATTTAGAGCCCTATAAAAATTTATTAATTTCTTTTGTCGTGGAGTTTCCCAACTCAGTGGCTTAGAAGATTTCGGGCCTTAACGAGTTAAGTTAGTCTCGCGGGCATTGTTCCAGCTTTATTAATTCAGTGAACATCGTTTCCAGTAAATATTGTTCCCACAAGGCACACAGATATTAATTATGACTGGAGTGCTTAGATAACCCAAAGCAATTCCGTTCGAAAACGTATCGGCTGTTTCTCACCTCGGCCTGGAAATTCGAATCCAGCTGAGCACATCAATAATAATTTCACTGCCATTTTGGGGGTGGTGGGACTTACGGCTGACATATGGCATCCGATCTTGGTAATTTAATATTTGAGGTAAAGGTGATTTCCTGAAACGTGTGTGCTAACTTTGGGGGGAGAATTAGTTAAGGGAGCTCGCTTGACATAAAAAATGCTTAAGCATAATTTTTCGCACTTCCTTAAAAAAGATTAAAATTTAAACTTAATTTCATTTTTCAAGAAAAAATAGGACCGTCGCCTCGTTGTGGGAAGCCGCATTTGCTGTGCCTCCGCCATTGCCGTCGCCAGGAACCGCATTTGTGGAATGCAAGTTGGCTGGCTGTAAAAAAAAGGAAAAATGGTGCACCGCTGAAAAATACAGCTTTTCCTATTTAACGCTGGAATTTAACAAAGTTTTGCAAGAAGCCTGGGGAAATGAAAAGAAAGGTATTTTGCCGGTAAAATGCTTCTTCTAAAATCTCCTTAGACAGGATGAAAAAGTTCGGCGTTGAGGCAACGCAAACACAAAGATGCTATCTGGTACCTATTTTCTTCGTTCGTCCAGAAAACTTTTCCAATATATTTTACACCTCGGGGAGAACCAAAAGGGTCGCACAAACTTTATCGCAATGCTAAGCCATACGTAAAATATTAGTAGCCGCACAGCCCCAGAAATGTTTGCCCAGCAAACCCTTAATTTGATTACTCTGATAGCTGACGTAATTAAAGCAAATAAATGGGGCAGTTTGACACTAATAACTCCTGGCATAACTCTGGCCTCAGTACGATGGGCGGCTTCACTTAGTGCAATTAATACGCAACGGTCAGTATCACAATCGCGGCCAATTGAGGCTATTGTTGGTTTTATACCCCCACGCAAATAGGTGGTGACAAATGGACTTGCCAATTTGCAAACATTGTTAGCTCTATTTCAACTGTGCTCAACTTTTAAAGTCTTTCTTCTAATTAATTGATGTTTGTGGGTTTTCAATCGCTGTGGTTTTACATATCTAGATATTGTCATTCCATATACTAATTATTAAAGTTGCAGATACTCTTTTAAAGATATTTAATGCGTTTACAGACTTCTTGTAGCGAAGTTTAAAAATTGTGAATTATACATATTTCCTATAAGACCTTACCCAGACCATAGACAACAACATTTTTTTTTGCCTAGATTTTTGTCAAGCTTGTAGTTAAAAAGAAAGAAAGAAAGGAGAGTTGATCCCCCTCATTCAGTTAAAAATTAAACCACTCAAATGCTTCATAAAAAGGTACTTCAATAAGCATTTCATAAATAGTCTGGGTCTGCCCAAAAATGAAAAAAAAATTAATGTTGACTTTTATTATTAAAATGTAAAATAAAGGTATATTAAATTTACTGGTGAGTCAAAAAATACAAAAATGTTGAAATAATAGTAGATTTCGGTTATAACGACGATGAAGGGACCACTACAATTTCGTCGCTATATACGGAAGTCGCTATATAGAAAGAAAGAAAGAAAGAAATGTATAATACTATACACATTTTATACAGGGGGATTTTTAAAAAAACCTGTAATATTACATTGTTTCAGTTTAGATTTCTGTGTTAGCGTACGATGTAAGGTGTATTCCATTTTCATAACTCCTTCGATGTCTATATTGTCTTTGCCTTCACCAAATAAACAATATCTCTTTAGTGTGCGGACTTGGTCGCTACATCTGCATGGGATTTCTAGGAACTTGTTACAAATGATTCATTAAAATTAGTCGTTATACCCGAAATCGGCGTTACATCCGAAGTCGCTATAGCCGAATTGTTTTCCTTTAAAAGTATGCTTTAAATTCAAGGGACTTAGGTGTTACATCGTTACAACCGAGGTCGTTATAATCGAAATCTACTGTACTTAGTTATATGTATACATTCTAAAAATTGGGGCTTGTAATATAATTTTAATATAAGACGAAATATTTGAAATAAGCAAATAAATCCGAGTATACAATACAACTCAATATCTGCATTTGAAATCATACCTGCTTATTTTATTATAATTTTGTAATAGAATGGTATTCTATCTAAAGAAAAATTCAAACTTTAAAGTTGTCTATAACAAACGAGTAATATCCTAGACAATTATATAAACTTTGCTTTCACAAGTGCTCTGAATTAAAGTAAATTTTCCTTTTTAATTACTCCGTCCGAAATGAAATAACGCCTTTTCCCAGAGGTTATTATTTTGGCTCCATACCATGTTCACAGTTGCTCCACTTATGTTGCTACAAACGAGCGCATGTTGATAACATTCAGTACGCCCTTTGTGAAATGTTTTTGGCTAGATTACTCTTGCAAGCTGAAAATAAAAATCATAACGTGTTTAAATTATTGCTCCTAGCAGCATGCACTTTACAGACGAGTTTGCTCACTTCATATTAAAAGTTGCAGACCGAAGTATTTAATAGGGCGAAATAAGGAGAACTCAAAAGAGCGCAACAGCAGTTCAAGCTTGCAAACTTCAGATTTATGTAGTCTCTACAGGTGAATATCCAAGTGCTTACATACTAAATTTGAATTTAAAATAGTCCTAACAGTTACCGTAGTTTTATTGTTTTAGTTTTACGATTGCGGTGTATAGCAAGTATGAAGTATATAATAACAATAGTCTGGCACAAATAAAAGCCCTATTGTAAAGTGAAAAACTCGAATTATGTATTAATTAATGAAATATACCAGAAAGACATGCATTTAGGCATTTTAAATACTATTATCTTTAAAAACTAAAATTTGAAATAGAGAATCGATCTTATTAATTAGATTTATTTACACAATTTGGTTTTAATTTTTGTGAGCAGGTACATGCATAAAGACGGTAAAAAATTCACAATTTTGTTTCAGAATTGATCAAATATAGTTAGTTGACAGTTCTTACTTATACCATGTATTTTATGCATTTTTATTTATATTTGTAATATCATCAACTATGTTTTCGAACTTTCTAATCGAAATTTCGTATATTCTGCGATAACTACGTTTAGTTCGATGTATCACGACAACGAAACTTCGTCAAATATGGAAAAAAGAAATCAATATCGTTAGTTGAAATTTCAGCTTTAATTTTGTGCCATTGTCATCCAGACTGATTCAGTAGGTACTTTTATTATTAATGTTATCTGAGTCGATTTGGTTGCTCAGGAGTGTAGATCATACCTTGGAAACAAACATAGTTCAGCAACAAAATGGGGGATTTTTAAACAAAAAATGTTAAATTTAGGATTTTTTATTGCAATATTTACTTCAACAAAATGACAACATTTAAATTTTTTAATTTGATTCTACATACATAGTTCAGGTAGAAGCGACACATGTGTAGAATCTCAAGTTATAATTTGGTAAGAATCGGTCGAAGGGTTTCGGAAAGAACTTCAATATGGTTAATATGTTAATGAAATATTATGAAGAATTCGAACTTACAGCTCTCACACAATGTTCTCAAAAATACCGAAGGAGAGCTCGGATCCTTATAAATGAACTGAATATTCTTGAAGTAACGCATTTTTGAAAAATGCAAGAAAAAAATCGATTTTTGTCATAGTAGCATGATCTCTTAAATCCTTTATTAGTATCATATTTCAAATGAAATCGGAAGGACCATTTGTCTCCACATTTATGTATTTTAAGTAAGTATAACATTCTTTCGAAGACAGCTCCTGTGCAATGCTGGTGAAACGCTAACCACGACAAAACGCAGCGAGGGCAGCATTTAGCCCTAAACGACTGCTATACACGTTTCCCACATTCATCCAGGTTCCTTCACACGAATTCTAATATAAATTTATGAAGTTCCCCCATCCGGTCGAAAAGCTTCTACGGCATATTTTCCGCGCAGCCCGGCGTTGCATCTCACCGGCAACATTATGGTCTTTGGCTAGACGCTCCAACTCTACTATTTGCCTTCCTGGGCACGTCATATGTTGACATATGGCTGAATAAAATGAAAACTGCAAAGGATAAGGAACGAACAAGGAAAAAATTTAGAGCACTAAGATGAATGTTAGAAGTACGACGGCGTGCCATGTAATTTGCATTCAATATTTACATATGAAAATTCCCGGAAGCATCTTTGGACTTCTCGTAGACATCCACGGTTTCGGGCATAATCAATAGCAGCAGGGGCCGAATGAAATTTAAAAAAAAAAAAGAAAGGGAGCAAAAATCTCCGCTTTTCAAATAGGGCGTATTTGGGTCGATGGCTTGGAATAACCGAAAGTTCTGCTTTCCGAACGATCCAAATGCAGATGGTTAGGCATCAGGTAGAACGAAGTACAATTGCTTTCGTTATTTGCACGATTTTCGGCTTCCATTCAGGGCACATGGATCGTAAGTAGGTTAATTCGCCATCCCCTTTCATAATTCATGGGTGAATCGATTCATTTTGGTTTTTAACCCAAATAAATATTTCAAATAAGGTACCTAGTTGAAAATAGTTCCCACAGAGGAAACCAATTTTTTGGAGTAATATTGCGTCCACAAACCCAGCAAAATTGGCAAAAAGCTTATGACCGGATTTATTTTAATTTAAACCCAAGGAAATGCTTTTTTGTGCGTATGTAAATATGTGCATTTATAAAATTATTTCAAATCAAAATGCATATTTTAGAAATGTTGGTACGCAAATGCTATCGTTGAAAAAAATGCTGAGACAAATCTTTTCAATCGATTTACTTATACTACCTTCATAAATATATGTAACTATCAGCATCTGTTACAATAATATTTCCAATAAAATTAGGTAATAATAAAATAAAATTAATTAAATATTAAAAGGAAGATTATTTAATTTTACATAAAATTAAGGAAACTTCTATCAGTTGTTATAAAATTGACACCTCTATTTTCTTATATTTCAGACGTGATTCACCATTTCCCATGTGTATGTATTTTTTGTAATCTCATTAAATAAGATTTATTTTTAGTTGCATAAACAAAACTAATCCTAAATAAGTTAAATACAATTCCAAGCAATTGCAATGCATCAGCATTCTGCCTAATTTCCTAAACATTGATTGAATTGCTTGCAGATGCTGCAGGGAGCACAGGCAAATTGAATTGTTTATTAATTTGCTATTTAAGCAATTCCTTGAAATTTACAAAGAAAATCAATTGCTTGATTGTTATTATTGATAGCCTTATTTCTCTGCCAATATCGTATTGCGTATTGTTTTATAGAGATGCTTTGTTTT
Source organism: Machimus atricapillus (assembly GCA_933228815.1). Classification (NCBI taxonomy): domain Eukaryota; kingdom Metazoa; phylum Arthropoda; class Insecta; order Diptera; family Asilidae; genus Machimus; species Machimus atricapillus. The sequence continues at coordinate 58,102,085 of OW121784.1, forward strand.
ATCAAATTTGTCGAATTGTTTGTTTCATTAAATTTATTTCGATACATTCAAGAAAATCACTTATTCCATAGAAATGGGCATTTCAGGATATGTATAGTGAGAGTCCGGAACCACGCAAGTTAATTACAAGATTGAACAACTTGATTAAATGGAAATAGCGTTGCAAATTGAGGGTTCGTAAGTTATTTCAGTGGAACAAGGGTGTATGCACTGTTGCACACGATGCAACAGAGCAATTGAGGACTGAATTGCTGAAACATCTCCTCGTGCTCATCAGATCTGGGCCAGTGACTTCAATTTATTTCTTAAATGAATGGAAACACTGGAGAGAGAGTATAAAATCAAGGAATGCGGTTAATTCAGGCTGATCTAGAGAATAGAAGGGAAAATTTAAGTAAATTAAATTTTTGTTATTGGACTAGATTTATGCAGATTAATTGCAATCAATTCCAATTAGTCAATCTATTCTCAAGAAAATATAAAAATTAACTCAAAGAAAAATGGCATTGGAAATTAGCAAAGTGAATTGAAACATTCGATGTTTGGTGCAAAATGTTAATTTTTAAGACTTATTGTGACAGTTTAGATTGAAAGTTGCAAGTTTATGTTTTTACTTCCTGTGAACCAGTGGCATATAATATTTAATGTCAAAGGAAGTTGGTTTACAGGCGAAATAGAATCGTTTCTATAAAAAACCAATTTTACTTTAGCTATTCCGATTTATATTTTTCACCGGTCTTATGTTATCCAAGTACTCTAACGTTTGCAAAGCATTTTCAATTCCGAAAATAAAATTATAAATATATGTATAGCTTCCATTTGCAGTTTTCACAATAATAACAGGCCGTTAAGTGGTTAAGGAATGCTCTGAGGGGCAATTAAATTTAATGGCTGATTAACGCATTTAATCGTCCGTTAAGCTACGGTTTCCTACATTACGGTACCGTCATATACCCTCCGTATTATTTCGGTGAGTGACGTAAGCAAAACGGTGTACAAAAATACGGCGACGATGACGGTGACAGTAGTTGTAAAGTTAGAATTCAGAGTCAGTTTGAATATTTCAATCGGTGCAGACAGATGGATGATCTTGATCTCGCAGTTTTAATTATATTAGAAGATGAAGATTCTGAAGAAGAGTTTCGGAGAGACAGCGAATCCGAATTATTTAAAAGTCGAGCACAAGAAGGTTGCTATAATATTTTAGTGTTTCGGCATCTACAGAGCAACGAGAACAAATTCAGGGAATACTTTCGCCTGACTCCTGTGTTGTTCGATTATGTGTTAAACTTTATAAAGGACGATATTACCACAAAGCCATCCAATAGAGTGCAGAATACATTGTCACCTGAACACAAATTTTGTCTCTTTTTAAGGTAAGTGTTAAAAAAACAAAAACAAAAAACAAAAATAATAAACAAACTGATTTTTATTCATATATATGAGCCGTTAATTTTATTATAATACATATATACATATATGTATGTGTACTGTGTAGGTACATATGAAGTAATATAAATGAGTTTAAGTGTAGTGATATTTTTTAATTATTTTGATCAAATAATATGTCTGGATCATTGGAGTAATTTGAGTCGGTTGAGTTGTTTATTATAACTGTAGTAGCACTTGGTGGGGTAGGTAAGAAAAGATTGTCTGAAAAGTAATCTTCATTTCTTGAATTTGAAGAAGAAGTATAGCTTAAGTGTGATTCTGGTCGATAATCTGACGTAGCCCTTGATAAACAAGCTATTTCAGCATTACCGACTAAATTTGCAACTTTCATTCTTATTTCTGCCTGATCTCTTTCGGGAAACTTTCCAACTATTTTTGCCATTGAGGCAAAAAATATATCATTTTCGTCGTGTACAGCTTGCTGTTTTTCAACTATTTGTCTCAATAGTTTAATTCTTTCATCAGAATTTTTGAATTTGGAAGAGAAAGTATTTCGTTTCTGTGGCGTCGCCTCTGACGTTTCAGGACTTTTACTATTTGCTCCAGAGCTCTGAGGAGTGCTGTTTTCATTAGGCATATGACGCTTCTCTGGCTGCCGAATATTTTCATTTTGAATTTCCTCCGTAAAATTTTGATCGGATCTATCGTTCATCCCAATGAGATCATCGGCAGCGTTTTCTATATTGTAAGTGTCACCAATATTTGTAATAGTACTGAAAGAAACATTGCAATGCTATGTATATATTTACATATAAATATAGACAATCATTACACATACCTTCTTTTACTTGAAGGGATAGAATCTAAAAATGATAAAAGATCTGATCTCTTCTTAGCTGTTTCACCCGATGAACCAGTACCTGGTTTTCCCCGTCGTCTTACATAATAATCTCTTACGTAGGCCCACCTCTTGCTGCACTCAGTATCTGTAATAGAAATATCCTTATTTTTTACTTATTTCCAGATTTCTGGCTAGCGGAGAATCTTTTCGATCTTTAGCGTTTCAATTCAGGGTATCTCATTCATGGATCAGTATCATAATAAAGCAGGTTGCTAATAGCATTGTAAACAAAATGCTAAATGTAATAATACCGGAGCCAACAGAGTTGATTCTGCGAAAAGTTTCTACTAAATATATGTCGCTGTTCAATTTCCCAAATTGTGTAGGAGCGATAGATGGAAAGCACGTGCGAATAAGAGCTCCCAAAAACAGCGGATCAGCTTTTTTTAATTACATGAATTTTATTCAATGGTTATGCTAGCTATTGTGGATGCTGAGAACAAATTTATAGCCATTGATGTTGGATCATATGGAAGAGAAGGAGATGCAGGTGGGTTCTAATTGTTGTAACAAACATAAATTTTCTGAATGAGGTAACATATTTTGCAGGAATTTATTTAAAAAGCAAATTTGGCAAACAAATTCAAAACAACAAATTCAACTTTCCGCTACCACAAGCTTTACCCAGTATGGATGCTGTTGTGCCAGATGTAATTGTCGGAGACGAAGCTTTTGCTCTGCACGATAATTTAATGAAACCATATCCAAGAAAAGCATCACTAATTGATAATTCTAAAGCAATATATAACTACCGATTATCTCGGGCAAGAAGAACAACTGAGAATGCTTTTGGTATTCTATGTGCGTATTTTCGAATATTGCAACAGCACCAGAAACCACGGACAAATTAATTACAAGCGCGTGTATTCTACATAATATTTTAAGAGACGCGAAAGTACCTTTTCCAATACAAGCAAATGACAATAACAAACTTCCACTACCTACGCAAAATTTACATGCTTTAAATCAAACGAATGTACGTGCAGCAAACACGCCAATGGAAATCCGGAATACATTTAAATATTATTTTAACGGACCTGATGCTGTAGAATGGAAAAATAATTATTATAAAGAGCATTAAATTTATGCAATAAAAGTTATATATATAATACAGTACCTGTTTTTTGAGTATGTCGCCTACTTCATGCCATAAAGTATTCTTTAACTGAGTCTTCCGATAATCTTTTGAATGCACATTATACAAACACTCATGATTTTTAACAAAATCTATTAATATTTCGTCCTGGTCACTTAACCATTCCAAAACCTGATTTTTCGAACACATTGGTGCACTATAAATATCAATAAATTATAGTAAATATATTTTTATACAAAAAACTGTACAAAAGAACAATTACCTTTTTTCTAAACAGGAGCAAAAATGAAACACGTCTGCACCGCTTCGGTCACTATCGACGATAAAAAACGTGCACAAACAGTTCTCCACCGTAACCAGCTCCCGCTAAAAATGTGCCGGCCGCGCAATCTTACGTGACGTCGGTATTACCGCTATCTTGGAAACCACTACCGTGGTATTCCATAGAAACATTTTTTGTGACGTCACTCACCGTAATATTATAGCCGCCACAGGACGTTGCCGCTTTGTAGGAAACCATAGCTTTAGCACGTAGTGAAAACCGCGCTAGCCTTAACAGGTCGTTAACGAGTTTTAAAAGGACTTTTACTAAAAGAGTATGGTGAAATCGAGTGTTAGCGGGACATTTATAATGAAGTTTTCTAAAGGCTGCGTTCATTATTTTAAGAAAGTCTTTTGTACTTCATTTCTGTAATTAATATAAGCACTTTTAAAAATTAATAAAGTTTTCTTAACACCGCCCTGCCATGCCTATGTATATCATCGATCAAATCAAAGTTCTGACACGTATTGCTGGCAATTTCAAAATCTGTCTCTTGATGCAAATTGAGGAATGAAGTTCGAGGAAAATTTTCATTTCCTTATTTTCAAATACGCCAATTACCGATGTAAATTGCACCAATAATTTTCACAACAAGGTGTATCCAACTGAATTGAAATATTGCAGCCACATTTGGATAATTGAGAACCACAAATCTTTTTCGTTTTGTTGCTTTCCAAGGACACTCAATCGACCCACATTGCTTTTAGCGTGGGCTAGCTCGTTACCTTAAAGTGGAACGGATGTTGATTATATTTTGCCTCTATCACAGGAGCCATGTTATGCTGGTTGGTTGTACACAACGTCCCACCAGTGTAATAAAAAACCTTTTTCCATATAAACAAATCATCTACCCCTGGCAGGGAGGGCAGGTTTGGTAGTGCTTACAACGTCACTCCTAAATGGAAATTGATATCGTCATGCATTCAACGGCGAAACTGCTACTTTCTTTGCCTGCAAATATTTGCTAGCTAGGGAGTCCTTGTTGTGCATCTAAGTAACGCTCAAAGGCAGATTTCATGCATCTTATAAATATCTTGATGCGGTGCGGCTACAAATTCCTTATTCAGAGACACAACAATGCCATTAAAGGGTTTCTCTCCATGATATGAGATATTTTGGCGCAGTATCCGGTGTATGGATATCTGTGGAATTACGGTTAATTTTCCTGGGGCAGATTTTCGGTTTAATTCGATTGAAAACATCCAATTTCAAAACGGTAATGCAATTGGCATATTTATCGATGACGTTATAATTGAGTCTCTTTTTTTGCCGCTAGACATGCCCCACTGAGTCTTTGTTATTGAATTTGTTGAAATAACAATTTCATTTTAATCGATACAGCGTGCCTAACTTTTAGATCTATAATGCAGGAATTAGGCGTTCTGATTATCTAATCTGTCTAGTATCTAAATAAACAGTATAATATTTTATTTCGACATTTTAATTTATTGAAACTCTTGCTTTCATGTCAAAATCTAATTGGTAAAATTGCGATTATTAAAATTTGCATGTTTGTATTTAAGAAGTCATTAAGCCGTTACATTACTCCTATCTATCCTATGTTAGGGTTAATTGATTTTAAAATATTTTTATCCGTATGTATGTAGCTTATTTTGATGTCTGTTTGCTTGGAATCTTGCAAGTCAATTTTTTATCAGTTCCTGTACACACGTTTAATATACGTATGTAGTATAACTATTGTTCCTGAATCCAATATGGTGGATGCTTCCAAGATGGCGGAGTACCTTTTTCTTCGCAACCCTCTTGACATGAGAACCAAATGAAAAGGTTCGACAAGTAGAATGAATACCTACGATAAGATACCAATACGAAGAATTTCCGAAATAATGACGAATTCATTTCTCTACCCCTAATCCTCTTGGAAATGCAAAAAGTATCCCTTCTTGTGTGTTTTCGGAATATCGCAGTTTATACAGCTATAACGAAAACATATAAGAAATAATGGTTTTTGCATTTTTGAGCAGGTTTGGAGGTGGAGGAATGAATTCGTCATTATTTCCGAGAATTTCTACACCAAAGACAGAAAAGGCTAAAAGTTCGCTGACAACACTTTCATCCCCTGTGGAGCTGATATCCTTTTTCAAAAGGTCATAACTTCCTTCAACGCTATCCAATCGAGACTTGTCCCCTAACAAATTTATTTGGAAGGAACTGACCTTTTTGATGATGGGGCAAGAAAAGACGTACACACCTTAACCATTTTGAGGAAAAGGAATTTTTAAAATTAATAATTTTTCAATGAATGTCATGGGAAATAGCATATTCTAATTGCATAGCAATACACCTGTTAGACTTTATTTGAAAAGTTGCGGAAATAAAACTCTTATCTTTTATTACTTTTATATGCAGCTACGGATGTGATTTAAAAGACCGATTTACTATGCAAACGAGAGTCTGTCTATTCTGACCATCAGGAAGCATGAGATATGTTCCATCAGCACTGGCAGAACGCCTTGCTAAGTCATGTTAAAACAGCCAGATGTACTTGAAGCCCCATTTCGCACAGCCTTCGCCTTTCAATGGGGGCTCCTTGAATGAAGGCCCGTTTTACAAAAGGCGCCGCTCCCACACCAAAAGGATCATAAAACGTTCCCCCCGCACACCAGCAATGAGTCCCCGTTTATGGGGCCACCTATGAAAGTACGTGGCCTGTGTATGGCTACGAAGCAGAAGTGGAAATGACTACTTGTTGACCAGGTTGTTGACACTGAGCTAACCTTTTGGCTTGAAGGCAAGGTGCTTAGGAGTAAGTCACGTCCCCAGTCGGTTGTACCCAGGCTGGCAATAACTGAGACCTGGCACAAAACTACACGTCTTTTCACATAAATTCGTGCCGAACTCATGTTGACCCGGAGCCGCATGAATAGAGCAGGACCATTTAAACGTCTTGCAACGAGTTATTAATGGCGACAGTGTGATGCAATATGGCAAGAAATGTTGGCAATATAAGTGATCACATTCTAGAAAATTTGGTTAAAGACTATGCTCGTTACATAATATCTGATGCGGCTTTTACAGCGTGCTCAAAAGCCTGCACCGACATCTAGTGGGACCAGACCTCTTTTATGTTGATGTCCTGTCCTCCTTGCGAATTTTATAATTGCTCGTCAAAATATGATGCCCATATGTGTGAAAATTATACATGTGTCCATTGCAAGCAATTTAGCTTAGATTTTCAGCTTTTGGAAGAACATTGAGATTGAAGGAGAAAATTAATATTTGTTTGAGTAAATTTCCTATAACACAAGAACTAAATTTAAACACATATATCGTAAATAGGTACCTAATTTTTCTTTTCCTTTTTGAATACAATATACGTACTTACAACCAAGACAGTGGTACATACAATTTTTTGACATTAATAATGCAATGTGATGGCGTGCAAAATGTTAGATCGTAAGAAAAAAAAATCTAAAAATTCCCCAAAGCTCATAAAGGTTATCGACAATATTGGCACTTTTCTCAAAAACTCAAGTCCAAGGAATCCCCCCATATTTCATGGTAACATCTGCTAAGAATTTTCATTTCTTTCCACTTTTAGCAACTTTTGTGGCTGATAATATTTCCCTATTGGATATAATGATTTTCTTTTGGTATTCCAAGAGCATTCGATCCACTAGGAAAGTTTGCAATCTGAACTTTCTAGGTAATGACATACTTATTTCAAGTTTCCGGATGCACTTGTAAAACTTGAAGTACACGTACACAACGTTTGTGCATAAAAGCAGACCAATTTTTTATGAAAAATTTTGATTTTAAATTTGGATACAATTAAGAAATGGTATTTTTTTAAAATTTTTATTGGAATGTATGTACATATGTTAGTTTAACAAGTGAAAATGAAAATGTCAATTTATTCTAATTCCAAAGGTTAGTAGTTAATAGTTTCCTTAATCGCAACCTTTAAAATTATCATTTTGACCGATGCAAGAAAAAGTAATATTTATTAAGGTTTTTTCCTTAAATTATCAAAATTACTATTGACTTTTTAAGAAGTTATCCTATAATTCCAATATTTAAAAAAAAATGCAATTTTTAAATTATCTTATTCTCAATCAATAAATTAATTTTACATATACTTACATACTTAAATATTAAAATTTATCGAGATTCTGTGGCTTCCTTCCTTCCGTAAAGAGTTGGCGGAAGAAAAAAATAATAATAATAAATAAATAATATGTGTTTTGTTATGTGAGATATTCAGAACACCGCATTGGAAAACTGATAATTTAGACACGTTTAAAGTTTTGGTTGGGATGGGTGGGGATACCTACTTTTAACTTCTCAAAATTCTAATAAGCATTTTTGTTAATTGTTTTTAAATGTTTAATGTTAATACTCCAAGTTTTTTTCATTTAACAATTTCAATCTTGATTTAATCGCAATCTCAAGCATCAACGTTTTACTAGGTCGTGCAGTTTATTAAAAACTGCTTATCTCACAAATGCTTTAATACAAAGTTAAGCTGAGCGTATATCCATTTTTCCATAATCTTTTGGATTTTCTACCACCACCATGCCTGAATCGAAACAAATAAAGATCTAAACATAACATGATATTATTTCAAAACACGCAAACCCAAAGGATGGAAATGTCCATAATTGAAAGTTTTCGGGTTACAATTTTCATTTGTATGCGTAAGAAAACAAAATTCGATCCTTGAATTCAGCAAGCTTGGTCTCTAGTAAAGGGACAGAATTTTCCAATTAATTGGGTCAGCCATCCTTGCCCTTGCCTCCCTCATGCCTTCACTTCAACACATCTCTTCCAGAGACGAGAGGCGACATGTTGTTGTCAAAAGCAGTTCCTGGTTAATAAATCGGAAGATTTTTCCCTTTGGGTGTAGAATTTGGAATGGTCCCAGTTGTGTATTTCTAACTAAATAAATATTCAGCCTATAGAACCCACTGGACCATTGGGAGGCCTATTTAGATAAAGTTATAAGAAATTTGCACAAATTTTCTCTCAAAATGGTTTAGGCTGAAAAATAGTTATTTGTAAGATTTATTGTGTTTGACGCTTCCGTAGATTTATTTTTACTAGTAATAAACTTCCGGAGCAAAAATCGAGTATGTTATAGTATTTTTATATATAGTTCAATAGATATATTGCATAGAAGGGTGGATTGTATTGTAAGTTTATGATATTTTTCTTTTTGATAATGCGTGTTAATTGAAAACATACATGTAGTTATTCCAAATTTGAATGTATTTGTATTTGATTTAATCTTTTAGAAGCACACTGCCGAGAGGGGGACGACACAGTTTCGGCAAGTGTGTTTACTAGGAACTGGTGGCTCTAGGTTGGCTCCCAAAGCTTCCGAAAAATCCTTCAAACTTCCGAATGGCTGTTCGTGAAGCCCTTTTTCTAATTTTCTTTTTGACCTTCTTGGTATTCATCATTAAGTTCAGAGCAGGGGCGTTATCACCACTGTATCAGCCGTATCCGAGATTCCCAAACCAGGGGGGCCTTTACATGTAGGCATATGTACATAAGCAAAAAATTGTAAGTAAAAATTGTCAGTGAAATTAAAACATTAAATTAAGGCGGTACTCGGTTTAAAAATTCATATGTTTACTTTATCAAATAGTTGTTTATACTATTAGTTCATGGAAAAAATACAACCTTAATGAATGTGTAATAAACGACTCCGCCATGGCGCTATGTTCTTGCGTCTCGGGGAAATACTGATTAGTCTTGTTACGCTTCAATAAAATTCGAAACTTAGCCATCGACTAGGTACATCTTATTTTGAAAATTCGTGCTCTCAAATATTATCCAGGCGGTTATATGGGCTTAAAAGTACTCTGAGTCGCTTTGAATCTTGGTGGGGGCAACACTGTGGCCCCAGATGTTTTTCTATTTTCACTCGAAAATCTCCAAAAAAATACCAAAGGATAATTAAGATAATTTTTTTTAAATAGTTTTGCAGAACCGTTAGACGAAGGGAATAAAGTTTGATATTAATTTCCCTTTACATTTTGCAGAGCTTAACATTATATCTATTATTTTTTACCTTTTCGGTTACAACTGCAATAGCTAAACATTTTCTACATATAGGTATATGTAAATTAAAACTTATTTAAAAATCTTAGAACTTAGAACATTATATGGGACGAGAGTGACTATCGGAAGCTATAGATATACATAGATATATATGTAGATATTTACATATCATAAATATATAATAAAGTATATAATAAATACGTTCGGCAAATAAAAAGCAAAACAAGTTATTATTTAACCAGTGGAGTATTATTTGAGTTAAATTTGTATTGACTGCAGGTTTTATTATTTTCAAACATATATATTTTGTTTATAAAAGCGTTTATGTTTATTTTAAGAAAAATTGTCCCCCAAGAAATTGTGATAGTCAGTCTCAGGGCGACTACTACAATAAATTTAGTTGTAAACCCGTAAATGTATATATTTTTTTATATTACAAGGATCAATATTACTTTCTCATAGTGAAAATTTTTTAAGTGATACTTCAATATTTCAGGGTGCAGACCTATTTATTTACCGCAAGATATGCCATCTTCGATTGGAATTTTGTGATACAAAAAACTTTGAATTATTTATATTTAAGAGTTGTAAAGAGGACAGGGAAGTATAGCGATGTGCCTAACATTCATGTTTTCTTTAAAAATAACATTTTAAAGAGCTGTGATTGCAGTAACACTAATTTTAGAATTAAAAATGCTTCCATAGAGTTGCCAAGTTAAATTTCAACAGTTTCGCTTAATTTTCAGAAAACCGTTGAAAGATGCATACACACTCATGTTTGTAACATAATTTCATAGAACGGTTTCGCATAGAAATGATGGGATGATTGCTGGTTTGTGCACAACAGAAGCTACTTGAAACTATCACCCCAGATGTCAAGTGGGGCTTTGTATGCATTTAGAATGTCCTTGTTTCATCCCCAGACCTACTGTGTTGATAATTCGCTCCTATTCAGGAGTAGTTGGAGCCTTTGTTATTGGCTTTCTCGCCGGCGAAATTGCCACCGCTGTCACCATTCATGTTAATGTGAACGCCTCAGTTGTAGAATGTTAAGTAACCGAGAGAAATTCACTGGTAAGGATCATGGGGATTAAACTTTTATACCCAATCGGGCCAGACAGCGAGTAATGGGGACATGAAAATGCAGCCATCCACCAGGAGTTGCGGGGCACTTTATGACGATTTTCGGCTTCATTAAAAGGGCGGCAGCAGCATTCTTCCGAGACCACGTTCATTGTGAACGGGCGCTGAAATTATCAGCAGGACGTGCGCACATTTGAATATCACGAACCACAAATTACGAATGTCCTGCGAGGTATTGGGCGAATGTGGCCCCCGTATTGTTCAATAAATTGCCGGCATACAACAGTGCGATTGCACAATATTTTAATAAATGTTTGTGATATCGAGAAGTAATCATGGCAATGATATTAGCCCAGAGAGCAATGTTCCTGCCTCGATACCCGATAATATACTGCAAATGAAAAGCACTAAAATACTTGGGACAATTAAAAATGGCCTCCAGGTAGGCAAAAATTAAAGCACTTTATTGTGCTGGATTTCCATTTCAGTGTGCGATTGCGATATTGCTCTGAATTCTAGGAAAGATTGCGAATATCTGTCGCTTTTAAAGAGAAGGAGAGTTTACTATTAAATCGAAATAGGTAATAGGAGCTTCTGTCTATTTGCTTTGAAATTAGGACGAGAAGTTATTGAAATACTGTAGTTTTATACACTGATGTGATGTTTTAATAAACGCGTAATTATTCCGGTTTTTTGGATTTCTTGTAAGTATATTGTATAGATTGAGAAAACGAATCAATATGTTACATATGTATATAAAGTTTTTAATTCCATAAGGCCAAGAGCGTGTTTGATAGGCACATAATGTATACATATCTTGCTGCTGCATATGAGTTGTTTTCTAAATTTTTAATAACTAATTCGCGATAATTGTTCATTAATGCCAAACTGGAGTTCAACTGCAAGCGATAATAAGTTAATTAATAATAATAATAATAATAATAATGCAATAAGTTTTATGGAAGCAAAAGGGGAAATTTATTACTTTGGTGTCAGTAAAAGTTCAGCTGAATCTTTAAACTGAAAAGCATCGGTCATGGCAAATTCGATCTCTAAAGATTTTAGGAAGTATTTTTAATGTATGTATGTATACTAAACACAAATTAAAAATACACCACTTTTCTTTTATTAAAAGAAAGTGCTTTTCAACGTCGAGTTTTTTGTTTTTTTTTTGAATATCGGAGAAAGAAAAGCCGTACATACATATTTTGCCAAGTTGATTAGCACTCGCGAAATTTGTGCATATTCTGAATTTTCACATGCAGCTGAATTTTCAATTGCAGCCAAGCACTGAAGTCGATATTTCAAACTTTTTTGAGATGAACAAGATTGTTAACTTCCCATTATTGGCCAAGTTATATGACGTTGAAAATTACTATTTTTTAATTAAAAAAAGTGGTGCTTTTTTATTTGTGCTGTATATTTTTTCTCAGAAGAATCTCAGTTAGGTTTCCTAGATATGTATTTATTTCAAAATCTATACCTAGTGAAAAGCGAATCATTAGATTTCATGTACATATTTCTGCCTACAGAATTCTGTGGTATTCTGGGAAATATATGTAATTAGAGAGAGGTTCTGCTTGTTCATCGTTTAGTTTATCTGAATTCTGGGAAAATTTAGTCTAGTAATTAAAGTTATATTCTGGTTGCTTTCACTAGAAATTTAATAAATTTCGCCAGAAATACGTACGTTATATCATAAAACTGATATTGTAGTAACTTTCAAATGGTTACTGAGAATTCAATAAAACTAAGGCAGTATTTCGCGTTTACATGAACATACATACTATTAAGAGTACGTAGATAAAACAACTGAAACTTTTGTCAACCGCAACATTTTATTGAATTCCGAGCAAAAATAAATAGGCTCGTTTGGGCCTGCAAAAATTTAACTATTCATTTTCAAAAAAGAAAATTTTAGTAAGTTTTGCGACCCAACAAACAACTTTCAGATTATCCAGTGAATTTCATTTGAATTTCATTTAGAAATTATTAAGCTATCAAGAATTTCGTCAATGTGCTAGAATAGCTTTCTGATATTTTTTTATAGATAAAATTGCTGAAGATTAATTTACTGCATCAGTCCGGCTATCCGGCTAATTAAATTTCACTAGAAAAAGAATTTTCTTAGTGTGTTGTATTAAGGAATGTCATTGCAAGCTGCATCGCGTAATTTCAACATTCCTCGCAGCTTAATTTTATTGCATCGTCGTCACAAGCACAACCTTCCTAACGAAGGAAGTAAAGATTAAAGTAAAAGGAGAGGTCAAATTTGGCTCGGCTTTTCTACATAAGTGTAGTAAAAAAGTCGTATATATGACTGGCGATCGATAGAAAATAATATCGTGCTGCAGCAGGAGAGGAAATCCCAAGGCAAAAGATTATTTTCAAATAAAGCAATATGTGAATATGTTAAACTGCTCATTAAAATAATACATTTGTATGTCTACTACTTTGACGAAGGGTTCGATGTGTTATTGTTCAACTACCCCGGTAGCTTGTAGTGCATGCATAATCCGCGAGAGTGTGCTACCGCATACAGAACTGATTGAGGTCAGCCTTAGGCTTAATTATCATAATAGGAAAATCTCATCTACTGTCATTTGTCGCAATTCGGTCCCAAGTGCAGTCCTGCATCGCGATGATGCATGCTTCATGACAATAATTTTAAAAGCAACGAGCCTGGGGCCGGGCTAGTTTTCCGACAGTATAATATAAGAGGGAAATAAATAAAACTCTGTTTTCCGAGCGGAAAAAAATCATTTATTGCTAAATTGACGAAAATACGATAATAAAATGCTCCCAGTGCTCGCATAAATGGCTGGCCCAAGGTACCGCAGGTAGTCGTACGTTTTAATCGCACGTTCTGGAGCGTAAATAATACTTAAACTTTCAAGCTGAAAATTAATTTTAAATTTGCTCCATCCGCGACCATTCATTTTCCTGTATATTCGATTACCAATTCGCTGGCTGCTGGTCATTATTTTGCTTTAATGACAGATTTTCCAGATTAAATCTCTGGCAAAGCTTAAATTTAAACAGGGGTAGCATCAGGGTTTTAAAACACTTATTTAAGAACTTAAGCTTTCGCAGATAGTCAAATTCGAATTCAATTCAGAATTGGACACTCTTGCAGAAGGTACTTATTGAAATCCCATCTCCGATGGACTTCAAGATACTTTCCAATTCAATTCTACCAGTTCTACATATTTTTTAAGTGCATATTTTTTAAGTAATTTGAAAGAAGTTCGATATTTATATATCACTACAATTTAAAAATAAAAAATAGAGCGGATATTTTTACATTCGTGGAAGGCTGATTAATTTCAAATCTTATAATGGACAATATTAGGTCAAAGAAGATGCGAAAAAACCAAAAGCACTATTTAAAAAATATACATACATATATAATGAAACCAGTTTTTAAACCATTAAGTAAAAGTAAAAGCTAGGTATTAACTTAACAAACTCGAATATGAAATAAAATACAACTATTTATCAGAGTTATTAAATTTTATTAAATTACAAATATTTACAACCGATACAAATTTTAAACAAATTGCGAAAATAAGTAAGTTCATCGAGTACAGCCTCGAAAAACCGTGAACTTCACAAGCACCTACAAACATTGAATAAAATTTACGCAGGTAAGAGTAGTATCCCAGCGGGAAATGGAAGCATACCATGATGCATGCTGTACCGATTCCCTGGAAGGTATGGATGCATTCCTCTTAATTAGACACTTCATAGGACATTTACGTGTGCATGTCCTTGGGAGGAAGCAGTTAAAGCTTTTTGGTGTGCTCCCTCCTAGATTCCTGGGAAGCAACTCGGGATGCCTGCCTCTTCATTGGACATAGGAAGCAATTGAAATTGAAATTAAGGAAAATAGATTTAAAATAGCTTCAAAGGGGTCAAAATGGCACTGAAAAAAATGTTTTTTTAATGATTTTCAAAAAGTATGCGATGTTAGATGTACTTTGGGTGATTCCACTTCAAATTGAAAATCGGCTGGAGCCGACAATTTTTAATTTGGATGAAATTTGATGTATTTTTTATATTATTACAAGTAAACGAAATTCCACTAAAAGACTTGAGACAACAATTTCTTTATTGATTTATTGGGAAATAAAATTTTGTCGATTCTTTGCATTTTGCAAGTTTCTTTTTTAACAATATGTAATGTAGGTACACATGCATCTCAAAAACGGCCGAAGATGCAAATTAGGTTTCTGATGTATTGGAGGGTGGATAATATAATGATTATAATAGGTACTGTCCCAGAAAATGATATTAATTTGATTTTGTGTTATATTTAGAAGGGATTTTTCTGAAAATTGTTTCCATGGAAGTGCCGAAAAAATGTATGCAAAATGCAATAACAATAATGAAAGAATAGCGATTTAATGAAAGTGTAGGAATTAAAAATCGTTTATACCATTTAGTGCAAACATTTTCATTTAAATAATATGTTATGTTAAACTATAAAAATTAGAGTATTTGGATTGAAAGGCGCAGTTTTTCTGTTCAAAGCGCACTGTGACAGTGAATGTGCTTAGAGCTTGCAAAATCGATACTGATGGCGCCAAAGATATATCCTTGGAAGGATACGCATCGCGAATTTTATAGCTGAACTTGGTTTCGTAACAAAATCTGTAAAGCTAAGAAAAATCGATTACCTCTCACGGTTTATATACATATATAAGGGTAGGGAGTACAAGAAGTAGTATTTAACTGGTGCACTTTAGTTTGGATTTCTGCTTTTGTGCTACTAATATATGAGATTTAAACTCCGCGTTTGCTGAAAGGAAGAAAAACGTCATCAAAATGAAAGGGCTTACGTAGTATTTACATAGGTATACCTACGATCATAATTCACGATGCTTTTCTCGCCAAATGAAAAATGATGTAATTTCCATCTATGGCGCTTTTCTGGCCAGCTGCGAGGAGTAGATATTGCAACGAAAACATCAATATCTCCTTGAAAAATAGGTTTTCATGAAACGTGTGTGGCAGGGATGTCCGATGGACGACGGGCCTGGAACGCATGCTGCCAGCACACCTCTGACTCGATGCCCATTTCGCATTCCGCTGCAGACCTTGCACAAAGGACTCGAGTCTGAAGTACGCTGCATGCGCGACGGCGCCCATGTCTAGAGCAAACACATTAAGGCTCTATCCACGTTAGCGATCTATGCAAATTTATACCAAATTATGAAGCCATTCGGGCACTTGCCAGGCTGCGTTCATTGAGGTGAAAAAGTTCTGAGCAAAGTTGTGAAGCCAGCCACCACATGGCTTTTTCCGCGATGCATTCGGCCCTATCGACTGCGCCGGGAAAATGGGAATTTGATTTGTGGTTTGCGCGCAGGAAGTTTTCCATCCCACACAGCCGACCTGGAACAACAGGAACTAAAGTATAATTCAAAATCAACAGGGAGGAGACTAATGGCTTAAAGTTTCTAGAATTTCGTGAAAAATATCTATTCAGCTTCCTTTTTTCGTAATATGCCCATAAAATGCATATCTACTTGTACCTGCAGTGCACGTGGCCAAACAATCGCTAGGTATGTATACTATTAGCTTCATTTCAAAGGATTATTCATGGTCACAGCTCCTGTCCACGGCATTAAACGACCTTTTAGAAGCTAAACAATGTTGTCAGCCTTCAGGAACGGAGTTAAAACATTCATTAGTAACCATTGTGCAGTCCACACGATTTTCGGGAGCTCTATTTGTACATGGCTATTTTCGCGTACGATTTCAATTGAGCGAAAAGTAAACAGCTCAAAGAATTGTTACAACTCTATACATTTTGCAAATTTTCCTTAATTATTTAATCTCAACACTGTCACAGCTTTTCCATTGTTGCATACCTGACCTATCTCAATAATATGTAGGTACATACATTATGGTATCGTAGGAGTTCTTCATTGAATATGTATGTAGGTACATTGCTCACTATAGCAAACAGATTTCAAAAATTAAAATCATTCATATTTAATATAAAGGTTAATTTAGTAAATGAAATTTAAGGTAGAAGCGATTTGACAGGTACAAGATTTGATTTACGATGTTTTACTTATTGAGGACTGTGCAAAAATAAAAAGAACAAAAAGTATAAAGAACAAATTTCTCATTATCTAAAATTGCCAAATTTATGATGGTGGCACTCGTTTGTAACGAAGAAATTCTGTTGTAACCAATTTATGAAATACAGGGTGTACCAAAAACCTGCGCTTACCCGACAACGGATGACGGGCTAACGTATGATTTTTCGAATAAGCCAAACTTCTGTTAACTAAAAATCTTCTATGTTTTCGAGATGATGTTGTTTTTTTAGTTTTTGCAAACAGTTACCAAAAGAGCCTACTATCAAATGTAAGCAAAGATATTTTGAATATGACTGCTGGTTACTTCCAAGTGTCAGAATAAATATATATATTCTTTTCAACAATTACTACCAAACTATTTTTTTTTACTTAAACTGTGATATCTCAAGAGATTAAAAGTCAAATAAGATCTTTAAATTAAAATTATTTATAACTTTTTGTGCAAAAGAACAGTAATTGTTTCGATTTTCTAGTATAGTTTTTAATTTTTTACTTTAATTCAGTAATATGTTTAAACAAAAAATGTCATCAAATAGAAGGTATACTGATAATTTTTGCCTACTATAATAAATTCGTATATTTGAACGAAAGAACTTTTGCGCAGTTGTTATGATAATTGAATTTAAAACTACATCTCAACTTCATCACCTGATGAATGTATGATTTGAAACGGCCCACTGGTTAAAAATCACTAGGCTTTACTGCAAACAAGATTCTTAAAGTCCCATTCGACTTCATGATTTGTTTTACCATTATCCATTAGTATATATTTGAAAACGGCACTGAATATGTTTACAATTCAATCTCTGATGAGTCTGATGATTATGGATTTTGATGTTTTACGCGTAATTTGCCGCTCAAGAATGAAAAGCAAACGGGGAAAACAATATTTCTGGATTTATCCTTTGACTGAATAGCTCCCTTTCGCCAGGCTTATTTGCTTTTTTCAAATCCATTTACGATAAATGAGAGGGACCCGAGCAGCAAATTCAGGAGTTTTTGAGTGCCTTAACTCTTAAGAAGCAGCCAATTCCTCTGGAGCGCGTGGGACGATTCCCAGTTCATTTCGCATTCATAATCGATTTGGTGTACCCGGTGAGCATTTTCATGAGGAAATCCCTTCCGACTCAATGACCCAGAAAAATGAGATGTACTCCAAAGGTAATACGCGCTGGCAGCCTGGCCCGAACCCGGAGGCATTCGGCGAATGCGTGCTTTGGAATTTGCTGTGACGTACCCCGTGAAAGTGGGTGGCATCGGCACGCCGTGCATGCACCACGCTAATGTTTCCAGCCCCGGTTTTCGACAAGCTAAGCAAAGGACCCTGCGTCCCGGTGACAAATTTGGGGGCTCGTTCTGTGTACTCGGGGATAATTGAGCATTTTGGCTTAAACAGGGCGACGGGTGAGTTGCGGCGCACAAAGGGTCTTTCGGGGTAATTGCATTTGATGCTTGTGTTGCGTAACCATTACCAGAGCAAGGATCGCGCTTTTTGTCACAATGACGAAATGACGTGTATTCCAGGATAATTAGGTCTGTTGACATACTTGGGTAAAGTAGGGTGGCAGCGAATATTGGATTACGTTTTAATTAGTTTTCCCGCAATAGTTATATCGCAAATAGAATAACACATTTTAGTTAGACTTTTATACGAACCCTTACCAAATAATTAGACGAAGAGCATGACCAGTCTATAAACAACAAATCACTTTTTAGGTGATTATCTATAATTTTCATAAATTTAGGATATGTTAAAGATATATGTTTTACTTCATAATTAACCTTAATTTATCCTCTAACAGAAAAATTATGACAAAAAGAATTTTCGGATTAAATTTTTTCAATTAAAATTATTTCGATAAACACACACTTTATACAAAAAGTCTTTTAATAAAGAAAGCGATAATTTGTAGAAAATCCGGCCAAGTTATTTTATTTCACCCACAACCCAACGTATCAAATGAACTACTTAATTGTTTGGCTTAGTTTGAGCGCGAATTAGAAAGTTAAATTCCACAAGCTTATATTTATAAAAAAATAAGTAAATGGAGATTTCCCTCGATATCTCAATAACGATGAACGATAGGTGAAAAATGTAGAGGACCTTAATTGTAGATCGTAAAAAAAGCAACAAAAAAGTCTTGCATCAAAATTTTCGTATCTCAACGGAGAACCGAGTTATTGTAAAAAACTGAATTTAACCTTTTTTTCAAGATGGCGGAAAATGCACATAGGAAATCTTGGTCGACCATTTGAAGTTAAGCTTTTCTAGACATCCCCCCCCACATAATATCCAAAAGTTAGCCTTCTCGGTTAACATGCATTTCTAACCCGTTTTGTCCGACGTAATGACTGGACTAGGACAAATGCGAGTAAAAAAATAAAATAAAATATACCTGTGCTAGGCTCCTAAAATACATACATGCTATCACTTTTTATTTGGATTGATACTAAGACTGTCGAAAAAACCTGCAGTTTTACTATAATTTTTGACTCAACTAACCTTAAAATCTAAATTTTAGCTTAACAAACATTCTGGATAAACATAATAACGAAATATGAATTATGATCAAATTTAAGATATGTGGTGAATTTGGTACCTTTAATTAAACAATGAACGACATTTTGTGGAGTGCATAAAAAAGTATTATAGTCACCACAGCTACGAAAAAAATGTCATATGCAGTATACATGAATTTCGATCCAAAACTTTCCGCCTTACATTAAAATTTTAAAAATTAAATTTTGGTATATTTTGTCGGCAATCCTATGAGGAACTTCTTGAACTATTTTCAAAGAAAAAAAACAGAACAAGATCTAAGATGTGCTGCAAGTAAATTAATTCGACAAGTTAAAAATGAGAGTAGAAGTAAAAAGTTAGGTGGCTGGAAGTATATTGAAAGGTCGTCTACTCAACATGGTTATCTCATGCCCTTGAACACACCACAGGCAGAAGAACTTACTTTTAATCTGTTTAAACGGGATCTTGATGTTTTACATTCCCATAAACATTTAAATGACAAAGAATTTCAGAGAAGGATCCATTCAGTGTATCTTGAAGTGTTTCTAAGAACTGAGGAGGACAGAGAAACAAAAGCTATTCCCAGTTTACAAAATCAATTTGAAATAGTAAGGAATATTATGATTTTTAAATCCTATTTTATTATCTCTTATTATAGGACAAAAAAGATTCATCATCTATTGGAAAATATAAATCTTTAACAAAAGATTCAACAAGATTAATTAGTTCTCAAACTTCAATCACGACGCCTGCTAAGGAAACAAGGAGCTCGAAAACAATTTTGAAAAATAAGTTTAATAAAGATTTTACGCCAGACAGTGAAATCCATATGAATGAAAGAAAACGTGATAATTTGTTCGAGTCCGATGACAATCGCTTTTCACACTTGGATATGTGAGGTTTAATGTGCTACAATAGTTTTAATATTGTGCCAGATATATTACTCTGCAGAAATTGCGTAAATGGGACAGTGGAAAAGCTCCAAGAAGAAAATGTATGTGTTGAAGCCGACAAAACTAACTTCAATTGTGAAAAATCATCTACCACTCGTTTGAGCGCTGGAAAATATAGAGAAGATTCAAATCCTATTAAAAATAGCCTTGAATTGCGAGTTCCTTCGGATAGCTCTGTAGAACGATCTTCCGATTCTATTCAAAACTCAAAATTACAATTTCATTCTTCTATAAGTCAGGATGAAATTCAACGAGTAAGTGATTTTAACTTAAAATTATTTCTCCAGTTTTTTTTTTAGTTAATGTAAGTATGTATACTTTATAAAATAACTATAAACTTTTTATCAGAAGTTCTGTAATAGCTATTCGGAAACTAGAAACTAAACCAAAGTTAAAGCGCGTATGAATACATTGTTAAAAAATGTCTGCATGCACCCGATGTAAATATTTGAATTGGTATTTTTTAATTTGCGAAACGAGACTTTTTTGTTTGGCTTAACGAAATCCGAGCTGCATTTGCGTTCGTGAGTTGAAGTTTTGGAGGGATGAACAAAGAAGGAAAGAAAGTCGAACGGAAATTTAATTGGGTAATTTTACAAAAAATTGTCCTTTACGCACGATTCGAACCTCACCGAATTTAATTATTTCGCAAATTCAGGAAATTTCAATGATGATGATTAAAGATTCCTTCAG
The DNA here is from genome assembly GCA_933228815.1 of Machimus atricapillus. Taxonomy (NCBI): domain Eukaryota; kingdom Metazoa; phylum Arthropoda; class Insecta; order Diptera; family Asilidae; genus Machimus; species Machimus atricapillus. The sequence continues at coordinate 58,123,186 of OW121784.1, forward strand.
TCGTTGAATAAGCATTTATTAGTCTTGCTCTTGGATATTAACGATTTGAAGAGTTTCGGTTACCACCTGCTTTTTAATTTCAGAATTTCTGTAGCATAGATTCAAAATTATTAATTTACGTAAAACGCGAAAACTTTTGAGGTTTACATTTTCGGTCATCATAATTGATCGGGCATTTTGAATTTCCAAATTTGAATGTCAATGGTGATTTTTTAAGGGTTCATGTAAACTAACAATCGGTAGCACAGTGGTTTTTACGGTTCAAAACTGTCTCTGCAGTGAAAAACCTTATATATGTGTAAGGTTAAAAAAGGATAAACTGAATTCCTTTACGCAGTTTAAAATAAAAATGTTTCGGTTATTTAAATCGGTATGTTTTTCAAATTCTTACTATTGGGAAATATGTATGCATACATATTTTGGGCTTTATTAGCTTAATAGACATGTTAGCTATTGTTAGTGCTCACGTCCACTCGATTTAAAACTTTTCAGATATAATATCGCACAACAATTAAAAAATAAATTTATGCAATTTATTATTTTTCTTAAATATTTTTAGGATACAAAATTAGGATTATCTCTGGGAACAAAAAGGGTTACCTTACCACTAGTTGTAGCGACTACAAATTTAAAACAACCAGTAAGTACTTTTTACAAGAAACCCAGAGATTGGGATACGGAATCGATAAGCATGAGTGACGAAGATATCACAATGACGACATATGTGGGCGCCTCTAGTTCATCAAATTTATCCGAAGACTCTTTCGAAATATTCCTTGAAAGATTTTACAGTTCTATAAATTACTAAAGTTAACATAAAAGTTAAAATAAAAATAATCATACAGCAATGCAATTATATACATGTACATATATCTCTAAGTTTCAAAGCAAATTAGTACTATCCAAAAGCTTTACAGAAAAGAAAATATGAAACATGACAAAGTGGTAACTAGGTACTTGTGCTTCACTTTGTCAAGTACTGAGGGTGAAAATAAAATTTAATTAGATATATGTATACATATGTAAATGCTCCCAAAATTTGTCTGACGAAAAAATACAACAATATTTTAATATAAAAATTGAAAAATGAAAATATACTTAGCTCTTCTTTGCATTCACTATAATTTCTTCAGATTTTATGGTTTTGGTTTTTAAAGTACTTTCGTACTACTTTCTGTAGTACGCCAATAATTTAATCATTTATTTTTCATGTCAAAATTATATCACAAAAGTTTCAAAATTTGGCGTAATAAAAGTTAATTTAAAATTTTGTAGTTAAATAAATATTCTGGTTTAAAATAAAATAATCTTGTTGTCAATTAAAACCAAGGAACAAAAAAAAGAAAAAAATGGAGACATTCAAATCGATGTTAAAACGTGTCGAATTTATGAAACAAACGGCTCGAGCGGTGCAAACAACTGGAAAGGACGACAATTCCAGATCCAAGGGAGCTAGAAGTTTTGAAAGCAATTCCTCCAGCAATGATTTGATTAGAAAAGCTATTCATCTTGATAACCAAATTAAGAAACGAACAATACAAATAAACATAAAAAGTGACAAAACTTTCAGTTTCCCAGAAAATGACTTTATAACCCACAGCAGAAGTAAATTCGTAACCAAATATCGCTTTCGCCCTGCTAAAGCATTTGAAACGAGCTCAGATGATGGCATGGATCATTCTCAAATTTTGCAAGGTGTCAACAAGGATCCTTTGCCAGCAATGGTTACCAAACCAGTAAAAAGAAAGAGCCAAGGAGTACAAACCAATCTAACGAGAGTAGAACCTGTTCGAAACAGATTTTGTGAAAGGCATCTTCTCGGAGAAATGCCTACAATATACACCGATTTTTCAGACACTGAACTTAATTTAGAAGATGAAAAATCTGTTCAAACGGATAGCATATATGTTAATTCCCCAGCACATTCGGGAGTTTTTCCTCAAATTGTGCAAAGGCGGAGAAATACGGAAAAGAGAATATCATGGGGTTATACTAAAATTAGGGAAATTATATCTATGAAATCATTTGAAGAAGATAATATTTCGAATTCAGAAAGCATGCCGTCATTGGCATCTACAGAAGAAATTAAAACACCGAAAGAATTGGCTAATGACAATGACATTACTTTAGAAGAATTTAAAGAATTAGCAGAACCCAGTACTGGAGATGTTAAAATGGAAAGTAAAAAAAACTCCTTATTTTCGATTAGCAGCAGTGATGATGAATTCGAATTTGTTAAAGAATTTGAAAAGGATAATAGTTTTGAATTACAAAAGACGAGTTCAAGAGAAGAAACTGAGCCAGATGAAACACCGAAAGAATTGGTTATTGATGCTAATATTCTTTTAAAAAAAGTTGAAGAATTAGCAGAACCAAGTACTGGAGAATTCGTTAAAATGGAAGGAAGTGACAAAAGCTTCTTATTATCGAATATCAGCAGTGATGACGAATTCAAATTTGTTAAAGAATTTGAGAAGGATAATAGTTTTGAATTAGAAAAGACGCGTTCAAGAGAAGAAACTGAACCAGATGTAACCCCGAAAGAATTGGCTATTGATGCTAATATTCTTTTAAAAAAAGTTGAAGAATTAGCAGAACCAAGTACTGAAGAATTCGTTAAAAAGGAAAGAAGTGAAAAAAGCTCCTTATTATCGAATATCAGCAGTGATGACGAACAAAAATTTGTTAAAGAATTTGAAAAGGATAATAGTTTTGAATTAGAAAAGACGCGTTCAAGAGAAGAAACTGAACCAGATGAAACCCCGAAAGAATTGGTTATTGATGCTAATATTCTTTTAAAAAAAGTTGAAGAATTAGCAGAACCAAGTACTGAAGAATTCGTTAAAAAGGAAAGAAGTGAAAAAAGCTCCTTATTATCGAATATCAGCAGTGATGACGAACAAAAATTTGTTAAAGAATTTGAAAAGGATAATAGTTTTGAATTAGAAAAGACGCGTTCAAGAGAAGAAACTGAACCAGATGTAACCCCGAAAGAATTGGCTATTGATGCTAATATTCTTTTAAAAAAAGTTGAAGAATTAGCAGAACCAAGTACTGAAGAATTCGTTAAAAAGGAAAGAAGTGAAAAAAGCTCCTTATTATCGAATATCAGCAGTGATGACGAACAAAAATTTGTTAAAGAATTTGAAAAGGATAATAGTTTTGAATTAGAAAAGACGCGTTCAAGAGAAGAAACTGAACCAGATGTAACCCCGAAAGAATTGGTTATTGATGCTAATATTCTTTTAAAAAAAGTTGAAGAATTAGCAGAACCAAGTACTGAAGAATTCGTTAAAAAGGAAAGAAGTGAAAAAAGCTCTTTATTATCGAATATCAGCAGTGATGACGAACAAAAATTTGTTAAAGCATTTGAAAAGGATAATAGTTTTGAATTACAAAAGACGCGTTCAAGAGAAGAAACTGAACCAGATGAAACCCCGAAAGAATTGGTTATTGATGCTGATATTCTTTTACATAAAGTTGAAGAATTAGCAGAACCAAGTACTGGAAATTACGTTAAAATGGAAAGAAGTGAAAGGAGCTCCTTATTTTCGAAAAGTGGTAGTGATGATGATTTCAAATCTGTTAAAGAATTTGAAAAGGATAATAGTTTTGAATTACAAAAGACGCGTTCAAGAGAAGAAACTGAGCCAGATGAAACCCCGAAAGAATTGGTTATTGATGCTGATACTCTTTTAGATAAAGTTGAAGAATTAGCAGAACCAAGTACAGGGCGTTTAATTAAAAAAGAAAGTAGTATTCCTCCTACTAGTATGTATTCCTTCGGCACAAATGAAAAATATGCAGAACTAACTAATGTAGAACAGTTGTCTCCAGTAGAAGAAGAGGACTCGATTGAAATGTCTAAAGAATTATTTATATCTACTCAAGATCTTTCAAAGGAAATTGAAGAACTAGCAGGCCTTAAATCAGAGCCTTCAATGACACGTAATAAAAAGAAACTACACCTCTCCGCAGAAAACTTCAAAAAACATACTGAACTTACGGAGACAGAACAGAAGATCCAAGGAGAAGTAGATAAAATTTTGAGTAAACAAAGTTATAGTAGTTCTAGTAGAAGTTATAGTGTTCCTAGTAGGTCCAGCTCTAAACGATATCTGGTACCAATTGCACGAGACCAATCATTAGAAAATAACTCTATTTTTAATGATTCTAGTGTATTAATAGAGGTGTCCAACATTTATGTACAACAGCAATCTTCCGAAAATCAAAATGTTGAAAGTGTGGGAAATGAATCTGAAACTCTGAAGCTAGCGCCAGAAGATGCAATAAATAAAATAAAAGGTGAGTGCTGGGACAATGAGTTATTAATAATCATAATTCCTCATAACTGTGAGACATTTGATGAAGCTGAGCTCTTGGAACTTCATACAATTGACGGAATTTATAAGCTGCACTTAGGATCGTTCTGTTTTCCAAAAAGTCAATTGGCAAATTTAGAAAAGGGTGGAATATTTCAGAAGTACTATGCCTTTCTTTCATCTAATAACCTTGCCATTGTCAATGAATTAGAATCCATTATTCGACACACAAGATATCTCATAGATCGCGGCTGTTTCTGTGAGATAAAATATCTACCACAACATTCATCTCCAAACGTTATTCAGATCTTTAAAAAGTACAACGGTCTAAGGGTGCGGTCAGACGAGTTGGGAGAGATTTTCGAATTAGCTGAGAAGAAAAATTTCAAGATCTATGCTCGACCTGACTATCATTGTACCGAACATGCTTACATCTTAGACTTCTTTACAGAAAATTCCAACTATTTGGGGACAGTTAGTGCAACCAATAAAAATATTTTAAAGGAGCTCAAAATCTACAAGCAGATTGTAAAAAATGTTAATGTAATTTTTGACGTCAATGAGCTGGTTTTGCCAAATGGTCTTAGACAAGTTTTGTACGACGTAGCTGATACTTTTGGTGTCATGTATTTGTATGACAGACTTGGAGTATTTCTGTTTGAAATGTACAAACGATTTTCTTAAGAAACTATGTCAAAAAAGTGCTTTTTCTACAACTTACATTTGCATACTACAACTACATTCAATGTGTTTAGACTCAACAAAAATTAATTAGCAAATCTAGCTAGGGCTAAATACATATAGTTGATAATTTTTATATAATTTTGTCATTCTATTCCCTAATATAAATCTTATTCCTATAATACAATTTTTAAAATTTTTTCTTTAATTAATTAGTTAGTAGAATTATAACTACTTACTAGAATTTCCATAGGTATTCATTATCTCCGACAAAATCTAAGAACAGTTTTTGTTTTTTGACTCATCTTCTTAAAAAATATGGTTCAACAAACTTATAATGATAAAACGACTTTACAAAAATCTTTTTGAAATATTTAGATTCATCGATTTACTTGCCATCTTGGTTTTTGTACTATCCGTTAATCTTGAATATTGAAAATTCCGGGTATTCAAAAGTGATGATTATGGGGTTAAATCATGATACAGAGGGTTCCATTTAATTGCAATAAAACATAGTTTAGTTCCTTAAGAAATTAATAAGCTAAGTTCGAATTATTCAACAAAGAGGTGTGACAAAAGTAATTCCACTGAGTTTTCAAGATAAACGGCTCAACTCAACTTATAATCTAAAAACCGTGGCTTTAATTTTATGCACAGGACTGTAAATACGTGTATACTTAATGCCAGATTTCACAAACAAATAAATATGTATAAATCAAAATTTAATATGAATATTCCAATAGATTTATTTTGAATTATGTACAGATAAATAACAATTAGTTTGTGCTTACACGATACGCTTCAGGAATTTTAACATTTTGTTTACGATATCAAAATGAAGACGTGCACAAACATTTGGCTGTTTGGGACGTTGTTGAAGCTATGATATATGTATTTTGATTTAATTTTATTCGGTTGCCCATGTGATAATTATACAAACAGGACTTTTTAGTTTTTCAATATACATATTTAATTACAAGATGAGTATAAACAACAATCTAATAAGTTATAATAATTATTAATTTCCTAATTAGTACCTACCCTAAAGCAATTTCATTGTCATTGTTTAAAATTAAATAAATACCACAGATACAACCATAGTGATGTGATGGGACGGAGACCCCACGATGGTTTGAAGATTTTACAGTCTTAATAATTGCAATTCAGACTGAAATTCTTTCAAACTAGTTTTGAATTTTGTACATAATTAGCAAACCTTTACAGTCAACACCTTCCAGTGGAACGCTCTTCAGGTGTTCTCATTTCTTAAATTACCCCGAGGGTTTTATGACATAACACTTTCAGTTGGGACTCGCATCCCGGGCACAGGCGAGCTTTGCTACGCTTCGGGAGAAAATAACAAGGTATTCATGTTGTTGTACAGGTGTTTTCATAGTAAAATTTATAAAGGAGATAGGATGGAATTTTAATGAACCCAATTTGAATTAAGTGGATGAATAAAAGAGCGAAGCATACGTAGATCTCCTTAAAAAATTCAACCTCTATGTATGACCCAATTAGGAGCCCTATGAACTTATAGTTGGAATAAACTGTAATTAGTAATTCTGCTTTATTTGAATAAGTTACAACGTTCAAGGTAATAATTTAATTTGGCCCCTTAAACTTCGGAATGAAATGGGTATAAGGTAAACTTAGCCGAGGCAAGTTACGTATGTATGTAATCTATTATTTGTTTCATATCCGAAGTGATTTTGCGCTTAAAGTTATATTGTGGGAGTGGTTTACCTTAATTTTCGACGAAATTATTAATAAACATTTATATTTCGTAAGCAAGTCGGTAATTTATTTTCAACATTGATATATAACTATGTATTTTTAAAAAAATCTACATCGTTGGTTCCAAGCATTCTGCTTTATCCTGTTAAGTTATACATATGTTACCTAATGAGCTGTAATTTAATTCTATAAATTAATGAACTAAATGTATTTGATTGCTCAGGAGCACTATCACACTTTTGTGCTTCGTGTCAAAAAAGAGGCGGGCGAATTATAGTTGAAAATAATTTTAACCACCAAGTATTTATTAAGGCCGTGTGCAAGTTTAGCTTATCTTGTACTTGGCTTGTACTTTCTCCTCAAGTACCTAACCCAACAAACTGCATGAAATAGTAGACTTAACTTGGACTATGTTTTGTTAGGGACACCGCCTGAATAGCTTATCCTATGTACCTACTATTAAACTAGTTAAACTTCGTTTTTAAAATGTGGTCTAAAGCATGTTGGACTTAGTGCTTAGTGTAGATCGTAGGATTTCGTAGCTGTTACTACAAACGATAAAATCGATTGAAAGAGGGTCTTAAAGTGAACTCAGCAGTAAAACCGAGCTCATAAAATACGGTGATAGCTGAAGAGTGAATTCTTTAATCGTAGGCTAAAGTGTTAGCGTGCAAAGTTGTTTTTGGAGTTTTCACCGAACTATTCGGTCGGCTAATCTCTAAAACCATTTAAATAACTCAGTAAGTCGTATTATTTTTAAAAGTAATTTCATGATTGGACTGTTCTAGATTTTTTCTGATTTCTCCGAAATTGTGTTCAGGATTCTTGTATCTTGGCCGACACAATTCTAATCAAAAATTGCCATTTTTAAGTCGAATATTGCAAACACAAACATAATTTTGAAAAACGGATTAAAAACCTTCATAATAATTTTAAATTCCCTTTTCAACGATTTTTTACTCAATGGGATAAGTAAACCATTTTTTTCCCCCACGGAATACAAATTTAAAAAGTTCATATTAGGCCAAGATTCTACTTTGCTCACTCCTAGCGAATATATTATACAAGATTTAAGGTGATAGGTTTATATTTCAAGACGTCCCAGTGACACTCTTAATAATGGTTATTTAGAGAAAAACATTTTTGAAGTTTGGGAAGCCGTTCTGTTCAAGTTATAGGTACACATATGTATGTATATATTTGTTATAATAAATATTGCCAAAACGGCTTTGAGTTTGCATTTAAAGTTTTGGGTTGTCATTCTGAACATGTTTTGGATTACAAATAAAAAAAAATGACAATATGTCGCGAATTCAATTTTTTCAAGTTTGTAGTTTCATATTTTATGATTTAACTAAAATATATATTTTGTAGGCTCGATAAAAGCTCGTGGCACTTAAGTTGGCAATAGTTATACAAGTATATGGCTTCCCATTACTCCCTTCAACAATAATTTAACAATACACAAGTACGAATAATTTTGCAGCGTTCTGGAAGACGAATATAAAATTTTGATGAGGTTAATACTATTCCAATTAAAAGGAATTATAAACACAGGATGACATAAAATGCTCAATGCTACGTTTCCGAATATAAATTTAGAACCAAACCGTAAATACGAGCATCTTTTCAAGATAAAATTGTGCAATGGTTGAAGGTTCTAGCCAGGGCAGAGTAAGAAATAAAGCACCCGTAAGTCCTCCGCAAACAACTTTAAAAAGGAGCTCGTTTCAGGTGTTATTTATTTATCACCTCGACTGTCTAGTGCAAACGGCTTAATGCTGAAGGAAACAGCTGGCATGCCTTGGGCGCTTTGTTTGTTTGCAAATGCGAAACAATTTATAACAACGTTAGAGGAAATTTCCAAACAATTGAAATCCCTGAGGCTCCGTGCCCCCAGCCCATTATTCATTTTATGGATCCTTTCGAATTGTGTTTACTTTCAAATTTTAGTGGAATCCTGCGCTAAGCTCTCAAAGAAAATTCAGAGTTGGCTCTGTTGGCTGCAGCACGGTGGAACTGATCGGAAGGATAAAGGGGCGGATATCTCGAGGCTCGGCAGCCTCATCTGGGTAATCGCATTCCCGAATTTTGAAAACCTCATCGGTGAGGTTTCCGCCAAAGATGGGTGTCCCAGGAGACCCGTGAAACCGCCAGTTGCCGGATGCCAACCGTTTCGCTTTCGAATTATTTCCACATCAATTTACCTCGCAAATAATCAGGTTAGCGAATGAAATTTTATGGCAAATTATAATTCGCGGAAGGAAGGGGACCCGACCTCCATCCATCTGTTGCTCTTTAATAATTCAAACCAAAGATATTAAGGCTGCACCTCACGGCGCGGCAGAACTATGTGCTTAATGCCCTCAATTATTTTGAGTTATCAGGTGTAGGAGTTGATTCAGATGGATGGTGGCAGGTGTTTGGGGGTGTGTGTTCCTAGCAAATTTCATGCTCCCCCGCAACTACTTCGGTTATTTGATAGCAGGGCGACAGCTTGATGGATAGCCACGATGGGCGAGGAGCATTCATCCCGGTGATAGCACAAAGGCCGGACATGATTGGGTGGCAGGCAAGGAAAGCTGAGACCACAACAGCTCGGGACAAAGGACACACGCTGTAATTTATGTTCAAATCAAGCTTGAAGGAGATTTAGCACAACTAGAGTCATTCATTTAAGCGAGTCTCCTTTTCCTTTGCAAGCAAGATCAGGGACCCGCCGCATCCCATTTGTTAACTTTTAAGTTGGTAGTCATCTACTACGATGTTGGCTGGTAAGTGCCCTTCAGTAGGTGTAACTTTCCTATTTATCTCCCCAGTGGGCTGACCCGAATGATCTGTGATTTTAAGGTCAAAAACTTTTGACAGTCCTTCTTACCACCGATTATGGCTTTATTGTACTTTTCTCATTTTTAAGGTCCTTTAGTCAAACCTTAAAAGCTATTCATGTCCATCTGTTCGTATACATATTATATCCGGAAGTTGTTCAGTGTTCCTTTGGAAATCTCTATTACTATGGGCTCACGTCTGGTATTGATACCTGGTATTTATATTTAAATACCACGTGGTTTACCTACCTTACATGTGTAACTCAATAGTGAAAATCATGGTATACCATGAACGAACCTAATATTGAAACTTGGTAATTGCTGGTGTCCGTATAGACACAAACCTGTTATATGTAAATGTTTACTGGTATCAGCGCCATAGCTTTCCTTTCTATTTTATTGTATAAGTATTTAAAATGAAATGTAAGAAATACCACTTTTATATATAGGTATATATACTTTTCGAAGGCTTTTAAGTCATTTTAAAAGGTTAGATAAATCATAAAAATGATTAATTATTATTAATTAGTGTCAATTCATCTAATTCCATTTGTAAGCTATATTTGAAATGGGACTAAAAACTATTCCTTTCCTATTTTTAAATTTGGTATACTTAATATAATTTTACATCGTAATCGAAAATATGTTGTTCAATAATAATCGTAATTTTACATTGCATGTCGCTTTCAGCGTACTTGTATACTTTTACAACTTTATGTACAAATAAATAAATTTGATTTAAGGTTGTTTTTATACAAGCAATGTAATTTAATTTACTATGTAATTAGCAACACTTTGTAAACCTATTTCACTACTGATGGAGATGGCTTTTATGCTAATGCACCTACATATTTATTTTCAATGTTCAAAACCATGTAAATTTGTAGCTTTTTGTGTGACAACATGAAATATTGCAGAAAACTGTTTGTACCTAGTATTTAACAATTTAGACCAGATTCACAAAACGCTGAATCAGCTGTTGAGGAAAACGTCTTCGGGACATATTAAATAACATTTCCAATTTTTCCGTCATATAGAGTGCTAAAGTTCTTTGGTAGTGCTTCTGAATCTGTTGAAATTCCCGAATGAGATCATTTTAAAAATATATAAATCAAAAGTAGGTATGTTTCTTATATTCTGCCCGTTTGAACAGCAAAATGCTAAAAAAAAAATCCGAATAAAATATATGTATATGATTTGGTATCTGATTTTTTATCTTTTCTGTTTTTAAAAGGATGCTTTTAGGTGTTTGTAGTTGGGTTTTAGTTTTTGAACTAACTTTTCTTGTTCTGAAACTTATAATTTGCAATTTTGATCCTGACGAAAATGAGGATGATTGTTATTCAATATTAATTTTAGGTATATACGCAAAGTAGAAATTTTACACTATGTATTTTTACTATGATATTATGGTGTCTTGTTACCGCCAAGTTTAGAAAGTGTATAAAAATAATTGCGGAAAGTTACTTAGTTGTTTTAACATTATTAAAAAATGAATACTTAAACTGATTTTACTATGATTGGCAGCTTATTAACTAGTGGGCATAACAATGTTATGACAGGTCAAACGCAGAGCAAAAAATACCGTGAAATGTTTACCACATACTTTCCGGTGTTTTCCATATGTCGTTGCGGTGAACGAATTAATCCTTTCCATTTACTGAAAAATCCCGAAAATCTCCCACTTGAAACCGCAAAAAGGACTGAAATATGAGCGAAATTTTTATGCATACAAATTTCTTCCTTATTTATTTTCCGCCGGATTGTGGCGTCATTTTATTTCACACTGAAATGATGTGCATCCGACATCACGGTGTTCGCGACACATTTTATAGCGACAAGTGACGTGTCAGTTCACGTGCATGCTGCCCCGGCCCTTGGATTTGGTGTATTTTTTTTTTTTATCAGGGCTAAATCCCGCCGTTCTAAGCTCTGCTGCGTGTTTTCATCTGCATAAATATGAGAAATTACTTTGGCATGCAACTCACTTCCGCATTGGGCAATTTTCCTGCATCAATGCGGGCGAGGTGGGTGGAGTTGCAGATAAAATCAGTTGACATTTTCCATACAAGTTCTGCTCGGTTTCTTAATAGAAACGAAAAAGGTTCTTCCACCAATGGTTGTTCCACGGTTGTTCCGATTGCAGGATATTCGCCACGTGAAAATAAAATGGTACTTGGGTGCCTTTTCAGAGCTACGGTGGAAAGTAATTTTGTGGCTGGCTACGTAAAAGCCCCAGGATAACTTTTGACGGTGAATTTTCTTTTGATTGTACATGAAAGCTAAGGTTTTCAGGGTTTCTGGTCGAAAAAATTACTCTTCACCTACCGAGTTAGCCAGTTAAATGAATTAAATCTGAACCGACCGTCTACGTTTCCTTGCCTCCGCTCCAATGAGTACGCTGCTGTGTGCCAATAGAATTTTAATTAGATTCGAAGTTGTTTTAATCCACTTAAATATCTCTGGGCCACATCGCAAGGATACTGCGCTTGTATCGCCGGCCGTGAGCTCGTCCGGCACTGGGCCTCGGTCAGTTCAATCACAAGACCGAATATCTTATTCAGGGCGGGAACTAACAAAAAGGAATGAAGAAACTTTAAAGGAACTTTATTTTGATCCATTTGGGGCAATCTGCTTTTCCATCTGGTGCTAATGACAATCTACTGAAACTTTCAATTCAATTTGCAGTTGGACATTTGCAGACGCGTCAAACTTTCCTTACACAATTACGGAGAAGCACTTTGATGATGACGATGGAGTTAGAGATTACCTCACTTTCTTATATTTTTAAAAATATGTTACACTGAAGCAATCGCAAAACTTTTATGATTTTATGGCATGTGTATATACCTACCTAATTTTAAAGCACGCCTTATCCTTTGAAGATCTTCAAAGGCCTTATCACAAGATTTTGACGGTGCTTAAAAAAAATTTTGTTTATAGCATATAATAGGTATACCTACCTACTGTCTCAAATAATAGTTTTTTATATTTATCTTGTAAATTTTATAATTCTGTTTAAAATATTATGACGGTCATGGGAAATCAATGGATCACAAATTATTCACAACGCAATTTAGCTTGTATTGGACTTTTTAATGTAAGGTTATTTATTGAGAAGTATTTTAAAAGTAACTTAACAAATTAATTAATGCTTTAATATTTTTCCTATCTAATTTCTTATGTTCCAAAAACGCCATATTATGGCATTAATAAAATCATATTATTAATATAATATTATTTCTTTAAAGCTAAAGGGTCATTGCGCATCGTTAGAGCAAACTAAAAAGTATTATTTTTAAATAACATCTTTGTGAAGTAACTAAAATTTAGTTGTTGCTTAATTATTTCCAACTTTGCAAATCGACTTTCCAATAACTGGATTTTAAAAATATTACGAGTAGTTTTACTGCCTTTTCTCACTGTCCACTGTTCGAAGTTAATGGGATTTCATAGAATTTGTGTCACTAAAATAACAGATATGAAGTGTATGACCGAAAATCATACAACATTTTCTGTACAACTGCACAACATTGTTTTTTTCTGTGAAAAGTACCTATACTGCTGACGCTGCAAAGGCACTTGAAAATCAGAAAAACGAAAGTCAATTAAAAGTGGTAAAGGTACTGGAAAAAAACTGCACGAATGCCAATAACTAAACAGAAAAGGGGTCCTAACAACGGCCCTACATCAGCCCCCTGACAAGACTTATACATCGCCCTCTGCCCGCAAATGTGAAACTTTTTGCATTTCCCTGCAAGCATAACTTAACTTTGTTAGAACCTTGGGGGCATCGAGTGGGTTGTCGGGATTCTGTTGTCTCGAACAAGCCGTGCCCAGGAACATTTCTTCAGAACTGCACTCGGGTGCAGTGCAACCAACCCTGCAACTGCAACTGCAACTGGTTGGGCGGCTAATGGGCGAGCATTGTTCATCGAGGAATACGTCGAGTCCCGTCGCCTGCGCTAATTCCTGTTACATGGCGATATCCTTTTAAATTCCTGGTAAATTTTCAGATTGTTGCATTGATTACCTGATATTAATCAGATGACGGGCAACCTTTTGTATCCGAGCAGGGTGCAAGTTTGCTCACAATCGTTCAACTGAAAGTTGGTCGAGGCCTGTAAGTGCTTTCGTCTGTAAAGGGTTAACGTTTTGCAGGAAGTTTCCACCTTTTGCAAGAAACTTGAAGTGGAACAACCGCAAGTTTTCTTTGCATAAAAATATGTTTCTGAACCGCACTACAATTGCGGCGAGTTCGTTTTTCTGCTGCGGTAAAAGTGCACCGAGCCACCGTTCCCTGTTTATGCGTTCCGTTCTGGAAAATAGCTGATTTATCTGAAAATAGAGGGAAAATAGGTTCAGGCGAAGGACTTCCTGGAAAGAGTTTTCTGAATAGTTACTTGCGTCCCCATAAGGTTGGATTCGAACCCCCTCGGGGAAGAGCTGGAAATTCTTCTTCCTTCCTCTTTTCCTCAACGAGATTCTTTGAACTAGGCAATATCGACTTGGCTGTAAGATACTCTAAAGAAATTTTGGAATCAACCCGAGGAGCGGAATTTTAGAGTAGGACTCGGGATTCCTATTTCATAAAACTGTCAGGGCAGCCGCAACTGCTGCACTTGCTCGGCTCCGCAGAGTCGTTTCTTTAACACAAGTTGTCGGTATTTTACTTGTCACTTGAATTTCTTAATGGAAAAACTTATCTCCAAAGTGGCGAACCAGACCGCCATGTGAAATTGTGGGTCCTGACAACTTCTGTCCGATTTTGTGCTTCCCACGCCATTTTATTTGTTCTATCGTTGTCGATGAAAATATTGAACTTTTCGACAGTATATCCTTTAGGCTTAGGGAATATTTACAAATGTCGGCAGATAGTGCTGCTTAAACAATTTTAAATATATTACATGTATTTTAGATACATATGTACATACATATAGAGGAGAAATTTATCATATGGCCCGAAGGACCCTCTAATCTCTCTACTCTACGTACAAGAATGGCATCTGCGAGTAAAACATCGTATTAAAAACTATAAGTTTAAGGGGTTTTTAAACTAAGTATGTTACTTATCTTACCGTCATACTTGTAAGTCAATTTCCAGTTAGAACACTGATTTGATTGTTTTCTTAGCTTTACTGGCATTTATGGCCTTTGGTTTTGGAGCATCCTCCGGCCAAGATAGGTTGATTGGTTTTAGATTGTGTGCAAGGGACCACATCGAAAGATTGCTCACTTTCTGAACATCACGAGCTGGCTTTGAAACATTTGCGAAACAATATACAAAAATAACAAATAAGGAGATTTTCGTGGTATCAAAACGGCGCTAATTGGACTTCATCAGTGCGTAGAGTTGCCAACCAAGCATTGAGTAAAACAAAAGTTGGTAGTAAGTTAAAAATTAACTTTTATGCTAGGCGCATGGCATAATAAATTGGTATTTAACTTTCTTTTCCTTTGGACTTATTTATTATCATTAAATAAAGTATGAGTCACCCTTATCTAATTCCTTAATTGTTTTTTTTATTGCACTATGGAAATGCATTCTTTAATAAAATAGCCAAGCTTAATATGATACACAACGCTACAAATATAAAATATCCCTATCTGGCCATATTTGCCTAGTACAAAATGTCAAATATATTTGTTTACACGTATAATTCAATTTACCTAATTTATATACGAATTCAAAAGGAAAGTCCAAAACACCCTTATGAAAAAGACGACAAGTTTAAAACAAAATTAGAAAGCCAAAATAGTTCTGTGACAAGAGGCTAACAACAGGAGCGTGAACAGGAATGCAAAGTGCTGCACTTAATTGCTGACCTGTTTCAGTAGAACTCTTTAATGGCCACCTAATTAAACTTAGTGAAAACTTTCGAAACATACGCCCTCAAGAAAGTCGAGGAGACTCAAGGTAAATTTTAATGACACTTTTTAATGAGTTGTCTAGTGTCGATGAAGTTACGTTTAAATTAAATAATGCTTGAAATTGTCCAGTTTATGCCTGGAAAAGTTAAATCAGAAGCTGAATAAAGGTTAAAACCATTGGAGTGGTTAACCAGCAGATATTAACTTTGAGAGGATCTTGTGCGTTCCTATATGTTTGCGACATTTTGAACTACAACAGGAAATTTTTCATTAGATTAATTAGCGATAGATACTTGTTTTTAACAAAAATAAGCCTAGGAAAGTTCCAGGTTCAAATATTTTTCGGTTTATGTAAGATCGATGAACTTTTGAAGAATTACTGCCTGTGTAAAAATAAACGATCGATACCAAGATTCTAAGTCTTATATAACCAAAATGAATCGAGAATTTTTCATGAGTTGCTACAGAATTAAACATTTAATGTAAACTATTGAACTGGGTATGAATAATTCAATTAACTAAGTATTTCGATGTACCTGTTAAACTTTACCAAGGTTCATCCTACTGAATTGCAATATTTCACTGCAGTGCGATTGAATCTGAAACTGGATTGTAACGACTGAGCAGTGCCATTTTGGCCATGCTCGGGCTGCATTAGATTAGCAAATCCTTCCTTTATATGTAGCTACTATCCTATCGAGCCGTAACAACACACGGAATTCGATTTTCCCTGCAATTCACTGAAAAATCTATTCAATTCGTTCACATCTCCTGTGGGGCCGAAGCAATGATTTCTTGTCTCAGAAGTGTTTGCAGGAATGATTTTCATTTTTATCCATCGTCGAGATGGCCATCGATATTAGCACTTATGTGAGCTTTCTCAAGATACTGCCGGGATGCCATTGTTCTCTGCAAGTATCCTTTCACATCGTACATTAGCTGCTCGGAAAGATCAGCTCGACTCGATTCTTCCAGATCTCTATCTTACGGATGGAGAAATTCCTAGAAGTTCCTTACTCCTTGTTGGAGTCGGCATACTCCTTCTGAATTTAATCAAATACATGCTTCTGGTGAAATGCAGGATATGCTTTCAACTAGAATATTCTATTGTCTTTGCTCCATACGCTTTGTCAGATTTACGTAAATTTATACAACACAAATTCATGTTTAGGCAGGCTACAGGTTTTGGAGGAAAAGATATACGTTTCAAGTGAATTGATCTGATTTTAGGGCTTTGAGCGTAAATAATACATGTATTTTATGGAAGGATTCTTTCTATTGCAACCTGCATTTTTTGTTGTTTAAATATTTATTTTGAACCGAATGCACATAATATCTAATACGCAGTCGTTTTAATTAGGTTTTTTTTTTCAAAATGGTGACGATAATTAAAGTTTTTAATTTGAAGGCAAGGTTAATTTTTGTGGACAATTACACTCCAAACGCTTTGAATTTTCCTAAATTATTATTTATATAAACTCCGCGTTAAAATGTTTCCACAGCCATGAATTTCGTTGTTTTTTTCAAAACGGGTACACTATCCAAACGAATTACTTTACTATACTGTTAAGGAGATATTCTTATCAAGAATTTAAAACAAAATAATTGGATCTATCAATCGTCACATGAACCTTTTTAAATAATTTCTTATTTTTCTTGGCATTCATTTCGTAATAAACTAAACAGACAGATAAGAAAGCGAGTTAACTTAAAGTCAAGTCTGTTGCTCATCGTAAAGTTATAGTTTAAAATCGATTGCAAAATATGTATCGAACAGATAGACAAGAAAGCGAGTTAATAAAAACGTGGTGGTAATTAATTTATTTAACAAAATTCAGTCTATTAAAGATTTATTTGAAATATTGGTATATATGTTATATTTGGATAACTTGGAGCAGAAGTCATCCAAGTGACATTCGCGATAGTATTGTAGTGTATGTAAAGTAACTAAGTTCACTCATTTGAATAGAAGTTTAACATCTAAGGATAATTCTTTTCAACTAGAAGCATCTTGTAAATGGTCCAGCTGAAATTAAAAGAGATACTCAAATTATGTATAGCAGAACCTTAGTAATATCATGACATGATCATAAAATTCGTATTTATTAAGTTGAATCAAAATGGTTCCAAGCATAACTCCTCAGGCTCTTGTCTTGTGGATCCTTCTTAATAAGCCTTCATCCACAGGATAGTGGAAATTAGAGGATATTTATTTCTAGATAGAGAAAAAGTACTTAAAAGACGAGAATCAGTTTTATTTGAAACAGTACAAAACAAAATATTTCTCGTCGTTCGTATCACAGAGAATTTTTGAAGAAGACTTGCTTATTAGATAATGTGCCAAAAATTATGCATATTACTTGAAGAGTTACAATTCCATTAGTAAACACAAAAACCCTCTTAAAAGGGTAGATTCAGATAGCAGTAAGTAAAGTATAATAGTATCGTAAACCAACTCGTAAACTGTAAGCTGCATTGGCTGGTGACAACTTTCGCAGATATTATGCGAGTCGGAGTCGAACTCTTTTGTGACATCGGAAATGAAAGGGAAGCAAGGCACCGTCTCGAGCTCGGAATAACAAATGGGTTCCTAACTTAATTTATGTCTTCCTTTCTGCAGGATAATAGTTTTAACTACTACAGCAAACAATTTTCACGATTCGTTTGAAACAGCTTCACGAGCAGATCTCCCTTCCTGACAAAGGCATCCAAAAGGAGGAGGAAACGGCTGAGAGGACTGAGGTTTTTGAACTCGGCCCAAAAACAAAGGAGCGCCACATTTAGTCGGCGATTGCAAAACTTTTCTGTTCTGATTTGAACAGGAAATCGCCATTCTCCCAAGTTTATCTAAACAGAGACCGAGATGAAATCCGTCTTGGTAAAGGATTAAGGGTTATGCGAAATGCGCATTGATTTTCCTTCCGACTGCAGGACAAGTGCGATTCTGGAGTATGGAGGCGAGTGATTTCTTGACCTTATTCTCGACTCATCCTCTAATGAGACATAAACCGTCGTCGGTTTGTCGCCGACCTCGAGAAAATTTATTTCAGTAGGCGACTCGTCTGTCTGTCCATGCCAGTGGCACTCTTTCCGAATGGCAATCGTGCGTTTCTGTCCTTTATGAGCCATTAAATTGGCTAACTTCCAGGACGTTGGCTTTTTCGGCCAAAGCCAACTTTCGAGGGAATTCCACAATTGCTGAGAATTTTGCAATGGAACTTGAAGCAATTAGATAAAAACTAGAGTTTTGGGGATGATGCAACAACAAAACGCAGCTGCAATAGGCGGGATTGCAGTAGCTCTGAAATTGACTTAAGGTCCTTTTTCCAGATGTCTAGGTAAACAGAACGCCTAAGTGCGGCGTTATCGTAAATCTTGGGGTTCAGCTCGACAAGCCGGCGGCGGCGGCGGCGGTGTAGTGGAAACTTAGGAATCCCCAAAGATACTTTAATGCAGCAGTTTCATAACTTCGTCTCTTGTACAATTTTCATAGAAGAAATTCATTGCAGGAAAGTTGAAAATTTTGCAACAGGGTAAGGCGGCACCAGGCACACATAAACTTTGTCACCATGCACATGTGACATTTTGAATGTTCCTCTGGCTCGGTATATCCCGGTATTGATGACAGGGGAAACACTCGTGCGCACAGAACCCGTCCTCCTGCTTTAAATAAACCTATTTGCCGGCGTACAGATTATGCGAGTGAAAACTCGGGCTCACAAAACTTTTAGAACTTTGCGTAAAAGTTTCAAAATTTAATTTTTCTTCAAAGTTGGTTAGCCCGAGCTGCGCTTCAGTCCCATTTGTTCGCACATATGTGAAGGAGTCGACTTAGATCCAATTGTGTCGCATGCAACGGAGCCAATGCATCCTGATGCTTTTTGTATATGCATATATTCAAAATTGCGATGGAAATTTCGTGTGGGACCAAAGAGCATCATCAATTAACACACCCACAGAACGCTTCTTTGAGTGGCATGCTGCGCTTTCGGATGCACAAAGATGCTCCCATTCTTTTTACTCCTTTCGAAGCTTCATTAAAAACTTTCTTTAACAAAAGTTCTAGTTGCTTTCGGCACACTAATTAATTCCTTCTGCACTCCGAAGAAAAATCACCTTGCACAAGGCAACCGAATGCAACAAAAGTATGACTGCTTTAACTTTGTTGGTAAATGCTATATTAGACGCGAAACTTCAATGTTTCTGCTAGAAAAGGAATTAAAGAAATATACATATGTATATATATTACTTGCCAAACACGTGATATTAATAGTATGAATGTTATGTAATATGCGATTATGTACGTACTTTAAATTAAAAACAAAACAATTTCACCACCAGATTACTAAATTTTATTATAACACTTATATATTCATAGATATATGTATGTATACAATATTAGGAGGTTTTTGTTATGTTTTGTTTTCGGTCCATGACCAATGTTTTAGCTCCAAGTCTAAAACTAATCCTCTCGAAATTTCAGACTCTTAGGTCAAATCTGTGAACGGCGCGGCGCGGAGTTTAATTTTCCATACAAGTTAAATTGAATTTTTCCTTTTTGAAAGGAAAATGTTTCCTACATGCAAATTGTAAAGTCGATCTCCGAACAATCACGGACTGTTTTTTGGAATAATAGGAGTGAAAAATGTATACGTATACTGTAAATTAGATTAAATAATTTTTTACGGAGAAACTATGTATTCTCTTAAGTCATTAAATAAAAATTCTACCAGGATTTATTTAAAGTAACCGTACTGCAAAAACGCAATTGCTTTTTATTTCCATGATATAGATGCTTTTCAGCGGGAACATGATTTTGTCGAAATTACATACTGCCTTTTAATTAGTATTTAAAGTTTTTAAGTTAATAACTACTTGTTTCCGCGATCGTTTTAGCTACATAATACTTATTGCATAAACTTAAAATACCTATTAAATATTTGATAATTTGTGTACAATACATGTAATTTAAAATAACCTAATAAAAAACTAACATTTTTTGTTTTTACCCTGCAGACCAATAATAAGTAATTTATGTACATTTTTATATAGGTATTTAGAATTTAGGTATGTATGTCAGTTCGAGTTACAAATGTAAATTGAATGTAAGTCACATTATCCTATGCAGATGCAATAACAGTTTAAGACCCTTAATTTTACTGCGCCTTTCCTATTTTTGGGAGAGCGTCTATCTTGTCCTCTGCCATGGTCCGCTTAAACAGAGCTGAATTCAAGTTCCGGCGCAATTTGTGAAAAGGTCTTAGGCGTAATAATTCTTTCCTCTAACAAATGGCGGCGAGATGGAACTTTATTCAAATTAGACAAGAAATCCTGGGAATTCCCATAAATGTGGAAATTTTGTGTTTGCCAAGGATAAAGGGCCTTTCAGAAGCACAATTCACAGCGAATGAAAAGGTAGAGGGGAACACTTGCTTTGAATGTGCTATTACAATTTCATCTTTATTACAATGCAGCTGTATCAAGTGTTTTCTTTTATTTTTATTAAAAATCATATGATAAAAGGGTTTCCATCTGCTATAACACAGAGAGGTGCACGGCGGACAAGGGAAAGGAATTAATGCTCTCACCTCCATTCGCAAGGTATCTTTGCCACCTGAACTTTTGTCAGCTGCAAAGCACTATAAAGTTAAAGTGGCTTCCGAGTCGCAAGTTGTATGGTGGGAAAGATAAAGCGAGGTTCACAAAGGCACCCGCACTACGAGGAAAGGAAATTTCATTACATTCCGAGGCGCGATGCGGGTTAGTTCAGCTGAGAAATAGAAATATAAATTACTAAAATGTCTTTAGGTACATTGGCTCTGCGCATCTAGTTATCAGTTTACTGCTGTAAAATTCCGGAATTTTATTCATAGGAGGAAATGAGCGTATTTAACCCGCGTGGGGGATGAAGCCTCGCTGGCCCCAATGCGCTTCTTTGAATGGTGGGCTAACATTTCATAGTACCACTTGCATTTCATGGGAAATTTATCTAGAGAATGCAGCCCTTGCACCAGCATAAGATAAAAGCGTGTGAGAATAATTTTAACTCTGCATATAAACAGAATTGAATGGCTGAGATTATTCGAAGTAGCTATTTGTTTCCATTAAATTATATTTTGCTGTATACCATTGAAACCACCCACAGGTCCATCATCCATTGCTCCTGTATGCCGCTGGGATTAGCCCAAGCTTGCGCCCTGCTAACTTCATTTCGCCCAGTGCAGAGCCTTTAGATAAATAAACTTGGGGCTCCCAACTGCACACAAAGCTGCAGCAGAGAAATGAACTTGCAAATAAGAAAACTAACAATCAGCAAGCTTCCTTGAACTCCTTGAACTCCTTGAACTGCTCAAGATTGGGTGGGTGTGTTATGGCGTTAGTTTCCTGTCCACTAACTAGTTCTAGTTCTATATAGGGATGAGTTTTGCAGGTATGATAATTACAGAAATAAAATTAGACAGTAACGTCTCGACTGTTGCCAATTTATGCATTAAAATTAAAATTTTCCGAAATGCTTCCGAGGATTATGAGCATTCAAACACATTTGATGCCTCCGACGTGATAGCGTGTTATCGTGTGATAGCACGAATTTTAGAGTTATAATTTTTAATTAAATTCACAAATACAGAGGCAATTTGGAATTTTAAGGGGTTTTCAAAAATATGGATTGGTATGATATTGTAAATCTGCTTTACTAAAGGTATTTGAACGCCATTGATTTGGAATCAAAATTAGTGTATGTATATTTAAAATGATAGACCCAATTTGGTGACCAATAAAGAAGTTAATCAAATTCAACGAATTGTTGTTTTCCAAATTTACTATCGTGAAAATGAATTGAATCGGAACCTTTTTCAAACATTTGTTCAAATTGTAGAATTTTTGGCTAGCAGGTGAATTTTCAAAAGTTTATTAAAAATAAAGGAAACGTTAACGCAGTCGAAGTAGGTACAACTTCATAACATGCAACGTGTTGATGCTTAGTGCTTTGTCATTCAAGAAGTTATTTTGGTACGAAATGCATTGCTAGATGAGTTCTATCGCCACGCGAACTTTTCGTACAAATGGAGGAGATTATTTAATAACCGCGCATATATCAAAAGCTCCTAGGCACCGTGTGTACCTTTGTACAGACGGTTTAGGAATAATAAGCAGAAGCAATCCCTGCCGCGGCAGTAGGTATACTTATGTTTTGAGCTTCCGCAGGATGCCTCCTGCAGTGCCATTATATCCTTTGGTGTTACTCTTGACACATGCACCTAACATGCAATAGTTCTTGAAGATTTGTGCCTTCTAAAGGATTGCCTGCATGTAACATCCGCTGCAGTAGTAACAGATTCTTAGAAGAATAAGCCCTCTCTTTGGGTTTTAATTATTCATTAGTGGTTCGTGCTTGTCGCGTGCCAGGAGGGAAGAGTTAGTTATACCTATATATTGCACAAAATATGCTATGATTGTTTTTAATTACCTCAATTTAATTTATTCGTGCAATATTTGTATCCGAGGTAAACGAGGAGAAAATTTCATATTAGAACTAGCTTTCTGTGCGCGATTCCGAAATATCTAAATAATAGATTTAAACCAGGTATACTTATAGGGTGTGTTTCTTTATTCATTCCGAATATTCGGAACACTCGATAAGCGTTTCTTTATTCATATTTCGTATTCCGAATATTCTGTTCCGCGTTCCTTTATGCTTTTGGAATATTCTGAACGCATTCTTTTTAACCAGTCTCAGGAGGTGGAATAAAAGGAATATTTCTGTGTCAGTTGTCAAAAGTAATTAAAATATTTCGCTTAACTAACTTAACTAGTTTTTGTTCTTTACTACGTTATAATACTCTTCTTTACTTGATCCCAGCTCTCACAATTATTGACTTAATTCGAAATATGCCACTAAGAATATTTAAATGTCAAAATCTTATTCCAAAGTTTCCAAGTCGTTTCTTTATTCATTCTATACCGTATATTCCTTGAAAATTCCTTTCATTCCCTTCTCTCCATGGAATGAATAAAGAAACACACCCATAATGAAAGTTTGTATGGAGTTCCGTTATTTCTAAAATCATGAAAATTGGTATTGGTTCGTTAAGGGTTGATTTTTCTTAAACCCTGAAACATGCCATATAGCTTAACATGCAAACCACTAGTCGAATATGTACCAAAATTACGTATACCTACATAGATTTTTTTAACTTTTAAAATGATGAACTTCATACCAACGCTTATCTCCATTCCATGATTTTCCAAAAACGCTAAAATACGTCGTTCTTTATTTCCAACTAAAAAGCTAATTACTAATTTTAATGATTTTGTCTACAAAGATAACGAGATTTGCACATAAACGTTCATCCCCTGTTTTACCCCTCTTAAGGAATAAAATTCTAACTTCAATTTTTTGGTTAAAATTATGATTTTGTTGTTTATTTTATATAAACATTTTTTAAACCAAAGTGATTATGTAAATATGATATGACCACTCAGAAAAAGGTTTCTATACATTATTAATAAATTGTTTACACAGTCCGAAAAATATAAACAAATTGAACTAACTTTTACTTATTGGAAACATATCCAAAAATTTTGCCGTTTTGCTAATCGTAATAATTTTAAATAAATAGATACATGTAACATGATATCTAACCAGTACCAAGC
Source organism: Machimus atricapillus (assembly GCA_933228815.1). Taxonomy (NCBI): domain Eukaryota; kingdom Metazoa; phylum Arthropoda; class Insecta; order Diptera; family Asilidae; genus Machimus; species Machimus atricapillus. The sequence goes on from OW121784.1 coordinate 58,147,280, forward strand.
GCATATGGCGTTTATGGTGAAGTTTTTAGGTGTACTAAAATTAATTAGACTTGATATGTTACTTATGGAAGTGTTGGGATAAGTAAAACTTTCTATTAGGGTTTGTGGTTACAGTGTCGTGTTTACTATGGCTAATGTAATGGTGCATTTATATCTAGGTCCTGTTCGAATCCAAGTCTTCGTCTTCGTCTTGTTATAACACGTCTCATTCCGTCTCACGAAGTCAACGCGCAAGCCTTGACTCGCTCATCAAGCTAAGCAATCTAAACTGATATGCTATACGTAGCTAAACTTACATCATAGATATGAATTTGAACAGAGTTTAGCTTGGTGTGTCGTTAGGTTACGAACTATTATAACTAGACGAAGACGAAGACGAGACGAAGACTTGGGATTCGGACAGGCTCCTAAAAAAATTTTATAAAATAAGGCCTACGTTTTGTGAATCAGATTTTAAAACATTAGGTATTTCAATTTGAAGAGATTTGGCGTGTTTGGTTAACTATTTTTGGGAGGGGATCCAAAAACTCATGAAAATGCGGTCAGAATTAATTTTGTAAGCTGTTTAAATTTTGAACTTCTTGCACCATGTATGAAGTCTTCATTTATTCGAAGAATATCTTTCCATGAACCACTAATTTTTATTTCCTTAAATTCGTTAAAATGACAAATATATAATAAAGTATATGAGCACTTAAATTTTGTCTATTAGTTTCAACGAAATTAATTTTATTGATATCTTAAAATTCTTACCTATAGTATACTAATGCATCAAATCATCTATTTTACTTAATAACTATCAAGTAAAAAAATAATTCTATACACAAATACACAATTGCATGCTTTTTGATCGAATGAGTTCCCAATATGAAATTTAAGACCATGGTACTCGATTCGTTCGATAATTAACATTTACAATGGGGAAATGTAATATGTAGATATATTTTTAAGAGTTCGCTATCACAGTTCTTGCAGTCTCGTTTTTCAGCCAGTGTTGTACCGGCAGAAACATGAAATCGTAGTGATGCTGTTACACATGTGAAGTTGTGTAAATTTAATTTCATTTTCAGTCCGTCGACTGGAAACATTCAGTCTTGATGCAATTAATTAAACTAAATTGTAGCTGACAGCAGCAGACGGGGGTCAAGGAAACGATGAGATTGTTACTGGCTGGACAATTCCTGCATTGGGGTGGTTCGGTTCGAGAGTCCGCCAGTTGCAGTAGATGCATCCATGCCGCGCTGATATCATTCTATGCAATAGAGATACTCTTCTATAATTGTTGAGGCCACACAGATGCTGCTACAAAATATAAGAAAAAGTGAAGCGACGACCACTGCAATTACACTCAGATAGGAGCCCACTTGAGCAATTTAATATCTAAAAATGTCGGCCACTTCTCACGGTAGGTAAGGTCCGTACTCCGTAGGTACTTTTGCTTGCAATTTTGAAATGAATTTGCTGGCTCTGCTAAAAGAAGCCATAGTTCAGTTAATTTGAGATTTCAGTATATTGGAAGTTCATGTCAAGTCGGAGTGGTCCTCCAAACACTTCGTAGGGATAAAACCCAGGTATACTATACGTTTTGCTCTGGTTAAAATGTATTTAGAAAGAAAAAAAGACCTTACAGTCAATGGCTGATGGCATTACTCAGTATTCAGTAGATAAGAACTTGATACGAATTTTCCTTAAAAGTTTTAATTAAGATCTTCCTGGACAGGACATGGAGGTTCGGAAGACATGATGATTTCGCAAGTTCAAAATTTCATGTTGTTAACTATCAGAACTGGGTCAAAGGTGCACCATAAATATGGCTCTGGTACCTTACCTAACTTGAAGGTACTGCATTAATAATCGTTTCCTCGCTGAAATTTCCGAGCGGGAGCAAGGTTGTAGCTTTGATAATGGCAGCTGGGGCGTATTAAATGCACGGCGCTATAGCAAGTTTTAATCAAATGGATCTCTCCAGTAACCAGAATTGGGCTTACAGGCTCATGCCTACCGGGCAAATGTGCGCATTTTTAAACATTTGCCGAGGGATGAACTCGTAATAAAATTATATCCGCCATCAGAGCAATTCAGTAAAAATTAAAAACACGCAAAAATTCAAATATTTAGCTGAATTTGCGCATTCATTGCAAAAGACAGAAAGGGAAAATATCTTCAAATTATCAGAAAAGTCCTGGAATGATTTCAATTTTGCATTTATTGCAGGACATGGCGGATCCATAATTCATGAGGGAATTTTTCCACCCAATTTAACTGGATTTCGCTGCAATGTGTATTAAAACTGAAAAGCAATCGAATTTCGCGTTCTATTTATTTCCCTGTAGAGTAGAATTTAAGCTCGCTTTACCCAAATGTGTTTGCGTTTTCCACGATTTTTTTACCTCACAGATTGTCAGATCGTCATTAAATTCGGGAGAAGCGTTAAAAAGTTAATTTCATTAATTTTCCACCATGACTTTACTATTTTAATGCATCCAAATATTTTTTAAGTAGCATTTCCAAAAACAATATACATAAATAAAAATACACATTTATGTATCTACCAGTGGTGGAAGAAAATAATAAATGAATACATATTTGCTTCCTCATAGTTAAATAACAAGTTATTGATTTATTTTGCAATTTAAAATTGTGCAAAAATGAAAATTTTCTTAATTGAATTCTCAAAGCAACCTTAAGTTCATTGGTAAAACATTTTAAGAAGTCAGCTTTGAAGGCGATTGCCGCAATTAACATCAAATCGAGGGTGATTTATGGCAACTTAATGAGGGTTTAGAACCAGAATTCTCCGAGTTGGTAAAAAAGCAATTAATGGGTTAAGCTTTAAGGCAGTTTTTAGAAATTACGTAAATCTCCTTTCCAATGAAACTTTCCAGGAAAAAATAATTTGGCGACAATATCTTTGCAGTGTTTTTTTCTTTTAATTTATTGTATCCTTAATGAGTGTTTAATGAGGCATATATTTATAATGCAACAATTCATGAATTTACAACAGGCCGAATGAGTTTTCAATTAATAAATCAGTAGTCGTAATTTAGAACAAATTGACTATCGGATTGCATAAAATTGAAACATTTCTAACCAATGGTGCAGTGCAATTAGAATTTTTTGAAGTTTATTCTTAAGAAAACACTACTCGTATATAAATAAAACAAAAGCATTAGTTTAACTTCTTCAATATCAGAGAAAAACTTTGGAATGTACTTAAAGATTGAGCAGTGAAAAGAAGGCTCCAGTTTCTTTAAGAATTAAAAACTGTTTTCATCGCCGAAATGAGGAGAACTCTCAAAAGACTTCTTAAAGAAGTTACTGGAATTTCGAGTTGATGTATAAGGCAAAAGGAATGTTTATCAAAATTTAAAAGAATTGTGTCCTATAATTTCCGACTCAACTGGTTTAAGCTTTGTTTAATAATCCTCTATAAGGAATTGGTTTATGTTTTGCGATTCATTGATTTGGGGGACGAATTCAAATGAAATTTTTAACTTTGTAAACTAATTATCGTTATCGTTCTTTTCATGTTGCTATTTATGAAAGGTATTGGGAAGAAAAGATGCTCAATATATGTATGCATAAGTATAATAAAGAAGTTTACTTTGAGTTTAAAAAATTACTTCAATATAATTATGTAATTGGCATCCAGAAATAATACAAAAATAAAGAGAGATTTTTAGTTATTGTTCTTTGAGAAATAGTATATAAAAAAAGGTAAACATTTTACTAATATGCACACTAAATGAAAGAAATTCTGCTTTCTTCAACTTCGTCATTTTTTTTAGAAAACTTGAGTTCTTCTATCACTTCGCAAAAATTTCTATTGACTGAATTATGTATTAGTATACAACTTAACCAATAAAACCAACACCTCATTGTACCTTTGTAGGGATTGCAGTCCGACGGAAATTGATTATAAAGCGAGCTTTTCTTTTACACCATCAATTTAGTAGAAGATTAAATTGTAAAATCGCTGGCTTGCAAACTTTAATTTGACATGAAAAGAAAGGGCAATCAGAATCTGCCACTATCTTGAACTCCATTTTTTGACTTTGAGCATAACTCCATTTTCTTTTCAACTATGTATTTTTCTCTGAAGGCGGGTCATAGTCTAAGAAAAAAAAAGGTTTTTATTACATAATTGCTCTTTAATTCTTAACAACCTTGCTTAATTTATTATTTTTTATTTTTGTTTTACAAATGTCCCAACCCAACAACGCTTTTATTATTAATTATTGTTGCTCCTACATTAACATCAAATACTTGAAAAAGTTAAAGAACCTCTGACTCTTACTAGCAGAATATTTTAGCAAGGGATCATTGATGAAACTTCATGGATAATTTATAAACCAAAGGACATTTCGTGGGAAAAGCAAAGAGCTGTTTTTTAATTAAAAACATCAAAGGCGCAAATGGTGCTCATGAAGAAGTATAGAGAGCGCAGCTCGGTCGTATTGTGCATTTAACTAAAAATTGCCAGAATTGCTATCTCCGGATAAAACTAATTAAAAAAGCTACAAGTCTCCTAGTTCCGTTTGTTTTTAAAATTTAAGTGAAAAGCACTCTTATTGAATGCTCCCAGTGCTTCTTTCGTTTGAGCATACTTTCTCTCATTGTTATTTTCTGAGCAATTAAGGGGAAATGATTCATGCAGGCAGCAGATTAGAAAGTATCTGGTTTAATTGCATGACTTGTGTACCCAACGCTTTTGGAGCTCCGCATTTAAGAAATGTTTTCTTAATTGGATCTTAAACCCTTTTTTATGAAGGAAGATTTTTGAGGATATTATTTGAATTTTACTTTTAGGTAAATTGGCGAACTGAGAATATGATATATAATAAATAAATTTAATTGTCGCAACAATCCGAAAAATTGTTCACAAATCTTGAAAAGCATCAATAGTTTGTTTGAATGCTGGAACTTCTTAAAATTGTCCTATAAAAATAATTTTATTTAGTATATGTATATCTATCTAACATTTTTCGGACATAAAACTAATTGCCATTTACTCAATATGTAAAATTATGCTCCAAAAGTTTAGTTAATTTTTCTTTGTAAACAAAAACATTGTCACATATGCACATTCCAAAACAAATATTCAGTTTTTATTCTCTCATTCGAAATACATATGTAAGTTTCCACATGCGTGCAACAGTTTTCAATCTTTCATGCTGTCAGCAAAAAAGTAACAAAAAGAGGTTGTGAAAAAAGTATAATGCGTAATATTAATAAAGCGTGAGGATTATATGTATATTTTTACCTATAGCTTTAATACTTCGAAATAAAAAAATATCCTTTGGTAAAATTTAACTGTCTTATTTTGACTTATACTTTCAAAAATCAGGTAGAATTTTTTGCAAAGTCCTTAGTTCCAATTTGTGGGTGTTATCCTTCCTTTCCTAGTGTTTGTATTTTTTCTCATCTAAATGTCATTATTTATGAAATGTGTTTTTATTCGATTAACTTAATTTATGTACTTATACTCTATAAGGAATGACTCAACAATTGTATGAAATCACTTATTTACGTTCCTAAAATGGCTGTGTGAAGTTGCATTCGTGCTTGACCTAATTTCTCAATTGGCAATCGCAATCAAAGTTTCCAATGAGGTTCAAAAAGTAACTTTCCTCACTTGGCCTGGAGGGAAGGGGTGGGCGTGGGCGAGTAGGGAACACGGCGAAATGCACACGAAAGAGATAATCCCTGAGTACCTGAGTACCCAAGTACCTGAGTACCTTTGCAGCATGAGCCAAAATTTCGCCCAAACGAGCGCAAACACGCTCCTGGCGCAAAAACAGTAAAACTTTGCGCTGCAGTACATCTGGAAAAACAGGATTAATTATTCAATGCGCACGGGAGTCGGGAGGAGTAACACTGGATGAAGTTTCTTGTTGTTGAATTGGATTAGTTCGGAAACTGATTTCTAAGCAGACCTGCTCGAGTTATTGTTTTGATATTGGCGAGTTTTAAAGTTTGCGGATTGAACCATTGCCTCGCTGGTTTTTACAGGTAAAGCTATAAAAATTATGAGAATAGAGTGTTTCAGTGGGGCTATTCGTTCGAACATATTAATGCCCCAACATGCCTATAAATTCCTAGACCCTAGGCACAACATGATCTCATTTGCTCCAACGTGTTTGCTACATTTACCGGAAAATTCAAACAAGTTGCCTTGTTAGCTAATTCAAATAGATGAAAGTTTTCCAGTTCGTTGACTTTTGCTGGACGGGACATTTGAATTGCAAGGTGCCTCTTCAAGCCTCTACTAGCGAACGCATAAATACATATAATTATATAGGTTTAGAAATTATGCTCCTATTGCTGAGAAAGGTTGCGTGTAAGTAGATTTTGCGTGATTCTTTTGCATACCGTTTTATTGTCAAAGTAGTGATTTTATCTGAATAATTCAACGGAATAACTATCGCATACTCACTACCCGAACCCATAATTTGTGTCTACAGAGTCCGTCGGCTCCGACCTGAAGTAAATGAGATACACACATGCTTTCCATGCTCCATTAATGAGTATGTGCAAATCAAACTCCCCCGGTAATTTGCTTCGGCAAAGGATTCTAATGATCCTACGGAGCTATTTGCCCTTGCCATATGAGCAATTTTCTTCCGCCGAACAATTCGAGCCGGAGTAAATTAAGAGGTCAAACTCAGCATGGTGGCCTTATGCATTTGGCTGTTCTCATATCTTTCTGCTGGATACGCCATCGGAATGATTTTATATGAAACTTCTCTAGCTGATATTATCCTTAATCACTCCGCTTTAGCATCAAAAGAGACTCTAACTAAAAGCTGATTGCCCTTAAAGTAATCAATCATTTCGCCATTGCGATTTATTCGAGCCTGCTAGTGGGTTAATGGATTTGCGAGCAAATCAGCGGATTTGAGTGGGATATTGCTGGATTTATTGCGCTTACCACATTTAAGTGAAGAAAAGTAGTCATTAGACAATATTTTATAATAAACTGTTGACTTGAATAATATTACAGAATTTAGGTAACAAGGATATCAAGGAAATTTATTAGTCAATTTCGAAGAAGAGGTAGAAGAAATCTTTTCTTGAAGTAATTCGGCATTTTTTTAACCATCGTACCTACGAGCGGTTTGGATAGCAATTTGGGGTTTTAAAGAGAAATAAACGGAAAATTATAAAATGTATCAAAACAAATAGACATGTATTACTTTTTTCAATAAATTTTCGTTAAAACACCGAGGACCTTAAATATTCCCATCTTATACTGATTTATTTCTTCTAACCTATAAAAAGTCGAAATTTTAATTTTTTTAATTTTCAAAGTTTAAAAATTTCTATTTCGGGAAATTATTAATATTATAATATTATTATTATATTTGGAATATCATGACATTCATACATTTTACGGAGTAAATTCAGTTCAGTTACTTGTTTTATGTAAGGTTTGCGAGATATATCTAGAATTTATATGTATAGAGGTTTTGTCTAATGTGACTCCTACATTTAAAGATGAAGTTATACATATTTTTTTAAAATTCTAAGCTGTTCAATAAGCCTTGTCCAATTTATTATTGCAGTATGAGTTCATTTGTTTATCATTATCAGTACCTATTTTACAAACTATTTACAAAACAAACAATCCACAAGACCAGGATATTCCATCCACAGAAACGTTTGAAAAAAATTTGGAGTTTAGAAAATTGCGATTAACTGTACCTATTGTTTTTATACTGATCTCTTTATTATTTTTACACACAATTGAATTATGTATATTCTTTAAAGTATGCAGTTAAACTTTTAACTTAATTATTTTCGATAAAACACATTTAGGTATGTTCTATTACTTATTTCAAAAAAAAAAAAAATATAAAAGTAAATCTTATAGAACTGTAAGATGTATTGTTATTGCCTACTATTAGCAAAACTAATAACTACAATATAACTAAAAAAGTTTATCCCTTTAAAAATTGAATATATTCTTCCTTCTAAATTCTAGTCAATGGTATTCAATTTCACGTTTGTTTCACAAATCAGGAAAACGCAGTATGACGTACCTACCAATATGACTCCCGACTGCATTTGACTGAACTCAAAACTCATTTACGATGATAATTTCGCTTATCACCAATCAAGCTACCTAATTAGGTATAATCAAACTCCTGCATGATTCATTACGCTGCGTTGAAACACAAAGCCACTCTCGGTGCACTCTCAATGAATATGAATTTCAAATTCCCGCTTATACGTAGCATATTTTTCCATTTTGGTAGTCATGTGGCGACATGAAATTTTTGTGTTTTAATCTGAAATCGATACACACTGAGAATTTACCACAAAACGTTATCGAACTAAAACAATAAACTGATTTGAATGTGAATTTCGAGTGTTGAAATTACCTGAACCGCCTTAGGCCAACCTGATTATTTTAAATGTTTAATTTGCTAATAAAGTCATTCCACACCGAAGGCATTGTTTTATAATGAGAGGTCCTTTTCAATGCCATGGAAAATAGTTATGGTTTACAAATAAATGTAATCGGCTTTTTGCGGTTTATATATAAGTACATTTAATATGTATTTTAAAATTTATGTACTTTATCTCTTGGTTTATGAAGTGTTCTTATTTTTAATTATTAATTGAATTGATTGCAAATTTGTTCAGGACTAAAACAAACATAAAATATGGTTTGTGGTGTATCTACAGTTTTACTCTAGTGCTAATAAATTTATTATTGGAAATGTACCTAATAATCCACTTATTGGCATGTTGTGATGCAACATTCGCATTTAAAAATTTTTTTTGATGAGATAGTAAACTCCTTCAGCTTTTGTAAATAAAAGAATTAGTTTAAACAAGTACATTATAACTACAATGAATGCAACATGATTTATTGCCTTACAGAGATTTCAGAAACATTTGCGATTGACATTGTATTACATTGCTATAATCAAAATCTATCATTTGATACCAAAATCAGTGTCGTAGCTACTTGGAGTATTCATCTTTAGGTACCGATTTGAAACTTTTATGAGTGCTTAAATTTTCGTTTTGTTTCGAACCCTTCTACCGTCGAGTGTTGCGCATGCCCAATGGTAACCACCATTTTACATATATTTCGTATATTACACTATAGTCCGGTTTTGAAACGATACAACATCAAAAATTTTGAAGTGACCCCTACACTGGCATGACTATGTATATATGTAGACGTTATCACGTCAAAATATTTTCCTGTCTGCATTGCTTGAAGTAAAAATTTGATTACCTATAGGCAGGCTTTGATGCCACAAACATTTAATCACCACATTTTGTCGTAATTTAACATCAAGGCAGCGTGAACACATGCGCTCTAAGTGTTATAAAATAGATCATTAAAACCCTTAAGTACGTCCTGGCATTATGTCGTGCATGGAACGACATTCAAAGGAGGGTGCTCGGGCGGCATCTATTTATTTTACACTTCCCTTAAAAATGATGGAAACTGTCCTAATAGTGCTATAAGTGGTACTTTTATTCTAATGGCATTAGCGACACTTCTTTCAGATAACCTAATATAAAAGTCCATTATCCCTAAGTAATTTTCTTATCACCGATGCTTTCCCATGCTGAGCGTCGTTAAGAGGAAAACTTATAAACTACAGGAAAGTGGGAGATTTTTTATTATTTTATGCCCCACGGCCCAGTTGTCATTTTCACTGGCACGCTCGAGCGGGCAAGTTCGGGCGCTCGGCGGCGTTTGAAATATATGCAAATCAGCAGCCGCTCGAAGGAGCATAGTCTTGAACCTTTTTTGCAATCATAAAACTCGCATTAGAGCTCCATTTCATGCTGCTTTTATAAAACGACGGTCATTTTCGCAAGATGATACTTTTGCTCAAGAGGCGCATATTCACGACTTTGTTTCGTTTGCTTCGCGCTGTTGGGTCAGGGGATGGAATTTTCGCGAATAAATTTCTTCGTTGTTTATAAAAAAAAAAAATAGCCCTACCTACGTCGATGATTCGGACACAGAGAATTTGATGTAGAGTCAAGAAAACTGGGAAGTAAATCACTTAATGACTTCCTTTGCGTAGGCTATTCAATGAGCGGTTATACGCGTTGGAATGACGCAACCGAGGTCCTGCGTCCTACCGTCCTACGTAAAAAAAATTGGAGCGTGGCAGTGGAAATGCCAAGGGCAATTTTTCTCACTTTATTTCTAAAAAATAACGAATACCGTCAGTTGTTACATTTACTCTTTGCGGGGGAATCTTCTCTGCTCAGCAAGCAATAGACGATATTGATTTTTTCGACTATCGTTCAACAAAAAAAGAATTCCCCATTGGCGTTATATTTTCCATATTCACTCGGTGCAGGGCTAAACATTTCCATCTGTTACATTCATAAATTCCAGCGATGCACAAAAACGGAAGAAAAATTCTGCGCTTAAACCTTTTCTTTCTGCAGAACATGCAGAAAGCGTGAGAATTTCCTGGCGGATGGCCAGATATTGGTCCCATAGATCTCTACATAATCTCTGCGGTTGCGAATACAAATTTCGATAATTGGGATAAAATGCGCTAAAAGGGCGCATTTTTGTCGGTGTAATAGTGAACCGGCAGCTCACGATAACGCTCGATACTGATAAAATAGGACAAAGCCTTGCTGCAGAGTATCTTCTTTCCTGAGTTTATTTGATAGAACACTGCTGGTAAGGCAATATTGCAATGCTTGCTCGGAGGAGCACAATAGACCGGAAATTTTGCAGAAGACGCTCAGATGTTAAGATGTTTCGTTTTTCTTCTTTTCTTTATTTATTATGATCTAGAAAAAAGTTGAGGGCAGAATTACGAAGAGAATTTTGCATTTCTCCTATGCATTCGATGTCAGATTTGTACTATAGAATGAATGCAATTCAGTCTTAATGCATTGAAAATGATTGTTTGAAAAAAACAAATGTTTCATATAACATACATCTTAAAATACAAATAAAAGGTGAGCATGTTACCTCTGGGGTAAAAAATTGCTTACTTGTACATGGTAGTAGGGATAAAATTCATAAAGATAACATACGATTTCAAGTAAAAATTGGGTAAATTCTTGAAGTTTTGTTTGTGTACCTATATATCTAGAACTTTAAACTAGGTCGAAACGTAAATTCCACACTTTTGATATTCGCCGCAAAATACACTGATAACTTACAGCATGAAAAACAGTTGATGAGTTTACATAAATTATACTTACTCAGCCAAATTTATCGAGTGGTAAAATATTGTGAAAGGAGATGTGCTGTCAAACGAAAAAATGTTCCTTTCCGTGGCGTTAAAATACAAGATTGCGTAAAAACTTTTTTTTTGCGGGTAAAGACTTTTAAAAAACATACAGACCTAATTATATCTACATAAAATTAATATTCCCGATGGTATACATATGGTACTGCCTGCACTGATAGTTTCGTTAGTTTTATTTTCACTTTTAATTTTGAACTTATGAGTTCAATTCAGTTTTAATTTGACTGATCAAAAGTGGAGTTGAATTAATTCGAACCACGTTTAACTTCAGTTATATTTTGGGTTCACTTCCTCTAAATTTTTGATTACGATTTTAAGCGTGAAAGACTGATTTTAGCGAGGGGTCTCGGAACAAATGTTGATTAGAAATTATGTAGAATCGAATGACATGCTCATTCATTTCAGGTCTTAACACAACATCCTTTAATAACTATTAGTACAACTTGAATGGACAAATAAAACATAATAAATTTTATTTTATTTCGAGAGTACATATAACTGAGAATATAAAGTTATACCGCAAAATGTACCTTTGCAATTAATTAAACTTCTATATGAATCTCAGAATAAAACTTTAAGTATCCGTGCTGCTCATTAAAAAATGGAACACTTTTTCAGAGCTATAAAATTAAAGTCATTAAAGTCAAAGTCGTCTCGAGATACACTTGCACTTTGGAACTTTTCTCTGTCGACCCCCGTAAAAGATACGCCTCTAAAGGAAAGCACTTTTTAACATCGCGACAACTGAAACTTTGGAAACCTACAATGAGAGAATAATACATATAGTAAATATCGAAGTAAAAGAAATATAAAGAAACTAAAGTGATTTCCTAAATGCGATGGTTAGGTATTCTACTTTTTTTTTTTTGCAAAAAAAGGAAATAAATAAAACTCTTCGAAAGACGCCTTTGATTACAATTTTAATAGATTTAACATTGCAATAGACAGAGATTAATGTTAATAATAACTTAAAATAACGTTGGTTGGTTGGACTTTCATACTCTCCGATGTTGCTAAAATGGTTTCAAAAACTTTCTAAAATATGCAAAGTGAAACTATTTTATTTTTGGAAATTCTCAGTGACCAACCATAAGTCATAATCGAGTCACAAGAATGCGGTGAGAAATGGCATAAATTTGGAGTGTCTATTTTCACATACCAACGTTTCAGAAATTCCCTCTAGTAAGTAAAGATATTAAATATTTACAATTTCATTACATTATGTATTACGATTTTGATGACCGAAAACAGTTTTGGGCTTGAAAACTTGAGAAAATTTGTTACACATCAAGATAAACTTTGACCACCTTTCGCCAGACTTGAATAAGATTTGAGTACTCTCAGAAGCACTCCGTATCTTTTATGGTTGGAATAATTTTCCTTAAATAATAAAGTAGGATAAATCGTAGAGTAATAACTTCTTACTTCAATCCCCTAAAAATACATAGACCTCTTAAGTCTTCAAATTATGACATGTTACGATAACATTGTTCCATTAATTTTATATATACTTTTAAAATACATCAATTTTAACTAGAATTCTGAACAATTAAAATTAGCTTAAACCTTAAAGCTGAAGATGTGCATTTTCTTTCGCGAATGAAACGACCAATAATAATTCATATTGAGCTCCTTAAAGCCACTCAATTTTAATTTAAAGTTCACTAAATTCGATTACGAGGCATCTGAAATTATAAACAATGCCAGGATCTTAATAAAGAACTTCGTTTCTGGAATATCAAAGCAGTTGCTTGAAACTTTGATATTTTCTGGGAGATTCACGACAGCTGGGTGACTAATATTCGCCGCACGTCTCCCACGAATCCAATATTATATATCATATCTGAACTTTATAATTTTTATTACTGCAAAAGCAAGTCCGCCGACACAATAGCAGAATAATGTCCTATAGATACGACCTATAGATGAGTCGGCTTTCTCCTCGCCTTTTTCTATCTGTCTACACCTTGGGACCTATACCTTCACGCGGACAGGATTATCTCGACGAAATAAGGAAAAGTTAAGTCAAAATGGAGACTTTTGTGTTCTGAATTTAAATGCGGATCACGTCTAGTTTTCAAGACGGAATCTCGATGTCCTCTCTGATTACGTCCTAAGAAGTTTATTTGGGTGGGGAGCCGCAATTACATTTTGTAGATGCTCGTGAACAACAAGTACCGTCGGAGTCATAGCACTGGCTCAGGAAATTGAGAAAACAACTCAATTAAGTTCACCACAATTTCTGCAGTCTTTGGTTGCTCAACCCTAACAAGGAGTCTATGACATCGTACTGATAAGGCTCCGTAAATTCAATTAGGGAAATAAGTTGGTCATTTGGAAAATTCGTCTTTGTAATAGTACATTTACAGAGAAGAGATATCTCCTCGCGGAAATATTTAAACACATTTTTCACTGACGTAATTTGATGCACTTATTTTAAGTGATTTGATTTCATTAGAATCATTAGATAATTATGCAGCAGACGTCTTATTTTCATTAAAATCGTCATAAAAAAAAGTCGATATTAAGGAAACTCTTAAAGTAATATATGTATGTATGTATGTAGATTAAAAGGGTTGTAAAACTCTTTCTTTATGGAGACATAAAGTTTATTTTGCTATTTCAACTAACTTCACTTCATTGATGTATGTAGATAAAGAAAATATATTCACTATTACCTGTTTAAATGGCTCAAGGAAATGAGTTAATTTAATTTAAATGAAATCAGTTTAATTATCAATTCAAATTTGTGGGTTATTTTGATAGTATCTCATAGATTTGGAAGACGGAACAAGAAATGTTTATTTTTGAGAAAGGAAAATACAATTTGCATTTTCAACTCGAGTAAAAATTTTACAGGCTCACAACTGTAGCGCAAAAGAGGCGTGGTACTTCTTCTGTACCTGCCTCAATTTTTTAATCAATATTAACAATATCTATATAAAAGAAATTTGTATACTAGGATTTTAAACCTGAAAAAAAATTTTTAAATTTTAACGTTTATGGTTGAGGATAAATGCTATTTAGGTTAGATGTCCAACTGCTAAAAATTCTGTGATTTTACTTATCTTTAATATACACTATTTGATTGTGTTTTCGTTAATTAGGTAATAATATCATAATTTCAAACACTGTTTAAAATCAACCTTAAAACTAAATGTATATAAAAAATCGTGCAGGGTGTATATATTTTCAAAAGCCCTTAGGTAATCTGTCCTTTCCTTTTCGCTAGGGATTAAGGAAAACCAGCAGCCTTAAAATAATCAAGAAAACACACTTTACTACTCTTAGTTATATCCCAACAAAAATAAAAAATTTAGACCCACTTACCTGCTGTCATGATAAATTCCAGACATGTGAAAATCACAATATTTACCTCGCGATTTAGTTAAACAGAATTGATTTGATTTTTTTTTCAAAATATTGCCAAATTTAGGAACCATATTAAAAACTATATGAAAATAATAATTAAGAACATGATATTGTAATAATATAGGTCGCGGGTAACAGGTATATACTTTTATTTTTATCTTATAATGACCGCAGTATTAAAAAGTAATTATACATAATTTATTGAAATGTTAAAACCAAAAAAATGCTCCAAAAATGATCAATTATATAAACAATATTCAAACATATGCGCAATTAAGGATTAATAATATAAACGATTAATTTGCGTATGATCTGCAGTTTAATTATTGTATATTATTAGATTAAAACATTAGAGGTTGAATTAGAAGGACAGTTTCCGTAGTAGTATCCAGATATTTATGTTTAAATTTCAATTAATTACTCACCAGAATACAATTGTGATAAGCCAAAGTATTTTGATTTAGAGGTTATATCATTAAATAACAAAATGACGAAAATTCGTCAATTCATGTTAAGTTTATAAAATAACAACAAACACCGAGCCATATAAAAAATTGATTTTGTGCCTGTAAAGAGGTACAGATTTTAATTAAAATTCTGGCTAATGTTCGCAATTTAATTCAAATTAACAAATTCATTCCAGTTATTCGGGGTATTAATCTACTCTATCAGATTTGTAATCCCGTATCATTGTGTTGCAATTTAAGTTTTAAGCCCGTTTATCCCGCATAATTTAATTAGTTTGAGCACAATTTAGGTGGCTGATTGGGACTCATTTTGGGGATCCTAACATGTGGCTTAAAATGTATCTGCGAACGAAACGTGTGCCGTTTAATTAATGCTTGATGGATAGGGGCACAAATTCTCTGAGTACCGGAACAAGACAGTGCTGTAGTTTAGTCGTGGATTTATTTTATTGAAAGGAGCTTTCAGACAAGGAAATCGCTTTTCTGAAGGATTTGTAAGAGGCTATATAGAATATTACATTAAAGCATATAACATAAAATTCACTTAGAAGCAAAAACATTGCAGATCTTCGCTTACCTTTGCTTACGGTAAGTTTCGTCGCTGTGCTTAAGACAAACAAAATATTTTGTTGTAGTAAAAACTAAGAAGCATCACTCTTCAACTTTTTGTTCTAGAAACTAAGTTTTTGCATTTAATCTTCCTCACGATACTGAAATCTACTCGCCAAAACATACGGATCTTATCCAAGTCTGACATTAACATAATTAGTTTGAAAGGAATCTCATCGCTCATACATGTGAGAGCTATTTCCAATTAGTTCCTAAACTTTTCAGTATAAATTTCAACCAATTCCAAAGAGAGCATTTTTCCATTTTTCCGAACTTGTACTTCATTTAGGTATGTAAATACCATTTTAAATTACTTTTAAATCACTTTTTCCCACGTAAAAGTATCCCATTCCGATCCAAGTATATAACTTTATTTCACAAGTATGAAATTGCAAAAAATTAGTATCCAAGTTTAATTCAAAAGTCCTTAATATTCGTTGGATTTCTTTGGCATAAACTTACATAGTAGAAATAAAAAACTTCTTGAGTTATAATTTTTTGAGTCTTCCCATAATAATTTTAAAAACTTTAAAAACAACTTGGATAAATATGTACATATGTATGTATGTTTTCCAAGGTAAAATATAACAATTAAGACCACTGGAGTTGATAGGTAATTAAAAAGATATAGTTGTATTTACCCTTTTATTGTATCAGATCTGTTAAGCATAAGGTACATTACATATCTCAATATTTATAGCAACTTGATAAATGTGAACAAACACCCTGTAAAAAATCGTTTAATAATAATTTCGTCCATCTTTAAATAATCTTTTGTTCTCTGTATACTTAAACGTTAGATAAAATTTATTTGTAATAAATTCAATGCGAAAAGACCATCCCAAGTAAATTTGAACTATTCTGAATTTTTCTAATCTCAAATTTTCCTATATCATTTATAAGTCATGTCCTAAACGAGTGTATAACACATTTAAAAGATATTCGCTGTGGCCTTTCTCACATTAAAAATGTCGGCTCTTAATAGTAACGCATATTCTCGTATAGTTCAGCCACTGTAAATTGTCCTTGCCTTTTTTATCCTGTTGTTATATAAAAATCTAAGGTTTCGGCAATCAGTACGTATAACGCTTTCAATACTTAAAGTATTCTAATGGGACACTCAAATAATTTATTCCTATGTTATTTTCTCAGTTCATTATTCTGATCCATTGAGTTTCACTTGTGTGTTGTATTACAAATCATCAATTATTTTTATTCTTACAGTTATGGCGTAGATCACAATTTTACCTTAACCATAGAGATGCAGCGATATAGCGAGATTTGGGAAATGTTCGAACATTATAGAGATGAATTTATGTTAAATACTTAATATTTTGGCATGGACTTGATTTCGTAATGGTTTCTCCTTATCGATAAAGAACACTACACTTACTCTCTTGAGTTTAATTATGTGGTACGATTTAGGTAAATTTGGCCGTTGAAAGCATGTTTATCAGTAAATTCATTAATTTTACATTTAGCTTATATTTAACACCGTTAGTTTTATGTTAATATTTCTTAGAAGTTTATGTAAAGGGTTCGTTTTGGTCCCTTCTCGAAAATTTGTTTTACGTTTTGAACCAATTGAACAGGTTCAAATAATGATTTACAAGAATTGATCGATCAAGGATATTAAAAGAGCCCAAATAATAAAAATTAAATTAAATTAATGGTAGTACTCAACCATAAGCAAAATCTTAAAAAATATCTCTCAGTTTTACAATGCGTCCGTCATTTCTCCTTTCAATAGGGAGTATAATATAAATAATCAATTCGCTTCACGCTGTAATATTTTTAATGATCCCGATTTGAATACAATAATTTATACAATTTATATACAATTATTAAGTATTTAACGAGCGACTTGAAAGCTTTAAATGATCAAGAAAAGCGGCAAAGCCTTCATACGTCCTCAAATCATTGCTGAATCTAATTTTCAATCTCTCAAAAAAAAATTTTTTTTGTTGTTTCCAATTTCAAAAATATCTACTGATTATTAAAAAGTTCGGTAGAAAAGTTTCGTAGGATTTAGGAAGCTCTTCAATGTATTGTAGATGAATGTGAGGAGTGAAACTACTCGCGAAAAAGAAGTAACAATAGTAATAAAAATAAATAAACGAAATAGAATGAACAAGGAATCTTTGAAACACTAATTCAGAATTATGTATACCTAACAGTCACATTTAGAATCACTAAAACTTAGATAATTATGTGTATGCATCAACCACATTTGTATAATTGTATGTTATACTTACAAGAAGTGAATGAAATACGAAATGAAGGGTATTATTATCACATTCTTAATTTTATCATTGATATTATATATAAATTACACACAATCACAAAAAGCTGAAAAAAAATGAGAGTATGATGTTCACTGCTTTGAAATAAATTGGCGATCATAAAACAACTTTAAAATTAAATTAAATTATTTTCACATTTATTAAAACTAAATAAAATAAAAACGCTTAGTCTATGATATTAAGACAATTTACAACTGCAACTAAACTAGTGACTATGGGATTGGAAGAGTTATAGATATTGGAAACTATTTTCTAAACCCATCTTTCGTTTTCCTTACCTAAATTTGTAAATGTCGCCAAGGTTTTGAAAAAGCTTGAAAAGGAATATAATTGAACGTATAAAATCATTAATGTATATATATATCCTATCCATGAATAACTTTACCAAACTGGTATTGGAAATGTTTCAGAAGTTTGCTAGACATTCATACATATGTATAGGTTAGGTACGTATTTAGAAATAAAGGAAAATATTGTTCAGAAGAGGAAGCCATCACGGAAACAAGACGGAAGTTATATAATTCAACTTTTTCAGTATATTATATTATAATTATAAATACCCTGTTCGCTAAATATATTAGATATGAGCCATGGTAAACAGTAAATTTCCAAGCGTTTAGCTTCAGATAATGTTTTATCGAAAGCAAATACTTACGTACTTATTAACTTGAGTACATACTACATACTTCACAGATCGAAAACTTGGAAGTTTTCCGAATTATCATTTCAATTCTTTTTAACTTATCAATATCCACGGGAAGTCAATAGAAGTAAGAAGTAGATAACATTTTGGAAATTTTTTTTAAATTTATTTTTTACTTAAAAGCTTATACCCTGGACACACAGTGTCTTAATTAATGATTGGTACTAATTATTTATTATGAGGGTATGGCTGTATATTAACCAGTTTTGAAAATTGCACATTCATAATATCATAATTAATCATAATAATGACTTTTGTTAATGCCTCATATTTGTCGATATCGTTTCACGAAAGAAAATATAAAGGAATAAATGTGTAACTGAGTGAGTTCATTACGTCAGATTCTATCAGCAAATTTGAAGAGGTCGCGATTTCTTATGTCCTTATAAATTATTCTTAAATTAAATAAAAAATAAAAAATTATAACAAAAGTTGATAACATTTGAAACTTCTTAAACATTGATTTACGTTAATTGGATACACTGTGTAGGTATACGTGAGTTCATAATGCTTTGATTAGAGATAATGTACAACAGAATCATTTAGAATTAAGGGCACTGTGTGTCTAGAGGGTATTAAATTAAGTAAATTACTATCATCAATAAATCAAATATTAACAACATGAAAGTCAGCACGTGAGTGGTAATAAGTAAAAATTTTAAGAGTAAAGAATATTATAAAATCCTAACTTAATTAAAGTAGTTATATTAAATATAAAATGGAACGAAGCAAAAATTTGTTGCACCAAAACGAACCCCTGCGATCACTAGATGTAATGTAACTATGATTGGAATGTTGTATGTACTAAATAGGATAACAAAGTGTTTTTCTCCTTCCATGGAATAGACAACAATATTCGTTTAACCTAGACTCGCATACTAACTTACACCTTTCGTAACAAAATAAGTAGAATAGTGTACAAAGGCAAACAAAAGCACTAAAATTAGATCGTCTCCCCAAACCCCCGTGTAGACTACTGGCTGCTTGTGTATTTTCACAAAATCACATGAAAAATTCGAAGGATATTGAAAGAGTTTCGTGCAGCATAACTACTCACGAAGGTGGTAGCTGTTGCTATCGCAAGGGTGTCCCAGGCGCTAAAAGGGCATATCCTGTTGAATGCCGAAGTCATCATGGGCTCCTTGGGGTAAGTCGTAAATTTTTTGGTCTCTGTCCAGTCACTAAGGCCAGCTAGATTTTTGGAGGCGACCCTGACCAGGTAAGTCGTGTTTGGGGCGAGATTGTTTAATAAAAATGTGACCCCTGCGGAAGTTAAAGGGTTAAAGGGAAAAAAGTGTCAGTTGCACAAAAGTATTATATAAATCTTACCATCTTCAAAGCCGAATTTAAACTCGCGAGCCTTTTCCCAGTTGCCCCCGGAAGCCCTCCATTCGTGCTCGGGAATCGCCTGGAACGTGTAGCCATTGATGTCCATTTCGTCGCGGATGTTCGATGTTCGAACAGCCCCAACATCGATATCAAAAGTGTCGGAGTTCACGCCACGGAGGGTGAACTGTGTCGGGGGGTCGGGCTTAGTTCCCTCCTGCAGTTTTATCGTTTTCTCCAAGGAGCCCAAAGGGTTTGTTGCTTTGCACTTGTAATCGCCAAATGCAGTTGCCTCTTTTATCGGGATCTGCAGCATTGAGCTGTGATTCCCTACGAATATTTGGTGAACTTTTGGACTGATTTTCTTCCCATGACGATACCAGGAAAAGTTTGCTTGCGGTTCGGCCAGGGCTTCGCACGTTAAATTCACCATCCCGTTTATGTATCCGTACTGCACATCTGCACTTTTCTCCATGGGCAGTGGTTTATCTGCGAATAGAGTTCGAATTAAATTTAAATTAAATTGATGGTTTTGTTCTCCGCTTTCTTTGTTCGCATGCATACAATCTCTGAAGCATTTGCAGCTTTTGATTTTGGAATTGAATCACCAGGGACTCATTCTATAGGTATTATTCCGTTTCGATTGTACGCAGAGTCACAGTATAATTAAGCCAGAGAATAATCCCCCAGGGGTTCTCTCTCGGTATGTGTTTGCAAAATTTTTGTTTTACTCATACTTGCGCACATAATATTTTGCTATATGAAAACGAAGATTAGGGTCACTAACAAGGAAAACGTCCGGAGCGTAAACATTGCTGATATTTTAGTAAGCTCTTCATTGAAATCTTGAAGATTAGTTTTTTATTTTCCACACGTAAAACTTTAGAAGATAGTGGAATCATAAAAATTTTTTGGAATTCATAAATTGAAAAAGAAAATAATATTTTTCTAGTGACATTAGCCATAATGTGTCTACACAAAAACATATTAAGATTTAAGCCCAATAGGCTTACGAGTTTCTTTCTTGACCAGCTATACCAGCTCGAAAATTGCCGTTTCGAATTTAAGGTTTTAACAAATAATCATGCGTAAAATTTATATGCTTCTATTATGAAAAAGACAAAAAATTAGTCATGTAACATTATCTAAATACAAAAAATCAAAAAGAAAAGTCAAAATAGGAAGGCGTTCTATATCATATCAAGAGCGGACCTATGTATTTATTATACTTCTACCTTCTATACCAACAATTGACCTGTAGAGTCAGCCACCCCTATTTTTAAACATTGGAGTTAAAAGATATCGACTTTTTAAAACCTATTTTGAAGAAGAACCTACATATACCTACATACATACATATATACAAAAATATCTCGAAATTAAAAAAATTTCGTGAATTCACCTGTATACAAAAACTCAAATACTCAAATGCTAAAATTTGTTCGCGATTGCTTATCTATTCATATTTTACAAACATATCAAGGAAAATAAATTTCAATTTCATATCTTTCATAGATTTTGAAAACTCTCATTTGACATGTGAATGCAACATAATACCTATATATGTTATATATGAGCCGTTGAGAATCATAGTGGTGTATGTAAGTCAAAAAATTTCAAAAACTGAGTTAAGACTAAAATCATATACTTATACTTATATCACGGGAAGCTCCGAACTTGACTAACGCAACTATGATTCTTAACGGTTCAGATATTCTAGAGATAATAAATTAGAAAAAACGAAATAAAAAAAGCGATGTTTTCATCATTTAATTTGTCCTTCTTAATGTTATTAAGTTTGACTAATAATTCACAGACTCAGTTTTTAACACTATCTGCAACATTTCTACACACAATTCGAAATCGATGAAAAGAAACTTTCCCTTGCTCCTTGTTGTCTCTAGCCTCAGGAATTGCGACGTGAAGCCTGTTGAGGATGTTGTCTACTTTCTTGGTCTTCATCTTCTTATCGACTCGGTAAGATAGCAAACGCTCGCAAGCCTCGATTTTAACTTCCATCACTCCTTGCTCGCTTACAGCAGACATCTGCATAACTGGGATATTTTTGTCCTCCTCCAGTTTGGCTATGATCTCCCGCCTTTCGGGGCTCAATTCGTCAATGCCGACGATGTCTATTTTGTTTGCGACCAAAATCAGTGGTTTGTTGGTAAACAGCGGCTTGATGCTCTCGAAAAGAGCCAACTGATCCTGAAGGGAGTGGCCACATTGCTCAAAAATGTCCATAAAATGGATAATATCATAACGCTCCTCCTCTGGAATTTCAACATAGTTCTCCCTCAACCCAAAAATTTAAATCTTTGCTTGGAATGCCAGCGTCTCCTGCACATGAACTTCAGGTACTGCGTTTTTCTATTGCAATCTACTTATACGTACGAGTATTTACTATTCAAACTCAAATTCTATCAAATAATTTACTGACTGTATTTGGAAATTTTACAAGAGTGTACCTATACTCATATTTTTTTATAGGGTACTCACTTTTCCCTGTAAGCAAATACTACAAATTTGCTCACTGAATAAAAATACCCCGAAGAGAGAATATGCATACAAATTGACTAGAAAACTGCGAATTTCACACTTTGTGTGTTTTCACTAACTTTTTTCGACGAAACATGTATTTTTACTGAAAAATTGTAAATTTACTACAAACATATCCCAAAATTAACTATGAAATATTATACATATGCATTTTTTGGAGTGTTGCAAAGCACAATGAAAAGATTAAGATTAGTTTTTAATCTTTATATTTTCGTTAAAGCACATTGTCTTCGTTGGGATAAACAAATGACTGCGGGAGTTTTTGCTGAAATTCGCGAAAGATAAATTAACTTGAAGATACCATAAATTTCGGTGAAAATTGCACGACCAAACTAAATTGCTTCGCCTTTCGAGATTGCTGCTACAGCAGGAACAAAAGCGAAGCACCGGGGTTGCATTCAGTCCCAGATGAATTATTTATCGGCCACTGAGGAGTCAGCGAAGGGCTCCAATAATTTCCTTTATCGAGTTGCTTTCCACCAGTTGATTAACTCCGAATTTGATTACTTAAGCACATCTTCTCTAGCACATGGCGCATAAATTTGACCTCAGGTCAAGTGGAGCCTTTGTGCAAGATTTATTTGTTAACATGGGAGTAAATGTGGTAAACAGAACCGGTGATATTTGCGTTTAGGCGTGCAGGACAACACCTCGTTCCTCAGGATCTCCTTCATGTCCTGAGATGAGTACCTTTACACGTCGAGGACCTCAAACTGTTTAACTCCAAATTATTGTAATTACGCTTCTTCGCAGCCGTGACCTCCTCAGGGAGTTGAATGCGAAGGGAATTTGCTTCTAGTTTTTGCTTGCTGCGGAGGCTCCAAGGGCCCTTAGCGCTACTGAGGGTCCTCAACCGAATGAGGTCCAGGGGGAAGCGCACATGGACTTGGACATATTACCCCTGATATATACTCACGTTCAATCTTCAGGAGGATGACCCGCTCGTCGACTTCGTTGATAGTCTCAGATATCTGGAATGCTCTGCACGTGTACTCGCCACTGTCGTTTTTGGACACCTTTTTGATTGATAAGCCATCCGCAAGTTTCGTGAATTTGGCGTGAGGCACTATACGGAAAGGAAAGTACAAATTATGGAATTTCTGACCGGAATATAGATAACATGCCACACGCCAGAGGCAGGCAAAATGACGTTGTACTTACGGATAATGGATTTTCCATTAAATGACCACGAAACAGTTGGCTCTGGATCTCCTCGCACCTCGCAGCGTATGTTGGCGTCCTTGCCCTCTTTGGCAGTCTGGAGAATGGCAGTGTCCATGAAGGAAATTGGTCCTATCACGGGCACATTTAAGAAATTATGCTACCATTGCCCAGTGTGGTTTCTTAATTAGAACTTACGATTAATGACCATCCGGAATGATTTCTTGGCACCGTCCTCAATCATACAAGTCCACTCCCCCTTGTCGGCGAGTGCAATTTGCTCAAACACCAGCGCCAATTGCCCTAGAGATTTCGGTTCGTTTTGATTTTGTTGGGCAATTTAATTAAGCTTCTCACCTGATTGCTTCTCCTCGACGTGGACTCGTCCTTTCCTTTCGGTGATGACATCACCCTTGGGCGCTATCCATTGTGCCTTCGCTTCCTTCGGGAAGTTACAAATGACGATGTGGGAGTCGTTAACATAATGCACGACTTCGGACGTTGTAGGGCTGATGGTGACCTTTTCGTGGTGATTCGACAACGTTAACACTATAAATAGACAAACAAGGAGAACGATTCAATTAGGTCTGTTTATTGTGTGCCATTTTTTAAAATTTTGTTTGTCACTGAGAAGAATCGAAATTGCAAAATTGCCTGTAGGTATACTATAGTACATATAACACTTATGCCTTATCCTGCTCTGTGACCGTGACAGAGCTAAAAATAGCACTAACAGAAGAATGGGAAGCTATTCCACAGGATTTAATAAAAAAACTTATTCGGTCAACGGATAATCGCTTACAAGCCGTCATCAGTACAAAGGGAGGCAATACAAAATATTGACATTAATTTTTTATTTTTTCCAACAATATTTTTTATAAATTTTAGTATTCCAAAGATGATATTCATAAACATTATATAAAATAAGAGACTTATAGTTAGAGTTCGAATCTGACTTCATTCATCTATGATGTTTTTATAGTTTAAAAGAAATTATTTTCTGTTTTTAATATTGAAAATATTAGTATGTTTATTATCGCAGAAAATCGTGTTAAGGTAAATTTAAAATCATTTTTTATATTTTATTTTGCATATACTTTGCAACTGTTAGCAAAGTGCGCATTGAAACCATATGTTGGCGCCCCAGACGAAATGCATAAATTTAACTTTATATTATTTAAAAAGCTTTGCACTACAAGTGTTATATGTAACATATGTATCTACATATAGGGTGTAAATCCAGAGACCATCAATTTATGTATTGATGCATCCTTCAGTTAATATTTACAAGAGAAAAGAAAAACAGTTGTTTTTTACAAACAATTTTTTATTAACTTAAAAGTACTAAAACTGTGACTACCTTCAAGCTCCCACATCAGACCTTTTCAATATTACCATAATGTTGCGTTATCATCGGATTTCGATATGTATGGAAATTTTCAGCTCAATCCTATGTCTGGAAAGTGGAAACCGACACACGGGCACGTGAAATTGTAAAAATATTAGGGCATTTGTACAAATAGGGTGTTCGAATTGTTTTAAATTTAAATTGATTGATTTCCCCTCCAACACAATTCAAACCATTGTAAACGTAGAGTAAATCATAGGTTTTAAAAACAAAAACTTTTTTGTAAGTAAATAAATTTGGTATTATCTGTAATTTCTCCTTTGTTTATTCCAATATACATTTATATACCAATTATACTTTTATTTGTCATTTACATTAATAAGATGTAAATGACTATTGACTATGTCCGAAGCAGATTGATTCATAGGTATCAAAAATAACAAAAATAAGAAAGACATCTCACAATAACCTTTCAGTAATTTTTCGAATTATTATAAAAGTTTCAAAAGTAACATAGTGTACGAAAAAAGTAGTAAGGCGCAACATTTGTAACTTCTAATAAACACTTTCCAGAGAAATTTGTCTTGCCATTGCGAAACTTTCAGCTTTTTTTGCCGGACTTGAAAGGCAGTGAAATCTAAGAAATATTATTGTGCTTAAAAAATATTACTTCGCAGAACATAAATTTCGCTGCTGTTGTGACGCAATCCAGAAAAGTTAATTGCTCGAGTCGAAGTATCACACGCTATTAATTTTCCAGAGCGAAGCCCTAGTCCTTATAAATCTCAGTTTTATGGGCCCCAAAAGCTATGAGAAAGTACGAGAAGCCAATTAAAAGAGACATTTGCCCGACTTGTTCTCGTAAAATATATATTTAGTAGAGGATAGTGGACCTACAACTGCAGTACAGTAAAATGTCACATCATTCTGCAATCTACTCTAATCGAAGTAAATTGCTGGCTTATCGGAAACTTAGTAAAGCAAATTACTTCTAGTAGTTTATTTGTCTTCCACTTCTGGTTAAATGATTTTAATGTAGGAACAATAGAATCAGCAGAAGTACCAGCCTCATGGTCTCCCTCTTATATTATTCAAATCTAAACTATAAAATACGGTGAAGCATGAAAGCAAGATATCATGTGCTAATTAAATTTATGAACTTTCATGAACAAAGGGAAATGTGATACTGATGCATCAGGGAAAGTACTTTGAAGGTACTTTCTATTTTGATGGAGTAATTTCAGCTACTATATTTAGATTGTAAAGATGGTGGGTGTATCAGTTTTGATGCATTTGCTAATTAAAATTAAACAATAATAGTTCAGAATGCTTTTAAAAGTTCGAAAAACTAACTTGAATCGACGAAGCCATACATATACTTTTTCTAGCATATCAACATTTTGGTATTTTGAATATTTTTCATTAGTATGTATAATTATAATATTTAAAAATTCTTATATATGGGTGCGCTGCGAACTCAATATATTAGAATAGATAAGGTTTCAGAAACTTTCAATTCATTTCCCCAAATAAATTTAATCGCCGTCTATACAAAGCATATACTTATCTATGTATTATTTATTTCACCCATTTGACTCAGAAGGTTACAACCCGGGCAATGGGCTGAAAGAAGGTCTTTTTATTTCAAGTGTTGTTATTTATTAGTTTTCATTTAAAAGAGTTCAAAACGTTTGGTCGGAAAATAAAAATGATAATATTAAAAACAAAAACAAAATGTTTCATTAAAGAAAATTTAATTTTACTACTTAAAAATTAAGAACATTTTGGTTTGGTTTTTTTTAATTGAAAATTTGACAATTATATATTTAGAGTTATGAATCTGGTCAAACTGCAAATAGTCGTGAGAAAAACACGATATACAGCAGTATCGTTTTTCCTAAGTAAAACAAGTAAAAAGAATGGTAGGTGTAATATCTTTTTAAAATCGATACTCATGCTCCAACTTTTAGGATCAATTGGCAAGTCAAGTTCAGCGTATTTTTTTACGGCATGAATAGTGGAACTTGAAGGAAAAATTGTTGATACACAAAAAATTTAAAGAGATAAGACTTCCCTAAATTTCAAAGAAATTTCATAATCTCGAAAACTAGAAAATGTTTACTTGAGATACACTAACAGACATTTTTAACTATGTTCTGGGAAAATCGACAATTGTACTTCGATTTTCTCTTATGTATCTTAGGGGTGTAAGGAGTAAGGACTATAAATAAAGAGTATTTTAATCATTGGAAAAATTATTGCTATCATGTCAATTTTATTGCCTCAGAATCTAATGCGCAGTGTAAGTAGTTTTTTCGAACAGTCATAATAGGGCCGTCAGTCGTTTTCGTTTGGATATTGATTTTTGGGACATGCTGTACCTACTGTATGTATGCATGTATGTAGGTATGTACATCACATGAAATTAGCCGAATACCATAGAACATAATATGGATGCATGTCGAAAATAAACTTTAAAAGAGTAGTTCTTACATCCATTGTTTTACGGTCGACCTAATTCAAGAGATTCGAAACATCTCCAAAACTTCGACAATGCGCTTAGAGCCCAAAGACGGGCAGTACAATGTCCCAAGTGGATGTGCTCTCGTGGAACATTGCAATTGAAAGTTAAAAGTTTATCGACGATTAAACGTAAGCTCTATAGGCAATAAAACCAACTTGCGCGGTGTTTTCATTTTTTTCTTCTATTCTTTTTATGCCGCAGAGAACACTCAGAGGAATTCAAACAGTCTCGGCACTCGGCAGCCCACAGAGCGCAAAAGGAGCCAAACGGGCAAATGTATGGGGCAGAAAAGTAGACAACTAAAAAAGTTTTTCCTGCACTATCAAAAGTACTTTTTCCTGCTCGTCCTCATCCTTGAAGACACAAAGAAAGACAAACCCTGGCACGGAAACTCCAATAAAGAAATAAACTGGCGGAGTCGGTTGTGCCTGAAAACGTAAACAAAAAAAGGGAAACTTTTAGCAGTTACAAGCCATCAACGTCGCCGGGCAAAGATGCAAGTGGGCAGCAGAATGTCCAAAGTGGACTCCAGTAACTGGTAATTTGTCCTTTGTGGCCGTTTCAAACGTCGGTTGGCAGACGTAAGCGCCTTTGTGCGAGGACTCAGCCCGTGCGGAAGAAGCCATTCAAGTAAATTCCGCTCCCTGGTAAAAGTATCAACTCGATTTATGCGAGCGTTCCGGGAGCGGATTTAAAAGTTTGTGAAAATTTGATGCAACGGTTCGGGTCCTGCGACGACTTAAATCCTGAAAAGAACATAGCTGTCATATCTCACCGTTGGATGACGATGTCGACTCGAATCACGCAACCAGAAAACCATCCGGAGCTCCTCATGGGAAAATCTCAGATTTTTACCTCTAAAATGTGTGACGTGTCCAGGTGAATAAGCTTTTTATCCGTGCAAGGTATGCACTGTGCATAACCTTGGGGATGTGACCCATGAATAGATAAGGATCACAGTTCAAGTTTTCAGATTTCTATCGCCCTGGAGAATTACGTGCACATTGCGGGAATTTTCAGCATTATTAGAAATCTCAGAAAACTGCAAAATATTGCCTGAAGTATGATTTTCATTTCTGAACTCTGATCGTGAGGAGATAAGAGAGAAGCACAAATGTCTCATTTTTTAGAGAATTTGAGAGAAAACTATGTGCTCATAGTCTTTATTCATTTTGAACTCTTTTTAATTTCAATTATGTACATTACTAATATTATAATACGTAATACGTTTACTATCGAAACATATTATTACTTTGATAACCAATATTCAAGAAGAGAAAACAAGTCGACATCTGCACTTATCATAAAATTTATCATTTTATTAGTTCAATTTAGTTAAGAAGTTAGCAAGTGTTAGGTTTAGTTCTAAAGTTAAATGAAATAAACTCATCCTCTTGTAAAGTTTTCCTTTGTCATTTGCAATATATTTTCGTTTGAAGATTGGTGCTTTAAACACCAAATTGATAATGCAGTCTTAAAATTTCTCGGCCGTACACAAATTTAGTTAAAAAAAATTGTCAGTATTGTGGAAAGTCATAAATAAAATAAATATTTTGTTAATGTCAGCCTATGTTAGCTTTCATGTCTACCCCGCTCGATTGAGGAATACTTTCACTCCAATTAATTAATCATTTTTTGTTTTCAATTTGAAAACAACATGCTCTGATAAAATTAATTAAATGCATACCTCAGTACGATAACAAAACACCCAAGTCAGCACGACATCATGAATACCTGAATTGTATTATAAGCTCGGCTTACTATAAAAAGGCAAACATTTTTAGAAAACGCTTTAGTTAAAACTTTGGCATCTACAAGGATGTTCGCGTTGTTGATTATCATAAAAATAATTTCTTATACAATAGTTTCAGTAAAAGCTCAAAGTAGAATAGTAAATGGAACCAACGCAGCCGATGGAGAATTTCCTTTCATTGTGAGTGGGATGGGTTTTCTTGTTCTTTTTTTCGCTTTTATTTTGCATTTTATTATCTACATATTTAATCATTAATGAAAGGATAATTTTACATTATTTTGATAATTTGGTTATATTCAACTCAAAATTGGTTTCATCCAAAACGAAAATAGCTTTATATAATCCACAAATGCTAATTTATTTTATTTCTTATACTTTTATAACAGGCCTCATTGCGATCACCAAAAGGCAGACATTTTTGTGGTAGTTCTATTCTTAATGAGATGTGGATTCTCACTGCTGCACACTGTGTTTATGGTAAGAACGCATCCTCAATATCTGTTCAATATGGTAGCACCAAAATATCGAAGGAAGGCCCCACGATTCTGAATGTGAGCAGAATAGTGGTGCACGAAGGATATGATCCCTCTAAATCTTTGGAAAACGACGTGGCGCTTCTTGAAATGCACTCAGAAAGTCCAATAGTATTTAATGCTAGCACTCAGCCAGTCAAGCTTCCAGAACAATTCTATGAAGCACCTGCTGGTAGCAATGCAACTCTTGCTGGATGGGGCCTTCAGAAGGTACGTACCTACTTGTGATATTCCTAAGGTTTTGATTGACTGCTTTCAATAATTACAAAGCTGATGCTTCAGTTCAAGATAAGCAAACATATTACGCCTTCTTTTATTTTCGATATAAATACATATATGAGCCGTTCCACTTTTTGAAAAATCTTAAATTTAAATGTCAAAGCGCTTTGTATAGTCATAACTTTTTTCATTTATAATAACTTTCGTGAATAATAATGATTAACACCATTCAATGACAACATTTTTTTGGCCACTGAATAATAAATAATTTGTTTCAGAGGCCATTTTGATTAACTCCGTACCCTAATGTAAATCGTTGCAATAATGCAACTCAAATGCGCTGAATGATAACGGTAAATTTAGAACGTATTTGGGTTTAAATTATTATAAACAATTATTTCAATTTATCAGTGGTTTTACACTGGTTGGTGATGGTTTTAATTTTATTAGTTTTTTCAGTTGCCAAATCGATTAACTCCACCAGTCACATATACAAATTGTAACATTGAAGATTTGTTTTGGCTATTCTTTCTTATTATTATTAATTTTATATACCGTTAGATGAAAGCTATACCTGAATTTATGAATTCTACAATATATATTTGAGTGTATATTATAAAGGAAATTTAAAAAGAAATGTACATTGTTTCATCGCATTTCTCAAATTTTTGTTTTATGAAGTTAATCGATTTGTGCACTGAATGGCTCATATTCATATAGATTTTATTTATTAGCTTGTATTTAACCATATGCTAACGCTGTTTTCAGTAGCACTCACTTCAAGATACATATCAATAGAGCCCTCAAACGTTCCGCTACCGCCGAGATTATTATGATTGAATTTTTAAAATCTTTAAACTTATTTTTAGTAATTTTAAGTAACATAAAAGGCATTTTCACTAAGTTTATTTCGAAAAAGGTCAAAAACAGGGGGGTCCCTGAAAATTCCATTATATAATAGAATCAGAAAAATTTCACTGTTGTTCTAATTTTGCTATTGGATTAATTATACTTCATTTTTGCTTTGATCCCGAAGTTGATTTGTCATAACGCAGTTCGGGATTAGCTGTAGTCCTTTACCGAAAAGAGTTAAAAATACTCAATATGTACTTGAATGAAGAAGTAAGATAATCGAATGGCTGGTCAAATTTCATTCAATTCTAATAAATCATTTATGTATACATAACGAACAAATTTCTCGGTTGTAAAAAATACATAATGTACATATTTTGACAACACTTGGAATACTTTTAGAGCGGGGGAAGCATTCAAGAAGACTTGCAGAAAGTTGAATTGATAACCTTTTCTGACGAAGAATGTTTTAACCGACATAATGCTACTACGGTTAAAACACAACTTTGCGCCGGAGTACCAGAAGGTGGGAAAGGGCAGTGTAATGGAGACTCTGGAGGTCCTCTTATTGTTGATGGAAAGCAGTTAGGAATTGTTTCTTGGAGCCGAAAACCGTGCACAGTTCCACCTTATCCAGGAGTATTAACCAAAGTGTCACACTATGTTGACTGGATCTTAGAACAAATGTCCAAAGAAGAGCTAAGTAATGAAATTGTCTATTTATAGTGCATATTTGTATATTCGTTAGACAATAACAACTTAAAAACACTTTTATCCACGAAAAACAAATTCTCTTTAATTTTTAATTTGTTTGACATTTTTGTTATTATTTAACATTTTAAAGAGTAAATTAATAAGTTTCAAAATATGTATACAATGTTCATATTACATAAATTTATGTATAATAATGACCATCATACTTTAATTTATACATACATAATTATAATTATCGATATTATAATTCATATATTAAGTATTGCGTTTACAATTGTTTAACAGAAAATTTTTAAATAAATAAAAAACTGTTACAAGAATGATTAGATTTAACAACAATTGCCACGAATACAAACTTCTTTACTTTACTCATTTTCCACTAGTTAATGAAAACATACCTGAATAGTTTTTTTTTAATTGCATTTGTGTAAATTGTGCAAGTGTTGATTATTTCTCTCCGAAGAAACTGCCAAAAAATCCTTCGTTTGGTTGCTATTTTTTTTAATAGCAATAATAACTTTCTCCTTTTATTCAATCCTTGATGTTAAAAAAAACAGAGAAAAATTATATTATATGTGTACATACATATGTTGTATGAAATCTAGCCCAAAGTGTAATGTTAAGATTCGGTACCCACTTAGGATTTAAAAGTTCAAACCAATATATCGTATAAAAAGGTAAAAATTAAAATCAATCGCGCTTAGGCTGCTGATTTTTCTGATTATGCATATATAGCCAGCAGATGGGTAGACAAATTAGATTTTTTATTTATTGCATTTTCAATTAGTAGGTAAACCATCTCAAGAAAATATCGATAACATTTTAATATAAAGGTCAGAAGAGCATCGGTTCAAAAGTTATAGACATAGAGCGCGCGCTAGATGAAATTATGAACTGATTTCCGTTGGTCACGATAACTCAAAAACTCAAATACTATTATAGAAAGCACTTAATTTAATATTAGAGTACGTCAAAGATCTTTTAATAAAATTATAATTCTAAGCTTTACTATTGTGAATTAATACACTGAATTTTCGTCAATAAAATAAGCTAGGTAAATTTGCGCCAGCAGCTGCGATTAGACAAAGCGTGCGAACTAATTAATTGTTTTGGCAGTAGTTAGGTTGATTATGGGTTTTATATTTAATCCGAATGCAGTGTGATTTTGTAATTTGTTTTGAATTTTGTTAATGATCACAACCTGTTACGGCATTAAAATATTGTTCTACTGTGTACCTAAGTTAAAACTAATGTTTTAAGGAATTTACCATTTTCTTATTTTTGTCCTTTGACATATTGCACCTTAATTTTCTTCTCAATTTCTTGTCGAAAATATCTGTACCAGACTTCAAGCATATCTTTCTTTGCTTCTCTTGCGCATTTTTTTTTGGCTTTAATTTTTGCTCCTCGACGTTTCAAGCCTGGGAATTATTTTTTAGTAATATTATATAGAATAAAGAATATAGGTCCCTGTTTTGACTTTTGTATGGGTAACATATTTTTTTTATACTCTTATTGTCGTTATGTATTTAATAGGAAATTTATAAATCTAAAACCTCGTATTCATTTTCCCGCAAAAATATGTTCATTTAAATCAAAAAATCATAACAGGTCCCATAGTATAGAAATTACCAGCTGTTAACCCGCCACTTGAAAAATCTGTCGTGCTCCCGTATTTGTTCTGCAAATCTTTTTTAAGCTTAATTAATTTTGGAAAATTGTTATTATAAGTCACTTTTACACTGCTAAATTCAAGATTATTTCGGTTTAGAAATATCGGACGGCAGCTTTATAAAACCCTACTTTATCTGATTAGGAAAACAATCCTGTCTTAAGAAAAATACACCTGGAATAAACGAAGCACGTTACTGGAATACATCCGTAGAATATCTTTTAATGAAGATATTCGGGAAAATTCGTTTAAGGTCAAAAATTTGTCTAGAAAAGTTTGTGAGTTTTAGTTGAATTGGAAAACAAATGTTCTTTTTCAAATGAGATTGGCTATTTTTTGTCCAACTTTTATAGTGTTTGAGGAATTTACCTCACAATAAGAAGATGTAAAAGCAGCTGGGGCCTAGGTTGGCCTTTTATCTCGTAGAAAATTAGGTGCCATTTCTCATGATCCAAGTCCATTTCTTTTGTTCAAAAAGCATTTCATGCTCTTTAATAGAGCTGTCCGAATAGTATACGAATTGAAAAAATCGAATATTCGATTTAAGATTATTCGAAAAAATTAAAACAAATAAAATAAAACAATCATTCTTATTTATTCTTATTTGTTTTTAATATAGAAAACCAAGTGAAGAAATATCATGAAACATCAAAAGGACACAGATTGAAAAGGTAATACATATAACTTTTTAAACTGAAATTTTTAAAATAATGCAGATTTAATGTTAAGAGCCATGAACCAACTCCAGAACTTATTTGGTCATATTTTAAATTTTTCATTTCATAATTCTAAATATAGAATATTCGATTCGACTTCTGATTCGCTACGAATTATTCGATATTTCAAATAACTCGCACTGCCCTGCTGTTTAAGTCCACATATAAAAGTATTTTTCTATGACTCGATGAAGTAGGATTTTAAGCCGCCGGCCGGTCCATGCTACCTGAACAATAATAACTCTTGTTTGCAAAATATTAGAAATTGGAAACTAATCGATTTACGCGTTAAATATTCCAGAATTGTTTTTATAGATTTTTCTTAATTCAGAGATTACTTACATATGTGCACGTATGTATATGGAATTTTTTTTTTCACATTATCGTATTTGCAATTTCAAATATGTACATATACATATACGCGATGTGACATAGAAACGTAACTTTTATTTATATAAGCTAGATGTATCAGTGATCTGGTTTGCAAAATTTCTTACAATTTTCAGTTTTTTTTAGCCCATGACAATATCTCTCGTATTGATTTTCTGTATGGGAAAGAAATTCATCTTCCTCGAAAATTTTTTTCTCTCGTTTGCTTTTGTGATGTTTCCTATGGGCATTCTTTATTTCTGCATATTAGGGACATATTTTAAACACATTTTGATTCTTATTACTTCAATTGTTACCTTGTGCACTTAAACGTCTGTTTTTCAAAAGTTCATTTAAATCACACCTTTTGCTAGTATCCAAAATCGTAGCAGTAGAAGCTTTACGGAAATAAAAAATAAAGATCATTAAATAAACATTAGCTCCACAAATAATATTTTTGCAGGAAAATCTCAATTGATTTTGAAGCGTAGTTTTTTTAAATAAGTAGAAAGTAGGTACTAATTTAAGCAATGAAATTAAAAACTAATTTAAACAAATTTTAGGTGAAACTTCAACTGTTTATCAATAAATTGCCCAAGATGGGATATAATTTGGTTTTTAACAGGGTGCATCCTACAAAAATATCTTACGTTTCGAATAGATTTTAACTCCATCAGAATCAAGAATACAGGTAATAAACCTGGGGCTTTGATCTATGAATTGGCCACAATAATCGCCTTAATAATCGTTAAAACGGAGGCCTTCCTTTGGATTCGTTGATTTTTGTTGACTTCCAACTACAACTACTTTTAATCCAAGAGCTTTATAATTTAATCAGGCTGACCTTCCTCCATAATATTTTATGGTTGTTTTAAGTTTTTGTGTAGTATTTTATTTATAAATTTTTAGTGGCAAGAAAATCATCAACTACCACCTTGTTGAATTCGTATGTAAATTTAGTTAGTTTGGAATCAGTGGTCTCGAAAACACCCAAGAACAAAATTTGAAGTCGCATGAAAATTAAAACTTGGTGAAAAACAAGAATAATTTTCTGATGGTTATTCGGTAACCAAAACAATACAAATCCAGAAATAACTCTCATTGTTGAGAAAAATTATAAAAGTTCATCGAAAACTCTTATCTCATAACCAAAATTAATAACTTGTAGAAATTTGAAATGCACTCGAATAGGTATTTTTTCCAATTTCTGTAACTCAATCTGATTGAAATTTCATAGTGGGGTTGTCGAATTCGGAAATTTTGAATTTTTGGTCATGTATTATTTACAATTAACTATTTTAGCTGTACATTCCAAAAGTACAATTTGTTATTTTTTTTCAAATGCCAAAAGCCTAAAACGAATTCATCATAATTTTATGACTTAAACATAATTTTACTTTATGTTCGTAATTAAAATCTTAAGCGAATTGGTTCAATGTTTTTTGATTAATTTTGGTTACCGCACTTGAACAACTAATAATAATTATCTAACATAGCCGCACCCAGAGACAGTTTTTCTGTGTGAAAGCACAGTGTAAATATTGATCTTTAAGCAATTCATAGAGCCTTGACTAAAAGTACACATATATTATTTTTAAAAGCTTTCAATTGTTCTAGGCAAAAGTAGGTCCTTTGACCTCGTATAGATGTTTTACGCGTAATAAAAATTCGTAAAGAATTATAATTGTCATTAACTTATTTTATATTGGTAATAGTAGATATAACGTTGTAAACACCTTTTATTTATGCTCGAGGCATGGACAAGTCTAAAATTATTTTTATATTCCATAAAACAAATTCTCATGAAAAGGAATTTTATTTTACGCATATAATCTTTGGAGGTAAAATAGTCCTCACGACATTTAAACTTGGGGCACTTTCAAAATGGAATGCTCACTTATGTAAATACGGTGTTTAAAGCAAATGCAGGAAACATTTTTCAACTAATAGCAACAACAATTATAATAAAAATTTACCTTTTCGAGATTGACATCCTTTAAGGACTTCATACACTGCTTGAAGGCAAGTACACTTGCTTGTTTGGCAAGCGATTTTTGCTGAGCTGCTAGGCTGACTTTCTTGGAGAATTTCGGGACTTTCTTTACTCTTTACTTTCAAATATTCATTCAATAGACGAAGAGCTTAGTCAAAAAAAAAAAATTAGTTAAGGAGCAGGAAACAAAACAAAAAGAATATCCTACCACTACCGCGAATTTTTCTATTAACTTTCTTATGCTTATTTGTAACGTCACATATATTCTCCCTTTTTTTTGACTCTGGATAAAATTGCTCGTTCAGATTTTCTCCTAGCATTACATGCGAACTTGATGAAGTATATTCCTTTAGCTCACCTACAAATATTTTGGCTTTTAAAAAAACATTTTATGTACTGTATGCAATGCATATAATACCAAACGAATATTTCTCACAAAAACTACGATTGCTGTCTGTTCTTTTAGAATGTCCTTTGGGTCTACGGTAGCCTACAATTTGTTCATTTTCCTCAAGACTTTTGCTTGAGTTTATGATTTCGACTGGCGGAATATAATTAATGTAACACGTAACGCTTCTACGCAATTTTGGTGGTTCTACTTCATCCCGAATATTTAAAACGGATACAGCTCTATCACACATAATAATTTCTTTTTTGTTAAGATCACCGAAATCACCGTCCGTTTGGACACCAACTGACCTATTTTGCACAGGGCAAGAACCCAAACCCTCTTTAGGAATTGGCAGTTCTTTCTTCATTGTGATTTGGTTTTGCGTAATTTTATTAATCAACAATTGCAGATCACTTTCGATGTTAGTAATTTCAGTGGCCATGGAAACATAATCGAATAATGTTGGTTTTTCTTTAAAGACATTCTTTGCTGAATAACAAAGAAAGAAAGGACTTTTACTAATTTTTAGACTATTATTCTTTGGTTTGTGACCAGATGTAGTGTTTTTTTCTGCAAATTTCATTACCAAATTACTAGAATATTCATGTAATTCAGCCTGAAAGTCAGCAACTGATTCCAAGAAGCGACCTTTAACAATGCTGATTTTTTCCATTAAGTACTCTGCAACTTGCATTAAGTTTCGTGGGTGCAACAGCGATCGCAGTTGATCTAATTCTGAAGGCGAACCTCTTGTAGAGAATACATATTTCGCAACAATTTTATTATCGTTATTTCCATCAGTCCCCCTCAGTTTTATTGATTGTGTTTCTCTGGAATTTTGTTAACATAAATAAATAAATAAATTGAATTATAAATTTTTGGACGTATGCATTACAAATGACATCAGTCTTAGTGAAATTTGTATTTAAATATTGGAAAACAACAACCTCCGCAATTCCACCGGAGAAAATTCACTAGTGGATTTTATCAATTCTTGCATGGTACCCATATTTTTATTTGATTGATCATTAGTAGACGGCTCTAATACAAAAATAAAATATCATATAAATAACACATGAATTTTTGTATTCTATCGAACTTACCCATTTATATTTTGCATTTTATGTTCTCCAAAACTTATTATTAGAAAATTAAACTGAAATTTAAAGCTATTTAAAATTTTATTTTTTTTCCTTTTTATTTATTCACATGAATTTGGCGAGTTGTACAATTATAGCCATGTTAACTATGATTATTTTTTAAATTAAGGATAACCGTGAAATCAGGGGAAATCAAAAAACAAAGTAATTCATTTGGATAACTTATAATGAAAGTTTTATTCTATTTCGACATTATTTCTCTGTTTTTATAGCCCTTTTATTAGGTCGACCTGTATGTAATGGAATCTAAGGAACCGAACTCCAACCACTTCTAGTTGTTGTATCATCATAACCTTGATGATGTCAGATGTTGTTATTTCATGAACTGTTCCATTCCATCTGAACCAAAATGACCAAATTCCACAAAGCCACAATAATACGACAGAAAAAATAAAGAATCAAATTATATTTGCTCAAAATAAGCTAAACGAAATTGCAAATATAAATTAACATTATTTCAGATTGATTTCATCCTCGCATTCCACCCACCTTTGCTTTGCTTTTGGCTGTGGAAACCAGGACTACCAGGAATCTCATATTCTTTTCCGGATATCAAGCGTGCCTATAACATTTGTCGTTTGCCTTTGTTTTTCTGCGGATGTCAACTGGAATTTATTTTTTTTTGTTTTGTGACCAAGTCAGCAAAATCTGCTCATTGATCTGAACAACATTTGTTTTTTTAGGGGAAAAGATATGACACTGTCATTAAATCCCTGGTGGATGTGAAAGTTATCAAATGGTGTCCTTTCACAATCTCTGGATGTTACACCTGCCTTTAATACGTGCTTGCTTTAATTTTTAGTGGATTCGAATCGAATAAGGGAGACCAGGAATGAAACAGTGCGGAGGAAAATTGTAAAACTGTTTAGAATGAATAAATTATATTTCATGAAAACATAATAATACAAATATTTTTAAAAAATTTATTTAAACATAATAACTATTAGCAATGCTCACTTCTTTGAAAGGTTATGCAATAAGTGTATTTTAACGGGGAAACTAGAACTTAATATAAATTATAAGTAATGGGGTACACTTATGCGCTTGAAATTCTCTAAATTGCCCTTAGAAGGTTTGGTTTGGACTATAGTTTATAGTCTTATTTTATTACAATAATATAATGTATAAAACATCTATGTATTGTATGTACATACATAGATTTTTCGACTATAAATCAACTATTGATTAACTCTCCTCTTCTGAGAACCATTTTTGCATTTTCTGGGTACGTCCTTAAAGGCACTTTAAATGAGTTGATGTGGGCTTAATGTGCATATCACTCATCATCTTTATCAGGATTACGAAAAGTCGCTTGCCAAAATATTTTTTATTCATGACAGTCAATATGGCTAGTTAAAATATCTCTTATGAATAAGACGCGCAAATAAGTTCAGTTTTTATGCAGAATTTTTAACCCTTACAGTTGACATATACTTTTTCATAAGATAGAAGAAAATTGCTAATATTTCGTATTTTTTTAATAAAAACCGAGTAAAAGTTTTTTTGCACCGCGATTCTGTTCTGGTTATCCATAGATCATGCTGAGGATTTCATATGATTGATGCATATTCCAGATCAGATCTGATTAAAATTTTATGGTGAACTACTTGAAATATTAAAATTCTCTTCTATCATATGATATTACAGATTAAACTAAATCTTATGATCGCTGCATTTGAAAGTAGATATTACAAATAAAAAATTACATTTTCCCGCAGTAAATTGGTATCCGCTTTCTTGATTCAAATTATTTACTATTAATAGTTACATTTGAATATATATTTACATTTGCATTTATTATACATTTACTTCTCCCGACCCTACATAAATAGGTATAATTAAATCATGTTGTGTTAGGTGTTTTAAGTAAACACGTTATGTATTTTAAAGAAATTATTCTCTCGTGACCTAGCGTCTTTATAACAAACCTCTCGATATATTTAGTGTATACTATACCAGAATTAAAATTAGTACGGTCCAAGCCGTGCGCATCAAATTAATATCATATAACCGAAGGAAGTACATTCGGGTGCACTTACGAATATCCTGTGTAAAATGAATTCCTAATGGCAGATCGTAAGCCCAGAGGAGTATGTCCGCATAATCATAAAAGTGAAAATCCTCCATTTATACCCAGCATTTTCAGGAGCGCGTAAAACAATAAAACGGGCAAGTAATTACGAGGCCTTGAAAGCATAATTTCGCACAGGATAAAAGCATGGCTTTATTTTTTGCACCGAGGGCAGCTAAATCCGCAATCTTTTTTTTTCGAAATCACCCAAAGGATGCCCATAAAGTGGCGATAAAATGGTGGATTTTCTGAGATGCTTTTCTCAACTTGGGGCATGCTATACCCTTTAATAAATGCTTACTGGGTGCGCCTGGTTCCACTGAACGGCCTGGACTTTAATCCTGAATTTATGGGCAACATAACCACTAATCGCTTATGCTTAACACGTTTTTATAATGTTTGCCGCTGCCTCACTCGATGGCTGCGTCCACATGGACGCCGACTGCATCCAGAGCGCCACAGTATCTGAACCTTTGCAGGAGCCCAGCACCAGATGATGTCGGATGGGCAATTTGTAATATGGTAATCTGTATTTAAAGATATGCCAGGGCATTCCGAGATCCGGACTTCGTCCATGTAAATGAACCGTGTTTGGCACGTACACTTTACCCTCTTCAACTGCCATTATCTTTTACAACGTATTTCGCCAGGAAACTTTTATTGATGTTAACTGGGTTGCAGTACCTGGTGCATGGACTTTATCACATCACTAGCGTCCTGCCAACTTTATGGACTAGCTCCTTGCACTTTGTACTTACGAAAAGATGTTTACAAATTATTAGCACGAACGTTTGCAGTGAGCTAAGAGTTTAACAAATTTTGAAGCTTCCTCTAAGCCAGACGGATGATAAAGTTCTTGAAGACTGCTTCGTTATTTCCTACAGTTTGTCTATCTAAGTTCTCAAATTCTTGTTTTCCAGTATTTTATTCTGAAATTAGGGAGTTCACTAAAGCTAATAACTTGATACACCCAACATTTTCTATGCGCACAATGTACTAGCCGACATTCACCTTTAAATAGGGTAATTTAATTTAAAAAAAATTGTCTTGGCTAAAAGAATGTTTGTATTGCAGAATTGCAATAGGGCCCTCGCTTGTAAAAAGCAAGGTAAAAGTCCGAGAAAGAATTCATCCCAAGAAAAATTAATGGGGATTTTACGTCGAGAATAAGGAATTTTATGAAAAGAACAAAGTCTAGGCAGAGAATTTCATAGATTGCGAATCTAGAAATGAAAATATTCCAGCAACTCGAACAAAAATTAGAAAAACTTTTAAAAAAACCCAAATTTCCTCTTTTATAATTTGTGATGTTATCTTATATCAGTGACACTTCACTAATTAAATATGAGTAGGTAAGGAAATGATCTTCTGTAATATCATCATAAGTTTTAAAACTATCAAAACATTAAATTTTGTGTAATCACCATTGACTCATTTTGTGGCCTAACAATTACGTATATAATATTTATGTAAATAACAAATTAAAACTTTTTTAAAATACCCTAACAGGCCCTTGAAAAATCAGTAGTCTTAAAATGATACAAAATAATTTTCACATTGGAATTCCATTTAAACTGCAAACATTTAGTAAAATATAAGAATCCTATAACAGAGTATTCCAAAACGAATATTATTTTGTTTTTTCGGACCCTTTGAGATTGATAATAATTATTTATTTCAAGGTAATACAATTATCACCCTATGATTTTATCTTTGATCTTTCTGATGTTTTGATTATGGTAGTTTTAGATAACACATTTTGAAATTACACTAACTCAACGTTGTTAAATTATTATACATATTAGTTTATTGGAAAAGCTCTTCTTGTTATTATATTTTGTTGAATTTACATATACAATATTTCAGAAAATGTTAAAAGAACTTTGCCAACTCGTTTAAAATATTTGAAAGCATCACACGTGTAGAAAAAATGTTCTTTGTGTGTTAAGTGTAAAAATAAAATTACATTTTTAGTATTAACTGCACTATACCGAATTAATCAAACCATAATTTTAAATTCATATTCTGCTTTAATTTAGCTTAATATTCTGTATGAAGCCTCAAGCCTTAACTAATAAAGGTAAAGGTAAACCACCGGAAATCACACACATCTGCAGAAACTCTCAAAAAGTTATTACTTTTCGTTTTCCGCGAAATTATGAAAATAGCCTCCAGGAAATTGGCAGTTTTCCTGAGAGCTCGGTTGAATAAAAAGTAAGTAGTTTGCCTGAGCTGGTTTCAGGGTGGATCATCATACAGTTTTATTACAAATTAATTGAATCCCTCCCTCAGGACCCATCA
Source organism: Machimus atricapillus (assembly GCA_933228815.1). Lineage (NCBI taxonomy): Eukaryota > Metazoa > Arthropoda > Insecta > Diptera > Asilidae > Machimus > Machimus atricapillus. Next base: position 58,189,654 of record OW121784.1, read on the forward strand.
TCATAATTTTCCCGTGAATTACACAAGCAAACTAAGTGCCTTTCAATTGCACAGTGGCTTCAATAAACTCCCCGTCATTTGAGTAACGAGTCGAGGCTTCTGTGCAACTAATGCAAACCGCGAAACCTCATCAAACCCGACTCTTAAAGTTTTTAAATTTTTTTCTCTGAAATTAAAATGTTAATAAATTTGCAATTTCCTTTTAATCTCGGTATAAATGAAACTCTCATGCTCCTCAGTGCAACTTCTGAAGGGCTGAGTAAGTATGTTTTTCAAAATTAAAAAGTATTTTACGTGGAGCTTTTATTAGTTCCAGAGCGCCACGGATAAATTAGAAGATGCCATCACGTAGTGCAGATGTTTCTTGAAATATTGTGATGGCCTTGGAGGGTGGCAGGATACGAAGTTGGTCTTAAAAATATTAAAAAATCCAAACCTCTTTCACAGGCTCCCTGTTGCTGTTGGTCGAATCTAAAGCGAGAGCTGAAAAGAACAACTTCATTTGCACCGAGCATATGTTGTGCAAAATTGTTTTTGCGACCAGCTCGGCACTTTTCCATATAAAATCTTTCCAATCATCCACTGTCTTTTCAGAGGAGCGGACATCCTTTTCTAAAATGAAAAAGGAAACTTTTCAGGGACGTCCTGCCTGGACCGACTGCTCGCAAATCATTTTCTCGTATTTCCCTTCTTTGACGCTCCAGGAAGGTTATCAATGTCATTTTCTCCAGGAAGCTTCTGAAATAAAAATTTTATTCGACCGAAGCCTTTGCTTCTATATTCATCCGCATAATTGGATATTTGTCCTTTTTATCTTTCATTAATTTTCATCCTCTTAGGTCTTTTTGACAACCGCAAGCTGAGAAGATTAGTGAATTCTCGAGAGATGCTTCCTAATTCCCGTAGGATTTATAGGGAGCAAGACCTTCCTAATAAAGACCTGAGAGCCAACCGACCTTGGCGTTATCTTGTGGGGCACAGTTGGATCCCCGCCTTAAATTCAGCTTAACCTTCGTTGGTCTGCTTGTGGTTATTATCTCTGTTTAGTTTTGTATCTCTCCAGGGAAAATGTGCAATATCAGATTTTTGGGATTTTCTCAGAAAATGAAAACATAAGTACTCGTCGTGTTGAGGCACTTTTATTTTTCTTCAAATTTATTTCTATGAGATCTGAGGAAATAAGAATTCTCCATTATTCGAAGAAGATGGTAAACATTTCTTTGTTGTCGCAAATTGAAAATCTTGCCATTAATTTCTTATTTTGCAGATATGTATAATCTACCAACATTTTTGTAGATATGCATTGTATCAGAGAGAAGTAAAATAATAAGAGATTCCAATGCGAACAAATAAGAAATGTATGAAGAAAATCAACCTAAGTGCGATACCTCCAGGCTGGCCTGGAGACACTCACAAGTTCCACACGGCATGCCCTGTTGGATTACTGTTGGATTACTTGAGCTCTTACAGTTATAAAAATGTGGGAAGTAAAAAATAAAATGTCTAAGTGTGCCATCACTTTTGGTTCTCACGGTATGTATGTACGCAGAATCGGAGAGCATATATAGATGCCAGGAGGCAAAAACACACAACGCCTATTGAAAAGTAATCCACACGAGAGAGCTCAAGTAATTGAACAGGGCATTTCGTGTGGAACTTGTCTGTGTCTCCAGGCCAGCCTGGAGGTATCGCGCTTAGGTTGATTTTCTTCATACATTTCTTATTTGTTCGCATTGGAATCTCTTGTTATTTTACTTCTCTCTGATTGTATGTACAAAAAGAGAACGAACAAATTTTATAAAATAAAATTCAGATCGTAAATAAATGGGACTCAGAAACCCAATCGACTATTTCAAAACCATTTTAATAAGATTTACTGTAATGCCTGCTTTGGGATGTGCATCTAAAAAAAAATGTATTACAAAACTATTCAAATTGCTCAAAACGGGAAACGAAAATTGACCCAGTACAGCGTTTGTCGTGAAGTTCAAAGTCATAACTAACTAAAATACTTTACCCAACTGTAAGCTTGTAATGCGATTCCCCAAATTACAACGGTCTAGTGAGAACCCCGGGCTTTTCGAGGAAAAGTGATAGACATTTAATTGCATAAACTGTCATCGAAGAATATCCACATTCCAAACAAAAGCCTCTCCGGAATTCGATTTTACCATAAAATTTTTACTGCAGGCAAAATCCAATACAGTGTATCCATTGTCGTTATTCTGTCATGGAAGTTCTGCCCTACGGTCACTCCTCTACGTATTTTCCCAGCGGAGCTATTGCATTAAAGTCACTCGATATATTTTTAATGTCCTCTAGGACAATACCCATGAATTCTTGGGACATGCTATTAAATTTATCTTTTCCGGGATAATCTCCCTGACTGCTGAAGAGGAAAATAAGGGGTTGGAATTTTAAAAATGTATATAATTCTACATCATCCGAATATGTTTCTCTTTATTTGGATAACAGACTATGTTGAATCAGAATATTTTTGTCATTTTCGAAAAATGTTCATCAATAATGTCACGTCGGGGTTTTTCAATATAGAAACATTTATATATGATACCTACATGTAATTAGAACTATTAGCTCATGCAAGTGCATTCGAAATTGCATTAACCAACTTGAAGATAATATATGTATGTAGTATATGCATTATATCTTTGATAGTTAAAACTTTGTGTTTGCATTTACTAAATAGGTACTACCATAGTTTTAGTTATGATAAACAAATTAATTTTCTTAATTTAAATTCAACCAAGCTGGACAAATCAACAAGATTTTGTTTAAAGTTGACAGAATCCCCAAATTAAGCCCGGCTTTTAAAATGTTAACTTTAATAGAAAGAACCCTATAGGCATTTAAGATAATAAAAATATAAGACAGATAATGCCAGAACAAACCTTTTAAACAATGGCACCGTAAACCAAGGTGGAGTCTAAAAATCTTGATACTCGTATTACTGAAAATAATAAGAGAATAACCAGTAGCACTTAAAAATATCCTCATACTATCCAAACTCAGCAGTGAATGCAAAAACTCTGAGTTAGCTAATTAATTTCTATCAATTCTGATAACAGCTACGCCAAAATCAGCGTTCTTCTACCGTAGCGGATAGTGCAAATTTCAGCGGAGGAGCGGGTTAGATTTGAATTCTTTTTAGAAAACGTCCTCATAATATCCAAAATTACTAGTACATGCAAAAAACCGGAGCTAGCTAACTAGGTGTTATCACTCCTGATACCTAAAAAACCTACCTAAAAATCGGCATTATTTTTTTACCGCATTAATGAAGATTGTTCACTCAACAAGTTAAAATTAACAAATTTCATTTTCGTTAGGTATAAAAAGCATTCCGTTTTTAGGGCTTTTTTGATTTAACTTGCTTGCTCTAATCTAATTTTGATTGGCTGAAAAATCTTTTTGTTAGAAAAATGAAACAAGCCAGTTTTGTTTAATTTATACGAAGTAATTTTTTCTCAGTGTATACCTATACATATATCTTTTCAGTACTTAATTCCTTTATGATATATTCTTAAGTTCATTTCTATGCAGTTGTTAATTTTATTTAGCCACAAATTTTATTATTCGACTATTGATCGAGAAGACCACTATATAAAAAACATAGACAGTTCTCAAAAATTTGAATTCCATTTAAAATCAAGGCACGCATTTCTCCCTAGAATCTATATTTTTGGTACAAATGTATCCAAGCCCACACCCACTGCTTGAACGATGAGTTAAAATTGCTTTTGGTGTATCTGTCCGCAATTTAAATGCCACTCTATGCAACCATCCGTGAAGCAGATAACGAAGAAAGTCGAAGTATTTTCACTGCCCAGTTGAGCGAAAGGATCCCTTTTCATACCAATATCACAAAAGTCAAATGACATGGGTTACTGGCAAGAAAAGGCATTAATTTTTTTAGAAAATCAAAGTGCTGCAGAATGGGTTATTTTAATGATTACTCTAATTATCTAATATGTACTTAACTGAGTCTGCGTTACACCAGATTAAAAAAGGGTGAGGCTGACATTCATTAGGCAGTGAAAATGGGCGCTTGAAAGTATCATAGTGACATTAAATTACTAACTTTGTAAAGTACCTGACTAAAATAGAAATGAGGTGTCACTCTCAAGATGTCTATTTCGCTTTTAAATTTCTAGTTGAAAAGGGTCGTGCTCAGTGAGCGCATTAGCTGAGAAACAAAGGACTAAAAATGTTAAACTGAAAATGAAAACCAAGAAAGAGCAGGTCATTGCTTTTCGGTCAATAAACCAAATCTCTGGAACTCTTTTGCCCATCATGCCATGGTACTTCGTTTTTGGAAGGAGGAAGCTTAATTAATCCAGCTGTAGGATCCCAACATATGATAAAATTTAAAATCAGATTTCATCCTTTTGGCGCGGCAAAAGCTTTTAAGTTTTACGTCACACTCACCTTAAATATATGTGAGGGAGTACCTGGGCAACCCGGGTTTTGTCCTAAAAGGAATATGTGTTCCTGTAGCTGAATAGACCAGGCAGATTCAGAGCGGAATAAAAAACAACAAATTCTGAATTAATCATGTAACGAATATAAATGAAATGCCGAGAACGGGTATCCCGCTCGAATCGAGCCCGGATATATTTACAATTCAGATCGCAGCGAAGCGAAGCATGCGGAGAATCCCTGGGTTGTCGGCTCTGCTCCTTCGAGGTGGCTGCGAAATCAAAGGTGACTCGATGCAAATTTATCTACAATTTCAGAGATTGTGTTCACGCTCCATTTACCGCCGAAATTAGATATCGATTCGGTTATCATGAAAGATGTGCATTTAGATAAGTGTTTACTTGAGCGGAACGATGTCAAAACTTAATGGCAAACTGCCTCGGAGGAATTCTGCACGAAGCGGCTCGTAAACAAATTTTTGTAACCACATTTACATACAATTTGCATTCGAGGTACTGGCGTCCGGGGCCAGGAAAATGAGCTCTAAAAACAAATTATTGCTTGTAAATGTGTTTCCGGGTATCACAGAGGGGACCCTTGATTAGCAAGCCGTACCGATAATGGAATAGAATTTTATTCCGATAACGTTTTCGAACATCAGAAAATTGGGTTAGAAAAAAAAAACTTAAATTACTTTGAAACGAAATGGTTTTCAGATAAAATCTTATCTTCTCTCACTTTATTTTTATATCCAATATAGATAATTGTGCTCAAAACTTCATAAGTATACAAAGAGAAACTATTTACTCTAACATTAAAATAAATGTTGACGATTATAAATATAGCCTAGAATCCAAAATAAGTACAATTACTGTTATAATCTGCGCTTGAAAATAAAAAATAAATAAATTTATTAATGCTATAGAGAGAGAGAGTATATGTAGGTACGTATAGATTTTTAGCTCATATTTTTAAACTTTGAAAAGACATTTCTTCATTATCTTCAAAGGTACAATTCAAGTTGTTTTGTTTTCCTCCTTGATGTCATCAAACTTTTAATCGAACTATCAGTTATAATTGTTTTTATTAAAATCTATAAAATTCGAAAACATTTTATGGTCCAAAACTTTTTTACGAGCTATCTCATCATCCTAGTTTATGGATTAAGAGCTTAACATTTATTATCATCCTCTACTGCATGTGCTTAAAAGAAGAAAAATTATATCTTGATTTTTTATGAAGTTTGAGAGTAATATCTACGGGACGCAAAAAATTTTGTACAAGAAATATAAGTTTGTGATCATTAAAATTTAATTATTTTTTCTCGAAGTATATAGGTAGTAACTTTTTAAAGTTTTTAAAAATTCTTGGTTTTTTGAATTATCCCTTAAAACTTTTGGCGTAGAGCCCCTAAGAACTCCTACACAATAGCATATGTATGTATAATGTATGTACAATGAATAAAGTTAGCATTAATATTAAAGTGACCCGCCATTTTGGAAACTTAATTTTATTATTAATAATAAACGCGCAAAACCGGCTTATCCGATTAACATGAAATAAAACTATATGTGTGCATGTATACCTACATACAGTATTTCAACACATAGAATTGATTTTTTTCAATCTTGCAGTAATGGTTTGTGATTCGTCCGTATACTCTTGAAAAACAAGATACAACCTAACAAAAATATTGTTCCAGAGCTTATCTTTAGCGAACTAAATTCTCTATTTAACTAATTAACTTTTTCGCGTTGACCATTGCAGTTTTATTTTCAAAATTATTAAAGAAATATACAAAATAATTCTTTATTGAGCGTTGTGCAACATTCTCAGTTATTTATTTTTTTTTTATTTCCCACATGAATAATATCCGCATTTTAAGGCAAAATGTGTGAATAGTTTTCATCTGCTAAATGTTTGAGTTTGTTAAGATTATACATATTAGGTATATAAATATGTAATTGTGACCACGTGATCGCGATTTGATTTCCAGGATGTTTGTTTCAATTCATTATGCAAAATGGAGGGCAAACATTCTAATTTAGTTTAAGGCTTTGTTTATTGTTGCCGCTTTTTGTGGAAGAACTAAAGGAAACATTTTTGAAAAAATTATGGACTCGGCTCTTATTCTGACTTACAAAAGTGCACGATTTAATTATATGTAGTACTACTAAGGCCAAAATTCTAAACTGAATAATTATCCGATTTAGGAGCATTTTCTGCATAGCTATTTCATTGTTGTAAAACTTGTTTTCTTCTAGGCATATATTAAATCCGACATGAATAACAATTTAGCAACCTTAAAGACGTTTTTCGAAATAAGATTCATGACCCAAATATGGTTTGAATCCTAACGAGGACCATCTTTTAAATTTGCCGAATTCGAAAATGAATTGTACTTCAGTTCCTACCCCAAAAAGTCATATGTCTGCTCAGCTATCTTCGTTTTGGCGCAACAAACGAATCCTTAATGGGGTTTTTATGGTAAATCACGATCTCTGTGAAGAAAATGCAAGTCGCACTGACAATCGTGTATTTAAAATATCTGCGCATATGCAAGTAAATAGTAAGGAAACTTTATTACAGTTTCCCTTTATAGTAATAAAATCAGCAGCTTGGTCTAAAAGAAAAAAGTTTCCTTTGATGAGGAAAAACTCATTCGGTCGAGTCTTCAGTGTTACTCCTCTTTCCAGGCGACTGAACCGAATTAAAAACTTTTGTAGTTCCTTCTTTACTTCGGTCGAAATTATGGTCTTTGTTGGGGGGGAATTACTCGTATCACAATGAAGAGAAAGCCATGGATGCAAAAAGTTAGACGGCAAAAAGACTTTACATCTGTGCATTACCTGCACAATCAGGTAAGCAATTACGGAGTGAAATTAGAAAGAGGCTGTGACCACCATTTATTCACAGAGCCACCCTCGCTTGAGCGCAGCAAGGTTGTTCACCCAAAATGCAAAAGGAGGCGTACCGGGGCGCCCGGGGAACGTTGGGGGAGCTCTAATTTGCGAGAAGTTTACATTATAAGTAGAGGTGTACTTAAAGAACTGCTACTACCTGACTCGCAGTCGTAGCCACGGCAACTTTTCACGTTTCACTGAATGTTCGCTGCACGAAGGGATTCATTCAATAAGACCGCAATTACAATAATCGTGAATCGAATTGCTTTCGTGGCTGGTGCTTAATGAGAGCAATCGAAGTCATCGGCAGGAGTAAATGCGCTCATTCAAAAACTTTTTAAGCCCTGAATCACGGCATGCGGCTGTAATTAAAATGGGAGCATTGTTCCTGAGGGTAAGGTGCAGTGCCTCTCATCCTTTTACATTTTTCGAATTTCACAAAATTTTTACCCTTGCAAACTTACAAAATTGATAAACAAATTCAATATTTAAATTCGATAAACCTCCTTTTCAAAACTCTGGTTGTAGTCTGTATAAGACCCATGGCATTGATTTATGAAAAAACGATTCTGTAAACGAACATTTTCAATCACGTAGGATTTTTGAAAAGGAATTAATTACAATATATCTACATTAAAGATTAAAAAGTAAAAGATATACATATGTATATGGTGTATCACTTTGCTAAACAAATCGGCCTAAATATGAATGCACTTGGAAAGCACGACAAAATTTTTCATTTGATCTAAAATGAGTAGTAAATCACCCTTTACGAAGTAATGATAAGGTCGGAAATACAAATGCAAATTTTTTGAGTGCATATAAACCAGAGTATTTGGTATCGATTTTTTTTCTTGATTTTTAAATAACAGTACTGCGAAGTATTGATAAGACCATTCGCGTTGTAAAAGTAATATACATATTTAGAAAAATGATTGACTACCAAAGAAATAAAGTAAAACGTCTGTGCATCTTATCGAAAGTTGTAAAAAGAATTATGGGAAGGGAAGAGTAGCAGAAAGCCAACTTAAATTTAAGACAAATAAGTGAAAAGGTAAAAAACCTTCCCAATATGTGATAAGAATCTCCAAAAGACTAAATCAAATAAAAGTTAAGGAAGTCCATATATTTGAGAGGACAAAATAAAGGCTATTCCTATTGTCAATCCGCCGAGAGTTCCAAAATAAAGGTTTTGCGATGCTCACTCTAACTGAAGTATACCTAAATCACTTAAAATAAAAATACCAGCAGAATTATTATTTCCCTGAAATTAAACGAACTCGTTTTTTAAAAATTTAATGTTTGTACAAAATGACAGTTTTTTTAAATAAAAAATCATGTTTTTCGCTAACCAAAATGTTTTTTTATAATGAAATTAATAATGTATAAAATCAATTTAATTTTATCAACAATATATAGCATATACATTTCTTTCATTTAAATTTTGGTCTTATCATAACTTTATGGGGTGTATCTATACGCAAAATAAAAGTGCTTGAAGCCTGCCTTTTCTCTTAAAATCATTCACAAAATATTGGATGTTTTTGGGGCATATGAACAGACAGTCTTCAAGTCCTATTAGCCAAATTTAGCTTTTCCCAATTTCAATTCAATTTACACTCCTCTAACTTTAAAAGAAAATATTTACGTACAAATTGTAACAGTAATGAAATTATTCAACACTTTTCGTAAAAGTTTTATTTTTCCTTAGTTTGTTTGGAAAGTTTTTCTTCGATTATAAGGACAGTTGCTAAGAAGTCGAAGACATTCTGTAAGGCGAGATCTCATTCTCGTTGAGAAATTATTGGGAAAAATATTAGATACTTTGGCACGAATCGATATCTTCCTGTTTTATTCTAATTAAAACTTGAAAACTTTTTTGCCCAATCGTAAATCTTAAATTGATTTTTTGTGCACTTAGAGAGCTGCGAATTTTTCTTTCACCATCTTTCGTAATCCCTGCAGATATTGACGGAACTTAAGAAAAATGTCATTAAATCGATAAAATAATAAAAAAAGGGACAATTCTCGAGAGCCGAACTCGCAAGGATGGCACCAAGTCAAATTGGGAATTCGAGAAAAGCTCATTCATCCGGATTCTATTTGACCTAGAAATGGCGACGTCCAGACGCCAACAGATACAGACGGCACCAAAGCATAATGGGGCTATGATTCGATCCACTTTTGCGCAATAATTCTATGTGGGGCAGACAAATGGCATTATAAAATCAGATTGAAATGTGTGACTCTTTGCCAGGCTAGTGTTCCGGGGCTTTGCCATAAAAATTACTCAATTCAAAAACAGGGAAAATGCCAGAATCTTCTATTTCGGCTGAAAATGGACTGTTTGACCTCATTTCCGCCCCTGCATATTTCTATTTCTTTGTTTTTATCTTCCGCCTTCTACTGCTGTTTGTCTTAAAATATTTTACTATGGTTTTGAATAATTTTTTCTAAATAAGGAGTCCCGATAATATATTTATGACGATAGGTATACATACCTTATTCTTCAAAGGTATTTCCAAATTCTGAAATAATTATACATGTATCAATTTTTTAAGTTTTTCTTAGAATCCCACTCACAATGAGCCAAAAATAGATTATGGATAAAAACAATAATGGAAGTTTTTGCTGCTTATTGTTGTCCGTTTAGCAGAATTGATATTATGCTATCAAATATCTAAAATAAAGGAAACACACTTTGCGGTCAAATATTGCCTCACAGGCGGTATTACATTTCTATTATATTTCTGTTATTTTCTCTTAAAGGAATTTTATCCTCAAAATATTATACCTTTTGAATTGTAATTCCAAGTTCGTGCAGAAACTCTAAAATGGTTTTTTGCCTTTTATTTTGGGTAAGGCTATACATATAATACTTACGCTTATATTACAAAAATTAATTTTAAAAGTCCAGAGTTTTTTTTAAGAAGAGCTGCGAAAAAATTACCGTGTTCGTTCCTCAATTTATAATAAAGATTTTTTAATTATATCGATTGTATCACGCCTTTTTTACTTTAATGTACAAGTATGTATAGATCCAAAATAAATTGCTAATTGATAAGATGAAAAAAAAAAATTGATTATATTTAAAATAAGGTTCAGAGCTTGCCATTAGCTGGTATTCAAAATGGCTTAAAAATTATGTTGGTTTAACAAACATGTCTATGTTAGAGCAAAATAAATTTGATTTACAGTTTGATATCAGTCAAATTTTTCACTAAGGCATACATAGTTTAGTGCTTAAATATTACTTTTTGCGTTATTGGCTATACAGAGCAAGTTACTTTTTGGTGAGTTTTTTGAAGAGTATACTAAGAAATATCACCGCCTAAATAGGTAGCAATCTCTCGCTATTCGCGGGGAAGAGGTAGGAGATTTAGTCTTTTTTCGACAAATTAAACCCTGCGACTCACAAAAAATAGGAGTTCCAAACATAGGAAATACATACTTTGAGTCTATTTTTATTAACATAAATTTTTTTTTAAATTGCAATAATAATTAAAAATTTTCCGTACGTTTCATCTTCATTCAAAAACTTTATTTATTATATAAAAAAAAGGTATAGGATACACAGTGACTCTTTATAAAATATATATTCATTAAAAGGCTAAGCATTAGCTCGTTTTTAAAAACCATATCACGTTCAACAAGGCGTAACTGTGAATTACAGTTTTATATTTGAATAGGAGGATAATAAGCTTTTTTGCTTGTATAACAGTCCTTGGATGTTGTCATATTGAGGAAGTTATCAGTTATTTCAAAACCAGTGTTGGTATAGTGCCAATATCCCATATTCCTTCAAACGTTGGCCCAAGAAAATCGCATAACAATGAAATTATCCCATATCATTTTAGGATTCTATTATAATATTCCGCTATTTTAAGACTTCATTATAATAAAAAGCTTTACATGTTATTCCCTTTTTCCTAAGTTTTGTTAATTTTGGATTTAAAAGAGATAATAGTGCTAGCACTACAATTATCTAACCAATATAATAAAGCCATTCGCATACATAAAAAACCGAAGCTTACAGTTCCGCCTCAGCCAAATGAAGCTAAAGCTTTGTTGGCTGGATGCACACATTGCATCCCAAACAGGCACTTATAAAATGTATGACTTTTATCTTTTCTATGAAAATTGCACTTTCGGTGGAATTGGCTGTGCTGCACCAACTTGCCTCTGAGCCTAGAATACCCGCTCTCCCATCTACACTACTGTAAAATATGTATTCAAGCAAAATTTCTTTTTCCCATTTATTTTTTAGAAAAAAATTCTTTTCAGTTTATTATCGAAAACAGAAAAATTCAAGATAATTTGGGTACAAAATGTTACTTGTGACACATTCCTCTGTGCATTCGTCTTCTATGGCGTCCGAATTCTAGCAATTCTTAAATTTTGCAATTTGCAAATTCTCCGAGGACATCACTATTTATGGCACGTATCCCCAGGGCAGCGGAGATATGCGAAAACATGTTTCGAATTCAAAGAAGCAAAATGTAAATTGAAGGAGAAAATTTTTCTTTGGTGCTCTACTCCCTGTAATTTGCGAGATCTCGTCCCTCCATTCTAAATCTTGGCATCCTTGCGTGCTTGTCATGAATAATGGCAGTAATGTACTATTTTTGAAGAATTTCTTTAACTATTTTCTTCCGTCTTTTCCTATAGAAGTTTTCAATATAGTTATCAAAGTTTTGTGTATTGACTTTGCCGCAAAATAAATTATTAAAATTAAGCTCTCTTTTTAGAGTGCACTAGAGGAAAGGGCTATAATTAATGTGTGTTTCCTTTGACTTCGGAGCCGTCCAAAGCATTTGCTGTGGCAATTATTCTGCGGGTAGCACCCCCGTCTAACGAAAAGCAAACACACTGGGGGCAGCAGCGCACCTCAACGAGCGCCCCTTAATTTTCCGTCTCGTTCAACCTGCTCCCGGTCACTTTTGACCTATTACCCAGCCACTTGTTAACCACTTAGGGTTAACCCACTCGGCACCCCCCGCCCTCTTCACACTAAGTGGAAAAGTTCATGGCTGGCAGTGGTATTTCAAATTGTCTTGGAAATTAATCACAACTAGCGCAGAACGGCGAAGGATATCGCCGTCGAACCCAGAGGCCCCCGGAAGCTCGACGTCGACGGCACCATCCGTGGCTGGACCGTGCGAAGATTAAGGGCCAGGCGTCGTATCAGAAGCTACCAAAATAAATAAATCCGGGATGAATCACATAAATTTCAGGATGTTGTGAATGTGACAGCATGAAAAACGTTCCAGCTTTTGCCTTTGTGTCCGAAGATTCCCTATTGAACTTTTTTTGACCCGTATAAGGGAAGATCTGCGCTCCTAGGATCGCACCTCCCGCGTCTCCGAATCTACTTTAACTGGGCCCCCGGCAGTTGTGCAATCCAATAAAAGCAAACATTTGTTCGTGGCAATCTTTGATAGGAGCATCTTGCAGCCCGCCAACCTGCTGCATTCTTCAAGAGCTGCACTTTAGTCTCGAAGGACTGGCACAGGGTGGGTCTGGGGCACGCCTTTGTGATAACCTCACAACAAAGGGATGAAATATTATCGGGGCTGCAGCCCTGCTCCGGGATGGCAACTGGGGACTCCAACCCCGGCGGGGGAAGGTCAATGATGGGGCCTCGGGTGCAGAGCAAGAACCTGTGACAAAACGAAAATTGGCCACACGCTCCACTCCCAGCCAGGGGTTGTGAGGGCAGCTAAATTTTAATGGGGATGTGCTCTGCAGCGTTTGCTGCATGGCAAGTATTTACTTTCCTAATTATAAATGAATGGGCTTGTTTCATCCCGTAATGGGGACATTTTTCATGTTTATTTTATAAACGTACCGTCGAGCACCCAGCCAGGCTGCAGATGAATAATGAGCGCGACAATTCCCAAGCAGCGCTCCACGATTCCTCATGGAGCACTCGTCCATTGATCCTCAGTGATTAATGCCCTCCTGCAGGCGGGAAAAAATCTCTTCCGACTGTCAGTCCATTACTTTTTTCAGCAGATTCTTATGTATTATTCAGAAGTTATGTCAGTTGCAGGTAAAAGAACGTCAAAACGGCACAAATTATATTGCAATATTAACTACTTAAGAACTACTTGACAGTACTTAATTTTCAATTTATTTAGTGTATAATACACTCTGTTGCTAAACTACAAATCCACTCAAAGTAGGGAATTTGTATCTATTTCTAAACGAGATTTTGAGGAGATTTCTTCTAACCAAAATTTAAAAGCATTCAATTTTTGATAAAAAAAAATACTTTCATGCTAATAAAAATGTACCTTTACCGATGTGCCGATATTGATACAGATTGCAATTTTTCATCAAACCGTTTACGCTACAGAATGCGCCAAAGAAACAGACATACATACATATGTACATCATTCAAAGGTAGAAAAACATTACGTTCCTTCTGGGTAAAAAGTTTGTATTATTAAAAAATTCGTAGAGAATTGGTATTAGGGAATTTATTTAAAAAATCAATGAAAATAGAAGAATTTTTATTTCTGTACCTCTCTAAACTTGTTCTTCGGATTGCACTTCGGGAATGTTATTAAATTGACGCTGGATATTCGTTTCTTTTATAATTAATTGTTTTTTTTCGATTATCTCGTGAAATACTTAAGTTTCCCAAAATTTTTTAATGCAAAAAAACTCCACAAAGTCTTCGAAATTTACTAGTGATCAAATTTAAAATTAATATTGAATGTATGTATGTCTTATACATATTTTAAAAAGTAGTCAAGCATGTCGGACCGTGCTTTTAGTGTAGGGCTCGGTAGCTGTACAAACGATAAAATCGATTCAAAGAGGATCTCAAATTGGGCTCGGCATTAAAACCGAGCCCATAAAATACGATGATACCTGAAGAGCGAGGCCAATTTGATTTATTACTTCATTAATAATCCAAGGACATCAATATTGTCTTAATATGAATTACGCAAATACCACAACTACACCTGTTTGTAACCAAAGATGTTATAGAACTGTAAAAATTGTCGTAGGTTGTTTCGTCTAACTTTGAACCAAAAGAAAGGATATACGTTGATGTATAAATTTTGCAAAATTTTAAAATCAAATCTATTTTACATGTGTTAAATCATAACGACAAAGTGTTAACGCGGTTGGATTTATATGTGAATCAATTCTACATTTCTTTCAGAAAAAATATTGTTTTAAGCGGGCAGAATTTTGAAGACGTACGAGTGACAAAATGGGCATTAGAGAATTGGACTTTTTTTTCAATGATTTATGGGACAAGACGAGTGATTTGCACCGAAAACAATAAATCATGAAATATTTTTATATGTTTGTATTTCCTCAGGAGTTGTAAACGTCACAGTATGAGCGTCGTTCAATGCGGAACAATATTCTTTTAGGTTTTATGTGTTATTTTTTCTTGTTCCTTTTATCAAATTAGGAAATTTATATATAAAAGGTGAATGGATCGTTTAAAGGAATCTACTTTAAATTATACCTAAATTAAACGCAATTAATCGTCATGGAATTATATTTTTTCACACATAAATCTTCGGGGAGAACTTTAAAGCATTAAAATTTGTAAAAACAGTAAATTACTCTGTTAATCCGGCTTCGTAATTAATTTTTATGTCCATGCCTGTTAATCTCCCAGGGAAGTAAACTTTTCGCGCGTAATTACGAAACACTCTGACTAAGGACCAGGGCGCGCGTGGGCAGACATAGGGAACGTCCTGTCAGAGGTGGAAGGTGTATCGCGATAAAACCGCAGACAAACAGACAGACACGAAACAAATCGGCGAGTTAATCAATGCCCATGTCTTAATCAAATTCCTGATTATATTCTTGTCACTCGTTGAACGTTTCCGCGGCGCACCCCGCAGGGCCAAATTGTTTAGAATTAGTCCCACAAGTAAAACAAACACTAATTTGGAATTAGAGCGCCGCAGCAAATGTGGCGGCGGCGTAGGCGTCGCGACGGAGCTCATTCACGCGACACACACACCTCAATTTTAATTAGCTCAAGATAATGAAAGGCGAATATTTCACGAAATTGCAGAGTGGCAGAGCACCAAAAGAACTTCTATAGGTGGAAATTTAACAGGTAAGAAATATCGCGTTGCGCAGAAGGGGCAAACGAAGGCATTAAGGTTTGCAGACACGGTGGAAATTTTATTGTCTAGGGAACTTTTTGGTATTTAGTACGCTTATGGTTATTGCCTTTTTCAAAGTTCCTTTGAGCACATCTGAAAATGAATGAGAACTAGAAGCTGCACGGAAAGAAGTTTTGAAGAAAGTTGGCAAAGATTTTCGTTTTCACTGGCTTCGCTCATTCAATACGCTTTGTAAAGGTATGAAAATAATTTGAAAGCAGGAACATTTTCTCTTTATATAAAACGAATCCTTGTGGAGTTCACTTCCTGGACAGACTCTCAGCAAATACACGGCGGCGGGGCGGCGGCTTGAGAAAATTCCAGTTGGGAAACAGTAAGACAAAGCAAATAGTTGAGTTTGTCGATTTTACATAGAATTATTCCGTAAAATTCTATATATCTAACAATCTTAAGGGATAAATTCCAGACTGAGCAGATATCATAATTTTATTCAACTTATTTACGCATGGTAACGCTTGTGCGAAGTGCGTAATCAGCATAATTTGCAAATGTTATTTTTACATTAATACAGATTTGAAATGTTATGATGATGAATGAAGAATATGCAAAAAAAAAAAAAAAATTCGGTAGCTTGTATTTCCTGAGATATATTACTAGTATAATATTTAAAATTCTGAAAAGAGATAATTTTCCACCACAATTTCTCCAATCTTCCGCGATCTTTTGGTGAAAATTATGAAAAACTCTTAAATTGAAAATGTTTCCACCAGATTTCTGTAAAAGCAGTTTTATTCAGACTCATAAAATTCATCACTATTAGGGCTCTGATTTCCGTGATCCAGCCACCTCCCCTCACGGATTTAAAAACTATGATTGATTAAGTGAAAAATTGCTCAACTTTCCGCGTCGAACCCTCTGCTCCTTCTCAGGACATCCAATTCGTTTCTTCGTATAGTTTTAAACGACTGATCGATGAAGATCATTCTTAATTGTAACCATCGTGTTTCAATCACCCACTACACTCCTATTAAACAACACCAACTATTGCATGCCATAGATCTGTAAGGGGCAGGGTTATTTTTATTTCGTGCTACAATTTCCTGGCATGTGTCCCCTTTCTTTGTTATTGATGGCATCGTACCCACAGCAAAAACTGCGAGAATTGAATTATTACAGAATTCCAAAATAAATTTCTCAGATTTTATAAGACGTTCAACAATTGATGGTGCGCTTATCTTAAAGTACCACGATAAATTGATTTAAGCTTCACTTCCTTGGGACCTTTTATGATGTTCTTGTGAGTCTGTTGTTTCACTTTGTTCATGGCTATGAATAGTAAATCGGATTTCCTCTGGCAAACACTTCCTACGTGGGTGAATCGATGCTTATTAGGTAGCATTCTCATTTCTATGGATCTCCCGAAATCGAACAGTAGGGATATGTATCTTTGAGCATTTCTCAAGAATAGATTTTAGCGATTTTATCTTTGAAGTATGACAAATGTTTAGAAAGTATTTCCCAGAATTTAAGATGCCTACGAGCATGGGTACTAAAACGTTTGAGCACGGGTTTACTTTTGCCAATGAAACGTTTTTTTAAATCAATAAACCGTTTGTTATTTGGATCATCTAAGGAATTTTTTATCCTATATCTGTCCTTTACGGGTTTTTCTAGCTCATACGTTTGAAAATATTGAGATACATTTTTGTAAAGATACATGGGGATAATTTAATATCTGAAGAAAACAACGACTATCTTTGGAAATTGTATATACCTACATAAATACTCGTATATACACAGCATCTCCAAAAACTTAAGTTTTGGTGGAAATCCCATAAAATTTACAATTAGGTATTAGTTGCCATTCTGAAGCCCACGAATAAAAATAGCCAATGTGTTAAATTTGCACATACAGTACCTATCTTTCACCCAAAGAATAAAACATATCAAATCAAGGAATCAAACGTTTAAGCGGGATGTTCGGACAAACATTTTCACATATACATATGTACATACATACTTTCTCATAAAAGTAAAAAATGATTAGTCTTATACATTTGTTCCTCTATCATTTCGAAAACCGGATTTAACAGTAATACGTACTATGATTTTACAATAACGCAACAGTAAAATAACGAAATTTTACAGGATTTTAATGGATTATTGCAAAAAAATTTCCCACCAATTTGATACAATTTCAGTTTAGGTTTGCACCCAAATTCAAAAATAAGAATTTTCGTAGTTCATTCTAATGATTATACTTCACAGCAGAGCAATTTTAATTGGAAAACTACGTGACCGGTTTAATTGCACCTGCTTTTTCAAATTTATATAAAAATTCACGTTCTAAATCGATAAAGCTTTCACGTCTCGTTGCATAACGCTTATTTTTTGCACTGGTGGTCTAATATTGAAAATCCATTCAAAAGATAATGACTTCGACAAATGTAGAACGTGTCGGTAGAAAAATCGATATTCAAACATTCACGTTACTCTAGTTTGTCGTTCCTACTCGCGTTCTCAATTTTATGTTCCAACTTCAAAATACGTAATTTGCCTTTATAAGTTATCCACCTGTTCAGCATAATTTACTAGCTCCGTTTTTTCAGAAGTGATCAAATTGAATGTTTCTTGAAGAACTTTTTCAGACTTCAATTTTCTACCGCCATCAAAAGAATTTTTCTTCTGAGGTACAAATTCGCTCCACTAATATACATATATTACGATTTTAACGCCTTGTCTGATTGTCCTCCGACGAGTGTCTGCTGGATCTGAACAATTCATTGGCATCAATTCCACACAATTTTACTGGCCACAGAAGTGGATATGTACACGTCCTTCTCTTTTACTATATCAGATTCTATTCCAGAAAATTTCCATTCAGTCCTTTGTACATTTTCCATTTATAAGAGTGTCGACAGAGTGAACCCTTCTCTTTATTGTCTACTTTGAGCCAAGACAAACCGACTTGTTCACGTCTCAAGTGTTGTTTCAATAGACTTCGAATGACTGGTTATCGGTTTTCATTGCTGTAATAATGAACCATATCAAAGTGGGTGCAAAATTTAAAAAACAAATAATTTTACATTTAAAATGAAGGACACATATTTGTATATCTGATGTGTTTTATAAACGCAAAAGAAGTAATTGCCAGATTTACTACATCTTAGATATTAGGTTTAAATTTAATTAGGCTTAGTTTAATTCTATTTCACTTCATTCCACTTACATACATACATACTCACACATTCGTAATTTATATAAAAAAAATTCTATAACAATTGTAATTGTATGTTGCATTACTATAGGTATATGACAATAATCATTTTAGAGAAAAACTGAAACTTTGTTTGTATAAAAACAATTTGGATTCTTAAGTATGTATAACTAGTTCCAATTTTCTAATCTAGAAAAATATACAACCAAAAAACAAAATCAATACAAGTCTTATTAATTAATTTATAGGCACAATCTTAATTTGCCTCAAACATGATATTTTCAAATGAAAAAAATTTGTTTTTTCTAATCTTAAATTTCCTCACTTTACAACTACAGATTTTTTATATCGAAACTCCATATATAGGTACTTGCTTCAAAAAGGAACAATTCTTGCAACATTTCATTAGTTTAAAGATTAATTCTATAACTTAAATTAATAAACTTGAAAGTACATTTTTAAGACTGTTGGTAATGTTTCCACCATTTCATATTGATTTAAGAAGTGAAAAGTGAAGGAATATTCTCATTACTAAATTTTTTTTTTGAAATCATTTCAGCTCAATAACTAAATACCTAAATTTTCTGCGACGACTTCTGTTGAAATAGTTTTGACGCTAATTTCAATATATGTATAGGTATAGCCAGAATGAGAATGTACGTAATATTGTCCCAAAAAGTTTTCCATCTACATATAAAACAATTAATGTGAAGCACCACTTTGTTGGTCATAATAAGCCAAATTTACCAAGTATACAATTAATTTCTGCCAATTAATCTTTCATATAAAAAATGTCAACTTCTATGAAGTTATTCCCCTAAAGTGGTTCTCACACAGCTGATACATACATTCATGTTGTAAATACAAAATCTACGATTTAACGTAACCATACCTGTATAATCTTTAAAGATTTCTTCAATAATTTCCGTATTGAGTAGAACATTTTAGAAATATCTATTGTGCTTTCATTCCCCGTGAAAAATAATGAAAATTTAATTGGGAAAATTAGATGGAAAATGAAGCAATATCGATACTTCCTTTAAAAGTACAATATCAATAAGGTGAATTGATAAACTTTAATTGGATATTACCTAAATCTTATGAACGAAGATAATAAAATCCATATCATAATTAGCTTTTAAGTTATTACAAAGAAAAATTCAATAGAGAATTTTTGTAAATTAACGAAATTGTAAACAAGCAGGAATAGGCTGTTCAGTCGATTAAAATGTTGATACTGTCAAAAGACTATTATTGACTAGTCTAAATGTATGCGCAGTTTACTTTTCGAATTAAATATTAAGTATATTTAGAAATTATAATAAAAGTGTGGTATTCTGCTCAGGCAAGCTACATAGTCTCAAAAAAATACGGCTACTAAAAACGAGATACTTTAATGATAACATAGAAAAAGGAACCTGTTTTTCTAGATTTAAAATAAATATAAAAAATTTTTCTTGCTTCATAAAAATTGTAGAAAAATTAGTATATACTTGCATGTAACCGAACCGAATGTATTCTTTTTAATACATAATCTAAAATACAAATTTTACCTCAACCTTAACATTATGTAGGAATCGACAGACTTTAGGGTTACAAAATATCGATCAATAAATTATATGAATATACAATACGTATATATAAATTATATAAGCATTAAAAATGTTTGAAAACAAATTAGTTATATCAAAGAAATATAGCTTTTGAGGAAAAATTGTTAAAAAACCCTTTTTTTCTGCTATACTGACAAAGTATGTAAGCACATAGTTTTCGACTACTTGCATCTTTAACTATTATTGTATATATTTTTTAGTATTTTAATAGTCGTTGATATTTAATTATTTTAATTTTTGTTTTTTGTTATTAATCTAAAGAATAATTTCATCACAAAATTGTTGAAATTAGCGTGTAATTACCACAAATTGTGTCAAACCGCAATTGACAAAATGGAGTTTATTTTAAATTGCAACATTTTGATATAAGATGTCCATATAACGTATTCGCGGGACAAATTTCCGTCGAACAATTGAATTATGCACATGACAGGCGTGTAATAAATTCTTTAACGAGCAAAAAGTGTCGTACTATTTAGCAACAGCATCATTTGTCAACAATTTTTCCAGACTGTCTAGATACAAGGGAGACTCAAACTGTGAAGCTGGCGGTGACATGAATGTAGATTTATTCGTATATTTGGAGGCTTACAGTTCACATGAAAGCGTGTCACTGCCTGCATTGTTCGCGTATAAAATTTTCAGGACTTCCTAAATTTCCCCGAGCTTACAACTTTTCCTTGAAAGTTGTACCATAAATCCTTACGAAATCCCTGCAAGTGCACACACAATCACCTCAATTTACGAGTTCCCTCATATCATTCCCGTCACGAAATGGTTTTGCCGCATACATAAATATTAGGTCACCGCCTTGGCGCCCCTAAAAATTTTTAATATTCCGAAAGGTCCCATGATTCGCACTTGGTGGTGCTTCTTCAGTGGAATGAGATCAGTGGACCAAAACGGCCCTCATCACCGCCGCCGCCACTCGCCGGGAGCAAGGAAGTGATCCAATTAGCTGCCTGGAAAACGAGTTTCCTTTGAACATTTTCTCATCAATTATTAAATTTAATCACCGGGCCTCCTCAATTATTTACCCCTTCGAATGAAATCATTAATTCGGGCGATCAGCTGCGGTGCGGTGCTTTCTAAAGCCGGCAGAATATTTCAATATTTCAGTTGGGTCACGGCTCTTCCATGGCGAAGGATTTTTGAGGGTTGTATATTAACTGCACTGACGAACTAATTATGCGAAAGGTTGCTACACAGATTACGCTCTCAAAATATTCTTTTCTGAGCGGTATTACCGAATCATACCCAGGATCCCAAATTTATTTAATTATGTCCCCATTGATTAACGAATCCTTTAGCATCTGTTAAAACTGAAAAGGATTAAAATATTATATATGTATAAGCGATTTTTAACGCATAAAAAAATAATTGATAATTTTTTTTTCTTGCTAAAAATAACAAGTTGCGAGGCGAGGCTCCAGGCCATAGCTAGAAAGGGTAAGATTACTGGGGTTTGATTCCTCCTCCCCACTTTTGAAAAAATTGTCGGAAACATGCATTTGCATAGTTGGAAAAACTGTCCGTTTCGGGGAGATGAAAACGACGATTTATTTTTAACCGATTTTACAAACTATTTGCTTGCAATCTTGCAAGTCAATTTTGAACCACTTCATTCACTTCATTCAGTTTATCCGAACAGGCTGAAATTTTTCACAAGTCAATGCGTTATAGTATATCTAATATTTCCGTAAATCCAATTAGGTGCGAACACCTCTGAGATGGCGAATTATATTTTTCTTTCCAAATATGAAATGAAAAAGCTTGACGAGTAGAATACGAAAAATTATATGACGTCATTTTGAACTCAAATAGCTTTTTTTAAGATATTTTTTTTATATATATACATAGGTAATATTTTATGATGTAAAATGCTCGATCTCATTCAAATAAAATTTTTGGGGGGAATTGGACAGACGGACAATAAAACAAACCTACGGATAGACGACAGATGCCAGGGTGAGTTTCTAAGTGTTCGGTTTTTACAATTTTGGTATCAATAGGGTGTGCTAAAAATATGAATTCTATAGGTATCTCAAATCTTCTTACATGTAGGTACAGGCTTTTTACAAATAAGAAAAACTTTTATTCTATGTTAAGAGCTATATGTTAAAGGCACCATTTTACAAAATTTGTTCAGATGTGCCCATAAATAGCCTAAAAGAGCCGCAGTTCTATGTAGAAGGAGGTAACTTAGTTGCACAAAAGGACGCAACGGAGCAAAGTGGAGACACGTTGCGGATCGTATTCACGCTCTAATGGGAGCTCCTATTATTCAGTGTCGCCCTTTCAGCGATCGGTGGTTCTTGACCTTGGAACAATGCCGCTCCACTTTACTTGTTTTCAATGCCGTGCCGTGCCGTGACATATTACAGGCCAGGTACCACAGTACGGCTTTAGAATTCAGGTAAACAGTGCAAAATCTCGGGTCTTTATTCTCCACTTTCCTTGCAGACGCTTTTACAAATAAGAAGCCTCAGCGCCCAATGAAACTCTAAGCTTTATGACGTCTTAAAAGGTTTCTCTCGTGGGATATAAATCGCCTGCTTACTCTTGATGGCGTATCCACACTGAAGGTGTTTAAATCTTTAAAGCCGAAGGCAAATTCCCGCGAACCCTGCACGATTGTTCCTCACTTCCATTTTCTTAATGAGGCAAATACTTTGTGATTACAAGAGTCTTGCATTTAACGAGTATCTCCGTTGGCTCAGATTAATCTCGAAATTTAGGTAAATTGTCCCTTTTGTGTTAAGACGCCTTTCATATATTTTGTAGGTCTTCTCTGCCGCTGCAGGAAATGGGGCGACTGGAAGGCTGTTTTTGCTATAACGACAACACTCTTGTACTCCTTTGCTGTGTTGATGTATGTAACTTTGTTGTAAATATTTCTCTTTGTATATACATACTTGACTGTTGTAAGAATGCCCGCTCTATTTCTTTATAAATAACTTTAATATAAACTTACGGAAAATGCATTTCTTTCGTTTTAATTTGTAGCTTTTGCAAATACTGATTCCGAATAGCGTGAGTACTCGTTGAAAAGAGCCATAAATATTTCATACACTTTAAAATTTTACTTTGATAAATATGACCTCTTTTCATATTTCACTTGACGTGCTTATAGTTATACTAAAAATTGAAAACGGATATAGCCTCTGGAAGTTCCGCTCTTCAACTGATAATGAACTATATATATTTGATAGCCACAATATGAGTATCGTGAAAAAAAGGAAGTAGGCTATACTTAGTAAATTGAATTAAATTTTATTTTAATTTTTTAAACATCGAATTTTGAACTCTGAAATTGACTCTTATTTTTTTAACTTTCAGATAACAGACTATCGAAATCAGGCCTGAACAAACAAAAATTATGTTAAACGATAGTTAAATTAATGAAAGCTTGCGGTACCTTTTGTAAATTAAATGGGCTTTCAAGGACTTCCATTTCTATTCCAGAACTTGAACTCGAACTAAATGATTATTCAAACAATATTAGTGTACCATACCCCAGTGTCTAGAAACAAGGGTATTACATTAATCTAAAAACGAATTTCGTATCGTGACCGCAATTAGACCGTAGTGCAGCCGTTTAAATATTGGTGGGATCCTTCATTTTAGGCTTGTAATTATTACTCCATTTATTGATGTTATCTTTTCCTTTTATAAAATTAAAAAACCTTTCCTTGAGTTGGCTTTTTTTCGGCCAACATTTATAACATATACACTTACGGACAAGAAAAAGCATAAATACACTAATGTGAAATTAGTATTGACAACTTTTTTTAGACAAGTTGTAAAAATGTATCAATCAGAAAATGTTTAAAACCTTCAATAATTATTTTCAAACGTATTTATAAATTGTTTTATAGAAAGAGGAACTTTCGCCGTTTCTCATTTCTCTAATTGTCTTAATTTTATCTAACTATTTCAATACACATAAAATTAAAGATGTTCTCGAAATAAATTTCCTAAAATTGTGTTACGTGTTATAATATCATAGAAATAATAATAAAACTTCGTCTTTGTAGCTTTTACCCGTAAAAGACGTAAAGCAGAGTTCAGGACAAATAAATTTAATTTCCAAATATTGCAACATAAGTTAACAAACCTAACCCAACAAAACACAATTTGGCTGAAAGGCTTTTCTGATTTACGAAAGCTATGGCAGTTTAATTATATTAAGCAACCAAATTCAAGTTACAGTTTCCGCAGAGTAAAACAACTGGTGCTTCCAGAACTATGCAGAAATTTAAGTTCGTAGAACTATTGTGACAATTCTCTACCAAAGCAGTTGCAACTTACCACCAACTTAAACTATCCGCCCGCCACAATCACTCGATAAAAAACAACTTGTGCATGTTATCTAAATTAAGTTGCCCACCCTTTGGAAATCACATGCAGTGCTCCTTTAATTAATTACCAACGTGCATCATGCATCGTTCTTATTTAAGGAAGTTTCCAAGTTTGTAAACCATTAATAAAATAGATGCTGGCAACTTCTGCGAAAGTTTGCGTTGAAATTTTAGCTGGGTTCTGTTTTTGTTCTGTAGGCCCTGTGTTTAATACATCTCCAACTGCAGTAAATTAATTTTTTATTTAATGTGATTTTAATTTCCCTCCACTCTTTTAATTAGTTTCCTTGTTATGGATCGCAGAATATAATTTGATTTTTTGTATCCCTTTAAGTTGAAGGGCTGCAACTTTTCGCTGCAGCTGTGTATGACCAATACATAGGTACACGAGTTCCATCAAGGGAATTACGGCTTAAGTAAATATTTATAATAAGGAAATTACTTCCGCATGGCTACTTTTGTTTTAATATATGCTAGGAATATAATAGAAATAATATTAAAGGATCTAGCGAACTTTCATGCTAAATATAATAAACCCACACTTTATTCAATTGGACACTGTAAGTTCACTTTGAAATGTGTCAATTATACTATGATGAATTTCCATCTCAACCTAATTATATTTGATCAAATTTGTTTATCATATATTAAATATTTTTGCAAAATGAACAAAGCTATCTTGCCCCCCGAGCGTTAATCGTTTCTTGTAAGAATTATTAAACTTAAATCAAATTACATCGGCATATCAAAAGCATTAAAAATTCCTTGCATTATGTTGAGGGGAAGAAATAAAAAATTAAGGGAATTCTCAGAATTAATATGCTTTAAAAATATGTAGTTATAACCAAATTAAAAAATCACAAAGAAAGGAGGGGCATAAGCCGAGTTGTGCCCACATTGTGTGGCAGTATTGTTTAGTGTTTAGTATAGAATTAGTAGAGAAGCTGAAGCACTACTTTTCTTTTTATGTTCCAATCGTTAAAAATCCTAATATTTTACAGTAATACCTAGCTAATTTTTAATGGTATGTTATTTTTATTATTATTAGAAGTGGGTCGTGTAGGTGTGAAACTGCCTTTTAAAAGCAACCTCGAAGGCGTACTATCTATACATATTTTCATTTTGTGCAGTAGAAAAACCAAAATTGCAAAGACAATAACACGAAATACTCAAGCTCTTATGTCCATAGTGGACTAGCGCCAGAAAGAGAATTCCTTTGTCTCCATTTAATTAAAATAACGTTTGGCTCTGCACTTAACAAGTTTGTTCGCTTTTAATTAAACTCGAGCATCGACTTTAAAAAAAAATAACAAAATCTTGACGAAAGAATCGTCATGGCCACTTTTCTCGCGCTCTACGCTATCCTTCGATATTTAGACCATATATACATATGTATACATATATCATACATCAGGAGACCATTTAGAGTCGATTGGCATACCCCTGTTCAGACCTTAGCAAAACACCCTGTATATAGCGAACTTCTATTTAACGAAAAACTCCTTAAAACGTAGAAATTGCTAAGGTTTGTTTGGTTTACATTGCTAGCATTATATTGAAACACTCTTTATAGCGTAGCAACCACTCTCAATAGCGAAACAATACATCATCATTCTTTAGACCTCAATAAACATATTTCACTGACCTTCAAATACAATACTGATATAAAATCGTAAATATTTCGTACGTACAAGAAATGTTTACGGCTTAGAAATGTGTTCATTTGTTTGTTGTTGCGTAGCACTTGTTTACTTACTGTACTTCCTGCTATCGTCTTGTTGCTATTTTTTTTTGTCATTAATTCGCGCAATAGAATAGGGAGAAAAAACAAGTGATGTTGCAAAACGTTTTGGATTCAGTCCATCTACTGTGTCTACCATTTGGAAGAACAAGGAAAAATTTCTTTTAATCAGAATTAAAACCACTTTTTCGTAAAATTATATTGTTTTCTTTTACTCTCCGTATAACGAAAACTCTTTATAACGCAATAAAATACCCGGTCCCTTCAATTTCGCTATATAGAGTTTACACTGTACATACATTTTACGTCACACAAACATATATGTACATTGTACATAAATACAAGTTAATTGATAAATTTATAATCCTTCCTTCAATCCACATGGTAAAAAAGAACACTGTCTAAATCAACAACGTGTGGGTGTTTTCAGTTTTATTCGAAACTATATATACTATCATATAATCTAGGTTCTAATATGTCGTCTTCGCAGCAGCAACAGCTTAAATTATATGAGGCAGACTAGCAGCATAGATTAACAAAAGCAGGACCGATTAACTAAATGATTGACAAGATTCTCACGTGAGGCATATATGTATCACTATCTGCCAGAATCATCACTGTAATCGGAGAACTATGAAATAGACTGCAGATTACTTGCTTGTAAAATAAGTCAAGTCAGAATATGCTAACAAAGCTGCCCCTAGAAACTGTTCAGGAGCCTTAGACAAAACCTCTTAAGAGCCAATCACTTTGTTAGTAACAAAGTCCCCCAGGGAGCTAGACGAACGAAATATACCCAACTTCGGACTAGTAGATTTACTGGACTCGGATTAAGTTGAAGTGCAGCAAACCAAAATTCTGCAGCACTTAACTGAGGTGTCAGAATGCATAAACGATGTCACTTTGTGGTGTCACGATTAAGCTCTTCGTGCATGATGTCACATAAGTCTGCTTGATGTAAATTAATTCAGGCTCCTTTAGCGCACCACCTTACGAAATTAGACCTAGTGGCTATTTATTTGTTTGTGGAAAATAACAAAGGAGCTGCCTCTATAGTTCCATTGGGAAGCTGAGTTCGCTTTTTTATTTTCTCACAGCTTTCTTCCCTGTTTTTCCTATCTTTCCCAGGTTCCCTCAGGCTGGTATAACCTGCGATGAAAGAAAGAAATCCTAATTACCCCACAGCTAGTTTTTGCCCATTTTCCGAAATGTAGTGGTCGAAAAACCAAAATAGCAACCCAAATCGAAACTCCCTGCTACGTGCCCGATTCTCCCGGCGAAAACAAGGGAACACATCCTAGTTGCTCCTAATTCAATAAGCGATAATGCTCCGTGACTGGGCAAATTTGGCACAACAGCTTTTTAACGACTTCCTATCACTTGTGCCGGTCTTTTTCGTTGAATTTGTGCCAGTCACGGAGTCCTCGTCCGCCCATTCGTAGACCCCTGGACTCAGATAAAAGCTCCTTCAGGTGGCTTATCTAATTATGTTGTCGTTTGCTAAAGGCGCAGCTGAAGCATTGCGGCTAAAGCTTCGGTCTACCTAATGCCTATAATGAGCAAATAAATTTGAGATTGGGAAAAGCCCCAATAACAGCTCCAACCGGAGGCCACAGGGCGTCTCTAAATCTCCCGGTGTCGAACAAAGCTAATATAGCTGTGGCGTATCATCACACGCGCGACACCCATTCGCAACGAGCCACACAATGCCATAATAGACGGAAATAAGTCCTAATCTTTAGTCCTGATGAACTCCTCGAAATTCTCTAGCATAGCTCGACATTAGCTTTATCTAGCTGACCTTTTTCCCTATTATCTCTTAATGTCCCGAGTAAGATTTCATTATCGCTTCCCTAATGTCACGCTTTGTCTAGAGTCATAGCTTCACGTAGGTTTGTATGCCGATGAATCGAGTCCTTCATGGACATATATTTTGTCCGGACTTATAGTTGCTCCACAATGGCTGCCTTCAATAATCATCTTTTTCCAAAATATGCTTCGTTCAGCTACATATTTGCCATTATTGGCAGGCCTCTTTTATTACCTTTTCGGAAATGGTGACTTTATCTAAAGGCGAAATTGGATACCAAAAGCGTTACACAATTTTATACAATTCCTGGTGCTTACAAAAGGGGTGTTCATCGGTCCCAAAGGAGAAATGCGATGAAAGTGTTCCCATTATTAAAAATTTAAGAATTCTTTGGAAGATCCCTTTTTTTTCTTTGAAATGTATCGGTAGGGACATTTATTTGATTCCATCAAACATTTGTATTCAAAAGAGTTTTACAATAAAATGAACCTTGTTCAAATCTTTTTATCAATTTGAATAAATAATTTGAAACCTTTGCGCTACACGTGAATATACTGTAAGATTAATTTACACCTGTGTTTTTATTTCATTTTATTAGGAAGATTTCACAGAAATACTTAATATATGCAGCATATTTATAAAAACAAAAAACAATATGTAGAGCATTATGCTCAAAAGCAAATTAATTTCCCAGCAACAGAGATAATTTTTATATTTATAAACTCAATTATTACCCGCAGATTAAATTGATGTTTTAATCCTAACAAAAAACCCGCTGTCTGGTTGTCAAATCAAAATTCATTTCCAATAAAAATTTCCACTCCAAATAAATTAAAATTTTAATTGATCGTTACAATATGTTTTCCCTGAAAATCACAACAACCACAGAGCGCAAATGATTAAAAGTGATGTTAAGCATACTTTCGAGTTAATATGAGTACATATATGTGTTCCTTGTAACACATAGATAGATACATACATACATAAAATATAACCTGCAAAATACAAAACACGTTTTTGCAGTGGGTTAATTGAATCGTTATTTTTTAAGGAAGTCCACTTTGTGAAAAATTCACATGACGGTTATCTCCACGACAAAATTGAGTTAGAGAAGTTGTAAAAATTATATGCTGAAAAAGTGGACTTATACGACTTTGAAAAACAACGGCTCAATTACTAAATATATGGTTGCTGAGAATTATGTGTAATTACATAAAATCCTTTTTAATTCATTTTAAGTTATGTAATGGATTTCACCCACAATTACCTACCAATTTGCAATTTACCGCCTCTTGTCATAGAGATTACTCGTTACGTACCTACTCATGAGTTGAACTGGATTGCTTTGTATTCAATTATATATTAATATCTTGAGCCTTAGAGCAAAATTCATAAATTAAGTTCCTTAATTTTAGAGATAGCCATATTTGAATAAACAAATTAGAGACATTTATAAAAGCACCAGGAGGCAACTTTGAATCATCAATTAAGTGAAACTTTGAAAAGAGATTGATTGTAGTCGTGAATTCCAAACCGATGGCTAACCAAAATTACCACAACTCCTACCTTTTATCGAACATTAAGCTCTGCACAAACATAAACATTAAACATTGATTAAGTGCTTTCATTGGAAAATTGGTTTATTTGTTCTTAATTTCTTTTCGAGTTCTATTTTATCGACCTTTGCAGAAATATATCACTAATTGGATTTCCACAAAGACAACACAAGCTCTATAAAAATTACGCTAAAGCACTTGTTCCATTTCCACAACAAAGTGCGATTTAGGTTTGACGTGTTTTCACAAAAATAACAACTACATTGTATCATGTTCGAAAGTTTCAAAATTACACAACACAAAAAGAAGTATTAATTGAAGAACTAGAATAAACCGTGTGCATATTTTTAGAGTCCGATTACTAATACTTTTCTCTGAGTATAAGCTGCGATTAGAACCATTTATAATAATAAAACTAATGCTTAGGGTTTTGTTTAACTTTGCCCCATATAAGGAAGCTGCAAAATTAGGTATAAATTGCTCTCTGTTTTGCAAAGAGTGCATGGGAGTCAATTGCGATAATGTGCAAGAAGTCGAGATTACTGAAGACGATGTTCTCGGGGACATTGATGAAGATATTGAAATACAATTTCAGATCATTGTCGAAGAATTCTAATATGCATTTAATTTGTACACAAATAAAATTCAATATTCTAGTATAATTAATTACCATTGTTTAAATACTTATTTATTATTAAAAAATTAACTTAAAATATCTTTTTATAAAGTAAAATAATAATTTTGTTGAAAATATGAGAAGTAAAACATAATACATATCAACATAAAAGCGATAAAAAGCGAAAGGAATGGCTGTGTTCAACTAACAATATCTCGGTCAATTTTAAACCAAAACAATTTTACAACCTACCATTTTAAAGGAAATTTTGTCTACTTTTTTTTATATGAACCAATTCCTATACCTATCTCTGCTCAGAAAAAAGTTATTTGCATAAAAGTAAAAAAAAAGAAAAAATTGAATTTTTTGCATTTTTTTGTTAAAGTCTTTTTAATATATTTTGAACTAAAATTTTTTTTTTAATTTTTTAAATAAGCTATTTCGATATAAAATCTTATTCTCTATAATATTTGCCATATAGAAAAATCCAAAATTTTGCTTCGTTTTCGAGCTATACTCAAAAACCCGTTAGGGTTGCATTTCCACCCCTATCTCTAATTTGCACCCTCTAATTTAATAGCACTCCGCGGCTTTTTCATCCTTAATAACCAATTGAACGATTCGTGCAATAAAAACCCTTGAACGTCTTAGTTCCTTTTGAAATGACATAATCAATAGCCTATAAAGTAATCGTCCATAGTGAAATAATAGATAGGATTTAGACATGCTCAAAAGTATCATGGAAGACCCAAATTAGGGCACCACCAAACAGGCCAGTTAACAATTCCAGCATTGCTACGAGTATGTACCTACCATGAATCCAAGCAAAATTTTGGTACACTCGTACAATCATATTGATACGTTACGTATCACTTAACACACAAAAAAATTATTACAAGCGTCATTAAACAATAGACAAAAATTCAGCTTAAGCTTTAATCTATTCATACATTAAGTATATCTCTCACAATAAAAGAAAATAAATAAAAACGTAAAATATAACTTTTTGAACATTAAATACAGACATGGGTATCTTTAATCAGAGCCACTTTAACATAAATTAATATGATGCCTGCGGATGAAAATGAAGAGAAGTAAACGTACTCTGCAATCCAAACAATCTGCAAAAATATGAATCCTTTTATTTGCTTCTGATAGAAACAAGAGTTTAAATGAAACATGTGATGTTTGTTCACCGGCTCAGAGGAATATAAATATATCAAGCTGTAAAATTAACTTATTTTAAGCTTGTTTTCCATAAAATTAATTACAATGTTCCTTCGAGCAATACTATTAAAATAATTGCTGTGTGGCTTTATGTGCAAAATCGTGTAGGACCATAAATTAAAAAAAAATGATAAAAACTCATAATTAATTAAAAATTCGAAATTCTTTACAACTTCACCAGAATTACTACATTAAGTAATTTTAAACAGTATCTGGTCGCATATGCGCCCATTCTTTACACTTATATTATATAACTTATGTATGATCCTATGGAAAATTGTTTTTGGAATTTTAAATGCCCTTATTAAAAGATTTTTTACATTCATTTATGATCCCTTTTTCCGATGTCTCAGCATAAAATCCACCCTCCACAACCCAACTTGGCCTAATGCAGGGTTTCTCATTAACTCAAAGGAATTTGTATAAAGATGGAATTATACATTTCCTTGATAAGAATTTCGACTTAATTAAGTCCCTACATTTTAATCACCTCGCTAACTTCCAACGAAAGCAGTTCCGCTTTACAATTAATTTTAAAAATGCCCAAATTAATTTCCAGTTACTACGACTACCATTCTTTAGCATTTAAAACTTACAATTTGCATAAGCAGTAATAGAATTGCTGTTCGTCTGCGGTTTTATCTCATTTCTTTCACTGGCTTTCTCGCACCTCATTCAGGCAGGTACCACATATCGCAATATAAGAGATAATTCGGTGCAGGTAAAGTCCGTATCTAACTGACCATGAAACCGAATTATCTGTTCTCGAGTGAAGCCATTTTGCAAATTGCGCTTTCATTTCTTGCTGCACCGGAAAATCATCCGGCTCTGCTTCTAGGGTCTATCCGAAGTAATTATCGTCAAGGAAAATGGCTCCCAGGAAAGTCCTAGAAAAGCAGTAATAGAATAAAAATTCTTATCGCCCCTGGTAGGGTTTTGCTATTAAAAATAAGTTCATATCGATTCGTCCTCGAACTGTATTTTGCAAAAGGAACTCCTGAGATTTTTTCGAGAGCATCAAGTAAGAGCTCCGTTTGAAGTTTCTTCCTGTTTGAGGGGATTTCCCTTTTTCGATTCATTAAGCAAGGGAAGGCAACAAGCAACAAGAAACAAAAATGCCACGATAAATGTGAAGGGAAAAGCGAGAGAGCGGCTAGCTCAGTGAAAAGTTTGCAAAACCCTTTCCAATTTACTTTCAATTTACAAACAGGCAGCCGCAGCAGCGATGCCTTTTCCCCATAAACAAAATTTCAAAAGCAAAAGCGCCGCCAGATTAGGCAAACAAAAAGTTAAACTGAAATTGAATTGATTTTTTGTGAATACCTATCCTTTTTTTTAGAGTTTTTATTTATTTTTCACTTTTCATGAATTTTAAAAATATACAGCCTTTGTTTGTAATAGGAAATTTTGTTATATTGTTCCACAGGAAAGTCCTTTTATGATTCGTTTTTCATGGCTTAGAGTAATGCTTTCAAAATGGTGTTAGATATTGCAAAACTAGTAAAATTTCACTAAAGTGTTGGAAATTTTTTTTGTACATATAGAATAGACTTTACACTTTAAGTCTGGGTCTCTGATAGAGGTTTTCTGAAAATATAAAAAACAACATTTGATTTATACAATTATTTATAATTTATACATAACATATGTGTTTAATTTTGATATTATTGTTCCATATTATAGTAGCTGCGTTCGACTGGGCACAGTCTCAGTGAGCCAGCTCACATTAAACCAGCTGTCAAATTGACTGGCTCAGTTGTGGCTCAGTGAGCGCGTCTGGCCCAGAAAAACGGACAGTGAAGTGGATTGTCAATTTTCAATTGTGCTGTCAAAATGGTGAGTTGGTAATAAAATAATCGTATGAAATATTTACTACTCGAAATGTCACTCAACTCAAGTTTTATTCACCTTTAATAAACATATAAAACTCGAAATGTCACTTGTGAAACGAACTGAGCTGAGCAAGTGAGTACAGAATGAAGTGACTCAGAAAACTCAGTTCTGGCTCAGAAAACACTAGCGACGCCATGCGGAAAAAAGGAGACATTAGGAGCCAGAAAAACGGTTCAGCTCAGTGAGCAACTGAGTAACTGAGTTGTCTCACTGAGGCAGTGCCCAGTCGAACGCAGCTAGTATTTATACATATCATCAATCTCAAACTCTTGTTTGTAAAAGCTCTATAAGTTTATAATAAGTAGTGCAGCAAGTTAAACCGTACACAGTTTTTTTGGAAAAATAACTGAATTTTAATCTTATTATTATTATTTTTTGAGATTGCCCCACCTGAAGTATCTATCTATGTACTTTTATAATTTCATGTACCTATGTGAATAGGTCTAAAATTGTTTGAATTAAAAGACTTTGATGAAATAGAACGGAGGAACAGATACCTAAGTGTATAGGGAAACTTTAAGTGTTCCTAGTTGGTTACGAAAGCCTGAAAGGACTGAGCAATTCATTAATAACTTAACAATCTCTGCTATTACTTTAAGAAAATTTGCGTGAGAGATTTACATGTAAAAATGCATTTGATGAAAGACAGTTTTAATTTGCGTACCATTTTTGGTACACGTGGTGGACAAGTAATACCACTTAAAAGCAGGGGCTCTGGTGAGAATCAAACTCGCAACTTCCAGGATTCAACTGACTCACCTTAGTATCAATTTGCTGGAAATTTATGTTTATCCTCTATTAAATAGTGTAGCAAACTTGCTTTATAGCAATTCACAAAGAGTCTACGTCGTTTTTAATAAAGACTTATTTCAATTCGTATGGCAATTAAAAATTGTTCTTGACTTTTATAAAATTCCATCTTGGCAATTAACTTTATTCCGGGTTTTAGTATTATGAAGTTGTAATAAAGAAAATATAATTCAAAACGTACATAACTCCTTAAAAATTCTTAAGAGTCATAATGTGCTTTAGTAACAGAGTGCTGCTTGCATCCTCAATACCTCAAACCCAGTGAGTAGCTCAGCACTTCCTTCATGCACCTATAATGTTCAAAATTCCATTTCCTTACTGACTCCTTTCATATTCCTGGTTGGTAATGCATACGTTATTATTCATCATCCTACGTGCTTTTTCCTTATCTATGCAAAAGAGGGCACTATTTTATGTACATACATACATATTTACAGTGTGTATCCTCGAAGGCAATTTTCCTCTTTGACATCCTGATGTGCAGAAATCGAGCACTCCTTAACTTTCTAAAATTAAAAAAAAAACGAGTACAATTTTGCTACAGCGTTGTCAATGAGAGTTTGCAGAGCTCTGTGAAACTCTGCAAAACTCCAATGGCAGCATGTGACAGAAAGGACTTCTGCGAAACTCTTTCCAATGGGCGTTGCCATGTGACACATTACATTTGAGGTGTAATTAAGCAATTAAATACGAAGCAAACTGGAAATTCTAATTTTAAGTATGGGGTACAATTAGCCGCCAAAGCCCCTAAAATATATAACTGCCAAATTAAAGTTGTAAGAGCTCAAAATATTGCTTAATATTAAGCAGCACGTTCTTCCATCTGGCACAAATTAAAAGTGAAATTATAAAAGCAGCAAGCTTTGAAATATCAACGGTCTGTGAATGTACATCTTTAATGTAGGTAATGTAAGAGTCATGAGAGTAATTAAATTTTTTGAAGGAATTTCCTCTTTACATAGAATTTTTTCGCTTCACAGAAGAAAGTTGAGTGATATTAAATTTATAATTCACAGTGTAAAATATGTGTGCTAGTCTTTTGTAGTGCAGAAAGAAACTTGTATTTTATATGTATGCATTTGTAATTTTGAAGCTTCGTTTTTATTGTAAGCATTTATTTGAAATGTACGAATATTGAAAGCAATTCAAAGTTTAAATACTTAAACTTTATGATTGTGAGAAGATATTTCCTCTATAAAATTGAAAATAGCTGCTTTGTATGTACAAGTAGTTAAAAAATCTTGTGCTTGTTGTTTATCATCCCTCAATATTATGAGAGATTTAAGTATAGTAATAAGCATTTTGTAATTAAATAACATTCGTTTATATGTATTGTATAGCAAACAATATGAAAGCGATTCCAATTTATTACGCAGAAGACTCGAAAGCTTGAATACGTTAACTAACAATATAGAAGCTTTATGAAATTTCGAAATACCGGCAATGTTAGTTGGTATGCAGGCAAAAAGATTTACATTTAATAGCATTCTTTAAGAAGGCTTAGCAGTATAGATCATACTGCTAAATTTATGAAATTCACTTGAATCTTTAAGTATTTATTATTTTACACTTTTTAGAGCTTTATTTGTTCTTTGTTCACCTATCTTACCCAACAGACATCTTGATGGACCTTTACAAATTTTAATAACTTAATTATAGGTAGGTAACAGTATCAACAATTTTAATCAATGGAAAATTCAACATCCAGATAAGAAGAGAAAAACAGAGCCATTATAGGCTTAAGAAGTATTTGAAAAATTTGATTGAAATCCACGAATTACGGGTATTATTTGATTAATCCCTGTTTATATTATTCTTTGTTAATTAACTTAAGGACACAAAACCTAGGACATATTCAAAACTAGGAAAAATGAATTATAGTACAACTACCTACTTAATTCTTCTGTCTGCTATTGAAGTGGTATGATTTATTTTAAATTTAGTAAAAATCAGAATTCACAATAAATTAGAATTAAAAAATAATCTGTCTACTATGTACCTATACTCGTAGATATAGCCAACTCAATAACAAAACAAATTAAGATTCAACATTGCTTTTTTATATTAAATTGATGCCTTAAGGAATCATACACTTCGTTATATGTACACGTAAACAAATTTCCAGAAAAACTTATCTATTCATGTCCACAAGTCCTTATAGTTGGTAATATCAATCTTAATCAATCATTTATGCAAGCTAATAAAAGATTTTATCTTATTTCGTGTTGGATATTTATGAATGAGAACAAACTGGGTCAAACAATTCAAACATACAATAATATTTTCGTGAAATATTTAGGTACAGATTCTAAACTTTATTATTTATACTCTCTGGAATGAAACGGTCGATAATAATTTATAGGTAATATAAAAATCAATAAAGCTTCAAACGGCGACAACGTGAAATTCTAAAGGTGAATTCATACGCATCAATTTACGAGTAGTTGACGGAAATAGTTCTAAGTTGCTATCTTCGTTCACAACTTTTACCACTACATTTGAACATATCGACGTCGACTGAAATTTTCGATAAAAACTTTTGCTGGTTTTATTTAAAGGATGGAAACTTGAAGATGGAGGAACATAAAGGACACAGATATAAAGTTTCGGAGTATGTACGTATTTTGAAATGCCATTTGCAGAGATGGTCTTATTCATTTAACTAATTTAATGGATGTATTTCTTAATAAAGAACTTTTCAGATTTATCTTTTAACCCGTAAATTAATGGCATGAATTGAGATAGAGGTCTGCTCACGGATTTTGATGAAACTTTGTAGTTATGTTCATTTAGGGCCAAAAGTAATAGATATGCAAAACAAAGTCAGACACTTTTATGTATTTCCTAAGATATTTAAATTTAAAGTTCTGAAAAGTGATAGTTTTCCGCCGCAATTTCTCCATGCTCCCATCAATCTTTTGATGAAAATTATGGAAAAACCACATTTAATAAACGCGTTTAACATTTAAAGGATATCACTTATTAAGACCAAAATGTATTTGATGAGTGTGTACATTCAAAAATGTTTGACTTTGAAAAAAGATTTTAGTTAAGTATACAAAAACAATTTAAAAAACTGAATTTTTCTTCCTTTTTACTATTTTTACTTGAAAAAGTATTTTAAAAAGATGACATATGATTATGTATTATAATCTTTTTTAAAAGCTTTTTATTAGCTTCACCGTGTGTCCTGGAATTTTGCAATCAATATTTCACCCACTTCCAATGAAGCTATTGGGCTGAAATTTTGCATACACCTTTAGTTCTGGTGACAATGCAATATGCAATACTCAAAATTGCAATATCTTTAAAATGGCCGCCGCCACAAGATGGTGGGTCGTGGAATTTTGCAATCAATATTTCACCCACTTCCAATGAAGCTATAGGACTGAAATTTTGCTTACACCTTTAGTTCTGGTGACAATGCAATATGCAATACTCAAAATTGCAATATCTTTAAAATGGCCGCCGCCACAAGATGGTGGGCCATGTATTTTTGGTCGACCCCCTTAATATGGGTATCAAATGAAAGAGCTTGAAGAGTAGGAAACAATAAAATGAGTAACGCCATTTCTAAATCCAATATGGCGGACGTCACAAAATGGCGATTTATAATTTTCATAGTAACCCCTATGATATGGGTATAAAATGAAAGGGCTTGATAAGCGAAATACAATAAGTAATGTGACGTTATTCTAAATCCAATATGTCGGACGTCTAATATAATAACGCATAAGTTCAAAAGAAGAGTTTCAAGATGCTAATGCGCGATTCATCTTCAAACGGTACCACGCACTAGTTACTAAGCGTCTTGCTAACGCCTTTTTGACATTTCAATTTGACGTTCTTTTACTAATAAAGACATCGTTTTTTAGTCTCAAAAAAAAATTAAATAAAAAATATTTTTTAAAGAAAAGCTTTTATTTAACAATGAAATATAAAAAATATACTAAAAAGGAAAAAATAAGTTTTTGCTAAAATTTATCAATTTTGGGCCTAAAATACATTTCAACCAAATATACCTTTAACGTATTTCTTCACGGTATTTCTGTATTTGTATGACTATAAATAAAAGCTTGGGCGCTCTCATTACAAGCGAAATTATGCTGAAATTACACAATATTTCGCTTTGTTTCACTACTGTACCTTTTCAATATACATACAATCAAAAAAGGTAATTTTATGGAAATCTTTCTTTTATAAATGTTTTTATCAAAATAGCGCTGTGGCGGTTAGCGTGCAGAATCCTTTTGTCAACTGCAGGCTGAGAGTGCAAAATAAACAGGAAAACGAGGGGATTTTAACTTTAAATACAAAAACAAGAAAATCAACAATTTTGAAATGTATATACCTGTTTTGTTTCAAAACATAAATGTAAATATGTATGTATGTTATATAAGCTATGTATTTTATTTTTTATGGGAGTTGGTACAATTTTTGTTGGATATTATATACCATCCACTCATATTTTTGGGACAGTGGAAACATCCAACCTACATACATGGAGCATTGGAAGCTTTTATTCCAGTAATCGCTTTTTATGCAAAACGACAGAAACTGTAAAATAGATTACGAAGTTCTCAAAGAGATATTATTATCAAATCCCTTTTTCATTAAAATGTATCAAAATAGAAGGATAAATCTTAGAAATGGAACTGACGCAGAATGCGGGTACATGTGCGAGCACACATGCTCCATTCATGCGAAGTGATTTCAAATTCCTATTTGCAGCTTCCATAAGGAACTAAAGCACATCTCATCCAAGCAGCACCAGTACGTGGATACTCTCAAGAATCGAGACTTTTAAGGGAGTTACTTCGTCTTGAGCTTAGCATTATTTTCTCCGTTGACTTTTGAAAAGCCTCTAAACGATCTCAAGGAGAAGGTTACGTACATCGGTGCTGCACGAACATTTTATCCGATAAAAGGAAATCGATGGATCCCTCGAAATCCTCTCCTGATCCAATGAGGCTTAAAGTCAAAGAGTTCATGTGATGGAACTTAAAAATAGATCCTGAAATTTAACTCAGTGCTGCAAAAAAGTTTAATTCGATTTTGACGGATGGATGGATTCCCCGATAAATGGACGGATAGTGCCACTGCTCAGTTTTGTCATTGGGCCCTGCAGCGAGCCATCGCTTAAATGAATGAAAAATTCTATTGCCAGGCGGGGAATTTCGGTGAAAAGGCTCACTCAGTTGGCTTAACCAATTTTTGAATGTTTGCATGAAGCCGAAGGGGTTGCACTAATTTGATAAATCTCTTGCTGGATTTTTCCACTGTTATGTGACAGGGCAATTCATCTGGTGTCTGGTTGCAAAATGGATGATGCGGAGTTGTCTAATGAGTTCTGTGACATGCAAGAACTTACACCAACTTCATGCGAGCATCCCTTTCCAGATCACTCTCGAAGCTCCAAACTACGACGGGGTTTTCGTATCGTCGAATCGCATCGCAACATGTTCATTCGCCTGCCGAAATTCCCTTGAGAGGAAACTTCGTCGTCCAATTCAATAAAACTATCTTGGGTATCTCAAAGTTGTTTTTCCCTTTTTTTACTGTTATCAAGAGTAACTCTTTAGCTTTGCACTTGGGGCATGATTGTGGAGCTCCTTTCTCAATATAAAGCAATTTACAAATAAATGTACTTCTGAAAGTTTTCTTTTAATAAAACAATTATTTATAGATAAGGTGGATACTGATTACGCTGCTCTGCATTTTCTTGTATTTTTTTATCTCAGAGCATATGCAAGGTTGTCTTTTCAGGATATTTGTTATATGTGAAATGTGAATCCGAATGAGTAAACAGTCATCGTTGTAGAACAGTAAATAGGGCGAAAAAAAGTAAGTAAGTTTTAATGAAGTTAACGAATAATTTATATTAACAAACTAATTAAACTAAGATATTAATCTTTTATTTCACTTTTGTTTGGCGTTTATTTTTAAGTAATTTTGAAACATGGGCAAAATTTTTCCTTTTTCGCTAATATACCAGAATTTAATTTAGATAACTGAATATAAAAATCAATAATACTCCATTTTATCGTAAAGCTATATTGGTAAGAAGTTGCCGATTAATTTAAGAATATTACCCATATCTGTACAATTTTATGGAAAATTAAGTAGTAGGAAATTTTGATTTCGATTTTTCATATATTTCAAAATAATTTTTTGCAATATGGATTAAAGGGTTTTTATTAAAAGTTTACTGAAAACTTTTACCTTTTTTACTTTCCAATGTAAATAATTTTTGCTAGTAGGTTACATGTATGTACATATGTATTTGTTTTACTTATTATATTTTGTTTTATCAATATCTTGATTTCCAAATTTTGAAAGCGGATTCATAATCAACATCTTCTACTTAGATTTTATACACATACATAAGTAAATATAAGGGTATCTAAGCAAAGTTACTTATTTAAGAATGAATTAATATTTATCATAAATTTTTCCAAATTGAAACCTCTGTGTTGTCACAAAGACGACACCTTGCCACTTAAGGGCTAACTCGTTTATCCATCCATCCATTTATCGTCAGAATTCGGTAATATCATGAAGGAAACAATTTGCAACTTACTGCACGCAAACAATTCAAAAAGCACTTTTCTCCGTAAATTGAATCGCGTGACCAAAGCTATCGACACATTTTTATTCCTTTTTCCAAATTGCCCGAAGCACTTTGCATGTAAAAGAAAGAAACAAGCTAATCTTGGAATTTCAGAAAAGAGGCACTGGATGAAGGGAAGGAGAAAAGTCATGCCATGTACATGGCATAATCCTGTAGGAATATTCTTCTTCCCATTCCACACCGTCAACAAAACAGAAAAACTACCCGCAGACCTGCCCCGTCCCCTAGAAAGCTAAGTTAGGAATTAATTACTATGCAAATTTCGTACACAGCGCAACAGAAACGTCTCCCTTTGACAATTCAGAGAAATCCGGAGCTCCACGAGCTTTCATTAAATTCCTTAATTCTAAAGCAGTTGGAAAGTTTCTATTAAAATTTCGAGCTCGTCGCTGCAGCCAGAGCAAGTGTCGTGCAACGCCATAAAACTCGACTTGCAATTCGACTGGTGTTTCACATAATTTCTACCGTCACATTTTATAATGTACGTGCAGTTTAAGGCCACAGTGCATTTTATGTTAATGAAAGTTCCATAAAACTTTATAATTGCCCTCTTGTACACCACCCAATTTTGTGTTTCATTGTTAAATTTATCAATTTCAAAGCAACCTCTTTTCTCAAATTAAACCAAGTTTTACTTACCGCCTGTAGTTTTTTCTTAGACATACATACTGCGCTCAAACACCATACATACCTGCAAATAGAAAAGAAGACAATTTTTAAGTTATATACATATAATTTAAGTGCTTAGTGGTAATATAATACTGTAACAATCTCTCTTTCCGCTGAAACACGCTTAAGCAAAGTTTCATTTGTTCGGTGTCTTAATTCAATTATTATTGGACTATTTTACCGAGCGATATAAATATAAACTGCAAACGATGGACTTTTCAAAACTACATAAGTATACTTTTTTTATGGTTGTAAAGGGATGGAATATTCCAAAAACAGAATTGTGTCTAATCATTTATAACCTATACCAAACAATGCAATTTTTTAGACTGAATTCACAGACTGCAGTTTTTGTTTTGGTAACAAAATATTGAGAATTTTCGAAACACTATAAAATTTAGATTCGAATTTCAAAGTTAAGACTAAGTGAGAATAAATGCTTTTGACAATCTTTCCTAGCATTGTTTCTATCTCAAACAAAGTTATGAAAAATATAGTAAATCCCATCCATGCCACTGTACCTTCTTTAGTATGAAAAACAATGAAGCACCAACAAATTATTGCTATTCTTCTTACTTAATTTTCGTATTCGAAGTTATCTCAACATACTTTAATTTTTCGTTATACGTATTTGCATAATTTGACGATATATTTGATGTATTAAAAAAATAAATATACCCCGAAATTCATCATCTAAAATTAGTTTTTGATATAACTCTCGGGCATAAGGAAAAAAAAAGTTTTGATGTTCAATCCCACAAAATATTATAACGAACCTGCATTCAAATTTTTTTGCAGAATTCTGAAAATACTCATTTGAGTATAAAAGTGCATTTTCCCGTCTAAAGCTGAACATTTATGGTATATGATGTAGATTTTAATATCCCACATCATGTCCGCATACAATGAACCGTTGAAACATTTGCACAATCATTTTTTCATATCGAGCGATTCTGATTAAAACGTCACAATCAATCAATTTCAGGACCGAATCTCGGAGCAGATTAAATTTCACCATTTCCAAGTGGGTTGATTCCTCGGGTGGTATGACTGAGCCGATGAAGCATATTGGCGTCAAGTTCTTTTCACATGTGTGTTATGTTCGAATGATCGAAAAAAATTCGTCCGTTTTCTAATTATCGGAGCATGGAGGTGGATCCTTCAGACGTGCGGGTTTGAAAATTCATTGCTCTGAGATTTATCCTTCAAATTCAATAAAACGCCCGTCAATCCTGGAATCCCCCTGATTGATGTTTCTTATCCCGCAACTAATCACTTGCCGGGATCGAAAATTTCAGCGACTCCAGTAAATCTTTCACTGGTTCAATCCCTGTCCAAATTCATTTCGACTGGAGCCTGGTAATGTATCAACGTGGGACTCCTGAAATTGCCCATTCTAGATATATAGGTTCCCTTGACATAGGGTCAGTGACGACCCCCACATGGTCAAACTATTGCCATCAGTTCACGATAAATCGATATAAGCTTTAAAACAAGCCCTCTCATACGGTGAGGTGTCGGGCCGCAATCTGGCGACCTATGCCGAGGATTATTTAATTAAAATTGTCCGCCCTAATAAGCAATGCCATTTCATTTTAAGTTCCCCCTGTGATCCTGAGACGGGCTTGAAACCTGCCAGAGTTCGAATGGCGGACTAGCTGACGGCGCGGTGTCAAAGGCAAAAGTTCAAGTAACTCTCCGTGGAAGAGGTGTAACATGAACTTGTACTTACAACTCGTGGAGGACTCGGTTTCATGCACCTCTCGGTGGTGCTCCCTGCAGACGACACATATTGCTGAAGAATAAGGAAGGAAGCCTGTAAGAGGACACTCCACATGTCCTTGTTGTCAGTTCCTCGCTAGAATTATTTTGCGGTTTCGGCTCCATCGTTCTTAATCCATTTGTTTCAACGTGAGTTGTTTTCCCGGGGACTTAGGCGGAATGCTCCTTCCACTGAGTCTGTCTGCTCTTTAAGTCCCTCTTTGAGGTTTTACCACTTCTTAGCTCTAATAAGATGGAATCCTTGCTTATTTTTAGGGTTGCTCAACACGCCAGGCCACTGCCGAGCCTTCGTCCAACGTTTGGAGACAAAATGTCTCATAGCTTGGCAGTCTTTTTGGACCCCACTCCATAGTCTTCCCTTATTTTCCTTATAGAAATGAAAGGAGGTTGTATGCTTTTTATGAATAATTCAACCTCCGAAAGATTAATTATTCTTTCAGACAAAGATTCCTTCGGGACTCGTTCCCAAAAATTA
This sequence comes from Machimus atricapillus, assembly GCA_933228815.1. Classification (NCBI taxonomy): domain Eukaryota; kingdom Metazoa; phylum Arthropoda; class Insecta; order Diptera; family Asilidae; genus Machimus; species Machimus atricapillus. The sequence goes on from OW121784.1 coordinate 58,233,503, forward strand.
AACAGGACTTAGTGGATTTAGTTCATTCAAGCCATACAAACGAAACATAGAAAGAGACTTGCCAAAACCAAAAATTCCATTAAAACCTCTGTTCGCAGCATTCTCGTATATTTGCCAACCGTCCATTTACAGGAAAGGGACAAAGCCCGAAACGCAAAAGCTATAAGGATTTCCTGGAGCATTCCCTGAGCTGCTCTAGCAATTGACCAATGAGCAATTTTGGTGGCGATTCTAAATCATGATATGTGCGGCTACGTAAGCCAACCGGGCTTACTACGAAGCGAAAAGGGGGCAGATGACCCACAATTGATCACCCTACACTAGGGGAAAATTTTAGACTCCACGTTTTACCAAATGTTTCCAACTAATTTATTTAAATTTATTTAAAAGGCCACAAAAGATCACAAGCCAGTTGCATTCTCTCAGTACAGGCAAAATACAAATATTTTTTTTTTATCCCTTGCTCTAGGGATTTAAATTTAACGAATCGTGTCACTAGTTTCAGGGAGAATCCGCCTAACAGCAAACTTTAAAAATTCAAAAGGCTAGAATTAGCTTTACGTATCACAATTTATCTTCTATTAAGCGTTTTTTTGTTTTTCTGGAAAATACCATTTATGGTGATTAAAGGATTTCACCAAAATGTTGGCCACATTTTTATGCAAATTTATGCATTTATACATTGTTTTATGCGATAGAGTATTGCTCTTAAATAGGCAAAACAAAATGCATTTGGCTAGTTAAGAGGAATAAAACAATATAAAATATTTATTTACTACACAAAATCAAAGTTAATATATATATGTATATATATATATATATGTATGTCTTTGAAAAATACTCTTTTGAGTAATTACACGTTGCTGTCGCGATTTTTCAAAATTTGAGTCTGAAATTCAGGATATAATTTTGAAAAAGCGAGACTGAAAGTATATGCCTTATTTTTTTAGACTTGAAATAAATCCAGCGAAAGAAAAGATGCCTTATTCTTTAATTATTCTCAGTAACACAAAATAATGCCGCGTATTGCTACCCAAATAAAAATATCTAAATTCTTTTTGCACGCCCGTAACGCGCCCGATATATACCTACCCAAATATTTTCGATTTTTGAAGCCCACAATAGGCACGGTTGTCGAACAATGATACCACTTAATTGTTAATAAGTTAGAATTAGAATCAATATGAAAATTGAACACTGACCCATATAACAAATTTCCATTCAGTTTATACTTTTCGGCTGTTATTATTATCTCGGAAGAGTACGAAATAAAAGTTTAAAAAAGAAAAGTTCGTTAATCCCAAGATTTTATTTATACGCGTCAAATGCGGAAGAGAGTAAAACAGAAATTTAAAATTATTCATAAAGAAACCTTCTATATGTTGTTCAAACATAAATGAAAAGGTCTTACTGAATATATGCGATCGGTACTTCAAGAATTCACTTTAAATAATTATAAACCACAGAAAGTTCAATTTATCCAGGAACTTTAAATGGTGTGTATGTACAATAATCAAACTTTTAAAGGATTCCCCTTTACCATTACGTGGGAACTCTCATCCGACATCCTTTTATGTCCCACATAAACAACTTCGGATATAAGGGTGAACCATACAAACAACACTTAGGGTACAATCGGGAAAATGCTAGGGGAATAATAAGTAGAATCAGGGATTCTCGGTATCTTGTGAAATTTCAATTACCATTTTGTAGTGCCCTATCCTTTTGCAAAGAGAAATGTTGTAACGTTTTGAATGACACCAATTACACACAAAAACCCACAGTGGTATAGTACCTCTTCAAAAGTTAAGCCATTTCTAGTTTATTGTGACAGTGAAGAGAATTATAAATGTAAATACTATGGTTTTAAGAGGTACATGATGTCTGAATTTTATTTATTTATTTATATTTTTTAAGGTAGAGTTAAAATACAATTTATGACCCTACCTATAGGCGCTCTCGGGTGCTAAGCCCATATGGCGCACATGATGTTTGAAAATGTCCTGTCTTGATATGTATTATATATTCTACATTACCGAGTTAAATTGAATATATTTTTTTTAGAAATAAATATATTTATCCTTGCACACAAGCTACTCAAAAATACTTTCTTTGTAATTAACATTTGCAAATCAAAGTAATTATTATTTACATACCAAGAGAGCATCTATAAAATTTTATTAAACTTATCTTATCTTGACATTTATTTATTGTACTGAAACTGTACTGACTGCCTGTGCGACTGATATCCTTGTTTGTAAACTGAAGAAAGTGGCTTAGAATTACATAGCTAACTGAAATATAAAAAATCTTCGACTTAGAAAATTTAGGCCATGCGAATTTTATCTAATGCTATTTGAATCATTCCAAAGAAGACGATGAGCACTTCCATTAATTCATGATGCACATTCAGTAATATGAAAAAATATATCAGCATTAACAATTAGGTACATATTATCATATTATATTATAATTAAAACTAAAGCAATATTTGTTTTACAAGCCATTTCCGTTTAACCCTTAACAGCCCAGTATGCTTTTGTAACGTAACTGACCAGTAGTGTCCAAGAGACACATCACCTTATTCTAGGGCATATGAATGAAAACAAAGATAATGTGAATGCACATATACATAATACACTATGAGGCGAGTAGACACGATAAGACTATAAGCACTATTAGTAAATGTAAATAAGTAATCCACCTTCATATCCAAATCAAACAAAATGTCATTGTGTCTATTGAACACATGTGAGTTGTTGAATTTCTATTTTAGTTTATTAACAATAAATATTAATTTATTTATGTTACAAATATTTTCATTGTACATTTAGATTCATAACATACTAGGGGTAGATTAGATAAAAGGTGAAGTCATAAAAATAAATACTTTTGTTTTTATAAGGATAAGAACGCAAAAATGTGTCCACGAGACACTTGTGGGTTGTTGAGTTACTATTTTAGTTTATTAACAATAAATATTAATTTATTTATGTTACAAATATTTTCATTGTACATTTAGATTCATAACATACTAGGGGTAGATTAGATAAAAGATGAAGTAATAAAAATAAATACTTTTGTTTTTATAAGGATAAGAACGCAAAAGTGTGTCCACGAGACACTTGTGGGCTGTTTAGGGTTAAATGGCCTTTGTCAACTAATTCTTATTTATCAATGTTTGAAGGTGTGAAAATACAACCGATATGATGTCACAGTGTTAAATTATTTTATTTTGAATTTTTTTCTTTATACAGATACATATAAGTTATTCATAAATATTGAATGTAATTTTATATAGTATAATACATTTAAATTAGACATAAATCTCATACTTTCATTAAGGCTTTTTACACCTGCCTAAGTAAACTGTTCGTAAATCGCAATTAATCTCCAATAAACAAAAATATTGCCTCCTAGCGATAGTGAAATGATGGAATATTTATTCACTAACGCCATATAAATATTTTTCCCAATTTGAAGAATTTGTAATTCGAGGTAACATAACTAATTATAGGTAAATCAATTATGTAGATACCTATTTGAAGCATTATAAAGCAATTCCAGTGATTATTCGATGCAGATTTTAATATGATACCAGAGAAACCCATGGGCATGTGGAATTGCTGTATGCCACAGATACTTTAACAATCCATTTCACCTTAAAACTTCGGGGGGCGCAAACATGGATCTACATATTTGCGATCCATGCGGACAGATACTCGTATACTATGGCTGGGAGTCCGATTCATTTAATATCGCATAATACAACGATATCGCGGGTTACTGCAGCGACTCTCGACGAAAGTGGATATCAAAACTGAACGGGGGACGACGCACATATTTACATGGATTTATTCAGGGCGGCATCATGCAAATCAAAACTGCATTCCGGAAATAAACCAAATTACACCATTAGGTCGTGGTTGACACTCGGACGGTCAAGTGGTAGACAAGGCCCACTCTGCTCAGATGAAATGGTTAAGTGAGTGCCCCAAATTAGTTGCACGAGATTCTTCTGCGAGCGTTTGCGGACACCTGCCAATTGACAAGAGTGGTCCAGCACTTGGCTGCTGCGGTGATGTAGGTCAAGTATCTGGGAATGCTTTATGTGGAATTTGTGATCTCGTGGGCAATTGAAAGTCGGGTCATACTTAAGCTTGATCTGTTGTTTTGAAATAAATAAGGAAATAATAAATTCCAAATTCGAACGCTGGATATTTTTGTATATACATATACATATATGATTATAATTTTGCATGGTTTGATATTCCATATTTGCTCGAAAACTCATATCCATCATGTATAAGTAAACCGGAGATAGAACGCATTTACATAGGTCCTAGATGTAACGTTATACAAGGAGTGTATGAGACCTATGAAAATTGAGAATAAACCATACAATTTAAGACTGAGCACTATTGATTAATTTTTTTAAATTAATTTAGTGGAGGAAATATTAATTGGATAAAAAAAAATTAAATCAAATAAAATAAATTATTGAAATAAGTAACTATTTAATTTAACTTTCATACACTTTCAAATAAATTATAAAAGCTGCTTCTGAAACTCATGTATGCTGATATACCTACCTATTTATTTTCCAGGTAAAAGCACTACACCTTCAAATAACTGTTAAAGTACTCTGATAGTATGTACACTATGTGTAGTTGGTACTATAACTCGAAATCTTATTTAAAACAAATAGGAGCACTTGCTCTCTTTGAAATTTATTCCCAAAAAGCAGGCGAAAGGACATTCATTATGAAAGTATTTAAATTCACAGTGGTTGGTCAAGATAGTTCGTTAATTAACCAAATATTGTTAGCATGTTTTAGACTGTACAACTTTCCTCAACAAGATGAATTTGTAGCTAACGTTTGTCTTCAACTTTAATAGGACTGCACAAGTTCCTATTTGTAGGATCTTAATAGCTTGGTTCAGCTCATGCCGGTCTTAAAACGATGTGTTGTATACATACATATCTGTACCTATTTATGTTAAGGCAAGCTTTAAGTCACATACAAATTAGAACTCCTCTTTCACTTTGCTTATTGCGTAAATCAACGGAGTTTGGAAACTTGCTAGTTTACACGACAATTAAATTAAAGTGTGATTTAATTCAATTTAAAGAAGCTTTTATGCATACCAACAGGAAGAAAAATATCCTACTTGTCACCAATGTATCAATGTCGCGAAAAATGGTAAATTGTGAAAAGCTATGTTACAAAACAAAACATATCTATGTATTAATAGAAATTGGTGAAAATCACAGTACACAAACTAAAGAAATTACTCTTGGTTGATGTGATATTTACTCTGCTCTATACATATCATTTCAATAATTTGCTATACATGCATAGATTGATAATATTTTCCTATAAGTTTCCAAATCCAATTCTGAATATGATTTTTTTTTCAAAGAAACTACCTATATGAAATATTTTAATTCAAAAATTAAACTTAACTCTACACTACTTGAAAAATGCGGCTACTTAAGAGCAAGAAAAACTTGTCTCTGGAAACCCTAAAAAACGCTTTAGTGAAACTGCCAAATATTTAAATTTTATAAATTATAACTTTACCTAAAGTTGAAAGAATCCGATTAACGTGCAGAATTCATTTTGCGACTGTAAAATTCAACGTAGTGGTCAAATTAAACCACTTACGAGTATACGTTCCATTTCAGGACTTGCAATTGTAGAATGCTATAAATTGGTGTAGGTACAAATACATTCATAAAGATATTCCCGACACATTTTAAAATTAACCCTCTTCCCACAGAATAGGGTTTATGCAGGATGATTTTGAAATACATTTCCCAACGTTTTCTAATCGATTCTATGATTGGTGGCCGTGGGCACGTAACTCATCTCTCCGCTGAATTACTGAAAAATCGCTGCTATCTAATCCCACATTAATGATTGTGTAGTTTTTCTACGACTTTAAATTTATACGTGATATTTTCTATTTGAAAAGTTATTAAAGGAGCACAATATTTTTTTTAAAAGTAGAACTTCACAGAAAAAAGAAGAAATGTGAATGTGCAGACAAAATGTTCAAACAATTTTAAATTTCTACCCGTTTTTCGTAGTAGCAGACAAATCGAATTATGTGAGATACCTCTAAAAGTCTTAGAGTGTGCACTTTCAAACAAGTTTTATTTTATCATTCTGCAATGGACTTAAGATGGTTAAAGCAGGTACCTAAATGTACTCCCCTTCGAAGACAAAAAAAAGGATAAAAGGATGAAAAAGTGATTTTAGAGAAGAAAGATTTCGAAAGAAACGTACGATTAATACCTACATGTTGGAACAAGTCTTTCTGAATCACCCTGTAGAGTGAAATCAAGATAAAACTTCAAGGAATAGATTGGTATACTACTACTTGTATTTTTCAGACACTCTGTATAGCGTTCACGTTGTAAATCTGAGTTTTTTAATTCAAAACGTCCTATATTATTTGCTTCGAATTAAAACAGTACCTTAAAAGCCATTTTTTAAAAACTTCAGACACAAAAATGTTTCATTATAAATCTTTTGAAATGTTTTAATCAAAAAATGTTTCAGACTTTTTAATAAAATCTATAACGTTATAGATGCTTTAACAAAATAAAACGTTTTAAATGTGTTAACTAATTATGCAGATTGTACAAATTTTTTTGAGCAATCTAATTTTTGTAATGAAATAAGAGCAATATAATCAAACCGGAAGAAATCTATCTGTTTTATTTGATTCTTTCAAAACAAATAGGAATTCAATGCAAAATTTTTTTCAAATCAATTAGGAATATGTATATGTAATATGTATTTATATATGTACCATAAGTGTTGAGAGAAAATATGTTATAATGCTGCCAGCGAATTTATAAATTTACTAGAGTTATTATAATTTAAATTTCTCATCAATACTCCCACAACATATTATACTTATAAAATACTGCATTCAAAGTAAAATATGTAGGTATACTTACTTAAAACGCCTCGAAAATGTATCACCTTAATTGTTTTAATATGTATTTAAAACGCCAAAAATCGTTTTAAAATAAATACGATATTAAAATACAGGTCTTATCTTTTCTCGTTGTTTGGTCGTTGTAGTTTTTATGAAATAACCTTCCAAAAATTTTTCTTTACTTTGTGTAATGATGTTGAAAACATTAGCGGAAGATAAAATCAAAAACTCCCACTCCCTGCGGTGACCTTGTTGGCTCGTACCAAGGCTTACATTTTGTGCTCGAGTAAATATTGATCTTTTAGCAGGTAACCCCAACTCCAGCCTAATTGAATCCTCGCTGTTTTAGACCGAGATATTTGCAAGGGTTACCTCTTCTTCAGCGCGGCGATGCTGCAATACCACCAGAATTAAAGACCAACACGAAGTGGCTGGCAAACATTTAATCTTTCTATTAAGCCACCACGTTGTTTGCATATGTCCCTGCCTGGCAAAACTTTTCCGCGTCATTTACTTCCTGTGCTATCCATATTCAGCTATATCTAGAAAGAAGGGAGATGACGTGAATATCCTGGTGCCGTCCCCAACGTGCAAAAGTTGACAGTTTTAAATTTCTGAACCGTCAGGTTCATGTAAAACTGGCGCTCGTACACATGGAGCCCTCGAACAAAAGGCGAACCTCTTGCCTAGGAACATTATCGGCGGTAGCTGCGAGTCTAGGAAAGTCATGTTTATCTCATAGTGTGCGGGATTCATGCTTTTAGGGACCGCCGAAGGACGTGCGGAAAAAGGTTGTGTGCGAAAAATGCTTCTACGTCGCGTAGCTTTGTCATTTTCCTGTCAGCTTAAAACATATAAGGAAGGAGATGATGGCGCGCAATGGCGAATTCATTCCTAGACCAAGGAGTAATATGTAGGAGAGGCAAACAAAACACTGAGGTATTCGGGAAATGTGTCTATTTTCGTTGCCTTCAAAATATACTATGCAAAGAAGACTTTCAGCACAATTATTCCAAAAATTGAGAATCCCAAAGTAGGGTGACTAAAAATAGGTGGTACCTGGATAGGAGTAATTTCAGTGACATAAGATTTTATGGGTATGTTTTTGAAGTTCCTTGGGTTAGTTCAAATCAAATCTCTACACACCTAATTCTGTAAACAAGTATGCAGAGGGGAGAAAATGTATTTTAATTTAAAAGACGAATAAATCTTGTTACTGAAATAAAGTCCATAAAAGTGACTTTTAACTCAAACAATTTCATACTCAATAATTTGTCATAAAATGTACTTACTCGCATAATAAATCAATTATATATATTTATGTATATAGTGTGTCTGCACGTACGTTTTTTCGAAAATCTTTCTCTTGCTCCTAGTTTACGCTTCGACCCCAAATACCTCACTAAACCTAGATCACCTTAAATCCACACTAGTGCGAATTGGGACTTTGAGTGATGAAAAAGCTGTTAATTTGTTTAAATTATTAAATGATTATAGTATGTATTTTCTAATAAAAAATTGGTAGATATGGTTAAATAAAAGTATATTTCTAAAGTTAGCATAAATGTATTTAGTAAAAATTAAAAAATTATTTATTTGAGAATGGCGGTTTTAAACAAAAGTTGACGGAAATTTTAAACCCTAAGTGCCATTTAGGAGATTTCTGTAGAGCGATTTTAAATTAATCAGTTATTGAACGAAGAGAACCAACAAAAATTTCTCAGCGATTTCTCAGTAATGAACATGTTAATAAAAAACAAGATTATTGAAAATATATGTGATACAGTAGGAAATTTCACAACATTCAATGCAATTTTCAAATTGTATATGCAAAACTTGCTTAAGCGTAGTCCCTTTTCCTTGAGGATCAGAGTTCTCGGTTTTATTAAATATGCATTTATGGCTCTAAATCTCTAATTATCTAGAAAAAAATTACATAATTAAAACAAAAATAACTTACTTCAAGCAGCTTTTCACACATTTTAAATTATTAATTTATCACTTTTCTAAATACGTAGATATACATAACTATAACTTTTATAATCAGTTCAACACTTATTATATAGCTAATTTTGCAGCATAAATAAACACATTTATGAATTCTGACAAAAACATTTTTATATTATTATCTTAGAGCGGTGTAAACTCAACGCTCCAGGTAATCTAAAACCTAAGTTAATGAAAAATGATATTCTGACTAAAGTGGTTTTGACCATCAAAGCGTCATTCTGCCCATTTAATTCTAGAGGAAATTTTTCTTTTATGTTGTGCTCTTTTGACCACTTACAAAATTTCATTTCTTAAATTAAATTTCTTGTCTGCTAATGACTGCCACTTAAGCAGAAGATAAACTCAGCCTTCGTATTCAAATTCACCTCGCGTAACATTCAGTAAATTAAATAAAATAGTATCATGGAGACTTGACAAACAAAATTGAACCTGTTTGAAATGTCTGTCTAGAAGGCTATATCTTATATTTCGTATAAATGTACCATCTCAAGGTCCAAGAAAATACCATGAACAAAGTTTCGTTCAAGATTCCCGGGATGCAATTCCATTTACGTACCATGTCTATTTAATTTTAGAAGAAATTTGTAAGAGAGAATATCTTTGGGTAAGAAGTCAAAACGTCTCTTTTGAAAAAAACATTTGTTTACTTCTTTCCGAGGACCGTCGCTGTATTCCTTTTTAGTTAAAAGCATTTCCTAAGTGCTTGCATTCGTATGCCTACATGCACCATGATACATGTAGCTCTAGCTACCGCCAACTGGAAAGACGTTCACGTTACATACGCAGATACGCTAATAAATTAAGAGGACCAACCCAGAGCTAAGGTTATAGCTACTCATACGAAAAGGAAATTTACTCCGCCAGATAATAACTTCTGCCTGAGTTATGTCCCAAGATTAGGGAGCACTTAAATAACTTCAAAGATCCCGGTTACTTCGACGGGTGCTCCCAGTAGCTCTCTTAGCATACCAACCGGCGAATATGAGGTCCATTCAGGAAAAGTGCCGAGAAGTAATATAAATCAAAAGCTCTTAGAAGCTCTAAGAAAATGGAATGATACTCTGAAGGCAGAAGAAATTTTTCAAACAGCCATTCACCGCTGAATAATGGTAAATTGTTTGAGATTCTTACCAAAATCCGCGACATACACACGAGCATACGAAAACTGTGAAGCTTTTAAGAGAATCCGTTTTGAAAAATCGGAAGATTGTGTCAGCAGCACAGTAAAACAAATTATTATGTGACATTTTACGCCTCCAATTTAGACAATGGCACTGAATTGCTTAACTGAATTATTAACATGGCCCGGAAATCCTCTTTATTAAAAACAGCGAATATTTCACGTTGTCGTTTGGTAATTTTTATACGCCTATTTTCATGATTTATAGTTACCCAAATGGACAGCTGAACGATTTAATCTTCAAGAGCATATAATGCACAAAATGCAAAATTTAAAATGGTAAAGGTAAATTTACAGCGGCCCTTTTAATCCTTTCGCCCACCACCCCAAGAAATGAAGTACGCACATGGCTTTTCACCTGTGCGCAAAGGTGTTACCTACCAATACCTTTTACATTTCAGTAATAATTTGATTGAATTGTAATTTTGTTTTTATTATTACATTACATTACTACCCTAAATACAACAATAATAATAGTAGTAGAAGTAATTCTTAATAGATTTTCATCATTCAAATTTTATCCGATTTCAATTGGTTTTCTTCATTAGTTACGCAATTCTACCAATCTAAAAATTCTATGGCTTCAACTGAGTTCGAGGTCCACTCTCCAATATGTAATTTCAAAATTTTTAAAATAATAAAAAATTTTTAAAAAAAGAATAGAACTGACTCCAAAAAATCCCAAGCTCTAAAAAGTATAAAATAATTATATTAAAAGTCCTCTGATACTACTTTCAACATTAAATACCAAGACTTTCCTAGAATATTGAAGTCGGTGTGAAAACCTGACTGATATTAATGCAATTAATCCAGACAAACTGATTGCATTCATTATTTAGTATTGGATTAATATCAGTCAGGTTTTCACACCGACTTCAAAAGTCTAGGAAAGTCCTGGTATTTAATGTTGAAAGTAGTATCAGAGGACTTTTAATATAATTATTTTATACTTTTTAGAGCTTGGGATTTTTTGGAGTCGGTTCTATTCTTTTTTTAAAAATTTTTTATTTCATTCTTTTTAGTGTAATATGTTTTAGTAAATTTTTTTTGGTCCGCCATTTTGAATCCTCGCAATCGGGCACCGAATGTACAACCAAGTACGAAAACCTTATCTGTGTATATGTATATTTTGTTTTTTGTTGATTTTCTCAAAAAGCGCTGAATCAATTTCGATAAAATTTATATGGGACCACCTCTGAACTATGACCTACCAAACAAAAAAAGAATCATCAAAATCAATTCATAATTGGCGGAGTTATCGCGTAACGACATACAAAAAAAAAAACATACAGTCGAATTGAGAACCTCCTCCGTTTTTTCGTCGGTTAAAAAGAACATGCACAGTTTTTGACTTATAATAAGATATGTCTAAATAAAACACAATTATAACCGAAGTTTGCAAAGCGAAAAATGTGAAATAAAGGTTTACGTAAAATGTAGGAAAAAATTAAACGAATAACACAGTTTTATCGAAATCAGCAAAAATTCTTTACTAAACATAGTTAATGCGGTCTCAAAAACGAACTTTATTTCCTGCTAATAATACCTACTTATCTACATATTCATAGAATATATTTTAATGTATCACTAAAACATGAAAAACGTTTCTACGAGCTTATTGAAAATTTATTAGTGTTATAGCCCTACTGTTTTTAAGGTGGTCGATGAATATAAAAATAACAAACGAATAACAACGAAATAAAATTAACTAATAATTTTTCGAGTTTCCTAGAACAATTCGTTTCATATTAACGAGTATATGGGCTATTTTCGTCATAATTTGTTTTATTTTAGAGTTAAAATGTAGTTAGCTATTTAAATTCCTTAAAAAACGACTAACAATTTCTCACACTGTAGGAAAGTTTTAAAATTGTGATAATGCTTTTTAATTTAAAACGAAAGCCTACAAGCAATTAACTAACTTCAACAGATTCTTCTGTCTCTATATCGATCTCCAACAAGAATAAGGTTAATTGGGGACCTTTAGTTATGTACATGCCTCCTCAAGCATTTTTCATAAAAAAACACGACAAGCTTTGATCGTTGGCGAATTCTCAATTTAAAATCTAGAATGTCGACACTAAAATGACTGCATATAGTACTCGACGCATTGAGTGGAAAGTCCCCATTAGTTTCGTTGCACAAGGTTCATTGAGATTTTCCATTAACTTTGTTTACAAGGGGGGAAAATGCTGAGTGCAGTGGCTAAAATGAAAATATGTCCAAACATGCATCCTTCCTTCACCTGCTATATTGCGTTTTTGTTCACCACCAAATTGATGACTCTGATGGCTTTTTTCGCTAGTCTTACTTCCGTGTCCGCGCTGAACTCCGCCAATGAGTCTGCGATGACGAAGTTTTTATTTGTTGAAGGAGAGAATTTGCACATTCAATCACTGCCACCGACAGATTTCGGAAAAGGGTTGATTTACCCAGGGCTCCATTTAATATTGGTTGTTCTGTTACGATTCCATCAGACTCCCCGTGATAAGCGCTCTTCTGTTCGGCAGTCACAGTGCGCCCCAAGCTCCCTGTACATCGCGGAAATTTAAAATGCCAGAGAAGTTTTTTAGCAGAGTGCACTTAAGCTGTCCAGTCGAGGACTCCTATTTGAGACGAGATGACGAGCTGGAATAGGGTCTAATGGGTCAGCAGCGTCAAATCTGAAAGCTATTGACCGAATTATGGACAGAGTACCTACAGACGTGCTCTGGTTTAAGCTGGTTATGTTGTCCACCGAGGGAAATCCCATTGTGTTTGTTCGTGGAGGCTTTCGATATTTCCGGCATCAAGACAATTATTTTTCGAAAATCAAATGAACAACATTTTAACAAGCTCCGACAAACGCTTGTCTGAGCTACTTTTATTCGAGGTTGTCTGTAATGAAAAAACCTATACAATTTCTTATGTAACTATCATGCAAAATTTGGTCATTGAGACTTCAAAAATAATCAATTTAATTTTATTTTTATATTATTAGTTATTAAAGAATTTCTACATAGTTATTAATTAAATGTTATAGTGGATATTTTGAAATATGGTTCTTTCGATCCGTCCATAGAGACCATCTTGTTCGCAATTTATGCGCCGATAACCGATATTTCAATTTTATGCGATTTATATTATTTTCTGTTTAGCAAACAACTATATGTAAACTCAGAAAAACTAATATCTTTAATTGGAAGAAAATCTTTTCTTGTATTAAACCTACTAATATTTCTTTAATTTATTCTAAAGAAATTTTAGAAAGAAAATATTGAAACAATGATGCTTCTTTATTGCAAGTTGAAGTCTTTTATATGTATACCTAATGTACTTACACCAATAAAAATTAACCAATTCAAATAAATATCTATTATATATTATTTTTAGGCAAAATGCCTATTGATTTAAAGGCATTGACATTGATTTAAATAATTAATTGATTTCGCGGTTTAAATGCCATTTTTTCCGTCCTTTTATTAATATTCAATTTTATTGGCGCAAAATTATAATAGGTACATTTTCATTAAAATTGACTTACTTAGTTTTTTTTTACTGAATGTAAATAATTGTAACTTACAATTAGATGAGCAACATCCTGCAATTTAAATTATAAACAAACGCGGAACATATTTTGAATTTGAACCCATATCCTAAATTATCGAAGAAGCCAATCAAGTTCAGAAAACACGTCAAAAATCGATCCACCACCAATCCAATTTAGCGAAAATTCAGCAGACGTCATATAGACCCAACCGTCTTTCAAAGAAATGTTTTTTCCGCAAGACGTTGAGGAATAACAAGCTTATCTCTGCCAAGGATTATGAGGGGTCTTAATTTTATACGCCGCAAAGCGCCACAATTTCCCGGAGTAAATTAACTGAGAAACACCTCATGACCATAAATCAGAATAGGCGAGAATCTCGTTAATGAGGTGCGTTCTGCAAAACTTTCGGGGAGGATTGCGACCGCAAAGAATAATTCCGAGTCGTTAATTCACGTCTTGTGCGGGTGACGCCATTATTAATCAAACGGCGCTTGGTGGTTATTAGTTTTATAAGCCCTGAAGAGGGCGCATGGTGCAATAAATGGTAGTCCAGGCTCCCTGATGTACGTACTATTAACTATATATCGTCTTTGAAGTTAAGCTCTCTTCAATCTTGCGCGAAACTGGGTCAAAGTGGTACTTCGTCGGCTTCAAATGCACTGGAGCTTTATTTGTTGGTGAATAAGTCAAAATGAAAAGTATTATCGATTTTGCTGCATGCCTCGAGTGAAAACTGAAAACGTAGTTAAACTGAGCTGCAGAAATGTGCACTTCGCGATGCATGGAGCTGTTCAAAAGCTATTTGTCTTGACTTCTTTGGATGACTTGTCGAGCAGCTCCTTGGGAACTTCCTTGCAAATCTCTCTCTCGAGGAGCCTATGACACTGTCACTTGTTTGAATTTCTTTATTGCGGAAGATAAATTTCCCTTTTTAACGAGACGAGTGAAATATTTAAGAAATGTTTTCCCAAGACATTTGCATTAGCACCCACTGTTCCAATTTAAATTATGTACGGTCGAACCAATTTTTCAATTTCATTCTCGGTGAAGGGTTTCCACCGCATTTTCAAGAAATAACATTTTTCGAAATAGTCTTCGCGTCAAGCAATTGTACAAAGTGGTTTATGATAATTTATAACCCTAAGACTTTCAAAGCAGGTCATACACATACGTATTTGACTGGCATATGAATTAAGTATATAAGAATTAAGAAAATATTCAAACTTACATACACCCTAAATGCATTAGAAAACTACATTTTGACGGATATAATCCTTTACTGACAACAGGTTTCAGATGGAAAAGGTTTTAATGCCCTATTTTGAGCCCAAATAAGGCTAAAAACGGAAACTTATAAGGAAGGTTCGGGCTTTTTATACTATTTTGATCAAAAATATTATGTGACAGAACATTTTTGAATTTGTATTCGTATATTTATATCATACGAAAAGATACATACATAAAACAATTTTTAAAAGTAAAAAAACTTTTTATCAGCCACATTTCGCAGACCTGAGCAACTTTAATTTTGCGGGCTATAATCCAGTATTTTAAGATTCTTATTATATTTATACATATATAACTAAAAAATAACGAATTGAAAATCAATAACCAAAAAACACGCTTATATCTCTATATAGAATAGGTAGGTACCCCTTAAAGTGAAAATTTACGAAATTCCAAAAGAAAGAGAGAGAAGAAGAGAAAAGTGTTATGTATCATATACATACTTACGAGCATTCCCCAAAGTCTGATGGATTTTTGCTAACTCACAAATAATCTCGAATAATATTCTTTCGTTATCCAGGCAGTCGAAGCCAGAAACATTAGATTAGTATCTACCTAATAAACGTGTAAACAATCCACCACATCTCATATTTATCACCATACCGTTTTTACATTATATACACAACGATAAATGGTGAAGATCTCCTGTAATTAATTTAGGAATGATGTTACAATTACAGCCATCCTGTCGAATCAAATACAAAAACGGAAAGCACACGAATGAATTGATTTACTTCCAATGATACGACGGCCAGAAATATTTTCGATAAAACTTGTGTATCCCGGCCCCCACATATTCCGAGCACGAACTTTGCACTATCAGCACCGGAAAGATTAAATTTCCTCTAATACAACGATGAAAGGCCCCATCTAATCCGTTTTCCTGTGGGACTTGTGAATCTCTGTTGATCGCCTGATTGAGATGGCGTAATTTTTAACTTTGCCTCAGCTTTATTTCAGGTAACCTGGCTGACAAACCACATTTTGTAATATCCTCTTATCCGCTCCGACGTTGATTGAATACCGTCTACAGATGGCTTTCGCAGATCTGCGATATCTCAACTTATTGAAAATAGATTAAATCCCATTGGAAATAATATCCCTTTTCGATGGTAAATTTGTACCCATTCCATTTCATGGTAAAGTTTCCTCCTAGTGAGGAAGTAGATAAATGCATAATGGAGGAATTTAATTTTCAACGAACTCATCCTCCTCAAAATTGAATTCTTTATTAAGTTAGAACCATGAATATTGCGAAGGAGAATGAGATAAACAAATGAAAATTCGTACCAAAATAATTGAATTTGAATTCAATTCGTGGAATTTATTATAAAAATTAAATTCCACACAAAAAATTGTGTTTTGCCTACAAATGTAGCGGGTAAAATATGGTGTTAGCTTCAATTAAGTTTAAAAAATACAGATAACATTATTAGGCCTGTTCGTTAAGTAATTTAGATCTATTTAAATTAGGAGATCCGCGTTCAGTGAGATACTGAGATCTGATCTGTTAATGCTCTTTTCTCATCAAACCTCATTTTAATAGGATAAATTTTATTTTGAAAAGAGCAGTAGCAGTTCTCATAGAACGCGGATCTCCTGATCTTTTCTGATCTAAGTAGATCGATCGAGATCACTCAACGAATAGGCCTAATGCCCTAAATAGTTCAGATAAAATGAGCTTTGAAGGGCGCAATAAAAGATGACGGGTTACGAACAGAGATTCGTGATTTATTCTAAAAAACAAATTATAAATCTCGACTGATTAAAAGTGAGATCCAATCATGGAATATTATCAGCTAGCCGCTGGGCAGACAAAATAGTATGGTATAATTATTAAAAATTCTCAAAATTACCTCTGTTTTGTTTATACGTTACATTGCTGAATATGTAGATGATAGACATTTGATTTTCGTGGATGGAGTGTTTATATAATTTGCGTTCAATCAATATTTTAAATTCCCTGAAAATTTCAAGAGAATGCTATACATAGAGGGAAAAATAATTAATTATTTAATCTTCTTGTTGTTTCTTCCTAAAAAAATCAAAAAACGTCCTCTTAAAATTCTCGGGGTATTTTCACGTTGATTGAAGGTAAATTATGTAACAAATTGGATCCGCGGGTATTAAAATTTTCAGTTTTGATAGTAAATTTAAAACCGACATCGTTCTTTTTTTATTAAAGTTTTGCTTTATTATAGGGATACTGGGGTGCCCGAGTACGGGCCGATGAAATTCATACGGTTGTCGTTTTTTATGAGTTTAAAGTTAAAATAAATTGCAAAATACAAGGATTTTTGAACAAAAAACAATTAAATTGCTTACTTATCTTTCAAAGTAACGTGAATTAATAAAGTAAACACTGTGTCTAAACAACCTCCGACAGAGTTACTCTATAGATTTCATTATTTGCGCTGAAGCTAAACTGCGATTTTTTATAGATACATATCTGAAAAATATTCAGAATAGGAGTATATACATACATAATGTATATATGTATAACGAAATTAAGAGGGAGATAATCATAACTAAGTAGGCTAGGCTCTGCTAGTTTAGTATTAATACGATCGACAGCTTATGACATGTAGTTAGGTCTGTAAAGAGTTCATAGACACTACATCATATAAAAAAATTACTTAAATATATCCATATGCATACATACTGACTATATATGGAACCTACACTCAAAAATGATAAAAAAATGTTTACTTTTAAATTCTACCATTTTTCAAAACATATCGGCCAAATATGCCAAAAAATCAAAAATTCATACCAAGGTTGTACATACTGTTCTTAAACCACTATTTGTAAACAACAATTTATATTTACTTATATGTATTTATCTTTACATAAATAGATATCTAGCAGTATTAAATATATCTTGTAAAAATGTATAACCCCTGCCTAAAACACTTCATTCTTTATTGATTATGCAAATGCTACATTTTCATCCAATCACTTGACCTTTTATACCTTTTTATGTTAATTTTATCTGCTTGTCGTGTTCCACATAAAAAGGCTTTTCATGGAAGCACATGCACTCCCAAAAACTTTAATTAAAGCAGTGGTAATCATAATGTGTTGCCTCTTGTGGCGCCTTCCTCCGATCCAAACATATGTTCGCTAGAATCTTGTGTGACCAACTGACCACTTGGCAACAACATAATTTGGCTTAATGAGACCTTTTAACACATTTCAACTTAACAGCCCAAAATGGCAATTGGGCGACGTTTAGAAGTTTTAATATCAAGCTGTTCTTGGCTGCTACATAGCTTTAAATTACATTTATAGAACTCTGAAGGGCGCGTGTCTTGAAATACTAAACAGCTGGCACTATTTTGTGACATCTCATTAGAACGATTGTGATGAAACACTTTTCAATAACCGCGTGGAGTTTGTTATTGTGCTATAACGGATTGTTTAATTCTAAAGAAATAATGAGAAAGACTTGGTGTAATTTTTCGTTATTTGTATCTAAGAATCTATTTTTGGAGAGTTTAAATTTCGTCAGACTTTTTTATTATTTCTATAATATTTTCGTTTATTTTTAATCGATTAAATTTTTATTTAGTATTTTGTTAACAAACAATTCAAAGTTCACCATGGCTTGGACAATAATTTGTTTGAGATTAATAAAATTCGTTATCTTTTTGTTACAAATTTCCAAGACTTAAGTCGAATTAAAAAATTATTAAAAATATCTATGTATACGTTTTGAGCGATATAAAGAATTGATTATGATATTTTGAAGAAATAAATATATATTTTTAGCTTTATATCTCTTATCATCTAAAAGTTTTATGCTTGGGTGAATTCAAATGATAAGTTAATAATTTGTTGGTATATATGTACATCTATACATATTCAATTTCGAATTATGAAAATAGCCTTTTATTTAAATTTAAGGATTTTAAAAAAATTACTTTTTACTTTATACAGTTTCAATCAACGATTTTTTTATCCTAAAAAAAAACAAAACTTTAGAAAAAGTATAGCTTGAAATTTTAATTCTTAAAATAATAGTTTGCTTATTTGTTTCACCAGGCATCAATTTATAGACATTTTTTGTTTTTTTTTTTTTTTCGAATTTATCATGAAGAAATCTCAATGCCAATCGTCATTGCACTCCAGAAAACATTTTCAACTCATCAATTCTCGAAACAAGACTTTCGTCAACGTTGAAGGAGAAAGATTCATTATCAAACCATGCTTCTTAACCATCAAACAACAAGAAAAAAATATTTCTCAAAATCAAAATCAAAATCAAAAAAGATAGTAGAACTCCCTCTGTTGCTATTTTTATAACTTTGGGTGTTTCAGCTCATTTAATATTTAATACTAATCCAAACAAAAAATTATTCAAAGACCTTCCTTGGATGACGTGCAAAAATTAGGTACATATAGGTTTTGAAATGTTGATGAACAAAAATAGAGGAGTTATTTTTTAATCAAAAGGGGTAGGTACTTTTCAGTCACTTTTTTGATAATTCCCAATAAAACCAAGCACCTTTCGCGATATTAATAGTTTCTTTTAGAAAAACTTTATTTTGCTCGAAAATTTGTATGCTATTGAACTAAATATATTCTATTGTTTATGTCTCAAAAAAAAAGCTGTACTTTACAAGACAATGGAAAAATCCTTGTACAAATGGCAGGCTTCCAAGGTTACTCAAACTTACTCCCCACTTCCTCTAACTTTATGCTCCATTGGTCCAGTTGAAGGTTAAACAAAGCCAAACGAGAATTTTCGGTATAGGCAGCAATTTGTCTTGTTTTTTCGCATTACGTATCCTGCTGGTCATGGCCCATTCGGCCGCCATCTTGGGAAGAAAGGCTAAACCAAATTTTATTTATCTCGCTATAATTGTCTAACAAAAATTATGTAAAATTATATGTGTTCTTTAAAGAATTGAATTGTAACTTTTAATATTAACTTTTTCAAGTAGGTACATAGTATTATTAGTAAAGAAGATTCGAACTTCTCCTTTTTTCCATTTTTGCGTCGTACTGTACAATTCTTGACTATCTATTCTTTAAAAATCTGTCTGTTATACGAAAGCTAGATTATAAATAAAATATATAAAAATCAACAGATGAAATTTGGTAGAGATAATAGCATAGATATATTATGCGGAAAGAAAAACTAACTCAATTTGAGCAATAAACATATCTATATGTATATAAAGGTCAGGAAAGCTGACTGAATGCAAGATATTTCTATCAAGGGTTATAATAACAATTCTCAAAAAAATAAGCTAAAAATAAAAAGACTATCAGTTTTTTAACCAAGAAATAAGAGGTCGTAATATATGTATGTATATACTATATGTACATACGTATGTATGCATTGTACATACAGTGTAGAAATTTTTCGATCGGACTAGTAGTGTATCGAAAAAGTCGTTTCGAAAAAATCGCGATTAAGATTACCAGCTGCCTGCCTGGCTGCTCGTCCCTGGAGCACTGTAATTTTATCATTTGTATAAATGTTATCAGAAGTTTCTGTGGGCATATACTTGGAAATGCCATAAAAACTTGATTTCATTCTTTTTTATCCATCACAATGATATAATTCGTTTTAAGAAACAACAACTCAATTTGTGTATTTCTTCCTTTAAAGTTAAACAGTGGACAAATTTAATTTGCATAATCTTTGTTTGACTTTGTTCGCCTTTGTTATCAACTTTTTTATCTTGTCGCTGATTAATAATACAAAGTTTTAGAAAATTATATTATTCTTTTACCTAGGAGAAATAAACCGCAATTTCAGTTTGTAAATTTTATATCTGTTTTTCAAAAGCATTTATTTTTCAATGTACCTATAAAATAAAGTTCTAAACCAACCTACATTTTTCAATGCAATGTTGATCAAAATTAATTCCTTTGGCATAGTGCCACCTAAAAGTCTTTTGTATGAAAAATCTATTAAGTCACAACTTTAACGAGACACCGCATTAAAAAATTTCCATAAATCCCATATTCCTACGGAAGGGATAATTCTCGTTTTTCTGACCTAAATATAGAGGAAGTAGAAAAGCGGAGTACAAACATACCTATGAAGGAAGCGAAGCTGAAATATCCAAGCAATTCCATTCTGGCCGGATGGTGTAGTATATTTTCTGAATCGTTACAATTCTGGCTCAAACCCAAGCTCACTTGCACTTAACACGTTTATTCTTACTCACTGGGCACACACACTAGCACGCCGCCTTAATTATTATGCAAACACTGGGGACTGAACATTCTTAACCCAATTAATAAAAAGCTTATTAAATTATCACCTCAGCAACCTGAAACCAGTGGCCTAGCGCGAATGCCCGGGGAAAGTAACAACACATTTAATCAGAACTTAGCACTTCCAGTGGTTGCACACAGCCACAGGCTAGAGGCCCTTGGGACTATTAATTGTGAATGCGGCAATTAACTAGGACACGGCATAACCTTCCGCAAACGGACGGAACGCACACACGGAAGACGGTAGACAATTTTCGGTCAATTTCTATACCTCTTAAGATAGTCTCGAGCCCAATTGGCCGGCCGCTTGACCGTCTTACACTAAATGGTTCCTTTGACCGTAACAAATATCGAACTGTGATGGCAACATAAACCCTGACCGCAAAATTTGAATTGGCCGTTACACCTTACACCGATGCAAAATTTATTATCAGCCGTAAAACTGAGTGCAACCACACTATCAGAACCATAAAAAATTCGAAGCAGTGCTCTTGTCACTAAATCGAGTGCACAACTAAATTAACGTTTACTAGTCGAGGACCTTTTCCAAATTTTTACTATTATAAAAATCTGTGACACTATGTCTAACCACCGTAGTGATTTCTTTCTTCATTCACTTCCGTTTTAAAGTTTCGCGCGCCTAAACGTTGTAACGATGTCACTCGACAAATTGAATCCCTTGCGAATTTTCGCAAGTAAACCGACAGCGGACAGACGTCGAGTGGCCAAGATAAGTTTAAGCCGCAAAAATTTCCCTGGTCTAGCCCTCCTTGGAAAACGTAGGGACAAAAAGTTCAACGAACATATTTTCTTTTGGCGGAGAAAGTGGAAAAGCTGACTGGTGCTTTTTCGATATTCCAGTGAGTAGTCGTGAGCTTTACCAATTACTTAAAGCTAAAACTAAGCTTATTATTAGTCACAGTTGTCACAGAACACCTCAAATACCACCCACTAAAAAAAGCAATTCCTCAATCGACTTATCGGTTCGAAAGCTTCCAACAAATAAAAGACTGATCTGAAAAATTACATTGTAAAATCAATAAAAACAACATTTAAGCTGTGTTCTTTCCAAATCGGATCCGGTTCGAGGTTTAACAGGAAATTGTATATAGAACATTAATTTATTTTTAAACAGTTAGCGATATCAAACATTTTCTATTTCGCGAAAATAAAATCAACTTTTTTTATATTCATTTTGCGCCAAAAAATTAATTAAAAAAAGCCAAAGTCTGGAATTTTCGAAATTCATTCGCAATTTAATTACTCTACAATAAATGTTTACTCAATTTTATCAACCATTATCAATATAAAATGCATCATCCCTCTGGTATTGTTAGTGGCAATATATTTCAAATATATTTTTTTAAAAATCTTATCACTAATTAGAAACGATGCTGAAGTCGGCATATACTTCCAGATTTTTTCTGATAACTACAACAATTTGGACATAAACTTAACCCAGGCATGTGCAACATAAGCTTAAGTTGGCTAAAGCTAAAAGTCTAGAAAGAGCAAAAATTATCCTCTCCTTAAAAAATTTAACAATGAAAATTAATTTTCACTACTATTTTTACAAAACGTAGACCGACTCGTGCCAAATCAATAATTTTCTGCTTTTGTTAATATTATTGGTAACAATAGAAGAGTAGGTACTTGCTTTTCTCTATATCAAGTTATCAAAGTTTAGTTGAGTTATTTTTGCATGAGGGTCTATTAATAAAAAGCTGCAAGCAAAATATTCCTTCCACTACAAGTTGACAGCATGCGTTTTCTTTAAAATTGAAATGCTTTTCATCAAACAAAAATGTCCTTTTAAGTGAAAAGAGCACGAAACCCATAATTCAAGGACCATTAAGAATGTGCCGTCTGTCATGGTATAGTATTTATGACCATCTCCTTCTAAACAACTTTCTGTGGAACTGTAAAAGTGCCAATTCAAAGAACGGAAAAATGTTATTTACCAAAGGCCAATAAAAACATCGGAAGCCAAGCCAAAGAAAAGCGGAACAGGAAATAGGGGAAAAGGACTTTTGAGCTGCATGCTTTGTCGGAGAATTAATATCTCAAAGCAAAAAGGCTGGGCATGAATTAATAAGCCGGGAAAAAATATGAGGTCATATGCAGTCCAGGGAAACAGATGCCTTCTGAAAGAGAATTAATTCGAAAAACTTAAACCGCTTGCAAAGTACCCGAGAAACTCTGGCTGGTGCACAGAAGATAAAAGTTAGAAAATGACAACACATAATTTCCCATAGGATAGCAGCGTCCTTAAATTAATTAAAGTTTCTCAAGTTAGGAATATCTGGGACCATAGGTGCTTGCTGTCGTCTTACCTCAATTTAGGAGAACCTGTTTCTACCGCAATATGTGATGTGATGAATTTCTCCGCAAATCAGAACAGTTCTAATTGATTTATATTACCTACTATACATACTTGTAAAGTAAGCTTAGACTGAAGGGAATAAATCAATCAATTTGCTTTATTTGCAGCTAATTAAATTCAATTTCTGGGTAAACCTGAAGCTCTACCTCCAATTTAGGTGAAACTTTTTCTATATGAACAACAAAAGAAAACTGCTACTACTTGGCTGCACCACGGCTGAACCAAATTTAAATGATTTATTAATGCGCTTTATACTATACTATGCACTTTAAACGTCCATATAAATAAATATGTACAATGGGTGGTTTTAATCAAGACGAAGGAAAATGAAGTTATTTTCAGCACGACATTTTCTTGGCGTCTAAGGTTTAGCTTACGACCTTCCTTTACTTATATAAAACGGGCTAAAAGAAATAAAATAAAATTAAAGTAAAAATAAAATTAATAGAAGATGCTTTTTATTGAAAGGACCTAAAAGGAAGAAAATAAAAAATTATTCTTCCAAAGTAATGAAATTGATGGACTGTGGCTACGAACAGAATAGTGAGTATGAAAATAAAAGAATCTTATTAGCTTCTATAAAAGCCGACTTCAAAACTTTGTCTGAATGTATGTATAAACAAACTAAAAAGTAAAAAGTAATATTTTTTATCACTTTAATGGGTATATAAAATTGTTAATACTTAAATACATATTTACAGTAATCAGTTATTTTTGAAGTCGGTGCCACCCAAGGCCCCTTAAAGGTTATTTATTTGCTTTTTTTGCCTAATGTCCTCCCTTTTTTAAATCGAATATAAATCGTTTCTTATTTACGTTAATTAATTATTCCTTGATTACTTAATTATTAACAACCAACCGACAAATAAAAACTAGTTGATAGTCGACATTTTATAATTTATATATATATTTACCATAATTTACGAAACACTGCAGTTATGCAAGTGATATTCTGCCTGGAGAGTTTGACAGTAGATTTTTAAAAATTCACAATGGGGAGCTCGTATATTTTTTTTACACCCCTGAACTCTAGCCATTTCGTCATGTCATGAATCACGAACAACTTCACCGTTGTTATACTGCGAATGTCAAGTGAAATCCTGGTGTCATTTGGTTCGGTGCGGGTGGAATGTTCCTGTGATTCACGTAAAGTTTAAAAATCCAGTCAATATGGTCGTTCCAAAGGAGACTTTGACTGACTTTAAGGAAAAGTACGAGAAGGGGTACAAGCTTGTGGATGAGGAGAGTCGAAATGACCCAATCACTGACCCTTACCGGTCCCACTACGCAGCCCGAGACGTTTTGCTCGAAATTATGGAGAACCTCAAGAACTCGATCCATTCAGAAATGGACCCCGAAAATCAGTTCACCTACAAAGTGATACTTGCATTCGTGTACAGGGATTTGGGCAGGATCAGCGTCTTCGTGGAGGACACACCGACAGGCGTGAAATATTTACAAAACTGCCTTGATTTAATCGAAGAGGACAAGTTGAAGCCTGAGGCAGTCATTCCCTATATGGGAGCCCTAAATGAGCTAGGGATTGTTTGGTCAGGTCGCCAGAACCCGGAGGAGTCTCGGAAATTCCTAACACGGGCAGAAAATCTTTACAACGATTTCAAAGCCAGTGGACTGGAGGCCATGGCCATCACAGATGTGTTTGGGACTGCTGACGAGGTGGAAAAGGACAAAGGGCCGCGAGAGCTCGAGAAATTGTACACTCTGACTATGTTTTACATGGCACAGGTGCTTGGGCATCTGGAGGAACTGGATCTCTCAGCGAAATACTGCAACTCAACTTTGCGAAGGCAACTCGAAGCTAAGGACTACGAGTCAATTGACTGGGCTCTGAATGCAGCCACACTTTCGCAATTCTTCATAAAACCCACTAAATTCACCATAGCAAGACATCATTTGGCAGCGGCTACGTACATCCTAGCGGAGTACGAAACAAAGATGATAACGCCCCGAATGTCCGAAGATGAGCAGGCTGCAGCTCAAGAAAACTTCAAGCACAGATTCGCCGATATTGCTCGCTGCTGGGCCAAGTACGGATTAGCTCTGCTAGAAGCGTCCAAGGAACATCTGTTAGCTGAATCCGAGGAATCAACAAATGGAGACGACGCAGATAAGCTGGACAAAGGTATACTATGATTGATAAACGAAAATTTATGTAGCAGTTGGCAAAATAGGCACTATGTATTTAAAAAGAGAAATTTCACTTCTTAAAAAAGTTCTATAATTCTTTGATATTGTATAAAATTAGAAACCAGAATCTACTATTTACATGTTTTAAGAAAAACCTGGTCTAAGCCTAGATAAACGTTTGCCCGTCGGAGTAACTTTTACTCAACTCGTCTTGAGCCTTGTTTAAAGCGGATAATGTATTTTTTAGTTAGCCAATAGTACTCGACGTATGCATAGATAATTTTATAAAAATCGGGGGAGGAGTTTGGAATTTATAGTGAAACAGATAGAAAAACAGCTGCTGTTGTATTACGACGAATTCAAATATTCTCAGGTTTAGTCATGCCCAACAAAATACTCTTGAAAGGAATTTCCATGGAAATCAGTTTAGCCGTTCCCGAAATTAACGCGGACAAACAGACAGACAAAAATTGGAAAAACGATTGTATGTTTGGTATTATTATTATTAACTTACGAAAAGAAGAATTGCAAATTTTTTAATACATACATATTTAACGACTTCTTTTTGTCAGGGTGCATTGAAGTTGCTAATTTTGCCAACTTGCTACATTATCATCTGCATTTTCATCTTTTATCAATAAATAAACTTAATGTGAGTCTATTTAGATGTTGCAAACATGCACCTTCAAGAAGTATCCAATTCATTCCGGTTCCCCACGCTAGAAATTTCTGCCTACGAAGACCGCGTTCCTGACCAATTCTGTTTAACTTTCGATGATGCGAAGATTGTGTTCCAGTTCGTATCGATGTGGCTGGACCGAGCGAAGGAGTATTATACAGCAGAGACCGAAGCTTCTGAATATGCGAAAGTTATTACTGACTACGCCGATCTCTATAAGCTGTTAGCATTCTTTGATGACGATCCTGCAAACCAGAGCAAACTGCAGAAGAAACGTGCAGACCACTTGGAGAATCTGCTTAATCTCTTTAACCCAACATACTATCTTTCGATATGCCGAGAATGTTGGTACGAGTGCGGACAAGCATACTCAGCCATGCTAGATGTTAAATTGGACGCTCTTGCAAAGCTAAAATTTGATGAATCGCCCACTCCGCATCAAATACGCAAGATCAACTCCCTTTGCGATAAGGCAATACAAAAATTTAAACAGTTTATTGAATCCTATAAGGATAAGGATGGGGAGAAGCTTCTGCCGAATTTATCTAAAGAAGATCTACAAACCTACCTTTTTGCCCACTTTCACATAGGAAGATTATTCTACAAAATAATCACCCCTAACAAGGAAATGTTATTGAACAATTTACAGAATAGCCTTAAGTACTACAAACTTTTCCTGTCAGGTTGTGAGGAGCACGAAGAGGCAGGAGCATCTTTTGGAGGCGAGATTGGGGTCTGCAAAGAAATGGTAACTCTTTTGCCGCTAAAAATACATAAAACGATAGGAGAAATCCAACAAATGTAATTTAGTTTTAGTCAAACTTACACCACACCTTTTCCAATCATGAATTCTACCTTAATCACGTAATCCATGACTATTCCCTCATACCTTTAACATGAAAATTACAAAACTTGTTATTTAGTTATGCTAAATTAAATGTTTGTTTTCTTACTCATACAAATCGTGCTTTATTTGCATTTACCATAAGTACCTATGTGTGCATCTGAGTAGATTTCGTAATTTTATGTTTATTTTTAATGACATTCTCCTATGGAAACCGTAAACACCAACCAAAATTAAGTTTATACCAGTATACCGTGTAAATAGTTTCAAAATTAAAATTCTTGTTCTTCTAAGTGCTAAATAAATTAGTTACGATTTAATGTTTCCAGTCTGTAAAATTTTCATTATGATAAATCAGTAGATTGAATAAATAAATAAATAAATATAAAATTGAAATACATATTACTTTAAATAATGCAAAATTTCTTGGCCATATTGAGTTTATCAACTTTAATTTTTTTAAATTTACATATTCATAGTAAATTCATAAACAGTTTCCACAAAATACCTTCCTAGAAATTTTGCGGTCACCAAATTTGAATCGTCTTCTTGAATTTACAAGTTTTGACTCGAAATCATTCGAAGAAAGAACTGCCAAACTTACATAATCCCTTTTTGAATAATAATTCTTTTTTTTATCAACGCGAAGCTAGCGCCGTAAAATTCCTTTTTGCAAGCTTTTACTTAACTTGCATTGTTCGTATGTAAGTTGTCCGCTCCGAAATTTGCAAGTTAAAGTTCAATGTACTCCGCCGCCATATTGTTTTCACGCTTCCAAGCTATTATTGCAATATGTACTAATGACAATTTTAACTGTTATCTCCCTAATTATACGATTAAATCGAAAAAAGATTCGCGCTTTGATGGGGCAAATTGAAAAGTATTTAATAAAAATATCTTGATTATTAAAAATCATTTTTTTCTTAATTAAAATGACACTTTTATATTAAAATGTTTAAATAATTAATAACTTCTTATTGCAAAAAGATAGAGATGGGGCAATTTGATATTCGAGAAAGGCATTTAAAGGGCAAATTTTTAAGCCATCAAACTTTAATTAAAAAGTCAATTTAGAAGAAAAAAGGAATTTGACGGCGCTAGTTTCGCGTTGGTCTTTTTTTTTCGTTCGTAAGTGTTTGAATAATTCGATAAAAAAAATGCAATCAAAATCGCGAAAAAAGTATCTGAAATTACAGAATTATGAATTTGTGAAAATTTTAAGAACTTTCTTAGGAATTTTTATCCACAAAAGTGTTGTGTAATCCGTAATTCAAAGGCAAAAATTAATTTAAATTATAAACCGTTTATTGATAAAAAAAAGATCAAAATAGAAACAAAAATCCTCTCTGATGGCCTATTCCATTGGTTTTTCAGGTTGATTACGAATTTTTAATAATTTTTTAATAACCTGTTCCACAGCGTTGCGCACGGTTCTCATATCGAATTCATCTAATAAGTTTTCGAGAGCATGATTCACCACCCTTTCCATCAAATTTTCAATATCGATACATTTTGGATGCATTTCAGGAATAGATTTTAAGTTATCAAAGATAATTTCAATATTTTCTGGATTTGCCAGATCCTCCATGGATAAAACTTCGATTATTTCTTTGAATATTTCCGTGATAACCTCTTGCGTAATGTTTCCCACCTTGGTACCAAAACACATTTCTAACGAGTTTGCAATGATTCCACTAACAACGTCCTTTGTGTTGACCTCTACTTTTTCTAATTCAAAAACCTCAAGGACTTCATTGAAAAGCGTTTTAATGTCGTCAGGCGTGATGAGTATCAAATACTTTTGTGGTATAATCGCATGAAAGTTGTCCACAATACATTCAATGACCGTGTCGCCTTGATCGGCCTCAAAATTATTGGCGACAAACGCGAGGTAAGTCGATATCTTTTTGCTGTTTTTCCGAATGCTTTCTTCAGGCATTTTGCTACCCATGATTTTAAGAAGGAACCTCTGTACAACTTGCAATACCTTTTTGCTTGTAGTGGAATCAGGATTTACACCATACACTGGAGGCTGCGATGCTATTGCTGTATACACAGTTTCTTCGTATAGACGCTCATTAGTAGGTAAAATTTCTACTAATTCAGCAGCATCTTGTTCGATCGTTGTCGGTTGCTGAAGAGGTTTTGTACGCAATCGCAAGGTTCGTATCTCCTTATCAAGGAACTAAAACAAAAATCGCAACCTGAACTCTAAACATGAATTAAAGTTTTAAAAAAACGCAACTATAGCAAAGCATTGGAACGTAATTGTAGTCTGAACTAAAACAAAAACATAATTATTTATTTATCTGCGAGTTATTAGCTAATACTAAAAAAAAAAGCAAATGAATCTCTAAAATAAGCATATAGGATATTTATGTATTTATTATCATACTAATATTATAAAGAGGAAAGTGTATTTTTGTGTGTATGTTTGTAATGAATAAACTCAAAAAATACTGTGCCGATTTAAAAAATTCTTTCACCATTAGAAAGCTACATTCACCCTGAGTAACATAGGCTATATTTATTGCTAGAAAAGATTAGGGATCCTTACTAAATCTTTAGTAACGTAACCCAAGGTGTAAAAAAAATGCCGACTACTTCGCAAAAAATTTAAGTCAAAGTTTACTGAGATCATTTTACGAGAGAATTTTAAAATACGGAATTTCAAGGAGGAGTTGAGGGGGTGTCCGTGGGAGTAGATGAAGGAGGAGTTGAGGGGGTGTCCGTGGGAGTAGATGAAGGAAGAGTTGTGGGGGTGTCTGTGGGAGTAGATGAAGGAGGAGTTGAGGGGGTGTCCGTGGGAGTAGATGAAGGAGGAGTTGTGGGGGTGTTTGTGGGAGTAGATGAAGGAGGAGTTGTGGGGGTGTCCGTGGGAGAAGTTGAGGGGGTGTCCGTGAGAGAAGATGAAGGAGGAGTTGAGGGGGTGTCCGTGGGAGTAGATGAAGGAGGAGTTAAGGGGGTGTCTGTGGGAGTAGATGAAGGAGGAGTTGAGGGGGTGTCCGTGGGAGTAGATGAAGGAGGAGTTGAGGGGGTGTCCGTGGGAGAAGATGAAGGAGGTGTTGATGGGGTGACCGTGGGAGTCCGCGTGCGAAGCCGGGGCGGGTTGCTAGTAATTTATAAAGTAAAGAATAAATGGTTGCATAAAGAACAGTAAGTATAAAAAAAAAAGATAAATTAATAAACATAAAAAAAAAATTAAAAATAAATAAGTACTTTATATATGTAGACGCGCACGCTTAAATAAATATTCGACGATCGATAATTCATTCGGACTTTCATTCATATTGTAACATGTTTGATACGCGACGAACTTTATTAAAGTCGAGAATTTTCTTTGAAGCTTAGAGATGTATGCGAGCAAAAATTTCGACATAAACATGCTTGATCCTTTTTATTTTACTTTAATTGTTTATTTAGCTTTGCCAAATGCTTAGAAATATTACTTTTTTTAAATCAGAACCCTTATTTGTAGACATTGAAAGTTTGAAATAAAAGTTCATCAAATTTCCATAACTTTTATTCAAACTTCAAATCTTGAACCGAAAAAATTTTTAGATTAAATTTCCGACGCAAAATGGGTATAAATTAAAGCAGTTCGATTTTATTTTCACAATATAAAAATTGCTAGATATGGGTTGGGTTACCGCTTATAAAAATCAATCAGTGTAAAATTGCCTATTAAATCTGATCCGGATCCAATTGTTAAATAAACGCTGGACCTGTCTCATGAATCCGATCGAATCGTATAAAAAACAATTTTCAAAAGCATCTTTTGAATTGAAATACCTTAATAAAGTTCCTAATTTTTTAACAAAGTGGATTTTTATTAAAAGTATTATATTTTTCTAGATATCCAATCGAATTATTTTGCCTTTATGTGCGAAAAGATTAATCAAAGTCAAATGTAACTAACATTTTCAATTCAATTCGAACGGATGTCATTGTATACGCATAAAAAGCAGCCTATATTTTAAGTTAGAATATGCGATACCTTGAATCAAAATATCGAACCAAGCATTTAAACGTGATTGACGCCAAACATCTTTAGATACATACATACATTTATATAATTAGTAGAATAGGATATGATAACCACCCATATTTAAAATACAATGAAACAATTTTAAATATCTCTGGTAAAAGCTTACCTCAATTTGTTGTCGTTGACGCAGACATATATCATTAAGTTTGTTTAAGTCCTTTTTTACATCAAAATGCTTATCAACGGATTTTTTGTCGTACAACTTTGCTTGGTACCTCAAAACGTCTAATAAAAAATTTTCCTCCTCTTGCAAAACAGTCAAAATATTTAACTTTTCTGTACCAATTTGCGTAATTTTTATCAGCTCTTCCTCAGCCTTTGCGAGCGTTTTCTTTAAAAGAACAAAGATCAATATATAGCAATGAATTTATAGAAAATTCAACGAACTTACCTTTTTTTGTGCCATGGCTTTGTTGAATGCTTTTTGCTCATCTTTTATTTCTGACCGGACATCAAACACGAATCTTCTTAAAATAGACTCCTCTAGCTCGTCCAAATTCACTATCATTCCAAATTTTTTGTACATCATTTCTTGTACATCACCCTGAAGTAGAGTAATTTGTTCGTTCATATGTTTACAATCCGAAGTCATTCTTTGCAAATGGACGATATTGATGCGATGTAAACGCTTTGTTGCCAAGGTTTCTAAACCCAGGTCACCCACACGGGTATATAACTTTAGTACAGAGTTTGAGTTAAACAGTAATGTATTATTAATGTCTCCAATATTGGTTCCTTCTTTAACATGCTGCAGTTGATCTAATCGAAGTACTACTAGTACGTCTATTTTATTAAGTTCCTTTTGTCTTTCGCGCTTCAATGTAAAAGGTATAAGTTAATATATTAATGAACTCTCATTTTCTAAAAAATATTTACTCTGAAATCCAGTAGCTTTTTCTTTTTTTCACGGAAACGAATATTAGCGTCGGCTTGAAGCTTTGCTATATCTCCAAGTTTCTTATTAAGATCCTCTATTTGCTTGAATAGCATATGAATGTTTTGCTCTAAAGTATGCCTTTCTGAACGCAAGGCAAAAGCTAAGTCATACAAAGTTTTGTCACAACCTGGAGGCAACGTGTCCTCATCCAATCGGATTGGTGCCATGTCTAAGGAATCGCCACTTCCCTGATTTTCTTCTTCACTTGTTGATGAATCGCTTTCAGAGCTCTCGTCAGAGTCTGCAAAAGGTATAAAAATAAACAGTTTTATTTGTAACATTTGAACTTTTTCCCATAATTCATAAAACAACAAACAAAAATAAATTGTATATGTATAAATCATCAAACTCACCATCTGGACTAACTTCTTTGGGAGGCTTAAATTTTTTCTTAAAAATTCTGCGTAGGAAATCAGAAAACTTGTTTCCCTTGATCTGACCTAAAAAGGAATTTTGGATCGACTTCACCTGGTCCTCCATTTTTTCAATTTTTTTAGAATTATCATCAATGGAAACTTTCATTCCATTTGTAACTAGAACGTAATGCTTCCTCTCTTGCAAGGCCGTTTCCACTTCATTTATAATGCTCTGTTCGAGCCTTTCACAGTCTCTCAATATGATGAGCTCTTGGTTCATGGTCATAATCCTTTCTTCCAAAAATTTTGCCTCAATTTCAACTTTAAGGTGGCTCTTTGATAATTCTTCAATTCCACAATCAAAGTTATTGATACGTTCTTCGATCTCTGCGACAATTTTTTGTTGCTCTATAATATTATTAATTATCATATTGTATCTCAACTCTATCTCCCATGGAGTTGTTTTATAGCGTGACACTAAATCTAAAAGAGCGGTCTTGTTTTCTGTTAACTTGGGAAGCAGGTCGACTTGGTCGCATATTTCGGAGAAAGGCGGCAATTTTGTATTTATGTCCCATTTTACAACATGAGCAGCTAATTTTACTAAAATTTGCTCGTATTGACCAATATGAGATTCCGATGCTACAACAGCTTGCACATCAGAAACCGCAAACATAAGGTCCTCTACTTCTTTGATGTTGGTAATCTCTACATTGGGCTGTAATACATTTTTCATTACTAACGACATAGGTACCGAAAATATGGATAACATTTGAATATTTAAACCTATCGAGTTTGAAGAACAGAAAATGTATGACACCGTGAAATCTTTCCTTCAGTAACGCGTTTTTGGGACACCCTTAGTAAACATTTGTCAAAACAGTGAAAACTTACCTTAAGGTTAAGGTCTGGAAACTGCTCAAATAAATTTATTTCCGGAATTTCTGGAATATTCTGTCTATTTTCTGGGGGAATGTCGTGCTGAATATAAGCCATTCTTTCTTTTTGTAGAGATATAAAGTTATAAAGTTCAACTTTATCCGAGCGCAATTTAGAAATCCTGTTGTTAAAATCACTCCGAATTTGGTGAAGTTCTTCTCGAAGAGTAAGTAATTGTTTATATTTTGAGAGAGTGTTTTCCGACTCGGGTGGCTCATACTCTGGATTAATTTTTAACTTGTAATCACCTATAGACCTCTCAGCTTCAGCAATTGCGCGGTCGTCTTCCTCGCTATTTTTTTTAGGATCGGGTCTTTGGGCATTAAGATTTACCCAAACTGTTTCGCGCATAAATTTTTCTTCCTGACGTTTTCTGTATTTATCCAAAAGACGTCTCATTTTTGGATTCATATTCATCGGTAGTTCAGTCCTCTTTAAGCCCATTAAAGCTTTTTTCTCAAAATCAGGCAAATCTATTTGCATGGATTCTATACTATCTTGCTTTGGATCGCCTATTGGAACAGGGTCTTGACTAAAAGTATTTTTTTTATTGTTACTAACTTAACAAAAATTAAATGCAGTGAAATCTCCCTAAACGAACCCCGCACTTAAAAAAAAATTGAGTATCTCGCCAAACTATTTCTATAATTAATAGGTACCACTTTCAAAAACAATGGCTCATATGCACGTAGATTCGTGTAATCTACTTTTCAAATGGAAGTAACCCCTAAGCATAGTTTTATAAAAATCCTACCTATTGCAGCATACCTCATATTACAATTAATGCCAAAATTCGTGTTAGAGATCGTAGACTTCAATAGTGCTTTCCAGCCAAATGTTCATATTAAAGTGGCTTAAAATGATCGATTTTGTTGTTTGTCTTTCCCCCTACAGAATTAGTGGGCCCTATTCTTGAATCAGTTTGAATCGAGTCAAAAATAGCTTACAAAAGCCCTTTTTGGACAAAAATTCCTTAATAAAGTTGCTTAAATTCTCGCAAATTTATTTCAGTAACCTTTGATTGACTTCAATAAATTTATCGTTAAAATAGTTCGTGAAAGAAAAAATTATTATTTTTTATCTATTCTGAAATTATCATAGTTGCCGTGTTAATTTCAGTTTATTGAAGGAATTTTAAATTAATTAAAATTAACTGAATTTCCTCTATTTTTTTTAAAAGAAATTCTAATTTTTCAACACAAAAATAAGAGAGAACAAAAGTTTTTTTATTTCAATAACTTAAAAAACCTTGAAAGTACTTATTTGAAAATAACTAAACAATATAAATAAATTTTACGTTAGGAAGCCCGGGAGAGATTTCATTAAATTGAAATATGGTTTTACCTAGTTTTAATTAAACCTTTTTTATCCTCGCTTGCATTAAAATAACTCAACATTGAAATTATCGCAAAAATGAAAACTCTCAAATACTTACTAGGCTGCAAGAGCAGCTGCTGCATTTCTGGCTTCTATTTTGCTATCGCATTCATCCTTAGCTTGGAAGAAGCTGTCGTCAAGTCTCATTATTTTGAATGACGTAACCGAAATATTTTTCCTAAACAATTATAAAATTTTAAAAACGCCAAAACTATAAGATGAAGTGTCAACCTTATTGCTTGTACTTCGAACGGCAAATGTTCTAGTGGTTTAATAAAATAATCAACAACCTTTGTCCGTCCCAAAGCTGATTTTTCTACGTCAAAAGAAAGTTTCCTTCTCATCAGTTGAAGTTCATCATCAAGAGTTTTTTTCAAATCAGCAGTAATTCTTGCATCTAGCTCTAGCTCTTTTGCAGTTAATTTCTGAGAAGCAGCCATCAATTTGTTCCTTTTTAATATATCTTTGAAATGGTTCTTGTAATCAGAAAGAATATCAAGAACTCTCTGTTTTCTATCATTTGCAAGTTTCATACGACGGTCATATTCCCTTTTTATTTTCTGTTGTTCCAAAGATAAAAAGCTGCTGTCCTCAATATCCTTTACAATTTTAGATGGTTCCAGTAATGGGACAATATTCGTATTAAGTTTTCTTCGAGAAAATTCCTTCCATTTGTATACAAATACGCACCCATCAAAGCCAACCGTGAACAGATATTTTCCATCGAAACTAGCCTCAATCGCAGGGATTACACCGTTGTTGTTGCTATGCATTGATATCTTCCAATAATCGGACAGATTGCGAAAATCATGTTTTCTTACATTTATTCTTATAGAACCGTCGTGCATACCAAAAATTAAATATCTGTCACTGTAAAAAAATATATAAAAGAAATCATAACGCAATGTTTATTAACTGTTTCCTATTACTATTCAAGATATGAGTGGATTTCAATGTCATCTCCATCTGCTATAATAGTGGCTCGGACCTTACTTTCTGGGTTGCTTATAACACATTCGTAGATATATCCTGCATCGTACCCTCCCATAGACAACCATATTGTCGATTCTGGAGTATACCGCAACCATAGCACAGGATTGGGAGTTTTCGGATAATATAGTGGTTCAAGTTCTTCCTCCTCCTCAGAATCAGCTATAAAACAGAATATTTATAATCTGAGAGTGTTTTTTTTCCAAAATTCAGTATATCTGGCTAAATAATTTTCGTTTCTTATCAAGAATTACTTCTGGGACAACGTCTACGTTCTTGGTTCTATTCTATCGATTATGTAAATATTAACATATTTCACACAATAAGATCTTAATTTTTATAAATAAATATGTAAATTTATTCAAAATGTTCTGTGATTAATATCCTACCCTTCATTCGCTGATTTATCGCACTTAAATACCCCTCAACAACACAACTGCACACGACTTCAGCGAGCAAAAGAATTGTTTTTGAACTTTACAACGATTTAATCGGAAAAATTTTGCATGAAATAACCATTAATTTTTATTAAAAAAAACATATTTCATTTAATAAATAATGCATATTATTAATTGAAATTGTATATTGTAATTAGCCATAAGACGAGTGTATGTACATAGCTCATCAATCTAAACTACGGTATGGCAGGAAAAACCAATGACGGACGAACTTGACTCATTTTACCGCAGAGGTTCACTTTGCATTGAATGTAAAATTACAAACTTTCAAATTTATTTCCAATTTCAACTAATTACTCTATAATATTTTATATTTACAACAAAAGAGTAGCAAGAATAAACACTGAAGCGTGAAAACGATATTATTTTTTATAAAATTCAAAATCAATAGCTCGAATATTATACCTAGAAATGCGTCTTCATCAATATCAATTCCAGGGTTAGCTAATCTCAGATTATCCAATTCTTCTTTTTTACGGTTCTTCTTTTCTAATTTTTTCTTTTCCCTTTCCGCTAGAAGAATTTCTCGTCGTATTTCACTTTTCATGGACTTAAATTGAAAAATCAACGGATTAATATTTTCCAAATGAAAAGATGCGTCTGTATAACTTTGTGGAACGGAAGGCAAAAGTGCTTCATAAACCTCCCCAGAAGCAAATCCAATTAGCACCGTTGATAACTGAAAAATGCAATTACTTGAATAAGTTAAATAAAATTTTTGGTACACTCAACCTGCCACAGCTCCCTCAATTTAGAGAAAAATATAATACGAAATAATTAGAAAACAAAAGAAACTATATTTCTCCGAGAACTGTTTTTTAATAGATTTTGTTAAACTTTATTTACACCGAAGAACTTCAGTTGAAAAATTTGATATCTTAAATTTTTTATTTCTCATTTAACCGAAAATTAAATATCTTGCAATCAAAAGAAACTAAATGTTGTTTTTTTTTCTTTTGGAAATAATTATAAAAAATACATATGTATATATATACATATAAATATGCTTCATATGTGCCTACAAGATGTGAACAAAAAAATGTGTCCAACAATAAACTATTTTCTAAATGATAATCCGGTAAGTTTGCCACCAGTTTTCAGCTTCATCTGACAAAAAAATCAATTTAGTTTCTTCTCAATTCATACATAATAATAAGTTTTATGCAGTTTCGAATTCTACACGGAAAACGTTACATATATTAATGGATCCTTGGGGTGTCCTGAGCAAACTTTTGTTCTTGATCCCACTCATTAAAAATAAATAAAAGTACCTTATAACCTTAGGAGTTATGAGGGTTTAAATTTTATCACAATTCAAAATTTATCGAAATTTTCGTTAACAATTTTTTTCTGTTTTCTTGAAATTTTTCTATGGAAAAGAAAATAAATTTTGAATTATATTTCTTACATTTGGAAACGGATTCTTCTCTTTTGAATGAGCTTCCGCTCGATGTCCTGCGATATCCTTAGAAGGATCTCCAAGAAATTAAATGAGCGTATCTGATAAAAATTTTGATTTAAGGTGGGAGTTTCTAACAAAAGTTTACTCAAAAACCGCCAAACACTGCGGTTATAGGCCAGTATTATTAAATAAAACGCAATGTTTACATAACGTACATAATGTACATTCATACATATATGCGGCAGGTTAAGGTTGTGTATACAGCTTTCACTTACACCGTCTGGTTTCCAGTTGAAACTCCTAGGCACGGAAGAAACTTCAACAAATCCTATAGGAGTTATTTGAATGAAGGGTCTTGATTTTTTTATGCTAAAAACAAATATCGTTTTTTCCTCTGATCCAGATACTAAAACTGTTTCCTTTGGATTAATAGACAATTTTGTGATTGGAGCTGCATGAGCCTTGATTACATCAATCAGATAACAATTTTCCTTGAGAAGTCCTTTGTTTATAGCAGTATTAAAAACGACTTGTCGTATGATTCCATCCTTAAATGCTAGAACTATTACTGATCCACTTGGATCAATCTGTAAAATGTTTTTAATTATATACGATTTTAGCTGTTTTTTAATTGTTAAAAATATTTAATATGTAATCTTAAAATGGTTTAGATAAAGTCTCCAAAGCATCTCATTATGATGCATTAAAGCAGATCCGTATTTATATTTTATTTATTCATTTCACGTAATATAAACTACAATATGTAGGTGACTACCTCCCAAATTTTAATAAAACTGTATCGAAATAAATTATGCAAAAATATGCTGACCGTATGTTAAGCTATTTCAAAGCCGTTATTAGGATGAAAAATAAGTGTAGTGTTGTTTAATGTGAAATTCGGGTAAAAATAACTGTGTTGACAAAATTTCATTACAATTCGAGTTAACCGGATGATATTCAATAAGCATATTGCATTTTTATGTTGTACTTACTTATGTATAATTTACTTATACTAATAAAAATATCAGGAAATTTGCAAAACCGAAATTAAAATGAAAAGAAGCAACGATCATCAAAAGCATTTTAACATTTACCGCCAGTTGAGTATAACCACTTAAAAATTGGATTCGTTTTAATTTGGTTAACTTCGTCTCTTCGTAGCATTAAAAAATTATTTTTCAAACTTACGGTTGAAGGGATCCAAATAACATCAGCGCCCGGGGCAGGAAATTGCTTAATAAACAAGAGTTTCTTTTGTACATAGTCATAAACATGCATTTTCCCCTCTGCACCCAAGGTAACAAAATGTGGCGAAAATGAGCTTGAACTAACTCCGACAACTATTCCACCATGAGAACAAAATATTTGTTCCGGAGGATCTGGAGTACCCTCAATTTTAATATCGCAAAGCCAAATTCCTCCGAGACCATCCTGTAAATGATTGCTCATTTGTATGGTCCAAATTGATTTGATTAATAATAGTAGTACCTGTATATAGCAATGCATATCTTCTTTATTCGAACGATCCCTCCATACGATGTGCCTAATCTCACAAGCTTTACCAATTGCCGGGCCAAATCGAAATTCATTGAGGGGCTCAATTTCGACGAACCTATCATCTTCTGGGGGATCTGCAATTTCGACTGTTTCCCAAAACCAAATTCTAACATAGCCATCCATTCCAACAGTAAGGACTTCACCGTCTCTCATTTCAATATACGTAATTGGCCCATCGTGGCAAGGTTTCCGACCTTTCCGGCAGACCTCAACTTTGATAAGGCCGTCATCCCACAGGAGCATGTTGCCCCACTCACACCCGGATATCACTTTTTCATCAGCGAGGGGATATATGGCATATATGTCGGAAAACTCAGTCTTGCCAAAACGTCCCAGCTCGCCCTGAAGTTTAAGTCCCGTGAAGGTTCTTGCCATTTTCCAAAATTTAATGTGACCCAAGCCGCAAGTAGTTAATTGTCCTGGATTATAAGGCGAAAAAATTACATTAAGGACATCATTTTGAAAGGATTGAGATTTCAAAATGATGGATGCAGTGCTCCACTTCCAAATTGTAAGCATGTAATCTGGTTCCCCAGCTTGAGTAGCCAACAGCTCTCCAGTGGAGTTATATGCCACACATGTAAACGAATTTTCAGCAGCATTTTCCAAAACTTCTATTACCTCGAACTTTGGAAATTCATAAATAATAACTTTCGGTTCGGTGCCATTCTCTGCTACGGTTAAATAGTTGTACATTGGATTAGGATTTTTCTGAAGATGAGAGTCATTAAACTATAAATTTATTTTATAATACTTTATTGATACCGTCAAAAATCCGATCCCACCGCCGTTAGCACTCCTTCGGAAGGTGGTTTTTTTTGTTGAAATCTGCAAAATAGTAAGCAAGTTACCTGACGCAAACACCAATACATCAGGGTCTATTAACACGAGATTGAACAAGCGTTTTGAATTGTACCCGAAGGAATGACTGAAAAATTCGAAATATTAGATTTATTATAGGGTGAAAAATTTAATTTTAACTTACTGAAATTCCAAAATGTCCGGAGGAACTGTGCTATTTGGGGATATAGTGTACGTAGAAATAAAATCGTCAGGACATGGACACTCATCATCTTTACCCATTTTATCGTTTTCTTTCACAAATGTCACTTATTTTGTTTTAAAAGAGTAACATGTC
This sequence comes from Machimus atricapillus, assembly GCA_933228815.1. Classification (NCBI taxonomy): domain Eukaryota; kingdom Metazoa; phylum Arthropoda; class Insecta; order Diptera; family Asilidae; genus Machimus; species Machimus atricapillus. The sequence continues at coordinate 58,273,953 of OW121784.1, forward strand.
GGTAGGAAAGAAAGTTCTGGTTGCTATGGTAAACGCTTTTTCATAAAGTGAATAAAGCAATTATTAAGAATATAGTAGTCAACGAAAATTGAGTACTTTTATGTACAATTGCTGCGTTCCATTGGGCCTGGCCAAGTACTCGAAAATACTTGCGAGTAGATGTTCAATGGAACGCAGCTTTTATCACAGGAGGCAGATCCTAACCTCAAACTGAAATGTCCACTTATCTCTTAATGAATAAAAACAACAAACAAATGTCATTCTCGTTGAAACATAACCATAAATATCTTTAATCCATCTATGGGGCAATAGAAAATATGAAAACCCCCTGGCGGAAAAAATCGCGTAACTACTTGTGAAGTTTCTACTCAACTACCTCCAGCCAAGAGCATGTGTAGTTCGTGACATTTGGAAGTACTTGCGAGTACTTGGCCAGGCCCAATGGAACGCAGCTAATAAATTCACTCAAATTAATTCATACAGTGTAAGTCTGATAAAAGGGTAGACAAAAAAAGTGTTATATTAGTTGTTTAGTAGAATATTTAATACAATATTTCTAATATCATCGTTTAAAATTTTGTAATTGTTCCCCATACAAGCTTTTGAACCATTATTTACGTCAGTAGGGATTGAATTTTAAAACGTCCTTTTTTGGTAGGTGCCTACGTCATAAAACGCAACTACTGACCAAATTTCATATTTCTAGAATCAGTGGTTTTGGTTCAAAGCTGATCAAATTGAGGTCGCAATGCCAGAAGATTATGAACTATAAATTTACATTGTGGAAAACTGACAATAATACTTTGTTTGTAGCAAGCCACATTTTCGTGCACAAATACAAATGATAAAATTATTCAAATCTGCGTAGTAATTTCCGAGATTACACCTAGAAAAAACATAAAATAACGTAAATTAATGAAAAAGAGTTAATTAGTGTAAATTTATAATGTTAAAAAACATCAGTAAGGTAACAAGCAAATTATTCGAAGAATAATATGTATACATACATATAACAATTCATGTTACTCGATTCGTCGAAGATGTTCACTTTAAAAAGAATAAAAGGTTATCGTAGAAATATACTTTTTACTTATCGAAAATTGCTCGCCCTTTAAGTACAGATGCTTTTTAAAAATATATAACTAGATAAACATATATGTTGGTATAATAATTTTATAAATTGCTTTTACACTGCAATATGAAAGAACGTAGGTTAGTTCATTGAATTTCATTTTTAATTATATGTATATGAATATGTATGTATATTATCTAAGTGAAAATGTACCAAATGTAAATTAATATTATGAAAATCTAGAGAAGTTTCAATATTTTTTCTGAGACCACATAATGCCACTGTAAGACTTTAATATTACCATAGAAGAATAAAGTCTTTATTTTTCTATGATATTACCACAATATAATATTACTGAAGTGGGCCGACCGAGTAAAGTTCATCGTTTTAGTGGTTTAGAACTTCCATATGCATATTTGATATTTAAAGCTTATCTGAGTCTCGAGCATGAGTAGCGCTGAGCAACTGTCCAGTTTGAGAAGAAAATATAATAAAAACATTGCCCGATTGACCTATTTATCTTTCCAATTTTTAGAGTTCCTAGAAATCGGACTATGCCAGATTGCACCTGGTTGCACGTAAGCATACACTTTACCCCTCAGCAGGGTAAATACTACCACTACGCAAGGTCCATCCCTGCCTATAATAGTGCAGTCAAAATTTAATTTCCCCCTGTAAATAGGGTTACCATCTGTCCGGATTTGTTCGGAATTTCTTTTTCGCTCTTTTGTCCATTGTGCTTCCATCAGGGTAAAAACCCTTTCTACACTTGCGCTCTGAGCGGCTTAGCGCAACCGGACTTTTTTTTTAACTTTTTAAAGATATCATGGGTGAATGTTTACCCCAAGTGAATTTCGTTTTGTATCTTTGTTCATTTGTTACTACTGTTAAGGTGCGTGTGCACTTGCAAAATAGTTGCAGTTGAGATAATATTTTGTAGTTGTTAAAATTCATCAATCCCGATGATACGGTTTAAGGAATGTCTGGCTTTTTGTCAGGTAGAACTTTACAAAATTCAAAATGGTAACCCTACCGGCAAGGCCTAAACAGATTTTGTAAGGGTGTTCAGTAGGGGCATATAAAAGCGATTATATTTGAGTTTTTATAACAAAGTATCCGCGTGGACGTGCTTTGATCTGTTTTCTTAAAAACATTATCTTTACAAAGATGATTTCGAGTTGGCGTCTCTAGAACAATCAACGTCATACGTCTCGTGATGCGAGGCTACTAAGGTTGCCCAGCAAAGCCACTTTGAACCGTGGAGTGGAGTGGACTCGACTGACGACTTGAGAAAAGCTGGAGTAAAACCGCTCGTCCACACTCCACAATCCCCAGCCCCTGGTCCGCGAACACCTGAAAAGACACAATAAAATGAGCAAATTAAACATGTCGTATGGGGATTTTGCGAATGTATTAGCCGTCGTTAAGCGCTCGAATTTTGTATGAAAGTATATGTAGTTTAATAACATGTACGTACACGCTGAAGTTAGAATTCGAACGAAATATCCACACACTGAAGTAGTCGAAAGAAGAGCGCAAAAACTGAACGAAATGTCAACAGGGCCCGAGTCCGCATGACAATCACAATTGAGTTCTCCTCTTGGGCTACAACCAAATTTAATTTGAGGATATTTTAGTTACAATTGAGCCTCTAATTACTTGAAGTTAATTGCAATTAATTTTAATTATGTCTATAGAATTGGCAGAAGCATCTAAATAACGCAAGTCCACTTTTACCTGTACCATGCGTGATTATACTTTGCTTTTGCTCAATTTAATTCAGTGAAGGTATCTGTGAAACGTAATTAATCAGTAAACGCACTAACATTAACATATATGTACCGCGTCGTGTTGTTATTCTGTGAATGTTTGTACCGCAATTCATATCACAGTTTCGGAAATTATAAATACCAATTGATGTGAAATAAATCAATACATATTACTTTTGAAAATGGATCGTTATAATATAACTGAAGAAAGCGAAGATAGTAAAATTTCTGTGAGTTCAATCAAAATGGAACTTAGTGAGACCCCGTCGCCAGAACCATCATCAGACTCTGAGAGCGCATCAGAACCGGTTGGTAAGAAGAAATCGAAACGAACACAACTAAAAATTACTGAGGCTGAAACACCATCCCCAACGCTGTCCGTATCTTCGACAATGAACGAATCGCGGATGCGCATGCTTGATGGAAAATTTTTCAAATACTTGCCTGAGGATTCCACAAAGAAAATAGTTGTTGCTTTATGCATGAAATGTGCTCCGGAAGCTATTAAAGTAAGGGGTTACATTCATTGTTCATCTAATTTCCTAGGCCATTTGAAAAGGAAGCATGGGGAAGAGAGCGTTAACGAATATAAGGATTACTGCTTAATCAAACAAAGAAGAAAATGGTCTCAGGCCCCGTTTCAAATTCAAGACATTGTCACCGAGAAGAGAGAAACTAGGAGCGGCACCATATTCAATTCTACTGAAGAAGAAACAAAAGAGTTAACACAGGACGAATTTGATGACATTATCGTTAAATATTTCATCAATTCAATGATACCTCTCAAAGTCTTGGAGGATCAGTATTTTTCACAAATTTTCTCATTGTTTAATATAAAAGCATTTGGCATAAATTTAATGAGTGTACAAACTCTGAAACACCGTATCAATGAGAACTACATAAGAGAAATAACTGATATAAAGTCACAACTCAGTACAATAAACTATGTCTGTACTTCGATAGATATTTGGCCTGGTGAGAAGCGAAACTTCATAGGAATTACTGCACATTGGATCAGGGATGACCTGGTTAGTGTGTCAATGGCATTAGTCTGCAGAGAGTTCAAAAGTATTCATATTAACGATGAGATATCTCAACTTATACAAGAAATTAATGCAGACTTTGGGCTTAGTTTAACCAAAGTAGTTGCCACCATTGTTAACAGCAAAAATAGTCTCATAAAAGCATTTAAGATGTTTGGTGTACAATTCCAAAATATAAATATAGCTGACAACAAAGAAGATAACCCCAATAGGATCTCCACCGATTCTGAAGAATTTGAAGAGGAAGATCACAACATTTTAACACTACCAATTTTAGATTCTATGATAATTTCCTCACTGCCTGTACGTTTACAATGTTGCGGAAACACACTTATTTTATGTGCGACTATCGATGCAAATACGGTATGTAATTTACAACTCTCTCTCTCTCTTTAAATCAGGTGAATTTGAATTCACAAATACATATGTATGTATATGTAAATACATACATATGAATAGCATTTGCACCTCAAATACAACAATTTCAACGATATGCATAACCAAATAAAAATCAGAATCAACCAAATCAAAATTTATTCCAATAAGAACAAAATTTTCCCTTCTCGGATTTTGTAAATGAAATTGGGGTCTTAGGACCTCCTAATTACGAATCTGAACACCGTTTCCTTCCATCACATCATGATTTTTCATAATAAAAATCTATGAAATTTTTCAAAGCTTAGGGGTACTTTAAGAGGAAAAATTCATATATGTAATTAAAAAACAATCCTTACAGGCGAATACAAATAAGTATTTGAAAATATTACAGCTACTTGTCGAACCTTTTGTTTTTTCATCGAAGTTTTTGTTGAGCCATGTTTAAACTATTTAGGATACGTTCGACTTCAAAAATTAAACTGACGCTTAATTTGGTAAGAATTGCTTAAGCTTTACGCCTTACTTAATGAGGTAATTAACCAGATGAATAAACAGAAACCTAATCTCGAAGATAAGGTAATGATTATTGATATTCAAATGAGTTAAAATTTTGTGGTTTTTAAAAAATTAAAAGATGTAATTACTTAATGATTATAATCTTATTAATTTTAATTGATCTATAAAAACTTAATAAAGTCGCTTTTATATCATAATTATAAGTTTAACTAGGCATTGATCGGCCTCAAAATCACTGCCTATACAAAAAACATAAAAATCTGAATTGCTGAAAGACTTGATGTGATGGATTTTTTTATTATTTTTGCCATAACAACACAATATAATTTATAAGCATCGCTATTTGAACTTTAAAAGGAATATTTTTTTAACCCTGTGTAATTTTGGCTAAATGCCGACTAAACTAATTTTCAGTCATACAGCCCTAATGCCAGATATTTAGTTTAGTCGGCAACTAGTCACTATTCGCATAAAACAATTTATTTTTTATCTTATTTTAAAAATTACGCGTTTGAGTTTCCCTTAAATCATGAATATGTAGTTTCAAAAGAATGAAATATCAAGTTCAAGATTGGTCTTCTGAAGATTTTTATGAGTCGCGCAACAGTTTCACTTGGAGCAGCTTCAAAAGGGATTCATGAGAAAGGAACAAAGATTCACAATGTTTTCAAAGACCTACTGCAATTAAATGATGTTATTTTTAATAATATATCATGATAATGAGTGTAATACCTAGATGTATAAAATATTTTTTCTTTGCCATTGCAGGTTTTAACTGATCGAAATACGGCGTTATCAAATATGCATAATACTGTGTTGGAAAAGTGTAACGCTTTATGGAAAGCCGCAAGTGAACTTGAATCAGCAAAGAAAATTCAAGAAACGTTAGAGCAACCCTTGAACCGACCTGAAGCAACCAGATGGAACAGTTTATACGATTCTCTCCAACAAATTCTTACCATAAAAGAAAAGAATGAAGAATTGCATAAGGCACTAAATTTGCCAAATCCAATTAGTAAATCAGAATTTACGTATATAGAAGAATATTTGATATGTGCTGAGCCAATTACAGAAGCTCTTGATATAATGCAGCGTGAAAACAATAGGTATTATGGAATTGTTCTCCCATGCCTCTGCGCTTTACGAAAAAAACTCAATAAAATCTTCAAAAAACATAAGTTTAAATACTGTAAGCCACTTATAAAAACTTATATACGAAGTGTAGAAACAAGATTTAGTCAATTTTTTGATCTAAATACCCCAGAATCAGAAACTGCAGCAATTGCTGCTTTATCGTATCCACGTTTTAAAAACACATGGCTGTCTTGTTTTGAACCAGCAAATCGCAATAAAGTTATAAATAATTTTAAAAATATTATATCTAAGCAAATTCATCAAAAGCCCGAAAGAGTAAAAAAAAATGTAGTAAAGGAAAACGTGTTTTTCAATTTTGACTCCGATTCAGATTCTGAAAATGTAAAATTACCACTGAATACACAATCTTCTGCCCTACTAATAAAAGCAGAATTACTTCTGCTGAACTTTTTCGCAGAAGACAGTCAAGAATTGAGTATACTTGATGACTATCCTGAAATAAAGCATGTATTTATTAAATACAACACAGCTTTGCCATCGTCTGCAGCAGTAGAAGGGTTATTTTCTTATGAAACCATAACAAAGCTTCCAAATAAATTATCTGAAGAAATGTTTGAAAAAAGAGTTATTTTAAAGTCAAATCTTCATTATAAGAACAAATAATCAAAACTGCTTTATTTATCCCACACCTACATAGCTGAAGTGCATTTTTTCTGTTTTGTCTCGAACATAAAAATACCTCGAAAAATAAATTGAAGACAATAAGTGGGTATAATCAAAACTATTAAAAGAAGTAGGTACTTCTCAGTTTTACTTTTAAGTATACCTACTTAATGAAATCTATAATATAGTCAATAAGATATTGTTGGTTCAGTAAAGACACATAAGTAATCAATCCTAAAACTTCGTGTAAATTCCAGTTATGTACATGTAGTTAAACTTAATCAAATGTAAAAATTTCAAAGGGTTTAGATGAAATTTCTTATAGAAGATATGTTTTCCAATCGAAAAATATGTAGTTGTAAATAGTAAAAATAACGTTTTGTGTTATATTAAAGCATAGATGGATGATTAAAGGCAATGGAAACCCTATAGACAAGATCTCAATTAAGCGAATTGAAATTGATATATATATTTTATTTTAACAAGATTTTTTTTAAAATTTAACCACCACTTTATCAATAGATACTAGTCTAACCCCTTTAAAAAAAGAGTTTAACTATACCTATACATATATGTACATAAGAACTAAAAATTATCGTGTTGACAATAAAATATGTAAATAAATGTGCATAATGGTTAAATTCGTCTACTATTTGTTTTTATTTTTCTACAATATTTGTGATCAGTATTTGTCTTACAAGTTTAGCTGGATTATATCAAAATGTAAGTGAGAACTGAAATTTGCGAAGCGGCAATTGAAAATTTAGAGGGGTGAAATGAAAATGCAAAATACTTTATCTTTCAGAGACATCTACAATATCTTAGTCATGAAAAACAAAAACAATAATAATTCTTGCACCTTCATACATGCATATATTTATGTTATATTATAAGAAACTAATTTGTCAGCTTTAAAATGGGACTATGAAAAGCTTGGCTGGTTATTTATAGTTGATGTCTTATGGTGTCGAAAATGGTACGCTCAATAAAAGTGAATGCATTTTTATTTTATTTCACTTTTTCTTCAAAACATGAGTTTTAAATGCGAAGTACAAAACCTTTAGGGACTTTAACCATAGGATCGATTTTAAATTTAAAACATGAAATTAAATAAAAACTTATTATATTTTCTTACAATTATTATGTTTTTAACTATTATTAACCGATTAATGACCAGAAAAGTTAACTTTTTAAATTTTTTTTCGAATTCTCTTATTTCATTTAATTTCATTATAGGGGATTTCGAATAAAGACATTTTTTTTAACCCTAACATGAGAGCGCTGCAGGGCGCTGAATCTTCGTCAACCAGAACAACTCGGCTGCAAGGCGTGCAGTGTATCATCTCTTCTAGTTTTCTGAAATCAAATAACTACTACTACTCTTTTGACTTGATTCAAGTAAAAATTCCAAAATCTCTACAAATGGTGCGAAATTCAAAAAGGGTTAAAACAATTTCCTTTGTTTTTCGCCTTTGAGGTGTTGAAACTTTTTCCTTAATATCGCGAAAAATCTGAATCAGGTCACGACAAGAATTAGTTATATAATAAATCCATGAATATATAATTTCTATAATATTGTCTTACTGAAAAACTTAATTATAAACGCATATATGTTTCTCAACTGCAACTCATAATAGGTACCTACTCATAATAGTATAATCTTCTATATGTAGGGGAGATTGGGGTATTGTGAGCCATGGGGAATTGTGAGCCACGTCAATATTTCCCAAAATTGGAAAGTCTGACTCATGCAAATGGTTGTCGTCGTCTTGTCTTTGACCAAACTCATTTTCTATTAGCAATAGATGCTTCCACACGTACTCGTTCGTTCCGTGCGATAACCACTTGGAAAATTTTCTCAGAATATTTATTCCGAGCGTTTGTGTTTGCATTGATCTGACAACGATTTTCGCAGAATCGATTCAGGTAAATATATTCATAATTATTGTATGGCATCGATATTTCAACTTTTAAAAGAAATTTCGCATAAACATGCAATGAGCGAATCATACACGGCCCTCTTATCAACCAGAACGTTTGGGGAATTGTGAGCCACTTTTTTTGGGGAATTGTGAGCCACAACATTTTTGGCATTTTTCAAGCCAATATCGCATTTTTAGATGAAAATGTTGACTTCTGCATACTTTGTATGGAGGATATGCCGAAGAAATTGAACCGGAACAATTCCATTCGCTGCGATTTATGCGATCGAACTGTTCATTTGAAATGCGTCAGTACTGGAGCCTATTTCACATGCCCGAATTGCGAATCCGAATAATTTCAATATCTTCTTTTTTTTATTTTTTCTAACTATGTAATTCTTATGTAATTTCCAACCATACAATAAACATTTTACAACGATATTTTTGATTTTCGACTTAATTTAGACGGTGGCTCACAATTCCCCAACATTTTTAAAAATCTCAAAAACGTATGTTTTTTGCAAACGCTCAGATTTTTTCAGCAGATAATAATTTCAAGAAATTGCTCAAGCTAAAAGTTAGGGTTTCCTTCCTAGTAACATAAACCATTTTGAAATTTTAAAAAATTTTGATTTTTGTGGCAGTTATCGGGCTTTGAAAAAGTGTGGCTCACAATACCCCAATCTCCCTTACATATATAAAAATCTCGTGTCACGGTGTTTGTGGTCGCACTCCTCCGAAACGACTCGTCCAATTTTTATGAAATTTTTTATGTATATTTAGTAAGTATGAGAATAGGTCGTAAAATATATTTCATACGGCTAGGTGATTAGGGTGCCCTATCCAGAAAAATTTTTGCTCTATCTATAGTAAAAGAGCTAATAATAAATCGAAACACTTCATATACCTACTTCGATTAGATTATAAAACTTCGAATGCAAAAAATTAAAATCAGAGTTTACTGAGATGATTTTACGATAGGACTTAGGAGTTTTATACAGGATTTGAATTCAAAAGAAAAGTAGATAGTTTTACAAGGTTTTTTCGATTTCATTTTAATCGGAATACAGAACATATAGGCAATAGTTACTTTAGAGTTTAGATGCTGGCATAGGAGTTTTAGTGTAGCATTACAGACATTAATTTTTATATAATATGATAGATTTTATTATTCCTTGAAAGTTCTTTGAGATGAAATTTTATGGGCATATTACGCAAAACCTCCCAAATGACATATGTATTATGTATGTACATATATATGTATGTAATTTACATCGCAATTGGAAAGGGGAGAGGAGGTGAAGGAAGAAGAGGGAGGAGGAAATGCTAAGCAGTGGTATGTTTATGGTGAGTCATGCAAATATTATTTTATGCGATTGAGAAGAAATTCTATGAGCATGTGTACTTAACCTCCTGAGAGACCTTTGACAAATTTTAAATCTGTAACATAATTTTATTAAAGTTTAGTTTTATTGTATTATAGGGATAGTTGTGCCCGAGCAACGCCGGGTAAAAGTCAGCTTGTTTAATACATATGTATATATTAGCTTCTATTCAATCTGGCAACTCTGCTAATCTTATGAATTAAGCCAGATTCGCCATAAACTACAAACTAAACTCAATCACAATTTCCTTCAAGTGAGCTAAAGATCAATCTCACTTATTGACCTAGAAGAGAAAAGCTAGAGGATTTTATGAATGAACGAAAATGCAACATAACATATTTTTGCTTTATCTGAGCGCTTCGGCGTCTTCATTCTCATATTATCCGATTATTATGGAAAGCGGAAGTATTTACGGACGTCATCCTAATTTTTTTTTCCATTCCCGGCACTCGTAGGTTCGATGGAGCAGCATACGTACCACAAATCCTCGTCGCCGTTGCGTTGATGGCCGCAAAAGAGTCGTCAGCAGCGCACGCTTTCATTCAAGAGTGCGCATCAAGTGTCCAACTATCCAAGTCCAAGCTCCAGTAGACTCCGCGTCCGCGGATGGGTGCTAATTCTTGTGGTCAGACTTGCCGGCGGTCATGCTGGCGAGCCCCTGGGTCTGTCGCGGTCTGCGCGGACACATAACAAATGCACATACCATGCTAATGATATTAAAGTATATTTACCTGCACATAAGGCCTTCAGCTACTGGCTGCTGGGCATTGACAACTTTCTGTTTTGTCGCATGTTTTGAGGCTTAGTGCCATCAATCAGCTACTTAACAGCTTAAAATGACTCCAAAGGCTGGAAAAAGTTAAGGCAGGTAACGTCGCTTTAGCAAAATGCCTTCGTTGATGCCATGGAACTCTCGCAAGTAAATTGTGTCGCAAAGCCATATGCATAATTGTTATTTAATTGGTGCTGGAATCACTATTTACTTTTGCAAGGATATTTCTCCAATTAGCAACTTCTACAGGTTCAATACTAGATTTCAATATTTGAATTGATTCTTTATTCTTGTTTTATAAAACGAAATTAGCAATAACGTTGATCATCACTAATTTAAAAATAGTATACTGCTCCACTGAATCCCATAAACAGTTCTATAAATAAATATTATTTAATATTTAATCAGCAATAGTTTCCATTCTATGCCAATTGTTATACTGAACTAAAACACTAACGCCAAGTTGCGAGTAGATTGCAAAAAAAAATTTTAGAAAGTTCTGTATAAAGGTACCTATGTACATTATATTGTTGTTTTAAAAAATGCCTCAATAATCCCCATCAGTGCCACCCTAGTAAAAATATATAGACCCAAAAACAGCCCGTAGCACACTCGGAATTAAAATGCGCCCGTTATACGCCCGAATCGTGCCCGTAGTCTAGCATTTTTAAAGGGAAAAACAAAATAGGTGAGAAAATTACATGATTACAATTGTATTATTACAATTATATTTCCACAATACCAAATTACCTCCCATTTCAAAATATCTCGTCACCTTTCTTTAACATTAATTAATAAATTGAGTCCACAAAATATAAAACCAATTAACAATTATAGTTGTTGACTTTTCCATTTTTATGATATCATATTATGTTTCTTAGTTAGGCAGGGATTTATGTTTTAGCTAACGAGAGTTTGACCGACACTACTTTTGAGAAAAGATTTTATGCCCTTTAAAATTTAAACAATTTACTAAACAGCTGCACGATGGTTTATTGGAGATCACTAGTTAACCACGAATGTTTCAGCATTATGCTTTAACAATGTAGGTACTTGTATTTTTAGTACACGTTTATAAAAATAAACAGCCTTTTTAGTAAGATCCCTTGCTAAAAGTATAGAAGACGCACATAGATATTTCTGCTATATAAGAAAATATTGGTTCTAAATAACTTCCAAAACTACCCTTTGTCTTTCCAAAATTTTATTTGCACTACTTGCACTCTGGAATTGATATAAGAAAATGTTTAAATTTTCTTAAAACGTCCTAGCGTATTGATAGTGTACATTTTCTTGATTTTGGTGTGTGATTTTCCTCATTGTCTTGTTACTCATTTGTACAATTTTAAATTCACTTGGGTTGTAGTGTGTAATTAAAATATGTTTATTTAAGCTTACATTTAAACTTGATTGAGCAATACTGAGATATTGGCATGCGTCCAATATTCCCTTCCCCAACAACATTTTAAGATGAACCAAATCGAGAATGTTAATTTGCAACATTATATAGTACAAGATGATAAAATTTTCATTTTGAAAAACGCACAGATATCCGAGAGTTTCTATTCGCTAAATGTAGCAAATACGTGTTGGAAAAGTGACTTCCAATTTCACTAGACAGTTCACTGAACGGTCTATTACGCACAAATCATTTATGAATTCCCACATTGTTCTTGAACTTGTCGGGAACACACGTGGAATGCAAAATATCTTCGGTAGTTCCGCCACTACGAAAAATATCTAAGACGTCTCTGCGGTAAAAGCAGTTCATGCGTCGGAGTATATCAAATCATAATGTCAGTTAACCACTTGGACAAGTATAGGGAGAAAAGAAAACAGAGACGCTCTCAGAATTTCAATAAATCAAATAAACAAAATGAAGAAGTAAAAATCATGTTCAATATTCGTTGCACATATTCTGAACGAAATTGATCGCGATACTATTTCAGAGTGTAGCGAAAGCTACGATAGCACTTCATGCTGGCCGCAGTATCTGCGACAGGTTCTATTTGGAATGCTGAAGTGCCTTATTTATTTATTGAAACTTTGAAACCGAAAATATTTTGTATCTTCTACTTTTACTTTCACACCTCTAAAAGCAGTCAGAAGGCGGCAGTGGAATATCCCAATAGTATGCATCTAAAATGCAATTCATTTCGCTGTTGAAATAAGTGCATACTAATAATATACTGCGTTAACATAAAAACTGTTCCAACAATTAAAACCTCATTTCTCAATGATGTACATTTTTAATTTCACTTAATGCCTCATATCAAACTTACATTGTTGTACACTATTAATCCGTCTGTAGCAAGTGCTCTAAGAGCATATTAAGTTAAAAGTAAATACGTATAAAATGGAAACAAATCTTTTCGCCTGCAGATCTTCATTTGTGAGAACTTCCCAACATAGCCATGCACTTGCTTGGCAGGTTGAACTGTTCGCGTTTATGGTCAAGCTTACTTTTGCGTTTTCCAAAGGTAACCGCAAAGAAAAAAACGTAGAAAACATAAACCTGTAACACCCGCAATTTCCCCATTTCCTAGAATTTTTTATTGCCTCCTCAGTTCGCTTCATTTCACTATAGTGAATGATTTCTGATCAATTGATAAATCAATCGATACTACAGGAGTTTTCGCTTGATTGAGGTGAAATTTCCATTTCACAATATTTTTAAGTTAGCTATTGAATTCTTTTTCTCACATGAAAATCGTCTTATTGAAATCGTGAAAAGCAAATCCCTATTCAGTAATTATTTTATTACATTAAGTAATAATTTAAACATATTAATTTATTTAAAATAAATTTTTTTTTGCATAGGTACTCGTAATGTCTATTATGTGTACATATTTATGTAGTTTGTACATATAACATACATTTTCACTAAATATTTCCATGCTCTTAATACATCGATTTAAGCATGATTCAGTTAATGCTAGCGAAAGCCCGCTTGAACATGAATAAAAACCGCTGAGTTCGGAAGCGATACATAGTTCGAAATTTTGGGAAAGCATAAAAGGTGTTGGGATATGCCAAAGGATTATTTGCTGGAAAAATGATGGCAATGATCTGCATTTCTATTTTAAAAACATTGTTTATCTGCTTCGGACATTATTTTCCAACACTATAACGATCTGAATTATACTATTCCAATTACAGTTGGGAATACTAAAAACAAAGATTTCCAAATTCAAAACAATTAAAATGTTTAAAAAATCTTTAATAACAGCTCATTAAATTATTAAAAAACTAATGAAAATACACGGAAAACTGTAATCTACAATTAAACTTAGCCACTTAGGTATCACACCGTCATTTCGATTTTAATCATTATGATGGTTTTCATCATAATGACAGGTGGTGTGTTCAGGCTAGTTATAATTTTCCATTAGACATTTGATCAAATATGTGAGTCACTTTAAATAAGAATAAATGAACAAAGGATTGAAAACTCAAATTCAATAAACTAAAATCAATACATGTCACATAAACGTTGCGTAGCAAAATATGTTGGTTTACAGTCACTCGATATTAAATTTAAAACACCATGTTAGGCAAAAAACGAAACAAGTCCAACTTAAACAACGAGAGATGTACTGGCTAATTGGCAGATACTCGAAACTGAACCTCTGCTGTCGTCTAATCTATCAGAGTATAATTAAACCTATGGAATTCAACTCTTAGGTTGTTGTAAACAATCAAATAGGGCAATTATGCAACGAATTCAAAGTAAATTCCTACCAATTACTGGTGCTTAGTAACAATGAACTACACAAATGCCTTATCATTAACGAAACAATACAGGAATACATATATGTATGTTACTAACTACAAAAGAAGGCTACTCTCAGAAAACAAGATCTTAATATTTGAGTAAACCTTACAAACTGTGCTTATATATGGAGCACCAGTATGGAATAGATGTGCGATAGTCAAGTGCGAGGCGGACTTGCGGGTTTAGGGTCCCATACTGTTGATAACCCTCAAATACATATAATAAATATAATGATTAGAAATAACTTCAAATTAATGATCGATAATGTAATATTTAAATTCTTTGGAAATGCGTTCATAAATTGCTTAACAATTTTTTCTATTGTATAACAAACTATTTTTAGTATTTGTTAAACTTGAGTATAGGGTATGAGATAATATTGTATATAACTTTATACAGCTGATTATATACAAGCAGCTATTTTTATTACAGACCAGGTTACAAGATGTGCCTAAAATACAACAAAGACTTACTCAAAAGGCTTCTCAAAATAATAAGGAAACTCCCTGGAATTATTCCACAAAACGACTACATCTTATGGCAGATATTGAGGCTAACAAAAATATTTTTATTCTTATTGAAAATGGGGTCGAATTGGGAAGTTCAAATTTGTCATATGAAAAGGCTTTTCTTACACGTCTTAAACATTTTTATTTTATTTTGAACCCATATAGTTTTTGACTTATAACCAAATATTTGCGAGAAATTACTCTTCCTCCTCATTTACAAAGTTTAAAAAATCGAAAATCTAAAATAACTTGTGCTGATAGAGATTATTGCAAATATGTATTACAGAAAAAATAAAACGATGTCCCCAACGAACACAGCTTTAGAGAAATCCGCAATAAACTTTACAAACAAATATGGTTTTGCTGGTCCGTAAAGTGAACTTTATGAAATATATACATACACACATGAAATTGATAGAGGAGGACGGTGCGCGAATTAGACTCGCACTTGTCCGGTTTATCCTTATTTTTTCATTTATTACCAAAAATGTTGTAACTTTAAAATTGGGTATGCGAAGTTCTCCCGCATTATTCAGAGTGTTCAATAAGATGCTATTTGTAATATTTTTGTAATGTTAGGCCGTAATCTAGTGAATTACGAATTTCCTTCCATTTGTTGAAAAAAGAGCCATTTGGCCCTACTGAAGCTCCTAAACTTCACATTTTTTTTTGTTCCGTAGCGTGGCCTCATCGAAACCAAATATCGTTTCCCCACTGAACTCTCTGGCAACACTTGTTGCAGCTTGAGGAAACTGACCAGCAACAATACTCCGGACTCAAAGCTTACAGGTATTCAATAAGACACGATGAAATTGATCGCTCAGGTGCGTACAGTTCAGTCTTTTGCGGATCGATTGACGGATTGGATGGTTAAATTTCGCACGGTAGGTCTGCTCTTAGACGGTGTAACGAACATCGAGATCGCTTGTCGGGAAATTGCAATTTTCACTAATTAACGGAAATCCCATCGCAGTGCTTTGAAAGAGTTGCTCCAGTAAGTTCCCGTGATAAGCTCGTGACGAAAGTAAATTTGCAACGAGACGGCGACCTGAGTTCTGGCAAAAATTTGTGCAGTGTCTTGCTCGAAGTTACTTTATGATAAAAATAAAAAAGTTAATCCAGCGCAGCCGATTCGCTTCCAAGGATTATTAAAGAGCACTCCAGATTAATCAGTGTCCCCAGCCACTTATTTCCGCGGTAATTGCAGAGAGCGAGGATTATTGATTCAACGACCGGTCTGCACACCGCACCGAACCGAACAGGTATTGTGATCACGGCAATGCGAAGGATGAAAGAAGAATAAATATCCTCGGGCAGTTTGATTTTCGATGATATTTCTTCTCCCGTCCATAAAAATGCTTCAACTGCAAATTGAGACGAAGATAATTGAGTATGCACGATCGAAATCAGTGTGGGAACCATGGTTTGAGTTATTAATACGATGTGGGAATTCGGGGTTTCGTTTGATTTAATGCCGATTCGCGGCAGTGAAGGTTTGGGGACAACCGCGGAACACACACGAGGACGACCGTGAAAGTGTGCTAATAATAAATAAAAAAAGTGAAGTTAATTGCGGCCTGTTATCGGAACAGAAGCTCTTAAAGAATTTATTACAATTCTGGAATATTTATTGATGTAAAACGACCTGTACTTATCCCAAACTTTTACTCCACCCCTTAGGAAAACGAGGTCAACGGGAACTTATTGTATTACACATATACTTATTGTATTATTGTATTACACATATACTTATTGTATTATTACACAAATTTTGGAAAATACTGACCTTTGGTTTGCTCTAAAGAAAAGATATCTCCAACATTGTATTGTAAAAAAACTCATGAGCATATTTGAAATTGATGTACATAATTCTAATGAGGGTGGAGAATCTGTTTAGAAACTTTCAGAGGACCCAGTAATACCATGATAAAATATCTTCTGCTTTTGGCAGTTGATGAGATGAAATCACTATTTTTAAATGTTTCCAGTGCTTATTCACGATACAATTTGGCCCACTTGCCATTTTAAAAAATATAGGACAATTTTTTAATCTTCCGTGCCCAAATCGGCAAAATAGAAACACTTATAGAATCCCCTTGGTGGTTTAAAAACATTTTTTAAGACCACCGTGTGGAGTCAAATGAAGCTCGTTGAAGCACGAATTGAAGAATGTATAATAAGTTAGTTTTGGTTACTTTTTTGAACAAGTTTTCCTTTAAAAAATCCTGTTCCCCAACCTTATTTTCAAAAGTATCACCCAATAAAATCTGAAAAAAATCATGAAAATTAAAAACACATATACGAGTATGTATGTAAATCGAATGAAAGTTAGTAAGATTTCATAAAGTCAGCTAGTTTTATTTTATCCATAAGAATAAAACTTTTCAACAAACTTTGTTTTACATTTGGACACTGGAAAAAAAAGCTATAATTCCAAAGACTTTTCCTACAGTTTATCGTACTAAATCTAGCCAGAACTATGAGATCCTTCTTTTCATACTGTAAGAAATTTGCACCACCCTTTTTCAACGGTTGGAGAGGAATAATCACAGATTTTCGAATGTTTTCCTAAACCGGACTACCGGAAGTATTCTAAAGTTTTTAATGATCATCACGAAATCAATGAAATTTTCGTACTAAAAACTTTTAAAGTATCAAAGCTATAACAATGAGTCGTTGTATTACATAAGCTTCATCACTGCATCTCTTCTCAAAATTTAAGACCTGTGCCTGTTACCATTAATTTGATGATTATTGTTCATAATTTTTTAACATTTATTCGCAGGTGACTTTTTTTTTTTTTTTGAAAATGATTCAAAATGGTTAATAAATCATATTCATATTTAATTAATAGGTCCTAATAATAAACAAACAAGTAAATTAAATAATTATTAACTGCATACATGCCGCGGAAAAAGAGCGAAAGTATACGACGCGTCTATATGATTTAAAGGTTAAAGATAATTATGTTATAAAAAGAGGTATTTCAAATTAAAAAAATAATAAACTTCACTTTATTGCAGACAACTACATAGATTAGAACTGAGGTGAACATAAAATTTATTTTATACTATATTGATTTAAGAAAATAAATCGTAAAGCGATAATCAGATTATCAAATGTCTGATGATATACTCACTATCCCAATTTCAAATTACTTTGAAGTCAAATCACTTCAAATCACATTGGCTTTCCAGCAAAATAAAATGTTGAGGTGTATTTTCTACTTTTTAATTTGTCTTTTGCTTGACAAAATAAAAAACACTTCATTCGTTTATTATCTTATATGCGGTATTGCCGGTATTATTGATTTAAGTACATATTTTAGTTTTGCGTTACTTTTCAAAAGTAAACTGTATTCTATAGCAAATTTCCTGTATTTCCTTTATGAGAATCACGTGCCCGAGATAGATGGGTAATGTTCGACTTCTTAAAAGTACCAATGAGCGAGCCGGATTCTTATCAAAAATAGTTCGATTCGAATCATCGTCATTTAAAGTTCATAGAGGAAGGTGTACTTACAATTATACATATGTAGTACATACAACTAAAATTAAAAGCATGTCTCTGTAAAATCTTTATGTTCTGATGAAAGCAAAACAGGCCCTCATTATTCGAGAGAACGAAAATGAAACTATACACATATTATGAAATTTCATTTTTCTGATACGCTCGGAAGAGGAAATTGCATTAATTTGCCGTTTCTTATGAAGCACAAGTTTCAATGAGGAAAGAAACATGCAATCTTTTGCATGTGATTTATTTTTCTCGAATTACCATTGTGCATGTTTTCACCAACATGACCTTTTATTATTTCGCAATCTACACAATTTATTTTAAACTTATGATGCTTGTTTTCTTATTTAAATGATGAAAGATGAAAGTGTTGATATTGTTGGAAATATAAACGTGAAGTTAAAATACTCACAGTTTTAAGATCGCTTATGATCACTTCAATTGATAATTTCTATAGACTTTTTCAGTGTTCAACATTTAAAATTACGATTTTGCTACAGTTGTTCTGTTGTGGGCCGAAATAGGTCCGGAAGAACTTCAACTAGTAATTTAGCAAACTACGACTTGTATACTTATTGAGAGTATTAAAAAATACTTACATACTTACATACATATATGGAAGAATTAAAAAATATAAACCTAGTTTCTATACAAAGAAAAATTTAAAGAAGTGCAATAGTCCAATAGAGAAAATCACTTTGTTTAATATTTTCTATGTTCCTTTTGTGGCTGTGTAATTAACAAAAAACATATGATTTGTTTTTATATGTCCACAATGTTTATATATACAAAAAAAATAAAATTGAGAGACCATAACACATAGGTAATTTTAATTAAATATTTTTATTGGAATTGAATAACTCTTGATGTTGAGAACATTTTAAGGGAGATGTTTTTTCGCTTTCTTTAGTAATTTTCCTTAATAATTTTAATTATTGCTCTCTTTAAGTGCTCCAAACTGCTGATTTTTTTTTGTTCTTGAATTTTGGCATTACGTAACCCCAGGTGAAAAAATTCAAAGGGATTTAAATCAGGACTACTAGAATGCCATTCATCCTTTGGCATAAAATCGACTGAATTTCCTGAAATTCAGAAGTAATGCGCTGCTTTCTTGTTTTGGGCCATTGTCTTGTTGGAATACCCATTATTAACGTTATTTCATTAGACGGATAAGGCAACATCACATCTTGAAAGATATTAATATAAGTGGACAAATCCATGATTGTTTTAATGCAATATATCGGATCAGATCGATAATATGTGAAACATACCATTATGCTGGAATATATAGAAATACATATTTAAATGAGCTTTAGCAAACACCACAAATTTTGCGATGGACTTATACATGCCATAAATGAAACCTTTTTGCATTTTCTGATCAACCGTTTACCTAGTAACAATATTTAATTTAAATATTTTAGAATTTTGATCCACTTTATTTGTAATTTCTCTGGGGCTGACAGAACAAATTAATTACAAAAAAACTCTATCTTATTCTTACCTTTAGTTGTTAACAATTCTTTCCCTTTTACTTTAAACGTTCCTATACTACTTTGACTACACTAATTCTGCACTCACTTCATATCATAAAATTTACTTTTAGAGAGAATGCTTTTTCTACAAAGGTATTATGAAGTAATGAAAAAATAGATAATACAGCAAAATTTTATTTTGTTGCAAGTACAAAGTAGTTTTTTGGTGCTACTTTGTAAAAGCAATTATATTTTAAAATCTTATAGAACAGATCCGGAAATGCTAAATAGATTTTTCGTAACTTATCTCATGAGGAATATTGTGGTATAAAGCAAATCCGTCTTAGCTAGAGAGCCCATGTATAATACCAATTACACATCTAAAAAATTTGCTGATCAATCTAAAAGAAATGTTTGTAACAAATCCCTCCCCTTAACGAGAGAAAACGTCTCCTACAAAATATATGCGGTTAATTGAATTGATCAATTTTCTCCTCGTAAATGCACAATTGCTAGCTAATCATCTGAACAACGAATTGCAGGTCTGCAAATCAATCTCTGCGTTTCGAAGATACATTAATTATAGCGCGCTGCAAATTGTGACCATTATGCAGTTCCCGTCGTAAGCCAGTTCCATGTCTCACGAGGTCGCATAATAAATCATAATCCTTTAATTGAGCTCTTGATAAAATCAGCGAAGAACTCGGCCGCAAAATGAAATAAAAGTCACGAATGCTACAAGCCCACCTGAAAGTGAATCAATTCTGCTTGTGGCGACCATGCGCGATGATCAAATCCACTTAATTTAATAACAATATAGCGATGACATGACATTATGACAACGATATGATCTTGTAACAGTTTCCGCGACTCAATTTGGTTGGCTCCCACCAATTTCAGCTTTTTGCGAGGCTCACAGAGGGCCCAGATAATGCTCCGCGTGACTCCCTTCACGGTCTCATTTTGGCACTGTTTCGCTTTCATCAAGATCCATTTCAAATAAACTCAGGACAGCGATTGCAAATGAATGCGCGATTGGTACGCGGTGGCCGTGAGACGCATTTGGCGCACCGGGAAAAATTTTCTCACAACCTAATTTTATTCGCGCAGTTCTTCTTTTATCTTTTTGCCAGCGAACAACCTGTAACTCTTTCATTTTCTGCGTTTCAGATAAGAACCGGAGAGGAATCACCCGAAATGGTTACGGATCGGTACAAATTATTTTACTTAATTATGATAAGCACTCTTCTTGTGGAACTGGGAAGCAGCGAAGAACGACAACCGGACGAAACCAGCAATGCTGCTGAGGATTCAGGTAAGGATCGAACCTATTGGCACACTATAGTTATTTTGAAGAGTTATGAATTGATCGCTTGTGTCCCATGGTTATATTGAGCTGATCGTGATACCGTGATCATAGACGACCGCACGATCTTCTCAAGTGGCCTAGCAAGTGTGGAAAGTCTTCTTTTAGCTTTTCTTTTTTCGAGAATTTTCTGAATGAAAGCCACCATATTTACGTGCCTGTGTGAAACAACACTTATGTCAAGCTATAAAAACTACTTTCAAAGAAACCACCGCTCCTCGGATAAATCTACGTGATTATGAGAATCGGTTTGAATGTTTTTCAAATAAAATGGAAAGCGATTTTTCCAGTTTGTACAATCTGTCATTAATTATCAGCTTTGTAAAAAAAATTTATTACTCCATGGAGAGGAATAAACATTATTCAAGTTTATAACCAACTATCGGAACAAAATCAATCTCAACTATAAGATAATACGATTTTAAATGAAAGAGAAACCTTAAAATCAGAAAGATAGTAAAATAGCATTTATTTTTAAGGGTGCATAAAACTACTTTACAGTGTTTGCGACCAAAGAATTAGAAATTAATGTTTAACAACTTAAAGAGGTAATGAATTACCATAACTAGTCTCAGTCGAATTTGAATTTTTTCTATGTTCACTGTTTGAGATTTTTAAATATATTAATTTATTATTATTAATTTAAAAAAAAAATCTACAAACCACTAGGTACTTTTACAACGTGCCATTAAGTATTGTAAGTTAACCCAAAAAACGTTTTATATTTATTATTTATTTTTCTATTAAACTCAACAGCTTAAAGTTAAAATATGAGTTTGTCGACTGATTGATAATTTTAGTTTTGATAATTTTAGTTTATAAAATTCAGTTTTCTTGAGAGATTGCTGTAATCTTTAGAACTCGAATATACCTTTACAGCTATAAAACTGCCTAGCAGAATATAACCTTACCCTGTTTAATTGCGATTCTCCGTTATTTTCTTTTCTCTTAGTCTACAAAGAATCCTTACATGTTGCAAGAAATTTTTGTATGTTGGTGTTAAGTCCATCTCGTCTAATCCGGAAACTTCTTTGTCTTCTGCAGTTTCAGTCCTCAAGAAATTCTGCCAAGTTGTAATTAATTTCTTCATTTCTTCTGTAAGATTTTCAATACGTTTTATTTCTTTGCCTTCTTCAGTTTTACTCTGCAAAGAATCCTGGAACGCTGCAAATAATTTGTCAATTTTTTTAGTAAGGCGTTCTTCCATCTCGTCTAATCCGGGAACTTTTTTGTCTTCCGCACTTTCAATCCTCAAGAAATTCTCCCAAGTTGTAATTAATTTCTTCATTTCTTCTGTAAGATTTTCAATACGTTTTATTTCTTTGCCTTCTTCAGACTTAGTCTGCAAAGAATCCTGAAACGTTGCAAATAATTTGTCTATTTTTTTAGTAAGGCGTTCTTCCATCTCGTCTAATCCGGAAACTTCTTTGTCTTCTGCAGTTTCAGTCCTCAAGAAATTCTGCCAAGTTGTAATTAATTTCTTCAGTTCTTCTGTAAGATTTTCAATACGTTTTATTTCTTTGCCTTGTTCAGTTTTACTCTGCAAAGAATCCTGAAACGCTGCAAATAATTTGTCAATTTTTTTAGTAAGGCGTTCTTCCATCTCGTCTAATCCGGAAACTTTTTTGTCTTCCGCAGTTTCAATCCTCAAGAAATTCTCCCAAGTTGTAATTAATTTCTTCATTTCTTCTGTAAGATTTTCAATCCGTTTTATTTCTTTGCCTTCTTCATTCTTACTCTGCAAAGAATCCTGAAACACTGCAAATAATTCGTCAATTTTTTTAGTAAGGCGTTCTTCCATCTCGTCTAATCCGGAAACTTCTTTGTCTTTTGCAGTTTCAGTCCTCAAGAAATCCTGCCAAGTTGTGATTAATTTCTTCATTTCTTCTGTACGATTTTCAGTCTGAGTCTGCAAAGAATCCTGAAATGTTGCAAATAATTTGTCTATTTTTTTAGTAAGGCGTTGTTCCATCTCGTCTAATCCGGAAACTTGTTTGTCTTCTGCAGTTTTAGTCCTCAAAAAATCCTGCCATGTTGCAATTAATTCCTTCATTTCCTCTCTAAGACTTTCTGCACATTTTATTTCTTTGCCTTGTTCAGTTTTAGTCTCCAAAGAGTCCCGATATGAAGATCCAGATACTTGATGTACGTTGCAGGACCGTTCTCTGTGCATTCCATAAGTTATCAAATACCAGCGCTCATCACATTTTTTAAGTTGCTTAACAGTCTTACATAACGAAAGTTCACCAACTAGTTCCAATTTGTCCAAGAAGTTTAGTTTAAAGCCAGTCGAAGTTAAGAATATATTAAGTTTGCTGTCCGGAAGGTTGCTAATCAATTGCGGAAGAAACTCGGATACTGTAAACTCCATGGTGCTTTATTTTGCCGAGGAAA
Organism: Machimus atricapillus; assembly: GCA_933228815.1. NCBI lineage: Eukaryota > Metazoa > Arthropoda > Insecta > Diptera > Asilidae > Machimus > Machimus atricapillus. The sequence goes on from OW121784.1 coordinate 58,297,603, forward strand.
TAAAAGAACGATTCGTTTACCGTCGGTTTTTAGATGAACTGCTTAAGATGGTCGAAATTTCGTCTTTTATAGGACTTCATAGCGCTTAGTTGTAATATCTTTCCCTCAGATACATTTTTTCAGGACTTAATATATTTTATGTAAGTACCTATTTAGAATATCATAAACCCGGTTTTCTTCCCTTTTCTTATTACTGTGCATACCTGCATACCTGAAATCGGTCGATTTATTACCTGAATTGCTCTGAGAATTAAACTTTTCCTATTTTAAATATCCTATGTGATGTCCTTCCGAGTACTTACTCATTACTCATTTTATCTTTCCAACTAAATTAGGATAATTGTTATACTCAGTAATTTACCTTCACTTCTTTTCGATTGAGGTACATATTAGCATATTAGCCATTTATTTACTAAAAATTATACCTAAGCACAAAATATACAATATTTTAATTTTATAAAATAAACATGGAAACATGTTGTGCTTGGTTCTGACCAAAGAATTGTATGACTCCAAATCTGTAATAGATTAGAATCAGGAGATAATAGTATAGTAATAAAAATAATTATGGAGTTAATCTCTTTGTGCAAACGGAAACAAAAGTGAAAGAAAAGCAGCAAAATACGAAAACTGATTATGTGCAAGACGTTATAACATACGTTAGAATCGAGAAAGTTTCAATTTCACCATATAAAGCTTAAACAGAATTTTTATATTTCAATAATAATATCTATTGAAAGTAACTTTATAACACTAAAAAATAAATCTTAAAATATATAGAAATAATTCGATCTCTGTTTATTCTTAGACTCAACAATAATCTGTGATATTTTATTATGTAATAGAAAAATCGATGCGAATGAAGAGGGTAGTTCTATCAAGAAAGATTTACCTTTATTTAAAAGATAATTGTCCAATATTGCAACATATTATATTATACATTTATCTGATGACCTTCAAGTTACATATTTTGCCATAGAGGACCAAAAGTGTAGTAATCGAAAATTATTTAGCTTTTTCAACTATCAGTATTAAAATATGTAATTCAGTTTACGGCTAGGTGAATTAAATTACTACTTCAATAAAAATTTCAGCCTTTAATACATACTTTTTATAGAAAAAAATCCTCATTCGGGACTAACTAACACTAATTTGAAAAAGTGTAAATCCAAAATTTGTTTCATGTTCACGCCACACGGAGGAGTCCAATTTTATTAAAAATAAGATTCTTCCAGTGAGTTAGTACCACGACACATTAGAAAAAAGTACATTTATAACAAGTCAAAAAATGTCAATTTAACGCCATTTTAAAATAAATTATAGAAAAAAATTAAATAAAATGTAAAAGGCTGACTAATTTATTTTAACAGTGGAACTTTTAGCTCCTCAATGATACAATGATACAAATTATGTATGCAATAATTGACCTTAATTCATTCGAAGGGCAATTTAGAAAAAACGGAAAATTTGACCATCACAAATATGCAATTGTACCAAATATCTCATTTAATGGAAATATTGTTTTTTTTTCTTTTTTTTTTGGCAATACCCACTAACGAAAAATATTAAAAAATACACATACATATGTATATATTTATGTACATATATTTTATACATACATATGTATAACAGAAAGTTTTTCCACAGTAGTACACGCTTTCAAAATTTTTAAGTTACCTGCCTCATGCATGGCGAAGGTCAGAATTGTAAAAGCATAAAATTTCGTGAAATTGACAATTTTTGAAATTACACTTAGAACGTTTGGTCTATCGTTTATGATCGTAGTACTTATAGCAATTTTATATATTGTAAGTAAATAAATACAACTATCGACTGTTTATCGATTTTTGCCTCCTCTGAAAACAACTTTACACTTTCTGCCTAAAGTCTCTTGGCCAGATGTATCAATTTTTACATCGCCATATTAAATACTTAAATTTTAGCAATAATTTTATATTTTTGTTTTGTGTAAAGCTCGTACAAAGTTTAGAATTTGATAGACCGATATTTTAGTACCACAACCTATAGTTTTGAATTACTAATTATGTGAACATTTTAAAATAAATAAAATTATAACCGGAGCTCTTTTTACCGATTTAAAGCAATTCGTTTATTAGACCGATATGTTTTTTATGGGTATTAACCAATTTTAACGATTCGTTTTTTATTGAAAATCTATTTATATGTACTATAATGTTTGCTTTCCCGATTTTTTTAGGTGTCCCCGAAGCTCGGGCCCTCTTTAGTCCTCGGGCAGACTACAATGAATGGATACCAGTTGGACGTGGCGATCCCTTGAAAAACGATCCGACATATGACTACAGTCCACCCACATTGGACCGAGTTCGTTATTGGGCAGACACCAATAAAGACAAAAAGGAAATTCTTTTATTAGGGGTACCATCAAAGCGTCAAAGTCATAAAAAGGATCCAAAATTTAACTCGATCAGACGTTCCTACTATGCGCACTTACCAACAAGGTTAATGCCTCCACCTTTGCAAACGATTCCTCCACCGAAAGCATCTTCCACAGAGGGATATCAGAACAATTTCCAATACAATATGTACAAACCTAACAATGGTTGGAGCTACAATGATGTAAGATCAGACGAATCTCCAAGCTTTGCAACTATAAGCCGACCAGAGGGATTTTCTAAGCCAAAACTTCCTCAAAATATTGAAGTCAATGTAAATACAGTTCAGAGAAAGCCATGGCTCCATGAATTGCTTCAAAAAGAAGCTGCTAGACCTGCTGTTACTGAACTTGCAATGGAGCCATCAAAGAATATTTATGAATTTCATGGGTCCGCTTTGAGCTCAACTGTGCCAGACACGTTCATACCCACGACAGACATCCCAACTTCGACGGTATTTCAACCTACAATTCTTCCCACATCGATGACCACAGACGCCTTGTTCTCTCACTACAAGCAACCGGTGCAACCTATTCACGGGCCTATGTACCTCATAATAGAAGGTCATTCGAAGGTCAAAACTTACGGTTTGAAAGATAATGAAACTGATCCAAACCTTCATAAGGCTAAAATAGTCCCCGTTCCTGTAAAGAAGGATCCAATCATCAAACACGTTGTTTCCGAAGATGAAAAAGGCAAAGCAACTGAAGTCAAACATTTGCCCAAGAAAGTCCCCACCAAAGAGACTTCCACAGAGGCACCATCCGCAATGAAAAGTCTATTGAGTTTTTTGGATACTTCTTTAGGAAACTTTTTCCTCAATGACGCTGAGGTGTCACAAAATAAAACCCAAGTCCAAGGAAACAGTACCCAAATAAAAGATAAAGAGGAGATTAGAGAAAGTCGGCAAATATTTGATTACGATAACCTTCCAGAGTCCACAGTTAAGGAGACAGAAGATGACGACCTCATGACAACAGAACCCAGAAGTTCAGGGACAACTTTTCAAAGCGCACTCACTTCGACAGAGTCAACGTAACCTATTATAAACTCCTTGAACATATTATTGTCGAATTTAGATAGGAAAACTACAGACTCGAAATGCTCCATTTAGAAAAATATTTCTTGATTGTAAACATCCCCTAAACGTAAAAAAGAGGTCAACTAATTGTTACTTAATTATACTTAATCTCTTTCCACACCAAATTTTTGTATAGTTATTTAATTTAATTGATAAGGATTAGAATATTTAAGCACTAAATGCTCGTCAACTGTACATGCAACTGACTGTCACAATTTTATGTGATCTTTTTTATTTTTGTTCATGTTTTGTTTTCTATTTTTATTTATTTTTATACTTGATTCTTGTTTTACCTTTATAATTTTTTTTGTGATTAAATAAATGTTCCATTGAAGAATTTAATGTTTTGATTATAACTGCCATAACTAAATTAATCCACCCAACTAAATTAAATTATCGCAGTTCAGGCATTTTTGAATATTTTACACTGTGGAATAAGTCAAACTTTAAAACCTTGATTTTTAACCGATTTTAAAATAATTACACCATTAATAGCTCCTAATGAAAAATATAGAGTTCCTAATAAACGTTAGCTATATTATCACACTTGCACCTAAAACATGAATACAACAACAAACCCACCGTTTTAAAAGGGTATCAGCAAATAAATAGCTTCGTTTTCTTGATTTAGAAAACTGTCAAATTCAGAAAAATAACTCAAGTTAACGAGTTAGCAATTTTAAGTTTGAGAACCTTAAATTCATTCATTCATCGTATGTACATATATTAATTATTTATTTTACGCAGTACACGAAGATTACCTCATAAAGGCACTACAGACACTCATCTATATTCGTAAGTTCAAAATAATGAAAAACCCGGTAAGGAGATTTTCCACGTCTATGTTTTTCGAGTGCGGTTTTTTTGATAAAAAATGACTATCTTCCCATATACAAAATCCGCAGAATGAAAAGCAAACATCAAATTTTGAGGATAGAAATTGCTGGAGTGGAAATTTAACGCGATATCTCTCGATTATTATTCAGAGGTATCCTTAGAAACCTTGAAGGGTCAGCTTTTTAACACGCTATAAATCAAAATACTACGATATCTCTCAAAGTACTTATAAAAGAATTTTCTCCTCTAAATTCTCGATTCATATTTTAAGGGTGAAGGACCGATTTTAGGGGGTAGGTTGGATAGGAGGCTCATTCGGTTATTATTTGAAAAAAAAATAGAATAAAAAAATATCAATGTTTGTGATCATAAAACTGAAAAAATTGTTCGAAGTTACGACTTTCTTAAATATCAAAGAAGTTCCATTATCTCGAGAACCAAAAGATTTTTACTAAGAGTAAATTTGGCTTATTGGAACAATCATTAGTTGGCCCGTCATCCGATTTCGTTTTGAACGTTGTATTTGGGGACACCCTGTATACTTTTTACTTGCATTTGAGAAATTCTTTTCAATCACGACCTTTTCGCGGAACCTAACTCCTGCGGCAGGCAGGAATTACTGCATATTACTTAATTTATCGGAATTTTTCTTAAAATTTGGTGTTAATGAATACGGGTGTGAGGGAGTTGCACTTACATTTTTTAATTTTAAGATTACAATAATGTGCGTTTATTCCGAAATTCCAGCTGTATACGGTCAAGTCCCTTGTCTTGGATCCGTCCAAATTCGGACGCACTAAGCAGAATTAATTGCACATTATTTCTCAAAAAATCACCGTACATTACCTAAAAAAGAACGTACTAAAAACAAGCGGAAGCGAACTCAATTACCGTAACTGAAAACAATGAAGATAATGCAGTGCAATGAATGACAACTTTCTTTTGGCCAAAGCGACATCTAGTACTTCAACCTACAGTTCATTGACAGTTTTGACAATGGTCAGTAAACAGCTGTTCTATCATTTGCAGCAGAATTTCTTTGCATGAAATTCGGGCTAAAAAGAAATAAAAATGCTACCTACTCTAGTGAAACTCCGGGGTTTACTGTAAGTTAAAATTAAAAAAACAAGGTCCGTAAAGTGATTAATAATTAAATACTTTTAAACAGCCAACAATCAAGTAGCCACCGGCACATGTCTGTCTTTCCCCGAACCTTCATCGAACCGATTTTCAAAAAAGAGAAGCAAGCTGTGCTGCACGAAACCGGCGAAGCGTCCAAAATATCGCTCATTCCCATAAAACCAGCGAGGAACAACGACAACTGCTCCGTCTTCCACGACGACATCATCAGCAAATTCACCAATCACATCATGCGCAAGGGTAAAAAAATTCTCGCAAGAGACCTTCTAGAAAAGACTTTCGAGAACATCAAACGCATCCAGCTGGAGCGCTACAACTTGGCCGAAGGGGACGAGAAATCGAAAATTGAAACAAATCCTAAAGTAATTTTGCACACAGCCATCGCTAACTGCAAACCATTGCTGCAGCTGACGCCCATAAAACGCGGCGGCGTAAAGTACCAAGTCCCAGTCCCAGTTACTGACAAGACGGCAACGTTCCTGGCGATGAAGTGGCTCATCGAGGCGTCAAAGGAAAAGGAAAGGACAGTTCACCTACCTGAGAAAATGGCATGGGAGCTGCTCGACGCTGCAGCCGGACAAGGAAGAGTTGTTAAAAAGAAACACGATCTGCACCGGCAGTGCGAGGCAAACAGGGCGTACGCCCACTACAGGTGGAGCTAAGTAGGATAACAAGACAATAAAATGGTTTAATGTAACAATGCAGCTTTATTCTCCAAAAACTGAAGTAAATCGTTCCGGATCAGCCACTTCCCCGTACTTCTGCGTCATTTTGTAGCTATTCTTACTGTCAGCTACTATCAATTTCTGGTAAAAATCAAATCTATAAAAGTTGCTCAAACGAGGCTCCTCCAAGGGCAAAACACTTTCCACTGGAACCTCGACATGTTTCCTCCGACCCCAGTAGTCGACGTAGGCCAATTTAAGCTTGTCTTCCTCTTTGTTCATATAAATGAATCCTATAACATTTTTCGAGAAATAGCTGCAAAATCCCAATGTAAGACAGCCAGTTACGCCTGCACAGAAAACTTTATGAGTCTTTTATCAGATGTGAGAACTTGTGCAATCATTCACCTACTATCAGGCCAACTAGTCCAAATTCAGGGGCTACAAGATTTGTCGATTTCAAGGCAAAACTGACTGGAACCCAGAGCCCCGTGAGCCCCAACTGGTACAACTTGAGCCTGTTGAAAGCTGCTACCCATTTGATGGCGGGGAACTTGAAGATGGGCTGCCAGTCGGGTTCAGCCTTCACTTCATTCGAAACACATTTGCTTTTACAAGTTCTTACACTAGCGCATAATAAAGGTTTAATTTGAAATTGAAAACGATTGAAAGTACTTGGAACCGGCCTGAGGACCATCATTAACGAATTGAGGTTATGACATTTATCAGCTGGGCAAACAGATGTTCCGAGAACCACAATAGAAAATGTTGGCGTTGCTTGATTATTGTGAACTAAAAACGAACTATTTCTGAACCTCTCGAATACTCCATGTTTACATCGATAACACAGTTCTCTCTTAACATTTGACAATTTAAGTGACAGTTTAGCACGTGCAAAGTGTTTATTATTTTAGTCTACCGAAATTTTCGAAATAAATGTGAAAAATGGCTTTAAATATCAAGCTTAAAGAATCGTTAGTATTATTTTTTATACTTTACTACACTTTTCTTTAGAATATAGAATTCACATGAATATCAAAGCTTCTCATTCTGAAAATATTAAAATTTGTAATTTTCAAAGTTTTAAAACATTCTCGGTCTTACATTTTTAGGGCCAATTTTTCAATCGTCAGATAAATTTATCCGTCGAATAAAATTGTCCCAATAATCAACTTGGCTCTGATTTTAAATAGCTATCAGACGGATAAAGTTATCTGCTCCTTAAACCGGCAGATAGGCCTGTTATTCGTCAGTTAATTTTGACAAATAGAGTGAAAAATAATTATTCCTCACGGCCAACTTGATTTCTTATCTGAGGAATAAACTTATCTGACGATTGAAAAATTGGCCCTTAAGGAAATAATACAATATTCAAGAGAAATACTAGGTTATAGTTATTATTAAAGTGCCCTAAGTAAAATATGCATACATCGATTTAACTATTTAAAATTTTAGAGGAATTTTCGTAATAGAATTTTCAATTGAACTACGTACAGTTTATTAACTTTTATTTAGGGATCGTAAATAACGATTGTGCTTCATATTTTCACACACAATTTCACTTCGATTTTTTTCAAAGCAGTTGTATCGCTAACTTAATCACTTTTGTCAAAAAAATTGTAACAACAATTATATTTGATGAAAACTAATCTAAATTAAACGGTTAATTTTAACTTTAGTGATTTAATTTCCTTTACTCATTAAAAATTTGACTCTTCCAAGATTATTTCAATTAAAGCAGTCAAACTTTTTAATCTCGATATTCTTTTCAGATTTGAGGTAGAGTCGCAGTATGGAGCATTTTACACGGGCGGACTTGTTTCTTGGACATCAAATGGCGAAGAGATTTTGTGCCAAAATGCGAGCAATATTAACGTTATTTCGATCGATACTGGAAATATCGTAAAAACAATTGGCGTGGAAGCAATAGAAGGCCTTGACGAAGACATAATTTACACGTTTGCTCTCAGCAATGACGATGAGAAGATTTTAACAGCCCACAAAAGTGGACTCCTACGTCTGTGGTCCAAGGCAGATGGATCACTTATAAAGATGTGGAAATCAATGCACAATGGGGCTGTATCAAGAGTTTACTTTCGATCTCGTGGTGAATTAGTTGCAACTGGTGGAGCAGATTCATCTGTGAGGGTTTGGAATTATCTCCAGAAAACTTGCATTTCTGCTCTTAAAGGCAGCCAAGGAGTAATTAGTATTGTCAGATTCCATCCCGACGTTGAGAAACAGTTGATATTTGCAGCTGGAGATGACAATAAAATAAATTGTTGGAATTACAACACTCGGCAAATAGTACTTAGCTTTAACGGACATTTCTCAAAAGTAACTGATATTTCGTTTTGTCCAAACTTTACAAAATTTGTTTCGGTAAGCAGGGATAAAGTCTTAATTTTGTGGGATACAGAAACAGCGGAGCAGGTTAAAGTCATCCCTATTTATGAAACCCTAGAGAGCGTTTGTGTCCTGCCTAACACTTACAAACTACCCAACGGCTACGACCTATCCCAGCCGGAAAATAGTAAAAACATATTCGTAGCACTTGGCGGGGAGTCAGGGGCCGTAAATGTATGGGATTGCACTGAATGCAAGGTTGTGTTTACTCAAACGAACAGTAGCATTTCTAAAGCAACTGAAGAAGGTGGTCTGGCCATCACACAACTCTTGCACTGTCCGAAGAAGAGCTTAATTGGCGTAGTGAGCGCTGACCACAACATAGTCTTTCACAGCATCGCCACATTCCACACTTCAAAACAGCTAATAGGTTTCAGTGACGAAATCCTTGATGTTTGCTTCGTAGGCAAAAAGGATCGCTACTTGGCTGTGGCAACCAATAGCAACGACATAAAATTCTATGATACCCTAAATATGAATTGCCAGATTCTCATGGCCCACACTGATATTGTACTGGGTCTATCCTCCTATAAATATTTCTTATTGTCTTGCGGAAAGGACAATTCAATTCGTGTTTGGGAGGTAAATCCAGGCAACTTTAGCGTTAGATGCGTGGCGAAGGGAGCTAAGCACACATCCAGCGTTACATCGGTAACATTCGGTCAGAGCACGCACACTATCTGTGCATCAGTAAGCGAAGACAGATGTCTCAAAATGTGGGAGGTGCCGAAGACCTTTTCGGAGGATGTAGTCAATCTAGCATGCGCAGCCACTCAAATAGCCCATGAGAAGGATATCAATTGCGTTACAATATCTCCAAATGATCGGATTATTGCCACGGCTTCACAAGACAAAACTGCTAAACTTTGGTCGGCCAGTGATCTTCAGCTCCTTGGGGTACTTCGGGGGCACCGAAGAGGTGTTTGGAGTGTTCGTTTCTCACCAGTTGACCAAATTTTACTAACATCATCAGCAGACTGTACGTTGAAATTGTGGTCGATCACCGATATGAACTGCCTAAAAACCTTCGAGGGACACGAGAGCTCCGTGATTCGTGCCGAATTCATCAACAAGGGGATGCAGCTTCTTTCAGCAGGAGCAGACGGTCTACTCAAACTTTGGACCATTAAGACCAGCGAGTGTGTAACCACACTCGAGAAACACGAAGCTCGGATATGGACGATCGCCGTAGCCCGGGACGAAACTCATTTTTTCAGCGGAGGAGCAGACTCGCAACTGATCCGCTGGAAAGACGTTACTGAAGAAAAGAAACTTGCAGCAATTCAGGAACAACAAGAAGTAATGCTACAAGAACAAGAGCTGAATAACTTAGTAGCCGAGAAAAAAATGCTTAAGGCACTCAAACTTGCTCTGAAGCTTGAAAAACCTCACTTAACCCTCAAGATTATAAACAACGTTATTAAGAATAAGGAAGAAGGTCTACAAGATACAATTTCGTCTCTTAGCGATATGTACAAGGATAGTCTTCTGAAGCACGCGATCACTTGGAACACAAATAGTAGAAATTGTCGGCCAGCTCAGCTTGTACTAAACATCCTCTTGAATGAAATATTAACGAAGAAATTCAAGCCGACCGGCCTTGCGAAGCTTGTTGAGGAGAGTATGCCCTACACCGAACGACACTTCAAGCGAATGACTGAACTACTTAAGGATCTAAAATTTATAAAATTTGCACTGGATTGCATGCAACCCCATGCCAAAATGGAAATAGATCAAAAATAAAAACCTGGAAAAGTTAATTTGTTTTTATTATTTTTCAAAATTAGCTAGTCATCTCTTTCAAACAAAAGTTTTTGATGGTGTTAAGAATGCTATGGTAGCATTGTGGCCAAAATATTGAAATTTGTTGTTAAGCGTTTAAAACAATATCAATTTTCACCACTATTTATGGAGCTTCATGCAAAAATTTTTAAGTACTTTAAAGAGTGATACCATAACAAATTTTTGTAAATGATCGGTCAATTATATTTTTAATTATTCCCCGCAGTTCAAAAAAATTTCGTTTCGAGAAAAATGGGTTTGTTTCACTTATTTATTTCTGAAACTTTAAGAACATGTTCTTGAGATGTGCTAACGATTTATAAAATAAAATTCGATTTTATTAACCGAGACAGATGGCGCAGGTAGTTTTGGAAATATATTTATTATTTTTTTATTTTTTGGATCGTCAATCTCATTTAGGGTGTTTATTTAGTCTTTCCCTACACTTGACTTCAGTTTTTGTCGTACCATCTTCGTCAAACGAATTTAAGTCTGCTCGATTGTTTACCGATGGATAATAATTAGCTTGGTGTTTTGCGGGAAAGGATAATTTTCGTCTTGGGTTGGGAAATTTCTTTTAAAAGGTTTACTTTCACTATCGTAGGATTTTTGTTTTAACTAAATAGACGAAAAGCGAAAGAAGTAGATATTATTTTAATAGACCATTTATATTTGAGTTTGCTGTTTAAACCTTGAAAGTGAACAGAAAGTCTTCTAAAACAAAAAGATAAAACTGATTTTGTTTCCATTTTCTTTTATACAGAAAACAAAAGAAATCTCCTTGGTCACATGTTGGGTTTTTGGTTATATGTATGTGTCATCCAGTTTGATTATGTGTAAAAGCTACATTCGGTCACGTTTATTAAATATTTACACAAAATTTGGTGTCGAAGATAAACTCCATAAAATTCAACAGATTTAAGATGCGTAGTGCCTAACTTCATCGGGATATTTTTGGATCGTCGTCAGAGAACACCGGCATGTGGTACAAAGGGATGATATTAAGCACATCGAACTTATCTGGCTCTATCCAAATATTTGCTGCTTCCTTATGTCGGCAATTAACTACTTATTACCGCTGGCTACAATTATTGTTATTGTTCGCACAATACTAAGACTTCTGGCGATTACCCGGTATTTACAGATATTCTCTCCGAGATTGCGCCCTCTGCCTTGATAAAGCCGGAGATTTATTTAAGATAAGCGATGTCGAATAGTTGCTATATAGCGCGTGAATCACTGTTTAAAGTCTGGTATGCATAAATAGGCAATTTGTGGATTAGCCTACATTGTAGAAAGACTCATTAAGTAATCTTCCGGGAATTTATTAAATGGTGGTGCAGTAGGCGCATGCCTTACATCTTTGGATTAGTTCTATAGGAAGGATTTGAGATCCAGAATCAAATATTGAAAAATATAGCGGACCCATAGAAGTAGTATTGTACATATTTCCTCCAACACAACATTAATAGAATTACATGAGTCATGTGCATCATCAATATCCCAAGACGTAAATGCAGTTTTTATTTACATTTAAATCTCAGTAATAACTTAACATCCGAGTTTGGTGTTTTTCTTTTTTAAGGAATACTCCGATCTTTTTATATACATAGATTTTATTTTATTCTGCTCGACGTTTCGAGTCCTAGTACGAACCCTTCATCAAGAGCTGTATTAATTTTATAACAAAATTTTTACAATTTAACAAAAATATTAATTCAAAATTTACCTTTTTATAAAATTTTAAATCACAAAAAGACGAAAAAACACAATTTTTAAACATCTGAACAAATTAAACAATGTGAAGTGTTGACGGAAACGTTACTGAACAGATTCTTCCATAGTATGTGATAAAAACAATTTAAAAATAGCTTTCAGACCTATTGACAAATTAAATAACCAATATACGAAAATAAAAGACAAAATAGAAAATCAGGAAAAACACGGCGTAGTATAAGACATTTTCTCTTTTGACCATGCCAAAATTATTGACACAGAAAACAATAGGAAAAAACGCGAAATGAAAGAAGCATGCCACATACATATGTATGTATATGTATATTAACAAAGATCATCTTATAAATTTAAAAACAAACACAGAACTCATTAATAAAGAATACAAACACATTATAAGTAAACAAAACCGTAACATAACATTATTAATACATACAACCAACTATGGAAGAATCTGCTCAGTAACGTTTCCACCGTCAACACTTCACATTGTTTAATTTGTTCAGATGTTTAAAAATTGTGTTTTTTCTTCTTTTTGTGATACATATACATTAATAAATTTTATAAAAAAGTAAATTTTAAATTAATGTTTTTGTTAAATTATAAAAATTTTGTTATAAAATTCATACAGCTCCTGATGAAAGGTTCGCACTAGGACTTGAAACGTCGAGCAAAATAAAATAAAATCTATATAAAAAGATCGGAAGTATTCCTTAAAAAAGAAAAACACCAAACTCGGAAATTTTTTGCCCGATCATAAAAAACAGAATTAATGAAAACTTAAAACATATCTCGACATACTTAAATGTTAATTTATTCTATGTACATACTAAGAGAAACCCCTACTCTTAGTATGTACATAGAATAAATTAACATTTAAGTATGTCGAGATATGTTTTAAGTTTTCATTAATTCTGTTTTTTATGATCGGGCAAAAAATTTCCGAGTTTGGTGTTTTTCTTTTTTAAGGAATACTTCCGATCTTTTTATATAGATTTTATTCGGTTTATTCAAGCAAGATTTTCAGGTTATTCCCAGCTAAACCTTCAAACTGGAGTTACGGCTTTTAATAATTTGCAGAAACTAAGAAATTCTTATCTGACTCATTACGGGGAAAAATGTAATTTACATAAATAATCACTTGCAAATTATCGCAACTTGTTAATGAAGTCACTTAGTTATTTGAAGAGGTTTACAGTATCTGTTTTGATACAGATAACAAAAATTTAAAAAATGTGTTTCAGTTTTTCTATTTTCGGGCTGGATACACAACAAATACAATTTACTTTATTTATTTAATTTGTTGCGAATTCTAAATATAACAATTGCACTCGTTCATACATTCTTCTTTTTTTTCCTTCGACTTCGTGCACGCCTTTTTTAAGGGGTATTCCCAAAATGAGTTAAAAAAATAGATTTGTTTTTCACATATAAATTCTTAAAAAAAAATAAAATTAAAAATTTTAAGTAACCCCCGACACAAAAAAAAGAAACTCTAAAAAGTGAAAAATAAAATTTTTCTCTCGGCCTTTTAACTTCATTAAAAGAACCTATTAATGTGTTGGTTGGCCCTTTAACTTTAATATAAGTACTTATTAATATTTTGATCCACGTCGCGTTGGGGGGCCGCTAATATCTGTGGATAGTAATTATTTATTTCGTAGCGGTCCCCCAACGCGACGACGCTTGGATCAAAAGATTAATAAGTACTTACATATATTAAAGTTAAAGGGCCAACCAACACATTAATAGGTTCTTTTAATGAAGTTAAAAGGCCGAGAGAACAATTTTATTTTTTACTTTTTAGAGTTTCTTTTTTTTGTGTCGGGGGTTACTTAAAATTTTTAATTTTATTTTTTTATTTCATTCTTTTTAAATTACTCGCGGACCCTAATTCCGATAGTCCACTAATTTTAAATAAAGTTATAAACTATAAAAAAAATAAAATATATATTTTTGTGAGCTTCGTTAGGTCCTAGGTACCAGTCATCACTCCACTTTCCTCATCATCTAGCTAGGACATTGATCAGAAAAAAAAATAATTTTCAAGTTTTTAGTTTTCAATTCGTTAGTTAATATTCCTCATTCCCTTTCAATATAGTGTACCTACATTATTCTACTAGTCAAGCCCTTTCATTGGATACCCATATTTAGGGAGTTGTGAAAAAAAAAAGTTATTCGCCATTTTGTGGTGGCGGCCATCTTGGATTTGAAAATTGTCATAGTGTATAGTATTCTACTACTCAAGCCCTTTTATTTGATACCTATATTGAGAGAGTTGTGACAAAATATGTAATCCGTCATTTTGTGGCAGCGGCCATCTTGGACTGATTTCCATCAAACATAGCTAAGAACACTCTCGACTAATTCACCTTTCAAACAAAAAAAACAAAATCAAAATCGGTTTATGCGTTTGGGAGCTACGATGCCAGAAACAGACAGACACACAGACAGACACGTCAAACTTATAACACCCCGTCGTATTTGCATCGGGGGTTAAAAATATGGTATAAAAATTTCATCATGTTGTTTCTTTGAGTGTTGCTTTTATAGCCATTTTAACCCAATGGGAAATTGAAGCATCCAATTAATGCCAGCTCATATTGTGTGCGTAAAGGTAATTAAAAATCGTAAGTTTGTATGATTTAACGTACGATTTTTTAAGAGAAAAATTAAAAGACAAAAATAAAACTATTTTTTTTTTTCAATAAACTAACAGAACAAAAAATGCTTCGTATAGTCAAAACCAATAACATATAGTTTTAAAATAAATTTCATTTTTATATTTCACACTAATTTTAAACGTTCTAATGCAAAACTAGGAATTCTATAAACGTGAACGTTCACACAAAAACTGAACTGCGATTCATTAAGATATACGAGTATGTACATATGAATGATGATACAAAAATAAATTAAATCAAAGCAATAATATGTTCGGAAGAACCCCTCTTTTTAGAGCTATTGCTGGTTAATTGGAAGATGATTAATAGAAAATTTACCCGTGAAAGGTTTAAAATATCTATTTTGAAATTTAAGAAAGATAGAACCCTATGTTGTTTTAGTTTCTTCTTGTCTTCCAATGCGATACCTTGCATGCATTATACACATCTTTAAATAATCTTTTAAAACCCCCAAAAATCCTCCAAATGAGGAAAAGAGTAATGAACTAAATATACTCCTAATAATTTTGATCATATTTCACGAACTTTATTGAACCCAAACGCTGTTGGGAACATATTTAGTAACATTGACAAAGTGTTAAAACTAATTAGAAGCGTCTAAAAAGGAAAACTGTTCGCATTTTGCTTGCACATCGGCAGTGCATTAAAATAGTTGAATAATCGTAGCACGCTCTTCGGTGATTGCCAATTAATTTTGGAACCACTCAAAAATAGGAGTCGTACACTTGACCTTTGGGCTTATTTGAACTTCTGCTTGGCCGCGCAGTTTAGTTACCTTTTATACTTGGGTGAAATTAAATAAATTAAGCCGAAAAGATAAGGCGCTATCTCGAGCCTTTGCCAAAATCTGTCGTCAGAGAAAGCCCCACTGTCCGTGGATAGAATCGCGTGATCTGCCAATGCGCCCGCCGCTGTTGCTGGATATTCAGGTGTTTGCTTTTAATTACTTAGCCAGGTAATCCATCGTTTGAATAAGGACTGCGCTGCGCTGTATTTAACAACCATGTTTCTTTGTTTTCTCTTTAGTTTGCTTATCGCATAGATACGTTTCGTTTTTATTTCTGTATCATGCGCTCCAAGAAAAATTTAATTTCTTTAAAGATAAACATCCTCTACATATAACAAAAATGATGAAAATGTGTTGTAAGAATGTTATTTTATAATTAAATCCAATAAGTACTCTGAACATTTAATCAAATTTCTTTAAATTATCTGATATATTTGAGTAAATATCTTAAGCAACCAGAAACTGGATCTTTGTTTGTAACTGGGAAAATTCGTCATCTTTTCCTAAGCCATTTGCAAATAATCGAGCTTACCAAAACCTTAACTTACTTAGGAGTGTTGTAAAAATGCTGAACAATAAATAACACAGAATTATCCTTGGCTTGTTGTTTGTTTGAATTTACAAAACTTTCCACAGTAGACATATGCAAAATATTTAGTTTTGCCAATTGTTCCTCATTACTTTCCATATGTAAAAATATATAGATATAATATAATATATTTCCGTAGGTTTTGAAACAGGAAACGAAGTTAAAAAATACCAACAATTGCAGTTTTAAATTTCGAGTTACAAATTAAAACTTGAAACCTGAAGAAGAGTTTTAAAACATGGAATTGGTCTTACTTTACTTTACAAGATAAATGTTTCCGAAAATAATAAAATCAAACTGTACTGTAGAGGAACAAAATTTTTTAAGATATACTTCTGCTTATATGTATTTTGAAATGACGAAGAAGTTAAAATTCCGATTTTTTCAAGCATTTTTGTATGCAAAAGGAAGCGGTGACAAATGCTTGAATAAAACTGTTGTGCTGGTCAAATGCTTTGCGTCATTCAGTGGCAGGCTGAGATGTAATTTACCAAAATAATTATAGCTCATTTAAATAATATTGCGAAATCTAAAACTTGCAATTATGACCTTTTTTCTTTACGCAACGTATAGTTATTAAAATGTCCGGGGTTACCCATCCTTCCGGGACTACCCGACATTCCCATACTTTCATTTGGTGTTATATTTTACAATTTGGAACTAGCGCCACCAAACTATTGAGAAAATAATTTTTCACCAATGCTGTAATAGTGGTATATGTTACATATTATAATAATATTATATGTAAATATAATACATGGTCAGATAAATTATAGGTAGGAAAAGTGTTCCTTATTGTAGACTTTTTGGAAATTACATTGGTAGGATAGTAGATTTTCGGCGTGAGTTGGATGTCGCTGCATTGAGTAGATCAAAAGATAAAAATAAAATAATGATCGTAAATGATCCCTATAAAATGTTGTTAAAGGTGATAGGAGAAATTGTTGAGAATTTATTTCATCAATACATCGTTTTCGCATGTCGGAATTTTTAGGTAATGTATTATTAATTATCGATTTAAATGCCATTTAATAATATGCATTACAAAGGTTCAGCTAAAAGTAGCGATATTCACTTCGAAATCCAACAAGTTCTAGATAATTTCGATATGGGAAATACAAAACGCATGCATGTTCATTTGATTATAATTTTACTGTAGTTCGCATCAAACCTAGTGTGATAAATTTCATTAATGAATATACAAAAAGATGTTTGCAATCCAGAAAAAACTCTCTCTCCTCCTTAATCTATAAATTTTTAAATTTTGATTAAAATGATTGGAAAATTGGTTATAGTTATTTTTTCTATTTAAATTTAAAAAGAAATATACATACATATATTTAAAATATACTTCAAAAATAGAGGACATTCTGTTTTTAGCATTCCATGACAAAAAATTAAGTATATATAGCGCATACTACATTAAAATAATGAATGGTACATGCTCGTAAATATTTAATCCGAGAAATTGTACGCACTGATGCATTAAAATGCGTCTTAAGATCATGAATTTTTAATATTAGTTATATACTTATGTATGTACACTAACTTCTACATACGAGGAATCGGCTCTCAGTTTAGATCGGTTAAAGAGTGAGAACTAACTTTTCGAACCTTGGAACGTTCAAATCAAATTTTATAAAACGTAAGAGTGTTTAAATTAATTAAAAAAGCGGCAAACGAATTACTCCGAAAGTACGGAAACGCTTGCTAGATATTGATTTCCTTTAAATCAAAGTCGTGATAAGAAAGTGCACAGAGATCTAGTCAAGATCTCTTAATTGCTTATCAGATAAAGAGAGCTTTGTGCAGCAGCGCTAAGAAATTTTGAGTTACAATTAACTTCACCTGAAGAAACCGCCTCTATGTAATGTATCACCTGGCTTGTTCGCATTAATAGTCTAGAATTGGAGACTGTGATAAGACCGTAAAGCAAGAGGCCTTTAAGTTTTAGTACCTTGACAATTTCTCAGTCAGTTTTCACCTGTTGCTCGTGCAAAGCACTTTAAGTGTTTTAAAGCGGACACGCGCGTCGGGATCGGTTAAGATTTAGCCACAGTTTCCTACATCGATCATAAATTGGTTTTCTGCTTCTCTGTAATACCTACTTGTGGTTTAATGAAATAATTAGCCGAAGTGGAAAGTGAAGAAATAGTGAAGTAAGTGCTCACAGAACGTACACGTACAAAGTGAATGAATTTTGCAATGGCATAACGCACCTTTTCATTTTCAAGAATTTTAGCAGCAAGGTTCTTGCCTATAACAAAGGCAAGTTTCTGCGTCATTTGCAAATAGAAATTGTTCAATTCGAAGTGATTTTAAACGTTTAATTAACGTAACATTTCTTATTTTTCCGTAGTTAACGTAGTTTATAAGTACATACATATATGTATTTATAGTATAGCGATCTATGCGAAAGTATCTCACTATTAAATTTAAATTTTAACGCCCTTCGTTAAATTTAAAATGAAAATCTCATTTAGAGAAATCTTATTTCAAAACGTAGTTTACCTTTATTATTTAAATTACACATTTTTTAATTTAAAAAATTCTCGAGTTGTTAATCTCGTAATGTATAGTACAGTATAGCAGTATGATCACCAAATTTATAAAACCATTCCTTATTAACTTAAAGAATTCCTATTCACCTGTATCTTCCTGGTTTATTTTTTCATGCAACGTAGATGAGCAAACTATTTTTGTATTAATATTTTAATACTTTCAGTTTTCCAAAACTTTACTTAATTTCCCTATTTACATTCCACACTTAGTTTCGATAACAAATAATAAAAATTTTTACCGTGAATAACTTCTTCCATTTTAAATTCAATGCAAAATCCACTAAATCTATTTTGGACTACATTGATGCATTAAGTGCAGTACATATTTCCAATTTAAAGGTTTTCATATCCACAAAGAAAACCAAATTTGTTTTATCATTTGGATTGCATTTGTTAATAAAAACACTTGAAATTATGTATGAATTGGTTATATGTATAAATATATTAATTCGTCGAATTTGGTAATTAAATTATATGTTACTTTTATGACTTGATCTACCAAATACAATTTCAATTTAAATAAGAGTTTTGATAAAATCTTAGGGATAGGTATATTGATATTCACATTACTCAGTCTTTAAATTTTAGGAAAAAATGTTTGAAGTAGGTACACATGAGAAATCCACTATCATAAATAATTAAACTCAGCATTGCGTGAGTTATCGTTGAATAGATTTCCTAAAGTAATGTATGTATGTACATAGATACTTTTATTAAAACATTAAGTAAACCCAGAACTATTTATTACAAGATACGATAATTCTAAAGCTTTGCAAAAAATCATAAATTTAAATTAAGAAGATTCTCTCTCACACTAAAAAAACCAATAGAATTAAATAAGCGTTGTTATTTTTTGTTTTATTGACTACCTGAAACATTTAGTCATGTATGCACTTATGTACGTGCAATTTCATTATCGAACCATCGATTTTCGATTCGATTCGATTGATTGGAGTTATTGGGTAAAATTTGTATTTATTGAACTCTTTCCTAAATGTACATATACATATGTGTGTACTTAAAAACATCTGCAAGTTAAATTACTAAAATTCAGAGCAAAATTAAAGTTAGCCTAATACTATTCAGAAATTCAACTATGATATCATGTTTTGATTTCAACTTAAAGGTGGTACTTATTTATTATATCTTACGAGAATTTTTGTTCGATTAATTTTTAGTAAAGTAAAATATTTATGAGCCGTTGAGAATCATAGTGCCATGAGTTAACTTTTAATATGAACATAATTTTAACAAGGTGATGGGTAAGTGATATGATTTTATCTTAACTCAGTTTTTGAAAATTGGTCACTTACGCCACTATTTTTTTTAACAGCTCACATTTCTTTTTATTAATTACTTAAAAGAATACCACTAACTATTTGTGTAGTTCTGATATTTCCTGCGACAACATGAGAATGGAAGCCGAAACTGAACGAACTAAAAATTTAAATAAATAATTGTTTAGCCCGAAGACGAAGTTGTATGAAACTAAAGCAAATAAGTCGTAGGTACTTTTACACCCGGATAATTACATAAGTGCCTATTTGAAACTGGAAAGCAAAGCACATACACCCATATTGTCAATTTGTTAATTTTTATGAGAGTTTATTTTGCAGTTCAAAGGAAAGGATCTTATTTTTAAAATAATAATTGCGAGCAGAATGATAACACATTAGTAGATATTTCTTAAACTTGCAAATTGAACAATAAATCTTAATTTTAAAAGGTTTGATTCTGGTAGAAATAATTAAGTATCTGAAGGCGCCTCCAAATACATACTTCTTTTAAATAAAGTAAATTTGATCAAATGTTCATGTTTCTTAGCCCTATGTTTCGCAAATTGAGGGATGTGGGTAACATCTCTTCAATCTTTATCAAATCGGGAACAAAAGTCATTTCGAGGCTCTAAGCTGATCTAAAATCAGATATTGAACTGAATTTTATATTTTTAGATTACAAAATCTTAAACGCGGAAAGAGTTTACGCTGTAATATGCTCCTGCATAAGTCATATTTATTAAGACCGGGAATATTTAAAAGCCATTTTATTTTCTTTATTATTTTATGGCATTTCCCGCTTTATCCCCAAAAAAGCGTTTTTTCATGAGGATATTTCACAAAAAAATATTTCGAAAATTGTAGCACAAAGAAATAATAATATCGCTGTGCTAAATTTTCTATTTTTCACTGAGATTTTCGAACAAGTTGCCTCTTTGTTATATGAATACGAAATTAAAAACTTCATCCTCACGATATTTAAGTATATGTATGTATGTACCTACTTGAATTATAAAATAATAGTTTTTCTTAATTTGTTACTGTAATTAAGGATTATTTAATATGTACTTAAATATGTATTTGTTTTTTAAATGGACCTTCTAAATGGCGAATTTTATTCATTTCAAGACAGTTCAGAAAGGATATCCCCGAACCATGAGCTAACCTAGAAAAGCGTTGCCACAAAACTACAGCTTCTCAAAGGTTCATTAAAAAATAAAAATATACCAGAATGTACTCACTTAATTTCGAAATTATTGCAGTGGCACTACGATTCGAAAATCAATTCTCAATTGGACACACATCAACCGGCTTTAGCACCGTTTGAGCTCAGTTGTATACCTTTTTCCTACAAAGTCATACCCCATGTGATCAGATGTAAAGTAAATTGTTTTTTCATTTTGTGTTAATTTCTTCCAAGTTTTATTTAAACGATATCACTACTAAATGTAAGTTTTGTTTACAATTACTTTCTGGCTATTATAGTTCCGGAGATAAAGAAATATGGAAAGTGAGACATTTATAGCCAATTTGAAATTCAAAGCAGATGTCTTATCGTCTAAACGTGGTTTGAGAGTTCGAATATTAAATTATTATGCAGTTTGGTCTTCATAAATTACATTTAGAGTTGACATTTAAGATAACATTACAAGTATACATAGAACAATCAGAAAGAAAAAGATAATTTTATTCTTATGATGGCGATTTAATGTGCTTGCAAAATTTTGAATGCAGCTTTTCATTTTTCATTGCAGGTACCAAACAGTATGAAAAAATACCTCTCAATATCAAGAAGTATGGTGAATAGCTGTACTATATCATTTTAAGTTGAGAGTTTTCAGAAAATTTGTTCTCAGTGCTTGAGTAGACCGCAAATAGTAGCGAGTACATAAAAATGGCATACTATAGGCTAATTATTTTAAGTGTTTTAATTTGCCCAGTAATTCGTGCTCAAACAGCCGTCCAAACAAAGTTACAAGTTGATATGAACACAAACAGCTCAATATTAAGTGACTCAAATAAAAATGAGAATGCGGATCAAGAAACAGCAACGCTACCAGACGCAATGCATATTATGAAATTGCTGGAGCGTGCTCTAACAAATCAAACGGAAATTGTGACAGAAAAATCACCTAGTGATAACGCTGCAGAGAAATCTTTAAGGACAACATCGTCAACAACATCAACAATATCAAAACCAGGTGATCGCACTGAGAAAGATCACTTGCAGGTTACTTCAACAGAATTAACAACAAGTCGAAATTCGACAACTATCAGCATTGAGCCTTCCTCTACCTCTACGTTGATCATCAACATAACGACACCTGCAGAGGAGACGCAGACGAAAGCTCTCGCGGATGAACTAATTCCTCCTGCTGAAGTGAACGCCAGCATTGCAAAAATGAACTCGAAGCAGCAACACAGCAGCGTCATTATCACGTAAGTAAAGTTTTATCAGTTTTCAGGTAATTCGGTGGTTTAAAATTTGCATTTAGTTCTCATTAGTTAACAATTACCGCAGGTTATGATGTTTACGACTCGCTTTAAATAGATTTTCTCCAAATTCTCACTAACTTTTTAAAGTTTGAACGATCGCGATTATTTAGATATTTGTCAAACGTGAAAAATATAATAGAAATTTACGAGATAAGCGATACCTGAAAAATCCCTGCTGTAAAGATAATCAATATATGTACATATGTGGTATATACATATATGCATGTAGCTACTATATACAAGTCTATAAATTATATTGGCTGGTTCTTACAATTAATACTTTACAATACATTTTTTTGAAATACCAACTCTCCTATATGAGTATATCGTTACTTATTTTACCCGTCAACGGCGAAACCAGAAAGAAAAAGTTATGAGTTTGGCAGCTTGTGTTTTATTAATTTACGAATGTCCTACTCCTCTGAAATGCATAACCTGGAAAGTGTATCCCGAAAAAAAAATATGACTAGCGGTTTGAAACGAGCCCGCAACAGAATTGAAGAAGCACCCGATATACGTTCGAATCAGGCTCGCAGCATTTTTGAAGAGAAATAAGATCATAAAGATGCCTACACTAGTTAAATTAAAAATTAAAATTCAAAGTTATCGAAGCAATAGATGTATGTAGACTCTTTCTATCTACCAGTATTTGCATTTCTTTAGGGGAATGTAACTAGAGATTACTATTGGATAAAATTAAAACTCAATTATATGTATATATATTTTTTTTCAAATTCGGACCAGGTGAAGTCGTACATTATAAAAACTTGGGACTAATGCAAGCGCGGGTCATAAAAATTCGAGTGAATTTTCGGAAAATGCGGACCCATTCCAAGCACGCTGCAGGCTCTAGGGCGGATTTAGGGGGGGGGGGGGGGGGGGGGGGCACAGGGGCACGTGCCCCCCCCAGACGGGTTCAGTCGAGCAGCCGAGTTTTTTTCTCATGCGCTTGTTATAATTACGTAAAGTAAAATAAAAATTTTTTTTGTAGTAACCTACTACTTAGTTCAGTGTAGTTTTAGCGAGTAACAAGTGATATTACTGTGTGTACCTACAGACATATATAATGAGTGATAAAGACAGGAAAAGACAAAAGAGCATAAGTGCGCTTTTCTTTCCAAAAAAACAAAAAACCGACGATGCAGTTGCAGATACAGCCGATACAGGGAAAGGAATTGAATTAGACTTTTGAAGGCGGTGTGAAAACCTGACTGATATTAATCCAATTAATCCAGATAAACTGATTGCATTAATTATTTAATTAGTATTCGATATCAGTCAGGTTTTCACACCGCCTTCAAAAGTCTGGGAAAGTCTTGGTATTTAATGTTGAAAGTAGTAGCAGAGGACTTTTAATATAATTATTTTATACTTTTTAGGGCTTGGGATTTTTTGGAGTCGGTTCTTTTTTTTTTAAAAAAAATTTTTATTTCATTCTTTTTAGTGTAATATTTTTTAGTAAAATACATACCAAAACCTTCTCTTAAGTGTAACAAATACTTTTCTGAAAACCACATCAAAATCGGTTCAGACAACCGCGAGATAATCGCGGACAAACATACATACATACATACAGGTCAAACTGAGAACCTCCTTTTTTTTTAAGTCGGTTAAAAACAAGTGATGTTTTGCCGTAACATGACATTTTGAACATTAATAGCACCAATGGTTCTAACCTATACCGATTCTGTACATAGAAAATCACTTTTTGGGGATTTTCTAACTAAAATACGACGTGATCGTTAAGACAGAGCTTATTTTTTCTGGAATTTAATGATAATGAATGATAGATCCAAAAAAGGTTAAAGCTGAGCCAAAACAAAGGAATTCGTTTTACCAGATGATGACGACTTAATTGTTTAGATTGTAATTAATATTACGTTTACGTATAAAACTGTAAAACAATGATAATTTTTAAAAAACATAATATTACATAAACTATATTTTTTTCTTTTACTTTTTAACAACAACCTCAATTTAAAAACGGGCTTAGGAATATTCTAAGGCACAATAGATGCACAAAATGATGTTAAAACAGCACTAAAAGGTGTAAAAAGGTTAGATCATTTAATTGAAAATGCATGAAAAGACAGATTTTTTAAACTCATATAAAACCCAGGGCAATGGTCCTACAGCTTTGGTGCCATAATAATAAATGCTCAGATGGACAAGTTCTACCAGAATATAAATTTTTTTTTTCTGGTCGGCACTTTCATATTTGGACCAAAAATGTATGAAAATCGGATGATGGCCTTATTTCTCCAAAATTATGGACTTTTGAAGATCGAGCTTGAGTGTATTAGCGAGCTATACATACACTTAATTAATATGATTACATATATTTTCACTTGAATTATCGATCATTATAAGTAATTTTGAATAAAAAACACTTTTGAGGTTATGTTTGTCAAATAGTTTAAAATAAAATTTAAATGGAGGCCGACCTCCATTACTGGACGACTCCTAAATTTTCATACTTTAATAAACCTTTATATAAATACTACAAGTTTATTTTTAACAGTTAGTTATTGTTAATTATTTTTGCCCGTCTGACCCTTGTGCCCCTCCCAGAAAAAAATTCTGGATCCGCCCTTAGGCGTGATCGTTCGATAACCAATGCCTGGCCTGTTGGGTGCCTAAAAAATGGAAAATCGCTATCGTAGCTATTTATTTTTGACATAGGGTAAAACACCCAGTAGTACTTCGTATTCTGATATGCAAAAGACCTACAAAACTTGCTGTATACATACATATGTATGTATAGTAACGACTTTCGGCATCATTATTTAGTTGTTGTCGCTATTATACATGTGATTTAATGGTTATTATTGATAAATTTGATTTTTATAGTAGAGTTTTGAAACACAAACAAAAAGCATCGTAAAAACATTAGCTAATTTCTATTAATGCACATATTGAAAAATTCTAAAAATTACCTAAGTTTTTACATTTCAATTTTTCCTTCTGAAACATAACATTCTGATTTTAATTTTGTATAAAGATATAAAGGAAATTGATTGAATTTTTAGAAGGCACTTGTTTAAATTTCTCCATCGTAGTTAAGGTTTAATAAAACACTCGATCGTCGATAGTCTGAGGATGCCTCGATAGGGCGAAACGCGTCGCACTCATAATCATTAAGAAATAAATTGTAAATTATGTCTTAACAAGTGTTTTATTAAACCTTAACTACGATGAAAGGAAATTATTACGGGATGCGATTCTACAAATCGATTTATTCGAAATTAGTAAAATAAGCCCCACTAAAAAATTTGAATATTTCAACCAAATTATATTTATATGTACCTAGTTGTTGTTCAGCCATACAAATTTTATGCAATTATTTGAAATGCCCACACGGCATTTCAGTTCTGAAAGTGTCCATATTAGCGAATAGTACCTACATAATAGCGATTCACGTATTTGTATGCAACAGAAACAATGGAAATAGAAGTTTTTGAAATGTCGCTAAGTGCGGTAGATATAGTATAATTTTTATAGCGAATTTCATAGTCATTCTCTATTTTCGAAATTAGCAGAATAATATTATTATTATTTCACTGCGCGTGCCCCATAGTATCCCAAAAGTTTATCAATTAATAAAGTGAAAGTAGACAAAATGTAAAGAAGGAAATTTGATTACATCTTTAATTAATAAAAAACGAAAACAATCTGATCAATTACCTGAAACTTAATACTGATTGAATTGTGTCATGTATGAGATATTTTTAATCTTTTTAGGATTTACCAAAATCTATGAATGGGGTGTCTGGAACTATTAATTTTGGAAACGTGTTTAGGTTATTGTTATCGTATCATGTCGTCTTAATTATACATGTAGATACTTCGTGATTATTTTCGGAAATTTTATGATTTAATCGTTTCGTAAGTGATTGAAAAAACTGTCGTATACTTTGTGATTTTTTATAAAAAAGTTTTTTTTCTGCACGTTATTTCTCTAAGCATATCCAAGCTTAACAGTATACATATATGTACTTTGAAAATTTAAAGAAAATAGAATAATATTTTTACTTTTAATTAATTTGTAAAGGTCATTAAATATGTATATATAATATACAAGATGTTTGGAAACTATATTTTCCAACATATGCCGACATACATATATTTTATGGAGTTGTAGGTATAATACTGAAAAATTTTTTTAACACATCCATAATACCAAAATACCAAGTGATATAATTATGAAAGATTCTTTAAAAAAATTTTATATTATAGAAATTTTATTTTAAGAAATATGCTCTATATTACAATGCAAATATGATGAAATAGATTTAGGAGTTGCGTCACTTTTTCCATTAGTAGTTCGTATTATTCGGAATAAAGCTTTCCTATGTAATTTTAAAAATATCTATATAAAATGAACAATAAATGTTATTGAGAATTATTTTTGTTCAAGTTATCTATCATGGTCGGCGACATAATATCTATAAATAGTTAAAAGCGTTTTATTTTTAATCAATGCGTATAAAATCACGAAAATCATTTTCTATCTGTTTTGTTTGATTAGAATAATTTGAATGGCTTCTTGTTAAATATTTCAAAAATTTCACTGATTTCCAACTTTTTCTACAGCTCATTAAAAATATGTATTTCACTTCAGAAAGCCTAACTTGACCTAGATTACTTTTTAAATCCACCGAAAGCTTCCAAAAAAAATGATAAGGAAGCACTTATGAATGTAAATTTTTAAGATGTTACATTAGGTAAGACAACTACTCGTTGTTTTTATTCTAATCTACATGTGACGAATGTTGACAATTCGACAATTGTTTCATAATATGGACCTTTTATAAATGAATTTTTTACTCAATTGCATATGCAAATGAGGAGCATAATTTTCAATATCAACTAATTAGATATTGGAAGCCATCTTAATCAATTATTAAAAATAAATTAGAATATTAAAATGAATCTAAAGAATTATTAAAACTAAGGATATTACTGAAATTGCATTTGTTAAATTAAAGTAAAGTAGGCTCATATCCGTGAGAATCGGATGTGGGTAAGTTATTGAAAAATAATATTAATATTAAATAAATTAATAACCGCAAAAAAGCAATCAAAGAAGACAAATATAAAAAGGAAAATTACAGAAATGAAGACTATCTCTTATTATCGAATAATGGCAATCACAGAAAAATATCAATTCATAGAACAATTGAGCAATAATATAATCTAATCCCACATAAGTATTGACCTGTTTGGTTCATAAATGAATGAAACAGGCAATGTGCCAAGAAAGATTTGCTGTGATCTCACCTAAGAGTATCAATAGAACACCTGCACAACAGACCGACAGCCGATCAATCCGATCGGCAGAATGCGTTGAGGCCAGTAACTGTGTACCACTCGTGAACTTATAATTTAGTCGCTTTTCAAAAATAGTTACATTAATATGCAAGAATTAGTTGCAAGAATCCCAAAGCGACAGATTTAATTATATGTTTTGTCGCTACAACACATGTATTATGTGTGCTGTGGTCGTTATTTTTGAGGGTTGTCAACAAAAGTCGCAATGTAGTTAAGTCATCCTTGAATGTAAAAGGTATTTTCTTTTTATTATTATATCTACATATACACTACAATTACAATAAACAATTGTATTTAAAGTAATGTAGAAATATACATATATTATTATATATGTACATATACATATATTGATATACTTGCTGCGCATTTTAGGTAGATTTAAATATGAAATATCACCTATTGCAGTTGCAGCCTACCTCATAACATAATTTCATAAAATGAATGATGCCCAAATTCAGGCAGTAATACCCCAGACAGACGGGCACGGACGAATGAACGTTCGATGAATGATCGTTCTCTCGAATCTTCATTCGTTATATGCATGACAGACGGCCAACTTCATTCGAGTCGAGAATTTTTGAGTTTAAAATGCGCACGAGTGAATCGGTGAAATTAATAGCAACTTTACGAAAACGTTCGCAAGCTACTAAACATATTGCAACTCTTCCTGCTCCTTCCCCACCTCCAGGATCACAGAATTAAAACTCAACTGGCTGGCTGGCAGTTGTCAATTCACACTTTGACACTGGAAATCAGCTGATTCTTCCAGGATTTCCATGCTCGTTCTCTGCGAATGAAGTTTCCGGAACTTCATTGATGAGAACGAGAATGTAGTTACGAATGTTCATTCAAACTTCATTCTTGGTGACAGACGACACGGCAATGATCATTCTTCGAGAACGTTCATTCGTTCGTGCCCGTCTGTCTGGGGTATAAGGGAGTATATTTGAATCGATTTCAATCAAACTTTGCTTACATACGATATTTGCTGGGCCAATCTCTCTGCTAAATTCGTAAAAATTGTTTAGACAAGACTTCATATCTTTTGTATTTCTTAACTGCCCTCAATCAAATTTATACGTTGAAATAATAAAAATATTTGCGATATAAATGTCATTTTTATAAAAAAACTAAGCATATACGCTGTGGATGTTCCTATTGTTTTGTCCGAATATTTAGTTACACATGCTTAGCTTATACATTACTTGAATCATTTATACATATGTATATGTGTACCATAAAGCAAAATTACACTTTCAATAAATTATTAACTAACTACAAATAAAAATAAATCTATGGTGTTTCCCAAAAAGCGGCAATTCTCTAATATATGTATAAAAGGAAAGCTTCATAGATATATCAATTTTTTTAATATGTAATGATAAAGTATCTGATTTATTCGTTGCTTCAATTTCTTAAATGGTTGAATTACATACATAATTAGTTTATATTGAATATCTACAAGCTATTTATTCTTTAAAAAATTAATCACGTTACAATAAGTTTTAGAAACCATGTTTTGGATTAATTAAGCAGTTGAATATTGCAAGAAATATAAAAAATTTATTATTTATTTTAGAAAATGCAAATTGATAATTATTTCATAATAGTTTCAACGCGAAAAGAAAATAATAAAAGCAGTTAATCTTATAATAAAAATTTTTAATTTTTCTCATTCCAGCACAAATCTAGACTGTCCTTCGCTGGTCGATGCAGACAGTCTGTCTCAAACACAATTAATCCAGAGGCTGACTCACGGTTGCCGGTATGACAGACTTGAACGTCCAATAAGTAAGTTATCCACGCTACTTGGTTTTTCTCACCTGAGCATTGTAACAAACTCATTAATGCTAACATCTTAAATAACGCATTTGCGAACCCAATCACAATTGAAATATACGGTTGAGTAGCGATCAACTTTTTCCGAATGAAACAATGTCTCCACGGAGTCACCGAGTCTATACTTTCAATTAATAATTAAGTTTCATTAAGGTAGATTTATTGAGCCACTTTAACGCTTTTGGTTTTCGATTTATCGTTAAAGTTCCCTTTTAGTCATGCGAATCAAATGAATTATATAAAGTTATGATGTCATGTGGTTTACTGATTGTTATTGTAAACGACTTTAATTCTTAGATATTTATGTATTTGAATGTTTTGATATTTGATCGGTTTAGGTTGTCAATATTAGAGTCCCGTCCATAAATTACCTTTACAGCTGCAAAGAAAAGAAATGATGTGCTGCTAAGTTTATTTAGTTATTTTTAGTTAAAGAGGTTTTAACTATATAGTTTAGTCATTAGTATGAATTGTTCATTCTTAAAGATCTTCTATAAGGTATATATTTTTTTTTCAAGGGACAAAAATTTGTTTGTAACAACGAGGTGTCGGTTATAACCGAGTTCATAAAGCAATATAAAATTAGTGAAATAGTTGCTTAAAATGAAAATAATAATAGCACATATTGCACAATTGTTTAAATAAGAAGCACGAGAAATAAAATGTAAATAAATAAAACTTGAGAATTATAAGGATCAATTATCAATGTCTCCAAGTTTAATAAAAATACAGTTTATGAATATTTGCAAACATCTACTGTACTTGAGCCATCTAAGTTAGTCTTATTTTACAGCTTACGACGAAAAAGGAAATCGACTACCAGTGAAAGTCTACGCACGTGCTTACATATATTTCCTCCAAAATCTTGAAGCCCATGACCTACAATTTAAAATTCATGCTCTATTGCAACTGAGATTTGTTGACCCTCGACTGGTATTCAAAGAAGTGGCTCCAAATCGCAAGCAGGCAATCCTGGGAGAAAATCTTCGAGATGATCTTTGGGTTCCACATATCTTCTTCTCAAACGAAAGAGACTCCAGTATTCTGGGAACAGATCAAAAGGATATTCTTACTTCTATTACCCCCGATGGAACAGTCATAATATCTACAAGACTTCAAGCAACTCTCTACTGTTGGATGAACTTACAAAAGTTCCCATTCGATGAACAGAAATGTACAACTGTAATAGAAAGCTGTAAGTCTGTTAAATTAAAAGGTAATGGAGATAATTCCAAAAATTCTTGAAACCTTATTAGGGATGTACAACACATCGGAATTAACACTACATTGGGAAACAAAATCTCCAGTGACCCTAGCTCCAAAACTACACCTCACTGAATACGTTCTTATGAACTACTGGGTGAATGAAACAACTATAAATGCAGATCTAAGTGATCTACGTCATGGAGCCTTCGGTAGGATTGGGTACTTTAATTTTAAATAATAATTCTAACAAATTTATTTCTTTTCAGCCGGAAATTATAGCTCGCTGGGATTTACTGTGCAACTAGCTCGCGAAAAGGGTTTCTACTTAATGGACTATTTTTTGCCGTCAATGATGATTGTAGCGATTTCATGGGTGTCTTTTTGGCTGCAAGCAGATCAGTCCGCTCCAAGAATTATGTTAGGTAATAAATTGTCCTTAACTCTCATGGTATTAGGATTTCAACGATGTATTTAACAGGTACCAGCACTATGTTAACTTTCATTACTCTGGCATCTGCCCAGGGTAAAACATTGCCGAAAGTTAGCTACATCAAGGTATCTGAAATTTGGTTCTTAGGGTGTACTGGTTTTATATTTGGTAGTCTTGTCGAATTCGCATTCGTCAATACAATTTGGAGAAGGAAGAAAAACGTTGAACTAAAAAAAGTGAACAGCAAATATATTCTTAAGTCGACTTTAACACCTCGTCCATCAAGAAAGGAACTTGGATTACAAAAATCAAGATCCTGCTCTAGTTTAAATGGAGCCGGCAAAACTGAAAATGCTCCAACGTACAACAATTACCTCACTGTGCATGTAAGTAATTTCCTTTTTAACAAATAATTAAAACTGCTTATGCAGCAACAAACTTTTACCCATTTGAACTAAATGATAAAAGAGCAACTCCTAAAAGTAAAGATCTCGATAACATTTAAGTATTTGAATACAAAAATGTTATCGCTTTCAAACTTTAAGTGGGCATAAATATTTCCAAGTCATTGAAAAGTCTATTTTAAATTCAAGTGGTAATATACCAGAAAGAACTTGTAGGAAAATTTTGAACAGTATAATAATAATTTTGCTACAATTAGTGTAAATTTAACACCACAAGTGGCATGGAAAGTGGAAACCCATTATAATGTAATTGTCAGTCTTTCAAAACGAACTAGAAATGTTGTAACCAATTTAAAGAATTAAAGTAAACATTTATCTTACAATTTGATACAAGAAAACAAATACTCGTACAGTATTTTGAAGAGGTTTTAAGTAGACATCTACGAAATTAAGAAATTTTCATAAATTAAGATTTTTATAACTTTCGTACATATTGTACTTATTATTGCTAATGGTAAAAACACACTATCGTAAGTGAGTTTAACTGAAGCAATTGAGTCAGGTTTGATTTTCTTGGAATCAGTTAGTTTGCTGCAATTAGTACTATTAAGCAATTTGGTTGTATCATTATAATAAAGGCAGCTTTCAATAACGTCTCTATTAGTAATACCAAGTGTGCTTACTTTAACCAGGTTATTTAACCGACATATTAGCCGAACAAATTCGGCAATTCGACAATTCAATTTTAATTTTTGACGCAATGAATCTGCATAATATGTATTGTATATAGGGCCCCCGCAAGTTTACAACTAGTCATAGCGCTGCGTCACGATTCTTTGAATTGTATGATCTATTTTTCCGTGGCGAACAGGTATTTATCGAGTCAGGAAGAAGGTACCCTAATTAACACTTATTAACTTCTACGTGCTTCTACTCATTCATTTGACAAAAAAGACACACAAAAATCGGTACGAGATAGCTTTTTGGGTCGCTGATTAGTGATTACATATCTTCCCCTAGATTTGAATATGCCAGAAGTGAAATGGCGGCAGATTATCTTCATTCAATTTGGTTTGGCATTTTTTCTGCTACGAATAACGATTTGGAGTAGAAAGTACATAATTAGAAGTCTATGTATTAGTTAATTATTTAACAATAAATGCCTTTGTTGCGCAAATAATGAATATGAATGTCCATTTCTATCAACAAAACATTTAAATTTTATTAATAGAGCAAAACATTTTTACAGCTCTTACAAGTCATTTCGACAAATTATTCAATTTTTAATACCCCTATAATTTTAGTGAATATGCATAATGTAAATAAAAGCAAAATATTGTAATTGAAATACAGAACTATCGCAAAACCAGTGAATACATATTTAATGTTTGGTTTCTTTCCTGTTTGTACCAATTTACATAACTCTTCAAGATTTATTCCCAAATTAATCTAACGTTATTCTATGTAGATTGATAGAACAACCTTCATTTCTTGATTTCTCTTTTAAAACGTTTGTCGAAGACATTTAGAATCCGCATCTGTGCTCTTAGAATTCAATTTTTTTCAAGTAGAGGCATGCTAAAAAACACAAATTCAGGATAATAATTAAGAATTTACAGAATAAACCAAATGGGGAATAAAATAGAATTTCCATATTTCCACGAAAAAACCTATACCTAATTGTTTTTTTTTTTTCGACTTTCATCACAAAATTTATTTGTTTATTTTTTTGTATTTTTTTTTTAATTGAACTCTTATAAAATTAAACTTATTTGGAAATAAGTACTTTCCCAAGATAAACGTAATTTTGAACCATAATAAAAATATATAAACATGTATATTTCTGATACATTTTTCTCTTCCAGGGTTATAACAACACTTTGCCAATTATAACAACTGAAAGTGATGGTGATATTGCTCAAGAAAATGGGAGTGTTAAGATAAACGTAGAGCACTCAGATACCCCAGGAAATCATCCACATCACGGTTGGACCACAATGACTCCACAGGAAATATCGATTTGGATTGATAAACGAGCCCGGCTAGTCTTCCCCGTTGCATTCGTCGTCTTCAACGCCTTCTTCTGGACGTTCGTCTATTGCTTGTAATCACGCAAAGATGCAGCCCTTCCACAAATCTCTGACCATCACCAAAACATTTTTATTTTACTTCCAGATTTTAATTTATTTTTTATCTATATTACAATATCGTTTTAGATTTTATTTAAAGAGAAGTTATATTTATGTATTTATTATGAATTCCTCATTTATCAATAGCTCAGCGCTGCGAGCGATCGCCCTCTATTTTTGTTTCTATGTATTATTTTTGTCTTCCTTCCCTACGCACTGAATGAAATTCATAATTTTTGGTAGGTGAATAAAATTTGCTCAAGCATGCGCACAAAAGTGCTACTTTTTATTTAAATGTAGCGTGTTCCTGCTGATAAAGATAGTCTTTAAGTTTTATAATTTTTACTGAAATGTGATCAACAATAAAATAGTATTAGATCTTTCCATTACCATAACCTGTATATTTGTAAGTATTTTGTAAATAAAAGTAAAATGTGTTTAATCCAACTTCTATTAATATCAGATATGTCTTATTGAAACACTTAAATATATAAATTTATTATGCAGATCTAAAATTTTGCTGAAGAATCTAGATCGAAAAATCAAAACAAAAGTTCACATAGTTAGTGGGATATCATAATACTAATAGGCGTTAAACTTATTTATTTTAAATAAGGGAGTCTTCCAAGGTTTAGGTACTAAGGTGTAGAGGAAAAAGGTATTCTTCAATTTCTTCTTCATGGGCCGTACAGCGGCCGTTTTTTTATACTATATACATATGTAAGAAGGTCGGCGCACAGAGGTCCAGCGGATGTTTTGAAATGAGAATGAGTGCGTAGAAACAGTTCCGCGGTTTACAAATTAAACTTAAAACTGTTCACTAAAATAATTGTATGTAATTACAAAAAAAATTATATTTTGGAATATGAATATTATTAACCCGTAAATACGGCCGTTTTATCTTCAGTTTAATTTCTGCTTTGCACGGCCGAGTGTTAGCGGAAAATACACGATACAATTGTTGTACCAACTTTGTTACGATATCGGTCAGACGACTGTATTGAAGCATCCACACAGTAAGATTTGCGTGCGCTTTACGTGCAACAAGAATTTATAATCATTGGCTTTCCGATCGTTGAATGGCTAAGCGAAAGGGATTT
This sequence comes from Machimus atricapillus, assembly GCA_933228815.1. Taxonomy (NCBI): domain Eukaryota; kingdom Metazoa; phylum Arthropoda; class Insecta; order Diptera; family Asilidae; genus Machimus; species Machimus atricapillus. The sequence continues at coordinate 58,332,495 of OW121784.1, forward strand.
TCAAAATAATGAGACCTTTTGCAACGATTTTATGATTGAAAATACGCCATATAATTTGCACACAAACCGTCGGATGCGATCGCAAGTTTTGGGTCTAGCTAGACCTTACAACACATCGTCGCATGCAACGACAAATCGGGCCAGTTCCTCAAATCAAATCCAGTTAAAATTTTAAACTAATAAGATTGTAATTGAGAAGCAGCATAATTCTTAGAGCATAATATGGAAAGCACACTAGAATAAAGTGACATTTTCCAGTTGGCTCAATCACCAGGTTTAATGTTTACCTGTTTTGTGTGATACGGCTTTGCTAAATTTTGGAATCACGTCATGGTAGAGTCCAAAGGTTTTGAATTCTGAATGACTGGCAAAAACTGTGCTGTCCGAAAAATTGTGCCGGTATTGTTATCAAAATAAGATAATTATGAGCAAAAAACTACTGGAACAGAAAACAGACTCCAGCCGCCGCACAAAACAGGTGAGCATTCGCCAGCATTTGTGGTGGGAGCTTATTACAAAACAAGAGGCGAATTGCTTCATTTCGTCTCGTAAAACTTAATTATAAGTAATAATTATTATCAGTGCTTTTGAATGCAGTTGAGACATACATATTTTTAATAGACGAAACGAAGCAGAGCGATCCGAATTACTTATCATATTTAAGACCACTGAAAGAGAAATATTTTATTTTAGAAAGCGGGTCGTAGACGGTGTCGTAACTTGTTTCTGAGATTTCTGTTCACCATGTTCACGTATATTGTGTACCTCTTCCATATTATCCTGGACAGATTCCTGGAGCTGTTCCTCGGGATCTACTGGGGCGAAAAGAAGTGTTGTCCTGCCCCAAAAGACACCCTTGTAATGAAAAGCACCATGGAGGTGGCCAAGATGATCCGGGAAAAGAAAGTGAAGTGCCACGACGTCGTTTTGGCGTACATCGAACACATGAAAGAAGTGAACAAGGTGCTGAATTCAGTGGCGGATGGACCATTCGAGGAGGCTCTGGAAGAAGCGAAGAAAATTGACGAACGCATCGAAAAAGGGCAAATTTCAGAAGATGAGTTTTCAGAAAAGCCCCTTTTGGGTGTGCCTTTCACTGCCAAGGACAGCACCGCTGTAAAGGGCAAGTTGCACACCTTGGGGCTGGTGTCAAGGAAGAACTGCCGCGCCAAGGAGGACGCAGAAATAGTGCACTTGATTAAGGAGGCAGGCGCCCTAATAATAGCCACTTCTAATGTCCCTGAAGTGAACAAGTGGATGGAAACAAGAAATATTCTTTTCGGGCAAACAAATAATCCCTACGACTCCAGAAGGTCTGTTGGAGGCTCATCGGGAGGCGAAGCATCTCTCATTGCAGCGTGTGCAACTTCTTTCGGACTAGGTAAGAAAAATTCAATTTTTTGGATTCCAATAACGTAACCTAATAATAAATTCTTCTTGCCAGATTCGTATTTATGGGCATATACTATCACTTATTCTGATAAGGAAAATAATATTAACTTTAAGTAATCTGAATATGTTTTAGGGACGGATATTGGCGGTTCAATCCGCATCCCAGCATTTTGTTGTGGAGTATTTGGACATAAACCATCTAATGGAGTAGTGAACATGAGGGGCTGCACTTTCAGAAAAGGTACAGAAACTAATACAATGGTAACCGGAGGTCCAATGACAAGATACGCAACCGATTTGCTTCCGCTTTTTAAGGTGACTCTCTTCGTACAAATTGCGTATTTACTTATTCAAGTCCTGGTTTACTAGATTCTCGTTGGACCTAAAAATTCCATTATGCTGAAACTAGACGAAAAGGTAAACGTTAAGGAACTCAATTACTATTATATCCCGGAAAGTAACGACTTAACGACTAACCCTGTGAGCAAGGAAATTAAGGATTCTATGATGAAGTAAGCTAAACTATTTTCCTTTTTGAACCCCCATTATTTATATCTAGGATACTATGAAGTACCGAAAATGTTAAGTTGCCAATATTAGGCTGTTAAGCCTAAAAAGTTCCTTTAGAAGCTACTTAAATCTTGTATGAAATTTAAGCGATAGAATTGAACGAAAATGGTATTGTGTTTTAACACACTAAAATATTGATTATATCTTGTATGTAGATGAAAATATACTTTTACAGACAATTTAAGTTAGCTCGACCAGAACACAAAAATTACATAAAGTGGCGAGTTGCATTTGTAAAAGAATAACCCATAAGGGCTGTCTTCGTCTTCGGGAACCTTAAACCAAATGTATAAAAACTTTGTTAACCCGGTGTAAGTGAATAATCTTATAATCTACGAAATTCGAGTGTTTTTCGATTGAGCGTTTAATTTATTTTTTATATATACAAAATAATTGTAGTCGAAAAGTGATTCTTCGTATATTTGATTGTTTTCTATTTTAAAATATTTATTATTTGTCACGCAATCTTTCTTTTAATTGAGAATCTGTACTTATAGCTGGAAAACATCTTTTTCAGGAAATAGAATGGAGCTTCGTACTTGAGTCTTTTAATATATGTATCTTGTGTGCTATCATCGATTTCTATACATGTAGCAGTAGTGGTTATCCGTATCACAAGCAAGCATTTTTTTTATACTAAGGCTATGAAGATTTAAATCTCAATTCATCTTATCTTCTGTTGATTGTCTCATATTCCAACAAAAAAAAATCATCAAGCGTAGCCAACAAAAACCTTATCATAACAAAAAGCCGTTCACCTAAGATTAAATAATTAAGCTTATTATTCCACTGTTAAATGCTTTGTTTATTTGGGGAATGACGCAAAACATAAAACAATTCGTCTGGTATAAAATGGTGCATTGCACACAAAGAATTGATAACTATTTGAACTGAAATGGCTTAAAATAGACTCAGCACTGATTTCCACAAGGTCTCCTGATCCACTAGTTTTGTATTCATTAATTTAGCACACAAATACTCGAAAGATGACAACACAATCGATTGAACTAATTGAATATCTAATCAATGAGGAGTTCTAACTTATTTCACAATTAAAACCAAGAATGTCATTTAGATGTACATACATAATTGTGAAAGTTAATTTTGCTAAAAAAACAATTTTAAATCCATCCTTCATCGCGGCTGTTTATATTATTAACATTGATTTCGAATTAAAAGTTGACGATGTACATTTTAACAGCTACATCCCCTATTTCTGCTGGCCTAACTTATTTTCATTCTCATGTTACATATTTATTTTGGATAAACATAGGACTAAAAGCGAATTTTTACATTAGGTATCACTGATTAATTGTAAATTTATTATCGTAAAATAGTAACTTACTTTTTGTGGATGAGATATATAAAATATGTATGTATTTTTCTCTTTTATAGAGTTGTAAACTACTTTTCAAATCTAACTGGCAAAAAGGTGATTTTAACATCCCTGCCTGGAATGGAACGGATGTACAATGCATGGCGATACTGGATGACGCAAGAACCAAGCGATTATAATGTTCTTCTCGGCGATGGTGTTGTACTCAATCCTTTCACTGAACTGTTTAAAAAGCTGACTGGCCAGAGTAATTTCACCATGGCAGCGATATATTCACTCATTGATTCGGTCCTACCTCGGGAAAAAGCAGAAGAAATGAAGAAATTGACGAAGATATGTGAAGAAACCTTAAATGAGATCCTCGGGGATGATGGAATTTTATTCTACCAAAGTTCTCCACGAACAACGCCATTTCATTACTATAATTTAGTGAAACCTAAAGATATGAGTTACTTTGCCATTTTCAATGTACTGAAGGTGCCCTGCACACAGGTAAGACCTAATTCTATTCAGTAAATGCAATATAACAAGTATTATTATTATTATATTGTTAATAGGTGCCTCTAGGATTAGATTCCAAAGGTCTTCCGCTCGGCATTCAAGTTGTTGCTACTAACAATCGGGATCGTCACTGTTTGGCTGTTGCTGAAGAAATAGAGCGGGCCTTTGGCGGCTGGGTGTCACCCTTTGACCCAAAGTAAACAATTGTAACTTTAAGTTAAAGAAAGAGTAAATATATTTTGTACTGTTATGTAATTGAAAATTAGTTATATTGTAAGTATATAATATGCATTCCTTCAAACCTATTCGGGGCAAAAAGTACATAATGTACAAACAGGGTATTTATAAGTGGTGGGTGCGTTGAAAATAAACGAACAATTTTTTTATTTCGACTTTTTATGCAATAACAGTCCTAAGTCCAATTATGAATTTATTTAACGATGCCACAGCTATTTCCTAGAACTATTCAGCCTATCATAATCTCGGTTTTCTTGAAAAAAAAATAAATTCGTACACAAGTGATCAAGGTTATTGTTTTAAAACTAATTTTTTCATTTAACTGATAAACTCCTTTATAGATTCAAATTCTTTACAGAAAAGTAAATGCCATTCGTCCTGTTCGTGAAGTATTTCTGGGCATGGTTAATATATTGCATAATTCACACTATTATGTAAACACGCTTAATAAGACAGTTTTCTATTATCAAAACAACAGGTACTATAAGACCGGAAGTGATAAGAAAAATAATATCTTAAAAAATCAACAAATATTCATCAGAACACTTCAAATAGGTTTGGTCCGGGGTCATATGAGCCGTTGAGAATTATAGAAGCGGCAGCTAAGTTTTAATATGAATATGTTATCTTAATAGGGTGATGGATAAATGATATGATTTTAGTCTTAATTCAGTTTCTGAAAATTGTTGACTTATTATTTTCATCGGCGTCTATCGTGTCCACAAGATTCGTTATATCCCATTATTATATAGGTATGTATGTACATACATATATGTATGTACATACATACATATGCATGTATATATCTATGTACAAACAAATTTTATTTTTTAAGTCTACGACCTCTAAAACGAATTTTTGCATCATTCATTTCACGAAATTTTTTCATTAAATACGCTACTGCCTAAAAGTAAAACCAGTGATCCTCATCAACCCCGAAATAAATGGGGTATCGTTTGACGGGCGAGATTAAAGATCCACGTGATCATAATACGCAACGTCCATATGTAGCGTATCAGCATAATTTAGTACTTCTGAATGTTTAATTATCATCTCAGCATTGTTGAAGGACAGTATGAAAATTAATGGACCAAGTTGACTACCAGAGTGAGTAAAGGGGTGAGAAACCGCTCAATCAAAACCAACCCTATATATTGTCGCTTATCCGCAGGTAAGATTTGATCCAGGAAATAAAACCGAGGGAAAAGCCAGAGATTTTTTTAATGGCAATCAGTCTCTATCCATCATAATTATATCTACATATATCTAACATAATACTCAATTCAATTCAATAATTTTTTTTCGAAATTTACTGCCTGGGCGCCCAATTCGCCCTTTCTCCCACGCTACGTCACTGGAAATAGATGTAAATTTGATTTTGGTTCAGATATTTAACCACCACTAAAAGTAAAACGACTTGGCATTTTCGTTCCAATAAATGCATTAAAATTTACATAAGTTATAAATTTTGTATTATTAATAATTAATGTAATCTAAAAAGTTATATCATTTATTTTCCGTACTTACAGAGATAACCCAAAAACTAAGTTTTAATTCAACTCTTTCGAAGATCAAAGTGATTCTGGCGTCACTAAAAAATGATTTATGCACATTAAGAAATTGTTAAACGACCTTATATCAATTTTTTTTTCTAGACTTCCTGGTGGCAGAAGGTTCGCACGCTCTCCACTTGTCGCATGGCAACTCCAACTGTAATCTTTCGCATCTTGCACACATGCTGCTATTGTTTCGTTCCCCCAACACGAGATGTCGCCCTGCTGCAGTAAAAAGCAGAAATGCAAAGGAAATTTTTTCAGTTTTCACTGAATCGCTTGACAAGGCGGAGGGTTTTTGGAAGTGTCTAGCCGGTTCGGTCCTCTCTCTCGCGGCCAATAAATTCAGAGCTAAAATCGCGAACAATTTACCTGAATATCCAGTGACAAGGGAGAAACACTGAATGAAATAAATTGCACGGAGTTTCGTCAACTACTTCGTGACTGTATTTATTTTTTGTTTGTTTTAATTTCGTTTCCTTCCGGCGGTTTCCGTTCGATTTGTTAAACAAAAGTTACGGAAACGCAAAGTCGTTTATGGTCCATTGATTTGTCTCAGCCGTTCGTTGTCCGTGTGGAAAAGTTGTGTGAAATTATTGGAAAGTGTTCCGTTCAAGATAACCACCGAGGAACCCCTTGAGCCCCACTTTTCGCTATGGCGGAGAACGAGAATATAGACAGTGGCATACACTACTTTGAGGGTGTCGAGAAGTTGCTGGAGATATGGTTTGCGCCGAACCCCAAGAAGAATAATGCGGACCTACGGATGATTCCAAGGTTAGTAGGTTCGCTGCCACCCTTCAGAATTCAGATCCTTCTAGTAATATTATCGATTTTCTGCCAAGGAGTCCCCCCCTGCCCCGCCTTTTCTCTTCTGCCTGCCACCCAACTAAAATCTATTCATTCGCCGGAACTTTGGGGCACTTTTGCTGCCGATGCGAAAAAAATTCGCCTTGCAAAGAAGCAGCACATTGGCCGACAATTTATTGTCCATGTCCCCCTCGAAGGTCAAATTCTGCTCCATGAATTTATCGAAGCAGAGCGCGATTCGAAGCCGCCCGGAGCCCCAGCGGTCGGGCGGGCATTTACCGATTGCGATTACATAAAATCAGCTGCAGCTCCCCAATGTATGGGTAGGTCGTGGGGTTTTCTCGGTCTGCTCCGCCATGCCGCGGCCCCAAACGGCGACGACGGCAAGCCAATTGCCGGGGCTTTCTCAATTACAATTTTATCATCTTTCGGTCTCTTTAATTTCAAAAGTATTTTGTCAGCTTTCTGAATTTTCATAGCGCATCTCGCCGCTGCCGCGTAAATTTAGTTTTCTTATGCAAGAGCCCCCGAGCCGGTGTTTCGCGCACACCCACACAGCACCGGCGCCCGCAGACGCTCAGCTCAGTAGCGGCGGCGGCGTGTGGGGCTGCGGGGCGCTAGAATGTGAAAAATATAGCGGCCGATGAGAGCGGAAGAGGAAGACAATCACAAAACACGTAGCACAGCACTCCGAAACTCAGCCTCGGATTCTCCGCTCCATGGCACGAAGAACGTTCGAGAAGCCTTCGCAGCCGGGGAACGCCGCGCCGGTGCCCCCAAAATCGATGCTTCCCTCTGGAATGGGTTCAGGAGGCGCACAAGGCACAGGAGCACCGCGAGGGCCGAGGCCGAGGCTGAGGCTCCATCGCACATCGCTCCCATCGTGGCCCTATAGGAGAGGCTCCCATAAATTAATTTGGATGTCACATAAAAATAGCTGGGAGCACTGAAGCTGATGCTGCTGCAGCTGGTGAAATGATTGAACAAAATTAACCAATTCCAGGGCTGAGTGGCGCAAGGGGCTGCTGCCATTCGCAAAATCAATTGATCCACTTGATGAGATTTGCCCGGCAGTGCCCCGACCCAAGAAGCCCCACTCAGGTTCCCAAACATCTCTGACTCTGAGCGACGCAGAAAAGGGAGACGACGTAACATTCACTGTATGTGCCTACCTGGGACTCCTGGGACCTGGGAGACACGACGAGAAGTCTCCTTTCTTTCTTAATTGGCATTTACCGAGTGATTAAGATTCGCACGACAATCGATCTTCTGTCGTCCCAGCGTCTTAGTGCACGCGTATTTATAGCTCTACAGCTAAACGTTAGCTAACTTGCGTTCCTGCGCCGTAGAATCGCTTTCCAGATTGTTATCACATAATCCCCCTGTGACCCAATGTGAATGGGCATTTCAAATTCAAAGCAAAGCCTCGGTGTTGGTCATGTACAAGTGTGGACATCTTTTTAAGGCTGCTAATTGATAAAAGGTCATCCAAAAAACGTGCCTATATTTACTTATTTACTTTAGGCTAATAGCAACGATGAGTAGGTACAATAATCCAAAAAAGGAAATGCCGAACATAACACGTCCTCAATCGATTTAAATGAAATTCACATATGAGTTGTTATTGTTAAAAGTGGAATAAGCCACAAGAAGGTTATCTAAGCGCTAAGATTTTATTGAAGAAGTCATTGAAATGATGATCGATTTACCACATTCAAAAACAGCGACTCTGGTCCACGAATTCTTTTATGGAGTCGCAAACATCAATTCTTGAGCTGGTCTATATAATTATTTTAAGCGTTATTTTCTCGAAAATCATTCAATTTAGATGAGAGAGAGAGAAACTTTATTTTTTTGTTTATTTTGTACCATATTGAATTAAAATTCATACAAACACATCTAGGCCCAAAAATCTGTGCCTGCCACATTGTAGGTCACAAATCAAGCAGATACTAAAATTTTTCATTCATTCGTGCATATACATAAATAATAAATACTCTTAATCTTCATTAACCTTAGAACTAAACAATTGTCTAATAGACTACCGGACTGTGTTAGTTTGAAAATTCGAATTGTTTCCACACTCTGCCGAAATTACAAACATAATTTTTACCACGTGTCTATTTCCTTTACAATGCACAAAATGTTCGACTAACTATCGTAATTTTCGAAAACTATTAAAAAGCGTATTAAAACTACTAACTGCCAAAATAAATGTATTGACACGATACTGCTCATAGCCAATGTGTAGTTTGAAATTAAATATGTTGTGAAATATGTATATACACCCACGTCAGAGATATGATTAAAATAAATAAGATAAATTGCAGTCGATAAGCGGTAATTTTAATTAAAATTATCAAACTTACGAAACAAAACGTAAAAGTAAAACTTATCAGCAAGGGCAACAGTTTTCTTTAAATATTTTAATACCAACAGAAATAAGAAGCTCAGCATGTTGAATTATGTCTTCGATATCATTAGGGAATAAAATGAACCACAATGGACTCAGACGGCTTCCGTGGATTACGCCAGAAAAAAATTTGTATTGTTGCAAAATTTCAGCTTAATCACATCGGGAAGTGGGTCAAAATCAACTTGCAAAATACATCTTCGTTTTTTGTCATTTCTTCGTAATTTTCTTGAAAAACTGTCCCAAAATCGTCAAATTGTAATCACAATCATGATTTTTAATGAATGCTCAAATAAACTAAAAATCATTAACCACAATCTAGAAAATTTAATGAAAATGGATTTTGTTTTAAATATACATATGTTCATTTATAAGTTATTCGCACGCTCGATGGTTCAAATAACTAGCTTTAGACTTTTTCACTATAACGAAGATTATAAAAACACCTCGTCATATCACGATTTGCATGTTATGACCCACAGGCTGATTATCTATAGTATTAAATAATTTCCTGTTTTTCTCCGTTTATTGAACTCGTGATATCAAAAATAAATATTCGAATACTTTCTGTTAAAAATAACATGAGCATCAGAGGAGCAAGTCAAATGTATTTTTATCCGCAAAAAACAATTGAGCGATAAATTCCTATGCGATTGCAAATGAATAGTTGAGAGTTATTCTCACATCAACATTAATTTCACGTATGGCGAAATTCGATTTAACTATTTTTGAGTCCTTATCTTGCATGCTCTTAGCATACGCTTTTAATGCAAAAAAAAATGAATTCACGTTCTCAAACATTCTCAGAATAATCACATAATTTGCGGTCGTTTGTGCATTAGTCACACGAACCGCAATAGAAACCTTTGTTCAGTCGCGTGAAATTAATTTCAGAGATAAGAGCACTCAGATTTTTGCATCAAAATATCAATGCACACTTTTGCTGATTGCAATTTTATGTTTAGGTTTACTGTGCGATAGTAAGTGCATTTAAATTTAATAAATTATTTTTAGATGGTACATATTTGTAAATTCGTTTTTATAATACATATTTGCTATATTTATTTATTTTTTCCTATGACTCACGCTTGAATTCTTCCCAATCAAATTGCAAGAAGATTAAGTAAATATTTATAATGAATTCAGTGCATTCATAAATGAGATTCTTCGAAGATAGGGGTCTTTTGTTCTCTCGATTGACTGTTTTCTTTTTACTACATAGTTGCATTTTTGCTTTATGAAATCACCCCTTGAATTTAAGATATACATATGTATAAACAATTTCATTTTGAATACTAATCCAAATTCTTATGGTGGTCAAATGAACTTTTGATGAAAACAAACATCCTTATTTATTTATGAGTTAGCCCAGAATTGTTTATTTACAAAATCATGTGCATATAGTGTAATCTCAGATATTTCTAATAAAATTCGAAATTGTAGGCACATATTATTCTCGATTATTGAGACTTTTTCACAACTCCTGAGTGAAGCATGTTATACAATTAGAAAGTTTCTATGGGCAAATCTTCTAAGCTTCTGCATCTATCCGATTTACGAAACGGGACAACAAGTTATGATTACGATTATTTTATCATATTTTTTCATAAATAAGGCAGTTGTTTTGCAATTAATTCGTAATCACTCTATGAGTAAGAAAAATTACATAGAAGGTTCCCTTTTTATTCAATTCAAGCACAATCTTTAATACCCAAGAATGAATTTAATGCTTAACAATTTAATTATTTGTTCAGACATTTGCAAAGATAAGGTGGCACATTGTATTTCATTTTATGAAGGAACTTTGAGATTTATATTTATTATACTTGAAGCTCCCAAGTAAATAATCGCCTCGACATGAAATGTTTTCAAACTTTATCTTCAGCTTTTTTCGGGCTTTGCTTTCGTGCCATATTATCTGCTCTAATATTCTTGGAAGTCGGTTATTTATTTGATAGTGCATTTTATTGAATATGTTAGGTAATTTTGTCATAATAGGTTATCTGGGGTTACTCACGTAATGTATTTAATAGCTGAATTGCACATAAAACTCATACAGAAATCCTTTCCATAACATTAAGCTATTTAAGGTCGGTTCGACTGAAGTCGAAACGAGTTACATGACTATCTCCCTAAATCTAAAATTGTTGTCAGCTCATTACCAACTTCAGGATGTGTTAAGATTTAGTCGAGCATAAACGCAAATAGGATTAGATGTATTGACTCCAATTACAAAACATTTCAACGACTTTTGTTGTAACTTAAATGCATATTTAAGTTGATCCACAATAATTTTCCTTCCTTTTATATATGTACGTACATACATATATGATATAAATTTAATTTATTATTACTATTCTTTTCTTCTTAAAATTTATTTACATAGAAAAACAGATATTAAATTGTTATATTTAAGAAAGTTCTTTTTTCGACCAATCCAGATGTGGAAAACTTGAATAAGAGGACGTTGTTATTTATTTCAGGGGAGCTGAAGAAAGATTTTAACGGGATTCTATTTCTATGGGTCTTTTAACTAGGTACTTTGAAATTGAACACATTTGAACTTGAATAATTTTCGAAAGATAACACTCACATATGTACATATGTATCTATTTATGAAAATGTCGATATCGATTTATGGGTTTCAAAAATGCATTCTAAAGAAATAAATTTTTAACCTAACTAGGGCGCTGGAATTTATAACGAGATTCTTGATATGTGAGTCATGCGGTATTATGTTTGAAATTCCTCAATCGCTCTTCATTTGCAAAACTAAAATAATAATTTCACCATGCTACTGATAAGATAATTTCTAGGAATGTTGACTTTTGATATATCACTTTATTTCATATGAAATTATCAAATGGGTAACGCCACAATTTTTGATTCTAATGAACATGAAACTAGTTAAGAATGTTTTTTTGAGGCACAATTCAATTCCGATTTAAAATTAATTGGAAAAAGATATGTAAATAACATAAAATATACTACATGTTAATCATATAGATGGAAAATGCACACTTTTAGTAAAAATTCCTTCCAGCGATGATAATCCTCTTTTAGCGTTAATTAGAGCTATACTGTTTTAATGATTTTTCAAAAATGACTAAATTATTGTCTTCTCCACATATATTTAAACACTATTTTTCAAGAAATCAAGGTCTGTTATTTGGTTGGTATTTTTATTTACGAATTACAATAAATTTTTTTGTTTGCATTCTAAACGAAGATCCCATAATCCAGTCTCATCGAAATCAAAGTAATACAGTTTCGAATTTTATTTATTCGTTACAAGCTTTTGGAAAATCATCGACGTAATTGCAATTGTTGTTCAATTTGTCTGAATCAAAAAAAAAAAAAAAAAAAAAAAAAAAAAAAAAAAAAAGAGTATTATTGATTCATGGCGCAGATGTTGACCAGATTTTCAACTAAAAAACTGTTATATTGCATGAAAATTTCCCTTGTAGTGATCGAGTGATATAATCAGTAATCACACAACTCACATGAAGAATGGCGTGATATGATTTTTATCGAGAATAAATAAAGTACATACATATTATATTTTAATTTATTTTTATGTAGAAATGATTTCCTACAGCAAACATTCTGTCGTTAAATTTTGATAAAATTTTTCTGGCTGGCATGCCGACAAAACATCACCTACTTTGTTTCCAATTCACTTGGCTTCCCTTTAAACACGCCTGTACTTGTATGACTAGTTCCCACTTAAATTTACATTTTCCGGCCGGCCGGCCGGCTTTTGTTATATAACCTGAACAGAGACGTTGGATGCATGCGATCGTTTATTATATCAACAATAAGACGCTTATGTAAATACATGAGTCGTGAGCATGGCCTCGCATTTCTTGAGCGAACCGCGGTGCCATTGTCATTTCGCGGTATTATGTATGGCATGAATTGATCTTCTTTGGCGAACCGGTTCCGAGGAACGATCAATTGTTTTTATTTCGCGAAGTCTTGGTGATCACCAGACCGATTTCAAAACCAGAACGTGCTCTTTTTACGGCTTAAATTTATGCTAATGGAAATGTAGGTGAGTTGAGTTCTTTGAAATGAAAGTGATTCCTTATCGGCAGGAAATTTATTAATAATGAATCATTGCGATCGGTGCAAGGTTACTGGACACTTAAAGGTCAGCCCGAGGTGCAATTTTTGTTTTTGCAGGGTGATGTAAAATAGTCATTTAAGAGTTTTATTTTTAAATACAGTATAACCTTAATATAACGAACCTCAATATAACGATTTCCTCGATTTGCCAAATTTTTCGAAATCCCCTAGAACTGTCCCTAAGAGTCAATGCAATATACATATGTACATACACCTTTAAATAACGAATAAATTTTGTCTCTTTATAACGATTTTCAATCACTAGCAAAATATACATACATAGAAGGTTAATTTACCTCTGTTTAACGATTTTTCTAAATCTATAATCTTTATACGTATCGTATCGTACTAATCCATCATACAAAATTTCACAAAAATTTATGTCTCGACAGGTTCAGTCACGCTAAATTCATTATACGACAATCATTTGTTGTTTAACGGTTTTTTGTTTTAAATAAAAATACAATATTTTCATTATAATTTGTTTTATTTACTTTACTAGTAGGAATCGTTTGCTCAGGGCAAGTAGAATACATAGTTCGTTGAGGTTTTCTTACCTTCATAAAACGAACCTTAGACCAACTTAACCTCTGTATAAAAACCCTCACTGTAACGAATTACTTGGTATAACCAAAGATTATGTATAACGAATATTTTCCAATTCCCCTCAGCTTTGTTATATCAAAGTTGCACTAAGAATTTTGAGACGATTTTTTTTTATAAACCTTTATTTTCACATTACAAATCTTGTCCGGTAAGCGAATTATGTATTTAAAGTCAAAGTTACGACAAGTCACTTTTTTGCGAATATTTCATTTTCTATTAGTTTTACACAAATGTTTACCATCATAAATATGGTGTTTTTTTAGAAAATTGTCTACCAAAATCCCTAAATACAAAATTTGTGCAAATAATTTTTTATAGGTATAAAGGTTTAAAATCGAATATGACATTGTGCATTTTGTACTTTCCTGAATTTATATTTCAAAACAATTATTTGTAGATGAAAATATTGAGTTCTTGATGGGTTTATTAATAAGATAGGTATTGGAAATTTAAAATCTAGATGATGCTGCTTTTTATAGAAATCGCGTTATCTGATTGCGTCACGCAACATACCCCTCCTAATAACCCCCTTGTGATTTTTCTATTTTAAAAAATGCAAAATAATAGTTTTTTCGGTCCCTGCTTTTAAGTCATTTAAAACGTTTTTATGTTTCTCTTGTATAACAAACAAACAAATTGTTCTCAATCTTAATATTTTTCATGTAATCCAAAGGAAAAACCCTTAGTAATACTCCATTAATTGCAAAAAATTAAAATTTAGCAGTAATTATTCACAAAAAAACGTGGATTATTTGACCTCCATTAATCTAAATCTTTGTCTGTGATTTTCTAAAAATAAAACAGAATATTTATGGTGCTAACCGGTTGGGTTAAATATTTACATATACCCCGATCATTCACTTTTTTAAACTATAATGAAAAAGGTATAAATCAGGCCTGAGTAAACTTCTAAATTCCGAAAAGTGAAAGTGGAAATAACAAGAAAGAATTTACATAGTTAAAAATATTTTAAAAAAATGTTCTTTTCTTTTTCAGAGCAATGTGGGACGCTCTTTTAAAATCAGTGCGCTGCGAAATTATTAGCTTTTCAAGGAACGAGCACATAGACGCATATGTTTTAAGGTAAGAAAAGAAGCAATATTAACTTTTTCATTAATATTCATTTCTGTGTTTTAATACTAATTAATACTTCTGGAAAGAATTCCATGCAATGTACACGGGAAGGCATATTTTACCAAAACTAAAAATAAATAGACAAATATTTGTATTTAATTTTTTACATAAATTATTTTTAAATCCCGAACTAGTGAAACGCAAATATTGATTTGCTATTGATGCTATTTTCGAATGCCAATCTATTTTGGGGTATCAATTTGTTATCAAAAATAATGCATGGAAAATCCACACAAATTTATAAATATGTATTGCTACATTACTACTCACGTAGAAGTTTAATGAAGTAAATAATGTATAATTTTTTAACCTTTTGAACTTGCTTCAATACCTAAGACTAAGAAATTTTTAGTAGTTTTGGTTAAAATTCTTCAGTGAATGAGCAAAGGTAGAAAAGTCAGGTCATTTATTTTCCATGGTTCGAATTTTCTTTAAAGAAGATAACAAAATAATTCCTTTGATCAATTAGATTAGTAGGTAGTAAATTAAACATCTTTCGCTTAGGCATTCATTTATATTACCTCCTGATAATAGAAACTTTACAGTATAATAAAAAGCTAGAATGTCGGTCACATAATAAAATAGAAAAATTGATAGATTAACATTAACATTGTATAAAAAAATGTTCTTTTTGTAACGGGGTAAACAATAATATTTTTCCCTATTGCATTGTCCCAATATGAACATGCCTTATTTTGTCAATGTTTTAGAAAATATAGGAGATATTTCATTTAAAAATTGGTTCTTTTTTTTTTAATCGTAACGTAACTAACTGAACATTGCTTTACCCAAAGTGTTTAATAAAAATGAAATATATTAGTTCAGGTTCTGAAATATTGCAAGTTAACAAAGCAAAGTTAACAAGGATTAAATGAGGTTGGGTACCTAAATTAAACGAATAGTGACCCAAATGCAATTTATCGCAAAAATGGTCACCCAAGTGGCTTAACTTCTATAAATTTCACAATGGGTTTAATAAGCTCAATAACAAAAAATGAAGGAGCAATTTGTGCCAATTCCTATTTATACACAGGACAAAGCACTGTGATT
Organism: Machimus atricapillus; assembly: GCA_933228815.1. Lineage (NCBI taxonomy): Eukaryota > Metazoa > Arthropoda > Insecta > Diptera > Asilidae > Machimus > Machimus atricapillus. Next base: position 58,348,225 of record OW121784.1, read on the forward strand.
TCGCACTTGCATTTCATTCAAATTATTGCCCTGTTGTCAAGTGAAAATTTCAATATGTAATTTCGGACTTCGTGATGTCACACATGTTTGCACACACGATCAGCAAATGTGGAATTGAAGGTCAGTGAGAAAGCTCAGAAAGAGCCGGTGCAATCTGCATCCCATATTTATTATGTTGACCATTTTGGTAGATATATCACTTGAGTCAATTTCAGGACACAGAAAGCATCTGTGGAAATTATTTATTATTAAAGTGAAGGCGTCTCTTTATTGACTCATTGTTCACTTTTCAACTGCGTGAGATCGTCTGAGTTTATTTTAACAATTTCAATGTACTTTAGGAGAGAATGAAAATTGCTCAAACATTTGGCAAGAAAATTTGAAGTATGTATAATCAAATATGTAAATACAATCAGTTTTTATTTTTAATTAGAAAATTCAGAGAATATGTAATTATTGCAAATAAATGTTGACGCAAATCTATGCAGATGTCACTGCATATGCATGTCCTTAAAATGGCTAAAATATCACTGAAACTATTCATTTATACTCCTTATTCTGTTCAAATGGAAAATATTCCTTAAGTTCGTATGTTTTGAAGAAGTATACTGCCATCTTTCAAATGAAGATAATAAGTAGTTCAATCAGTTTCAGAAAGAAAAGAACATTTCACAAGATAGTTTTATAATTCTATGCTTATTGAGGAAGTTGTTATATAAATTAAAAGAAAATCAGAAACCTATTAAACCCTTTCACTATGTTTGACATATGTAGCAATACCAATCGAGCAACATTACTACTATACCGAAAATAATGCAACATCATTCGATTCTTATTATTTTTAATAAAAATTGTAAAATAATACAACTTTAAAATAGGTTCCAAATTAGCCTGCATGCGCGAAAAGAACATTAACCTAATTTTATAAAAAATGTGCACGTGTAAAGATTACAGTTTCTGAGAAATCTGATTTTTTCTCAGTAGGCTATTTAATTCAGAGTTTGCTATCGCTAAAGAAGTTTCTTCTTTTTATCAACAATTTTTAACGATCAGTCTTTAATTAAATCAAAAATATTCGTTAATTTTTTAAATAAGCTCAGACAAAATTTTGACGATAAGACTGAACTAGTTTTACTCAGTGGGTTGCGGTTTTATTAAGCCATATGCAAAATACAACTTTCTTATTTACATCCCCGACTCCGGCATGTCGGCGAATTACAATTATTGATAGCACAAATATGTTGATTAAAAAGTTCATTGTGTTCAATCGGAGTAATACACTTCGAGAAATTATTTCAAGGAGTTTGTAATATCGCTAGGACCTTTGGATCGAAAAAAAAAATTATGGAAAGTTCATGCTGGCCAGTTATCTGGACGCGCGCACCGCGGTTATCGCGGTTATTCATCGGCCGGCATCAGTAGCAAATTTACGTACCGTCTTGAAAAATTCACATGTTGATAACGCGCGTTGTATGCCATTAATACACTTGGAGTAGTCTGAAAAAGATAAGGATGTTCCCGTGCCGAAGAATTTTGTAGAGAAGCTTGCAATCTCATCGGCATGTTACTTAATGAATCGTTGACATTCAGATTTAAAAAAACAACCGTATTCATATCCTAAAATAATTTACAAAAATTATTGAAAATATAAAAAGGATACAAAAATCAAACACATTGGCATTTTTACTAAATGCAACTAAATTCCTCATTGATGCTCCAAAAACCCTGTTCGAAGTAACTATTTGAAGATTGCTGGATATTTTTATATAGTCTTGCTTGTTAATGTTAACTTTGAGCCAGTTTTGGTACCTGGTGTTAATACTTACTTAGCTTTAGCAAGATTTGGCTGAGGCTTAGATGTAGACTGAAAAGCGAATTTTGGTTTCCGAGCATTGGCTCAGTCCTGTGCACACGTTAGCTTGGTACAAGACTAATAAACCGAGCTTCGACTTTTCAATTTTTGCTAGGGGAGGCTTTAGAAACCGGGGACTGACGCGCTTCGCCGAGTTGTCAACTCTGGCAAATCTTACATGGGAACTTTCGAATTATTCCATGTTTCAATAGAAAACATTCCTTAATTTCTGTGAGTGCTTAACTGGCTCTTTATTCCGTCTACTTAAAAAATTATAAGCCTAGAGACACGATTTTCATTCTAAAGTATCGATACTTTATTTATAAGTAATATCAAGTACACAACAATATCGGTTTGAAAATATCGATACTTTTCAAACGATTTTTTTATAGTAAAATGTTCTAAACTTAATATTAAATTTTATGATATTGAATATTTATGCACGTAATGGCTTCACTAATAATATTAAATAGAAATAATGTAAATCAAGGTGTTTTCAAAGAAGTACTAATATGAACAAAAGTATTGATATCAAAGTATTCTTATGCTTAAAAATATCGATACTTTTTTCCTATCCTTATCTGTATACAATTTCGAAATACATATTTCTATAATCTTCTCAATATTTTAAATTCTCTTTACGTTGTCGCAATTTTGACTTCATACTCTCGTAAAAGATTAAAATTTAAAATGTATTAGTTGGTCATTGCCTTTAAAATAAATTATCTCGAAAATAGATAGAGATACTTAATTTGTGAACTTCTGGAAATAATTTCTTCCACTATAAATCCAAACAAATTCTTTCGCCAATATGCTTTGATATTTAAAGGACAAAACTATTTGAACTAATTAATTGTCAAGATTCAACACATTGAAATACATCTAGAGAGAAGATTCTGCTGAATATGACTTATAAATCTTAAGTAGCAACACGAGTTTGCAACGTGACCTTAACCGATTCGCGAAAATAAAGCCTCCCTTGCTCGCACCGATGTAAAATTAGAGATTCGCCTATTAATAAGTTTGTTGATAATAACAAACCACGCAGCCTGCTAAAGCTCTCATTCTAGCATCTGGGTGTAAGACGATTCGCACTTGCTTCTGCAGCCTGAAGCTCAGGAATTTTGTATGTGCAGCAAAACATTTACATATCGTCGGCAGACTGCCTTCTATTTTCAATTGTTTTAAAAAATATATATGTACTCGTATTTAATTTAAGAAAAAAAAAATTAAACGATAAGGTCGTCGCATAAATAATTTAGACGAATTGTTTTTCTATTATTGTTATATGACAAGGATTCTTGTGAGCACAAAGAACTTGCAAACATGTTTTTAAAGAAATTTCTTAGTAGAAAGATTATCAAATTAACCTTTCTTGTACAATGTATTCCAAGAGCTACAGGGTAGCAGAAAAGTTCATCCGCAAAAATATTGAGTTGATTTCTTTATAGAAATGAATGATATTACAAGTAAAGATAAGTTTATTGAATTAATTATAGCCTTCGTAATTAAAATTAAAAGGATTTACCACAAAAAAGTTAACCTTTAGCTTTGATTCATGCCGTCAAAATTATTTTTTATTTTAAATAATTTAATTTAATGCGTTCCTATAAAAAAAAATATGCATAACAATATTTAGAGAGAGATAGATGTAAGATGACAAATTTCTTGTTCAAGAAAAGTTGTTTTATTCCGCATGGGTTTTGCTAGATTGTATACATATGTACATACATATATTAAAACTATTATATAAAACTGGGGGAAAGAAAATTATCATGACTCCTTGCGCTCTCACTATTTTTCTTTTCTTAATTTTTATTCAGCAAATATGATAGCACTGTTAATCAAACATCATATGAAAAAAGTTATCGGATGATCTAAGAAGTGTCCTTTCCAACAAATTTCAATATTAATTATTCTTTTAATGCAAATATAACTCCTTATCCTTACAGTGAGAGCAGCATGTTTGTATCAAAACGTCGTTGGATATTGAAGACTTGTGGCACTACGACTCCTCTTCAATGTTTGGAGCCACTTTTAGAAATGGCCGAACAGATAGGATACGGTGAAGTTGATGAATTGTTTTATTCAAGAAAGAACTTCAAACGTCCTGAACTGCAGGTATATTATTAAGATTTTACTATATGTATTTTCAAAAACAGATTGATAACCAGAGACCAAAAATTTACACAGATCTCCCCTCACCGTGGGTTTGAAGAGGAAGTAGCACTACTTGATTCATTTTTTGACGATGGACGAGCATATTGCTTGGGATCAGTAAACCGCGACTGCTGGTATTTATATACATTGAGCCGCGGGGGAGGGGGAATTCAGAGATGCATTGAAAGCATTAAACCACCAGAACCAGACCAAACAATTGAAATTTTAATGACTGAACTAGATCCGCAAATTATGTCGATCTTTACTAAAGACGAATGTTCCAAATCAAAAGAGGCTACTGAGGTATGTGTTCATTCGTTTTTATATGTTTTATCAGTCGGGTAAGATGTTTTAATTTTACAGAAATCGGGAATTCATAAACTTATTCCAGGCATGGTTATTGATGACTACCTCTTTGAACCATGTGGCTATTCCATGAATGGAATTGCCAAAAATGTAAGTATTTTCCTAATATTGCTTCCGATCTGAAAGCAATTGATGATTTCTGTATTTTATGCTGTCATTAAAAAAATAGATTTCGGGGGAATATTCTCAAGTAAGTTTCAGAATCATAAATAAGTCGGGAATATTTTTCTTATTATTTTTTTTTATTGCCTCTTTGTTTTTATTATTTCATTTTGTTACACATCAGACCACTGCAATGGTTAGGCTTTTTTATAATTATTTAATAACTGTTGATGATTTAATAATGCCAACATAAAAATAAACAACAACAAACCACTATTCTTTTCGCTTAAGAATACGATAATTTTCGTATTGTTTTAATAACAAACAAAGGACATTAAAATATCAATAAAAAAAAAGTTTGTTTTTTCTGACTTACCGAGAGAAGCATCAAATCAAAAATATTTTTTTTCCTCTAAATGAGTGTTTCACTGAGGCCAATCCTATTGATTTTGGTGTCAATTGGATGTGTACTTTTGGAAATTACAAACTGACAAACTGTAATCTTTATACGATTAAAAATAACTACATCAAGGTTTTCAGAGTAGCTATTGTAAAACATTTATGATTTCAATTTTAAAATTACATACATAATTCAATTTTGTTCAAAAAAAGATAAAATGCCTTATTATTATTAAGGTACCATTGTTTAAAATTAGTCGATTGAAGATCGCTAGGAATTATGTGGATTGACCTTTGTATAAAATGAGGACCGAAAACACGTTTCCGAGCACGATTTTCAAGTTTTTTTTCATTTTAAAAATTTTAGCAGAGCATTCACTTAAATTTTGCAAACCTTTGCATTCTTTCACTGAATTAATCAATTTTCTTTTTTTGCTGAACTTCAGAATTAACGCTTGGAGCAAACCATTTTGCTCAAATAATTTTTCCATTACTTTATACTTATTTTAACTGAACTGGAGCATTTCGCGACTACTTGCACAAACAAACAAATTTCATAGTTATGTGTGATGAATGATACTGAAGACTCCTATAATTTTTAACGAAATTATACATTAAATGAAGAAATATAGCCGTTAAGAGCAATCTATTTTTATAAGATTAGTATTAGAACCTAATTAGGGCATTATTTAAGGATTTCGTGATCAATTTTTTCAAACGCCTAAGAAATATCTACATAAACTACATTAAACGACTTGCCCTAGTCAAATGCCGATGAAATATTGTCTATAGCAAGATTTGTGATAGTCAAGCGACCAGGGAAATTTGTATTTATGTACTATATCCGGTATAGCAGACATTAATCGGGCTAGTTTTTCAAACATTAGACGTAAACCATTTGATAACAGATAGAAATAACATATTTACATCGTTTCTAATTTTCTCTATATTGTTTTATTTGCCTTAACAATAAAGCAACAATTACGATACCTTTACTAGTTACTAATTATGCTCATACTTTTAATTAATCACTACATTTTTGATTGCAGGGTTGTTACATGACCATTCATATTACTCCCGAACCAGAGTTTTCCTATGTAAGCTTTGAAAGCAATGTCGCATCATCAAACTATTGTGATCTAATCACTCGCGTCATTGAAACATTCCAGCCAGGAAAGTTTATAGTGACTATTTTCGCAAACGAGGTAATTCGAAAATAACATAAATAAATCAATATTGGGAACTAATTTTTCCACGTTTTTACTTTGCAGACATCCCCAGCATATACAGCATTCCGGGATCTAAATCATGCTGTCATGCTCAGCGATTGGCAGCGTCGAGACATCCAATACTGCCGCTTCCAAACCTACGATTTGACTTACGCTCACTACAGTAAATTCCCAAGCTGAGGGTTACAGGCTATGCCCCTTGCAGATGCGGGGGTACAATACCTTTTCCCGTCCGTCCCAATTCCCATTCCAAGCTTTTATAACACCATATACCCTAAAGCATCTCTTAATAAATCCACTTTACTCGCCAAGAATTCACCAAAAAAATCCCGCCAAATCGATGCGGTTGATCCACCCACATTTCAGAGGTTCCAGCAGTCTGTTCTAAAATGCACAATTTCCAGAGATTTGCTGGGAAAGAACAGCACAATCGTTTCGGCCAGCTGGAAGCTTTTCGATGTCTCACTAATCCTCACCCTATTCCTCGCCCAAGTGATTTCCTGGATATTCTTTGTCGATCTCGATGAGTACTCTCCGCTGATCTTGTTTTCATGGTGGCGCAACAAAATTTCTTGAAACCATCCTGGTGGCGTATTCCGCTTGATCATCATTTAATATTTGTTTCAAACATCCAAGAAAATTTTTGTTTTGCTTTTAAATGAACGAAAACAAAAACAAACAATTCTTAGCGCCCCTGAGCGCCTAGTACGCATCTCTCGTCTTCTGCATACGACTGCATTGTAGCCGCGCGATCCTGTATACCTGTAAACTTTCGTCATGTGGCCACGAAACTATACCAAAAAAAATGCGATGAATTTATTTACAAGACTTCCTAATCTATCAGATCAAGATTGCTTCTTTACTCTGCAAATTCCTGGATAATTTTCCTAATTCTTATTTTAATTATAATAGAGGTGCCATTTGTTCTTTTTACGTTTTATTTGCAGACAAACGGAAAAGCACATGTTGCTGAGTTATTATCTTCTTTCAGATTTTTTTTTATTAAATATATTGTAGACAAAATAGATTGCTGGTTAATATTTCAGTTTAAGTTGTTTAATATACCTAATTATATATATAAGTTAATGTTTTGTATTCATTTGCAGAGATTTGCATTTACTTGAATTGAATAAAATATAATGCTAGAATTATTTTGCGTAAATATATACACTCTTTATTTATTTTTTTATTGTACCCATTACCTGCGCTCAAAACTTTTTTTAGTATATTTTTCATTCATTTATTAGTTCAAGGTAAGTTGGACAGATTATGGTTATTTTTGAATTTCTTTCGTTATCTCTTCAGGCATAACTGGAACAAATTATAAAATTTAACATTAAAGTCCAAATTGCGTACTATTTGATAAAGAACAGGATGTAACATTAAATATTTTTTATAAAGATGATATATTTCTAAGTTAAATAACAAATGTGCAAAATACTACCGTAAATTTTAAAGTATATTGTCTTGTATTTTCTAACTGTGTATGGTGTATGTATGTACTTATTACTAAGCCTTTTAAATGTAATTCAGCTGTAACTAATAGGTTTAACACAATAACACACATCACATACCATTTATTAAATTGGTCTTTAATTTAAACGATTCAAATTGAGGTATAAATCTTTACAATTTTGTCGCTTTATTTTTATGCTCAATTTTTATATCCTGTCCGCTTGTTCGTCTGGATTAATTGCCAACAGCCATAAAATTAATAAGAAGTAAGAGCTAAATACTTTTATTTTGTGATGATTTTGAATTCTCATAGTAATATCGGGTATCAAAATGAAGACCACAATAAAAAAAATAGTTCACAATTTGTGTTATATATAACTTTTTAAATTGAAAATAACACCGCCATCGGACAGTGACAGTGCCCTTTTTTTCACCTTATATTTAAAATGCTATATGTATTAAACAATGAATTTAAAATCATTATGAGGTATCTTAAACTGTTTTTCACAATTTCCAAACATTTTCAAATATTCGACTCCAAAGTGACCATTTTTGGATTCAGCTGAATATACATAAAGTAGCAATATACTCGTACTTATATCGTACACAACTTGACGATGGTAACTGAACTTTTGGTTTTGGTTTTTCTTAAAAACTTTACTAAGTAAACACTGCCTCTTTAAGTGTCATCCTATTAAACAACTCCACTCGTAAAAAAACAAATTTTAAAATAGTCTCTCCAGGTTTGTTTGTAAACTCGAAAAGAAAAGTCACTATTGCTTGGATTCTTTTTAAGATATATATATGTACATGTGTAGAAGAATGCAGGAAAAGAGAGTTTAATGTTTTAACATTTCGAGAAATGATCTTTATACGATTTTCAACGTAGATAAATTATGATAACATCACTTTGTGTACCTTAAAGTGTATTTAGACTAGAAACAATGTCACTGGGGAGTATCTGGTTGTCCTAAATAAAGAAATGATATTTTAAGTTCATATTTATAAGCGGTCATGTAAGTCAATTGGTCTGGCGCTCTTCATCATAACGAAATTATTTTAACAAATATTTTACAATAACTAATTTTGAAAAACAAAAAAACCAAATAATTATGAAACACTAAATAGCCCACCGAAACGGCAACCTGAACATAAAAAAGTTGTTTACTAAATTTCGTTTTTACTTATTTAAGATTAATTAATTTATTTATTTATTTCCAGGACAAATATTTACATAAATTTGATTTGAAATTGTTAACGAGCTTGAATTAGAAATTAAAATTTGGTCTAAATATTTCTAATTAAACTCTGTGACAATATGGGCATTTCTTAATATGATTCAGCATTAAACAATTTTCGAAAATTCCACTTTTTACTTTGTCAAAAATCTACAGCGACAACTAGAAACACCCCAGCCGTTAGTTTTAAGACAAAAAATATAATGGTAAACAAGTAGATTTAATGGATAACAAACCCATTGGAGATATTAAAGTATTTTAAATGTTTAAAAAAACAAACCACATCTTAATCAGTGCAAAACTTAAGACTTAAGAAAGCAATGTTGAGACATACTTAAGTAACCAAACATTCACATTGAGAAATCAACGGATGATTTTGTAAACGACTCTCGCCAAGTAGAGCGGCAGTAAGTCATTCATTGAGTTTAACTATACATTCTTTAAGAATATGAAAATAAATGTTAAAGTTTTAAGAAAAAGATAAAATAAAAAAATGTGAAACTTTTAGTGATAGACTTTTAGTCTGAACTTAGGTCTAAACTTAGTGGTGATGACGTTCAAGTCAAATTATTCAACAAGGCATTGATATTAAGATGGAATTCGAATTGTTTGTAAATGTGCAAAATTTATTTTATTACACTCGTACAAGAAGATACGCGACTATTGACGAGAACTTAACTGAACTATTATTATGTGCATAATGAAAGACTTGTCATTGTATATTCATGTTTTATTCTTGGAAATAATAAAATTTATTAAATATCCCTTTAACACAAGAGAAGTTTTTGAATACACGACACAACTCATCCATTAAATCTCCGCAGTCGTTAAAAGTTTTTACTTTCTCAACTTCGGTTTAAAATTAGTATGATCTTTCATCGTTGAAAAAGTAAAAATAAAACCCTTTCAAATTTTCAATCGATCTTATATATCGGGAAATATTTACAAAATGTAGAAGGTATACAAAAATTTCGATTACAGCCAGAAAGAAGAGATATACGTATTTCAATGTCAGTTTAGAAATTCAAAAAATTGGTCAATGGGATGAGGGTTTATATGTAGTTTGTTTTATACCTTTCTTGTGAGCTTGATAATTCCCATATTTCTGAACCTATTTCAATCAAATTTTGTGTATATTCATATTCACTGAGATGAAATCCTAATATACATATGTATTTGAAAATTGAGGCATTAGTGAAAGGAATAAGGGTTGAAAAACTTTTTTTAAAGATTCAAATTTAATTGACAATATAAAATAACTTTTCCGCCTTTTTCTCTTTTGTCGGTCCTATAGGCCAATGTTTCAAAGCTAGATCTAATACTAATTCCCGAAATTTCACATTCTTAGATCAAAACTGCGAAACCCACAAAGTTTAGTTTTGTATACAATTATATGAATAACTCGAGCTTTCATACTCATTGCAGCATTTTGTTGAGAATTAAAATTTTTATAAAAAAAAATCCATAGTACTAAATTTGTAAATCCGGTATTTTCAAGGAAATATTACCGTAAAAACTTATATTGATGGATCTCGAATTATTTGTAAGTTTTTAAACCTTAAGAATGCAACAAATATAGTGTTTCTAATAAAATAACAAGTAAAATTGAAATAAATATAATGAACTCAATCATATATACAGTAAGAGGTTTACAAACATGAAAAAATTGAATAAAATAGTACAATAACTAAACATAGCTTACAAGACCAATTAAGCTTTAATAGCGGGGAATTAGCCCCAAACGATTTCGCTTTACTAATCATTAAGGGCTCTTACTCAGACAAGTTTCGATAGTATTTGTAGTGGATTTCGAGGATATCGGGGTACGTATTTTTGGATGAGTTCCTAATTACTACAGGCCTATCGTAGGGCGGAACAACGTAAGTAAGGGGCACGATGGGGACAAGGAAGTCCGCTAGCTCGGGCACGGGATCCTTGCCCGTCCTCGGGGTGTATTTTCTGCGCACCGGCTTCCGCTCCTCTGGCAGCAAAACGGAGTCGTTCACGTTGATTGGGATTAAGTCGTTGAATACCGTCTTGTCCGGTGGGAAATTGAGTCGCTTGGTCACCTAAAAGAGCAATTTCTGGAGATTCTGTTGAGTTTGCAATCGGACAACTCACCTCTTGGTTAACAACAGCCTTCGACTTGGGCGTAAGGTCTTTCGTGGAGGACAACTTCCTGGGCTTATCAATCGCCAATTTCTTCATTTCCTTAGCTAAATCGAGGGCGGTATTTAACTCAGGGACTTGATACTTGGCCCCATGGCAGTCTCTGGAAGTCGACGGTTGCGGCTGAAAACATTCTGAAGGGGCAGGATGCTTCACGACGCTTCGGCGATTTTTAGACTTTGCTAAAGGCACCTCAATATTTCTTACAATTGTCTTCTTAATTGCTCCCTTAGAAGCTGGCAGTGAATTACTCCTGCTAGCCATTTTCGGGGGAGAAACAGAAATTTTTCTCAAATTCAAATTTACTGTCACGATCAGCTGATTGGAGACTGCATTTACGGTTCTGAGCTAAGATCGCTTTTGCTTCAAAAAGTTTGCAGTGCCCTCTGCATGACGAATCGTATACGAATATGATAAAATGAAAAAGGTGGGAAATTTGAAAAGACCGTTTGAGGAATTCGATTCATAAATTCAAAATCTCAGATAAATAGCATCATTTTACTCTCTTGCGCTTGGAGTTCTGATTGTTTATCTAATCTTATTTTAAGTCGTCAATAACATGTTTTTTTTATAAATTAATATTTTAAGTTTTGCGATGCAGCTTTTTGTGAAATGACCCCCTTAAAATCTCTTCACCCTTAAAATCACAATTGAGTGTTCCCAACACTGTTCGGGATTAATTTCCCTAAAAACTGTAAACGTGAGTGACGATTCGAATCAGCTGTTATTTTTCTTTGCTATTTCGCTAATTCCTCACACATCCACAGAATTAAGTAATATGTTTTTACCGGTGTGAGTGCGCCTTGCCTGCTTTTTTGTAGTGGTGTGAGCGTTTGCGATTGCGATGCAAAGAAAAGACGTGGAGACTTTTTTCTGTTTGTTCTCGACTGTCCGAGAGGAGGCTGGGAAGAGTTCAGTTTGTTTTCGCCAGGGTTTTCCTCATTTATTTACTCGTTGAGCCGCGTTCTGTCACCTTGATTTCTGGTCATTGTGCCGAGTGCTCGATTAAAATCTTATAAATCGTCGTAAAGCGGAGCTATCGTGCTCAGTTTTGAAAGGCCGCATTTTGCGACAAGTTGGCAGCTCCCGCGGAACTCCAGGGGCCCAAAAGTGTCAAAGGCGCCGTTTAAATCGCTCCACCTTCGAAATTTTTTCCGTGCTATCAGCGGCTGTGCTGTTCTCTGCAGAAGACGCTTAAGCTGGCTTTTTCGGGCTCATCCTGTGACAAAAATTGCTACAATTGCAACCGCAACGGCGTCTTCCCAGGGGATGGAAAGAGCGCGCGAAGGACTAGCACCCATGGCATGAGGGACGTGCAAAGTTTCATCAGGTACACGTCTTCAGATCATTTTTGCGAAGAAATCGCTTAAAACCCCCAAACAAACTCTGTGCAGTGCATCTTCAAGGTGAAGACAGATCTCAAAAGTTCTAGCTGTGATTTGTGACGTCAGTGTCGCCGAAGACCCGCCAGAGTGTCAGTTGCACTTTTAAAAAAGTTTCTAAAATTCGCAGTGCTAAGCGTTTGTGAGGTTGCCCAAATTGGCGGCGTTTGGCCTTTGGTCTTTAAACTAAAAGTGAAAATCGTCAAGTGCTTCCCCGCCTTCCTGTCGGAAGTTTTTGGAAAGCTTCCAATTCGTAAAAACTGTTCAAATTTTTGTGTGGTGATTGATCTTCAATCTTAGGGAAATCAGGCGCGGAATCCGCGGAATTTTCAGTTCTAATTGTTAGGTCGCAGCTCCGAACGGAAAATGGCACCCATTGCCGTGTACGGGAAAAACAACACCGTCCCAGAGGATACCAAAACCGGAGACGTCGAGGTCACCACCAATGGTAAGATCAATTCAAATTCGCTAGAAGTAGTTGTGTTGGTTTGGCAGGTGCTCGTCCTGAGCGGATTAGGACTTACCTGCGCTCAGGTATTCACTATTAAATTAAGCACCCCACGATAGGACCGAAGTAAGGGTTTCCTTGAAAGGTCTTTAAGTACTTGAAGATTTAAGTTGAAGTGCAGTACAACATTTCAAACTTAACTTTACAAAATTAATATCGCACTATCTGCATGTAATGTAGCTATGAAAAAAGACTCACCTTTTCAAGCCAAAATAAATTACATTTAACACAGACCGACGAAGTTCTCAACTTATAGTAGTATTTAAGTACTACTTCAAGCAGCAGTACCTGGACTGCGAAAATTTCAAATGTCAGAGCTAGTAGAACTTGCATTTAAAAATTTTAATAACCAGTAAGTAATTGGTTTTTATAGGTCCTCAAGTGTGGCTTAATTACCATGAGATCAATATGTAAACACTCCTAGAGTAATAAAATTCGATGGCAACTATGTATATTAATAAACACTGGTTATCACCTACCTTTTTTCGAAGATTTGCCAAATCATTTCTATGACGTTGTGTTTGTAAATATTCGTTAATGAAAACGCTCAATTGGCGCAAGTAACAAAAGATCACATTTTACTTTAGTTATGGAAAATCATTAAAAAATAACGGATTGGTCCAGATTCATAACATATCATAAAATATAGAACCAACAAACAATTTTTTTATATCTAAATAATGCCTAAAAGTCCTTTTTGTCATATATTTTATTCGGTTCTTTGTAAATTTGTAAGAAAAATCATATAAATCTGTACACATAAAAAAGTTCTCTATTTGCTAAAACTATCACTTTAGTTTTTAAAAAGCATTATCTTAATTACTTCGGCAATTTATATAACATATTGCAATCAAAATATATAATGTATACGTTTTTCTAAAAAAAATAATTCTGTCACTAAAATAATAAATTAGAAGGTAAGTATCAGTTAAAATTATAGACAATTTTCTTATACATACATACATATGTATACCACAGTCAATGTTTAGAGTAGTTACTTAATTAAGTACTACGGATTAAAATTGTAAGTAAATTTTGACAAAACCTAATTACATACATGTGCATAAATAAATAATTATACTTACTTAATTCTCATTCGACACTATAAAATATACAGTTTGGGCTTTTCACTTTGGCGATATTAAAGTTGATTTTTTGTATAATAATTTAGTAAAAAAAGCCTACTTGTTCAACGATTTCATACTTATTTACTTTAAACTACGAGATTTGATAAAGTCTCTTCACTGGACATAATTTTGCAATAAGAATCTTAAGTAGCGAATTAACTTATCTCGAAAAACATTCGATTTAACAAAAGGCTTGATGAAAGTTGTTTATTGTGAGGAGAAGTATCTAAAATAGTTAAAGTAGTGCCTCAAATTAATTATTTATTTTTAAAAGATCCTTAATGTTTTTAAATTTCATTTGTGCCAGGCAATCGTTGAAAACCACGAGACATCCGAAAAACATGATATGTATATTATCACGTTTTCAACTTATTTTGATTTCTCTTTAAACATATACATATATTAACTTATCTCACGAACCAATGTCATCTTTAGAAGCCGATAACTTTGCACTGTTTCAAATTAATAAAAAAATGGGAGTAGCCTTTAAGCCTTAATTAAGCAAAATTACGTATATAGATTATCAACTGAAGTATCATTGTTTTGAGGACATAAAAATTGTCCAGATTGTACACCAATTACTCTTCAAACGCAATCGAATTTTTACTTATTAGATGGAAAAACGAAAACTCGAGATAACCATAACCTCAGGGTGAGGCGAAAGTAGAGATATTTATTTCACCTTCGAAATCAGTAAGTTTTATGAGGTATTTAGCGATAGCTCTAAAAATAAAAACATTTTCGTCATGTTTTGCTGTTGCTAGTGTTTCTGATGTCCATAAGCAAAAATATTATGAAATATAACCTCCTAAGTACAAACGTGACTGGTGGTGCCTCAGGTTACGCCCATAAGTGACGTATTTTAGATAAAGCGCACAGATAACACTTTGATAACAGCACCAATATTTTGATAAGGCATTTTTGTTACCTAAGAAAGCTTCAAAAATGCGTTATTAAGATTCTACAAAAAACACATTTTGATGAGATAGCACAAGTTCAACGATTGGTTATATAATATCTCGTCGCTGCATTGAAATAGCCTGTTTTATGTTTTAGTTAATGAAAAATAATGCATATTATTTTAATAGTAGTTATACATACTTATATTAGTAAAATTATGTAATAAATATATATCAGTATACATATGTACTTCTGTTGCGCATTCTTTCAGAGTGTATCGGTTAAATACTTTATCCGTTTTATTTTTCATACAATTTCTATAATCACGTCGCATAAAATTTGTAAGCAAAATTAAATGTTTATTGCGTTCTTTTTCACCATTCTTCAAATATAACTCAATTTTATTTTAAATTCTTCTTATTATTATTAAGCTTTACAGAAAGATCATCATAAAATGTGTCAAAATTCAGGGTGAAAAAGATCAATAAATTTAGGGATCTAACGTACAATAACTTGAATCAGTTTGGCTTAACTAGTTAAGTTGGAAGAGGCTTAAACCAAGTTTTATCTAGAGGTGAGAGCTATTTACGTCTTTAGTTAGCTTTTTAAACTAGGTTTATGTTTGGATTGGACTAGTGTTCATCCATGAATTAGATAGCCTAAAGGCTTAGATTAGACTTGAGCTAGGCTTAAGTGAGGTTAGAGCCGAGGTTAGGTCCAACGTAAAGCAAATTTGGCTAAAGTATTAAATGGAATTATTGGTTTTAAATTTCTAGCCATAAATCAAAAATTAGGATTGTTGAAAAAACCGCCATATTAAAATACCAATTAATAGAACAATATTGTTTTGGAATCTACTGCCTGCCGCGCGATGAAAGTACCAAAGCGAAGAAAATTTATATTATAGAATTAAATTTGGACCCATGACATCTGCAATTGAATTTCAAGTCTCTTGTTGTTCAATTCGAATTTGTACCCGAACCCAATTGAGAAATTCAAACCAATTAAGACTCTTGGCAATGAGTTTGTTAGCACTTCCATCAGTTCAAAGTTTATTTGAGGCCAATAAGTTGCACGATTTTGTGATTTCTGTTAGGTTAGTATTTAATTTAGCTACTGTAAGTATAGGTACAACATTTTGTCTACTTCTCCTGAAATCTCAAATTTCGAGTCAAATATGAATATAAGATAGTTTTTAAAGGAGGATCAGCAGCTCATTTCTGTAACTCAGTTGAGAAACTTCTCTATTCTGGTGACGTGAAGCGAATTCACCACGCCTAGCTTTATCAGTTGAGTTGATACGTTTCTGTGGAAAATGACGACAAAATGACGTCAAATGGAGAATGCCAGTAGAGATATTCTCTAATTGAAGTTACAGAAACGAGCTGCTGAACTCTTATTAGTGCGGACGAAGCTGCAGGCAAAAACTTGTGGCTTGGGAAATGTTCAAATTTACACTATACAATTTAAATTACAAATTAATGAATATAGTGAAAATTAATTCGTGAAATATTCTTTTGTCTTCATATACCTACATATGTAGTTATGTATAGTTAATGAAAATAAAATTTAGCGATTTTAGTCCATTAATTTTCTTTATTGTGCACACAAATTGGAAAAATGGTAGGTACCCCTTAGAAGAAGCGTTTAAGATTTTATAATAAATTATGCTGTGAGGGTTCTAAAAAGCACATACATATGTAATTCTATTTTTACTTTTCAATCGCCATTCATTCGCATCTTAGGTTTGCGTAAGATATTAGGTTTGAGGAAATTGCTAATCTTTAAAGTAACTAGGGTACGTTCAATATCTCGACTCGAGTCGACTCGGGTAAATCTGACTTACTCCGGAGCGTTCAATAACTTACCCGAGTCGACTCGAGTCATTTTTACTCTTACTCTATGTCGTTCATTATCTTACTCGAGTTCACACGAACTATTGTCTGTGAACTCTTAGATTAGGTTGTATGCGTGAGATGTTTGACTCGGGTTGCCGTTCATTATCTTACTCGACTCGATTAAGCTTACTCGAGTCAGTTTAGACAGTGGTAAAAAGGTCGAAGCAAAGTGACTCGACGTTAAATTTGACGTCATCATGGAAGAGCTTGGGGTACTTGTAACGTACCAAGGAGATGCTGTTGCGGAAAATGGGGAGATAATTACCCAAGAAAAGGCAAGGTGGAACAGAAATGCTACTCTTTGCCTTATTGATGCCTATATATACCTACAAAATGATTTTTCGTCAGACAGAGTAAGGCGTGAAGTAGTATGGAAAAAAGTTGCAGCGAAAATACAAGAAAATAATTTTAACTATATATTCTCCATTGCAACACTTAAAATATTTCATATTATTACTTTTCTCTCCATGGTTATACGCTGTTATGACAAATTTGATTTTTCTATGACATTTACGCACACATTTGTAAGGTTGAACTCGAGTAAAACTTGCTCGAGTCAACTCGGGTAAGATATTGAACGCTCCGGAGTAAGTCAGATTTACCCGAGTCGACTCGAGTCGAGATATTGAACGTACCCCTACCTAACCAAAATGAAAATCAAGTGGGCTGCCACAAAACCACAGAATTCAAATGAATTCAATTGCGCTCTTATTTTTACGACTATTTTCACGTAATACATCTGTAACTAAACCAGAAAGTAATATTGGCTAACCTATAACTTAAAATTTGTTTATTTATAAATTTACGACAAGAGTATTTCATTGAATTGATATAAAACACATAACTGATTATTTCAGAAAACTTAAATATAATTTTAACTATTAATAATATTGCTAACTTTCCTTTAATCTCACAGTTTTTAAAATAAGACCTTATCTTAAAATAAAAACGATGATTGAAAAAAATAATTAGGATTTATAATAGAGATTTTAACTATTTTGATTTGATTTTCTTAACGATAATAGTAGTGCCATTTGTTGTCGGTTCTGTTTATTCTTATTGAATTCAAATATTAGTTGTTATCGAATTTAAAATAAGTATGTAATGATTCTCTGAATGTTTAGGGATGGAGAAAATTCAAGAATTACATTAGATAGATTTCAGTCGTGCCAGTGAAAGAAAAGATCAGAAATATCTTTTACCATTATTTTCGCAGTTTGTTAAAGTTGATAGAAATTATAATTTTTCCAACCAGTTTAGTTCCAACAATCAATTCAATCAACGAAGAGAATAGGTAGTTCACATTTCTAATATTTTTCTTTCGGATTTTAGTTACAATAAGTTATTTATATTTTGAGCAAATATCACGTAAAATATTAAGACAAAAATTAACTTGAAAAATTGTATTTTAATGTGAGCTGCAGTGTTAGGAAATGCAGTGACAAAACAAATTTTTTAATGACCTGTAAATCAACAAGTCAAATAAATTGCGCTGCAACTGAAGAATTAAAAATCGTTTATTACTATTTAATTGGTCTCTATGTTGGCGAAATCTACTCGTCCGACTATTGCAAGGGATTACAACGACTGGGCGATTCAACGCTAATTGAGCGACTGTCCGGCTAATTACTTTATTTAACTCACGATTTTCATTTTCATTGAGAAAGTCCAAGGTCTCTTCGTTCTCTGGCGCTAGCATTTAAAGTCGACGTGAAAAATATTGAAAAAATATTTGGAAGTACATACATATTGCTACTGTTTTGCCCTATGAAGTGAAGGTTTGATTTATGAAAAATGTTGAAAATAAGGAATAGATGAGAATTTTTATTTCTTTGAAAGGCTATAGCTTTTAAGCGTTAATTAAAAAGTTTTTCTATGTCTATTTAGTCGTAACTCCTAAACCAGTGAACCGATTTAGATTAATTTTTGATTAATTGAAGTGCTTTGAAGATGGTGTTCTGCCTGATTTAAAAAATTTAGCATCGTTTAAAACAGGTTAGAAAAACGAACGATAGAAGGTTTCTTTACTTGACACAGCAAGTACAATAAATTAAACTCAATTCAAGGTCAATTGTGAACTTAACAATTTCAAAACTATTTGCTGTGTAATAAGAAGCATTCAAGATTTGCTCGACTATAACTCGATTAAACCAATTTTTGTAAAGTTGTTCTCTACGAAACGTTTCAATGATGTGAAAATGAGCTTCGATTCCAATTTTAGTTTGTATTCCTAAAAATACCGGATCCAACATATTATTGAAATCTTATAAAAATTGGTCAGAGGAATTTTTTATATTCAATTTAGAAAATATAAAATGTGTAGTTTTAGAATAACGGTGTAGAAATTTACTGAAATTTTACAAAAATCATTATCGGATAATTTTTAAATGCATTTGTACTTTTTATTATATTTTCGGACCATATTTTCTCTTGATATTCTAGGATTCTTCTAGGCTGAAATGTACTAGTCTATATTTTTTTTTAGGAAATTCAGCAGTCAGTTTTCCATACTTTGGGAAGAAAAGTTTCCATTTGTACTTTGTAGATACAAAGGGATATACTGTAAACTCGCTAGTTTTGAACACGTCCTAAAAGAAAAGTGACATTATAGTTAACATTTTAACACTATTCATATTATTGAAATATCTAAAGCACTATATTACCAGGAAAACAAGTGAAATTATCCATTTGCATTGCACTTATATATGTATTTTAAAGAACAATTCAAGTTTGAGAGATAAAAGTGCTAGTGCAAAGCAACCTACGTATATTTTTAAACGCCCTACGCACCATTTGAAAAATGTCGGAACATATTTAGTGAGAATAATAATAATGTAAGAGCAATTGCATGTGAATTCGAAAATGACCTAAATAAATACTCAGCACACGAGTGTTACTTGTAGGTACCTGACCGGTTTTTTAAGGGCAAAGAAGAAGACGAAAATAAATAATTTAAAAATAAGAATAAAACAGATATGATCTGCATGGTTCTGTAATACAGGTATAAAGGAAACTCTGGAGCAACTGTAGCGTTCAAGCATTTTACAAAGAATTATTGATCGAGTGATAAAAATAAATTTTATGCACAATAAAAGTGGGCATGCAGCCTTCGCACAACTTCTTGAGATTTTTTAGAACAAGTACGCGAAATGAGCAAGCAACAAAGAACAGTTATGCTTAAACTTTAATTATTTAAATTGAATCATTTCGTTATAAATTGTGGATATGAACCGAAAAAAAGATTATTTTTTACAACATAAGAAAACGCATCAGTGGGACGGCGCGCCACTTGTTTGCGGCTAAATTTACCAAATTCTTCTCAGAAAGTAGGCAAGGCAGACTAAACTGAAAGATACCCAGTGACCTTGCGGCGACATTGCTTCAGCTTCTGTTCTGAATTCGCTGAGCCGGATTGTTCCAGGAAGCGCTGGTCGGTTAGGGAGTGTGGGGCGAAGTCGTAAATCGAGCATATCGTCTGATTTTCTAAAATAACCCGATTGCCCCACAATGACGGCCGCCACCCGCCCGCAGAATCGATAAAGCGTAAAGTATGCGTGAGTGAGTGCGCCCAGATAGCAGATCTTAGATGTCAACAGTCTGTCTAAGCTCAAGTCTAAGCCTAAGCAGATCGTTGCTATCTGGCTACACGTGTCCACTCACTACTCGGTTTATCGGCTTGAGAACTACTCATGCACTTAGGAGGCGTAGCCCATGACGTAAGAAACGTGAAATGTCTTAGATACCAAGTAGGTATTGACCCCCAAAGACTTCGGTGTTGTGATCATGTCATTTTTTGAATTGATCGATGACGAAATTTGGCAACGTTGCTGCCAGCAGGTTGGACTTGAGACTTTCTGGCAAACGTTCTCCTTTTGTGACGCCTGAACTCGAACTTTGGGTTTTCTTGCTTTTTATAGCGCATATTTTTCCATTTTCCGGTTTAATTGCTGGTTGTTTAGTTAACTTTGACATAGTTTCCCATTTTTCTTTTTATACTATACATAATTGAAGTGCGTACTCATTTTGCGCTGAATGATTGATGAAATATGTTTGATATATTGTATATAATTATATGCAGATACCTTTCAAAATTTTTCGAGTACCTACAGATACATATGTACATATAACAAACAGTTATTAAGTAAAATTCTTTTATAATACATATCGTCGCTGCGCGTGCAAAAGTAGCTATGTGTTATTTAGTCATTTTCGGTTTTTTATGAAATTTGAATCCTTGTTTCAATACACACATACTGTAAAAACAGCTAAGCGATAGACGCAATATTTACAGAGTTACGGAACTTTTTAGTTTCCATAGAATTATAAAGTAGTTACGTGCTCTAAATGCACATAGCTTGTATTTACGACTCAAATAAATAACTATATGTGTCAAATTTGCCTATTATGTTTAATTTGGCATTATTAATAATGTTATCTATCCAAAAGTAATCTAAAACTACGTAAATTTGTTATATGTATCAAAGTAAGAATAAATTATTTAAATACTCATTTTTCGAGAAGATCAGTTTTTTGCGTCTCCTGTAAAGTGTGTAAAAAACACATAGCTACTTTTGCACGCGCAGCGACGATATGCATAAGTACATACATATATAGAGGCCAAAACAGCAATTGTTACAATTTTGTCTCTGTCGCGGATTTAAATCACACTACCAACACACGTAGCTTATGTCATGGGTCCAAGATATTTTTCATCCTGGCAAAAAAAGAAGTTCCTGAGGGACAGTAAAAAACTATATTTTCGCAACGACTCAATAGACCTTTGTGTTTCTGTTACTCACCAAAAGACGTCACCACGATTTAATCAAAATATAACCGAAATAGAGAAAATTGAGGTCATGTTGTCATATCGACTAACTCCTCTATTTTTGTGCCTCGAATTGATTAAAATTTCGAAAAGTTCTTAGTGGGATATCAAAGAGCATTTAATATCCGAATTTCATAGTTCTTGCTTTAACGTTTAAATTAAACTTCGATGAGTTGCGGGGATATGTCGGTTTTGTAACTTTTGATTTTCATATATGTATGTAAGTACATATATACATACAAAAATTTTTATATTTATATATTTTTATCAAATATCTTTAAGATGAAATACAACAAAAATGTCTCGACATATCCATGGAGAGAGTTAACTCTAAAGTTTTGAAGAAAATATACAAATTTGTTCAAAAGTCTTAGCTACATATGTATATCGTACCAAAAAATTGCAGTGAGTTTTTTGGGAACTCTAGGGGTATGTAATACACCCCGGCAAATTCACTAAAATCGCAATAATTTTCTATGCACTTTTATTTGCGTTTAACAAAAATTATCCGTGACATTCAATCCCATATTTTTGAGACACCGAATAGCCTCGTCTACTATTTCGCCCATTTTTTTTTGTCTGATAAAAATACATTCGATATTCTTGATATGAAATGCAAAAATTTTCTTCATCCGTACTTGTGCACCTACATAAACACTGACTTGCCATTGAACTCCTTAATTACATTCTTATAATTAGTCGAAGCAGTTTATTTCTTCCCTTTTAGGCGAAGGAGACTGAACCTTAGACCGGCGCGCGGCTCATTATCATAACTATAATAATGCAACAAAGTAAGAAAACTGGATTTAATTATAAGTTCGTTACTTGTGTAAGTCTGAGCACAAGCACTTCGTCGGTGACCCAAAACACTTTTCGAGAAGTTGATCTCTGCAGTTATGAAACTGAGTGAAATGAACATTTATAATATTATCATGCAGAAATTTCGAGGTGTTTTTTAACCTGAACCAATATGCGAACAGGAAGCGGAAAACTGAACGTTTTTAATTTTTGGGTATATCTACCGGGGATCTTGAGACAGGTATTCGTGCCATGCAGGCACGATTTTTTACTAGGACTTTCTCTTCTCAAGGACGACGTGGCAGACAGGTGGTTGCGCCATTTGTTGTACCTATATTTTTCGGTAGACGTGCACCTCACCTTTAGTTACCTAATTTATTTTATACCAGGTTACCGGTATATAACGATCTGTAAGAAAGCAAAAACAAAAGAAAGAAAAGAAGATCAAAGTCATTTCCATACTTGGAGTGATGCCTCCGTTCGAAAATCCAGTGAAAACCGGATCGAAGAGGTGTGGCTCAAAATAAAGTAAACAAAGCCAAAGAGATTATGAGACGTACACTCCAAAGTTAAAGATACTAATTTTTTCCTTTCTTTCGTTATAGAATCAATTCAGTGTTGCCAGAGAGTGCAGAGTGAAAAAAGAATAAAATCATAATCCATATCTATTTAAAGCAATCTCTTATAATTTGCAAATTCTGCAACGTAACGAACTAAACTATTTATTTTTCAAATTCACCGCCCTCTATTTTGATATTGAATGTTAGAATTGTAGCAATAGCAGTCTTTAACTCTTTATAAAAACGAATTCACTTAAAATAATTGTAAGTGAATCAATGCAGGAGCCGTTTCTTGAAATGCTGCCCCCATTAAATTAAATTTTCCAAAAATTATTGCGTGTTTTGTTATTCATTCAATATCTTTGATTAGATTCCCTATTGCTATATTTAAAATTACAAATTTGTAATATGTGTTAATAAATAAAGGAGATAGACGAACTACTGGAATGAGTTGAGTCATTCAAAATTATGACGGTCAAGCCCTGAAAATTCTTAAATCAATTAATAATTCTCAAATCTACAATAAAAATGGTGGTTTTTACTCCACAATCGTAAGTAGATATTTTTTAGCCATATTATTTGAGCATCATACCATTCTGACGAAACATGAGAGTTAGTTTGGCTATACCAAAAAACATAAGAGGTATAAACTATTTACTTAATTAACAAAATATATAAACAAACATAAAATATGTCGCTTGTAAATTTTTACTTTCAGGTGTAACTAATTTAACTGATAAATATGCATATGGAAATTTTGTTCCACCAGCCACACAGAACAAATGTACACAGTTAGCACTTTTTTTAAAAAATTTATTGCACACGCCAAGATCTTGTTTATACTATTTTGCGATATGACTATACACTTATTCAATGCAAAGAAAAACTTTAGAAAGAATAAATAAAATAGGAAAAACGGTTAACTACTTGCGAATCATTTGTTTTTTGCAGAGCATGGTTCAATTTCAGAATTTTTTTAATGTTTCAAGAAGAGTTCAAGAACAGGTATCAGACAAATACATAGATTATTTCTTGAACTGCATAAGCCGGCTCTGATTCAGATTTTTTTTAGATATTACACTATTAACTTATAATAAAAACACAAACTGTATAGGTAGTTTAGTGGCTATAGAAAAAAAATGTGAAATTGCGTTATTTAAAAGGAAAAATTCGAGAAGGCTAGGATTTAGGATCAGGGATTCATCTGAAGAAAATGTGAAATAAAACAAAAATGTCCTTAAAACATAAAATATAATTACAAATTTATAAATATCCAGGTTAGCAAAATTTAGCCGTTCACTTGTCATATACACAGGTAACCAATTGTGGAACAGGCGATGGATGCGATACCTAAAGAGTAAACATGGGAAAAAATGGGATTTATCTCATCAGGAAACATGGATTATGGTACATAACAACTCCGAGCCTCGGAATTGCCCCTCCTCAGCAGGGTCATTGGCAAATCTTATCACTATTAAACTTAAACCTATTTGACGTGGTAGTACTGCAGCAGGGGATTGTAGGGCGTCCTTGAGAAGCGTTCGGGCTGCACGTCTGCGCGCAGAATTACTACCCCTGATGGATTTACCTTGACTTTAATTTTTGTTTGTGGGCTTAATACTCCGTAGTCGACATCCTCGTACAAATCCTTTAAAATATGTGTTATTAAATATACCCTTTTTATGTGTATCGTCAACCAACAAACCTCAACTCTATATCCGGTTGGTGAAGTCAATCCCAATTCTCTGAGGGTTACTGCAACGTCTGATGGAGTGCCGTCGGTTCGTCGGTTGACAAATGCAACTGCGTATGAATAGTATGTTTGATAAATAGGTGCAATTGGTCTTGACCAAATCTCAATTCCTTTATGCTTGTAAATTCTACGCCCCTGAATACCAAGAGGATCTTGATCCACAGCAATAATTTTACGGTTCTGTAAAATCGCTTTGAATTCAGGGCGAATGGTTCTCAAGTCAACTGACATTAAGAGAGGAGCAGCCAAAATTGCCCATATAGCCATTTGTGTTTTCGACTGTTCGTAACTCAAGCCAAAGTTGCCAATTATCAACTAAAAATACAAAAGTAATAAATTTACAAGTTATTTATACTAAATAGAGGCTAATACCATGTCAGGATCATTCCAGTGTCCTGGTCCAGCATTTGTAGCTATTACATCTTGGTTATTCCCATAGTAGTCGATAATGCTTTCGACAGATGCCCAAGAATCTTGAATGTCGTCGTAGTTCCTCCACAAGTTGCAGTGTTCAATTATTGATGAGTAATTGGGATTGATACCAGCGTAAATCTGATAAACTGGCCAACTGCACGAGTAGATCATTGCCCGACCGGTGTTGTTTAAATGCCTCCCAAATTCCGGATATCCAGAGTCCATGTCGACCGGGAGGGAATAGCACCCATCCAATTTCACGTAGTCAACTTCCCATTCAG
Source organism: Machimus atricapillus (assembly GCA_933228815.1). Lineage (NCBI taxonomy): Eukaryota > Metazoa > Arthropoda > Insecta > Diptera > Asilidae > Machimus > Machimus atricapillus. The sequence continues at coordinate 58,373,641 of OW121784.1, forward strand.
CGAACTGGTCAGCATCAGACCTGAGATATCCTATTATGCCTGGATAACCAGCGCAGGTGTAGTTGCCGTAATCTTCATATATACCAAACTTTAATCCTCGTGCATGCACCTGTAATGAGATATGTTAAAATGAAATTCAACTTCATTAGCTATTGCAATTTAGGACTTACGTAGTCAGCTAAAGATTTCATGCCACTTGGGAACCTTCTTCGATCAGCTACCAGTTGCCCTTGTGGCCCGCGAGATTTCTCCAACCAACAGTCGTCAACATTGATGTACTCGTAACCAACAGCAGCATAACCTTCAGAAATTACGAGGTCCGTCATCGTGCGGAAAAGGTTTTCACTGCAATGTTAAAATTAAGAAATTTTAAAATATGTACATCCACTGACATACAGCCTTGGCCAAAAGTATTAGGCACCCTAGTTTTTTTCAGGTACCGGACAAAATAATTCCTAGAACGATTTATTTTGTTTGTCAATATGTTCCCAGCAATCATAAATGGTAATTAATGTAATTAACCCTTTCCTAGAAGGACCATAAAACATATTTTTGGGAAAATCTGTAATTTTGAGTTTTTTGTAAAAAAATTTCAGTTTGCAATTACTGCTCGTAGTGCAAACAAGTGCGTAAATATTGTCGGTTTTTTAATAGAGTTTGAAGTGTTAGTCCTAATAGTGTTGAAATGCCTAAAACAAGGGAACTGAGTGAGCAAGAACGGACGCGAATTCGGTTTTTGCATGAACAAGGCAAGTCTCAAGTTGAGATTGCAAAAACTCTTAAATGTTCGCGTTGTGCGGTGCAAAGTGCTGTTAAACGTTTTATAGACACTGGTTCACACAGTAATAGGCAAAAAACGGGTAGAAAAAGAGTGAGTTCCAGACGTAATGATCGAAATTTGATTCGAGAGTCCCTCAAAAATCGAAGAAAAACGTCTTCTGTGCTCGCTACTGGTCTGTCTGATCAGGTTGGCAGGACGATTAGTGCTCGAACCACAAGAAGAAGACTTGTAGACGCAGGGCTGAAAGGTTGCAAGGCTAGGAAGAGGCCATTGCTCTCTGCAAAAAATAAAAAAGCTCGTCTACAATGGGCCTTAAAACACCAATCTTGGGCGGAGGCCGATTGGGATAACGTGATATGGTCCGACGAATCAAACTTTGAGGTAAGCTTTACTTTGTATAAGTTCAATTATTTATAATAGTAGAATCGAAATCAGTCCATTTGTGAACACATTTCATGAATATTGAAAATTATGTAAAATTTTTTTAATTTTTCAGGTGTTTGGCACCCCTGGTGTCACGTATGTGAGGAGGAGGGTAGGTGAAGCTTACCTTCCCGAATGCGTCGTGTCCACGGTTAAACACGGAGGGGACAACGTGATGATTTGGGTTGTATGGCGTCCCGTGGAGTGGGTGAAATGTTTATTTGCGAAGGACGCATGAATAGCGAAAAATATATTGCCGTGTTGGAAAAGGTTCTACACCCATCTATTACGAACATTTATGGTGACACTAATACGGACAACATAAAAATCGAACAAGACAACGCGCCATACCACACATCTGTAACCAGTATGCGATATTTAGAAAAAAAAAATTTTGACCTTTAAGAGTGGCCTGAACAGTCACCAGATCTCAATCCAATTGAGCATCTTTGGTGCATAATGAAGCGGAAGATACATGAGCACAACATCACATCCAAAACCTGACTAAAACAAGTCATCCAGCAAGAGTGGAACGAAATTTCCCCTGAAGAGTGCCTTAAACTTGTACGGACAATTCCTAAGAGAATAGCTGCTGTTATAAAAGCTAAGGGCGGACCGACAAAATATTAATAGTAGCAATAAAGGTCAATAAGTTAAACCTAACTATAGTTTTATTTCCTCCTAATTTGCACAAATAAACTGTATTTTACGATTTTTAACGATTTTCAGGGGGTGCCTAATACTTTTGGCCAAGGCTGTATGTATAGGTACTGGATTGCTGGTCCCAAACAAAAAATCATTGTAAAAATGAGATCAAATTTTGCCCGAAATCTAACTATCTCGATCCTCCATTGTTACCGAAGGCGGAAAACTTAATAGCAATTTATTTTTATACTCGAATGAAAATGTCGCAACCCCGATAAATGCAATGCACGGCATAACACTTTTTTCTTCGCATTAAATTGATTTGTTTTGAAAAAAACGCAGTGAAGAGTGAATCACCTCTTAATGTTGAGAAGCGCTGTGTATAATTTTCGCCAAAAAGTATGCAACTTCATGAAGTATTTTTAAAAATTTCAGACTTCCAATTACATATTTAAACTTTATTTTCATGAAGTTTATTGATTAATTTCAATTTCTTGGAATGGAACTCTTTAATTATAAAGTGCCCTAAACCAAAACTTATTAATTACTTTGTGTATTAAAAGAGATCCAACTGCAAAATAGATTAGAAAAAAACCTAATTTAATAATTTGAGGGTTCGGTATTCAATGTTGATAAATTAGTTTGTTATTTTGTTTGATCACACTGGTACCTTCAATTACGACTAATTTTATATAATTTTTTCTATAGATAATGGATTCGAAAATAAAAATGTTCCAGCAGATCACGTTTTCAAGAAACATGGGATTAAAAAGCTAAAAATGCCACAATTTTGCCATTCTTGAAAACTTATTAAAAGATAATGGGTTATCGAATTTGAAACAACAGAAATATTGAATTTCTTAACCGGATAAATCTTTTCACATTTCAGCCTAAGTTTCTTTGAAACGTAATGTGATGGTATATTTTCATTTTAAAACTCGCAATCTACGAAAAAAATCAAATTAAAAACCCCTAGGTATAATCTTTTCAGAGAGAAAAAAAAATCTTAAAATATGCAGGTTGAATTGAAATAAGAAATATTAGAGGTAGTAAAATTAGCGCCATAGGTAAACATCAAACAAAACTTCACACTCCTCCGCGAAATTTCTTTCCCACATTCTGACGATATAACAATAAAATCAGGCAAACATTATATAGGTATAAGTAGCTCTAAAAAGATTATCAAGCGTATTTGAGCTGAAATAGTAGTTCTATTTGAAGAACCCCCGAACTACGTACAGGTGGTAAAGTTAGAAAAGAAGGGTTAAATTCAATATAACTTAGCTTCTATTTGGTGCCTAAGTATAGCATGAATTACCCCTTTAAAATACTATTTTTCAATTACTTTAATTCCTCTACTTTCTATGGTAGTGAATAGGTAGTATCTGTTTGGAAAAGGAAATTTAGATTTGAAGCAACATATGATAAGAAAAAAAATTGTTATTATTTTAGAAAAAGGAGCCATATTTAGAAGTGTCCTCTCAATGATTAAATTACATACATACATATATGGGTTCCTTATACGACTGTAGAACTCTTAAAGTGATTAATAAGTAAAACGAATGAGCATCGTCTCATATAAAATCCCCTTAATGCCAAAAAAGGAAAAGACTCTTTCAATAAGAGAATTCAAACGTTTCATTTGCATTCCATCACTCAATTCTTTTATAATTCATTCGAAGACTGCAATCAGAAGGTAGAGGCTCTAAAATGCGAAAAAATTATACCTTTCATCGCAAGTCGCGAGTAATCTGCATACAAACGTGAGGCAAACGTTGGGATGTAAACCATCATCAGGTGCTTTGATCGCTCAAAAATTGGCCAATCGAGGAATGGTGGAATGAATGCCAATAATCGTATCAGCCCAAAAGTGCAAACATTGTCGGCAGATTGCACAACAGCGTGTCTTCGTCAAATATTACCAAAAGTTAATTGTACAAATAATAAAAACGTGCCCGATTTTATATAGCGATCAATTTGACGCGATAAAACGTTTGCATCACCCGCCGCGTTACAGTTAAACCCGTCTTAAGTCTTAACGCTATCAGCCGGACTGTTGTATAAGACGTTTTAGAGCGCTCTTAAACTTTCAGGGTCCATTGTGCCGAGAAAAGGCAATTGTTTACCACACGTACATCTTAATGTCATGGGAAGCTGTGAAAAACCGCAAGGTGCACGTCTTGGTCTTGTTCAACTGCTCGGGTTAATTTGGCGTTAGTGGACCAACTCATAAAGCGCAGGCAGAGCTCGTTAAGATGCTGATTTATAGCACACGTTTCGTAATAGTAGCCCAGATTTTCGGCTGCTTTCAATTTAGTTATTTGCACCGAAAAATCTAATGCGCTCTACTATGCTAAGCAAATATAATTAACCAAACTTCACAAAAGGCGATTTTCCTCAAAGACCGAGATTCCCATTGTTTCTGGTATTTCGCATAATTTTCCGCCATTACAAGGTTGATTGGTCGCCTACCTTTTGTTCTTGGAATCCCACGAACCGTATCAAGAAAACCGAACATGACTAGTGCTAATTCAATCACATTTTGCTTCATCAACATAAGAACGATGAGAGCGAGCATAGACGCCGATTAGCATCACTTCATTTGTTCGATTAATTTGTGGGTGACTTAGATAGATCGCTCTAACCGCAGCATTGGCCTTCAAATACTTACAGATGTGCGATTGCATAAAATGTTTTATGTGTTATACATATTTTTATAATCGATGCCAGTTTTTGTAAGAATTGGTTTTGTCAATAAAAAAGTCTAAATTTGTATCTTTCAAAACGATGAAAAGGCACATCTTACGAACATCAATAACGCTGATTTTCGCTCGACATAGCGCAGGCATATGTATTAAGGAAAACGTTAAAATTTTATTACAATATCCTTAATTTCTTACATAATAATGTTCGAGCACATCAACTTGCTTTTTTGCGTTTTTGAACTTTCAGTCTATGGAAAACTGTTGTTTTCATAATTTCATTTAACATTCAATTAAAATTTAAAATAACAAGTAAAACGACATTATAGTTTAAAATTTACGTAGGGAGTGTTATACTCCTTGTGTATTTTAAAGCTCAGACCAATGAAACGTACATGAAATGCTAATCAAAATTATATTAATTTGACTATTATTAGAACCGTATGAAAGAAAAAGACAATTTGGATTTATACGGAAGCAACTGGATTTTTCGAAAATTCGGAAATTCGGAAATTCGATAATAATATGTACACGATTCAATTCAAACATTATTGGCACACATAAAATACTATGAAAATAGTTCCTTTTAAACCTTTATAAGTGTTTAAATTCTTTAGGGATGAGAGGTATGCTTAATTTTATTCCATGGCGAAATTACGTGGATTTTTCATCGCTAACTCTCAATTTGTCATGACAAATTGCACAAAATGTTACTGTTCTTGGGACGGTTTAACAAAGAAAATGGACACTATTTGTTAAACACGGTAGAAAATTAAACATCGGCACAAGTCGTTGGGTTAGGAATGGCCATATAATTCACGAGCTTAATAAAAGATAATGGGATTGATTACACAGGGAAGTCATTAATTAATTGATTTTGGCTTATTCAATTATACATCATTTGAAAATCTTCACGTTTACTTTTAAAATTTCCAAGGACTAGTAGCACTTGGTAGTAACCTTCAAGGAGATTTGATCGAAACTTAATAAAAGTTTTTATGACACTGTTTAGAAAATGAGGTAAAAGAGAATTGCGGATTTGCTAGATGAACAACGACAAGTTAATCCCGATTGATCTTTTAATTTAAGTCGTAAGGGTTAGAGAGAAGAATCGTGCAATTATCGATTTTCTTCCGGTATCAAATCGAATCGTGAAACTACGAATGAATTCACGATTTTAGGTAAAACGTGCCTGCTCATGGTGAACTATTTTATTTCCGCATAGTGCTTAGGTTATTAGATTCATTCAAAATACATTCCATAAATACAATGCCAGATTATTCTCTATGCAAAATCTCATGCGATATGAGTGGGCATCATCACAACACTGCTTTTCATTATAACCGAGTTTTCGCAACAAATTAAATCTTAATACATACTTAAGTTGCATTTTAAATGAGGATTTCAAAGAGATGGCGAAACATGTGCTAGCTGGAAAAACGGATGATACACAAAGAAGCTTTTGAGACCAAGTAGTGCAACATACAAATTTACATTCATCCTGCATGTCTGTTGTCATGTGACCTTAACATTAAAAACTACCAATACACAGCACCGGGCTGCACTCTTCTGCATCGGACGACTTGCATAAATTACCTTAGAATAGTGAGGTACTGAGGGCAAATCCGGTTCTTTATCCCCTTTAATTGATATAATCGTGGGAAAGTGAGATAAACAGCAATGAAAAAGTAGATCTCAATTAATTACAACATCGATAGGATTTAATTTATAAACTAGAGCATAAACTCTATCGTTTTTTATCGGATGTAAAATATTTTATTTTGCAGATGCTTTAAGTGTGACATTTAAACCTGCCAAGAGTGATGTCGATTTTCTTGCATAATGTAACGTCCAGCACTTTAATTATTTTAATTATTCACATGCTAAATCGCTGATATTTCTCATTGCTCTTTATTGTCTTGTTGGCTAATTAGAAACATGCGATCAGAATAATTTAATAGTACTTTTACGTCTTCACATAACATTCTAAGATTTGAAAAAATGCAAATTATGTAAATTATTTCATTAAAATTACTATCAACTGGAACACTTTGAGAGCAAAATTTAAGTGTACGGCCGGGCAAAATTATATGCATTTAAACAAGTTATTCATGCCTATGTAAGACATATGTAAAAAAGTCATTTTTCCATGTTAATTATATAAAGAACTGAATTACTTGTTCCGTTCAAAAGTTTGAACAGGAGTCTGAAAGGAGGATTTGTGTTAAAATTAGAGCTAAAACATTATCCTATGGGAAACAAAAAACTCTAGAATCTAAAAAAGTACCAGTAAGGAATCGAATCTTTGATCTTTTAATTTTCGTTCTAATATTCTGGGACTTAAGTTACAATGACCATTTACTAATGTCTTCGAATTATCCAATTCCATATATAGACGAACTCATTTTCGCAAAATATAGATATACAAAAATTTATATTCCATAAGATTAAAATGTGAACTATGTATGTATGTACAGCACATTACATGTTTTAAATGTTACTTTTTCATAAAAAATATATTGTATTTTCAAAATGTTACTTTAAAGAGCGATTTTTACACAAGAAAAATGTAACGCAGAGGTTTATTATCTTCAAACCACATAGATACCATTAGGCTAATCCTTTTATCTAATGCACAAAAGAATATCAAAAAAATATCTTAGTGTTTCCCTGATTTAATTTTTAAATATTGAAGAACAAAAATGAATCGTCTACCTTGAACGAAAATGTGTTACAATTGAGGCGTGCCTGGGGAGATCCCAAGGTTTAAGCGAATTATCGCAAGACGCGCCTCTATTAATCACCAGTTGTGACCAATAATTTAATAAAGTAGAATTGAAAAGCAGAATGAGCTCAATTAGGCTCGGATGCTGGCTCATCAAAAGGCTAATTTTCAAAGAGGGGTCAGTTCGGATTATCAGCCTTACCCATGTCAGTCAAGTCAAGTAAGTTTAAAATCTAGCAAAAAATAAAAATAGCAATAAGCTAATTAAGCGTCTAACTGTTCCACGGAGGTTACAGTGTTACTGCAAAATTCTGCAATTAGGGAACGATTTAAGCTATTTCCCCATATTCGTCCCAAAAAAAAAAGAATAGTATCGAATTTAGGGCGCAACACATCCGAAGGTGGGACAGCGGTGATTGGCTGCGGTCGAAGCAAAAACCAATCACCGCCACAAAATAATTTAATATCTGGCCTTGATTGCGTGAATTAGAAAATAATCAAGGAGTTTCGATTTCGATCGTAACGCAGCGAGACTGAAAAACGATCCACCGGAGAAGGTCCGTGGCTACATAAGAGGAGTCTGCTCTGCTGTAACACCGCTCGCGATCGCGATGGCGATGGTTCGATTGCTTTGTTTTCGCATTAGCCGAGGATCACTGGCCCCACCGGTGCAAGCTGCGGCGGACAAGAAATTTTGCACATAATCAAGCTGCAATGATAAAAGGCGCCTCGTCAAATGCATAATTGCAGCTGCACTGCGGTGCATCGCTCCGTGTGTGTTCGTCTTGCTTTTACTTTCGAAAGGTCGCCTTGTGCTGGAAACGCCGATGCCACAGGAACGTGCTGGGCATGGCGGAGCACCCGAACTAGCTTTGATAATGTTCAATAAGTTCTGGTGCAATGACTAGCTAATTTCCCTCTGATTCTTCAATTGCATGTGTTTTCCGGACACAGACCATTGAGTTGGAAAAGGTCTCATTGAGGGTGGAGTCCGTTTTGTATAATTGATAAGCAAGTGTTTATGGTCGAGAGTTGCATTATGTTCAAACGTAATTAAAATTCGTGATTGGTTTATTTAATACCAAGGTATAATTACAATTCCTCGAAATATATACATATAACGTCTTTTACATGTTGCATTTTGTAAGGTTCAGTACTTGAAAAGGTAAAGGTAAAACTGTTGCACCGTGTGCAGTCTAACAAAGTAACTTGCGTAAGATCAGTTGCAGTAATAGCAGGAGAAAGTAAAACAAAACTAGTACTGAGATCGCGAAACCTTTATGCGGAATTACTCTCACTCTATTTGAAAACAAAAATTCTAAAACATACAAGCACTTGTATGCAAAACATTAGCACCGTTCGACGACTTTTCAACATATGTTATTTGTTAATTGAAAACTGCAATGGTAAGTAATGCGCGGTTTTATTCATTCATTCATTAATTCCTTCGCGAACCTTAAAGTGTGTTTTTGATCGTTATCTTGTTGACGCTTCCAAAAAAGTGGCATAACATTCTCTAAATACGGCAAGACAATCGTCTGTACCTTATATTGAAAAATCGTTTGTAGGTAACCTGCATCTAAAAATCCTAATCAAATTTACATCCGTTTGAAATTTTTAAAAAATTGCCCGAGGTTATCTAAAATACTTAAAATTGTTGAACTTATTCCTTTTCCAAAGGGACTTAATGCGTAAAAACGAATAGGATAAGATTAAGTATCTGTCCGCGAAAGTATTTATCAATTCAACTTTTAATAATTAATTTTTTGAAAATATAAATGCGATATTAATGATTAAAAATTTAATTTGTTTTGGAATCGATTTTACATTATTTTATATATTTTTTTGAGTAATAAATTTTTTAAGTAATTTTTTCTTTTTTGTATTTTCAGGTCATGGACATTATGAAGGTATGTAATTCTTTCGCTTGTGAAAGGGTTTCTTGTATCCAAAAGGCGAAGTCAGGTACACAGTCAATAAATAGATAATAATAACGAGTTTATGTTATGATAATGCTTAAAGAGCTTGTGATTACTTGATGGAAAGTGTAAATTTTTAACATTTAAATATCTCAGACCACCAAAAAAACAAATTAACGAAATAACTCACCTTATACAATTATCTGGATCGCCCTCACAGTCTGTATTGCACCTAAATCTCTCCCAAGAGAGCCATCCCATCGGTGGGGTTTTGGCGAGGCCATTATCCAAAGCTTCTAATTCACTTAAAAAACTAAAACCCAGTACTGCTAAAAACGACACTATTATCACAGAAGTTTTCGGTGGTCCTCTCGGGTACGTCATCTTTTGAGCCGGTCTTCCTCCACTGATGAATGGTCCCCAAACTGGAAAAGGAAAATACAAATTAGCCGGACAGTCTGCGAAGCGTATCTTAAGTTGAGTTATTGTTGAGTACACGAAATACTTTCGAATTATTTGCTTAATAAAGATGTCGGGGAATGTCGAGTCACAATACGCTCAATTCACGAATTCAGTGCCGCTGAACGCATTAAAGTCGCGAATGACTGGGCTCCCAGGCATTCTTTTCTTATAGGGGCGCAGACAGCATAACAAAGGAAGCACTTCACGGTGGCTGTTTACTATAGCGTTTTTTTAATTTTTTCTTTCAAAGATCAAAAGTACCATCCAATTTTATGTGGCCCATAATGCTTCATTCAGTTGCACGTTGGATTGCTAATTAGCTGAGTGAGTCAAAACGTCGTGCAAGACAAAGTGGCAGCTGGACTTTATGTATGGTTCCGGTGCTCCTCGATTGACAACATTAAAGTGTTTCCAGTTTATGGAACTGGGAGCGTTGTAAAGAGCTGAAGTAGTTACGTAATGGGAAACGTTACTACGCGTACAAATTTATAAATTTTCATCGGGGTTATTTCTCAAAGTTGCCGCCTAATGAACAATTGATTGATTGATTGATTTGCTCCAGGGCTCGATGGATGTTGTTGGATCGTGCTAAGAATTTCAACAATTGCACAACATTTTATATTTTTATTAGATCTCAGGGACTTAAATACTGCCAATATTTAACTTACGGTGACACTAAAAGCGAATGAACGCCTTAAAAATAAGACTGCTAAATTCTTTGTGCGGAGAACAATTTCTTGAATTAATTTTGTTCATGAAACTCGAATTTGTGTGTTCGGAATTTTAGAAGGTTTAATTAAAATAGAAATAATCAGAGCTTAAACTTTGGATAGCCTATTACAAAAGATTACTATTACTGGAAATTTCAAAGAACATATGCACTTTTTTTAGGTTTTTAAATTTACAAAACTGTTCATTATTTTAAAGAAACTATTTTTGAATCGAAGAAAGACATCAATTTGCAGTGAAAGCATCATTGTTTCAATAGCTTTTTTACTTAGATTTCCTTAGAATAAGAACTGACTTCTTTTGGATTACGTTTAAGGGACATTATTTTTTTTATTACAAGGAAAATGATTACATTCTAATAAAGATGTACCTAACATTATTTTAAAGTTAATACATATATGTACATACATATATAAATGTCTTCAAATAAAACAAATTTCCCGTAAATTAATGAAAATTCTTAGGGTAGGAGCTCTTTAAATTAAAGAAATTTTAGCTTAGTTTAATAGCGATTTTCCTCTGAGTGTAGATTAAGAAGCTGTGGTTATTTTCAATAAAAGCATAGCATACCTATGATTTTCACCTGAGGAATAATCAGACATTTCAAGTGAGAAATTTCATAACTCATTTTCTTTAGGTCACGTTTCACTTTCCGTCCGCATATTATTCTAACAGTCGACCCAAAGAAACAGTTTCTTAGCAAATCCAAAGATTTCCCACAGACATTGGTGCAGTGCACTTCCAAGAAGTTATTGCGACTCCAGCTGCCCCTCAATTACTTCATTTGCAGCTCCGGCTGCCGCTGCTATTTCTGCGGGGTAATTTAAGCGGTAAGCAGGAAAAACGTGTGAAAGACATTTTTGCCGTGCGCCGAAGGGTTCTTTCTTAGTTCTTTACATTAGCGTCGTCTTATGCTGTGCAAGATGCTGACATTGTCGCTACATGTTGCACACGTCCGAGTATTGCAACAGCAGCTGCCGTTTATCTTCTAATTAGCGTAACGTACAATTTGTAACATATTTCACTTAAATGGGCCCTTTGTTGTCGCCGTTTCCCATGTTTGCGTAACTTTTTTGCCAAAATATTTTTACTTTGCTTCACTGTTCGCACGGTGCGCTATAAATGCGAATCGAACCCATCATAAAAACTCACTTTCTCGCTGCTGCAGACGAGAAGAATAGAATCGTGTGAAAATTCATTTGGCTAACATAAGACCACATAAAACGACAGATATTGTGCAAGGCCCTAATTGGGTGAAAATATTTTAATTTCGGTGTTTCAATGGAAATCTTATTAAATTCACTGACTCTTCATTATACCTAATCATGGTTGCTTGCGGGTAATGGGCGCGGAGAAACTGATGAGAATGTCCACATAAAATGTTTGGGTTCAGATCCATGAAAGTGTCAGGGAGTAAAATAAAGTAGCCACTGATTAATAATTAAACCCCACCTAGAGCTCTTAATTTACATTTTCACGCGAACCACGCAAATCTCAGTCGACAAGCAAACGAAATTAATTTTGATTTTCCCGAATTATTATGTGTAGCGCTTAATTCTTCAAGGATAGCTGGCAGATTGCATTTTCTGAGAGAAAGGAAAAGTGGATGCAAATTAAATTCCTACTTAAATTAAGGTGACACTAAAGTTTTATTTTTATATCAAGAATTGAAGGCTATTTCATTTATTTTTATACAAATTAATAACGACTTTATTCAACTTTGTTGACTAGTTATAATTAGTGTTTAATTACTTTCTTAAATAGAAATAAATTATTCGCCGTTAAATGTGAGTCAGATTCCAAGCATTGAATAGTTTGTGTAGTTGAAATAAATAGGTACTTATGAAGATTTTGAGAAATGTTCATTGGAAATTGTTTAAAAGCCATAAGGTATTAGCTTTCTACCTTTTCCTTAATAAATGAAAAATTCTTAAAATGAAAAAAAAAATTAAAAGTAACTTTTTGACGGCAATAAGCACTCTGAGTAGAAGGATTTTTTTTTTAATTTGTTTCTTTTCATGAATCTTTCATTCATTCATTCATTTCCTGAAACACTTTTAGTGTAAGGATTTTCTGAGTTTTCACCAAAGCCTTGCGTCAATATGCAGTAAATTGCGGCAGAAAAATTTCAATTTTCAAAATTTTAAAGTCAAAATATCTCGTGAAATACATACATATGTATGCACCACTTTTACCCTTACAATCCTATAACTTAAATCTTTCCAATTGTAATACTGTTTTCATTTTTCATGTTTGTTTATATAATTACGACTTAACAGCAGCAATTTATTATAAACAACTTTGCTTAAAAACTTATTTTATTGCGATAACGTGCTATAACCCCATTGTGTTGTATCAAAGCGTGCAAATTAAATTTTTTTCTTACATGCAAGACGACCTTAACCACTCTTAAGGTTAATATTCTTAAACGATGTCGTAAAAGTGGCAATAAAATCAAAAAATAAGCTCAGATTTCTTAAAATTTAAGTGTGTTGGTCAATTTTTAAGCATTTTTCTATGTAAATTGACCGAATAAAATTTCCTCCCAGAAAAGACAATAATGGAGTTTTCTTTTCAAACCTCTTAACCCAATTGAATTGTGTGGTACTTCCACAATTTCACAATAATATTTTTACCTTCGCAAAAATCAGGACTTAATATTTGTTTGCTAATTGTTGTGTGGGAAAAATAAATAAATCGCGCGAAATTTTCGTTACATACTGTTTTATTTAATCTTGGCAAGTAATTTTTGATTCAATTTAGAGACCAGTTTCAGAGCTTAAAATTCGGTCGTCTCAAAACAATTTGTTTCAATTTCACCATAAAAATAACGACTATGTGAATAGAGCGTTTTTTGCTATGCTCCCAACTTTTTTATTACACTGTTGTTAGTTTTTTAGAGCTTCGAACCTAAACCGACTAAAATTGCGTAATCATTCACCTTTACAATTCGCTTTGAAATGAAATTTGATGATCGTGTAATGTTTTTTGCCGTGAGGTCAGAAAAACTCGCTAAAAAACTCTTAATCGTGACAGAATTAAGTCGAAGAGTAACTTAATTATGTGGATGAAATCGTTTCCATTAGAGAGTTATATCACTCAAGTGGAAGGTTAATAATTGATTTTACGGGTAATTATATCGAGAGTACGGGTAATTTTATTTGGAAAAAATCGCGTGCTGCCCAAACGAGTATAGATATTGCTTCCACTTAGGGAAAGAATAGCTCCTCTTGTTGCAAAAAAATTGCAAAATGACTTTTAAAAATTATTTTAAAAGAAACGTTCGCATTTCGCTAGACTTAAAATGGATGTAAAACCGACAAAGATTGATAATTTCGCAAAATAGTTTTCTTTCCCACAAACTTTTTTCAGTATAGTCTTAATTATATACACAAATGTAATGACTGTAAAAAGTTTTATTACCTACTAAAATTAAAGATGAGTTTTTCTTGTGGTTTACCATAAAAAAGATACGAGATGAAAACGAAAAAAAAATATGTGTTCTGGCTTTCTGCCGTTTTGAAATAGAATCACAGATTGACGTAAAATATGAAAGATCTTTTTTTTCAGTTTTTCAGTCTTCCGTTAAGAGTCCAAAGTCACAAAATTTAATCAATATAATCAATATAGTAATTTTGTTTCGACACCATAGTGCTCCAGGACTCGATTCGATTACGAATTCGATTTAAGTTAGTTTGTTGACTCAGTTTCATTTAAAAATTCTGTAACTCGATCGAGAGTAGGTACGTAAAGGTGTTGCCCTACAGAGCATTGAAAATTTGTTTTAAAAAGGAGGTGCGCAAGCTTCATTGACCAAATTGATATTGCATTCAAGTTAAAATGATATTGTCTGTTAACTTACTTATTTACTTATTTCGTTATTTTGAAAGTAATCCAATTCCCCTCAAAACTCTAATATTGTGCGTAAAATAAATATTTATTTAAAGTATAGGTACATCAATTTCGAAATAATTCAGTTCTTTTACACTAAAGTTATCAAAAACTAGTAAATTTAATAGTAATTTTGCTGATTACACATAAAAAGTTTGAAACAGCGCCATGTATAGGTTGTCTTGTCATTAAAATTTTTCATTTAAGTCTTAAAAGTGTATGTTCGGGAATAAAATGAGTCACTAACCGAAGCAAATATGCGCCATGCTTCAACTGACCTACTAACATATGACTTAATTCAATTTCAAAATGCCCCACCTAATCAGGCAGCGATATGCATCACATTTTGCAGATTTCTTGAAGGAAAAACCCACTTAACCTATTGCAACCATTGTTCCCAGGATTGTTTTCTCCTTGCCTAGACACTACTTCATTTTTTTCTGATATTTTTCATTATACTTTACTTAAAGTCGTATACTGGCGGCAGGGCAAAAAATTGCAAAAGTATAGATTGTCTAAAATGCAGCCTAACGCACCGTCCCGTGCCATACTGCTTTTACCTGGTTAATTAGTTAGATGCGAACGACACTTTTCTTCGCCTCATTGTCATCGAATGCGTGTGGGAAATAGTTGCGGAAAATTTATGTGAGAAGACAAGCTTACGATAATTGAAGTGGCGTTCACAAGAGCGCTACTGCATTTAACACAGGAATTTGCAGCTTGCTTTAGACAAGTTAAGATAGTTTTAGATACCTCGGGTGTAATTAGGCGATAAAGTGCTACAGGCGTAAATTTAGAGTTCATGTATCGTTTCGGTTTTTGCCAGGTGTTACTTAAATTTTAAAAGTAAATATCTTGCGGTTTTTAATCGAATGGAATTTTAGGTAGATAGTATTAGTATACAGAAAAATGAAAGAGATCAAAATACTTTAATTTTGTTTGGTATTGAATGTTATATTTCGTTGTAATTTATTATATTTATTTAATTTAATTCTTATCTATTGATTAACATTTATATAAATTGAAAACTTGATTGAATATTTGTGATATTTTTGTATTATTTGACCGAACATTGACCAAATCCTCTTAATTTCTCTTCGTAAGAAGGAAAAATAACAAATGCAGATAAAAGTAACGTAAATATCCAACAAATTTGATTACATTTTTCTAAATTATTTTTGTTGTGATAAACGCCGGATAGAAAGGAAAATCCAAACATTCGTTTTTTCTTGAGAAACGAAATTTTTACATGTCTCTTTTATGGAATTTTTCTTGAAAATTCTATCACGGAACGTATTGATTTATCTGTTTTCAAGACAAGTCATCACCTTAATTTCACATTTCGAATGAGTTCTATGGAATTTTCAGGTTTACTTTCAAAGACAGCGTTCGGTACCTACCTCATAAAGAGGAATGTATGTGCGCGCATAAATTGATTTTGAGGTCTGACAAATGTTAATGAATCTTAAAATATGTGAAAAAAATTTATCGGTCGCTCGTAGATTTCCTGAGATATTTAGCTTTAAAATCTTGAAAAAGATAGTTTTCCTCCGCGATTTTCTCCAAATTCCCACAATATTTTGTTGAAAATAAGAAAGATCTGCATCTGGTGCTCGTCACCATCGGTAAGTCGAACAAGATATTTACCTTTAATTCGCTGATTTCAAAGATTCTTGAAGAATTTTTTAGAATTAAAAAGTATAAACATTTTTAAGTGAATGTATTTACATAGCAACGAAACTTGGTGGGAATGTTTGTGGAATTGTGTGCTTTAATGCACGTTTACCCTCCATGATCTTTTTTACTCCTGTAAAATCCTTTTTATCTAAATTCGTGAGGAAAGTTTCCACACAAGTTTGGATCATTACTTTCTTTCCGACACTCATCAAATATGTAAGTTTAAATGCTAACTGCACTAAAGCTCGAAAATGCATTAAAAAAGGAAACACAATTTATGCAACAATTTTAAAGAAAGAGGTTTCAAATTACAAATTTACGTTTTAGCAATGAAATATTTCGTATAGGCAATTGATTTTGACATTTGACCTGTAATGAGATTTTTGAAAAAAAGAGATATAAGAATTGGTTGAATAATACTAATTACAACTATTAATTTCTTTGTGGAAATCCATGGGAAATCTATTTTAATTCAATTATTCCAATGTCCAAAAATACCAATATTTTAAATTTTTAGGTGTAATTTTACTTCAGCTTGAATTAACTTGTCAAAGTTCGAAATGTGCCCAGACTAAATAATATTATATGTACATTTCATTGCTTAATTCACTACCTGCGTGCATTTTCTCTACTTCCTGAAGTTTTTTCACGCTGTTGCACATTTCAGTTAAAACATAATTGATAAAAGGAGAACGAACGCTGCCAAACGAAGACTTTTTGAGTAAGAGTAACCACTCAAGATGGGTATAATTATAAGTATAAGCTTTCTCTATTTGAATGCTATTCAAATCAGTAATGTCTCCTAGTGAACATCTTAGTTTAATTTTACAGGTTTTTCCTATCGTCGTAGTTTGTTTAATTTTATTAAATATCCGTCATCGATGTCTGTTAGATTTTTTCAATGAGTCTTTGCATCTGGCGTCTTACAAATTAATCGTCGTACTGCAAAGAAATACTCGTCTTGCCAATACTTAACATTCTAGGTCAACCAGTTGGCCATTTTATTCCCACACGGGTGTGTACGGTTTATAGCATTTTAGAGCACATCTTTGCTTCTTCAGTGTACCTATTATCAACAGTATAAGACCATCGCTTCGCAATTTGGTTTTTCTACCAATCTTACAATTTAATTAAAATAAATATTACAACCCCACAAATGAAGTAATTTACAAATTTATATAAGTTTTAGTAAAATTCAAATTGTTGTCATATATTATTATTAATTTTCGTCTTTTTAAATTCTTTTTTTTTTTATTAACTTACACTACGTGTCGTCAAATCTTGCAATGCAAAATTTTTATACTTAGACTTTACCAAACTCAATGAAATTTGGCGAACATGTATAACTTCGGTGACAATACAAGTTAGTGGTGTTTCCCGAGCTTATAAATCATTTATAACAATAAAAAAAGAATTTTTTAGTTTTTTAAACTATTAGTGTTTTTTATTAGGTTAAATAAATGTAATGAATTATCAAAAAATTCCAAAACATTAAAGTAGGAACGTTTAGTGTCATCAAATAATTTCCAGAAAACTATCTAGCTTTTTAAGATCTTTAAACTAGCCAATTACATACCTGTTTTCGCCTCTCCTTCCTGACCAAGAATCGTTTAAAATCAATTATTCTATCCACCGTAAGAAAAATAGCATCAGATAACTCGCCGGATTGTTGGGTTACCGTTTTAAAGAAAAATTGCCACGAAGTTGTACATCCGCCGTCTTCTGGTGCAACTGCAGCCACCATTCGTCGAAGACAGTCAACTTTACCTCTGCTCTTTAGCGGGCAAAGCGTTATTTTGAGAAGATTAGAGAGCCACGTTTGCACACTGGAATTATGCAACGGAATTTGAATTTTTCGAGTAAAACCGAAGTGGTTTAATGAAGTCGATACTCGATAGCCTGTAGCGAGGAGAGATCGCCATTTGCACAAAGATAGAAAAGATCGAACGAGAACTGGTTTGCATGTCATTTCGATAAATCTTTGAGTCAAATGATCAAATGTTCCATAATTCGCCCACGCTTTCTTTGAACGTTTACTTGCTTTTCTTACGGAGAATCTTATTTAAAAACAAAAGGAAATAAATATAAATAAAAAAAAATGCAGCTTAAAATTCAATTTTGTAATTGTTTGGATAATCCAAATATATGAAAGATAGACATGGGTATAAAGTATTATTATTATTATTATTATTCTGAAAGCATAAAATAAAAGTGGCATTCCTTTTTCAGTTAAGTATCAAAGACAACATGCTTTTATGGAATTTTCATAAAAATTAGTATAAATAGCTTTTTAGATAAATTATTCCAAAAAATATAAGTAATTTCAGTCTATGTGATAGTATACTCTAGATTTGTTCAGATTTTTCTGCAATTGCGTTGAGGGTATAATATGTGATATCCTGCCCGACACTAACTGAATCGAAAATGACCTTTTTGGGGTCAAACATTTCAAAAACGGGGCATAATTTTTAAATCGGTTTAAGAAACATAATGATTTTAAACGATACCCCACTTTATGAAATAAGTAAATATTTTGCTTTCACCAAAATTTTACATTGCAAACCTATAGCCGAAAATTATTCTCATTCGAAAGGGGAATAATTTTTGTTTATCACAAGTAGTACTGAGTCAAGTAGTCTTTGATCATACAAAAAGAATTTCTCTTCGATGCAACAGAACTAGTAAAATGGTAAAATAATGGAAAATTGTCAATTGTTTCTTAACACTTTATAACGATACAATAACAAAAAAAAAGCAAGAATTCCTACTACAAAAGTTTACACATAAAATAGGTTCTTCACTCCTAAAACGTAATTGAAAATTTAGGGGAGGTGAACCCACAAAATGCTTTATAAATTCTTTAAGAAAAAACGTTGATGTAGAATTGATTAACATACCCCTGTTCAGACCTTCACGAAATATCCTGTATATAGCAAATCGCGTTTCTGTTCAATTTAACTACTTTTACAATACCTCTTTTATTTTTAATGCGACACCAAAGCAGTAATTTGTAATATTAATGCATTTTCACATTTGAAGTATACCTACAGCACCGATAAAATTTCACATATATCACTGGAGGCAAAATAAAAAAAAGGTTTTAAAATAAATGAGCAATGCGGAATTTACGGTAATGGAAACAATTTGAAGCACTTCAACGATACTTCGAAAAGGTCACAATCTATATTAATAGACAGTATTCTTTAACCGTGTTCCTTCCTATGTTGAAGGCTTACTATAAAAACCTCTTTTACACTGAAAAAATATATATTTACTTAAGTGACCTCCGAATTAGTGTTTTGTCTAAAGGAACTTTTTTGCAAATGAACATGTACTTGATTGAAATGGGTTTGATAAGCACGACTGAATAATAAAAACATGTAACATGAAAGTAGTACCAGAGAGACTTTACATGTAAATGAAAAAGGAAATGTTTGAATAACATTCACACACTTGATGGATTTGCTGAGAGGAAATATTGTATAATGATTCCAGAACCGTTGTTGCTGTTAAATAATTTGGTCTGGCAACTCGGATTCATTAAATATTAGTATATGCGATATGAATACGGAGGGTACTTATAGTGCCGTGCCTCCACCATATGCTTTTATTATATTTTTCTAATGCCTCAGCCCACAATCTTAGTGCTGATATCGTTATCACAAGTTGGAAATACATAGTTGCAGAGATATTCTAGAAATGATGATGACATTAAGTGAGTGCATTCCATTATTTTTATGCGATTAAACAATATTCTTGTGAAAGGCTACTTAAGTGTATTTTTTGGTGATATCAATAATCATTTACCCATTAAAATATGTTGGAAATTATCTCCAGCTGGTTTGTTTTATTTATATACATTTTTATCTCGCACTAACTAATGGACCGAAGTTAAGACATGTGCTGTGGAACATACACTTTGTTGAAATTATCATTTATAAATTAAAATATTTTGAAGCTGATTACGCCCTTGACTTCCTATTATACGTAGTCTCTGTTTTGAATTAAAACCAATTCGCTCGGGGCGGTTTTAGTTTTTAAATTAAACATTGATAATGACCATCACAATCTACACTATTCAATGAAAAAGAAAACTTATTGACGGCACAGCTTGCACGTACACCAAATATACATTGTAATTGTTCCATGACTAATTAAAATATTATGTCTTGGCAACATTTTTTCATGTAGCATGTAAATGTTCCTGGCAGGCTTTAGTAACTAAAGGTGCGTCAAGGAAATGTTAAGATATTCAATATGTGACTATGAAGAAATTTTTTTACGGTTCCCTATAGTTAGTAAAACATAATACGAACTTACTATCAGTGTTCGAAGAAAAAATTATTTTATTGTACTGCAATTTTATCACGTTTTCCGTGAGCGGATTAATTTCATGATTAAAGTGAGGAGACCTTCAATTCAACTCCAACAGAGAAAGGGAAATATTGATTTTTTTCATGCTACAATTTTATTACATAGGTATGTTTATGTAAAAAGGCAGTTTATTGTCGCGATGAAAATTTAAATAAACTTTAATAATATCAAAATACAATATCCTAAAAAACTTTAATCTTTCCTTCTATTGAATTACTTTTGATTTCATGTCAATATGAATCATTATATAAGTGACCAAAAATCATTAGCAATAATTACTTATACATATATAAATTGCCAAACGTTGCAAATAAATTGGTTACCATAAATTTGTGAATAATTTTTAATCTCAAAAACTTCTACAGCGGGTTTTATTTTCTGAAACAAAAAATGTTTTTTGTCGAAGTACCAATATTTGAATAGCACTAAATTTTTCAAAATAAACAAATTAACTGTTGTTTTTTTAGTAATTTTTTATAAGCCCACTGTCCTACCTTTTCCCTTTAACCCCTATCTAAAAGACAATACTAGAAATTGATTCTCCTGAAAAATATTGGAAACAATGCTTTGCATGCTGGTGTTTTATCGATTAGCACTGATTTCTCCTGTAAAAAAATGAAATAACTCTTCAATTTTGTCGATTTGAAAAAGTGAGAGACAAAAATTATATACCAAATAAAATTGCTAGTGTTAATTCTGATTCTGAGATCGCCTTTATAAAAGACTTTATAAAAATAAAACTGTTCTTTAAAAAACAACGTTGATAAAAACAAAAAAATCATCAACACGCACTTCTGAGCATCGGGAAACTTGCAAAATAGTTTAGCCAATAAAATGAAAATAAAACTTTATGCAGTAATAGGCTGCTCACGTTTGGTCATAAAAATGCTAACTTAGTACGACGTTATTACGCCGATCAACTATTACGTGTCGAGTAACTTTTTCAAGATTCACTTTTCACCAGCGAGTGCATCAAAAAGAGAAATAATGTGCGCAAACGTTTGTTGCATCGAGTGCATTTCGAGCTTCGATTTCCTTCTCAATCGCGCACTCCCAGCTGCTCGCGAAAATCTGCGCATGCGTCAACGACTATGCACTTCTCGTGCACGTTGCTGTCCAAGAGGTGGCGCTACACGTTTCTACCGCGCTGTTGCATGCTCGTTGTGTGCGTGTTTCTAGCTGTATTCTTTCATTTGTCCGCCTTTTTTCAATTTCGTTTTCATTTTAGAAAGTGATTTTGCAATTTCGCGATCTTTTTTTGCCACCGTACTCCTCATTGCCATTTTGAGTCCGCCATCCGAGGATCCGAGCGCAAACTGCGCGCAGACCCGACCAGTTTACGTGCGGTGCGCAGATTTCTTTTGTTTGCCTAGCGGTCAAGACTTAACGGGATAATGGTGATGGACATTTTGCATGAAATCTTATTAGATGCCTCTAATGGTGTCGAGATGAAATGGTTCTCTCGAGAAGAGATTCGCCGCGGCAAAAAATTTACAACGGCGCGGCTTTGCCGGTTAAAAGACGCCATATTGTTCAGGTAAACGCATCATAGATTTACCTAAACTTACGATTAGTCAGCCGCGAAAAATATTCACGAAGGGGCAATTTGCGCGATTCGTTCCATTAAAATATGGCAGCAGTAACCGGTGATGGAAATTGTTTGATGCCATCGGCCTGTGGCATTCTGTTTGCAAATCACTGATGCGACCGTGCAGTTATTGTCATCGAAAGTTAAATGACACATTTTCTTAAAGCGAAGTGTACAATTTCATTTAAATTATGATCACTTGCATAATTTTACATCAATTCCTCTTTTGTCTCTTTTATTAGCCAATTAATTGCTGAATATATCTGTTTACGATTATTTGTAGTTAGAGCTAGATATCTACCTATAGGTAGGTTTTCAAAAAATAGATGATTTGCATTTTCATAAAGAAGAGTATTTTGTTCAATTTAAAAGAAAAGTCTCGACAAACCGCTGAACTGAAGTATTAAACATCTTTTTTTGCTTGATTTTGAATAAACCACTTAAAAATAATGATGGTCACCGTCACAATTTTTAGTGTTCCATACAAAATTGGAAAAACTGAACATATGGCCTAATTTCAATGTCTGTCCGTCTAAAACTCCTCTGGCCAGAAGGAACACGTTAGAAACTTGAAATTTGGTATAGTTAAAGCTTTTTATGGCCCAATATTGTGGTTTACGGATAATTAAGTATTGGTAATAATGGGACGTCAAAGACTTTCATGAGAGCTAGTGGTCCATAGAAAACAATCATATTTTTTTGAAAAGAATCAATGTATCAATAATTTTTGCAATATAGTAAAAGACTATATTTCTAGTACTGGCATCCCTAAGAAGGTGAGAGAATAGTTTTATAGTTCTAGTATCCATAAGATAGTGCGAGAATATACTCCCAGAATATACGAGTAAGTTAAAAATTCCTTCCAGTGTATAAAAGCCTAAATTATCTTTACGATGATAGTAAATATGTATGTTGATATTAAAAATGAAATGAACCATCTATAAAAAGTAAACTAATTCAACAACTCACTTACGTACGAAGGTCTAATTGAAGATTGCAAAAAGCGAAAATTAAATAAAACAGAAAATAGTTAAACCTGTCCTACTGGACACGAACCAGAATTTTTCAACTCGGAAACTGAAAAAAAGTGAAACTGCTTTGACTGGAACTCGAATCTGCGCCTCCCGGCTCGGAAGCTGCTCCTTTTCCAATCTACGTTAATATTTTTATGACAGTGATTCTCTCCTCTTTAAAGTAATAATTTGTTGTTAAACTTTGCCTATCTAAAGAAAAAAATTATTATATGTATGTACCTACATAAGTATGTCTCTAGTGTTCTAACCTTTTAATTTGGTTTATTTTATATACAATCGCTTAATCAGATCGATTAACAACGGTGCCAATTTTTCATTCTTTATTATTTTGTCCCAGAAAAGCATTCTTTGCCTAACAATAGTTTCGAAAGCCTGTTGCCAGGGAGTTCAAAGGTTCACATAGAAACAGAAATCTACGCTTATAACTCACGACATATCTGCCCTAAATTTAAAATGGAGCCAAAAGAAGTGCAGCAAAATTTGCATCGTCAGGAACATATTTTAAAATCAAACAAAAGATGTGCCATAAATTATCCACTTCTCCGGGCGGGCACCACAATTTCGTCGGTATTTTCGTTCCAGTTTTGTGTGTTAGTTGTTGCACCTCTAATAATTTAAATGGATCCCCTATAAATTAGCAAACTGGACTCTCATCAGAGTCGCTTTAAATAGAGGCAGGTTTCCCAGTTGTCGGTGTGCCTCAATTAAAACTTGCTTATCGTTGAAATTTTAATTTGATTACTATACCGAAGAGAATGCCGTCTTAATTTTATTTTTTCACTGATTCATGCTTTCTTCACGATGCAAAAGATAAGGTCAAAGACTACGCCTTTATTCACCAAACTTGATTTTCCACTTGTTTCAGGCTACGATTTTTTATAAGAAATTTTAAATAAGAGTGAAAGGATGGTGCTTCGAAACATGTAAAATTGATCAAATTAAGGTGTATGTCGGCACAATTTCTCAGAAAGCAGTTACCTTTATGTAAATAATGAGAAAAAAATATCCAAAGTTACCTTTCAAAATGCATAACTCTCCTTGAACCGCAGATGTACTATACAATTTTTTATAAATTGTACCTTTATTGCAACCAACAATCATAATTTAAGACTAATTTTCATTACTTTAATATTTTTTTGTTACTGCCGGCACGTATTCCAATCGCTTTGTGTAAGAATTAATTATCAAATGGATATGCGTTACTGATGACGTTTTTGATGCATAAATAGAATTAATTACGTTGTTACTACTCCCTTGAGCTAAAATACCCAAGCTGATCATAATTTATAATAGAAGTAAATATAATACCAATCTTCGTCACGCTTCAGCGTCTCATTACGATCTTCTCCGGTGGGAGACGGCTTGACCATAGCGATTCGTGACGTAAATGAAAAAATTTCAATTGTCTATCAACTTTACTGAAATTAGTCGTAAAAATGGAAATTTTAATTTTGAGAAATTCCTTGCAAGCACCTTCATGCATGAGAAGAAATTATGAACCATCGAAAATGTGAATTTTATAATTTGCGAATTGCACATGCTGCTGTATGTAATGAAAATCACAGCACGTGGTGTTGAGATCTTAAAACATCTTAAAACCAATCACAACATGAAAAAATTTGGTACGTTTTTGTTTTTATATTTAATTTTACGCAATTAACACAGTTGGTGTTGGTCAGCGGTTTGCAAGGTTTTCTTTGTGTTGATCCAATTATTTCTAATAATTGCCTATTCGATTCTCGTTTACCAAAACCACAGTTCAAACAGGTAACCCCAAGTGTACTTTATAAATAAAGTCATTTTCTTTTCTGGTTAGAAAGGAAAGACTGCCGGAGAAAGGTACAATTTGAGGTGCACTCGTGGTGTGATACAATCGAACCAAATAATTTCACAAAATTAAATTCTCTTACCTCCCGATCAGTGAAAGCTGGTGTAACTTGAAAGCTACTTATTAAGATGTGTTTAGTTTTTATAGGGTCAAACTCATGCCCTTCGCCGATTTTAACGAACGTCAAAATTTCGAATTTGCTAGCACTTATATAAAATTACAAATTAAAACCCTCTACTTTTGTATAAACTTTTATACGCTAAGCAATCAAATTCTGTTCAAAGTCGCTGAAAATTACTAACCCAATATTTAGGTTAATATTGTTACTCCAGAACAAAAAGTGGAAATTATTTTTCGTACAACTTTATTCCCATTACAGGCTGTTTGCACTGATTGTGTAATAGCTCAAAAGAGCAATTTTACCTTTTTATTGAAAAGATTCACTTAAGAAAAGAGGTCAACTTTGAGAGTTTTTAACCCCAATGGAATTTTGTCATAATATATATTTCAAAAGAAAATGTACCATTTAAACGCAATTTTCTCATTACGACTTTTTGTCGTAATAATCCTGACCTGACCAAGCTCGTTAAATTGTCAACAACAATGCCCATATTCGGAAGAGTAGCAAAATGTAGGTATACCTACCTAGAAAAAATCTTTTAATTTTAAACTTGTTTTTAAAGATTAAATGCTCCTTCCACATTAATAGTTTATAAGTATCATCGCATGTATAGTAAGAATTTGACTTATTTTTTAACTAAGTATCATAGTGAAATAAAAATAAGTGTACCTATTTTTTTCTACCTTCAGTACGGAATTATCCATTAGGCAGAGCAATAAAAATATAAAAACCTTTAAAACTTTTCGATATTTTTCGTGGAATTGACTTATCTTTGCAAACCAATTCTTTTATACAACTGATAATTTCGAAAGACCTACAGTATTTCACATTCCCAGATATACGATTCAGGTTTTCAAATGAGTCACGTTACAAGCTTGTAAATAAGATAAAAAATTTTTTTATTTATACCTTAACAATGGCAAAAATACGGCCTTTTGCATTTTGTAACTCAAAACGAGACCTGATCGAGTATTTTTATTTACAAATTCATAATCTAGAAATAATATATCACTTATTCGATATGAAAAAAAATAAGTAAATTTGTTGACCCGTTTCTTGAAACAAACAAATGCGGGTTATAGACGGTTATCTTCAATTATTAAAACAAAGCTTTTAAACGATCTTTAACTACATGTATTTATCGAATATATATGTATGTAGCTTTAAATTCTTAATTTGTTTCGATGAAGCATTAGATATAAATTTTAAATGAAAAATAAAATTTGAAACATGATTCATCAGGCCCTGCCGTGCGAATAAACCCATTTTCTGCCTCACATAATTGTCCTGCTAAAAGTTGATTTCCACGATGTTGTTGGAAACAAGTTCTTTAATTTCAACTATAATATTGTATTTTAACTGCTAAATGGTCTTTGCCTTCTTAATTCATAAACCTTTCGGCTTAATGGCACAAGTTTCAGGTTTATCCAAATTTTGTAAGAGCGCCGAGTCATTACTTTGTTTATTGTTTATTTCATCGCTATAAATTTTGCGAGTTTTATTAACATTTTCTCAACGTCTTTTGATATAATAATGTTTCAGAAAGTTATAGAAAAACATTTAAATTCTTTTGATCTGAGAAAAAAGGCTCCTGAACCTTTCTGTCAATAACCGATAGCACGAATATTTAGGAGATTGATTTATAGCCGTAAATATGGTTTAAAATTAATGTTTAAATAGTTGAACAAATCCTTTGCAATTCTGAAGAGTTCTTTGAACCTAACAATCGAAAGTTAAAAAACGTAATGTAATGTCAAAAAGTAATTATTTGTAATATTTTTCAAGCGTATACTAAGAGGATCTTTAAAATGTTTCTTTATAAAATTATGAAATATTGCGTTTCCGGTAATATCCTTCTTATTTGAAACTACATACACATAATTTGTTGAAGCTCGTTAAGAAATGTCACTCGGACCTGTCACCGTCATCTTTGTAATTGCAAGTGGTTTACAGAATTCCATACATGCTCTAAAAATTCGAAAACTTAAGTGAATTGCAGAAACTCCAAATTCTCCAAATTATTTATTTTGATTAAGTATCTAGTTATAGCAAAATCAGTTATATAATTTTTAATATAGTCTTCAAAATTTATCATGGTGTAAAATAACAAAAGAAATGTGGATAAAGTAATAAAATAGGTTATATAGGTGGATATAGATGACTACCCAGATTATTGAACATTTTTGAAAGTTTGGTTATTTACAGAAGTATTTGAAGTCTTATGTACACAACACAAACATATAAATAGGCGTTGAATCTCTTTGTCTTAAATAATTTTGAAAATTGTTGTGTAATGTTATACATGTTCATGACTTTGATTTAACCTTCCTTACTTTACCTCTTAACATGAGGTCACCTCAATTATCGCTGCCTTAAATCATAGCTGGAGTGCCGGGACTTTATTTAAAGACCGTCCGCGACATTTAAGTTTTAGCATAACTGAACCTCCAGAAAAGTGAAATATTTTTCAAGTTTCATGAAGCTTGATTAAAACCCGAGCACGTGCAGTAAATGCCGACTCGATCATGAAAACCGCACCTCAAAGCAGCGTGATGAACTTATTTTATATTTATATATCCACAACCGCTGAAATTCTTCCAGGCGAAGTATTGTAAAAGTGACAAAAAACAAACCGATGATCGAAATATAAGGAGATCGTTAACTCTTTGGGTCCTCTTTTTATTCCCCTCGAATTTTTGTTTTTACGAGCCACTCGGATCGAATAAAATTGCGATAATTTTGGGCTTCGCCGAAAACCCCAAAAGAGATAAAGTGAAAGAGAAAGCAATCGAAATTCACCCAGTCAAGCACGTTGATATGCATGACGTTCATTACAATCAACATAAAAAATACAAATTTCGCGGCAAAGCACTTTAACGGTGTACTGTACAACATAAATATAAAGATCCCTAAGAAAGAAGTTATTAATATCGTTGATCTTTTTCTACTCTCATTTTTGTGGCTCGTATTTCTAAAGTATGCTATAAGTAGAAATGGTTTCGGTCTGGGGACCACTGGGCGCTCATAGCATGTCATGAGCGTAACTAAATAATCAGGCCTTGATCGAAAGTCAAATTTGGCGCGAAGCGTCCGGCTTAGGAGATCAAAACTGATGGCTTTTTACGTTTTAAGACGGATTTCACTGCTCTGCATCAAGCCCAATTTAGCACGCTTTTGAGAGCTAACGCTGGCTTTACTTACAAAAAAAATGAAGAAAAAAATGAACGTGATAAATGGTTGCAAGTGAAGCTTTGGAGCTTAGAGCAAGGGTGTTCAGGTTTTGTTCAAGGTTGCACGACTCTGGGTCTCTTCTCAATGACTACTAAATAGGAAGAAAACGGGTATGATACTCTTTTTCGACCATTACGTAACGTAATGTTTGCTCTAGTTTATTCAGTTTAAAGCGCAATTTCGCAATTTAAGACCGCTGGGTGCTACTCAGCATAAATTTTACATCAGACATGACTCTGCTGATGATTTGATGTTATTGGAAGAAAGATCCAAAATCTTAAAAGAAAAGAGCCAGTTGTTTCCAAATCACGTTAACGTGTGCATAGTTGGTTATCTTTTCTCGTTAACTTTCATAACAATATTATTATAAGGGTATGGTTTAAAATAGACCAAATGCTGCACAATGTTCGCGAAAATAGTTAAATGCCACTTTCAAATCACAAAAGCAACATATATCACGTTTTGACAGCGCGATATATTTAATTATAACCTTCGCGCATAAAACGGGTTAAAAGTAAGAAGAAATGAAACCAAATCTAATGGATAATATACAGTAAGAGCCGAATATGATTGACATCGAAATTATGTGAAAGGTTTTGTGATGAGAAATGAAAAAGTTTGATATACATTATTGTTATTTAACTAGAGAAGAGTGTGAAAGAACACTATATCGTCGAAGTTACTGCATAACCTAAAGACTATGCAATTTCATGTACGAGTGCAAAAACAAAACAGATAAACCATTCTGATTTTTAAAAAATTGTACTACCTTCTGTAAAAACTCTCGCGATTATGATGTTGCTATCGCTTAATGCGGGTATGCTTTGCAGCATCACCGGCGAAATGATTTAATTATAACCGCCTCTTCTAGCCTTAACTAAAGTCCTTTTGATCGCATTTTGGTTTCGAATTAGTATAATAATTGTGGTGTTTCAAAAAAAACGTCCTTCATCCAAAATACATTCAATGTCAGTTTGGGACACAATTTCAAAATAACAAACCAAATAAGGAATAACGTTAAATCAAATGTTACACAAATTCGAGTATTCGATTGTGAGGATATCGAAATCGAATCGAATTGATAGATAGTTCCTATTAAAAGTTGTATTTTGTATAGTAGAAGAGGCAACAAGTAAAATTACTTTTTAATTTCTCAACTCCAGAATTATTTGAAGCGTAAGTTTTTATTAGTCATTCATTTTTTCCAGATTTTTAACTGTACAGTAGGGAAGAAAAGAACAAAAAGCTGGATATGGGAGAAATTGTCATAGAAAAATATAATTTTTCGAAATATCTTGAGAAGTACAAAAGCTTTTTGCACATTCGTCAATTCTTCTCACAAAAATACTTTTCTCGATTCGGTGCAGAGATTTCAAAGTCTATTTGTTCCTATTTTGACTAACTTAATGAATATAGAAAAAAAGAATTCAAGCTGCCGAAACCCGGGATTGAACCGGGGACCTTTAGATCTTCAGTCTAACGCTCTCCCAACTGAGCTATTTCGGCAGATGTGATCAGATATTTAATTGTGTATTAAATATATATGGGCATTTATTAATCAGTTTAATAAATTTAATTTACTTGAATATGTACAGTTTTATTACGTATTTATTTTATTGTTAGTTAAAATTTTAACTTTTCATTCTTCATCTTATTATTCTTTAAAACTTTAGACCATAAAGAAACAAGAGCTCGAAAAACGCTTATTGTGTCAAGTATTTGCTTTAAAAATTACTTCAAGGCGATTATTTCATATTTTTTTTAATTTATTCCTTGAAGTAATGACAAGGCAACACAAAATAATGAGCGGTTTACGCTTTCATCTTTCGAGAAAAACACCAAGAACCCTGTGAGTTCAAGAAACCTATCTTAAAGACGCTCCAAGAGAAAGAACTTTATTTTGTTATATATTATAATAGAGTATAGAAATTTTTGAACACAAAGTTAAAAATTTATTGAAGCTCAAACACAAGGTATTTATTATTTTTATTTTGCTGTTGGCTTCGCAATACTGTTCATTTATTTTCCGGGCGACGACTCGATCCGCTCCCTACAAAGATATAAAAAGACACATATGAGTAAAAGACTCAGTGGGTCTAGCTACAGCTGAGTTAAAATAATCCCGTGGCGTCCATATAAAATGCCCGGACATACCTGAGCGAGTGGTCTACACGGACATAGCAGTGTAGGGCACGGACATACCAGTGCCTGGCACGGACATACCAGTGCCTAAGGTAAATGAAAAAGTTAAGGCTTTCTTTGAAACAAATTTTTTGCTTATTTCATAAAAACAAACATAAATTTTCGCGAATATTAATTGCATTCAGCAAAATATCATATACATAAAGCACCGTATATAATACGAATTCTGAAAAACTATTAACTAATTTTCAAATAGCTAAAAGAAATCTGGAAAGAAGAAAATGGTAATTCAACGGATTAAATACAAAGAATGGCCTTCAAAGGCTAAGCAGAAAATGACAAAAATGTGATTTGCATAAAAATGAGTATCAACTGAACCCAAACGAAAGTGAAGAGTTGAACCGGTATATCTACACAAAATCGAAAGGTAAACGGATCGGTGGCTTATGAAGCATATCCACAAATAACTAACTATCCTTTGCCGCAAAAACTCAGAGCCAAAACAATTATGAATCGAAAATCGGGGTAAATTAGCTCGCGGAAAGAAAACAAAAAAACTTCGCGCAGAGAAGCAACTGCCCCAATTTGGGAGAGAATGCAACTTTCATATAAATGCAGTACGAAGACTTTTACGAGTAGCCGCATTAATTCTTATTGCGAAGAAAAATCAGAAGTCGTATTCAGATTGCATTTCAAGGTCAGCTTGGCAATTGTTGCGCAATCGCTCTGCTCAAGTTATTTACCAACAGCTCCTCGAAGGCTTTAAATCGATCGATGTACCTTTAATGTACCGCCTGATTTGCTTCACCTGCGACTGCCTAGAAAGTTGATTTTTATATTTTTGCAAAAGATGCGCGCGCAGATTATTGCACAAGAGCAGCCAAAGCCTTTCTTTTAAGTTGGGAGGACAAGCGCTGCAGGCCACGGCTGGCATGCTGCTGCTAATGCGTTTCTGCAATTTTTCAATCACTTTTTCTATATTTTGCACTCGTTGCGGCAATCTCGATGTGATGTGGATAAATATTTTTTGCTTAGCTACACATAACCTTAACTAGGAAATCGCAAAAACCTGCGGAATGAGATAAGTGAATGGACGGTCTGAAATGTGCTCAGAATTTTATTGCATGGATGCTACTGAATTCCTGCAAAGTCCAACATTGCAAAACTTTTTCATAATTTATTATAGATTCGAAGAAAAAAAATAATTTGTGCTGCCGAAACCCGGGATTGAACCGGGGACCTTTAGATCTTCAGTCTAACGCTCTCCCAACTGAGCTATTTCGGCCTGCAAAGTGGGTAGTGAAGGAAATATTCGCATGAGCTCTTCCTTTAAACAAGTAAAATAAAAAATTTCATTTCATAATTTTGATTGATTAAAAAATTCACATCTTAAACCTTTAGTTTTAATAATGCCTCACCGCAACACTTTAGTGCAAGTTTTTAATTGCTTTTGTAAGACTTAATGAACAACTTACACACAATTTTATCAGCAAAAAACCAAATCTAATAAAATTTAATGTGTGTCAGTATTACGAGACTTAAAATGTTCAATTAGAATTTTTTATTAGCCAATCTGTAACTTAATGGATATGCACCCTTCGCACAAAAATTATGTAACTTTAAGCATGGTTTGTTTTTGCTATCAAAAGATATTGGAAAGGTTTGAACTTTGCACATGGACATGAGTCCAGTCCAGCTAGCAAAAGTCTTATGTTTGGAAATGGGAACTTAATGTGCTTATTTGACACTTTTGTATTTATAATAATTTTTTAATAAATTTAGTGTGCAATCATTAACCTCTTCAAGGACGAATTCCGTATAATTACTTATTATTTTATTATCGACTGCTATTCAGTAACTGCAAATAATTGGAAAAACAACTGCAAGATAGGTATGCCAAAATAATAACATTTCACAGTAAGACGCTATTATTAAAAATATCAAAAAAGAACTTAATTTTACAAAGTATGTTTTAAATATATAAATTAATACTGATCAAATCTTAAACAATTAATTTAGTTATGAAAGATTTACGGTATTTTTCCAATGAAGGAAAAAGAAACCTTATTGTCAGTGCTACCATACAACAAAACTTCTGTTTTGTTGTTTAAAATTGAGGCGTGTCTGTTTAAAAGTGACTGTATGTACATACATTATATGTACAGTATACTATTATAAAAAAAATGTGTAATTTGCAAATAATTATGAAAATCTGTTACCTACTTTTATCTTGGCCAGGAAATGCCAATGTACATATTTCAAAGAGAAAAATCAAAAAGTGTGATAATTCAAAATAAAGGAAAATAAAAATTTCCCAACCTGCGGACTTTTCCTGGGAAATTCTAGTCATCCGCCGAAATAGCTCAGTTGGGAGAGCGTTAGACTGAAGATCTAAAGGTCCCCGGTTCAATCCCGGGTTTCGGCAACACAAATTATTTTTTCCATATTGTTCATTTATTAATTAGTGATATAGAAATTTAATGTTAATTCTAAAGCATAACGAAGACGTTAGTCTTAATATTATTTTGCGAAAAAAAAACTAAGTTACAATTTGTAAAGACTACACTTCTCAAATTTAAATTGCAGCAGTACACAACTCAGCAGCACGCCCGATGGTGTCCAAGTAACGAGTACAAACGCGATAATGCCCATTCCCGAATCCTGCCTAACCTTTTATACCTCTAACCTGATAATAAACTAAATACTTTGGCGCCTAAACTATGCGCATGCTAGAACATGTTCAATTAAGAAGGTGCCTGTTTCCTATTTTGTTCATTGCACATGTGCGAAGGACTTTATGACCATGCACAGGGAACCTATGCTTTCCTTCTTAGAATTGCGCAAAATGTGAATCGTACTTGTTAAAAGGGGTTCATTTATTGTTTTTCCCTTTTAGCACTTAATTACGAACAAAACTGTTTGTGCCGATCCGTCTGAGTTATTTATTACCACAGACATTCGACGCTATTTCCAGATTATCATAATGCTGCTCCTTACAAACACCCGCGCTGCTGAGAAGATATGCTACAATCTTTAATTTACTTATTTAAACCAAGCGGGATTTCCCTGGTTTTTCCGTGGCCCTTACAAATTCAAGTTTAGCTTTGCCAGAATACATACATAATGTTTTAACTTTCTTAAGAGGTTAGCAGTAGTCAGCTTTTTCAAAAAACAGATTGTTTTTTGCATTAACTTTAAATATATTTTAAAAAAAATTCTGCGGCATTTTCAAGACGATCTAATGAATAGTTTCATAGATATCATATACTCGTAATTGCCGGGAGACTTTCTTAGTACATACATACTGCATACTGACGGACAATAATTAACTATTAGATAAGTATTTCTCAAAACTACAATTTCAAAGACCGTGATCACGATATTTTAAAATCCACTAGACGGATCTAAGTTAAATTTATACAGCATTATTCTAGTTATAACGATTTATTGTTAGTGCAATCTGTTGTTTCATAAATTGTACTAATAAATATCATATGTTGTATTGCACTTAATAAATTAATAAATTATTCTCAAACTTAACTAAACACAATGCATGGACCATGTTATTGTTACTCCAAGTATTTACGAATTAAGTTGTGATTTAAAATGGTTAAAAAAAATGTAACAAACGTATGGTAAATAATCTCTATAAAATTCTCGTGTTTCTATTCAATTGAGTTTGTCAAGAAAATATCTATAATTGTGGATATTACTTATTTATTATTAGGTGCAGGAACCTTAAAAAAGTAATAAACGTTTAAAAATAAACTTAATTTCCTGCAAAAAGCCAAGCCTCTAAAATTATGAGAGAACTTAAAACTACATTCCGTGATGCATTTCTATATTTTAATAGCTTATATCTGGCTATAAATATCTTTTTCGAATATAAAACAAGCTTGACAAGCCCCTCGCTTAAGAAAATTTTAACAAATTATAGATATAAACGAATCCCATTCTATTATATTGCAAATGTGCAGAAAAACAAAGACTTTATGTCAAAAATAACAAATGTTTTGAATGCAACATTTTAAACTAGTTTATTTTAAGCTTCTCACTATAAATTATGTTGATTGGAGGTGCTTCATTTCTTTTTAGTTATTGATTAAAATTTTTTGACATACTTGGACTTTTGAATATAAAAATGTGGCTAACGGAAATACCAAACCAATATTAATTTTTTTTTAAAACAAGATATTCTACCCACTTGTTCCACCCATTTATATTTTAATATCAAATCTTGCAAATATCGACAGCAGTCATTGTGAAACTCTGCAATGTTCTTTTCATTTGTGTCAAATTTCACCACTCGTTTTTCCATTCCCTTCTGGTTTCCGATCAAATTTTAACGCCTTTCAGTTGTTTCTGTTAATGGAGGTCAGATCTC
Source organism: Machimus atricapillus (assembly GCA_933228815.1). Classification (NCBI taxonomy): domain Eukaryota; kingdom Metazoa; phylum Arthropoda; class Insecta; order Diptera; family Asilidae; genus Machimus; species Machimus atricapillus. The sequence continues at coordinate 58,408,297 of OW121784.1, forward strand.
AGCGTTGCGTTATTGCGAATTGCAAAGATGATAATTATGAACTCCATGCACAATCTTATGGCGATGCGCAAGATGACAAGACCGAAGTTGCGGTTAAGCGTTCATGCACCTAAGACAGCCCGATTAAAAGTGGGGCTAAGTATAAGATTAAATCAATTTGCTCTGTGCGGCTGCACTCGTGTTAGTATCATTAGAAGGTGATATTGGCAATCTAACGACAATCCTCAATTAATTACGCGTCTTTTACATGCAAACGATCGCTTGCGGATTGCCAGCCGCAATAGTTGGACCAATCTATGTCTGCTAAACCAGAAAGTAATCTTTTATTTTATGTGTGAAGGGTTATGGTTATATGAAACTTTCTGAATACTTTCCTAAAAACATTTGCAAAAATCTTTAAAATTCGAAAAGTTATACAAACAAGCTTTCGAGGACAAAAACAATGGCGTGTTGAAACTTGAAACTTTGAAAGAAATAAAATATCAACTCAGTATTGGTTTTATTTTAAAATAGACAATTTTTTGAAGCTTATCTAAATAAACCTAATGTTTTCATATATTGCTAACATAGCTATTCTAATAGCAAACGAATGAAGAGTCCAATCACTCTCATACATATGTATGTATGTATACCTATTTTATAAAAATTGTTGAAATTCTAATCGATTTTTTGTCTTATTCTTTTAGTACAAGGTTTGAGTAATACTTGACATAACTTACAGCTCATTACGTACAGCCATTTTTGTTATAGACCTAAAAAACTTTGATAGAACGTTCACAATATTCATAATCCACTCAAAAAGCCCTTCTCAACGATAACCCACAAAAATAGGTAATTTGTACTTGAATATTACATAAATATGTAGCAGAAAACCAGAGAACCATACATTCTTAGCGTTAAAAAAATTCAGAAAATTACATATATACGCAATTTTTTGGCTAGCTACATATGTATATGAGAATACCTCCTAAAGTTAAGAAAGACAACTATTCAATCCTAAAAAACAATTATACTCGGCGTTTTCTATTCGTTGTATATCTTTAACTACTGCACCCACTCTCCTGTCCTTTTCTTGGCATTTTTAGGGTATCTGCAGCGTCAACACCGGCGACGAACACCGTCAACTTTTCCTCGTGAAGGAAATTGCATAAGAGCAGAAAGCCAAAAAGGCGCAAAAATACGTCTTCCTGCCCTGGCTAGTTAAATAAAGGAGTTAATGTTTAATTGTAACCCCCCATCACCTATATTTTTCTGGTTGAACGCCATCCATGGGATCCTCACTTTTTTTTTAGATTTGCGGCAATTACGCCTTCCTAACGTCTTGCGGTTTAGGCACACATAATTGAAGGAGATTTCCTTAGCCGACAGAAACAGAACTGGTTTTCTTCACAATCAGCTGCCCAGCAGTAGAAGTTGAAATTGGCCACAAAAACCGAAGTCCAAGATTCCGTCGCCATCTGAAGATGTCGAGGCTTCCGTTCAATTCGAACGAATTTTTATTCCCCTCACCCCCCGTTCAAAAGATTTATCTAAGAGTTAGCTGCCGTCTGAAAATATGCACGAAGTCACAAACTGGTTCTTTCTTACGCCGGACACTCGGGCACTTTTCAGATTGATTTGGACAGGCAGCGACTGCAGGGGAATCCAAGAAAACACTCCGCTGTAAGTTCAAAAATTAAGAGCGAAATTAAATCACATTTGGCACCTTTTTAGGTGTCAATCCATCTGTTGCTATTGGAGGAATAAATCCATTTTATATATAATATAATAAGGGAAATGGGACAAAGAGAGCACGTCTCTTCATCTTGTACGAAAAAGGTGCGCCTTTTACAATTTTGTAGGACAAACAACTTCCGTGGGTTGTTGGTAATGGGCAGAGATAGGGAAATTTAAATTCTATTTAACTTTCATTTATTGGAAAAATGCAGTTCCACTATTTCAAATTTATTATACGACAGAATTGCGGAGGACTGTTCCCTCCCACAAAGCATTATTATAAAGCAGTCAATCCGACACGCATACTTTCTTTCTTATGAATGCTTATGTTAAATAGAAACTTTATAAGATCCAAATGGGTTGAGAATTTCAAAGTCTTGCCTTTTTTATCATGCAGTACGTTTAGATCTTTTACGAATTCAAAATACATATTTTTGTATTGCTCTGACACTAAACAGTCATATTGTGTCATAACCGTTTGTTTCTTGTTCATTTATTGTGTTGGATTGGATTTGATCTAAATTTAAAATTTCTTCATATTGAATTAAATAAGATCGTAAACAAACTTTTCAAATACAATTTACGAAATTTTTAGTCGCCAAAGTATAACTTTCATAAAATTAGCACTTCCCGGATAAAAAGTTTTTGATCGGCAAATACGCGCCTAAATGATGGACTCGAAGGCATAAACGCGCTCAAACCTAGCCCATATATAGCGCCCACAAACGGCGTGTAAATACCCTAAAAGACACAAAAATTTAACAATGTTGAAAAATACGCCCGTTTTAGGCACAGAAATTGAGAAATACGCCCATTTTGCAGGCACGGATATTCGCAGGCATACATATACCGCTCATGTATTCCCTGCGCGAAAGTTACAAAAACGAAAATTGTTACGTATCCAACAGAAAAATATTTGATTCCATAGAATAGAGATAGTTCAATAAAACTTTAAGGGGAAATAACTAAAGAAATGAGAAAGTTTTTAAAATTAATTTGGATGATGTTGAGACAATTTATTTATTTATTTTTATTTTATTGGTATTTCCAATTTATTTTTATTTTATTGGTATATTTGCATCACCCAAAAGGTTTTTATGATAGATGATATATGATGACTGCTAAACCAAAATAGTTTTAAAAAAGTTTTATACAATTTTGACCCATATTCGAAACATATTCATATCTTGCTTTTGCTTTCCCTTTTAACTAATGTGCAAATCTTCTAAAGCATAAATCAACAATGTTATTATTCAAAGAATATTCCCAGCACTCGCACTACAAAAGAAGTTCTCTACACAATTTCTTAAAAGAAACCAACAAATTTAAATATGCAACAGCAAGTTGCTTACCAAAGAATGTATTGTCAACAATTCTCCCGTTTACACAATACACTTTAAAGTTGCGCAGGCGAGTGACATTAATTAAAGAATTTTAAACAAACTCCTTCACGCAACTCCATGGGAAGTCAACGAACTGCCCGAGCAGCTGCAGCAATTGTATGCGCTCTTGTGTGTGCAAATATTTTTCTATTCAACGATTGCCAATAAAAATTCCTACAATAAACCACTGAAGACATGGTCAGCATTGGTCAAAGCTTTCGTAAAAATCAGCTAACAATTAAAAAACTTTGGCCACCGAATTGTGGAGGAGCATATTGCCGTGAACTTGAAAGGTATTTGTAGCCTTCGCTATGAATAAAATTTACATCTTTATTAAGATCGCCGAACTTCACGTAACAGCGAAAACAGCAAGTTATCTAATTGTGCAGCAAAGATCTCGCCCACATGTGAGCACTTCCGGGTAAACGTCGTTAAGACGTTGCAATTTCTTATATTTAGTGATAGCGTCCGTTCGTTTGTAACTAATAAGTACCTGATAGGAGGTAGCTGAATCTCTTTATATAGAGGTACCGGCTGTTTGGTGTCTGCTTAAACCCTGTTTGCTGCAAACTTCTTTCACTTTAAACCCAAGTAAAATTCACTTGAACTTGGAATACACCAGCAAATTTTTCTTGATCACCTGATAACAATTTATATTATTATTTTTTCTTCTAATATCCGAACAAAGCAACTTAAAGACGATCGTAAGTTACAAGGCGCACCCGTACGAGTTATTTAAGACCCGTCGGCTACTCGTGTCGGCTTGCTAAACAAAACTAAACCGTTGATCGTCAACGAAATACTTCTTCTGAAAAATTCTTCACAAAAAACTTACGTCTTAAGATAAATTAAAGACGTTCAGCCTGTCGAGGCTTGGACTTGAGCACTGGAATGCATTAACTGCGTACGTTAAGCTGAACAGCCGCGAACTCGCTGTGTCTGAGGTGAAGATACGGTCTGAGAAGTCGCGAATGGCCGGCCACTTTGATCGAAGGTCCTCTACTTCTCCTCGATGAACGGAGTGAACGCGAAATGAATTGGTAAGCCCCCGACGTGACTTAAGTGGGGCTTAATGGCAAATCTTGACTGCAGTTCCAAGACGTTGTTGTGAGCTTTGAAGCCGACAACCGTCCAGTTTCGTTTCTGAAAAGACTTCCAAGTCCTTAAGTCGATATTTCTTACTATGCTTCAATCGCTTTCCCCAGGTGATTTATGAAAAACTCGATACCGCGGACGCGTGCTTTACTTTACTTTGATCGCGGTTTGTTTTCGTTTGGTTTCAAAGTGAGTGTGAGGGGAAAGTACGCCATCGCGACTTAAAAAAATGCCTAGAGAACAGAAGACGCGAAGCAGTGTACCCAAGAAGTGTAAGTTCGCGCAAAAGTGCTTCTTTGCTTGCCTTCGACTGCACAAGGACCTTGAGTTCAGCCACCTACCTTTTATGGTTTGAGTTGAGTACTATACCACTGCCAGGTGCCCAAATCTGGTTGCCTGCTGCTCTAATTACTAGCCAAAATAAATCATAAAGCCTCTCGAGGCTTTAAATTTGGACATATTCGACATTTCTGTCCTCGATTTCGCGGATTTGTTTTGTACAGTTTACTTGCAATGCTTTCGCAAATTCACCAATTTTCTTAAAGTTAATTCCTGTTCTGATAGCTTGACTTTCAGCTCTACCTGTAAGCTTCTATTGTATTGAGTTGTCACAGCCTTAGCCGAAGTGCTAGCGCCAAGGTTTTGTCATATTGCTTTTTGGAAGGTCAGCATTTGCTACACTTGCTTACAGGCCGACCTGTACGGCTTTACTGTTCGATTGCAAAAATTGAACAGCACAGCATTAATTTATAGTGTTTATTACCTATCCCACAAACGCATTGACACAACAACTTCCGCTTCAACAAGTGTCAAGTAATTATAGTCAAATTGCATACATGAACAATCGTTGCAAATAATCTTTAATTTACTTACAAATTAATATCTTCGTCAAAATGCTTGTGCATTTAAACAGCATTTCTTTTTTTTAATCTGATAATTTATATTATACTACGAGTATTGTTTCTCCTTTCTATAGTATACCTAATATAAGAGAATTTTTATGAAAAGATGTTTATTTGAATACTATATTTTTCCTCGCGGCTTCGTTTGCGTGGGTTTCAAAATAAATAGAAATAAAATAAAGGGAAGAGTTTATCTGGAAATCCGTTATTTGAAAAGTTAGAGATTTATAATTTGGTAATAATAATAACTCGTTCACGCCCGTGTGTACCACGGGTGCCTCACAATTGGGTGTCACATCGGATGGCGTGTACCACCGGTGGACACTTAAATATTACCACCGGTGATTCAGTATGTCGGTTTTATTCTTATTACTAATATCAACCATCTTTCCGTTCTATTTCTGAATTTCACTACAGTAAATAAACCGAAACTATTATTGTTGCCATCAAATTTCATATCGCGCATTTTAATTCGACGCAGTCGTCCAAGTGTTAAGCATGTTTCAGGGTTTTATCAAAATCAAAACCAATTTTCATGGTTTTAACTTTAGAAATAGCGGAACTCCCATACAAAATTTCATTACCTATTTTATCCCTTAGAAAGATGATTTTCAAAATCGTTGAGACACGCCATTCTTAATTACCAACCAAAAAGCTAAGTACTTATTTTCATGGTTTTAAGTTTAACTGTACAAAATAACGGAACTCCTATGCAAACTTTCATCCTCTATTTTACACCCTTAAGAAAAAATATTTAAAAAATCTTGAAATACGTTTTCTTAATTTCTAACCTAAAGGCCAAGTTCCAATTTTCGCGGACTTCAAAAAGGACGAATTTTCATACAAATTTACACTCCCTAGGACAATAATTTCGTAAAATTCTTTCTTGGTGAGTGCTTAAGTCACAAAAAAAACATGCTGCCCAAATTTCATGTAATGAATGCACATATATGAATCAATCAATCAATCAAGACATGTTCTTTTATTTATACGTGTAAAGCAAAAAATAATTATGATATATGTATCTTGATTAAAATTGCAAATTCATGTGTTGCCCCGAGCCCAAAGACATACGCCTGTGGAGGTATACGTAAAGAAAGGTATATAATTATATTCAGTTAATACTGCTCAAATATCTTAAGAATATGAGGAGTATTAATTTCCGGAGTGGTTTATATCCACCCATTTCCGGAGAGTGCTTTATCTAAAGTGGAAACAAGGTGAAAACTTCACTTAAATAGAGACAACTTTTTCAAAAACAAACAGTGTGCTTGAAAGTTTCAAAAGTAAAGTGCAAAATTGTGTCTATTTTAGATTCAAAAACATATTCTTATTGTATTAAATGTAGCCGGTGGTACATAGTATTCTATAAACATATAGACAATATTTAAAAATGTTAGACACGCAATAAACACGAAATCAAATACGTAAGTAGACATCAAGGTACCTTAATCATTTGTTTAAGATACAGCAAATGTCTAAGTAAGTATAAAATTTAAAGATAGAAAGTAACTTTCCTTATAAACAGAAATTAAATATCACTTATAATCATGTGATGAAACTATTAACATTTTTAAATTGCATATTAGCAATGTTCTGTTAAATATTTGTTTTATAATTTTATTTACAAGTAACTACCAGATGTCTTTGCATCAAGGTAATGGAAAGTCAAAAATAAATAGGCATTAATCTTCATATTAGTCTAAAGATGATAAAATGAATAGTAAAATATACTCTATCAATATATAATTAATCTACTTGAATAAAAAGAACTATTGTCGCAAAAATAAATTTTTAGCTATCTATTAAACTCCAGTAATATAATCCACGTGAACTTGAATGAAATGCCTATAATTCCATTATTGGATATTTCTTCAGATATTTGCCATTGCCACATGTTCATGGCTTTTCATTATAAATTCTGCTCGCTATTCGGCCCCAATTACACATTTAGACCATACGCCCACGCCGCTAGCCTTTGTGCGTTTTCTTCAGTCTTTATTATTATTTTTTTTTCACGAAATTAACTTCCGACGAAACCCTCAAGGCACGAGGAGTATTATTTTTAATTGATTTATTCGCACTAAAGGTAACTCCTCGGTAGAAACTAGACTTTTCTATTGTGGAATTTTGCCAAGCTTTGTAATGAAGTGCAATTGATTGCAAAACAATTTCCTTGGTAACTGAAGTCAATGTCTTAACAGAAATGAAAGTAAAAAAAATTTTCTTTGTAGGACAATTATAATAAAATTGACATTTTGATGGTGAAATGAACGTATGCAGTCAAATAATGTTGAACGGTTAATTGACTCCGTATTGTAAGATAATAAATTTTGCCCTTGAACATTTCAACGATTTTCTTCTTGATTTTAACATATTTTGTTATTATCTACTGCAATTACCTTTAAACGGAAATTATTAGACCAAAAATAGACGGATTTTTTTCAACATCAACAACATCCCAAAATTGTAGAAAAAAAAATTATATATGTAGTTTTTAAAATTTCATTGCTTGGATTACAAGAAAGTTATAACATAATAGTCATCAATTATTTTAATTCATATAAAAATGGAGATGGAGGTTTGTCTCTATTTTTGTTTAGAATATTTTGGAATACATATATAGCTTTTCTCTCAATGTAGAGATTAGTACATATGTATGTATGTTTGTATAATAAAATATTTTATACATATGTAATTTTATTTTTTTTGAACATCAACTTCTAGGACAATGGTTGTTTACACCTTCACCTTGTCTTGTATGTATATCGCAATGTCTGAAGGTCATCTTTCATTCTTGAGTCATACTGTAGTCAAACATTTTGCATACTTTCAGGAACGAAACAACAAAAGAAAAGGCACTTAAATAATGCTCGTAATGCTTTTTAAAATATTAGCCGCCAACATCAGAGTATGAGAACAAATACTTTCTCTTTTATGTTACTTAAAAAACGTTTAAAAAGGGACATGTTGTGTTCTGCGTACTCCTGCATATTAAAACGCAAATAAATGGCAAGGGGTGTGAGCAAGAAAACTCGGAAAACAAAAGGAGTTTGCTCGGCTGGTTTCTACGCAAACGCGAGGCTGAAGCTAGGAAGTGAATGTGCTTCGGTTTTGACTGGACGTCGCAAAGAAAGCAAGCAGACGCAGCGTCTCCGCCGAGCCCCTCCTTGAAGTCGGCCGAAAATATCTGAAATACGATTGAGGTTATTTAACTCCCGGTCAGTACCAAAACAAATTCTCGTCTCGACGATGAAGACGACACATCCGAAGTCGAACGTCCAAATTTGTCCGCTGTCGATTAGACGAACCACAAGCAGCATAATTTATTTACTAGCGGCAGGAGGCGCCGCGGTGAAATTGTTTAAAGGTGACCGGGGCTCTCTTTTGCTTCTGTCGTGAGGCTACGCACTAAGCGTTGCTAGAAAAGTTTTGACTTTATGCTGCGACTGCGATGTTCCTGCAAAAGGTGTTTCGCACCATCAAAATGTGCACGCGACATCGGACTTTAGGTAAAAAGTTATGTAAAGTTCAAATTTTTATAAATTATGCTGAGTGCACATTTTTGGAAAGTTGCAGTTTGTATCTTGTGTTTACCCAACATGTTTTATAGTGACGGTAGTTTGAATCTCTCCCGAAATCTTCACTCATTGCTGGACTTCTGTAAATACTCATGTGAACTTTTGTAGGTCAAGGAGGTTTGAGTTATTTTTGTGGCGTTGTTCCTTGGTAGTGTCACAATGTTCTAGTTCGCACTCACCTGTTACTTTAAAATAAGTAATTCAAATTCCGGCTCTTATTTGAACTGCATGCTTTTTATAACAATATCCAAATTATAATATGGTATTATAATTTCAAAATATTTTATATTTTCAGGAAATCCTTAATAATTAAATACTTAATGTTCTGTAACGTATATTTTTAAAACTTTGTGAAAGAGAGAACAATTTCCATATAAAACTGTGTTTGCATATAATAGATTTTCTAGTTTTCAATTAAATGGGCATCCTCATATTTTAATATGAATTTTCTTATTATTTCTATTACATATAGGTACATATATGAAATCTCTTTGAAAGTACCAAACCTTCTGCTATATTTTAAAATATATATTATACTATATATAAAGCATTCTACAACTCTTAAATTATGAGTGATTATACAATATTGGTAATTTAAAAAGTATGTACATACATATGTATGTCCGATCAATGTACGATCTTTAACACTCTTAATAATAAAAGTATTGCGTTTTATATGGCCTGAAAAAAATTATTTCCTGAGATTGGTCCACTGTATATTTTTCATTTTCATTATAAATCACAAATTTCGTAATCTAACTTAAAAATGAGAATAATTTAGTAACATTTTTGCTTTCATTATTGCAGACAATGGAGCGAATGCAGTTGCATGCCCTGTCACCCCATGTCCACTACGTGCACCTTTGGTTGTAAGCATCGTTGGTCTTCCTTGCCGCGGTAAAACGTTTGCAGCACATAAAATTGCCAGGCACTTGAGCTGGAAAGGAGAAATGGCGAAAGGTTAGTAATCAATCACAAATAACCAAAATAAGCTAACTGGAATTAATCCGCACCTACTCCTATACATCACAACTCTTCAACTAAAAACATTCTTAACCATTCAGTTTGAATTAAATAAAAGTATAGCTCTTAAAATGAAAGAAATATTTTTTGTTTGCAACTCGAACATTTCATTCTCGTTGAGTGTATGTATGTACATATGTAGGCATTGTAATTATGTAAGTTGAATTTAAATAACCAAGCCAGAATTTTCTCATCATAAATATTTAACAATAAAAACACAACAATTTAGCATTGTACTACTTATTATGATATTTTAGGAATATTGGTTAAAATCCATTAATTATATTAATAGCAAAAAATTCTCAACTTTAAGCAAGTAATTTGATCAAAGAGCACGGCGTGGGGGTATAGCTCAGTGGTAGAGCATTCGACTGCAGATCGAGAGGTCCCCGGTTCAAACCCGGGTGCCCCCTCGGTTTTCAATTTTTTTGATTTATTTTAACTATTTTACATTTTATATTAATTCATAACTATTTCATAAATAAATATTTGTACGCTCAAATATAAAAAAATGATTATCTAGTGTAAGTTGCGACCAAAACAAAAAATAAATTTTCTGAAATTAGCGCTGTATGCCCAAAATTTAGTTTAGTCGGCATTTAGTCACTATTTGCACACAACCTAAATCTCGCATTTAAAACAAATGTTTCCAAAAACTATCAGGTTTCACATTTCCAAAATCTGTAATCTAAAAATCACAGTTATCAAAATTTTACATTTACAAAAACTTGTTTTGAGGGATAATAAAAGTCTCGTAATTAGAGAACAATGTTTGCACTTTCACAAGATTTTCTACAAATTTCAAATTCGTTTAAAAATTGCGATTTTTCCTCTTTTTTATTCCTTCAAACCCATTCTAATCTTAGCTTACTTGTTAAGACAGGTTTCCAAATATAGGAGCTATGGGGAACCAAATTCAAAATTTTTGTCATGCTAAAATTGTGTCGGGCCTCAGTGGCGCGACGCCTAAGAGGCGTGTCCCACTCAAAGGCAACAACTTCAAAAATATTTTTAAATTCCCTTCGAAACTCTAGTATTATATTCATTACAATTTTTACAAAAATGCATTTTTTAATATTCTAATGGTATTGTGCCATGAACATAACAGCTAATTTTTTTAATTTTGCCTATTCCGTTAACAGTGTTTACAGTGGAAAACAATGCAACACCAGGCACACTTCTAGAAATATACAATTGGTTCCGAGATGGCAACAACGTTGCTGTAAGTAATTTCAAAGTTGTTCTTTAAACAAAACGAACATATTTAAGTTCAATAATCGCTAAAATACACAGCCAAAACGAGGGCTTAATATTGTTTTATTTTAGATTATCGACGGAATTCATTTGACGCGACAATCTCGGCAAGTTGTAGCCACATTCTGCACCGAGCGCATTTACCACTATTTAATAGTGGAAATTGACTGTGATGATGAGAGTTTAAATTTAAACCTAAATGAAATGGTGCGATTCTATCAAAAGTTGGATAGTAACACAAACTGGGCCAGCGTTTTCTTAGAAAAAGTACGGATTGGTTTATTTTTGATTTTGCTTAATTAATATTACACCCCCAGCTCTTGAAGTACACTCCTAAATATGAAAAGTGTAGCGCCGCCGAAGGACCTTTGATTATTGTCAACAACTCAGAAAAACCATCCGTGCACTCTGTGACGGCGAGAGGAGTTCAAGGTGCTCTCCAGACGTCTATTTTAGGCGTCCTATCACATCCCGTGATCAGGGAGCAAGTATTCTACTTCAGCAGGGTAAGGATATTAATTAGTCCAGTCAAATGTAACTACAAGAAGATTTCCAGCAGCAGCAGGTGTTAAAAAAGCTTAAATTCGAATTTTTGTTGTCAGAGATTTTGTCAGCATTTTGAAAAAAATTAAAAAAAATTTTTTTTACATGTTTCCCTAGTTGTTAGTGCTAGATCAATATATGTATACTTATATATTTTTAATTAATTTAATGCTGACTTCATTTTCGATAACACCCTGCAATTACTTACCCTCATATACAAACATATTCCAAAAATCCAAGTTTACAATTTTTCGACTTGTATTCTTCTACCAGTATTTATTTAAAAATTACAATACCAATCTTCAAAACTTTAGTTTTTATGAAAAAGTTATTTTATTTTATTTTATATACTCGTTCTATATGCAACTTATCTAAAGTAAAATAAATAAAATATAAATACATTCACATAAGTTATATAGCATGTGACGACAAAAATCCAAAGTTAAGCTTTTCTAACACCTACGTTAAAATAAGAGTTATAGCAGTTATTGCAAGATAATCTCCCTATTTGTATACATTTTTACTATTTTTATAAAAACTATTCTAACAACCCTCTTTCATGCAGCACGGAGAATCAGAGTTCAATTTACTTGGACGCATTGGGGGTGACTCCAATTTATCACCCCGAGGATGGAAATATGCTGAAAGACTGACTCGCTTATTTGAGGAAAATCCGCACAAATACCCTGGACCTCAGCTGGTAGGTTACTTCTCCGTCATTGGCTTACCAAGTCACTAAATTTAATTTAATTTTAGATATGGACATCAGCCTTTCGACGAACTGTGCACACAGCACAGGCTATCCCTGGCCCTAGGGCTGCAGTGAGTGAATTAAATGAGATAAACGCTGGGATTTGTGAAGGTTTGACTTATGAGGAGATCCAGGAAAAATTCCCACAGGAATTCGCATGGAGAGATCAGGATAAATTTAAGTATCGTTATCCCCATGGAGAATCATATTTGGATCTACTCCAGCGTGTCGACAGTGTTGTTCAGGCGCTCCTGACAAAAACTCAAGTACTCGTTGTCTCCCACCAGGCTGTATTAAGATGTATAATGGCTTACTTCATGGGAACTAGGCCAGGTAAGATATTTTTTGTAAACAAACAAAATATTCCATCAAAATATTATGCTAGAAATTACAGATTTTAAAATGCGTTAGTAAATGAAAAAAAGGCTTTCTATTTGTTTAAAACTGAATATTCTTAGTAAATGATTTTGTATTTTTGAATAATAAGTATCGTCGATACCTGTTTGATATTTATGATATGAATATTTTTTACTTTCTAAAACAAAAGATTTTACTTATTGTTAGATTTGAACTTTATCATAAATAACCCACAGCAAAGACTCGAAAATAGTATCAAACTGCAAATCCTTGAATTGACTTTTGTTTACTTTTAAGTCGGAAATTATTCTGAGAAATGTTCAGTTAAAGATTTCAGGTTTTGCATGAATAAAATAAGGACAATTTGCTACATAGTTGATGCAAACTGAAAAGCTGCATTTTTTAATATTTTGAATATGACCTAAAATGTATAAAAAACAAAACACCGAATTTGTTGACCTACCACAATAATAATTGTCTTTTATATTTAGAACAAGTGCCATATATTAATGTTCCACTGCATACACTACTCGTCGTTCGCACGCGAGGCTACAACTACGAGGTAGAAACGGTGCCTCTATCAGTCGAGTGTGTCGACACTTACAGAAACAAGCCTAAGGTAAACAATTTTCTTCTCAGCAAATGTTGATGCTAAAGCATATAATTTCATTATAGAATTGCGATATTGAAAGATCAACTTCGGATGCTTTGGGCACAGTTCCACCCCATTTGGATGCTCTCTCTAAGGTTATTCAATAATTGACTCTGAATCTTCAATATTTCAATTTTTTCTACATAATTTGAAGATGAAAGAACAGCCAAAAATGACAAATTTTGCTCAGATCATCATAAATTACAATAAATTACGCGTACTTACTTGCATCAATTGTTTAAAGTAGCTCGAATTTAATTCATAATTGTAAAATAATTTGTTTATCCATTTTGTTGTCCGTCTTTGTGTGCATATGATTGTACATTGTACATATTTATCTTCGTATTTGTTGTACTCGTGTTATTTACAGGAAATAAGAGTTCAGTTTGTTATTATACAAAGATATTTAATTTTCCTTCTCCAATTAATATAAAAATTTACTTTAATAGGAGATGCGAGCTTAGGCTACGTCTCCTGTAGCAATTTGTAATACAATTATATTTATTGATACCTTTACAACTCTTAATAAGAAAGTAAAATAAAATATAATAGGATTTATCTACATGTAGAAGCATCTACGAAAAAAGAGGTATAAAAGAAATGGCACTACCGTCTAAACCCCATGTTTGTGACTTAACGGGACATAATAATTTGTTTGAACTTATCTAGATAAAATGAGAATTGATAAATCTATTCGTAAAAACCAAAAAAAAAAGAAAAGCTAAATCTTACGCTAATTAACTTAAAACCGTAAACGAAGGATGACTTAAAATTATGTTTTCTACCTCTTTGTTCGTAGGGAAGCACTAAATTGTTTTTATGTACTTAAGCAATGTATTTTTGGTTGTGTTAAGACTTTTTGCAATAATTTTAAAAAACTAAACTTCCATATTTCTGAAGAGTATTAAAATGTTTGACCATAAGAAAACCTAAGCAATGATTCATCTTCCCATTGGTCGATGCTGTTCTTTCAAATTCATTGAAGTCTATTACTAAGATACTTTTAATTGTAGCTGTAATGTGAAAACGTCAATTGTTGCAGAAAGGAAAGAAAGATGAAAAAATGCATTTTATATATAGAATGAACCCTATTTTGTACAAATAAGATTTTTATAAGATAGCAGCTATGTATGTGGCAGAAAATTTGACAACTAGAATTGAATATATTTTAATAAACTACATACTAAGCTGAAAAGTTAAAACAAAAAAAAGAATCCCATGTTTGTTCTCATTTCCTAACTAGTAACTGCAAGCACGGTTTAAATTGTATTTTATTCGATAGTAATGCACTAAACAACTAAATAGTACTATTTTTTTAAAACTGTGGCTCGCGAATTTTCGGTTTAAATAATTCTATGTGGATCTTTTACATCGATTGCTTGCATTTAAAAGGCTGCGTTTTTATTAGAATATTGCGTTCAATAAATATTTTAGTATCCGAAGTGAAAGACTTTCTTTTTAATCACTATTGACGTATACATACATTTATTCATTTATTTATATGATTGTTAAATTTGTTTATTTCTTTAGCAATAAATAAATAAATAGCTATTTACTTGGTGGTACAATGTAGTACGAATTTACTTGTGTACATGACCAAATACACCGAAGAGTGGATACTGCTATTAAATCGGTGTCATGGCAGAACAATTTTCTTTAACGTGTTCAATTAAACATTACGTACAAATAAAATTAAAATAACATGCAGGCCCAGGCCATGCAGGCCATGCCCCACCAGGCAACTACATGTGCATCGTAGTTTTTCGTATTCTGTAGAGGCCAGCATTCATTTTTGTTCTGAATTACTATGAAAATTTGATTGACAAAATGCATGCTTTCAGAATACTACACGCGGACAACGCCGAACTGTGTATTTACCTAACCAACCCATTTTACGGCTCAAATAATAATTGCACAGGATATTTATTTAATCTAGCTCTCAATTAAGTTTTGTAGTGCCGTTGTGGAATTAAGTAAATATTCAAATTCTTTTTATATTTCAGCTGTAACATTTCACTGCCACAATTAATTTATTTATGGCAAAAAACATTTTAATACTCCCTGTTATAATTGAACACAACAGGTATACAGGTTGTTTCGGTGAAATCTGAACAGGGGTATGTCAATCGATTCTGCATGGTCTTCTGATCAACGTTTGTTCGGAGAACTCTAACCTCCTTCAAAATTGGTTTGATACTTTGATTTCCAGTTGGTTTCAGAGGAATTTAATTTTACTGTTTGCAGGGTAAGTTTAGTATTTCTTCTTTTTGATATACCATTTTTTGTTAGTCATCGCCCAATTCCAAAAAAAATTACGGATTACGCATTTCCAATGATCAATTTCCTTAGCTAAGCTGGCTTTGGCTTAAATTTATTTCTTCACTCAAAATGTTTAAAGTAATTCGGTAGAAAAATTCGATTTGAATTATTACATTATATGAGGAGAAACTATGTAGTACAAATCAAAAGCAACTAAAATGGATCTGTAAGGATTTAGGAACCTTATTAAGGAATTTTTATCCAAACGGGGCTTTTGTAAGCTCTTTTCTATTCGTTTCGTACGAAAAATATAACAGAGCCCTTATTAAAAATTGCAAGGGCGCTAATGAGAATTCCGCTCACTTTTAAAACGAAATGATTTAAATTTCAAATTAAGTCAAAGGTGTTAATGCCGCTTTTGTACCCTATGTATAAGAATTATTATCTGTCCAATGTAACCGCTTGGATATTTAAAAAAAAACTACCGCTTTATTACTACCATTTTCGAATGCGATGGCAAATTGAACCAACGGTCGCGTTTAAAATTATTGTATCGTGCAAATTTCCCAGCTTAAGATCCTCTACGGGAATTTTTAAACCAAACCAATTTGCAGTGATAAATCGCTACGCTTGACAACACTGAAATGCTGGTGAGCGGAGCATGAGCAGACTTTTCGTGCTCTTTAACAACAATTCACAATATCATGATAACTTTTTCCTATCTCGACACGGGAAATGTTGCGATGAGTGAGTGTTAGTGTCCGAAAATTTTCGGATTAGAAGAGGAGGTTTGCCAAGAGATTTGCCCTTGGTGTGACACTCGTCTTGTAAAAGCCGACGTGGAAAGTTCTGCCTGTTATTCAGTGTCCGCATTTGGGAAGTAAAAGTGAGTAAAGTTAATTTTTGCATAATTTTTTAATAAGTTTCCTTGTGTTACTGTTGCAACGATAACAAATTGCCTTTAGTTTCGTAAAAGAATTAATTGCTAGTGCGAAAACGCCGGTGATATCTTGGGTGGAGGCACGGTGGTGCGGCCATTTCGATTTAGTAGAGCAATTTATTGCGAAAAATATATGAAACAATTAAATAGAAGTAATTGCGGGGCTTGGTGCAGCGTTAGAACTGTTTTTCGTACTGGAGAAATTAGAGGAAAATTGCAGCCGGTAATCGAATGTCCAGATTACGAAATCTGCTCCAGACGACAAGTTTGACCTCTACGACCTTGCCGGTATCTTTCGATTCCGAAGTGCACAGAACTCTCGTCGAGAAATCTCAGGCTCAGCCGGTCAACTTTCGATTTCATCTCGTATTTAGAGAACAATTCCTACTAAAATTTAGAATCGATTAAGTAATTTTCAATTGTAACCCGTTCAAAGCCGCACACGCCGATGTCCTCTGCTTAGGTCAAACAATTCGGTGGGATGGGATCCACCCAGACCCAGTAGATAAAATGCACGTAGTCTTTTTGGTGCTGATATAAAATATAAATAGAAGTGCAATTTTAGCCAGCGATCGTTTCTTGGATTTGGTGGATTACATCAAACGGGTTTAAAGTCAACTAGACCTTATACAGGGCCAGCTGCAATTCTTGTTCTTCTGGTTCTGTGAAAATAAAAATTTAAACAAGACCAACCCTTTTTTTATGTAAGAATAGGCAGCGGCTCTAAAGAAAAATGATAATAGGGTCCACTTCAAATCGAGTTTCTTAATTTTTAGAGCTAGGAGTGTCTGCTCAAAAGGGGCTACGTCCCCCTTATTTATGGCAATTCAAATTCTTTTTTTCTATTAGCTTTAAATAATTACAAACAAAAAAACATTCACACAAATAGTACCACTGCTAGTTTTTTTCGGCTTCTGTAAAGTTTACTTGGGATAGAATTAGCCCTTTTTTGTACTCACGCTCTTCATTTGAACGCACTTGGCACACAGCGTCTTTTTCATAGTTTTTGAGCCGCAACCCTTCTACTTTCACAATTTACATTCGAAAAATCTTAAATAATAAATAGTTTCGATTTAAAAGGAGTTTAATAGGAATTAACGTGATGCTATGTTGGGGGGCTCGTCCTTTTGACTCCTCTGTGCGCATATTCATTTCGTGAACCATTTTAATAATACCACATTAAAAATTATTGATAAGTCGATGAGCATATAAAAAGTTATCATGCTAATTAAAATGTTTGCGAACCACATACATATTAAGGTCAGATTTTAACAGCTTCTCAAAAATTATCTATCATATTTTTATGACGCACAATGAACACTTTTTGGAGTATTTTTCATTTAGTAAACATCTTTTTGTTTCTATAGCAGTTTATAATAATATTCTCCTAGTTGAAATATCTCATCTCTGCTTTGCAGCATAATAATCGCTTTATTTGTTATGTTGTTAAATTTTCGTTTTTCTCAACAAAGGAATCTTTTCAAACATATCGTTTTCAATTTTTAATTCGAAAATGTACTCGGGTTCATTAGCGTTGATTTTCTTTTATATTAAAATTAAGCGCCAGCAGATATTATTAGGTACTTTTACAATTTTTATAATTATTTTTGTGTACTGCGCTTTCAAATTCTTTGGCAAATATCGTTCTTTTATACAATTTCTGAATTATTTTTATCATGAAAGTTTTTACAACGTAACATTACCCCTTAAAACACATCTGCTCAAACTGCGATATTTAAACTCTAGTAATATATTTGTTTAGTTAGGAATACTCAAGTATTAATACCCCTAGCAACTTTATAAGTTAGCTTTTATATGTAGAAATGTTTATAATAAGCAAGCTATGAAGACTTGGCACAATATGTAAACATGTAAATAACAGTTTTGCCTAATTGCACAAGAACTTTGATCTTAGATCTTCCAAATAATGATAAGTCAATGTGTTTTGCTAAACATATGAAGAGGATCATTTAAAATCGTTTGATGCTATGAAAATAATTTGTAGCTTGTATTAAGGGAATTCGGAATAAATAAGTAAAACGGGGGATAATAATTAAGCTAAAGCACATCCACATTAACTATAACCCCAACGATTTGTTCTCCTTTCCAGAGTTAAAACCTAGTCAACATGTCAAAGATTGGAATCAATGGATTTGGCCGCATTGGTCGTCTGGTTCTGCGCGCTGCCCTTGAAAAGGGAGCCCAGGTGGTAGCTGTGAACGACCCCTTCATCGGAGTCGACTACATGGTCTACTTGTTCAAGTACGACTCAACCCACGGCCGATTCAAGGGCACCGTCACCAGTGAAGCCGGTTGCCTTATTGTCAATGGCCAAAAAATCACCGTGTTCTCTGAACGCGACCCCAAGGACATCAAATGGGCAAGTGCCGGCGCTGAATACGTAGTCGAGTCCACCGGTGTTTTCACCACAACTGAGAAGGCATCTGCTCACTTGGCTGGCGGCGCCAAGAAAGTTATAATTTCTGCTCCATCCGCCGACGCTCCAATGTTCGTCTGTGGAGTCAACTTGGACGCATACGACAAGAGCATGAAGGTTGTGTCGAACGCCAGCTGCACCACCAACTGCTTGGCTCCACTCGCCAAGGTTATCCACGATAATTTCGACATTGTCGAAGGTCTGATGACCACCGTCCATGCGGTCACAGCTACCCAAAAGACCGTCGATGGGCCGTCCGGAAAACTGTGGCGCGATGGACGTGGTGCTGGCCAAAACATCATCCCAGCCTCCACCGGCGCCGCTAAGGCCGTTGGCAAGGTCATTCCAAGCTTGAACGGCAAGCTCACCGGCATGGCATTCCGCGTTCCTGTCCCGAACGTCTCCGTCGTCGATTTGACTGTCCGCTTGGGCAAACCAGCCTCGTACGACCAAATCAAGCAAAAAGTTCAGGAGGCCGCCGAAGGTCCATTGAAGGGCATCCTTGAGTACACCGAAGACGAGGTTGTCTCCTCCGACTTCATCGGAGACTCCCACTCATCCATCTTCGACGCTCGCGCTGGCATCCCGCTGTCCGAGACGTTCGTGAAGCTCGTCGCCTGGTACGACAACGAGTACGGGTACTCCAACCGCGTCATCGACCTCATCAAGTACATGCAGAGCAAGGACTAAGTCCAAAGTCTTACCCAGTAAAAACAGTCACATCAGGACATAGTATTTAAGATATCACAATTTTTAATTTCGCTCAAAAAGTCCCCCTCGAAGAGAGAACTTTTTAATCCACCTCAGATTTTTACACGGCTTTTGTTACAAAATGCTGACTCGAGACTCGAACAAAATGGAAGTTTACCGCCTGTTGAAAATGAAATTAAATATTTCAAAAGGAAGAATCAACCTTTGTTTTACTTGCACTCGGAATAATTGCTCAGTTAATTTTCAAATTAATCCAATCAAAAAATGTATACTTAATGTACAGGCTGAAAATAGAATCGATTTTTCAGATTTTTTTTTTAACTTTTGGATTATTTTATTTAGGATTTGGATAAAGGTATGTATATTATTAAACATATATAGAACTTATTTCTTCTATACTAACTTTTTTTAAAAGTAGTTAAAAATATAAAAAATATGGGCTAACTAATGGATTGATGACTTCAGAAGGGTTAGTCCCAAATTAAAATAAAAAAGTTTTATAAAAATCGTTCTCGGCTGCGTGCACGTTTATCACAAAACATAATAAAAATAAAAAAATTGAGTTTTGAAAATTTATTAAATTATATTGGGAGATTTATTGCACTTTATTACGAAAACTTTGATTATGTAATAGTGCGGCGAATGGAATTAAGAGTCGATATTATATTTATTCGCGATAAAAAAAATGGTATTATCCGCGATCTGTTGCAAAAATACCGGTTAGCTTTTATTAACATAGAAATAAAACCACCTTTTTAAGATAAACGTTTTATTGCACAAACAATTGATGTCCTAAAAGCTAAAAAAAGTGCGCCGCTAATTTGCCCAAAATAAAACTGAGGCGTTCAAATAAGTTTTATACTAAATGCGGCCCATGATTTTAATTAAATCTAAAACAGCAATACCTCAAAATTGTCGCTATGGAGTTGTGTTTTTACCAAGAAGCCTAATTTTTGCTTAATTCTATTTAAATTTTTAAAATTTACACAAAGAGGCATGCGAAGAACATAGGTGCAAAGAAATGGAATAGGAATCGAATTGGATTTTTTTTACATTGATTAACCAAGTAATTTGAACTGGAGGAAGGGGATTATTTATTGAATCAAATGGTTCCTACCTTAACTAACAAGTAAACATAAATTTCGAATTTCAAAGTAAAATCTATTTTGTAACAAAATAAATCAATATGGTACAGAAATCCAATCAGAAAAATTTTTATTTTAAACAGCACATGATCTGACACGCACCTAGTTAGAAATTGCTGTAACGCTCTAGAGGTGATACTAAACCAGAACGAAACCACTGGGACTCAGTCGAGGTCGATTCGGGCGTCTGTCATAATCGTGCCAGTGTGCATTTTGGACTCCTTCATCTTCCGCAACGAGTTCAGCAGGTCGTCCATCGAGATCGCCAAAAGCTGATCATTTTCCTCCAGGGCGTGATCGATGCCCGCACCAGCTGCTTCGAAGTCGCCTTGGTTAGTTCGCATAAACTGCCTCATTCTGTAGACGGACGCGTTTCGGCACAGCTCCCTCAGATCCGAGCCGGAGAAGCCATTTGAGAGTTTCGAAAGGCGATTCAAGTCGACATCACTCGCAATGTTTTCACTGTCAAGAATGAGCCGAAGAATTTTTGTTCTCTGCTCATCATTTGGCAAGCCTATGTGGAATTGAGCTGGCATACGCCTCAGGATCGCTTTATCCAAGTCCTGAGGCCGGTTTGTGGCTCCCATAACAATAACGGTGGAACCGGAATCAGTGCTTAGGCCATCCCAAAGCATCATGAACTGGGTCTTCATCATTGCTGTTGCTTCATGATCGTTCGTGTTTCGGGATCGCAGGAATGAATCAATTTCGTCAATGAAAATAATACACGGTTGAATTTTGATTGCCAATGAAAATACTGCTGAAGCCAACTTTTGTGATTCTCCGTACCTGGAAGGGAGAAATAATTAAGATGAAATATAAAACGAAATAAAATCGACTGGCGGAGTACCATTTGTCCGTAAGCATAGCAACGTCCAAGTTAATAAATCTCATGCCAGCCTCCTTGGCTGTTGCTTTTGCGATCAGCGTCTTACCGCAACCTGGAGGTCCATGCAGAAGCACACCTTTTGGAGCCTGCCACAATTTCGACTGGTTGAAGAGGTTCCGGTGCCGGATGGGCAACACGACCGATTCCCTTAGCTCCTGGATGACAGAGTCCAGCCCAGCGATATCCTTCCAGCTGACAATTATGTCATCGGGGACAACTAAGTGGGAAGCGATCATAAGCTCATAATCGGTCAGGTTGCTTATGCTCACTTGGAAGCCCTGTTCCTCGCTCAGCCTACGGGAGGTGAAGGGAGGTTAAGTTATGATGAAATACTAAAAACTTTTGGATATTTTTACCTTTTCAGCTGGCTTTCCGCACGAACGCGCGCCTTTTTCTTGTTTTTATTCGTGGGATCGAGGTGATTTAGCATCCATTTCACAGAGTAATAAGTCACGACGGAGGCGATGGAAACACGCAGCAACAACTGCAAAATTTCATTGCGGGTAATCTGAGATCCCGCTAGATTGAAGTTGCTCATGATAAACGCGGTGGTAGTTTAATTTGTGCTGGCGCTAAGCATCCGTTTATAAAAACACAGCAGATTCCAAACTCTTTATTACCAAGGAATCGCTTTTACCACACGCTATATAAAAAACCGACAGTCCTATTCAATATTCATTGACAAATCGTCAAGTTGGGTAACTTGAAGCAATAAAATTTCTAAATGGCAAGCTGAGCACAGAGTGTCTTTTTTACTTTCATTGATGAGAAATTGAATTAATTTTTTGATTTTCATCCTATGAAGCGTTGAGAATGTAATTAGTATTTAAATGTTATGTATTAAAATTAAAATTATTTTGTAAAATATTGAATAACATCTGTTTTCGGCATTCGCGTCAAAAAAATATCCTCGCATCTGGCACCCCGCACATATGGTGAAGATAAAATACCCCTGTCGGATGATAAAATGGTCACACGAGTAGTTGTGCAGCTTCTCATGTGTTCGAACAGTGTGCAATTAGAATGATGGACGCCATTCGTGTGAAGTTTCGTGCAAAAGAATTTTTTGTCCTCCGGTTCTGGTAGAAGTGGTTCTGGCAAATTCCCAGAAATCGCATCAACTAACTGTTCCGCGCTCCGGTAATGTAAAGATCAATCGGGAACCCGGTCAATCAAAGTCGCTGCAGGAGTTATCAAGCGCAGTCAGTTTAAAAGTCGTATGTATGGTGTATGATCGCATAAAGAAAAAAAAAAAGTTGAAAAGAAAAAAAAAAGTAATATAAGTAGAAGTGAGCATCAGGAGCAGCAGCGGCAGCGGGGCACAGAGAAGATCAAAAAGCAAAAGGAGAAGTTAAAAAACAGTAAAGAGAAAAAGTTTGACATTTATGTGTGTGGCTTGAAAGCTTAAAAAGTTATGTGAGTGCGAAAGAGATGCAGTCTGGCCAGAAATTGTTAATGATTTGGTGAAGAAAAAGGTTTTCTGTTTATTGTGCTCCTAGAAACAGGAACTTCTGATGGAAAGTTAGTGCCGTGCTCTCCAGGAAAATACGAAATGGTAAATAGCATTTTAAAATCAATTCCCCCAAGAAGTTCGCTTGACCGGGGCCTCAAAGGGAAGATTTCTCGAGGCTGGCGAACAATGAAAATTCACGGTGCCAGCGGACCTATTTGGGCCCCAGATTGGCCAAAAATTCCATTCGAACCGGCCTCTGTGACCGTGGCTCGAACAGCAGAGCCCCCGGCCGTTGCCCATGAGTCCCCCCAGAGCCTTCAAACTCCTTCCCGGAGCGCTAAGCACTGGGAAATTTTCGTAGATTTATTGTATCCAAGTAGAAATTTTTTGTTGTACTCCAATGAGAGTGAAGAGTGCGTCCGTCGTGTACTCAAGGTGCATTTTGCGGGATATGTGTGTTCCTGATTGAGGTACATCATGTAATGCTTCGATTATGTTTCTCGTGCGTGTAACGCGGGCTGCGTCTGTGTGGGTCGCTAAACATGTGCCTACAAACACCCAGCAATTAGCCGTGTGAAAAGCGTGCGAGGTGGATAATCAAAAGAAGATCCTTCTGCGGCGGTGTGTGTGCCAGAAAGGGTATGAAGTAATACATGCCAGTAATAAAAGGAAGGATAACCTACAAAAGTTTTTGGGGCTTTTATTACAGCGGTTCCGTTAGCTGGGTGCCTTGCCTGCCTCTGTGCTCGTTTCGGCTCTCGGCTGACGGCGCTGCGTTTGTTTAGTGAAAGTGGAAGAGAGATGCGCGGTCTCAGGCAGGTTCTGTTGCACGGGAAGTGCTGAAGTTGAAATTACTCCGGATTTATGGCCATTGAGTAACTGCGATTCTTCTCTCTGTGCACCTTAATTCACCGGTGGTGACAATACCCGACACGGACACGGCAACTAAAGAAGAACTCTGTTCTCTTCGGCGGTTTTTTTGTTTTTTATTTATTATTTTTTTATTTTTTCCCCCGAACCAGATGGGCCGAATATGTAAATTTGGGGACGGTGGGACGCCCGCTACAACAGCCACAGCAGGCGCTTTCGGGGCTTTCTTTTTTCGAACACGCCGCGCCGCCTATCGCGTTCGAGTGGTTAGCAACTAAGTACCTGGGATAGTTCCAATCAAAACTTGCACGATGCTCCGCTACACCTTCCACCGTTAATCCGGGGGGCGTGTGGGCGGGTGGGCTTGAACTGTCGAGGACTCTGCAAGGATACTTCGCCGGTTATTGCTTTGGGGCCCCTACTGTCGTTCCACCAGAGCTTGCGGGGTGACACTTTGGTGCGATCTTAAAAAGGCCCTGATGCGAGGTGGAGGACCATTGAAAATTAGTTACACAAAAACGGAAGCGAATCAAGTGCCGGTGTGGGGCAAGGACTCAATTCTAAAACCGGTGGAATTTTGTTGTTTTAACGCTTTCCGATTTGTAAATGTATCAATATTGGTGGAGCGGGTGAAATCGATTCGTTCCATAAATTTTATCAATTATTTATGGAATGTGGGAGTTGCAAGCAAATGCGGAGGGTTGTGTCCGCACGTAGTTGATTTTAACTTGATGCTTTGATGGGTAATGGGTTGCAAAGGTGAAATTACTTTCCTTAGTTAGGTATCTAGGCAAAGTATGACCACGTTTAGTTTTCCATCAATTAACTTTTGTACATCTATGGCTTTAAACGATCTATTAACTAAATTGCCCAATTATTCTAAAATAAAACAAAGTCTTATAATTACATCATGTCAGTTTTATAGTTTTAGCAGTTTGAATCTGTTATGAACAAACGAGAAAAAGAGATGTACATGTCATACTAAGTAAAAAAAAACAGTTTAAAGAAAAAAATACCTATTGTCTAATTTTTCGTCATATTCTCACTTTTTTTTGTTGAGATCTTAAATCGGTTTAGTAATTGGTGGGCACGTAGAACATTTCCTCCTCTGAATTACTAAGAAATCGTTGTCTGGCCCCACATTTAAGTTATGTATTAATAATTTGTGAACGAATGTTTGAATGATCTCTTTTTGTCGGAACAAACGTTGATTAAGAGACTTCATAGAATTGATTGGGTTATGTATGTTGGAATAAGTACATATGTACATACGTCTTTCAGTATCGTTCTGTATATTTTAAAGTGTCAATACTTCTTTTTTTTCGCATAATTTCGGTCACAGTCCTCAGTCCTCACATATTTATTTTCATTTAAATACCTAAGAAAATAACATTTTGAATACGGAGGAAATTGATGACCTAAAATTGGAAATGAGATTTTAGAAAAAATAATTCTTCCTTTCTCCCATAAAACAGTGTATACTTACTTAAAACATTTTTTCCACTTAAAACTCTGAGTGCAATTTAATTTCTCTAGATAGGTCTCCTAAAATGCAACAACAAATATTTTAGGACCTTTTTTTTTTAACCCCTCAGTCACGAATTTGCTTTCAAAATCATAGTGTTTTCCCCTGCTCATTTCTTCTAATTTCTAACCTTTCGATGCAGCTGTTTATCTCTGAAATTGCATAAGCTATCGACTTGAAATTTGTCATCGTTATAGAACTTGCTTACCCTACTCACATTAATCACAGTTCAAAGGATTATTAAAATATTTTTATTTTTATTAAAAATGGGGTCCGAAATGGAGGGCTCAAATTTAAAAGTGAAGAAACACAGTCGGGTGGGGTGAAAGGGCTTTATTTACACGTTTGAACATTATTTTTTTTTTAAAAAAAAATGACAGGGGCTGATCTACGAAATTCGCAATGAACCTTACAAATAGTTAAGTAAACATTAGTTTTGCGGTCCGCAAAACGAACTTATGAAATGTTCAGGACACATACACACATGAAATTGATTGAGGAGAAGGGAAAGAACCCTCTGCGAAAACAAATTTAAATATTTTGTTCCGTGAGAAGTGCATAGGGCAATTAATATAAGTGCGATAAAATCAGGGCTCCCTAGTCAGTAAGTAGTAAATGTTATTATTCCGAGAGAAGAATGCAGGGTGTTAGGAGGTTAAGGAAACATGAAAAGCAAAGTTGTATTATTTAAATCTGCAACAGGGTTTAAGCGACTCAATAAAAGCATACATAGATGTCTCTAGCTGAAAATCAATTAATTTATCTATATAATAAATAGCTTAAATAAATTGTAATAGGGGTCTAATGTGAACTCATTTAAAAGTACATCTGAAGACGAGAACGTTGATCTTTGAAAGGATTTTAACCGACAATAAATGGACGGTTAGTAAAATCATTGCAATTTTTTATTTCTAATAACTCTAGCCACCGATAGATTAAATTTGTTCTGTTACTTTTAAACGCAAAAATTGTTAATATTTAGATCAGAACTCAAAACGTATTGTGCTTCAGGTTAATGTTAAATTGTCCAAGTTATATGTCTCCCAGTTGCTTTTCGATATTGTCTTTTGATTGTCAAATAGAAAACAGGTGGGATTCACTTTAAGCCTTGCAAGATACGGTGGTGTTGTCATGCACCAGAATTAACAATGACATTCCTTAACGAAAATGTTATCGCAAATGACGTCTGGCCTTACACTGATATTGTTCACCGGGTGTTACTTCAATACCGATATTTTTGGCTTTCAATTTCAGGGAGATTTGTTTTGTTAGAAATAAAATTTTTTACTTAAGTTAAAACTTAACGAAATGATAAAGTTTGGTAGTGTAATTTCGGTCCGAAAATTGGATATTAACCACCATAATACAAGTAGCAAAAATTGGTCCGCTTACGCTAAGTAAGTCTGAAGAAATATATTAAATTTAGTTTTTAACGGACTTAAATTCAAATTAAAGCTCTAAGAAAATCAAATCAAATACACAAGAAAGAACATTCCTTGACTAATAGCCCAATTTCTGATTCCTAATCTCTGAATGACAGAAAAGTTTTATGAAACTTATCGGCAATGGGTTCAAATCACATGTAAGATCTCACGGCACATGGGCAGATGAAGTTAAATAAAAGCTTGTTTAAATGATTATCCTATGGGTTTTATTGGAATATAACAAATTTTTAAATATTAATGAATTTACCATGCTATAACTAAACAGGGTGATTCGGAAAGACACATTCCAACATGTAATTGTTAGTTACATATGTACATATATCAATTGGTTCTCGGACGGGTCTAGATCAACATTTGTTCTAGTGTTTTTTTTTCATTGCTTTTTTTTAAGTATTTTGAAGTTCAATCGTCCCAAGTCCTGTAAAAAGCACGTTGTAATCCCAGCCCATATATTTTAAATTTTTCTTTAAATTCCCTAAATGGGGCATTGAAATTATAATCAGGGTAATTAACGTCTCTCGTATAGGCAGAGATTTTCAAACCCTTATTTTGAATACTCAGATACTACTTAAATTGGATGAACTGCAGGGTAATATCAAATTTTGAAAGAGATACGAGTTAATTCTAAATATGTAATTTCATATTAAATTCTTTTAACTCAAATATTTGCATAGACTTGAACCAGTTTGACGCTCTGAAACCTTCAATTTTTACAAATTTTAAAACAAATAACATTTTCTTCATGAAGAAATTAGAAGAAGTAAGAATTTACTTTGATTTGATGAAAAAATATAACTATATTTTTTGTCTTTCAATACATTTTGAGGCCTCTAACATAAACGTAATTTGCTTATGTTCAGTTCTTCCCAAAATTCTTTAGAAATATCTGATGCAACATTCCAGTGCGGTACACATAATAACACTTTCTCATGAACTATCTTGTCCGTGATACGGTGGCAGCAATACGCCTTTTAAAAGCTCTTTAAACATTGTGAGAAAAAAGACAACCAACATTTATATGATTTGCCACCTAATTCACTATATGTACTCAGGTGACGCGGGCATATTCGGGGAATTTATTTAACTCTTTTGACACCATATGCCAGACTTTGTCTAAAGCAGCAAAGCAAATGGAAATTTTGATGAACCCTTATCGTTAAGATCAAGCGATTCAAGTACCAGATGTGTTAAATACAATAATATTTGTTAACAGGCCTGCAAAATTTAAGTCATCAATACCTGTTTCATTTTTAAAGACTGTTTTTGACGTTTTTTGTGGTACTGATTATGAAAAAAAATATTGCAAAATATTCCAACACGTACGCTTTTATACTGCGATTTTCTAATAAAGTTAAATACGCTCAGAAACATTTTTTGGTAGGTTGTAATTAACTCATAGCTCCTTTATCCTATTTCCGACAATATTATTTTATTATTTTTTGTAAATAAATATTAAGAAACCATAATATCTATCATTTGACAAAGTCAAAGCAGGATATATACAAAAAGAAAGCGTAAAGTACTAGTATCAATGTTTTGAAACTGTTTCAAAAACATTATAAAATCAAGGCACCAAATTTAAGGATTGTTGATGTTATACATGTATGGACTTTTCTGCACCAACCCGACAAATTAAAGAAATTATAGTCAGCTGTTGCCGTTTTCGATAACTTATAAATATAACGTAAGATTTATACAGGTTGTCCCAAAAAATCAACGCAAAAAAAAAAAAACCGATGACGGGCCAACTCATGCCTTCAAATAAGCCAAACTGTACTAAGTAAACATCTTCTATAATAACTTTAAAATTTAGGAAAGTCGTTAACGATCGTCGTTAAAGATATTTTTAATATCACTGTTGCTTTCTCGGAACAAAGAATTCATTTTCATTTTTGTGTGTATCAACATTTTTTCCTTCAAGTCTGACTTTCATTCTCTAAAAAAATTATACTGAGTCAATTGTCCTAAAAGTTGACACATGTAGACTAGGTTTTAAATAGTATTAGACATACCACCTTTTTTATTTTGGAAAAGATATATTGCTATTATTTAAGTAAAAAAAGAACTGATGTAATAAAATCTAGACTTCATGGGCATAATAACTTCTAGGGCTTAATTGGCCAGTCTAGTTTAGTATATTTTTTTACGAAATGTATAGTCAAACTTAAAAATATATTTGCTTACATTTGATAGGACGTTTCTTCGGTATTTGTTTGCAGAAAAAAAAACAATAAAAAATATCAAAATTCGGGTCCATTTGCTCGAAGTTAAGGACTTTCCTAAATTTAAAAGAAGTGCGGTTATCACGAAAACTAGAAGAGTTTTACTTGGGGTATCTAAGTTTGGCTTATTCAAACCGATATAAGTTGACTCGTCATCCGTTTTCGTTTTGGAAGTTGTATTTTGGGACACCCTGTATATTATATAATATAATTAATTAATGAACAGTGTGATTTGAAGAAATATTTGATAAAAGTTTTTGTATTTCTAAACGATTTTATTTACACCTGTCTAGTTCTGATGACAATACAATATCATGGCGACATGGAGCTGATCTGATGAAATAGAGGGAAGGTGGTCGAGGGAACTATTCAACGATTTCCTGCAGCCCCCTTGTGTTTGAGCTCATTTGATTCGTTTCAAAGAAGATTTAGTTCTAGTTAGATGTTGACGATGGTCTAACGATGAAGACTTGATGGTCCAGGAAAATCAATGAATTTTAGGAGAATTCTCGTGTTTGGGTCCATTTATTAGTTTCGAAGAGGAGTTAAGTTTTGGTTAGATGGTGAATATCCCCCTCCTCATCCCATTGTATGACTCAAATGTGCTCTTAATTGGTGATTGAGTTTCAGTTGAAACTAAACAAGATATCAGAATTACATTAATTAAATTTTTAAGGGATTATATCCAGCCCGACCTATCTCAATCGATATGGAGCGGATAATAAATAAAAATCCAGTAATGACTTTCGAGGTACCTACATGTGTTAAGGTACATATTTGTAAAAAATTTTTTATTGAATACCGAAATGTGCGCACTCCTCGGTGACGAGGTTTGTTCGGCTCATCATTTCACCTAACAGATGCTATATATCAACAAATTTTGACACAATGCTTTGAACTTATAAAATTTTGCAGAAAAATTCTTGAGATGATTCACTAACAGAGAATGTTGTACAAAATAATCTATTGTTTGAGTCATTGGTCTCTATGCAACACCTTATGTAATTTTTATTTTATTTCCGAGGAAGTTTTGCATTAAACGGAATAAAATATTTTTCTAACCATTTCATACTATGTTTAAGCATACTTTAAGCTCTAAAAGTCAAAATCATAGATGAGTATTTATCAATTGACTTAAATTTAAAAAAAATGAAAAAAGTGACTATTTGGAGCCATAGTACGTTAAACCATAGTATTAGATGGTTAGAAAGTTTTTTTTATACCGTTTATAGGTTTAAAACTTTCTTGAAAATAAAATCGGTCTACTTGAACAATTTATTTTTACGTCACGGGAGTATGGAATATTTGCGATTACGGATTCGTGTTCAGCACCTTAAAAACTAACTAAAAGATTATTAACACTAAAAAGTTATATTTCGCCGACTTGCATTATTTTACTATCTATTAATATACATAATTTGAAGAATTCGCTCAAGAATTGTTTTCTTTAGTCGATAAGATATCTAGGGCAGATTAGCAATGCGATTGACCACAGTTTACTCCCAAAGCGCCAAAATTGCATTTCTCCACATCAAAGAGAACGAATTGATCTCTTCCACTTGAGTTGAGTAATCAGTCTTATGCAGTTCTTGAGCCGGTGGTCCGCAAGAATATTAACGGAGGCAAGAAACAAAGTTGGTTAAATTTATTCAGTTTATAAAAAGGGTCGTTTTGCATTTATCTTCTATTGAAATAAGATACATACATATGAATCAATAAAAATGCACATTGGTTGAAGAATGAATAAATCTTACGTAGGTTTTTACTAAATTGTGAAATTTCCAAAATTGTGAAATAAAGTTAAATGTGAAATAAGTAGTAATGGTAATTTTCATAATATTTGTATTTTTGGTTTTCTTTCAGAAATGCAAAAGCCGAAGATAAATACCGTGTGTCAACTTTTTATACAACCAGTAGAAGGGGATCAGAAGAAATTCAAACACTTTACAAAATTTCATTTGCCAAACAGAACAAAGAGTTCCTTACTAATGAAAGCATCAGCGGTTTCTTTCAATCACCGATCACAACACAATCGAGTTCATAAGGATCGAGAAGTGGAAAATTCGATAGAATCACATTTCCCTTCCTCGGAGCTATTATAATTTTTAGATTATTGGTGTTAATCAACCACAAATTCTTGTTATAATTTTTTACAATGGCAAATACTCTTTCATTAATGACAAATGTGATACGAAATGCTGTTAGTAAGCAACGTATTCGATATACGGAAAATGGTTTTAATTTGGACTTAGCATGTGAGTATATTTTATTGCAATTATAATAGTATAGTTTTTATAAGACGTCTCTCTCCCAGATATTTGCGAAAATATAATTGCAATGGGCTATCCGGCTGACAATTACGAAGGTATTTACAGAAATAGAATTGATGATGTGTACCAGTTTTTCGAAGGACACCACAAGGATCATTACAAAATTTATAATTTATGTTCTGAACGTAGTTATGATATAAACAAATTTCATGGCGTAAGTACATTTCATTTTAAAGCTATTTAATCTCGCAACGATATATGCATTTTGTAATCAGTTTGAAAGGAAAGAATATTTCGACAATTGAAAAAACTTTAGCGCTATTAATATCACCACCCGTGGTAACAGAATCATTGGCAAATCTTATCTGTTGGTAGATAAACGACAAAAATCATTATAAATTTCCGTTTGCAATATTATGCATTTTTGGAGTCCCATTGAAGTAATCTGTGGGCGTCAAAAAATTTAAGAGTGTGTATAACGAATTGACGAAATTTAATATATTTTGACCTCTGAAAGGTAAAAATCGTTCGTGTAGAATTTCATCAAACTTGATATGGTAGATCAAATACGAAAAACTACTCGTAATGAACAATTGAATAACTTTGCTTGTCAAGTGGTCATTGATCAAACTAAGTTTACTTTATAGAGGACCTTAATCTACATATGTCAAAGTACATAATTTCTAAGTAGATAAGAGCACATAGAAGGCCGACAGATAACTAATTGCTTGTTTAGTAAAAAAAAAGAACTACGAAGTTGTTTAACTTCTTTAAATCAAACAATTCATTCATCTATATTCATATCAGTGAACCTACCTTTGACTATTTTTTTCCAAGCTTTTGCTAAAATATTTATAGTGTGCTTTAATTTCGGAAATTCATTACACCAGTTGGACTGGCTATTTGTCGAGTCTAAAACTTGGTATTTGTATACAGCTGTCGACTTGAATTTCCCTAATCGATATATTCTAGAATTTGACTGATTTCTATTTAGACTTAGAGTATCTCGGAAGTAATGGATAAAATATATGGGGAGGGGATGTAAGGCATTTCAAACAATAAATACCATTTAAAGAAAATATCCAGTTCCCAATGGATACAAACTCAGAAGCATTTCAATAATTTTTTGAAAAATAATAATTTTTTTTTAATTTTTTGTGGATACTTACCAAATCTTTAATTTAATCTTTATTATATTTTTACTAAGCTAATTTCCAGAAAACATTTTGTTTCCATTTTTAATTTTTACATATACAAAATCATTGTAAGCATGAATTTATGAGTACCGATTTCCAGTCAAAACGACTAGTAAAGACATTAACTTTTCAGTCTTTCATAGAGTAGGCAATGAAGACATTAACATAAACATGCCCATATGTGTAAATACGTTAAAGTTAATATGAACAACTTGTTGTTTGAGTAAAAATACGCAGTTTCTTCTGCTTACTCGACTTACTAAATTTTAAATGAATATGTGTTTAATGATTCTTGCCTAATTCTGTCGTATGCAAAAATATAGAAATGTACAAATTAAAAAGACTTCTAAATATAACAACTTTTAAAAGATATCCAGTTGAATATTACTTTAAGACATATAGACATGTTTTGCATCTATTTGGGTCAATTCAGTAAATTGTAATTTTGTTTTTTTTAGAGGGTTGCAGTATATCCTTTTGACGATCATAACCCTCCGACAATAGAACTGATTCAAAAATTCTGTGATGATGTAGATCGCTGGTTGAAAGCGGATAAAAAGAATGTTGCGGCTGTGCATTGTAAGGCAGGAAAAGGGCGAACTGGTAAGAATGGCTTTTTCGTAACATTCTTCAACTAAAGCGGCTGTTTTTGCAGGTACAATGATCTGTTGTTACTTACTACATAGTGGCTTCACAACAACCGCCAATGATGCTCTGGCGTATTACGACGAAAAGAGGACTAAAGATAAGAAGGGTGTTACAATACCGTCCCAAAGGCGCTATGTCGAATACTATTCAAGATTACTTACATCTGGAAAGCCGTATGAGAGAAAAGCATTACAAGTAGTATTTTCATTTCACTTATTTTTAATGATTTCTTAAGTTAAAAATTGTATACAGATGTGTGAAATAAAATTTTCATCACCTCTTCAAATTCATAGTCAGGGCACCGTGCATTGCAGTATATCCAGCCTCCCTGATCCTTCGTCAGCTGAAAAAGCGCAGGTACATTTTGTTTTGTTTAATCACTTCCTTAAAATACATGTTTCTTTCTTTTAGAATATTTATACAACCGTTATAGATTTTCGCAAATCCCAAAGTATAGAAATGAAAGATTGCTGCATACCTTTGATTGGCGATGTGAAAATAGAATTGTATCACAAAGTCATGAGGAAAAAGGAGAAATATTTTCATTTTTGGTTTAATACGTATTTTGTATGTGAAGAAGCTGGTAAATTAATAGATTTCATTTATTTTTGTTTTATAATCGATCGATATATTATTGTTTGGCAACTATTTTCAGAATGTAAGGGTGAAGGTGACGATATGAAGTTTGTGCGAGATTTCTTGAAATATGAGTTAGATGATGCTCATAAGGATAAGGAACACAAAAATTTCCCGGAGGATTTTAAGGTAGGTAGTTTAAAACTTTATATTTCAGAATTATAGTAATAAATAACTATGTATATATAATATCGATAACGAATCAATATTTTGAAAAAATGTAAAGTTTCATATCGTCGCTAATAAGACCGTGTCAACCTTTTTAGTGGACGATAAAAAAACTGCTTATTTTATTTAATACAAGAGGCATTAGATAGACTATAGTGTCAATAGCTGCGATATCTATGGATATACATACATATAATGGCAATCAAATACGAAAACCTCAAATTTTCGTTTTGCGTAATGTTATGTTATGCGACGATATGTAAAATTTAGAAATCAGAAAATGTTGGTTTTTTTCAGATAAAATGGTTTTCTACAAAAGTAGTTTTAATTGTTAATTAAATTGTCTTTTCAGGTGCAAATTGCTTTAAAACCAGTTCCTCGTGGTTATATAAGTGGAAATGAGGCATCACAACCAAATCATTTCGTTCTGCGAAATCCAATGCAAAATCATAAAAATCACGATCAGCACAACAATCAGATGCCCAATCATTTACTTAAGAATGCCACAAATTCACAAACAAACAAAGGACCAATATTTGAAGCAACAGGTGGTATACTACCAAAGCCGACAATTTTACCCGAAAACAACAAAATCCAAAATCAGCATCAAGAATTTCAGCATCACCAAAATAACGAATGCAGCCGAAAGCAGCAATCACACAAAAATCACCATAATAATACTAGGAAAGAATACAGCGATATCGTTTCTAATTCTGGCAAGGATCAGCACCTAAGCCAATCACATTCACAGAACCAGAACGATAAATCTAGCAATGTCCATAACCATCATACACCGTCCGTTAGTCCAGATGTATCCAGAACAAATAGTAGCAGTAGTAGCAGCATCAGCAGTGAGGCCTCTTCGGCGGCAGGTGAAGATTGGGAATCTGGTGAGTTCAAAAGTAAAGGTACAGTCATGATGATGACGGATGGTAGGAAGAGTCAAAATTTCAGCAATTCTAGTAGCTTTAGTGACGAATTGTTGCTGTCCGACCTGAGACACAATAATAACAATAACCTTAGTAGTAGTGTTGGTTCAAATAAAATAGTGAATGCCAGTAATAGTAGCAGTAGTACTACCAGTAGCAAATTAATTTCGATTGCTGTTAGGCCAGCGACGCAAAAATTTAAAGCCAAGACCTCCAACATTAAGGCCACTGGTCATATTAAGTCTAACAGCAAAAAGCCTTTCAAGAAAATTAACTGGTTGTCCAACTTCAAATCTGATCCAGAACTTTGTGAGGCTCTTGTGAAACCAGTTAGTTTTCAGGGTAAGCAGACTAGCGGTGTGCTGATGTCAAGCAAACAGAGAAACAATAGCGGAACGGACATTGACAATGATTATTATTCCTCATTGTGTGACCGGCAACTTAGCTTTGGAACATCGCCGTGCAAAAGTCCGCGTTCTATAAATCTGTTACCCCTTGCAGACTCATTGGAGAAAGTTGGAATTAATGTTGTTGCCCAACCTTTCTCCGATGATGTTGTCATTGCAAAACCAGTCGAGTCTCATTCTATAGGTTTTAATGTGCTTGGTTCAATGCCAAGCACAAACTCTGAGGAGTCTTTTATAAAAAAATCAACTTACGACACATGTAATATTGCTTCTGAGAAGCAGCCGATTTTTGGAAGTGTAAACACTGCGTCTAACAGTGAATGCGTCCGCAATAACACTCAAGTTAATTTAAGTTTGAATAATGAACAAAAGGATAATTGTGATAGAATGCAATCCATATTGATGTTATCAACGATAACGTCATCCTCACCACCAGCACGTTTAGGAAATCGTTGCGCTCCATTCAGTTTTCGAGGAATACGACAAGAATTACAATCAGTTATTAAGCATAGTACTAATAAAACAAAGGCGAATCGTAGCACATCCAACAGTGAAAGTAGATTTAGTTTAAACAACAAGAAAAAAACATCAATACCTGAAAACTCCTCGTCGTCTAGATCATCTACTGAAGGAGATACTGTAGGTCAGAGCAACCAAAAATCTTAAGTATATTTTCATTTCTCCTTTTTGTGATTGTTCGGTATTATGCTCATTATCTGGATAAGATATTTTACGTACGGCACGGTAATGTACAGTTTTGTCTGTCAGTTGTTCAATAATTTTTACATTATTTCTTTTTTTTTATATTTTTATTTAAGATTTTCCAACGTCGAACTTGCATTAGTTTGAGATACTGAGTTATGATAATTGGTTAATATATTTTTCAACGAGATCAACAATAGTGTATTTGGATTAAATACAATTTTAAAAATGGAATTTTACTAATGGTTACGTTAATGCGTTTACGATACAATATTGGTCCGAAACTGGTAAGCAAATGTTTATTAAAGTTATTCTTTTTAAGAAACATTTCTATCAAACCTATTTTTGAAGAGCACTTCCAGTATTTTTAAAGCCATTTCTATTTTAAGGATTCTTATTGATTAAATGCAAATGGAAATTCTTAATTAATCAATGGTATTTTTAGTTAATTGAAACCGATGGAATACAATTCCCTTCGAAAAATAGTGCATTCGAAACTAGGAGCACATGATTTTCCTTTCTTAACTTTTAAATTTTCTACGTTGCGAACCGAATTGAATTTTGTTGGGCTCTTAACTTTTGAGAGAATATTCTCTTGTGTTCCAAAAATTCGATTGTTTTTAAAGGTCCCTATTAGAACTTTCCAGAAAGTGTTTATTTTTTAGGCGACTAGAGTTAGAAAATTTCATTGAGAATTTTTTTTTATGTGATTTTATTTAAATGATTCTAATAACGGGCCTACCTACAACTTCTTTGATTATTTATAGATTATGTAATCTCGGACACTTTAACCCAAGTTAAACGTAAATACTAAATTCACTGTAAGTGTATGTTTTTTACGTTAAATTTCAAAAATCAAATAGTTCAAGTTGTCCTCAAATTTTTTGAAAAATAAAAACATTTTTGCGTTTAGCAATAATTAAATAAAACGGTCGAAACAAGTATAAACCATTAAATTAAACTTGACTAAGATGGAACCCACAGCTAAAATAACGGGCCTTACACGTGAAGGAAATTCTTTCTAAAAGAAAGTTGCAAATAAAGCTACAGCAAAAATTCGAACTCGTTTACAGAATTCATTCATTTTATTCTTTTTTGAAGCATCTCGTATCAAAAATGAAAAAATAGAACCCTTGTTGTAAGACTTCACTTTCTGTTTTCCGCTCCTTCTATCACGGATGATGATGGCTAACCTATTCTATATAATTTATAATACCATTATTTTCTACTTTTATTTTATGAAAAGTATCTAGCTAACTTGGGAGCAGGATGTTGATTAAATATGGTTTTTTTTCGAATTTATTAGAAAAGGCATAGATAATTGCGGTCGATGTGGCGCACAACCTAAATATTAGTTTCTAAATAAAAAGGTTTTTTTGGCTTTGGCTGAACATCCAGTTTCGAGTACTCTTTCAATGGAATTCGACTTAGGAAATCTAAATAGATTTGCCTGAGTTATTAAATTGTATATTTTGAATATTATCTTTTATGTTCAATAAAAATTGCGAAATATAAATGCAATTACTGTTCAAATTGCGGTTTAAAATGAAGAATTTAGAAAAAATTAATATTTATTTACCCAAAATAAAGATGACTCAGTTTATATCATTACTTATAACCTTTTTTCTACTACAGTCTTAGAAATTGGGAATTTGTTTTTATGGTAAGTTTTTTAAGATTTGTATCAAATTGGGACTCCTGTCCAACAAGTATCCCTTTTCTTTAAAAACTGTTAAGTATATAACTCAAATAAAACCTTAATTGGTAAAAAAGGTAAAGGCATCGCCTATATTAGGTTATAAGATGCCTCATGGACAACTGATGCGAAACTTGTTGAAATTTATTTTGACTAAATTAATATAGTTTTATATATAAATCACAATGTATAGACATAGGAATACTTAATTTTTGTGATGCAACATAAATAATTAAATAGTTTCTATTTATTGGTCGCTGTTATAAAAGTGCTAAAGTACAAAGCGTGTAATTTTTCTAAAAAAAAACAAAAACAAAATATGCACGAAACGTCCAAATAGGTCCATAATACCGAACATTTTCGTTTATTTTAAATTAATTTTAATTATTAATATTATTTTCAGTTTTTCATCTTGATTAGTTGTTTAGCGTAATTAATGTTTTACGTTTACTCTGTACATATAAAATTTAAAATTATCTGTAGTACTCTAAAATATTTTATAGAACATGTTAAAATTTTCTTTTTATATATGTAATTTCTTCTCTTGTAAATACGAAATTATTTATGTTAATATTGTTATAAAAAATAATATTAAAAATATCTACTTCTTTTTCTACTTTGGATATTTACCAAATTGAATTCAACCTCAGCGAACAGCGATTTGAAAATCTCTCTGATATGATATGGCGTTATAGTATTACTATGCTCATTTTTACAATTCAGGAGAGCACTTTAAACTCTGCGATAGTAGAAAACCATATTAGGATATGCTTTTTAAATAAAATGGGTTTTAATACATTATTGGCTCGACATATTAAGACATATGTAAATAGCTAAAGATTACAGGTGAATAAGTCGTAATCATGAAAAGCTGCCCTCGTGAGTTTCGATAACTGATAAATACGTAGTTAGGATTATATGGGAAAGTAGGTTCGATAGCATTGTTCGAAAATACTGTTTCCTCTTTACTGTCGTATTTTTGTGTATTTTATCAGATATTGGGAAAAAATATTTCACAAATTCGCATTAGATATCCTATAAAATTAATAAATTGTAAGTATAAAACAGAATTGGCTCTTATGGAATTTTGTTTAACGTTTCGTGCACATGGTGAATTTAAGGGTACGCATACATGAAGATAAATTTCTTTGGGTCTGTCGCGTTCTCAACACCAACGTTTGTATAAATTGTAAGGGCTTAGGCAAATTAATGCCTTGGTTGGCACATACAGCATAGTCTGTCGAGAAATTTAAATACAAGCTGAATGGAAGGAACTTCATATTTGCATAAAATACAGCAATTTCGAAAAATCATAAAAATTTACAAGCGGCTCTCTGTTTTCGGTTAAAGTAACTCTGGGATTGCTTTGAGTGCTGGTAAAAAATCATTCTTTCCAGTGTCTCTAAAGTATAAGATTTGTATCAAATAGCCAATCAAACTTCTAATTATTATGAATTTAAGTTAGAAATGCTGGCACTGAATAATTATAATGCAATATTGTATTATAAAATATAGATAATGAGAAAATCCACTGATAATAAATTTTTTTGAACGGATAACTTTTGGGTCAGCCAATATTACGTTATTTCGAGTTGATTGGCAATAATACCAATTTTAATTTGACTAGATTTACAACTTAACTACGTCTTGTAACTAGTATTAGGGATAGGATTCCTTTTTATACTACTCCTGCATATAAATCTCCAGTACGTTGGTTAATATGAAAGGGACGATCATATTAAAAAAGAGAAACCTCTTCCAAAAGTTAAATTGTTTATTCCAATTAAATTGAGGAAGATTAAGAGGTGAAAATTCTTGTAAAATCCCTCACTTCATTCAAAATAGATTTGGATAACAAGATGGAAACATGGATGTGTTTATTTTCTAGAAAATCGTCATTTTGATTGCAAGGGTAGAACTACTCCAAACAAGAATGAAATTAAAACTTCGCCAGGTGATGTTATTATGACATCAGTAACAGCAATAACAACAAGATCATCAAGATCACCAAATAGCTATGATTTCCCACAGGAATCGAATTCGGAACACAATGATGATTTACCACAAGTGATGTCTTCATCAATTCCAGTTGCAACAAAGGTTGACGATTCGGAGTCTGGAAATCGTCGGCGACATTCTAATTTACCTCTCAGTACCAGTGTCAAGTCAATGTTAACTCGAAATTTTAAAGGTCGTCCCAGGAGAGAGTCAACATAAATGTTTTTTTGTTTGTTCATACTGTTTTGTATTACTTAGGTAACAAAAGAGAAGTAAAAAAAAAATTAAATGAGTAATTTAAACAAAATTGATGATAATGCAAATAATGTTGGCAAGGCGATCGACCTTATGATAGTTTTTATCACAGTCTTACTTTTATCCACTTAAGTAGATTATCTGCTGCTTTAGAAGCCAGCTAAAATAAAGAAATCGCATGAAGATAAAGTAGCAAATTATAAACATCAATAAGATCTAATGTTAACAAAACTGTAGTCCAAGTCTATTTCATTTTGGAACGTTGCATTTATACTCAGTGATGGTTCTTAATCTACATAACTCATAAAAAAGAACTTAAAAAACTGTTCAGGATAAACATTTTTCTCCCGAACTGATATCAAGTCACTTAATGACAAAATAGATGCTTTAAATTTATTGACAAATTTTATTGCAGTCATCTGGGTTGAAGCAATTAACTAATTTTGGTAAATTTCAAATTTATTTCTACTCCGGCTAAATGACAGGTTATTGGGCGGATATACGAACAGGGAGATTCAATCAACTTATTTCAATGAATATAATATTGAAATGTGGGGATAAATCGTTATAAAGATAACAGCCGTGGGTGCTTGAGCAAAATCAGTAAATGGGCTCTGCGATGATCCAAAAATTGTGCCAGAACATTTTCGAGGTGTTAGAACAGATTTTGCTCAAGCATCCTTGACAAGTTTGTACAATTTTTTTATTTATACATATGTATATATATGTACATATATACATATATATATATATATATTTTCGTCGTTGCAATAAGTTTATTTGCCATATCAGTAAATAAGTCTTACGAAATTTAAAAAATGTAATGCCCCAATCAATTGAAATCCTTTAGATTTCCGTGTTAGTTGTACCTGAATAATATGTTTAATTTTTGATGGAATTGTTCTTATAGAATCTTGATACTTCCTTAATTTAATAATCTGTGGCCTTATGGAAAACAAAAGGCTACTTTGGCATTATCGTATGCATCACGAAGAAATGTGTTAATTTGGACATTAAAAACTCTTGTTTTTGTGTTCTTCTATTTCACTAGTAAAATGTTAAGTAGTCGTATCGAATTGAAAAACAAATACAAGAATTCCACCGAAACGAGTAACTAACCAACTATTCAAAACGAGTTTTCGGGGTTAAACAATTTTCGATATTAATATGTAGTTTCACACTACGTTTTGCTGTCTTAAAATTTCCCGTAGAAATATCTAATTTTAATTGTGAATTATTATCTCTAATTTGCATTTATCTGAAACTTTTCAATAGCCATATTTTTATTTCTTAACATTATTGCGTTTTTATTTTACTTATAAAAGTTTTAAATTTCCATCGGCTGGGTTCTGAAACGGTTTTTTGATTCGAAGTTAATTGAATTTGAGTTATCGGTAGTCGGCATTCAGTAATTCGAATAGTGCCATTGTCTGGACACATTTGTTCATGTCTTTGATAAAAAAGCTCTTTTCACACTATGGTAAGAATTACAATTCAATTTTAGTTGACTTTAATATACGAGTATGTACTTAAAAAAGTATGTGTATGTAAAAATTTTTATCGCATATCCCAGGAACTAACTAAACAAAGTGTCTGTGGTATGAAAAGTTTGACTATTTCCGCTTAAAGAGTCCCTTTAAAGATAATACAAATCTATACCCGTGATACGCAATTTTTTGTTTCTAAACATCGATTTGTTCATTTTCTCTAAACCTTATATTAGGCGTAAACTTTGTATGTTAATGAGGAGCGAGTACCATCGACCCACCGTAAGTGTAATATAACGAAAATTTGCTCCAGACAAGCGCTTGACTTATGCATCTTATATACTTCCTATATGATATATGAATATGATTGCAACATAAAAATAGCGTAAAGCAATGAAATCATCACTGAGTATTTTATGTTTCTTGAAAACTTGTAATAACACAAAAGAAAAAGAAGAAAACCCTCATTTACTTCATAGTTTAAGAGTTAGAAATGAAAAATAGCTAAGACTTTAGGACTGTGAGGTATCACAAATATATTTTAAGAGATTTTGGGAAGCAACACTGGATCTCTGGGAAATGTGAAGTTAAAAAAGGACATAGGTATAGCAATTCCTAAAAATATTTCGTTAAAATATATTCATCATTAAAAACTTTTGTACGGAAGATGACATTGTAAACCGTAGTTATCATTGATTTCCGTGAAGATCCATTTTTTTTTCATATTAAAACTATTTTAAATGGCTGTGAAAATAATTCTTTTAACATTTTTTATTAGAATGATCATGTTTTTTGTTTAAATTTAAGTTTATTTAAGAGTTTCATTTTTCACAGTATATCGCGGAATGTTATTGTAGACGTAAAGCATACAAATTTTGTAAATGTTGCGAAATTTTATTCATTCTCATCATCAATTATTTCCCAAATTAATATGCAACTGAAATCCAAAATTT
This sequence comes from Machimus atricapillus, assembly GCA_933228815.1. Taxonomy (NCBI): domain Eukaryota; kingdom Metazoa; phylum Arthropoda; class Insecta; order Diptera; family Asilidae; genus Machimus; species Machimus atricapillus. The sequence goes on from OW121784.1 coordinate 58,450,794, forward strand.
CTGGGGTTCATTGCAAATATCGTTTTTCAGTCAAACTGCAACTCAGACAAATTTTTAAACTATTTTGGTTTTCGGTTCGACTGAATAATAAAACATATTTGCAATGGACATCTTAGTAACTATTTTTGGCTTGGTGTACCTTATATAATTTAAAAACATATGTAAGAAGTACGTAAATAACATTTAAATTCCAAATTTGTAGAGACATTTTCGTTGCTTATCACAATCAGATATAAACTTCTCTTTAATACGCTATGTGTAACTATTCGGGGGAAATTGTTTTCTTGAAATAAATAATCCAGGTATGTGTAACGACATCAGCAATACTTTAAATTGAATGACGTTTAAGCATATTTAAGTGAATTGTGAACATAATTGCTTTTTCATCAAGTTAAATTGGGGAAATATTTATTAAATTGAATGATTAATATAATATTAAATAAAAACGTTAATCTATTATTAATGCATACCTAATTATTTAATATATTTCATTCAAAGAAAAATATGAAAAAATGTTTGACAACAAATTGTTCCTATCTCTAAAAAAACTTAAAATTCAACCTACAATCTTCAGGCGTTATATGCATACTTCATAGCACTCCTTGAAACCTTAGAACAAGTTTGTTCTTTATATCTCAGTATCATCATTATATCCGTTTAAATTCGAGAGTATGTGAGTGAGTTTAAGAAAATTGCTCTGCGGTTCGATAACAGATCTGTAGAAATTATAATTGTTTTTGCGAAACATAAGATGCTACTAAGCATGACAAATTTATAAACTGATTTCTTATAAAAAAAAATATACGAATGCCGAACAATTAAACAGCAAAACAAGTTGTTTTATCACGTGTATTTTTCAATTTATGTATTTATAAAAAGAAATTCAGTGAATTGAAAACACTTGAGTAGTTCAATGCACTATTTATCGGGAACCAAAATCGTTGTCGGTTCTGATTCACAAGGTTTTGGTAAAAATAATTGTTTCGAAAAGATGTTTTTTAAAGTTATACCTAACCTTAAATTTTAAATTAATTACATAATTTTGAAATTAACATGGTTCCGTTTTAAGAACCATACAATTTTAAATTTTAATCTTGTATCTTATATCCATACCTAGGTTAATAGGTTGGCTAAAAATGGATTGTTTTAACATTTATTTTCTTTAAGTTTTTAATGATTATGCACCGTAATGTATGTAATGTAGGAATAGTATAAATATTTAAAATTCGTCCTGCGAACATTTTTAATGTTGGAAAATAATGGAGATGGTTTCAAAACAATTTTTCCCCTTAACTGTCGTCTGTGAATTTATATAAAAATAATGCCACGGTTTCGAAAAGATGTTGATTGGCGCAATGAGATGGAATTGATTGATATTTTAAAAAGCTATTATGCTGCTTGGCTAGTTTATCGAATTGACTGTTTTAGGTGTTCGTAGAATAGAAGAAGAAACTTAGGTGTTTATAATTTGCATATTGAGGTTTCAAATTCGTCAAATTGAAAGTGGTGTGCTAGTTTGAGTTTTAAAAGCTACCTACTAACTCTCTTATTGTTAATTAAGTAGTAAATCTGGTCATTACACTGAAACAAGGTACCTGCAATACGGAATTACCTTTATAATTTTACTTTCTCATGGTGATTTTACCATCCACTCCACTAATAAAGAATACGATCATAAAAATACGATTGTCCTATCCATTTATGAAAACATTTTGGATTTTGTCACAAATCTATACATTTAAAAGTCCTTTAACTTATGTGGGTATAGAGTTTCTCGTTTTTTTTTTAAATCGCTTACTCCTTTCCAAAATCGCTTTCAGTTCCAATGAAATAGAAGGAAAAAATTAAAACAATTTCAACAATGGGTGTTGTGGTACGTGGTTAAGAATGTTGTTGATATAATTTTTTCTGTTAATTTTATAGGCCACAAGATTTCTACAAGTGTAAAGATTGCAATGGGGTCCTAAATCGCAAAATTACTTAAGCGAGTAAACTGAACGCGAGTACGTTCCAATTAAATTTGCATTCAACCAACATACGACGTATGAGAATTATTGCTGCAGCGAAGGAAATTGTGGTTTGAAAAAATTAATGCGTATTAAAAAAAATGTACGAATAAGAGAGCAGGCTTCAAGTTTCTGTAATTAAACTTTATAAATTATTTTTCTGATACGATCCGTAATGAATTCAAAATGACGAAATTATGGTACACTATATGTTTGTGTATCATTTCACCTATTAAGCCATATTTACTCTTAATATTATTTTTTCTTGTTTAAAAGATGTTAAGTTAAATGTTTAATGTATTAAGTGGTTAATTCAGGGAAACCAACAGCAAAATACAAACCAAATTCAATTTTGAAACTAACCATATTGGACAACGAAGTATTTGAAAAAGCTAAAAGAAGTTAGACTAAGGAATGTAAATATTGCTGATTGCAAACATAAAAAATTGAGAGTTCCCACTAATTGTAGTTAGAATAAGCTCTTGCTTTTCTTATTACAATATAAGTAAATTTTGCTAAGACAGTTAGCTGTTTTCTGTAGATTTAAATCAACAGTTACAGAGTGGGCAGTAGATTTAAATCAACAGCTGTTGCACATATACTATAAGTAAATAATTATTTCACACAAAATAAAATACCATCAATAATATGATGCTGTTTCTTACAGTTTAAAATAATGAAATTTCCTTGTCTCTTACATGCTGCCCACATTGTTTTCATCAAAAAAAAAAAAATTAATTAAAAACAAATCGATTAAACAATTTGCACAATAAATCAAAACCGAATGAATTTACGAAAACTGGTCACCGAATCCTAAATGGTGTGTACGTATAAAATCTTTCAATATTCTTGTGTATTCAAACTATTTTACAAAACGCATCGGATGCAATTTTTAATTATAATTTTTTCTTATATAAATATATTTACCAAAAGCGAGCCCCTCCTCACCAAGTAGTTGCTTGACGATTGGTAGATATCGCTTGCTGTCTGAGAGTGATATTTGTGAAATTTCCGCTAACGAGTCTGCATTTGAATTTGGCCTAGATTATTCTAATTAGGAGCAGCTTCACATATTTATAAATTTATTTGCATGTTTTGCATATTTCTTTATATTTTAGTATTTTGCATGAAAAGCTCTTCTTATTAACTATAAAACCTTTTACGAGTTAAACTTTTTCTGTTACAAGAATAAACAAATGTTTTTCTTCTATAAATAGTTTTATAAATTTAAAATATTTCGATTTTAAAAATGTTCGAGTATTAGTTCTAGTTTTAACCCTCGACGGGTACTTTTATAATATAAAAGATTTCTAAAAAGACTAAATAATGACTAACTTTAAAAATACATTTGTATGCCAATTTAATGTTTAAAACCACCTCGGTTAAATTAAAAGCTTCGACAATTAATGCATTGTACTTGGATACTATTTTAATTTTAAAAAAAACTCAGAATATAGGGCGCTATAATTAGCTAAATATCCTCTCCGTAGGGCTTTACCAAAATTGTTTAAACCGCAAAACTTAAGAAAACATGCCAGTTTTAAGTTTAAGATATAGCTTATTCCAAAGAATCTTAAAAAATATATTATATGAAAGTTGGAGCTTATTTTGATTTAATTTTAATTATATTTGCTTCTTGTTTATTGCATGTTATTATTGTAAAATATTTCTAATATAGATGTTTTAAATATTAATATTCTCATTTAATTTTTTCGTTCTTATATTATCTTGTCGCTCTATGTACATAAAAGTAATTTGAGTATGTATTATATCCATGTTCAAAAATTCTTTGTATTTTTTGGAGTTTTGCGCTTATAGCAGAGTTTAAAGACGCTAAGTCTTAAATATTAACGTGAAGATATGTATTTGTCTTTAAAGTTTTTAGGTATAATACTTTTAAAGTTATTAGATAGGGAAGTATTTCCTTAATTTCAAAACCTATAATATAAAATAATATATGATATCGGAGAAGGTATTAAATTAGAAAGAAAAGATTTTTATTTTTGGATTTCGGTATACAATCTTGAAACTACATATATTGAGATTTTAAACAAAAATCAAATTACAAATTTTAATTGTTAAATATATACTCATTATTTCATATTCCTACAAAATTTGGAATTCTTAAATTTCTTACGGATTGATGCAGTTAATAAAAGTACCTTACCTGTATTCGCTGAAGAATTTTCAAAAATGATTATTGAATTAGCTTACTACTACTTTAAAGCTTATATTCTTTTAAAAGCATTTTAATGCATAATTTTTAGTTACAACTATATCGGTAGTCTTAATTTAGTTTTTACCTGACTACAGCAAAGCCAAAAATATAAGGTTACTTTAAATTCAATAAAGGGGATATTAAATGCAAGTCATTAGTGATTAAAAATTTAAATTCAAAGTAAATTTATGGTGTTTGGCATCAAGAGTAAAATAATTGACGAGCAGTTCCCAAAAAAATATAATTTGTATGAATGCTTCTAATATTTCCTCCATAGTAACAAACTCCAAATAACTCGAATTAAAAATACGATTTGGTATTTTGATTTCACATCTTTTCTGTTTTTTAAAGGATGCTTTTAGTCACAGTCGTGTTTTATTTTCTGAACTTCCTTTTCTTGTTAACCAATAGTTGGACAAATGTTTGATATTGCATACAACGCCTCATATTTTTCTTCATTGATGTTAAAATATCTTGTTATTTTCTATTAATTACTTTTTTACTATTAAAAATTGATTGGCCTTATATAAAACATTGGTTCCTCCCAATTTCATTTCACTTCATAACAACTGGCGCGAAATAGGCTCCATATATCAATTATGTCTAAAACAATGAAACTAGTTGTGGGTTACATTTTTTAAAAAATCAGAAATATGCTGATAGTAAAAATATATACCCCTTTTTACTCGAAATGAATTCCGGTGTTAACAAATGTGCATTTATATATATGAACAAATCATTTTGACGATTTTAACGCTTCGTTACAACATAGCTAACATCATTTTGTTATTTTCTTTCTGTATATTTCCATTATCTATTTAATGAAGACGTAATTTCTGCAATCAAGAGTTTGTTTCTGACTGAGTAACGAGTTCAAGATTTACATTATTTAGATTCCCTCATCTATTCAGATTTTTTAGTGCACTATTTTTGTTACCAATAGTTAGTCTATTTGAATTTTTGTATTCAGTTCTTTCTATGCATTTGCAGATACATGTGTTAACAGCAAACGTAAAAATTCGAAAATTTATCATCTATAAAATATATTCCCTTTCTCTTTATTAACATCAAAACTGTATACTAAAAATGGTGAATTTACTGCTTTGATTTATTATTATTTGGCTTTCTCTTCAATACCTAACTTTTTTTTCTTATAAATTTATAATAAATTTTATTTATTTATTTGACAATTTGCTTGATTTCTGTGAATTGTGAAGTTATGAAAAGCGTTTTAATATTGCTGCTACAAACTTGCTAAAAATGCTGAAATGTTTAACAAGTCTAATGCATTAATTTAATCCAAATTAATAAGTTCAGTCATAAACTTAATGAAATTTCTATATTCTGGAAATACATAGTATCATTTTGCACATTTCAAAAAGAGTGATTGGTTTTTCAAAATAACATTTGCCTCGTATAATTCACTATTTATTTTATGCTTAGCAATCGTAATAAAACTGCTGTCTTCGGATTGTTGGTGAATAAATGAATGAGAAAAGTTTATGTAGGTTCGTCATTACAAATTTCTTACTAAATTGGCATAAACATGTATACTTTCTTTTATTCCTTACATGATAACAAAAAGCTCGTAAAAGGTTAAATAAGAGTTAATGTAAAAAGAATGAATCGTTCGTTATCATCCTCATCATCGCTTTGATCTTATAATAAAAACCACACTGACTGACTGCATGAAGTGTGAGCATTTGCTACCTAGTTATTTTAATTTCTATCATTTTTATGTTTGTGTGTCTTGCAGGTGAATCCACTTATCTGTGACTACTACTGACACCACACAACAAAAAATTCCAAAAATTTGCCACTTCATCCACATAAATAAATAAATAAATAAAATTATATATGTATAATGGTAATATCATCAAAACACACGACTGTTTTGAGCACACGTAACTCAAAATTTCTTACCATCACAATATCATGCACAATATAAATTTTGCCACCATTATTAATGCTACTTTCTGCTTTTTTCACCACCTTTACTACTCTGGCAGAAAGGCGGGGCCGAGCGGCTCGCTGTCAATAGTAACTTATTTTGTTGTTGCGTTTACATTCGCTATTGTATGTAAATTCTTTTGATCTTAATTCGTGTGATGAACTGCGATTTTTTTTTATTAATCTTAATGTTTGTTATTTATACAGTAAATGAAACGATTTAATAGTTTTATCCACTTTTGTTATGATTTCTGTAAGAATAAGGAACATGTGATATATAAGTAGTGTAAATGATAAGTGATATGTTCTGATAGTTCTACACTTCCAATTAGCATAAGTACACACAACAGATGATATGGTACTAAGAGTAGCTAACTTTTAGTTTCTCACAGAACGATCGTTTTTTTTCAGTTTTCCCTCAGCATTTAGTGTAAAAAAATGTTTAAGGTGTTACTTATTTATTTTGATTTTGCTTATCCGATTTTATTTTTAAATCGAGAGAACGATTTACAATCTGAAGTTTTTTTATGCTTCAATATAGATGAAATGTGTGTTTGGACGAAAACAGTTTGTTAAAATTTAGAAACAAAATCCACAAAAATTGTCATTTATCATATTTTGTTAGATTCAGATTATGTAAACATAGCTCAGTTCATATTTGTATCGTTTGTAGCAGTAATTTATGTTTGCACTTAGATAATTTATTAAATTTAGTGACGTTTTACTCAGGGAAATTGAAAGATAATAAAAATTTAACTTTCATATAAAGCATAAAATGTTAACTTAAATCGGATGGAAAAATATATAAATGAAAACGTATATATATAAATTTATGTATGTACTTGCAACTCACAAGGTATTAGCGCTTCGTATCTTTTATATTGTTATAGTATACTTACTGAAGGTACATGCATACATTAACTAAATTCTATTTTGGCAAATTATAAACCGATATTTGTAGCTCCACAATGAACGTGACAGTCTACTATTTTAGAGGCTATGAGGTTATTCGTTGTTTTTCTATTAAGTTTTTTGTCTAGACCAGCTCTGTAGCATCAGAATATAAATGAAAACAAAAACCATAGCTATTCTTGTAAAAATACAATACGTGCAGCGACAGGCTAATCAAATCGTTAATGGGCCAGTGACTTGTTTGAACTGATGAGATAGCGTTCCATTCCATAAATAACGATATTTTGCATCTTATTATTGCAATATTTAAATTGCCATGAAATTTGCTATCAGATGAAATCAAATCACATCACAGCCATTTACTGTAATTGTAAATGACTTTTGCAAATATATATGTAGATATGTATATACATAAATAAAACAAATTCGAATTTTTCAATATTTAATAATAAAATGACTCCTTCAACCTTTTTTTACAACCTTTAAATTCGATAATACAAAGAAAGTCTGAGTTTTGTTAAAGTATTTTTGTTACATATAAAATATTTTAGGATATGGTCCATTTTTCGTAACGTTTGTGTTGATCACTACAATTCTCGAATTGGCTTAGTCCAAAAAAAAAATCGATGTTATTTTTCTAGCAACGTAAATTCTAGAGGTTGGAGTTTAATGAAAAACTAATTTTTAACAAAATTAATCCTGTTTGAATAAAGGGTTTAATTTTCGGCCTAACAAATCCTCTATCCCCCGTTTTTGCAAGATCTCTGAAAAAAACACAATCTACTTTAAATTTTTTCCTATTTCCAATTCAGTTTGGCCAGATCATATGAATCGGTATATCTGAAAAGAAGACTTATATTGAGGATATTTCAAAAATAAAACCAGTTGTGAGATAAGCAGTCAATTTATTTTATTGGAGTTTGTTTCTTAATTGTTTCTAAACAAACTGTTATAAGATATACATACACGTATAACAGTCGTCTTCAAGATACTATTCTTACCATGATCGAACTCCTCATTTGATAACATGATGTTAAAGGAAAACCTTTTGAAATTTGTCACAAAATTTCATCCTCGCCATCATGCAACAGCTTTTTTTCTTTGAAGTATTCATTTAAGTGCTCTTAAGTATGCAACTAACCTCTAAAATCTAGACGCTGCTTTACGTGCCCTTCTAATATCAGTTGTCTTAAAAGTTATAGAATCACTTCCCTGAATAACTTTTTAAGGAATTTGTCGTGGTTTTTCAAAGTATGCTTTAATAGTCATGCTTATTCTATTATTATTTTAGTTTCGTTATTGTTTTTTTTTATTTATTGAAGTTAAGAATGCATTTTCGGGCTCTATAATCTATGTAATTTATAAAAAATCGTTCATAAGTAAGGCTAGCGTCGAAATGACAATATGAGACGATTGTTTCTTTATATCTGTTCTATCAACATAATGCAATTAATCCAAGAAATGTTACGTCTTTGAGTTTAACTTTTCTCTAAAGTACACATGCGAAATATATCTTCTTGGGGCATATTTTCGCTGACAGAAGAAGAAAACAGATCGTCATGAATTTTAATGAAGCGTTCGTTGGTTGAAAGTGAGGAAAATGTAAAAATATTTTCCGGGGGAACTCACTATTCAAAATTGAAGTCAAATTCAGAATGCAGAATGCCGCGAAATATATTCAAAAACGACTAGTTTTTTTTGTACATCTATTATTTTTGTTGTGTACCAATTTGGAGAAATATCTATGATTTATGTCACTGGCTAATTATATTTTGTTATATGGATTTTGCTGGTTATCGTCAATCTTAAATTATATAATTAATTAACGACAAAATGGGAATTTTTTTGGTGTACGAAATTCTGGTCTTACGAGATACAAAAGATATTCAAAATTCTTTCCTACTTGCAAACTCTTCTTCAGTTTTAAGCTATTCTGGCTTTTATATTGTGCTTTTCTAGCTGTTGTATGCGAAATAACACAATAAATAATACAAACACGTTATTTAAAAATTGGTTTTCGGACAAATCACGCAGCAAAATAACCTAAAGAAACGACAGTTCGTAGTCGAATACACCTTAAGCCTTTTCTATTCTGCATTAAATTACTAATAAGGATATAAAACATTAATCGCGGAAGTTTTGAAAACTCTAGTTGCATTCGTTCTTTGGAATGTAATTCCATTAAAATTTAATCAGTATCTGTTGTAGCAATAAAGAAATTCAAGATTAAGGTACTTCAAATTAGATGTATAGTGTTTTAAACAAAAGAGGCTATAAGATTTAAAATATGTCGTAAGCACATTATTATATTTTTGTATACATTTTGTAAATACTTATTCTTATTTTACATGTAAATAATATTCGTCATAAAGAATGATTCTCAAAGAGAACTTACAGTCACTTTAGAAGATTTCGTTTAATTTGCAAGTTCTAATAACTAATAGTTCCATTATATGAAATTTCAAAACTATAAAACTTTTGTGAATTTACCAGAAAAACATTTAAATGATAGCAGCTGATTCCTTGCTGAAAGCTCACATCACCACGTCGATGATATTGGAACTATTATTTCCTTAAAAGAGGCAATTAGATTGAAGTTTTTATTATTAGTTCTCTTAGGTTATTTAAGTATTATTTTTAAGCTATTAAATGCAAGAATATATAAATGGAAGAAATTATATTTTGTTCTTTATTTTTACTTTCAAATTTGGGGAGTTTCTGAAATTCCTTTTCGAACATTTTCAAAACGAATTCTCTTGGGTCATCCTACGATTTACATGTTAAATTCATAAATATTAATATGTGAACTAACACAATATTTTACGATAATAATTTAATTTAAATTGAACATATGCAATAATATTCAATTCACGCTTTGCGGTGGTTCCTAATTGAATGTGAAAGTAGAAAGAGTAACAAAGAATTATTTCAGATTTTTATCAACCATCTTTTGGGACTTATCAGTATCTAAAAATTGCGCTTTTCGGTCTTTCCAATTTTTCAGAATTTACCGCAAATACATTTTGAGCAAGTTTTTCCAGTAAGATTTATAGTTTTTATATTTTTATTCGCATTCTGAAAAGTATATCTAATAATTTTGTTGAAATTAACAGAATAGGTGCTTTGAAAGCGAGAATTATCTCCATGTTACGCACGCAAAATGCATAAGCTACCTTCAAATTATCTCTGATTGAGTTGTGATACCTTTGAAAAATCTCTTAACTTTATATTTGAGTTATTTAACTTTTTCCATGACCAGACATGTTGGAAAAATTCTTAAAAATAATGAAATAGGAACATACAACCAATTGTAATATGGTGCAACTTAATTTTACTATTTGTGTATTTTGTGCGTATCGTATCTACCTGGAAAAATTCTCATATGAAATATTAGGGAATTTACAATCAAACAATTTATTTAATTTCATTATTCGGTTCTTCGAAAAAAATAACTAAAAATCATGCGTTATTTTATGTGATAATTAATTTACTAAATTTAAAAAATAACAAAAAAAATGAGTCAGCACATTCTAATCGGTTGAAAAAGAAGGGAGAAGATAAGAATTTTTGAGAATTTTTCCAAAATTATCATGGCGCTTTTCCTAGACAAATTCACAATTCAAAAACTGTTGAAAAACTCGACTGTGTTTTATAGGTAGCAGCATCTTTAAAAAATCGAGATTTTTGGGGAGAAACACAATGAAGTTATACTCTTGTCTTAACCACAAAACGAAATATAATTGAATCAATTGAACGAGATCGGGTTTTCCGTTTTCTCGAAAGAGAATATAATCTGTAATGAAGTATTTTCAAAATATATTGTGGCAAAATTGTTCCAGCTGACAAAAGTTCTATTAGGATTCTATGATGAGTTTTTTTTAACCTGCTGATGGTATTTCATTACATTAATATACCTTTTGTATGCTATAACAATTTTCCTTTTTTTTTGTTTTTATGGAAATTTTTATGCGCTAGTTTTGTTTCTGAGGAATCGGAAAACGTTCATTTTTACGAAATTGTTCCTGTATCGGTTTAGTTTTAGGGGTTAAACAGCTTTCTAACATATTTTAAAATTTTTTCGTACTCGCTTTTGTTGTTAACTTTCTTTTTTGTTTTCTTATAATAAAGCTATTCTGTACTTAAAAAAAAATTATTCAAATATATTAAACTTTTTGTAATTTTCTAAATGAGCAATGTTATCACATGGTTAACATTAATAAAAGTTTCTTAATAAAAAATAAGTACTAATAGACAAATGAATAAAAATTTTGAAAAATAAGAGTTAGCTACTCTGCGTACGCACAATAATTTATTTTGGGAAATAATTGGTGTGGAGAGAATGTTTTAACTTGAAAAAAATGCCATATTTGCCGATTCGTTTAAAATTTTGCTAGGTACTTGGTATACATATAATCAAAAAAAGAATGGTTTGCGAAAGTAAGCGACAAGACTTTTAGAAAAGAAGAAAAAAATGAAATTATTTTGGTTTATTCAACGATAATAATGTTATTTTTCTATGAATTTGTATGACATTTTAACGTAAGTAGGAAATATTTGAAATTGAAACGAAACACCCGAAATTGGAATTTTTGCGAAAACTTTATAAAATTTTGTAGGAACCCGAAGGTTCTCATTTATTCCTTTTTGGCAGGAAAGCAAGCAAGATTTATTGGGGAGAGTATCCAGAAAATAAAGGTAACTAATATATGTATGTATTTACAAGCTGCAACAGATGTTTCCAATTGGTTGTCTGCAATTCGTCCCGACATAATTGTAATAGAATCCGAGTCTTATTTATGTACCTATGGATAATATAAGTGAGTAGAATGGTGGCCGCATTACATTTAAGATTTAAAGATAAATGTGAGCAAGAATTATTTGTAAGCCAATAGAGAGTAATCCAGGCGAAGGAGAGAGTAAATCCAACGAAGATGATTTTCTATGTAAAATTGGAATCTTTTCAACATAATTACTACTTCAGAGTATCTGAGGATTGAATGTCTTGTGAGTGAGTGTGAGTGAATGTTGATAAGTTTTCTGTTTTATAGTTTCATAGATTTTATTACAATTACAAATTATTGGAGAAATGTTTCGTTTGTTGTACTTTTTTGATAATCGCATTGAATTTTAATAACTGTAGGGCAGATAAACATTAATTTAATGGAACACACATAATTATGGTAAAAAGTAAAATTAAAACGATAAGAAGCATTATAACAACTTTGGCTTCAATTATATTGTATAACCAGTAAGGGCAACTGCAACAAAATATATATGTAATCATGATGAAGAAGGAAATAATTTTTTAAATCAATTTCTACCTAGAGAGTACAAATCAACTCAACAATTTGAAAACTGATAGGAAAAATAAAATATGAATTATAACATATCCGCAGTTTTATTTCAAAATTCTCTATCTATCCCTTTTCAGCGTAATTCGTGAACCATCTGATGTCTAAATTTAATAAAATAAAATTGAGAAATCTCCTTCAATGAAAATGAATAAATTTGACTCCGATTTGCTCTGCGTTGTAGCAGTCGTTTTAGGTTTTAGTCATCACCTAGAAGGGAATTTGCTCAAAATTTTCGAAGGCATTTCGATTTGCAATCCGAATTTTTCATTATATAGGTGTATGCAGGTTAAGAGAGACAACATACACATCTTCTAAAAATAAGTGCCACAATTTGTTCATTCACTATCATTCATTCGTCTTTATTCTTTAGTATAAAATTTCAAATTCATTCGATTCCTATGACGCATGATTTATACATATTAAAATAAATGGCCTTGTTTTTCTGCAAAGATAAAAAAATAAAACAAGTCAAGAACTTGATTTAATTTTAAAAGCTAAATATTTATTTATATGTGTATGATAGGGAATAAACAAATTTATACGCCACCCTGCGGAGAAGCTAAAGGAACCCAAGGAAAGGTTAATACGCATAAGTTTTAAGTTTTTTTGGAATTTCAACAGTTATTTATTGAAGAGGTGAGTATACACACAATTAGATGCTAATTAAAATATAAATAGATTAAAATTATCTCTCTAAACATAGAGAATACTTTAACATAAATGTTATTTATTAGTCTATGGTAATACACAACAAGATAGAGATTAGTTTAGTATTATTTTTATTTCATACCTGGCTGACACCGAAATTCAAAACATGCAGACCAAGGAATGTGCTATTCGATAAGATCTGATAACATGAAATAGATAGGATTTAATTCACACGGCATTTTTTCTTAAATTTTTTTATTTAATCCAATTTAACCATGATATTGATAGTGTATTGTATACAATACGATGCGACAATACCATTTTGTGCCAGAATTACAAATACATACAACTATACTACATTATTATTAATTTTGCATAAGTGAGTAAGTTTTGAAAATATTTGAGGAAAAACATTTACTAGAATTCGTTCTTTAATTAGTACCTCTTTAGACCAAGAACGGATTACAAAATATTTCTGTGTAATGTGTCTTAATTAAACATTTATAAGCCCTAATAGTAAATTGTGGTTGATTGTAATTTTAGAATTATTATTAAAATTTTAATTTGGGCAACTTGAATTTGAATTACGTGTGTTTTGGCACATTGGAACCATATTGGCGTATAAGGGATTGAAATTATATTATATCTACGCTTATCACACAATGCTTAAGGGAAAACAAATTAGCAAACAAACTTTAATTTAGTGTAAAAAACTCGATTACGCAAGAAGGCCATCCCAGTGAGTTCTGTGATAGGGATATTACTTTTAAAATAAAATCTGCTTTCTGTGAAATAAGTATTTGTTGAATATTGAATTATTTCATTTCATTATTATTTATTGATAATGATAAAATATTGTGGTTGGTAACAGGGTGCCTATTATTTTGCATTTTCTTGATAACGTCCGGTCATACATATAATACGTTAATAATGAAAAATAGAATATTATAAATGTAAGCATTTAAAATCTTTGATTAATTACAGAGTATATACATATTGACAATTTATTATGGCCTTCGCAAAATTTTCCAGATCTTAAAATTTATACCATGTTTCCATATTGCGCACATATTTACGAATGTACATAATTAGACCTTGTTTTAAAGTTGTTTTTGAATTAATATAACTAGGTTTATAAGATAAGTATGTATTATATTAGTAAATCATTATAATTACCTAGTCTTTAAATAAATTGACTTCGTTTTGTTTGGAGAGAATTTTGATTGATTTTTCTTACTTTCTCTTCGTTTTTTATAGTAATGGATAAGAAAAATGATTTTACTAGAAAAAAAACAAGTAACCAGCATTAAATCACTTTTAGAAACAACATGCTTTTCACAGCGAGAAATCGCAGAAAAATTTAAAAGTTTCGTGCACCTCGGATCAGAAAGTTGTGAAAAAATTGAGAAGTAATGAAACTACCAATTAGCATTCAATTTTAGGGCCATTAGAGGTGTGAGTCCTGGTCGGAATTATTGTTATTATCGTTGAAGATTACTTATTATTATTATGAATTAATCAGAGATATACCTACACGGAGAAAAATTTCTAAGAAAAATTCCCTTACTGTTTCATAATTTGGATGCATTTTACTCTGGCGCAGGAAAAATTCCCGTGCTGTCTTAGAATTTTTCATGGGTTTCCGGATAAAAATTCTAAGACAGTACGGGAATTTTTCCTGCGCCAGAGTAAAATGCATCCAAATTATGAAACAGTAAGGGAATTTTTCTTAGAAATTTTTCTCCGTGTAACCACAAAATTACCGCCCTTCCGCGGAAAATAATAACCCACTCGCCCCGTTGAAAAGCTTGATTTTTGATTAATGAAAATAAATATACATATGTATTATTTGAAGAAATTTTAGTAAGACAGCGTATTAGCAGTACCTACTATACTTTAAACACTGGTACACTGATCTAAAATTGGTCGACTACAATTTTTCTTATTACACAAGGGGGGCGAAACTTGGAGTTTCTCTTCTGTTATCCCCTGAAAAATCCATAAGACAGTTAAAAACATTGCGTAATCATACTTTCATTAGTTTCGAAGTAATTTTCGCGTTGTGATTAAAAATGTACTTTTGCTGACCCAATTAGGGATATTGAATCGGAACTAAGAAGTATTTTATTTTCATGAAAATTAATAACATACTTTTTTATCTGCGTGTAATTACATATCATGAAATGTAAACATAAATTTATATTTGGATATTTCTACTCAAAAAATACCCATTATTTTTTTGAATTCGTAATATATTTTTTATTTGTCCTGAATGTTTTTGTAGATGGCAAATAGCGATTTGAATGAAAGTGTGTTCAGACTGGATGTCGAAAGTATAAAAGTAATTAAAACTTAACGATGCCATGTGAACCAGCATACTTTAAAATTATAAAACACGAAATTCTCGTAACGACATCTTCACATGATTAAAGGCAGACACATAAAATAGCTAAAAGCCAAAAAGAGTCTTACATATTTCAGACGTTTTATTGCTAATAAAATATAATATAATTTATTAAATAAGAAGACTTTCAAGAACTACAATTATTTTCTACTATTATTACAAGCGTTATAATTCTTATTTAAAGGGATCGTTCATTTTAGGGTCACTGCACCGGTGAAGTCCAGTAAAAATCATTTGTTAAGGCTTTTCGTCGTATTTCTATTACAGATTTGAATTGTGCAAGAGTAAATTTTAATTGCTAGAGTTGAAAACGCTATTAGAAAATGAACGCTCGACGGATGCAATACAGTCAGACTTCGATAAAAACTGATGAGAAGTATTTTGTTAACATAATCTTATTTTAGAAATTACGCTGCTGGAATAAATTAATAATGAACTGTTATGGATTTTGCAGTGATTATCTTATCTACTGCAAAAAAACAAGGTCTATAGCTAAATTGTCTACGGCTACGTACATTTGCCTTTATGACCCCATTTCCACCTAAAGTAAACATCTGGAACCGAGTTTGATTGCTCATTCAACTAAACTTGAATCCAAAGGCCGAAACCTCACTAATCAATCTGCTGCAACCCTTCGGCTTCAGGGCAAGGGAAGAGCCAAGGAGTCCTCCCCCTCTGTCTGTCCAGCAATCAAATCAACGCAGACCGCGGCAGCCTCCGAGAACCGACCATCGGGAGGCGACGACACGACCATCGGTCTCCTGGCAACGCCACTCCAATTCAAAGCAACGCAACCAAAAGCGAAAATGTCCCCCCCGGAACCCGAAGACGACAAGTCGAACCGCTGCGTCGAGCACCGCCGCCGCGCCGAACCACGGAACGCCGGCCCCGTCGTGCTCGGGTGAAACGTGGTTGGTGGCGGCGACTCGGCGCGGCGTCGATTTACCTGCTGCGGCCGCTGCTCGCCTGGTGGAATCTGTGTGTCGCGTGCCGTCCGTGGTTAACTTTAAAGACACGCCGTCAAACACGCCGGCCGCCTGTGCCCGTCCAACGACTTTGTGTGGCAACACGCGCAAATCCGTCGGGCCAACTAGCGTTCGGAAGTGAAGGGGCCCCGGCGGCGCGTCCGTGTGGCCGTTTTTGCATGTGGCCGTGCCAAGCCAATGCCGCGCCGCGCGGTGACGAACACCAGCCGGCAGCCGGTAGCCACCAGCCCCCGCCGGGTGGGTGCAATTGCGATGCGATAACATAGCCGTTGCCGGGGGACGTGTGGTATGCGGAGGAGTGTCGAGTCGACTGTCGTCGCCCCGTGACAAAAAGCGAGGCGAAACGTCGTCGGATGGTCGGCCATAAGCAGCCTCGACGGACGAGGGGAACGGGGACGGGGCTCCGTTGGTGATAAAAGCGGAGTAAGTTTAAGGAGACGCGGTGTTCCTCCGGCCCGGCAATCGGGTGGGCATGGCTCAGATTCTTTTCGCCTAACGGGATGCCAGAGCGAATGCCAACCAGGAAAAACGAGACCCCGCCAAAAGAGTTTTGCTTCCCTCTTTTCTGCCAGGGCACCAGAAATCGCAGCAGGCGAAGGAGCCGCGCTTTGCCCAGATGCCGCGGCGACGGCGAGCACTGCTCAAGGCCCTGTGGCTGCCTGGACGTCGGTGTGCGACGGTGTGCGTGTCCTCGCATGGCCGGCTTATGGCGTGGAAGCGCATCGGGCGGCGTTGTGTGCGCCGTGGGATGCTCGAGCTCGACGCTGGCTGGCTGCCGGTGCAGAAATCGATGAATGGGTGTGTTGAAGTCGCCTTTTGTAGTCTCCGACGAATTTCCCCAAAAATTCCTCTGAGGACGATCTTCTTGGTGCCGGCACTTCTTTCCCCACCTTCGGGGTTTCTATTTCAAGCGGTCGCAAGTCGCAACTGCACGCGACCCGACGCGACGACCGCCGACGAACCGAGCAAGCAAGAAGGCAGTCAGCGAAACAAAAGAGGGGTTCCGGTTTATTCTCGTCATTTTGCTAATTTGATGAATAAGCATCAGGGGAACATGCTTGACCGCTAGCAAACACTACAGCGAGGGGTCGCTCGTTGAAGGGGACTCCAGAGTTCAGATGATTCGTCGTCGGATGCTGAGCTGGACCGGACCCCGTCTGCCTGGGCACAGTTGATTTGCACCTTTACGATGAGACGCACGATTAAATAAAGGAACGAGAAGTTATTTTTTAATTGCTTAAAGAACAACTTCTCAATCGTTAAATAAAATCAGCTTTTGTAATTTATCAATTATTGTAGGTTGATTTTTTAATTGCATTTATGTATTAGTAGTTTACATATTAAGATATCCAGCCCTAAATCAACTTTTTCACAAAAGTTATTTGTGCGTTTTGGGACACTTGATTATACTTCTGTGAGGGAAACTCATCGCGCCGCTCTACCTTTGATATCACTTTCCTGCATACATAAATAATGGTAATGAGTTTAGTTTATGTTTTTCCCCTTAAAATGAACATGATTGCTCTATGTTAAAAGCTTTTTTATAATTATTTTAAAAATGAAACACTTAAAACTAAAATAACACTTCTCAATAATAACCATTTTATTATCTATTGCAGTAACTAAGTTATTTTATAATTCAAGAAGAAAAACCTTACTACTACACTGTGTTTTGACCAGCAGTTATTATTGAAGACATGTAGTAAAGTCGCTTTAGTTAGAAATAGAGTTTTGACTTTCCTCTTGTAATTCTTGTTACAATTAATTAACTTTTCAAATTATGTATTTTGAATTAAATTAAATTGAATTGAATAAATCAATGTCTTCTAGATTTCTTCTTCTGTGTAGAACATCATTTTAACCCCTTCCTTCCAATCCTTATTTGAAATTTTTATATAAGTTATAATGCGAAATATTATCTTGAAAACTACTTACAAGTATTATCACGTTTCTTACCTTTTCTTGCATACCATCTAATGACGAAAATAAGAAATTAAAACAAAGAAAAATGCAAATTCCCATTTACTTATTTATAAAGAGGAACGCTTGATTAATCGGTTTTAAACATTCAAAAGGTAGAAGGTGATTTCAAATTAATTAAATTGTATTCGGTGTAACTGCTGCTTCTTATTTGCCAGTGTTGGTCATATTTTTGTTGTCCATTGTAGCAAAAATGGGTCGTGGTCGAAAGCTGACAAAAGAAAAAAATTGGATGAAATTTTTGCGAATATGGTAATTGCGGAAAAAAATGCTCGAGATACTTGTATTTTTAGGCAACAATGATGAAAGTTCTAGAAGTGTCGCTCCGGATCTAAACATAATCGAGAATGCTTGTTTCAGATGCATTATAAAAAATACTTTTCGAAGTTGTGCGTAAAAATGGAGGGACAACACAATATTAACATAAGATAAAAATGTTGATCAGAGTATTGCTTAACTCAATTAAATTATTATTTTATTATGAGTATTTTTCGGAAATATTATAATACACAGACATAGATATTCAAATCTAATTATGTACATATTAGATTAGGCATACATTAGATATTCATTTATAAAAAATGTTGAATAATCTTAAATACATAAATAGTGTGATAAACAAATAAAATAACATATGTACATAAACAATTTTCGTGTTGATGGAACATTAAATGAATAGTTTCTGTTAGTAAATAATTTGTTGTTTGATGTGAAATCAGCAATTTACATGCGTCCCTCCAACGATGTTTTAATTTTATGTTAATTTCAATTTTGTACCTTTTTCTCACCCCTGAGGAAACACATTAGCCCAGAAATAATGCCGGTTAGAAAAAGCATTAGTGGGTTAAATTAAAAGGAGATGTAGCATGCTGTCCATGATTTTCGATTTTCTAATAAAATGTTTTAGCATTCCGAATCATTTTAATTGTTTTTCATTTGTCTGATTTCAGCGGAGGTTTTTTCTCCACAAATTATTTCCTTGATAACAGCATGTATTTTATCAGTAGATACAATGCTTTTCACGTTACATCGCAAAATTACTGAATTTTATCAAAAACACTATATTATCCTCACTTATAGCTACAATATTTTAATATTTTAAGGCAAATATTTTATTTCTTTCAGAATTATTTGATATTATTATATCAGCTGTGATACCCCAAGAAACCTTGATAATACTGTGACGAATAAATTTTATTCTCATGTTTGCATTTATTTTATCTTATATCTTTTTATTTCTTCTATATAATTAAATGAAAAGTACATATATTTTATTAGTAAAGTTGATTCTCAAGAAACGATTTTGATTTTCAAAATTACATATTCCAGAAATGTAAGTGTCATTAAAGTGAACAGTGTTCTAATAGTTCACATCGTCGAAGGAGAACTATACATATTTTTATATGTGTTGTCTGAAGTTAGAAAACATTCAAAATTCCTACCTAGGTGTGCAAGTTTTGTTTGATTAAGAAAAAAATTGTTTAAATTTCCTCTGTCTGATAACACAGAATTATATAAATAAACCAACACATTTATGAAAGTTTAATTATTCCAAGGGCACGCAATAATTGGAAAAACGAACACTTGTCCGACTAAAAATTAAATTTTTAAAGTAGAATGTAACCAAAGAAAAGTTATTTTTAAAACACTTTAGGACATACTGACCCACTCTATGTTACATATGTACATTACATACGTAGCATGCATAACTTAATTGTTTCTGATCGGATAAGCAATATGATATAAATACTCAGAACCAGAACACCCACTCGTATCACTGGCAAAAAAAAAACTTGAAAATAAATACGACACTAATTGCGTCTTTTCAAGCGTGGGGAAAACTAATTTTAATTGATTTTATGCTAACCGCGAAATGCGTTCGTATTATGGAAAGTTCCACCACAAATCGGCGTGAGATGAAAAACGGGTAAAGACAGTCACTAGTCTTCTGAATTTTGTTAATTTAAAAAAACCATAACTTCTCAGAATGGCTTAATTCCGAAAATTATTTTAATACATACTATGCGAAGACCCAACAGTTGTGCTGCGGCGGACTACTTCGTTGTGCCCGCCTTTGCTTGGCGCGGCGCAGCGGCGAAAACTACGCAGTTACAAACAGAAACAACCGAGCCCACTTCGCTTCGTTTTGCCGGAAGAAGTCGTGCCGTGAGGCGCATTCCCCTCCCAGCCACGGCAAGTGCCCGCACAGTGCGACGCGACAAAAACGAGCCGAGCCAAGGAGCCGGTAGCCGGTGGCAGCCGCCGCGCCGCTGCTGGCTACGAATTCTGCGCTCCCAGTCGAATCGGCGCTGATATTTCGCAACGACCCGGCTAACAACGCAACGGCAGCGGCAGAACGACTTCTCGCCGCTCCGGCCGAGGTGCTCCGCTGTGACGACGACGTTGCGGTGCGGTTGTTTTCGCGAGGCGGAAAGTGAAATTCGCCTATCTCCTCTGCGACGGCACGTCAGAGCGCTGCGCGGCAATCGAGTCGCCTTCATTCGTCAGGGACGTTACCTTGGCGTCGAAAAATTTGAGGGCCACACTCTCAATGTCATGGCCAATGACTTCCCCCGAGATCAGGGTCTTCCCCCAAAAGTAGAACAGTTCTCATTCTCAAGGCAACCGAAATCGGGCCGATTTGATTTGATTCTCGGCGTTCGCTGCAAGCAAGGACACCCGGTTCAACTGAGTGTCCTCGAGCAACAAATTCATGGCCACCGCTTCGGAATGTGGCCGCACGCTTCACGCCTCATGCTTCGCTCCTCAGCTTATCTTCGCCTTCGGACTGGCTGCTGTGCTGTGACGACGACGCGTGTTCTGATTCTTCTGACGTATGCTCAGCTTACGTTACGTTATGGCCCGCTGTGACGGACAGCATGTCTGGCGAACGCGCGCTAACTTTAGCGGAACAGGTTCCGTTCGGAAGCTTTGGGAACTGTAATTGATAGTACTGTTTGTTTTGATGGGCGCCGCGCATCTCCACGGGAAAAGCAGAACAAATGTAAATCTGGTGGATGACTTTGATAGGGTCTATTATTAATTTTAGTTGTTGTGCTTGCAACATTTAACGGCTTAGCGCAACAACACTTTATGTCATTAAATATCTTTCTAATTGGTAATCAGCTAAAAGTTCTGCGGCGTATCGTCGTGTTGTGAGTTTTATCAATTATATTTTTAGAAGATCAAGTAACCTTTATAAAGAAAATAGAAGTAATCAATCTAGTTTTTCATGCTTCTTAATTTTATCTCTTCAGTTTTAAATTTAAACTATTCCTAATTTTACTGTACAAGAACTATAACGAACTGCATAAAGAGCTCTCAGCAATTGATAGTTCAATTGTCCCAGTAACATCGGCATTCAGTAATTTATGCACATTACGCATACCTTAATGCACGGGATTGCTGACAACAATAACCTAAATTCTAAATAATAATGGATTAAGTAGACAATAACTTAGCACGATAAGATTAAAATTAAAAAAAGGTACACCATCAGCGCTAGGGCTATATTTCCCAGGCAGAATTATCTCTAAATCGAGTTTGAGCCTTTTGTAGCTGCTATTAATTTATCTCTGAGTAATACATTGGTTGTAAATTTCCTTAAAATTTTCTATAACATATATGTATGTATGTATATCTAACTTCCCTCACGTTCGTAATTTCGTGAGTTTTTTTCTTCATCTAGAATACATATATCGAGAACAAATAACGAAATCAACACCTAACCAATTTAATTCAACGTACAATTACATAATCAACATCTGATAACAAGGTCTGCAAAAAATTTGAATTGGCTGGCAACAAATGGAAAGTTGGGTAGTGTGGGTAAACTAGTCGCAATCAGTCTCATTTATTTTTATTTAATTGTTAACTTTGTCATACCTTAAAAAACGTTCTTTTTTGATGAATTCGGGTAGTACGAAACCTGCCATTTTACAAATTCCGTTTACAATTGCAGCCATTACAAAAATAATGCAGATTTGTTGAATTTTATCCGAAGATTGACCTATAAATACCTTTTCGCCAAGTCTGAACTCCTAGCACCGAAATAGTGCTTGAAAGAAACAGGTTGACTCTTCGGTCCCAAAAAGGAATAAATTCCGGGCAACTGTACGAGCTCAGCTCTGCTGCTGTTGCCCGTGTTGCTGCAAGTACGTCTCATCTTTTTCTTATTCTCTGGGGAATGCTGACGACGGATATAGGAGTAATGTAGAAAATCTCCCGGTAGGTGACTTGATTTCGGTGCCAGTGTCTGTTTGTTTAGACTTTAGATAAAAACCGTGGCTGGCTGTGCTTTGAGCAATTCCAACGGGGACTACCTACTAAAGATGGGATATTTTCTGGGACCCTGGTTTTGAGTGTCATACTTTGCACACAATTTCGAGTGGCTCACATGCCCGTTCATGTCTGGGCTTGACAATTGGGAGGTACGTGCAGCGGTCCGACAGCAATTCGCTTCAAGAAGAACTCAAAAGCTGTCCCAGGCTCAAAGCCCAAGAAAATAAGTTAAGTGTCTCTGAATGAGTCGGGTGCTGGCCGGAGCCGACCACCAAAAGGGGTGCCGCCGTCTGACTCGAGCAACCCCACGGTGGCGGCGAGGCCTTAGACCTAACGCTCCTCGCACAAGGCAAGTCTAATGTTCCACAGACGACCAGGCGAGCAGCTTGTCCTGGAGCCGGGCGACCGGCGCGGAGTTGCAACCCCATCCAAATGTTTCTACATTCAAATTCTAACAAACATTTCTATTAGGATTGCATAACGCGACCGGAATAAAGGAAGCAGATTAGATTAGATGGACCGCGAGCGCTAGAGCCAGCGCCTGCTTTCCGCTTCCCGGCTCTGTTGATAAGCATTAGAAAATTTGTTTAGAAACAGAGTTCGCGGGTCGGGGTGCTTCGCACTTCGGTCGGGCGCACTCAACTCATTTAATCGCGCTTTTGTCGGAATAAATTGCATCAAATCGAATGGCATTTTGCAGTCGCCCCACGCTGATTTTATCGCTTCTCATTGTGGGGCCAGTGAGGTAAAGTGATTATGCGGGAAAAATCTCGGATTATCTTCGCGCTGGCACGATGCTTAGTGGTTGATTAAACTGTATTTAATCGTTTGATATTAGGAGCTCAGACGCGTTAGATAGGAGATTTATTTCATCGCATGCGGCTGAAAAATATTTCAGTCACCTCCCTAGCGATAGGAAGCGCAGAGCAAGCACCACCGACAGTGAACGTTGAATCGAAACCTGTCGCCAGCGCCACAAGCAAATAATTCGTATGGAAAATGAAATTTATTCAATTGGTGCAGCCGAGCTAATCCAATTAGGAGCGCGTTTAACTCGCTATCTTGTTTAAATAGCAGTTTTATACGAAATAGAGACGTAAACTACATACTGAGTTTTCGCTCTAACACTTCATCACTTAAAGCTTTATTAGTAATAAATCGAACAACAACATTTGTCTGAATATAAGAGCTTCTGTGCTGTCCGGTATTTACCCCATTATATTGAATTATGTAAATCGATATGGAGAATTTCATTGTAGAGAACTGGGATTTTTTGACAATGAATTAATGATTTTTAAAGACTTTTTAATCTATTTAAAACCTAAAATGAACTTAGACATTTTTGTTTGAATGATGAATGAAATGAAAATTGCAAATAAAACGAACGAAACTATGAAACTGGCATAATTGTTCTTATTTCTCAATCTTTCATAATGGTATTGTATATTTCAGGGGTTTAAACTTAATATTTTTATATTATAACTTTTTTGGTAGGGACTATAGTGTTACTGAAAAAATATGTAATTTCGATAACACAGGTAGGTACATACAAATGTACATTAACATATAATATTAAGTAGATATGTATTTTTTTTCACATCAAGTCCGGATCAAGGTTTAGCAAGAAATTTTGCAATGAATTGAAATTTATGAACATGTTTTATTTCGTAAAAATAAAATCAAATTGCACTGTGCGTAAAAAACTTATCCATTTTTTTTAACACGGTACAATTACATACATATATGATGCCTCGATTCTCGCAAACAAAATCCGTTTAAATTATGAGTATACCTAATTTCTAAAAAAAATTAATCAAAGTTTATAAATGTTTTATTAAACCACAAGTACTTTCTATGTTAAAATGTTTTATTGGTCTTTTCAAAAAGTTATTGCTAATAATTATCTTATACATACATATCTGTAAATCAGCCGGAATTTTTAAAAATATTTGCCTTTATTTGTAAGGTCAACCTTGCTTTAATTCGCTCACTTACTGAGGAACTTAAGTCCACATGGTACTTTTTTGTGCAATTTTCTTTTGTTTTATTGTACATATTTATAATAGATAGGCATAAACGTGCAATCAGTAGGTAATGTCAAAAAATTTAACATAACTGTGCGAAAATTAATTAAAGTAATATACAGGCTACAAGTGGAACTACAGCCTTTAATACATACTTTAAATTCGCCAATTCAAAGAAGCTTGATTATCAATACATATTATATATTTAATATGATTTAATTAAATGCTCTATAGCAATGGAATCGTGTTGTAAAAATTAACTTACAAATAAAATCCTCCTTACCTGTCCTGGATGTTCTTTCTATGTAGCATAAAACCCTTCACTAAATTTTCAAATACCTAACACATAAAAGTTACGTTACGAAAAATGCAAGCTATTTCGAAATTGTTGAAACGCAAAAAGGATGAAAGTTTGTTTCCACAGAGGCTGTAAAGCCGCAGGAGCTACAATTAATATATAAAATGTAACATAGGTATATGTACCAAAAAGACCCTTTGGTGTATCTCACCACTGCCGGCATCAGGGCAGGAAAAAGGGCGCGTAAAATGCACGAGCATGTGGCCACGGTATTTCCCGTGGAATGCCGAGAATTCTAAGATTGCTAAGAATGGTTCGTATGCTATGTCGTTTGCACTAGGCGACCAGAAAAACCAGAAGGCGACCGCGTCACAGAATGGCTGCGACTCCGAAGCAAGTTGTGCCGCGGCCCCACTTCGCCTTATTTGCAGCGCTCGCAGCTGCAGCCGAGAGCCGGCGACGAGGTGGACGCCGAAAGCGAATGAACTTTTGCTGCCAGCAGCCAGCGCAGCCACACTTCAAGACGCTGGAAATACAAAGTTCGATGAAAACAGCGGCTGACTTATCGCTAAACGTATGAGTGAAAGTGGCGGTTATCAGCAAGGAGGGTGGAAATTTATTATCGATTAGTAATTTTCTATGAGTTCGTTGCTGAACAAACAAAATAGATCTTAGAGTGCATGCATTTTATTTTTTAAGTGAACCTTTCTTTGTGGCGGTAAAGTAACTTTGCCGTTTTGGGATATAAAATCGTCGCAAAAATTGAAAATAATGTGCACTACTGTACATTTGTTTTTAATAAATTATTTGTATTATTTCAAACCTTTTAGTTGTTTAATTTTTATTTTAATTAACGAGTTGTCCAGTAGAAATTAATATTCTAAGGTAAATATGCCTAATAAGCAAATAAGCTGTACTGTGAGCCGTGAGGTAAGGTTAACAGGATAGAGATTTTCGAGGACAATTTAAAAATATATATACATACATACATACATACAGTGCTGTCTGAAATTATAGGACCAAGCTTTAATTTTGCATATATGGTCTATTCCCAAGCCCATAACTTGTTGGTAAGGAGAAGAGGGATGGTGACAATTGGTATATATGAAATCGTTGTGTGTCCTTAATTATTTCATAAATTTTTTTTAAAATTCATGTACTAATTTTAACAAAAATCGTAAAAAACTCAATACAATAGTGTTTAAAATTATAGGACCAATTCTCTCAGCACTTAATATGATGTCTTTGGCCTTTATATACAGGGTGTTTTGCTAAGGTCTGAACAGGGGTATGCCAATCGATTCTAAATGGTCTCCTGATCAACGTTTCTTCGGACACCCCACCCCCTTAAAATCGGTCCTTCCCCCCCAAAATCGCGATTGAAAATTTGGAGGGGGTCAACCTAGAAAATGCTTCATAAGTTCTTTCAGAGATATCCTAGAATACTGGTTGATAATGCATTGGGAACGCGCCGTCGGATTCGAGTGCGGTTTTTTTCTTGAGAAAGGCCATATGACAGGGAAGCTTTTTCTCAAGAAAAGTTTCGATCTTCCCATACAAAAAATCGACAGAATGAAGGGTCAAGGTCAAATTTTGGGCTTTGAAATTGCCATTTTCGAAATTTGACGGTGTCTCCCCCGCTTGTTTGTTGACTGATTGGGTCGCGGGTGGTATCGTTGGAAAGCTTGAAGGCTCAGCTTTCTAATGCATTATCAACCAGTATTCTAGGATATCTCTGAAAGAACTTATGAAGCATTTTCTAAGTTGACCCCCTCCAAATTTTCAATCGCGATTTTGGGGGGGAAGCATCCATTTTAAGGGGGTGGGGTGTCCGAAGAAACGTTGATCAGGAGACCATTTAGAATCGATTGGCATACCCCTGTTCAGACCTTAGCAAAACACCCTGTATATAAAGGCCAAAGACATCATATTAAGTGCTGAGAGAATTGGTCCTATAATTTTAAACACTATTGTATTGAGTTTTTTACGATTTTTGTTAAAATTAGTACATGAATTTTAAAAAAAATTTATGAAATAATTAAGGACACACAACGATTTCATATATACCAGTTGTCACCATCCCTCTTCTCCTTACCAACAAGTTATGGGCTTGGTAATAGACCATATATGCAAAATTAAAGCTTGGTCCTATAATTTCAGACAGCACTGTATGTATGGACTACTTTCGACAATTTGTTTTATTCTTCATCGTTTCACATTGCTCTATATTTTTTTTTTAAATTTTAGTTAATACATATTTATTATTATTATTTTATTACAATTATATTATAGTTCGTTATTTTTATTTAATATTTTACTGTTTTCATTTACCGGAGAGCCCAGTTCCACACCACATCACACCTATGAAATAGAGTTTTTATTTTTCTGGTGGGGATGG
Source organism: Machimus atricapillus (assembly GCA_933228815.1). Lineage (NCBI taxonomy): Eukaryota > Metazoa > Arthropoda > Insecta > Diptera > Asilidae > Machimus > Machimus atricapillus. The sequence goes on from OW121784.1 coordinate 58,478,253, forward strand.
TTTTCTCGATGGGCCTACTTTCCGAAATATTACTAAATTTGCAGCTAACAAAATCCTTTGCCTTTTCGAAGCACCAAGCTTTGTTTTTACAATATGTTGTGGTTAAATTTCGCCAAAATCAGGTTATGGTATTTTTTTAAACTTTCCCTTATCTTATATAGACCCAATTACCCCACGGCCCACACTCCCCTACTGCTAAAACTTTTTACAATGTTATTAATAAAAATCTGAAAAAAGGATCGAAAACATCGGAAGGATGAGTAGTATATTGTATATCTAAATAATAACATCTTCATAGATAAAACCAAGAGCTGTTTAATGTTTAAACCTTTCGTAAGGGTAAAAAAAGCTACACTTTTCCATGCTAGCTTTATATTTTTCATTTTTTTGTAGCGCTTACATAGGTATTAATAATGATGGGTATATTATATAATTTACGCAGTCTATAATACAATACAATAATTAGAATCTAAATGATTATGTATTTTTCTTACAAATACGTTCAATTTATTATTTGGAGCTTTAAAAATTTCACTGTAGACAAAATTAAACATTAAGGCAATTTGATGCATAAACTATCTCATGATAGTTTTTCCTCATACGAAAGCTTTCGATTTGCGTTTTAAAAAAATAAATTAACTTATTAGTTACTATTTTGAATTTTTTTGCATATGTGCTAGTCTCCTCGGTTATTTTAAATTCTATTAGAGTTTTCATATGAATTTGAAATTGAGACTTATTTTACGGAAATTAGTTCGATTTCTCAGTTTTCTTTCACTGTTTAATAATTAGATTAATATTTTAATAATTTTTAATGTATACCTATGTACATACATCTCTCGATTTTTTATTTCAAAGAGATTTATGTATGTATGCACACATACATCCATATGTATTTTAAAACCATCACACATTGCGGGCTTTGATTCGATATTGTGGGTATAGGACCTATTCAAACATTTCCACCGTTTTGACGAAGAGCTCATAAGCGCGTGAAAACTGGACGACAATACCATATGAAAAAAGAGATGTTTTTTTTTGTTTTGAATCCAAAAAAAGGAAATACATACCTACATATTTCGAACACGTTCAAATGAAAAGCTGAGAAAACTACATGTCAACAAAGCCTCAAATTTTCAAAATATTTATTAAGTATTTATCAACTTTGCACGTTTAGAGACATAATAGCGCCAGAATCATGCGGCATCGAGTCAAAAGGTGGGTAAATTAATATTCTCCCTTTTGTGCATCCGTGGGGCACTTGTAAATTGCGAATTCTCTGAGCGACTTCCACAATTCTGTTCAGCTGGTGCACAAAGAAAGGAGAAGAGGTAGATTGCTTGGGGCAGCTAAAAATAAGTGATGCTTTTTTGGTTTTGTAAATTTTCGTTTATTTTTTTATATTATTTCTCCAGTTCAAAGACGAGGACAAAAATGATTAAAAGTAAAAAGAGTTAACGATAATGCAACCGGCTCTCGCCTCTTGAAATTCTTGAACTTGGGAGATGCATGTTTTGCGTCGTTTATGGTCGCTTGGTAGAGGTAGGATTTGCAGAGGACACACTTTGGCTAAAATAGGCCCTCAGATAGCCAATTGACCTTGAAGCAAAATATTTTCAAGGTTGGATTATTTCCTTCGGGTAAAAACTTTGCTGTGTGAATTAGTTAGGTACATGATATCTGCTTACTGCTTTGGGTGCATTCAATCAGCAAAATAAGAACATTTACAATATTTGGCTTATAAGAACATTTGTTTTGTGCTAATTTTGACCACCAGTTGTTTTTAACAAAAAAACAATCGTACTTATTGTATGTACGTATTTGCGATTATGTTACTTTGAAAGGTGTACATAAAAAGCAATATAATCTGTTGCTATTTAAAAACAATTTTTATAGTGTGCAACGTGCATCCTGAGATAAACAGAACGAAATTGTAAAAAATTAACTATACCTAATTAGCTTTTATTTTTATTCCTGTTTCAAGAAAAATGGCATTTTGTTTACTCATGCTTTTGTATTTATACCACTTATAGATATTTAAGAACGTTAAGATAGAAGTAAAAAGTAAATGTGTTATTTATTTCTAATTCAGAGATTAAGAAAGGAAATAAACGTAAGCATATTTTCCCCCATCCGCAGCATTAGTTTCTGTTTTAATTAAAGTAACTGAAACCTGTCCAATCACATTATAATTTTGCAATATCATGCAAACTATTCACATAATGAGTAATTCATCTTATAAAGAACTATGTTTCGATAACTATAAGAATTCACTTACTTCTATATAGAACATATTTTTAAATGTTGCCTTATTTTTTGTAGATAGAGGAAAATAAATAAGTTTTCACTACCATAGAAATGGGCCAATTTTTTTCCACGAAGATTCTCGGAATCGCAGTTGTTATTTTGCAAACATCACTCTGTTTGCATAATTTTAGGCGTGCAGATTACTTTAACTTCCATAGTAGTACAGATTATTTAAAATAATGTAATCTTTGACGGTACCGAAGGCCGCAATCGCATGCCCCACTATTTTCACAGTTCAGTAAATTCCATGTCTTGATATTTAAAATTCTTTGTGTCAATTTCGTGCAAACGTACATAGTATAGGCTATATACAGTATTTCATTGTAATCTATCGAAATGCCTAAAAAAGGCAATTACACAGGTCTACAACAAATGTAATTTTTATTTACTCCATTTTTTATCTTATTCTTATACCTTTTTAAATTTTATATAGTCGACTATATTTATTATATGTACCTATATATTTCTATAATTGTCTAATTGTTTTTTGGAATAACAACAGACAACAACATAAACACCTAAGGTGATACGGTGATACGTTGTTGATTTGAATTTCTCTATACTTAATTTTTCAGACATTATTTTCAATTCACAATGAATGAACTTATGATGCTAAAAGGGCAACAATTCAAGAACAAGCAAAATACCTACTACCAACAAAGCAAAGCAAGTATGCTCTCGGCGCTGACATAATACAAGGCTTATTTAAAAATAACAACACCCATCCCTGCGCAGCGCAATAAGTTAATCGCGAGAAAATTGAATAATTGACCAAGTTGAATGGTTGAGTTTTCGTAAGTCTCAGATATTCATTGGAAGAACCACTTTGAATTTTTCATCTTAATCCAGTACTGCCTTCGTAGACTGCGGGAACACTCAAGATAAGAAATGGATCTCAGACTGGACATTTTACCGCGAGTTTGGTGGAAAATATTATTACTTTCATTATTAATTAAAGTTTGTGCAGCGGATATAACATGTGAGCGAAGGCTTAGCTTTTATGATATTAATAACCTCTTTTTGATATAATATTTTAAATTAAGAGAAACAGTGTTTTATTTGTGATGGATAAATGGCTTTTATGCTATAAAAGAAGTCGAGGGGATAAATCAAAAAGAATAAATGGAATAATCTGTCCGCCGTTTGAAGGAATAATATTACAAAACATAGGGGCCACATACAGGATGAAATGCTTATTTATAGTTAAAAAATTATTAAGTATTACAGTGTACTTTTGTAGAAAATCATTATTTTATAGTATTCTATAGTTTAAAACCATTTTGAGGAAAAGTCTGAGGAAAAAGTCTATGAGGAATTTATTATGTACTTTCTAATTATTTGAATAACTGATATATTGTATCTACTATATCATCGCTAATATATTACAAAAACAACATGGCAGTTTAGGTGGTCATTCTTCCACCGTAACTATATTAAAAGGCGTCTCCACCGTTATTAAAATATTTCAGAGGATCCTCGAAATGGACTTTTTATTCATCCCTTATTGGTTGCGTTCGTTCTTTTCTATCGCATACTACTTCAAGAATTATAAAAACTAAATTAGGTGTACTTATACCTCAAGCTCAAAGCAGCCATTTTAAGAATATTTTTCTATTAATTTTTTCTTTATTCTGACTATTGACGCATCCGCATGCATCCTTAAATTTTTAAAATTTACAACAATTTTATTAAAGCGCTGACGACTTTAAACTAAAATAGTATGCAAATGGGATTTTGTAAAAATAGACCATAACGTCTTTTATTCGTGGTGCGTGAACAATTGGATTAATGTTTCTATTGAATTATTTTGACCGCTTTGAATGAAAAAATGTCATGATGTAAACGAACCTTTGACAAGTGTGACTTAACAGATTCAATTTAAATTTTATATGAAATACATTTCAATAGTTTAATAATATATTATGCTTTCTTAGTTTTATACTAAATTTTACAAAAATAAAAATTGCTGCAACTATCATATATTTCAGTTTTTATTGTGTATTTATAAAAATAACATTTTTTATCACGATTTTTATATTCCCACAGAATTTCGTTGCAAATTATATCTACAAATATGCATCTTTAATTTATGATATTTCCAATTCTTTGTTTTAAAATATTTTTTAAAAATTCTAATTAAACGAATAGCAGAATTATTTACAGAAATAAAGTGAAAATATTTTAAGAATTGATACTCTACAATTTTCCCCAAAACACAGTGGGAGTAGATATGGAATAAATCGCGGCTTAAAAACTTTCATTTTCAAATAAGCAACCAATAAATGTTTTTCGCATTTTACTATACGTTACAATTGATTTCAAATGAACGTTTTCACAAATTTTCATCAAAAGGAAGGAAGGAGCCTTCAAACTTAATTTATGCCAAAAAATATTTCTAGTGAGAGCTTTTACGAAAATTAATAAAATATATGAATTAAAAACCTCATAAATGTAATTGATTTTTTCAGATGAAGCTCACCTACACAGCAATAAAAGTCGTTCTCCTATAGAGAGACTGCGTCATGATTTACTTGCGCAGTACGACAAGTACGTCCGACCAGCAGAGCACAACAAGGCAATAAATATTGAATTGCAGTTGGAAATAACCCACATCGAGTTGGAGAGTAGCACCGGAGTTTTCACCCTATACGGACGTCTACGCACTGTAAAGAAGGACCCTTATATCTAACTATTATTATCCTACTAATTATCTATTATAAATTTTCAGGAATGGAAGGACTCGAAGCTCGTTTGGGACAAAAGCGAATATGACAATTTGGACATGATACCAGTTTCAGACCATGAGATCTGGCTGCCTGATCTCGTCCTTTACAACAGCCTTTTAAAAAATACCGCTGATTACTATGGGAGTGCTCAGTGCTATATTAAATCGAACGGGGAGGTTAAATGGATCCCCTTTGTTAAGTATCAAACGCTTTGCGAAATGGACACCCACCTGTGGCCGTTTGATTCGCATTTATGCTCATTAACAATGGGATCATGGACTTACAACGGATGGAATATTGACCTGATCCTGAAGAAAGAAAACGACACAATTCTAAGCCTTATAATGAAGAACAACGAGTGGGAGATAACCCACATAAGTACTGGCCGGGAGTCGAAAATTTACAGCTGTTGCGCAGCGCCGTATGTCAGCGCAACATATAACTTAACTCTTGCTAGGAGACCTGCATCTTACAAGGCAATTGTCTACATGCCCACTTTCTGCGTCATAATGATGACCTTAGCCTGCTTTTGGCTTCCACCCCAGAGTGGAGAGAAAATAGTCCTGAACGGGGTAAACCTGGTGATAGTAATAATATTTGTAAGGTATTTTGCGGGTCAGTTGCCTTCATTATCTCTTAGTACACCTCTAATAGGTATCTTATAATTGTATATAAGAAACGAACAAATCTTATTAACAATTATTTTTTTTCCAGTGACTTTCTATTGCTACACTTTGGTGCTGATCGCCTTCTCGACTATAATCTCAGTTATCGTTTTGGCCATAACAAAATCGAAACACACTCGCCAAGCTCCGCTTATCATCAGAAGCTTGATGAAGGGCTATTTAGGCAAGACACTGGGTGTGGCTAATTTGAAGTCAAGGATTGATGAGGCCGAGTTGAAAGAGCCCTCCCCAGGCGTTTCTAAAATAACCGAAGCCAGTTCACTCACAGAGGAGTTCTACCATGGCGATTGGATGTCCTTTGCTTGCGCTATCGACCGTATCGCTTTTATAATTTACTGTTTTGTATTCTCCTTGTTCCTCGTTTCCCTTTATTTTTAGTACTCGATATTTTCACGATTTTAAAAGATTGTGTTATCAAATAGAATATCTATACAATGTTTTAAATCGACATTTTGCTTTTAAAAAGATGATTTATTAATGTTAATTTCTTTCTTTTCTACCCATCCACTGTATCTTGCAGACCTACCTATATTCTATAATTTGATGTTCTGGATTACAAACATGTCTCAATGACATTCGATCCAGAATTTTTTTGACAACAAAAAGTAAGTATTTGATCCATATACCTAACACCAAAGTTGTATTATAAGAAATAGAAAACAAATCTTAACTTTACTTCGTCAAATACATGGGTAAGTAAGATATTGTTGGAAATACACGTAATTGTTTCTTAACATTGTTGGGTTAACTTAACACCAAACTTGGGTTTATTTAAATATCATTTGGCAAACCAAGTGTACTCTTGCTTGCCTTTTCCTTACATTCTTCTGAAACTCTTCTTGTTTTTCTTCACAACATAATCACTATCGCCGCCACAGCTTAAAAATAGTGCAAATGTCGAATGTCAGACAATTATGTAATAATTTTATTAAAGTAATTGTTTTTAAATTCCAACTAGCCCGGCGAAAATTATTACTAAAACAAGCACATGATTAATGATTTCCAAAAGCCTGAAAATATTATGTAAATAAATAAAATATTGTAGGCAATCTCGAATTATTAGATATATTGTAAATACATATTTTGGATGAAGTTTTTGAAATCATTAATCAAATTTCGATAGATTGTCATTAGGATTTGATGTCCTAGAAGTTATATTCTGTGTAACTAATCAAGGAGTTTTAATGTTAACTTTCTTAAAATTTGAATTTTCATCACTAGCAGATAACGACCATCGGTCCTGTTACCGACCACAATATTTTATCATTTTGTATCAATAAAAATCAGAAATTGTGAATTATTAACATAGTGCTTTTTATTTAAGTATTAAGCTGAAGAATTAATATACATAACACAAATATAAAATACTTACCATATGAACACTTATTATGCATATTTTTTTAATTCATAGAAAACAAAGATTATAAATATATTGAGCATTTCACTATAACAAAACTCTTTGTTGCAAAATAGAATTTTTTACACTAAACTCGAAATTGTTTGTCGGTTTTATTTTCGTAAACAATGTAATGATATTCAAATAAAGGTTAAATGGTCGCATTAAAATCATTATCACTACGTTTAAAAAAAGATATATAAATATGTATGTATGAAATTGAAAGAAATTAATTTTGTTTATAAAACTACAATTCTTATTCTTAGTTATCCAAAGGTTGATTATAATTACTGTAAAAATATATTGCAATAAATATCAGGAGAGCAAAAATAAAAAATCTGTTTGTCTCAGAAAGAATTTACTATTTACAACGTGTTTCACATCTACAGAAGAAATTTACAGGCTAATTAATTACAGTGGCTAATTGTATGACAATTAGAACATCTTAGGCGTAACACTGAGTGGGTCTTAAGCTAGCTTAACCTAAGTGAATGCGTCCTCGAGTGCTGGACGACGGGTCGCCTCCGCCGAGAGCCCTTCGTCCACTTTATCACATAATTGCGCCAGGAAATTGCGAGCAAATTCCTTCCAAGGAGGATAAAAGTCGCTCCTGGGGCGCCGAGATATTTTATGACCACGTTCGGCTTGACCACCCGCACTTGAGGAACACCACGAGAACAAACGCTGAGGAACTTTGGGGCTCGCAAGAGGAGGCTAATTAAATGCATAATTGGTTGGGTGGACGGGGCTTCGGATTCAAATGCGAGTTCGGTGGTTAGTAGGGCCAGTAGGAGGTCGTGGGAAACAGGGGCGGCGGGGCCGAGGTGGTCGTGGTCACTGTGGTCACTGCCGTGGTTTTCGCGACCCCAGTGGCCCCCGTCGTCACCACTGGTGGCGGAGGCGCAGTGGCCCCATACGCCGCCAGGGGAGGCGCCAGTTCCGCGGTCAGCGCCGGGTGGTGGTGGTGGTGCTTGTAGGTGGCCGCGGTGATCATGCTGCTGGTCGCGTCGCAGCCCTGCGCCTGTGCCTGGCACGCGGCCATCAGGCCGTGGAAGTCGAACTTATACGCGTACCGCTTTCCGTGGACCTTCGTCATTATGTTTTTGTCGTAATAGTACCTGAAAAATAACGAGAAGAATGTTTCAATTCTGGGAATTGGCTCGGTGCGAACTCGCGGATGAGGAGACACAAAAACCAGGAGGTGAATCACTGCGCGGACTGCCCAGAGGACGGTGGATCTGCATCGTCGCGCGGTGAGTCACCGCGCAGTGCGAAGACGGTGCGTGCCGGAGCCATCAAGTGCTTTCTGATCTTGATTTGGCCGTTTGAGCCGTGCAATTTGGATCCGCTTGCGGGGAGAAAGGCCCCCGTCTGCGGCCTCTGGAATGCGGTTATGTAAGTTTTCTGTTCACACGCTTTCTCAAACCGATTCTTGGAATAATTGCATGGATAGTCAGACAAGGAATTAGGCAATAAATTAAGTGCTGACCAAATATGGGTCATCCGGTGGAGGTCTCTATACGTGACGTCATGTAGGCATCAATGAATAGTAGTTGCAGAACACAATTTTTAACCGGATTTTTATGAATTTTTCAACGAACCTTATGTTGTACGTAAATGAGGTAGATATCACATACTAACTTCGACGGCTTCACCACCCGAATTTGCAATCAGACAGACATCGTTTTAAGAAAATTTTACGGTGCACTGTAGATGCATTTTTAGATACTTTGTGGGTCATTAATGAGGCCAGTCAATATCCAAAGGTTTGAAAATTATGTTCTGGAGATTCATAAGTGTATGTATATGGCTGCAGGTGTGGCAAATTTCATGGCTGTATTTTGTTCTTAATGATTATTATTAAATCAAAATAAAGTACTTTCAAAAACGTTCAGTCAGCGCCAGTATTTATCTAACCCTTTTTACACATCTTGATTAACAAATTCTTTATTTGTCACCTAGTGTAAAATCATCAATTGTCGGACAGATAGGATATTTTATAAAATGAGTGAATTGTTACAAATGCTGTGCAGATGTTCCAGAGCTTGTGTACTAAAAGATAATGTCTTCTTTCTTTGGATGAAGGATAGGTAATCTTACCTATTACATATAAAGATATTTTCACAAATTTAATAATACACTTTTATAAAATTTAATCTTATAGTTTCCTATTGTCGGACACTTTTTGTACTCGTATACTCATACATATCTCCTGAAGCTGGACATAAGCGTGTCAATTTTCAGACTTTGAAAAAAATTAGATATACCACTTAGCAATTATCACATTCGAAAATATACTAAAAATTGCTTTATTGTTGGATCTTGGTACAGGCACAGCGATTTGAATTTACTTCTCTCCGGTTGAGTCTATGTGCATCAGAAGCACAGCAAGGTCTTTGGAAACATATGTATGTACATGCATAAAATTCGGCTTTCCTTTTATCGTCCACGCCATTCGAAATAAGGCATTTCTTAAAACAGATTGTTTTTATTTTCGGACACGATGTCTGAGAAGGCAAACTACCGTCCTTTTATGTGTGTCTTACATCGGACTGCATTAATTTTAAAGTAGGTATGTAGGCGCCACCATACATAGTTAAAAAACAATCTCGACGATGAGACTTTATAACTTTTTTACGAAGTCCGAATGCAAACTGAATTAAAGTGCATTTTCTTGACTTCGTTAGGGCAAAATGAACCTAATGCAATAATATCCTTTGAAAGTGTTACGGATTTTTCTATGAAGGTGTCCGGCAAGTAAAAGGGTACGATATTAGGTGATTTTATAAAATAATTACATTTAAGAAGAAAGTCAAATTCACAGAATAAAAAATGTTTATAGAGCTATTTTTATTAATAGCTTAAGATTCAAGTTATTTTTTGAGCAGCATTTTAAGCTCATGAATCAATTTGTTGTTTTTTAATGATTTTTCATAATTTGTTGTACTTTTTGATAGATTTTTCTCGAAAATGGGCGTTGATTTAGTATTTTCATTTACGAATGCTTCTACGGAAAACATTTTATTGAAAATTATGGTAACCCAACCGTTGGCATTAACCAGGGTTTTTATTTCTTCGGATTTTCATTTAGTTGTGCCATGTCGCCACCCAAACAAGTAATGTACCTATGTATTTATACATAAAAAAATGAAGAAAGCTTCGGTTCGACTTTTATGTCATGACAGAAATTTCAGCCACCGACCAGCCACAGCTAGTTTCGGTTCCCCGCTGAAAGTTCCCGGCATGGTTCACCTTCAGCTGCAGCCCGAGTTAGGGTTGGCTGGGCGGGGGCACAGCCGCGGGGCCCGGGGCAACCTACCTCAAAGCTCTGCTCAGCTTGTCGTAATTCATGTTGGGCTTCGCCTTCCGCTCGCCCCACCGGCGGGCGACTTCGTCCGGGTCGATGAGTTTGAACTCCCCGTTCGTGCCCTCCCACGTGATGCACGCCGCGTTCGACGAATCCGCCAGCAGCTCCAGCAGGAACTGCCACAATTGGATCTGGCCGGAGCCCTGCGCGACCAATCGGTGCGAGGCCGCGTTCAGGAGCTGGTACGGGTCTGAAACGAGAAACGAACAAGTTGAGAGTTCCCGGAATTTCGAGTTTTGTTTATGAGGAGCTTTGGCGGCTTATGGCCATTTTGCGGGCTTCGTCGCCTCGCATGCAAACGACTCGACACCGCTGCCTTTTCCTTTTTGGGTATAAAAAACCAAAAATGGCGACGTGTTTGGCGCACTTGAGAGCTTCGCAGACCGATTCAATTAATTTACAGCCAAACTCGAAAGTAGATTAAGACCAATGTTATCTTTCTGCATTAAAGATTTTTAAGTGTTCCTAGAATTATAATTCCCAATTGCTTTATTTTTGGGGTTGACGTCTGGCCGATGTCTGCGGTTTCAAAGAACCCCTTGATTTATCTACGAGGATTTTAAATTATATTATTGATACCAAAATTGGCAAAGATAAAAATATGCTTCTAAATTCTATCAAACAATCATTTCAAATATCTGCTGATTAAGATATTGATAATTCTTTCTCCGGAAATATTTATTGGTCTTAAAAAACAAATTAATTGATCATAAATAATTTGTCAGTCGTTGAATAACATCACATATTTTATAAATGGTTTGAAAAAAGTAAAACTGCTTTAATATAATCTGGTTATCTATTAATCAGTTAGCTGTTCACCTTTTTGTGTATACCTAAATTAAGCGATAACATGTACATAAGGTACCTATGTAGGTATAGTTTTTTCATAAGTATTATTTATATACTTATGTACTTTTGATTCCCGTGATAAAAATATTTAGTAGATAGATATTCCCGGTATGAGAGAATCTAGACTTTGTACAGCCAGACGCTAGTATTCCAAAGATTTAGATTTATGGGCAAATCTTAACATGAGTACTCGTATCTCTTATAGAAAAAAAAGTCGCCGATTTCTTAAGAAAGTGTTACTGCATAAAATTGAATCACGTATTTTGAGTATAAAATATTTTAAAATATTTTTAAATTTTATAATATGTACTTATAGTAAACCCTGGTTAATCGAAATCCGGCTTATTCAGAACACCTCCGTTATCGTAAATACGTGTACTTAAATCCAAAAAATGCTGTACCGACATGAATATACATAGGTATGTATATCACGAAACGAGATCCGCACACTTGTGCGTACTTCAATATAAGCTATAAGCAAGTTAAATATAATTATAACTCTGTAGTCATTAACTAATGATAACTCCAAAATCGGGGAGGCTTTTTTCTGACTGCGGCGCAAATGTTTTTATTTTGTATGTTATTCTTCGGCTTTCATATATTAAGATGAAAACCGTGCATACTTTTAGGCTTACGTGAACATTTTATGAAATATAATGTTTTAGAAATAATTATTTTTTATTTAATTTTTAAACCAACAATAATACAATACCTCTAAAACATTTAAAACATTATTTTAACTTTACAAAAAACTCACTAAAATTAATTTGTGAATTATTATAATAATATATAATAAATAATAATATATATTCTATGAATTTGGTTTGAAAGAAAAGAGGGGAAACTTGAAATGATAAAACCTTTATATTTCCTAATGGCGTTAATGAAGATTGAATTGAAGCACCCACCACATTACCTAATTAATCCAAGGATAGTTTTATCCGATCCATGCATTATGGTTTTAAAAATATCTCAATCCCCAAAATTGATTTTTCGGCATGACCGCCGTTCTCTTTACCACCACAAGGAGGATTTTGCACTTGTGCACTTTTTGTTAGGTATGGCAGCATTCCCGGAATCGAATTAATTAGTTCTTCAATAGGTATTAACATTAACGAACCACCCTTGAAACACTATGAAATTTTCATTTTTCTACACGTAATTTTGAAACAATCTGTATATGTACATATATGGGGATTTATGATGACGTCTTAACTATCATTAAAAGTAAGCTACACTCTCCGCGAGGAAAGAAGATCCTTCTTAGCGCACTTATAAATCATGCATAGAGAAATGAAAAATCTCTTACAAACTGTTGATAAAGGCCACTTCAGATTATAAGGAGTAACTCACATACGATGGGGTTATGTGTTTTTATAATCACTATCAATACATATATTAAATATAAAATTTTCTATTATATGCTCCTATATAATTATACACCTGGATTAAAACCTTAAAAATAACAATGGTGTTATGGTTCAAAAAATGTTACCTTCGGGCTTTGGGCCCTATTTGCATCTACTTGAATCCGTTCCTTTGCTAGACAACCTGCTTAAGTACTGCGTAGAACGCGTAGAATGCTTTTTCAAAACTTGTAAATTAAAATCTTTTTGCGATATCAGCGTGGGGTTATGAGGGTTAAATGCTTGCAGCTTTGAATTTTACGTCTTGGGTTATGCAGAGTTAGGGAGTTAGTCCATTGCATAGGCCACGGTCGGTTGGGACCAACCGTGTTCCGTATAGCTACGTCTCTGCAATAGTACGACCCCTGTTTTAAATATAACCCTATATGTTCTTGAGCTTAAGAAACAGTACAAAATAAATAATTAATATATATTTATGATTTAGTAAATAAGTACAGCTAATTTGCACTCTGTTGTTTTCATGTAAAGATAATTGCTAACTAATCAGAAGTGCTGCCACTTTGATTAGACGTGCTCTGCTTAATTAATGACTCTTGGAGTTGAACCAAGAATCAAATTGCGAAAGTTCAAAGTCATTACGAAAACAACAAAACGGAAGTACAAGTGGCGACAGACAACAAACATCCATTTAGCGAAGTCAAAACGATTCGTGTTCAAAAAGTGCGGCAGTTACTCATGCTTCATTGATAGATACCTCCAAATTCCTTTTCGCTAAGTCTAGTCAGAAAGCCCACATGGTTGGCGCGAAACAAGTTAAATTTGGCGGATTTCTAGGAATTTTTAATTGTGACTTATCTATCGCCGGCGTCTTGTCGGATTGCTTTCAGAAGATAAATTTATTCGGAGAGTAGATGCGCTCCCCAAATCACCCCCAACTGTTTTACGGAGCCAATGAGTCATGTGATTATACAAAATACATTCAACAGATTGAAGGTTTATAAGACCAGACAGACACTACATAAAATTCCTCATAAACTAAATGCAAAAAATTTCTGAGGTCACACACGAGTGTTGGATATTTAGTGATCGTGCATTTTAATATCGCAAATTCGTTGAGAGGACCAGGCCAGTTGAAGCAGCGCCAGGGCTCCCACTCATTTGTTTTTGGTGAATTCCGAGAAAAAATGACGAACGACGAAAAGCACCAAATTTGAAACAGCATGTCGAACGAGCACTACTCGTCGGTATTTACCATTATAAATCACTGGTCGCGGCGAATGATGGTGATAGTGATGATGATGATGATGCGGCTGTACGCGCACGCCAAAACGACGGTTAAAATCTTCCGAGAGGCGCCACATAACGCCCATGTCAACACTAACACTCATGGCAATTCGAAACGAACTAAATCTGCACTATGCTCCCTTCACCTGAGATCTTGACCGCCCCGACGGAAGTCTCAAACCAGAACCTTCAACCTCAAGCTTCCGAAAGCAACTGAAATCGGAACAGAAGGATCCGACGAACCCTTTGTTGATTGTTGTCCTCCTTTTCGTCCTCGAGACCTCCGAATCCGACCATCCGTCCCCAAAAGGTGTTTTTCCGGAAAATGTGTGAACGGTGGGTGGTGGGAACACATGTCTTACAGGGCGATTAAGCCAAATCCTTATGATCTGTTGAATAAAAAACAAATCAATTAAACGTGCCCCCGCCACGCCTGGAAGTCCCGGAGTTTACTTCAGGATGCACCCCTCGGCGACTGGGAGATTGACTTGCTAAAGGCCCGGCTTCCCCGCACTCAGGGTGATGATGTTTGGTTTGGAGCTGTGCAGAGCCCCCAGGATTATTACAGGGCTATTACCCGGGCAAATTATCATATTTCGCTCGTTTATTATATCACTTCAACTTTATTAAGATACTGGGGTGGCTCTGTGCTTGGATTGATGTATTGTGTCTTTATTATGAGTTCACGTCAAGTACCCTCAGTTTGCGGGGAATTTCAGCTCTTTGATTGTACTTAACAGCTCCTCGACAGATTTATTACGCATAGTCATAGATAGATGATGGCGTAAAAATGACTTACACCTTTCGCAATTGCGGTAATCATTTTTCCTGGTTATGCTAATTCTGCAGTATCAATAGCTAATGTATATCTGATAGGATAAGTTACTGATAAAAATTATTTTGATAACGCTAAGTAGAAAAATTAATTAAATATTTCGAAATAATAGTCTACCCAAATGGATGTTCAACAATGCAATTTTATATATTTATGCATATACCATATGATATGCATATATAAATTTATTTTTTAAGTACGTTAGCCTTTCTTGGAAAACTAAATTCTCTATACCTAATTTTTATTAATAAACGCTTATGAATTGAATCGATCATTCATTTCAAGTTTTTTTTCAAATACACCTTTTTTGTTGTTGCAAACGTACTCTTATAAATACATAGACTTACAATCTTGATTAAAATCACCTAAGTCCCTACATCCTATCCCTTTCAAAGGAGACCGTTTTGAAAAAAATTATCAGTATTTTTCCACATGAGGTCATTCAGTTTTTAAAAGAAATATGAGAAAATATGATCTTGTCTGTCTGTGTCCCAAAAAAATATGTACTTTAATTTGGTCACAAAGTCCAATTAGAAAGATGACAAACAACTCCAGTTGCAAACAAGCAGGATACTGTGGTACCTACCTTTTCTCGAAGCGATTCATTTTGAACTCTTACATTTTCGGTCTGAATAATGCTTGGAAACTCAACTTTTCAGGTTAGAATCTAGTTGCCAGACTTATGAAATAATACCAAATTTAATTTGAATAGCCTTGCTACTTTAGATTTTATTAATCGATATACAAGGTCTAAACACCAAATTACTCGTCTCTGTTTAATAGTGGCATACTAAAATTGAGCCTCTATGAGAGAAATACCTGCAATAAGAAAATTGATAGTCATATTTTTCAAAAGCCTCTAAACGAAGATGCGTATCCTCCAATATCTATGCGATTTTTTGTTCCTTCTCCACCCTTTCCAATTAAACCCTTTTCAATGGATTAATCTCAAATAAAAGGCGTTAAATGACTCCATTGGCACCTTATCGGAAACGAATAAATCTTCCTAAGGAAAGGGAGTCTGTTGCCACATGAATTCTATCAACCGATGGATGGTCTTATCGAAGTCTAATATCGGCAATGCTATTACCTTCCATCAATTGTTTTCCTGGGAGGAACGTGCAAGGGTTATACAATTTATTTTGGTTTCCTTTTCAATGAGCTTTTCAGAATCACAAGTAGGGAAAGAAAAAAGAAATTTTCTTTGTTTAAAACAATTCCTATTTTAATTTTTCCATTTAATTAAGTTGAATAAAAAAACGACTTTCTCCTCTAATACTTTATAAGTATTCTCGATATTTTTGTTGCGCAGATTTTTTTAAATATTTATTATGCTGTAGATACTTTTAGGTATAAATTTTTTAATATTTCAATGTTAAATGCTTTATTCAAAAGACGTTTTATGTAACATATACACATATGCCTTTTTATTTGGAGCCGAATTTACTTCATTTTATAATTATTATAACGTATGTATATGTATAAAAAGCTTGCTTACAACAACAACAACAATAACTTATATTACAAGCGTTTGATTATTCAAAATGTCAAAGATAACTTAGATTAGATATGATTTCTCCACAAATTAGTTACAAACTTATTAGTTGTATGCCGAAGGCGAAGAGATCTAAAGTATTTAATAAAAAGAAATGGGTTGTATTGCATGCAAGTCCTTTTTTTCACGGGCACTGATATATTTTATCTCATGGCTAAGAAGATGTAACAACAAGTTTATGATTAAAAATTTATTTTTATTGAAATTAACAAAGAATGAACAAATACATATGTATACTTAATTATTTTTAATAGATACTGATACTGATCTATAAAACCAAATAAGATAAATATTATTAGTAAGGAAATAGGCTTCTGACTTTTTCGGAGATAACATCTCCAGTTATTAGATAACGAATATCTAATTCAGTTTTTAGAACCAACAATGGAAAAAAATATTTTTGAATTATAATTTTTTTCCCAGAAATCAAAAAACAATTATTAATTTCTTTTATATGTCGGAAATATGTACTTGAGTTTTCTCTAAAGATTGCCTTTTATATCACAGATCTTTGGTAAATTTCGGAGAATACTATTTTCAGAAGATTTTTTCCGGTCTATTGTAAACTCATCCTTATCATACGTTTCAAACCATAGGGACTGTAATCTTTATGATCAAAACGTATAAATTACAAAATAAAGATTATAAAGTAGTTTCTATTTTTGTGGTTGAACGATAACGATTATTAGGTAACTTTTACGTAACGATTATCATGTAATTTTTATTTTTTGATTGCTCGATAGTAATTATCAAGTAATCTTTTTTTTTGCATTAGCTTAAACATTGAGCAAAGAATCAATCTCAATTTTTAAATAGAAAATTCAAACTCAATCTCAATTTTAACTTTTATCATTACAGTATAGAGAAAAAAAAGGGCTTTGTTGCTTTCCTATTTTATTTAGGTACATTACGTACGAGTTACGTTAAAAAAATGAAGTATTGCGAACTTAAGAAGGTACATGTCTCAAAATTTCACTTGCACTTGACTTGACCTACAAACAGACAAACAGAAGCGACGTTTACATTGTTTTATAAGATGTGATTTACAGGCTACCGAGTATAAAACTAAATAAAATCCAAACAGTAGTGAAAAGTATGAGATACAAGGTGTCTCAAAAGTAAGTTCACATTTGCTTATCTTATTACGCGAAAGCAACTATTCTGAGGGGCGCGGGGGGTATGTCAGTCGGTAGTCTGGCTCTTGGGAATTTAGTCGCTATGGAGCGTTTCTCTGGTGCGGACCGTGCGTTGTGCGTACGTGAGTTTTACAAAAATGGTAATTCGGCGACTGTAGCGCGTAGAAAATTCTGCAGTATTCGACATATTCGTCACCAACATCAGAAACCGCTACATTCACCCAAAGTCACCGTATGGGCAGCGATGTCGGCGCGAGGAATTATCGGCCCTTACTTTTTTGAAGATGGAAGGGGACGCACACTCACAGTGAATTCAGAGCGTTATGTGGAGATGTTAGACGAGTTTTTCGTACCCCAACTGCAAAACTTTCCTGGTTACAACCAAAGAACATGGTTCCAGCAGGATGGAGCAACTTCACACACGTCCAACAGATCTCTGCCTCGAGTTCGAGAAATTTTTCCGAACAAATTAATCTCCAGGCGAGGTGACATAAATTGGCCTCCACGGAGTCCCGATTTAACGCCTATGGATTTTTTCCTGTGGGGTCATGTCAAATCAAAAGTTTACGCTAATAAACCGACTTCCCTGGCACAATTAAAAGAAAATATCCGTCATGAAATGGCAGCCATCACGGAGACTACCTGCCGAGCTGTCATAGGCAATTTTAGTGCCCGACTAAATGAATGCCGAGAGCGCAACGGTTTACATTTGGACGATGTTATTTTTAAAAAATAAATTCCCAAACAGTGTACTTCAATATAAAATAAACATTTTTTCAATAAAGCTAAGACTTTTCTTTTAAAAAAAGATTTAAATGTGAACTTTCTTTTGAGACACCCTGTATAAAAAGTATTTATTTTAATAAAAATAAAATAGAAGTGTGAGCTTGTATCTGATGGAAGGTCAGTCAGATTAATTGTTCAGGGAGGTAGGAAATTGTAAAGGAATAAACAATCATAAAATAGCAATAAATTTGGAGCCGCAAAGGAGCCTAAAGCCCTCACCTGCTCAAACGCCTCGCGGGTTTCCTTTCTACTTTCCTTCCTTCCTTCCTGCTATCATGTCTTCCTTCCTGATCTTTATTGGGTTCCAACAAATAAATGTCTCTCGCGCATTGACATTCATTCACGACTAAATCCAGCCGGAGACCTCTCGCTGGGGCGTGCTCACCCGGGGGGTAAATGGCTTTCTATTACCATCAACTTAACCCTGAGATTTAGCAAGGCTCCCGGGTTGTTGTTGTTTGGGGGTTTCTACGTTTTCCTGTCGTTTGGCTGAGCTCACCCGGCTCCGGCAGTAGGAAGAGGACGTGACATGTCTGCGAAAGCGATGCGCAATTCTAGCCCTAGCCGTTTCCCCTGACCGGAGAAAACGTCAGGACAAACGTGCAGAAGGATGTGCGGCTCAATATAATTTAATTAACTCAATTTCGGGGGAGGATATCTGCGCTCGGTGGGAGGGCCCTGAATGTTTACCAGGCAAAATGAGTCCGGAGCTTTTGTCCAATAATGTGGACTCGAAATTCTCTCTGGCGATAGCTTTGATTTCCATATAAATTTCCACCACGAGATCTATTTGAAATCGTGAGGAATAAAAACGTCTCTACTTTTTGGACGGACATGGGGCTTTGCGGTGATGCTTGCGGTGAAGTAATATTGCACTTTCTGTGGTCAATACAACCCTAACACCGTATTTTAAAATTTTAACTTATTGTTAGTAAAGGATACAGTGCATGGGAACGTATACTTTTAAATCTCGAAATCTGTTAGAGTAAGGAAAATAGGCAAAATGTATAATATTTATATGGGTGAATTGAATATATACATATTTAAAATTCTGAATTAATTGCTGCAAAATTGAGGACTTATGAAATATTAAAAATATCGTTTATTTTATTGTAATTCAACGGTCTCCTTCTTCGGGCTTCGGGCAAATCTCGCTTTGTTCATACTATTGAGCTATTTTCAGTTCGACCTGAGCGTTACCATCAGCAATCTGAATATATTCATTGAAAACAATGTAAGAATAATTTACCGGAACGAAACCGGAGAAAAACCCGAACAAGACTAGCGCGTATAAGTATGAATCAGGTCTTACTACTGTTCCAGTTTTAGCCGGTGAGCGATTTCCGACCAAAACAGGATTTCAAAAGACACTATAAAATGTGAGCTCTAAAATTCCGACATACCGTTTAAGCACGGGACTTACTAAATCTAAAAAACAATAGGGTTAAAAGGATGGTTACTATTTGTTGAATCTCCATTAGCTTTGATTACATAATTTGAAATAATCTATTTAAACTACCAATTAAATTGCAAGAAATATAGATTCTTATTTTTGATTGGCCTTTGTTGCGAAAATTGTTATCAAAATGGCAAGCTACGTAAAAGAGCTCACGTGAATTTATTAAATGTCTGTTGATGTCAGCTTGATAACTTTTGAAACGTCTTATCAAAAAAATTAAATTAAGTAAATATAAAGATAATATATAATTAAGTACTATTCAATGGCTGGTCTTGGTAGTTAGATGAGTGTTAATTCTTTAAAGCAATATTAACAGTGTTTTTTTGGCACATATCTAAAGGCATCTTAAGATTCGGATTTCACTACACAACACTCAGTCACAAAAAGACCTCAAGCTTCGGAGTTTTATACAAATATCGGATCTACATATGAAAAGCAAAAGCAACATGACTTATAAATGGTTTGGTATTAAATAAAAAATATAGAATTGTTTATGAAATAAAACACTTAAATGACTCTAAAACCTTGTATTGTACCAAATTACCTTAGTATTATTTTCTTTAAAGTATTTGAAGATTTTGTTTTATTTTTTACTCTTTGGTAAATTCCACTAATTTTAACTATTTGCGTTTTTCTTTGACACTTTATCATTGTTCACAAAATTGTACCTAAGTTTAAGCTTGGGAAAAAAAACCAAATTACAATTTGAAATTAGGTGTTGCGAAAACTCTCAAGAAATTTTTATAAACAAATAGTGCAGTTCACTATTTTGAAAACTGCTCATTCCTTTGACACAATCAACTCATTAACATGACGAAAAATAAAATTCAAATTTGTTTATACGACACCTATTTCCATTTCTTTTTGAGTATGGAAGTAAAAATATATAAAAATTAGTTAAAATCCTTTCCTGTATTATTTTAAGCACTATAACACTTCTTTTATCGTAGAAACCCTTAAATCAAGAAAATTCGTATTATTTATTTACGTTCTATTGTACCAGGGAAATTAAAGAAAAATAAATCCCCACAAAAGTAGCATATTAAACTTGTAAACAAAGCTTTATTTGGGCTTCTAAGTCTATAAAAAAGCCGACGGTATTTCAATATTTGATAGTCGTTAAAAATTTAAGTGGTTTTGAATTTTAATAAGTATTTAATCACTTACTTGGTTCATTATCACTGTGCAAAGGACTCGTTGCTCTGCCTGTTGCAGTGTGAAGAAGGTGTGCAAAATGTTTTGCCAAAATGATTCCGCCTTCCTTAGAGCCGGCACAGACCCAAAAATCAGCTCTGGTAAATTGGCACAAATCCTTCCCAGTATTGGGAAACTTGTTTAAATCCGGTTGAGGGTCGATTTTGAATTTTTTAGTGATCCACTTGACCCAGCTGCTAATGTGTTCGCCGGTCCATTCGCTCGGATCTGTTGGAACCAGCACCCAAGCATCGTCCTCATCAATGTCCTTCAGTTCGGATTCAGTTTTATCCTCTTCTTCCAAATCGGCATTACTTGTTTGTGTCGACCCCGCACCCTTCGGTTCATTCTCTTGCATATTTTAACCCACCACGTAAAAGAGTATTTTTTTTCTGCCTTTATTTGAATTATTTCACCTTCAAAATTAACATTCTACCGGATCACATCTTGCCGCCAATGGCCGAAGATTTCTTAATTCTCTTGAATCATAATGACTTCTTGGAAAAACCACCAAATGTATGCAGTGCGGCATAGTCACAATCGAAATCATTTTTCAGCACAACGGCCAATTTTAAAAAAATCGCGTAAAGACTTTCACTTTTACAACAGTTTCATTTCCTCCCGAAAAAGTTCAGATCTTTCTTTATAAATTAGCGAAAAGATCAAAAATGATTCACTGAAATTTCCTGGAAACAACAAACTCGTTAAAGAGACACCAATGAATCAGTGCCACCAAAATAATCAATTGTACGCTAATTAGTTGATAAAACACTGAAACTGTCGCGTTATCACATTACGATTTTTAGCGCGATTTTAATTATCCTTGTCCATTTAGTTTTAGACGTACCAAATTTTTCACGAAAAGGACCATGACGGATCTTCCGCAACACGATCAGACCCACGACCGATCCTTGAATGAATTAAAACGAACTTTCGCGCGTAAAACTTTTCGAGGGTACCTTTGTATTTTTGAATGTTAAAAATTAGAATTTGTTAGCTGAACGGAGGCCGCAAGAGGGGATCTTGCAAGATGGACCACTCCGTACCTACACCTTCAACTGCTGTGTAGAAATGCGAGCTTTTCGGACGGGTGCAGGGCACTTGAAATTGGCGATACCCGCCACAGTCACCTCAAAAGCTGAGCGCATTCCTCGTGAGCCGGTCGGGAAGTTTGGATCCCCGCGAGAGATCACCTCAAAAGATCGACGCGCGCAGATCAAGCAGCTTTTCGCGTAAAACGTTCCAATTCCGCGCAAGTGCCGCTAAGTGTGACGAGCACGAGTACCAAAACGAAGTCGTAGGTGCATATGCCCGCGGTGGTGAGTCATCAAGATTTCATTGAGAAAAATGCGAACCGATCGCGCCGCCACAAGTTGGGGAATTCGCGACCACGCTCCGCTCCGCGCGGACATGGGCAACATGACACATTTAAAAGCTCTCCATCTCAGAATTAAACTCTAAAGTCTAGAGGCTAGCCGAAGCTGAGCAATTATAGTCCGAATTTTTGGTAATTGCTCCACGATCAGTTGTAATTCTAAATTCTAGGTAAGCCCGGAAGTGTGTGGCCGACACAGGCCCAGTGCTCTTCCTCAGTTTTTTCTCCATGCTTCCGGGAATTCGCGCAGATTCATGAATTAAAGTGATTCAGGCGCAGAGCCCATTCATGAAATTTTGCGAGTAGCTCGAGGGGGTACACCTTGTGTTTGCGCTGATACATTAATTCGCTGGCAAACGATGTAATTATTCATAGATATCTCTACCTGTGACGTCAGATCGCGAATGAGGCGCTAGGCGCGATCTGCAATTGATGATTCAAGCACTTGTTGAATTTCTGCTCGATGTGAGCAATTGATGTCATCGATTTATTTCACTCTCTATGTAATATTATTTTTAGGAAGCACGCTGATAAAGCTGATAGCTTAGAATGGTTTTTTTATGATCTCATTAAATGTTATGTAAAAGTAGCGCTAGTCATGATAACAGCTGATGATTCACTCATCTGCAGAACAATTAAATTTATTTTATTGCTAATATTATTTGCTGATAATAAGCTGTACCTTTAAATAGATTAATTAATGATAATGCATCTTTAAATAGACTGGTTTTGAGGGGTAGGTAATAGGTATGTTATCGACATATAATAAATTGTTAATACCTCTCTTACAATGGGTTATATATCAAAAGTTTGTTTTTATAATTTTCAAGTATAAAAGGAAGAGGTTGATGATAAAGATCCCACTTCATATTCCCGCCACGATAAAATTTACTGCGGAAGAATCTCATCTCATTGCGGGCACAATACATTTTCGAAACATATACTTCGAACCCATCACGAAAATTTTGAGTAAAGTTCTGCCTTGAAACTATAGAATGAATTTGGAAACGGTAAAATACTATTATTATTTTATTTTATTCCAAACTAACCGAGCAGAAAATTTCATTCAAAGTAATCGCTCAGGCAAACGGCAGTTCGTTTTGCTACGTCATCATTTGCAATACAAATCCAGCTGAATTATTCTCTAATTATTATTGCACTAATTATACACATATTTCATCTTAATATTTGCTGGATCATTATTATCCAGCTTATTTATTATACATACAATATGCGTACAAAA
This sequence comes from Machimus atricapillus, assembly GCA_933228815.1. Taxonomy (NCBI): domain Eukaryota; kingdom Metazoa; phylum Arthropoda; class Insecta; order Diptera; family Asilidae; genus Machimus; species Machimus atricapillus. The sequence goes on from OW121784.1 coordinate 58,501,818, forward strand.
AATATTGCTGGCTCCTAAAGCAATAGATTGATTCTACAAAGTGTGATAGAAATACTTGCGTAAGGATGATTTGAACGTTTTCATGGTTTCTAATTTACGGATCGGAATATTTTATTAAGACCACAAATGAAACAGCTCAGTACAAAGTTATGATTTTCTTGTTAAATATTCCAGAAAATTTATTTTCAGTCCCTGATTAAAAGCTTCGTTCTATTCTTTGTTTGGCTTCATCAATGTTTTATTAATTCCAATTCTAAAAATGAATTAATAAGTTAATAAAACTCTTTTGGCAAAACTACTCCTCGCTTTCACTTGTTCCGAAATCAGAAAATAATTGTAATACACAAAAATTTTGTGTTTGCAACTCAAATTTAATGAAATCCAGCATTTCAACTAGTACCACGCAGCTTTAGTTTAAAATTTCCTACCGGAAAGAATTTGAGTTTCTTATGTTGTTGCAGCTGCTTTTGACGTTTCTGGCAAGGTAAAGAACCTGCGCTAACTTCACACTTCTTACTGTAAGCACCTTTAATTGAGGGGGGACGTTGCACATGACGTCAGTCAGGAAGTTCTGAGATTGTTTTTATTTTAAAACGTGATGTTAAAAAGACCGCCGAAGCCCGCCTTCTGGAAATTCGTTAAAGGAAGTGCAAAAACTCTTTTCGTCGTCGAAGCAGCTCTCTTCGCCGCGTCGTATGGTTTCTGGTACCGCTTGAACACGAACCAAGGTAAGGTCAAGGTTTTTGTTTACATTCCGTAAACAGCGCAGGATATGCGCCTACCCTTGGTTGCCTTTTTGCATTTTTCGATATTCCTAACAAAACGAGGGCATTTGGAGCGTAGTTGAAGTGATTTCATAAGTGCTCGGGCGCTCTGCTCTGACAGCTGTCATTTCACCAGTTAGCTAAATTATTGCGGGGACTCGGGTTGGTGGTGTTTCGCATTCAATTTTGATAAATTATTCAGTTTTCCTCAGCTTTTGGCATTTATTTTTAAAATACTCGGAGTCGTTTTGTTAAAGGTAAACTATTGTGGAATTTGAGCTGGAACCGGTTGCAAAAGAAACAATTCATTTGGAGACTTGCTGCAAAAAGATTATCGACCGGAGAAATTTGATATATTTTAATTGGAGCATTCAAAGTCCCCCATTCAATTAATTAACTGTTATTAATTATTGTTAAGTTGCTTTGTTTTATCAGAGAGTATGACGCTGCGCTAACAAAGAAGATTTAGGCAATTACATTCCACTGTTGTTTCCAAAAATAGCCTTGTTCGCCGCAGGCCATTTCCTCTTTTTCGATAGATAGAGGCATTGCTCAGCACTGTGCTCATTTGGGACTGAGTAGCAATCTCAAATGCATTTTATTGAAATGTAAGTTGCAACAACCAGTCAAGATTATTTGAGGACAAATAAGGTATTCCTTTCCTCAGTTGATCTTTTGGGAGTTAATTTATGACGAATCCGCTTTTTCTTTCTTGTGGGATTCCATTTGTTCAGTGATCTAGAAGTTGTTGAAAACTTTAAACGCAATTCTGTTAAAAACAATCTTAAATACATTCATTTTGTATAGTTGTTTAGCGAATAAATTAAATAAATATAATAAAGACAGAATTCTCCTTTGGAATTGACTATTAGGTTCAAAACACAAGTTTTAGAGGGCAAATTACTTCTAATATTCAACCTTATTATCATTAAAAATGGATCGTGTAGGCGTGGATATGTCTCCCGTAAGCAACACGACCTAGAAGATTCCTACAAGTCTGTTCCCAACATAAATCGAGATCTTTACAGAAGGTTCTTGTGTCGTGGGGTGCCGCCTTCGCTTCTTTGCCGGGGTTAATAAATGGTCTCCCAGTAGGGCTATGTATTCTTAGAGTTCATGCTTCGCTCTCTCTTCATCGAGGCAAAAACGACAGATTTTGACAAACTGCAGAAAAAAGCAATGCAGTTCCAGATTAGCAGAGAGCTGAATTGGAGGCGATAATTGCATTTCTCTCAAAGACGTTTAGAATCTTTTTTTTTTTTATATTTTTAGAGATTATATTTCATAGTAATCCTAATAACCTCGAAATAATGTGTTTTTTATAATTCAAAGACGGTACATTTACTAATGTTTTTTTTTAACGACAAGTGTTTTTTTTACGAAAATACATTGAATGGGTCATGGATCCTGTCTTCTAATTTCCAGCATTTCTTTTAAAAAATCACTATTACAACTGTTTCTTTTTTCCAGAGTTTCGACACTATATCAACGAAAATTGTCCGTACTTACTAGACAAATACTACCAAGTCGGCGAACTGTTCGGCGATACTCGCCAGCGCGAATTAGATTTTACCATTTGGAAGAGTCTTAAAAAGAAAGCCGAGTAATAGGATCGCAGAAATACGAAAAGTAATTACATCTAGTAAATGGCAGCTTTAGTTTACATTAAATCTCTACTCTGGTTAGTCGGCTTAGGTGGTCTTGGATTTGGTCTGCTTAAACTGACATCCCCCTCTCCGGAGAAAATCGCCGAAATAAAATCGAAAAGTTCAGCGTATTTGACTGAAGACGAAAAACGAAAACAATTGTTTATACAGAGGCTGAAGCAGTCTTCAACCGAAACACCGATTTATTCACAAAAGACGAAAGATTCCAAATAGCTAAAGGCGCCCCCCAGAATGGAGGGTGATCTTGAAATTGTAGCAAGTAAGAAAGAAACCGTACTGGAGAGACTGAACAAACGCAACAAAGACAGACAGAACTATCTTGAGACAAAATTAGAATTGCGAAACAAGGAGCACACAGAAATCGAAGATGCCGACTTCTTTGTCCAGGCATTCACGGAAGGTGCAAAACAAATTGAAAAGAATATAAACAATATACAATCGGAAAGTGGAGATTTGACCAGGACGTTTGCGGCAATAAACGGTGATATCCAAGAACTGCAGAAATATTTATCCAACTCTACCTTGTTCCTACCTGACTATAATATCAAGGCGTGTCAGAACATCGTCAACGAATTGTCGACAAGGTCCGAGGAGCTTAGGCAAAAGTTGATGCCCAAGAAAAAATTCGGCTTTCACGGCAAGAAGGTCGGCTTAAAGAACGTTCAAAAGAACGGCGTGGATAAAGTCGATGCTAGCGAAAAGTCGAATCTCTCAACAACATCATTCCAGTGGACCGTATCAAATCGTAAAGACGATTACATTCTTTTAGTTGGCTCTGAGGTTGACCGGAAAGACATCACTATATCGGATCTCCGGAACTGCTTTGTTGAAATCAGAGGGCACGCGGGGTCAGTGCAAATATCAAAAGCAGAAAATTGCATTTTCCTCTGTGGACCCATTTCACGATCATTGTTCGCTGAATTCTGCAATAATTGCTCTTTTTCTGTAGCGTGCCAGCAACTCAGACTGCACTCGTCGATGAATTGTAAACTTTATATCCACGTAACGTGCAGGGCCATTATGGAAGACTGCGCCAAAATAGGTGTTGGAAACTACAACTTTGAATATTCAGGAATTGGGATTGACTTCAAAAAAGCCGGCTTGGATGAAAGCGTGAACAACTATCAAGATGTTGCCGATTTTAATTGGCTTTCACCGGACAAACCTTCACCAAATTGGCAACTTCTCCCTGAGGACGAATCGACGCAGATCAACTGGAATAGTATTTCTGAAAGATTTAAACTAACCAAAAAATGTAGTCATCCTTGAACACTTTGTTTGCGCTAGTTACACACTCTTGTTTCTCGCATGATTGCTTAACTTCAAAGAAAACAATAAAATAGTTTTTTTGCTAATTGAACCGCGATTGTTTCACTATATTTTAATTTCCTTTTGTTTTTTCATTTATACGAGCTATGACATTTTGCATAAATGTTTTTACTATACACCAATTTAGCAAATTTTCGGAAAATTAAAGCACGAGTTATATAACGGATATAACAATATAAATCAGTCAGTCAATTTTGAGTTAATTTTTATGAAAGTTGCGCAAGATATTTTTATGATATTCCCAAAGAAAATGTAAAATTCCAAAATTCCCTTACTCATACGAGATCTTGAAAATTGTAAGATTTTAGATTTGTTTTCGACGAGCTCAGCGTTTTCAAGATATTTTCAAAATAAAAATGCTTCTATTGATGCACGCGCTGTGGAAGAGTGCGCAAAGTCATCAAAAAGTCTTTATTTCTCATAAACGGATGCTTTTGAGAAAAAACTTGGTAGACTGTGTTAGTAGTAAATTGTCTCAATAATAAATTTAGTTATGCTTTTAAAAAATTCGTAGTTTTCGAAATATGAATTTACAAAAACCATATTTAACCACGCCGAATTAGTCATGCAGGAATTGAAACGATGAGGAACTCTCGCATATTATTTAAAACCCCAAGATCCAGGTTTACGCAAGAATTTAGTTTATAACAAATTATTTCTAACTTTGAATATTTCTATGTCTATTTTTTCTGGGATTCTTGTCACATTTTTTCATCATCTTACGAATTGCTGTTTAAAAATAAATAAAAACTATTCATTAAATTAAACCATCCCTTATTAAATCATGAATTTAAGCTAGAGGTTGTTGTTCAATTCAAGATAAAAGCGCAGAAAATAGTGAACTCATCTCTAAATAAATTGCGTGACAAGCACCAATTATCCATTTGTCGGATGCGTCACCTGCAAGAACACCTCCCACCGAGGCAAAAAAGGGTCAGAAATACAAACATAGTTGCAGGGACAAAATTAAAAGAAGTCAAACTATCGATTAAGAAGATAGTAGAGGAAAAAAAAGTGTGTTTTCCGGCTTCATTGATTGCCCTTGCCAGGTTTATTGGTCATAATGTTGGACAAGTAGGAAACAAGTAAAGGGATCACGTTTTTCTTAAAATAAATACGAAATGCCCGGAAAGTTACGGTAGTAGAATTAGCACTTAGTAAACAACGTCAAAAGACTCCGCTAAACAATTTTCTGGTTAAAATCAATAAAGAGCGTAAATTATCACAATAACGAGGATTTCCACCTTCGGAGTAGGGAATTACCAAAGTTGGACGGTCCTGCGAAGGTTGCATTAGAAAACTGAAGCAAGCAAAGAGAGGCCACGTCTATTTAAAAAAAAAAATCTTCTTAATCTAGAGACAACACCAAAACTCAAACGGGGGAGGAATGCTAATACTAGCAAATGCAGGAGGGTTCTCCGTTTTCATCCAGCGAGTCGATTTTGAAGCCATGACGCTCCAGGGCCTGGAGCTCCATACGGGACCGATTCGACTCCACCAGGATGTTGGCAATGTCCCGGAACATCTCTTCGACGCCCTCCCCTGTCTTGCAGGAGGTTCTGTAGGTGGCACTGATGAGACTGTGGCACTGCTCGCAGAACGACTCGATCTCAGCTTCGGTTACCTGAGGTTCGCGGCCCTCGAGGTCGGCCTTGTTCCCGCAGATGAAGATTTTCGCGTTTTCGGCGTAGGTAACTATGTCCAGGAGGTGCTGCGACAGCGAGTGAAACGAGGAGGCGTTGTCCAAGGCGAAAACCAGGATCGCTCCTTCTGCGAACTTGTAGTAGCTGGAGGTGACCGAAGCCACCCTCTCCATCCCGCCAGTGTCCCAGAGCTGCAGCTGAAAAGATTCCAATCACCTGTGAGGCGTTCGAAGTCCTAGAAGAGTTCTACCTTGATCATCTTGTCGTCGACGGTGTACTCCTTGTCGTAGTGGTCCAGGCCCAGCGTCGACTTCCGATCCGTCTCCGTGACAAAGATGTTGCTCGCGAATCGGCGGAACAAGGAACTTTTTCCAACTCCATACTCGCCGCAGAGGATAACTTTCTGCTCGGGGATGCGCACGCTGGCCATTCGAGCGACGCCGTTTTGGGCAGTTTGCTTAAAATTAATAACACTCTTTACCGCAAGCAGAAAAGTATAAAAACAAACTCCGGCGAACCGTCAGACAACTCCCTTGTCTCCATGCAGCTGAAGTTTTCATGGAGAGGAGAGCCCACCATCAGCTGTTCGGTTAACGCCATTTACAAGAGTATTCCTCAGATGTCAAACCACGGAAGTGACGTCACTGGGACTAAGTGGCGCAATATGAAACCACTTTGAATTAGTCGATGAAAGAAAACTGAATTTTAGTTTTGTTTACTTGTTACTCGTTGGTATTTTTCAATTTTCAAGCTACAAATTCTAGAGGAAATTTTCCCCTAGTAGAATAAAATACTACGTCGAAATGCTGTGCTTGGTGCTAAGCTCTTCAACATTTAGCTTTCCTTCTTTCAACTACTAGCTTGGCTTTTTATATTTTCAAGCCAAAAATGTTTCGTAAAGCTATTAATATTTTTCCTGCCGCAACATTGTCTGGAGTTATAAAGCTACACTTTATTCCTTTAAAATTACAATTGTTGATTTTCTTCGTGATACATCGATTTAATTTCATTAAGTCAATAAAGTAATTTTTTTTAGGACCCTGACGGTCTGTCTTTAAAACTTCTTTAAAATTAAAATTTCGCGTTTAATGTATTATAAGAATCATTGCAACTGAACATTGTAGAATTAACCACCTACTTCCTATGTAGTGGATTGAAGAAGACTTGTTCTTGAAGGTTTTTAATAAAAGCATAATTTGTTGAATCAGTTGCCCATTTTGACATTAAATTTATTATTATTTTATCTTTTATAATTAAAATACAATTAACTAACAAGCAACATGCCTTACTGTCCTACCGAACTTACACAATCATGTAACGTTCCTTTCAGTCGCTTTGTCCAATAAATACAAGAAAACAATACGCAATAAAATTAGTAACGTCCGGAATTATCGTGAAACGGAGAAGTAGATGGTGAGAGCCACTGCCACCACGAAGAACACTCCCACTCCGTAGAGCACAAACTTTTCCCTGAGAGCTCGCAGCATCATGGATTGGAGCACCCGCGAGGAGCGCCCCAATTCGGCGTTTGTCTCCCGCAATTTCGACCTTGTCGACTGTATCGTTTCCCTCTGGTGCTGCAGATCATTGAGCACCTGGTTGCCGAGTTGTTCTGTCTCGACAATTATGCGGTAGCCGTCGGTGAGTTTGTTGCCCGTCCGTTCGATCCTTTCTGAGTTATCTAGCAGACGCTGCTTCTGCTCGTCTTTAACTGTGGTGTATTCGTAGTCGTCGGCCGAGTCGTACCCACTTGAGCTCCTCCTCTTGGCCTCGTCATACTCAGCCTGTAATCTTTTGAGTTCGCTCTGATAACATTTCAATTTATTGCTGAGTGTCTGCCGATGCGGCGGGCCAACTTCCTGGACTTCTAGTCCAATTTGCTCCAACTAGGAAAGATATTAGTAAATTGTAGTTTCTTGTTATTTTGGATTTCTCGAATACCTACCAATTCCTGGGCATCTGCTAAGTTCGTATCGATCTTTGAGGACAACTCTCTTCGCTCGCCTGGAAGGGGCAAAGTGAACATATGGGGCCTCTTCTGACATGCTTTTGTGGAAATTTACTTACTTGCGCCGCTGTATATATGCAGCCTCGCAATTTGAGCAGTAATATCAGCGCTAAGGGCAGCATATTGCTCTTCAAGATCTTTGATCAAAGACATCACTTGCCACTGGGAATGTTTTGAGTAATTGACAAATTGACAGTTCTGTTGTGACATATGTTGTCAAGAACTGCGCTACCGATATTTAATCCTTGAAATAAAGTATTTAAGGAATTCAATTTTGTAGGAGTTGCACAGATATTGAGTAAAATTTCTGCGTTATATAAATTACAAATTATTTGATATAGAAATTAAAAATACTCTTTGCCTAACTGTTTAGAAAGATATTGTCTCTCTACAAACTGTAGCCAACTTTAGTGTATTGAACTGCACTACCATCTTTCTTTCTAGCTTGTTTCTTGAAGAAGGTAGTGTACTTTTGAGAAATATTTTCTAAATCTTAAATCATCGGGATTTTAAAAGTGTTTTAAAGTCCTATTTGTGGTTTAAGGAAATTTGTTAAGTGCACAGGATTGGATTTTTGATAAAGTTCCTCTGTTATTTCAGTTCCAAGAATGGTTCAGCGATTGACACTCAGGAGACGTCTGTCTTACAACACAAGATCCAACAGGAGACGAGTGTAAGTTTACTCCTTTTTGGCGACAATTAAAATTTGTTGCAGATAGTTTATTTGTTAATTTGTAAGAAGTGATTTTGTGAAGTGGAGGCAAATTGATTTCAGCCAGTGTTTTGACATGTCAACACGTTATAACCTCATTTCCGCCGGCGGAGTCCCGTAGCAACTTATTTTCAATGCTCCGAAGACCCATTGCGGCTATTTATGCAAAACAATTAGTGATAGGGTAGTTGAAAATGTGTAAATAGATAAAGAAAACATTTCGTCTTCTGTTTACAACAATAGACAAGTGCTACACTTCCCTTCAGCATTTTGTGAACTCTAATATTATGGCAATAGGAATTTAGTTCTGTTTCGAGACTAATAATAATGTGCTTAATTATCCTCATCAAACGAGTTTTAGTTTTTGATCTGGTCTTCCAGACTCCCTTCGGTCATCGAAGTGCCAGATCCCAGTGCTTTCGATGACTCCCCTGAGCGGCTGTGTTTAATTGCAACTTTTAAATCCACCTAACTTTGCCATTCATCACACATTAAGATCATGCAATTTACATATAGTAGAACGTTCACTGATTTTCGTGTAGGAATTTATATAGGACTTCATGGGAGTTATATTAAACTAATTAATGTTCTTGATGTAGCAAATTCAAATGTACTCTCAGATTGAAAGCACAAACAAATGCTTAGATAATTTCGATTGCTAAGAAATGCTATTCATTTTGTATATAAAAAAAATCTTTTAGTTATTGCTAATCTCTATTTTATTACAGTGTCCGTACTCCTGGTGGTCGCCTTGTGTACCAATATGTGAAGAAGACTAGGAGTGTTCCAAAATGTGGCCAGTGCAAAGAGAAGCTAAAGGGCATCAGGCCAACTCGCCCAAGCGAACGCTCCAGGCTATCGAAGCGGCAGAAGACAGTTCGTCGCACATACGGTGGAGTACTTTGCCACAGATGTGTCAGGGAGCGCATTATCCGCGCCTTCCTCATCGAGGAACAGAAGATTGTTAAGGCTCTGAAGAGCCAACAGATTAAGCAGAAGGTTCCACCAAAACCTGTGCAGAAATCCACTACAAAAGCTAAGAAATAAGCTTTTTAATTACAAGAAATAAAATTTTTAATTTGACTTAAGTGAGTTTGAATTGATCTTTTACATTCATAGTAATTGGAAAATCGGAGCTTTGGTAATCGGAAGATCAAGATTCTTCTTAGCTTTTCTGTTCCTTATATGAAAATCATGATCGTCATGGTCTACAGAAAAAAAAGGCAATTTTTAAGTAGAAAAATTAAATTCAATATCAAACAAACGTTGATCAGCAGATTAGAGAATTAGCATACTTCCACCTCCCTCAAAGAACACAAATGTGAAGTCAATTTCTTCTTTTTTAAACAAATTGTCCCATTTCTACGGCCTCGGTACTACATATTTTTTCCAAAATGAGATTATTAGTGGGAAATACTGTTTGGAAAAAATTTAGTAACGAGGTCTCAAAGTAGAAACGGGACGAAATCGTCCCTAGAGAAGTTAGTTAAAAAAGTTCCTTTTAGGAGTGTGTTCAAAGTCGAAATTAATACGTTTTAAATACTTCAAAAGCATATAAATCAACAAATTGCGTTAAAAATGTAACGATTTAAATGCCAGCGATTGTACTAAACGGCTTTCTTAAAAGCAGCATAATGTCTCGCGAATTTTTTGTAGACACCCTGTGTTGGTAGTGGTGACTGTCAAACGAGTGCAGTGCAGCAAATGGTGCTCGGGTTGTTTTGAATGCACTTCCGTGTTGCCAGATGAGAAGTTGGCTAGGAAAACATTCGGCTAAGTAAAAAGCTCAGCAAAGTATTTCTCAGTCCGGCGAATTCAATTAGTTGTGTTGTGTTCAATCGATTAACTAGCAAATAATGGCAAAAATTTCACATAATTGAATTAATCCAGCGTTTAAATGTCATTTCAAATGGGGTTTTTGTGCATGTGCCAGTCCGCCTCGAGTTGTTTAACTCGTTTTGTACACAATTTTTGCGGTCGTGTTAGTAGAGTCAAAATGGCTACGAAGATTTTAATGAGCCGCGATTGGGGTGCCCGGAAAATGTTTGTTTTGATCGTTACGGTGATGTTTTTGCAGGAAGTGAGCAGTGGTAAGCAGTTGTTAATTAATTTGCTAATATTCTTGATTAAAAGTGTCGCAATTTCTACGTCTCAAACTTGTTTTGGTGAAGTGCATTTTTACAGTGCGGGCTGTCATTTTGGGCCCCTCTGTTAACTTGCTCGCTGAATAAGAGTAATCGATAAAGGGTTAATTGGCAGGTTGTTCTGATTTTGTTCTGCCGTGCAGGGCCAATAACTCGAATCATTTTTCAGCGGGCAGAAAATTAATTGCATCGGTGTTGTTTTATATGCGCAGCACTAGGCCCGCGATGTGCTTGTTGATAGTGGTGACAGCCGACTGCTGTTTACTTTTGGTAGACGTAAATAAATTTCAGCGAGAATTTAGGGAATCAAACGAAAAATTCCAGGGTTCTTGCCCTTTAATTGAATCTATGGTCCCTTTAGCTAATTTTCAGGTCCTCGAACATGGCGCAAATTCCTTTAACACCCAGGAAAAGTATTGCCACATTGAAGGATTGTCCTCAATTAGGGTTAACAGGTGGACGTGCCTAGCACAGATATACCTTTTTTTATCTACAACTTTTGATTCTCAGGATGTGCTACGATTTTCACAAATTTTCTAGCTAGGATTGCAAGAAACACTTGCGAGAAGCATCTAGACAATATTATAGGTCAGGATGTTAATCGTACTAATTGTATATTGAAAAACAGTTGATTTGATTTCTAGTACTGGTGTAGATAACTTACTCTCAATTGCATTTGCGCTAGCATTGAAGCAAAAAACATTTTTAAGGCGAAAACAATGCAATGACGACTCAATATTTGTTGTTTAAAACTTAACAAAATGTCCATGACGGACTTACGTCATGCATCCCAGAAAAAATTAACTTTTCGAGCTATTTTCAACCCTCATGCTAACTTAACAATTCGACATATTTAGAGTAGGTAAATATGTATATTTTTGTTTTAACTCCTACGCTCCCTTCTAAATAAGTATCGTTCATTCAGAGCGAAGTAGCGACGGCTATCTTCGCAAAGTTCGCCGTGCCCATTTAAAAACGGCGGTAAAAAGCAATCGTTCCTACTTACAAAAATCCTTTAATGTAACGAATTTTTAAAAATATTCAAAACACAATTATTTTGCATTATTCAAACTTATTTTTCTCAATAATATGACGTGAATAGAAATTTCCTTTATGAATTCGAAATCTAAGGAAAAACTTGTTAACAAATGAGATAGTTTGTTTAGGCAAAAAAAGTGTAAATCAGGGAATCTTAAACCAATTTAACTGATGTAGGGCCAATTTTTCAATCGTCAGATAAGTTTATTCCTCAGATAAGAAATCAAGTGGGCCGTGAGGAATAATTATTTTTCACTCTATTTGTCAAAATTAACTGACGAATAACAGGCCTATCTGCCGGCTTAAGGAGCAGATAAATTTATCCGTCTGATAACTATTTAAAATCAGAGCCAAGTTGATTTTTGGGACAATTTTATTCGACGGATAAATTTATCTGACGATTGAAAAATTGGCCCTTATTTTCATAATATAATAAAATTTCTGTCAAAACCTGTATGATTGTATGAAATTCTGACGTATCTCAAAGTGAAATCGCTATGAAAATTTAAACAGGTTTATTGTTTTTCTACTCCATTTTTTCTCGAAAATCTAACGTGGAGAATTTTACTTTTCGGACTCCTATGGGAAAATTCATGTTATCGTGTTTTTGTCAGCCTTGTAAACCTTTAACCTGTGTGCAATTTAGAAGTATAGTTATCACTTCAGCAACCATTTGCGATAGAATAAATACCAGGTTTGAACAATTCCATTCAGTAAGGTTTCAATTTAGACAAAAAGAAAAAATGTTCAACTTTCCAAATTATTATATTTACAAGAAGGAAAATAGTCTTAGGGCCTCTTTCACCAACTACAAGTAAAGTGTTGATTAGTTACTCTTTGATTAACGCTAATTGGCAAGTAAAGGTTCCGAGTATTTTCTGCCAGTTTCACAAACGAAATCAAAGCTTCGAGTAACTACTTATTCGTTAAGTGAAATTCGTTGAGTTTTATGTGTATTCAAATTCAAAAGTATCGCAGACAATTTCGTATTAACTACTTATTTACGTGTTGCGGTGATTTAAAATATGTATTATCATAAAACATAAACAAGTTGCAATCTGAATTTGTCAGTTGCAAGCAACTGCGGGCACATACCTTTGCGTTTTAGAAATTATTTTATGTTTTATATTATTATGCACTTGGTTCACTGCATCCTTCGATAGGCGAAATCTAGCAAAAATATCAGTTTCATCTAGGTCCGCAAAATAATTAACACGGAATTTAAACACACGAATTCGTGGAACTCTTTGCAACGAAGAATTTTCTATTTCATCTAGTTGATGATCAATTAAATCAAACAAATCCATTTTTTATTAATTTCTTTTAAAATAACTTTTTGATAATGCACAAATTAAAACTACGATGAAGTTTTTGTTAACCTACTCATCAATTAAATTCGCTAATTGGCAGATCGACTGGCAAGTAAGTTACGGGCTAGTTTATTCACTGGCTAACGCTACTCAAAGATGGTGAAATTCGTACGTTTAGTTACCGGTGACTTTAACTGGCGGTTAGCCTACTTAACACTTTACTTGTAGTTTGTGAAAGAGGCCCTTATTTGTATAAGTTTTAATTAACCAAATTTTTTTTTTATTCTGTAGTTGTACAAGGATATTATTACTTGTGTGTTTTACTAAGATTATATTTACAAATCCTTGGTAGGTTTTCGGCTAACCGTGTTTTATTTATAATAAAAAGATTAATTTTGTGAATTTAAACTCAATCAAGTCCACAAATCAACAAGATTTTTTACATACTCAATTTGAAACACATCTTGGTATTTCTTAAATCCTTTCAATTTCTGTCAAGCAAAAATTGTGATATTAATTGTAGCATGATAATTCTTAATTGTATTAATGGAACGAATAACTATCCTAATTTATTTTTTTACTAATTTCTATCAATTTTGATAGTAGCCGAAAATCGATATTCTTCTATTGAAGTGGATAGTGAAGAATTCAGCAGGAGCGGTTTATATTGAAAATCGTTTTAGAAGATATCCTTATACTATCCAAAATCAACAATAAATGCAAAAAACAAGAGGTAGCTAACTAATTTTTATCAATTGTTATGGTACTCGAAAATCGGATTTCTTTTACCGCAGCGGGTAATCTGGATTTAAGCGGAGGAGCAGTTTAGATTTAATTTTTTTTCAGAAAGTGTCCTCATATTATGAAAATAACCAGAATTGCTGTTATAATCAACTTAAAAACCCAAGTTAAAATTAACCAATTCATTTTCATTATAGCAAAAAATCCGTTTTTAGATCTTTGTTGAACTAACTTGCCCATTTCGTTGCTCCAATCTAATTTTGATTTAATTAAACTATCTTTTTAGTTGTTGAGAAGTAAAACAAAATAATTTTTTTTTAAATTTACCAGTATTTTTTCCTGCTTATAATTAAAAAGTATAATCGACAAATTTTATGATTTCGACCCCAGGGGTTTGGGTTAAGCGGGATTTAAAATAACCGGTCTACAGCATTCGATTTTTTTTTATTACGTCCACCAAGTCCACCAAATTAATAGTTTTTGGTTACAATAAAAAAACTGCCTTGATGGTGTTATCGACGAAAATTAACTTTGAATCGAGACTACCATTTTGACATACATATATCATATTCTCATCGTATTTTTGTCAGCGAAACGAGAATTTTATTATCTTCTAAATTAGCAGTAACGCGATTTTAAAAGGATTTGGTGATATTCCCAGCAGGAGTCGTGTTAATTTCTTGAATAATTTAATTCCCGCCATAACGAATAGGTCGCAAGTCTTTGTCTGCGAGATCCAAAACTAATCTTTTAATAAAGTCCGTGGAGAGATAATTGGAAATTTCTGTTTCCTTTTGCGAAGCTATTACGAGACGAATCCCAATCAAAGCCCTGTCAGGATTGTCCCGTTTCATATTTCTCACGTAGAAAAAAATTGGTGTTTTTGTAAGGTTGGCAAAGGTGTACTACCTTGCTTCATCAGAGCGACCTACACACGATTGGAAAATAAAACAGAAAAACGTGGAAAAGAAACGAATTGATACCAACGCAGATCGCAGGAATCACAAAGGCCTTAATTTCAAAAACGAGTCTGAAGTGCGCATGGAGGAGCGAGAATAAAAGAGGCGCAGGTAAGAGATATTCCGTGTCCAAGGTGTACCTGGCTGAAAAGAAGACCCGGCCGCCAAATAAGAAAGAAACCCAAGGGGAACGAAGTAGTCTACAACGTGTTGTATTTATTATGATTTTGACGCCTTTTTCTTGCTCTCTTTTGGCGTACAAAGGAACCTAAACCAGCCAACGTCCAAAAATCTTCTGGTGAATCTTGGAGTTGTTTTGTTTTCGCTGAGTTAAACCGCCGATAGCAAGATTTGCGCTGAATTTCTGCACGTCGAATCGAACGTTGAATACTGTGCGCTTAGGACAACGTCTGTCCAGTCTCAACTTAAAGAATTTTTACCTTTTTAAAAATATCCAGAACTATGATAAGAATGTTTTCTAGAAATCCAGAACCCGATCGCCAATGCGAAAGGAAAAATGCAACGGTTCAGTAAAGAAAAATTATTTTCCCATAAGTCAGTTTACCCAGGAATTGATTAAAAACTTGTTTGATGAAATGTGCAACAGGCACATTACCGCGAAGATACGAGTCGGAGACAATCGGCGGAGCAGAATAAGTGGAGTAAGTGGAAAAATTACATCTTAGGACAATTGAAATGCGCACTGCAGCGCCGGTTGCATTTAGAATTACTAATTGAATCGACGCGTTTACGTTTACAATTTACACGTAAGAAAGTCAACGTGCTGGCTCCTCTCAAATCCGATGATTTACTACAATTTTTTTCCGCGATTGCAAACTGTTGTTTGCCACTTTTTGCGCGCTGTCCTGCGCCACATGTCTGCAAACAAGTGAAATTACTATCCGTATCGTCAACATGGAGCTAGCCTCGGTTCCCAAGAATCCCCTAGAACTTCAGGGAGTGGACTTTCCCTCTACAAATATACAAAATCGCTCTATTATTTATAGGAAAATTTAAAATGTATGACATGCGAGCACAGCTCCGAAGGCACTCGTGCGCAGGCATTCATAAGGTTGGCCCTGTAAAAGACCTTCATAACGACTGTTTATTGGGTCTGGTCACGGACGCTTAAGGAAGAATATTTCGGATAAGTGCAAAAACTTTAATTAGTTTCACGTTGAAGTAGCTCTTTTCTGCGCAGTTTGTCTTTTGATTGTTTGTTAATGCCTCCTCCCATCCATCAGTACTATATATATTCTCCACTCTTTTGTTATGACTTTGAAGAACTTGGATAAAATTTTTAATTAATTGGAGCTATCTTCTTGCATTGCTATCCACAAATGTTTACAAAGTTTTAATCCAAAGAGACAGAAGGCGAGTTCAACAAAGAATTGTGTTAGGTGCACACTTGAAGTTATAAGACGATAAAGACCATAGATTAGGTTTTGATCAATGTAAAAAATCGAAGATTTTTAAATTCCACAAGGTCTCATATGCATGCTAATGTTGAGAAAGTTTAGGAATATTGAGAAAAGCTTTTCAGCCAATGAATTTTTTTAAAAGTGTTCTGTAAACTAATTTATGTATTTAACAAGTGGAATAAAGGTCCTTGAAACTCAGTTCGAAGAAATTTAGGCACAAAAACTAAACAGATTTTTAATCGGTAGCCAGAATTAATTAATCATACTTTGTATTTATAAAAGGAGATCTATTTCCGTCCGGGAATTGTCTCGAAGGGAACGCGTCAATTTCTAATTTACTCAAACACCTACTTTTGTGCGTTTCTTGAAATATCCATGATCTTCTTTCTATCTTTTTTGTGTGGAACCTGTCAAATTTTCCAGAATGTTTCAGAAGTTTATAGTATTTGCACAAAATTCTAAAACATTCCAAAAGTTCGACAAAATACAAGAATTTGTTTTAAAAATGTTTCCTATATTAAAAACAAGACAAACAAGCGATTAGGATTCGCTCACTATAGTTCCGTACCGTTTTTGTCACTTAATAATAAATGGTTTTTGGGATTTCTCTTTTACTTGTTTATTACATTAAGTTTTTACAGGAATATGGGCATATAATTTTAATTTATTAAATAGTTATCCTATAAGGGTTTATTTTTTTTTTTTTTTTTTCATTTCGACGTACATACGGAACCTGAAAGTACCTAGTAATATCACATTTATGTTTTTGTTTTTCATTTCGACGTACCTACGGAACCTGAAAGTAGTAATATCACATTTAAATAAAATTCTGAGTTTCATAACACTGTTCTGCATATTTTTTGGTTTTTTTTTTACATCTTCATGTATGTATTAAGTACCGCGGATCTCAATTATGAGAGGAGTTTATTAAATAATATGATAAGGATTTAATGTATATTAAATATTAATTACTACCTCAGCAAATATTTTCATGTGACATTGTTTTAAAACTTTACTGGTAGAATGTACTGGAAAAATACTATTTATCTTAATTGACAATCACTCACCAAAATATCGCTGTTAAATCAGTTTCGATATGCGAATATGCACTTTAGTTTATACATACATATGTATATGAATATTATGTCATAAAGGGATTTGTTACTAATAAGGCCTGTCTTCTTGATTTGCAATTATGAAATATACTTATATTAATAAAATGCATTGCATAAGTTTCGTAGGTGAAAGGCTCGAGTAAAATAGACTTGTTGATTTTTTCTACCTTAAATTAATGCCAAAGAAGGATTAATACACAGCAGAAATTTGATAGCTCCCTTCTTGCAGCATAAGTTGTGCTAACGGACAGTTGATTACTTAATGTGAGGTACCGTTTGACGACGTAAATAGAGGCGGCTTACCCAGTCTCATTAAAACAGTCCTATTAGTCTTAGAAGAGTGCATTTTTCCATTAAAGGTCTTAAGACAGTAAGCCAATGGCATTAGGCATTTGCGAGGTTGTTTTTTATGTTGCCGTAAATGGAGATGACTAAAATGGCTGATCCGCGTAGCCATAAGGAAACGACCGCAGAAGTCTCTCAATAAGGTCTGGTTTCTCTATAATTGTGCTGTGTCCCAAGCTCTGAAGGCGATTTCAACTTTGAAAAGGTACAAAAACTGAATTTTATCGTTATTAGGTTTATTTATTGGCGATCAGCCGACATTTCTATTAACATTATTCACGGAAACTTATTGTGCCCTGATCTGCGCGGTCTTATTGCAATTACGTTTTTTTTCTATCATGTGCTGCGCATTGGTTGATTTATGAAATTCTTGGCACATTTGGAATGACAAAGACTACAAGCTCTGTTCCCTCAACTTTCATCTGCCGCTACGGAAAGGGTTTTGGTGTGTAAAGATAACGAAGTAGGAAACGAACTAAACCGCAGGTGTGCTCAGGTCTATTTTGAACTTTCCCAACCCTAACTATTTTTGTCGCTTCATATCAAAGAAACACATGGAGGCCCCAGACAATTAAGACTTCAAGTAGATTTCGAGATAAAAGGCTTTCTCGGCCAGCGACTACATTGATAAGATAACGATTTGTATCGATTCCATTGCAATTTAATATTTATATTGGACGCGGTTTGGATACGGGCAATAAATCAATATCGCATCTTTAAGTGGAAGTCACATACATACATATATCTTCTTTCGAAATGATATGCTTGTTGCAATAACATGATAGTTGTGTTTGCACAAATTTATATAAAAATTATTTCCTAAATCAACAAATAAGTTAATAGCCCGAAGAGAAAATGGAAGGACGAAAATTCCATAAAGTTAAAAGAAATGCACATAAATTAGCATAACACCTCGGCGATCGTTGGAAACCCCGAAAGGGGAAAAAACTCGACCGCTGTTATTCTTAATTAAAAGAGGTAGCGTCGCATCTTTTAATTTAAATACCATCAAATCAAAATGCTCTTTCCCGCCGCACCGGACACAAAAAAGGTTTTACCTCCGCAGGTACGCAGGAGGCGAACAGAGGCGACAATATGACGCGTAATCTGAATTCAATTCGTTTTTGTTAAGCGATGACATCTACACATGTATCCTATCTCCTGGCCTGGCCTGGGGTTTCATGAACGCGAAACAATGGACAGTTCATTAAAAACCTTTTCGACTCGGCCAGGCTAGCAGCGGATGAATGCGCGGCTCTTCGTCTTTTCTTCGTTTTTACTTACCGTCGTCGCTCGTTTTCTGCTGAGCCCTCTTCCGAGCCGGCTTCTCGTTTATAGTTCGGCATACAATGGATTCACCTTAACCGAAAATTTATGCTATAAATTTGTTTCGTTCCACGTTATGCGGTACTGGGATCGGGCTGGGCTTGTGCATTAATGGAAAGGCGTGAAATGAAAAGTAACCGCGTAAGAAAAAGAATTTCAGCATTAACGCATGCACCAAGATCCGAACCTCAAGACGAGGTGCCTCCTGTACATGGGTTGTAGTGGCGGCAACAGGTTGTATTCTTTTAGATCTTTGCGGATACTTCGCTAATTGCCGTCATTTGTTCGAATTATATAAGTCTGCGGCAGTGTCTACAAGGACGCGTCCTATTTTGCAATTCACCAGACTATTCGCATTTGCCCGCACTTGAAAAGGTTATGACTACCTAGGTAGGTATTTCCTCTGGCGCGCGTCTTACCTTTTAATTTCATTTCATTCGGCACCACTGTCTGTCTAACTGCTTAAAGTGAATGTGACGTTCTTGCTGATAAGTATCCTCATGGCTAGAACTCCTAAGTAGTATTCTTCATTTCGCGCCAGTCCTCACGTCTATGTGCTTTTTGTCTTTTTGGGACAGTACCGAGATTTTAAGATCTGTCGCGCATTTCGTCGAAAAAAGTTTTGCATTTTTTACGTTCTTAAGATTTTTACTGAATTTAGCTAAAACAAACGAAAAAGGGGGAGGCGGTCGTCATGCTCTGTTGGAGCAAGATGATTGAGAAATGTTTAGTTTTATATTATACATATATTACTTTTTTTTAAAATGTTTCGTCTTTTAATTCCTAAACTTGAAATACAAATATAGTAGAAGCATGTTATGTAATTATAAACTTTTTTCAATTTTTCATTAGGGGTAGGTTACTTACATTACATTGTTTTAAAATTCATGGTGTTCCTTAGGGATATATACTGCAAAGTGATGGAAATTGAAATAAAGACACTCTTATTAATTTAAAATTTTCGCTATAGCGTAAACGTATTTCATTGTGTATACCTTATAACTTATACTACATATTTATGACACCAATTCATAGCAAAAACGAAAGCCCAACAATTATATAATTTTTTTCAACAAAAAGAGTTTGTGAATGCAAAAATTGAAAATTGATCACAAATGGCATGGAAACAAAAATAAATCCATGTTGCATTAGGTACTAAGTACTCTATTCTTTGAGTCCTTGCTTAAAATTACTTCAAAAAGCCGCTTTGGCATTGAATTTAATAGGATTTTTAGATACTTAAATCTCGGAAATTTCGCTCCAGGCCCTTCTTATTCCATCTTTTAGCTCAGTTGTTGACTACATATGTTCTTAAAAAATGCTTTCCACACAAACCGAAATTCAAATCTTAGCAAATGCAATGAGCCTGGAAGGTTTTAACTTTGGTATATGATTGGTTACATACTTTAAAGTTCTGAGCCAATTTGGCATAAATTTTTGTTTTGGTCTCGTATAAACTGATGGGCAGTCGTGGTGTCTGGGCCTTAAAATTTTAGCATACATACTAAATTACTTGGAGGGCCAACCATAGTCAAAATATCATAAGTATTTTTGAAGCTAATTAAGTTCATGAAAAAAAATGTTCGTGCCAAAAACTACAATTTTGAGTTTGAACCTAAACTTTTAATAGTTGTGAACAAAATATCTTCTTGGTGCTTTTAAAATCCGTAGAAGAATATTTTACGTTTGATGTATCATCTTTCATACAAAAATTGAGCTTAATTCAGGAGCATTGACATTCCATACACTTTGTGCAGGTTCTTTGAGTTCACTACTTTGAATAGTTTGATAACTAAAAATATATGTACATTCATATCATACTAACCAATAAAATGAAAATCGATTGAAGTTATCATACTGAAAGTAGTACTAAGCTTTTGAAGAAACTCCGAATTTTTTACATCAACTGCCACTCTTTCATGTAAACTTTTTGTCATATAGAAGTAAAGAACTTGTTCTACGCCTTCAAGGCAGTAAATTTTTCAATCATCCAATTATCCGTCTGCAATTTTCCATATAATTCTCAGCGATGGTGATTTAAATTTTCAGCCATCTTTTCTCCGTTGGATATAATGCAATTTTTCAGAAATTTAATACCGAGCCTGAGCTCAATAAATTTAGCAATTGTTCGGAACGCGACGATATGCAGAAACTTTTAAGGATGTGCAGCAACAAAGTCAGACCCCTTTGCACATAGGAATGAGCCGGGCAGGCAGTAAGATGCCAGAGCATAAAATCGGATCTGCTTTTTGCATCTGCGCTAACGAGAAATCACTGTATACGGTTTCTTCTCCATGCCTATAAAGAGCAGCTATGCAGGTTTTATCGATTGCCGCAAATCGTTATTTCACGCTTACAGCTAGTGTGATATTCACTGGAAAACATCAAAAATGGAGGAATCCGGTGAGCGTAGAACAAGGAACAATTAATTATACAGGGACCTTTGGTTTTGGTCGTTCAATTGCTCTTATTGGAACAATGCTGGTCAGAGTCAGAGATGTTTGCCGCGATTGAACGAAATTCGAATTCGATTCGGGAAAATTTATATATATCGACTCTGGGGTTCGATTCGAACCGGAACTCGGTTTAATAAATTCTGGCGCGCGGAGCGCACTTCGAACGCAACCACAACAGCCATTAAATCAATGCGGAGATCTAGCTCCTTAAAACGCTACGGTTCGTGACTTATGTTCGTCGTATAGTTTGCACTGTAAATGCCGGGGCGCAGAAGCAGTGCTCGAAGAGGAATATGGAAAATCACAACAAAAGATTCTGATTATTGCATTCGTTTCTCCAGACGGCGACAAGATCATGCACGGGGCCGCAGCAAGCGGGTATCAGAGCGCTCGCATCCATTTTAAACCGAGATGACAGACGGTGATATTGAAAATGTAATGCCGCTGCGGAATGAGGAGGAATAAATTTACCAAATAATCTGATAGAGTTTTGTTAACGTAAACATTAATCGCAGCAGCCCGGGTCAGTGCAGAATACGAAAATGTTTGCACCGATTTTATCAATTGCTGCAACAGCCAAAGCGA
The DNA here is from genome assembly GCA_933228815.1 of Machimus atricapillus. Taxonomy (NCBI): domain Eukaryota; kingdom Metazoa; phylum Arthropoda; class Insecta; order Diptera; family Asilidae; genus Machimus; species Machimus atricapillus. The sequence continues at coordinate 58,523,381 of OW121784.1, forward strand.
GTTTCAGGCGGAGCTCATTACATAGCAATATCCGTTGGGCGAAAATATGATTTTCATATTCCTGAAAGCGCCGAACAGACCCGGTGTTGTCCATTTCTTGACTGCTTTTCTTTTTTTTTGCCCGCCCCGAACAAGGAAGACAAAACGAGCACATCTATCACAGTATTTCACCTTGATCTACCTTCCACGTGAATAATGCAAGCATAAAATTGAATTCATGAAAAGGTCTGAAGCACAAAATCGTTGCCGGGCCTTTAACGAAGTCTCGGATGGAACGTGAGAAGGCGCGACTCTTTGACGCCTTGTCAGTCTCGCTCTTCGCTGCTTCTGTGCTAAAGAAAAGCCATCGGCGATATTCTCGTTATTTTTTGAATAATGAAATTCGACTCGGTGCCAATGCCGACGTTGAGAGGTGCCCTGCCCTGCCTCGATGGAGTTTTCTCAAAATTTCATCTATATGCGAGCGCGCAGTCATCTTTTGCACTGAATGGAGTCAAAAGGGTTAGTCAGGCAATAAATATTTTAATGGTTATGTCCGGCAATTAATCACCTGTGTACAATAACAACTCAGTTTCTGTAATTTATACGAAATTGCTTCGTGTTTTATAGAGGTTGTTGAACTAAAGCGCTCTAAGAACAGCGAACAAATGATGTGTACTTGGCAAAGAACGAAAACTCCTAAAAAAATCGAACATTTGTAATTAAAATACCTATACCCAGTACCAAAAAAAAAAGATTAAACCATATTTGAAAGCTACATACATATAGAATACTTACTTGCAGTATATTCGCATATTTAATATACATATTTACTAATTAAGAAACGCTAAACGTATAAAATACAATATTTTTTTGCAAGTGTAGGCAGGGACACTTATTATACCAAGTTTAGAGAAAGTGTATAAAAGTAAATTTATACAAAGTAAATGTATCCCGGCACATTATGAGAATTTATGTAAAGAAGCCTGCATTAAATGAGATTTAAAATCTTGTCTGCCGCAGTGCTGTCGTAAAATTAATGGAAGGGATTTTCAGAGCCTGATAGATTGGATATATGCACTTAAAATGAGATTCAGGGATGATGGAATTTAAGGTTCTATTAGACTTAGAATTGAAGTTTGCTGAATATATAGTGGACTTATATCACTTTCAAAAATAACGACATTTCATACTTTTTAAACGAAAGAAAAAAAATCTTTTTATTAAAAAAAGTGACTTATTTTATTGCGTCCGTTTTTCACAAGTTAAACTATGTAAAAAATATTGTGAAAATTGAAGGGTCAAAAATGTATTCACTTCCTTTGCATATTTCTTATAGGGGACTAACAAACATGTTAAGATTAATAGATATTATTGAGTAACAATGTAAAATTATTTTTCTAAAGCAATATGCCTGTCTCATGTTGCGTTAAAAGCAATTAAGTGTGCTTTAAGAATTTCCCCTAGTGTATAAATTTTCTTCGTAAGTGTTTTACAACTATGGAGATGGTTTAACAGACTTTGGGGTTTCACATAAAATTTCAAATGAATTTTATTATTCATAAAACTGCCGAGTAGTTAGACAATTCGGTAAAGCCTTGCGACGACAATCGTGCAAAATATATAAAGTTTATTTGCTAGAAATAAACACCTGCAAATTCAGCATATCCCAAAAGGTGGAATTTATTCAAATCCATAAAATAAAATGAGGTGCGTCTTAAAATTGTCGGGAGTTTTTTGCCGCACAAAGGCCCCCAATATATTTTGAAACGAGCACTGTGCGCTGCACGAAAGTCACACCACAGCGTCTCTTTAATCGATGCTATCTCATCTCAAATCGAGATAAATTCAAGAAAGGAGTAAAAAACGATTAACTAAAAGAGAAAAAAAAAATATATAAAACGCATCAACCATTTTTCACAGGCTTTGTGTGACATGTTGTACCCTTTTATTCCTTTTGCCCAAAGCCACAGAAGTGAAAATCGCCGAAGAATGAAAAAGAATAAAAAGCATCTGGGAGGTGAGTCCGTGGTATTGGACGGACGTTGAAGACGCTTCTGCTGTGCAGTGTGGATCTTCTTGAATAACCACCGCCAGCATCAAGAACAACTTTTCTGTTCTTGTCTTTTTGCTGGCTGCTTCTTATGGGCCTTCAAACCAAATTTATTGGTGCCTATTGTCGAAACCGCTTCGAATTGGACTTAATTTCCAGCGAAGCTCGGATCATTTTTCAAAAGAGGGTCTTAAGCGCTTAAGGACCGAAGCATCTTTTACGTGTCATTCTTAACACTTCTCTTCACGACTCACACTCGTTAACGTGTGACCGAATACAATAGATGCCTTTGATATTTATGTGAAGATATTTATAAAGGCAGCCAAGATTCGTAGCGTTCCTACCAGGCCTGTTCACAATGCACGAAAATTTGAATTTTTTTTAAGGGCAATTGTGTTCTTATTCTACGGCACTCCGTTCAAGAGAAGAATTAAAAACCCCGAATGCAGCGCTTTGTTGACTTGATTGAAGTGCATTCATTGTAAAGATAACAAAAATCTGATCGCACTTGTTCGACTTATGTTCGGTCGGATCTTGCTGCCCTGTTTCTTTGACGAGCTTCCAGGGACCTGTCAAGTGATCATTTTTAAAACCCCGAAATCATGGGAGTGTTCTTTTTCATTTTGAATGTGGTTCCTTCGATTTTATAGTGCATATGGTTACAATAACTTAAATGAGTATGATTTATCTTAGGATATAACGATGATTGAGGCATCGATTATAATGTCGATTAGATAAAGTCGATTGAGATTGTTGTACTTTTTGTATTATTTCCCGTTGAAATTATTTAAATTTTGATATTATTCTGTGACAAGTACTTTGTTCAAACGATATTATTTGTTCAAAGTCTTTAAAAAATGTATTTTTAGAACAGATTGAGTTTGAGGTCTTGATCAGGGACTTTGGTGAAATCTTGTAGTAATGTGATTGACGAGTATGGGGAAAAAATTTGTCGATTGTTTGTACTTCTTGAGATATTTCGTTGCAAATTATGCAATTTCAAGATATTTGTCTATTTTTTCGAACCCATTAATCGATTAGTTTAGCAGAAATAAATGTGATATAAAGTGCCCATTTTTCGTTCTTCGTCGTGCCATTGTATAGTATGGGCTGGCTCATTTTTCGACCCCTCATAATGAAATTGTCCGGAAGAGACAATGTTAACCAAAATTTATGTAAATAAATTGATTTTCGACATTGTTTTTGAGCATACGTTGTTTTATACAAGGTGAATCAGAAAGATGTCATCCAACATACACCGTGTTCTAATAATCGTTTGTTCCGGAAAAATCCGGGCTACATATTTAAGGGCAATAAGATTGTATTTTTCTTTTTCAAGTCAATTTATATGGAATGAAAAGTCTTTATTTAAAAACTACAAGGCAAGTGCAGTGCGCTCAACTTCCGCCTATTTAAGATAATTGCTCTAAATAACATAAATACATAAGCCGAATATGGAAGAGTGGATATAAAAATTAACATTGCAAATATGCAGTTATAAATAACGATAGCTATAAAATAGAAATATTACTTGTCTGTTGAATTTACTACCTTTTAATTACAGTCAATGCAACTTGTTCTGCATCCGAATAGAAATTGTGAATGGCTATTTTGAAAATGTACATAAAATTGATATTTTAATGAATCAATTTGCTATCAATCTTCCGTTCTACAAGTTATTATTGTCTTTAGCTCGTCAAGCATCATTTATTGCATAATTAACGCGAACAAATTAGCGGCATAAATCCGGCTTCAATTGCTTTATGTTGTCCACATTTGCCAGCGATCGCGCAGCTTGCCACATTCAAGTACAAGCATGAAAGAGCTGCCCGGCAGTAGCAATAATAAATCAATTGAATCAAAAAGATATCAACTGCAACTGAGCCAATGAGAATTAATAGAGAATTGGCGCAATGAGAAAATGGCGCAGACACTCGACTTAGAGCGAATCGATTTATTGACGAATACTAATTTTGCGCTATTTTAAAGCTACAAGACCTTTGTTTCTAAGAATAATTCTTTTATTTTCTCTGTGCATTGGGAATCTGGTTTATGAACCCAAGGCCGCTTGCTGCTTTTTTTATCGGCTGCTCGTGAAATTAATAATTTTTTGGGTGCTATGTGACAATGGTCCCGTCCCGGTTCCGTGTAGCTCTGGTGATTCAATCTCATTCTCATCGTTCCAAGTATTCGAACAGTGGGTCGATAGAGATGATCTCGAAATTTATGAAGCAAAGCAATAATCTTTGTCCCAGTAAAAATCGTTAGGACTGATTTATTGTAAATTTATTGGTTTTTATTAAAACATGCAGCAGACGCTGCTGGGATGTCTCTGATCAGGCACCAGTTCACACAATTAGCGACTAGTTTACTTTGGGAAAACCAAGGAGCGAGCGGAGCGCGGGTAAGAGGTTGCAGTGTTGTTGCGGCGCAACATTTTCTCTTTGTCGGAAGAAATTATGCATTTTTATCGGTTTCGCTTTACCCGCAATCCAAGCATGTGGTTGAGCTTGATTTTCCAACTCGTCATGGTATAAAGTTGCAAATTAATACGAACTACCAAATCAACTAGAAATTACTTGGAAAATTATCGTAATTATATTACAGTCTCACAGTGAGTGATTGAAGGGTTTTCCGGTTTTGCGTCGGTGATGCCAACTCAATCTGACAGATTTTGTGGAAGGCTAAAAACTTGCTGGTTTGCTGTATCCAACTCTTGGGCAACTTGTGACCTCCCAGATTTAAATATTGCAACTTAATGCGATACAATGAAGATAGACGTGTTATAATTACTCGATCAGACAGTTCACAATCACAACACATGGTTGGCTCTTATTTACAGGTTCTTAAAACCTATTTTACTGCCGTTCATTCCAAATAGAGGTGATTTTTAAAACGTGGTGAAAGGCAATAATCTTAGGCATGATTGCCTTTGAAATTCCTCAGCTAACCAGATAGATAATTATATGAAAATTGCCAATCTGTCAAGCTACCGGGTTTTCATGCTAGATTAAGCTGCATTGCACAGTAAAACCTGTTTCTCAGCGAAATTGAAACTGTAAGGAAATTGGGTCGTTTAACAAGAAAGGTTCTATATTAAGAAAATTTTAATTGATCTATTGGTTAGTTTATTGGATATTTAATATCATAGATCATCATCATCATCACAAAATCTCCGTAAATCCGATTGACACAGACGACTCCGTTTTGGGATAGAAAATGCCAAAATATACTTTGCACATATGTATGTAAGTATGTCAAATAGCCTTAATCTCATCCTCGATTTTATTTATACTCATTTCGATATATAATTGATTAAAATACATGTAAAAAATGATATTTTAGTTTTTCAGAAAACTACCCTACTATTCTCTATATGTAAAGCGTGCTGATTTTACATACAAAAATAGTAGCTCTGACGTTAATAGCTTAATGTTGTTCTCGGTACATATGTGATTTGTCTTCAATTTTTCAATTTCGTTGATACGAGTATGTTTTTTTTGTTTATTCCATTGTTTTGTTAAATACTAAATATATACATATGCAAATGTAAAAGTACTCGTACATATATCTGAAGATGTTTGGCTGAACGTCACGCCTAAAAAAAATGGGTACCTATAGTTACAACAATATTTTATTGAACTGACAAAAAATATTTCCGATCCTCCAAGCTAACATCAAATACGTACTTTTTACACAATTCCAATTTATGTAAGTACCTAATTAGGGGTCTTATGGTTTCTTGAAGGCTTCATTTAACTTCGGTTTCTTTTAAACGTCGCGTCGTCATCGGGCATTTGCCGGTAGCAAAATATGTGGTAATAAAAGTGGAGTTTATTACACTTACTGGCTAGTTGTTTTGGCGCCTGTACCCTAATTTTGCCGGTCGGCTTAGTTGGGATTCATTTGTTTAATGCGAAGCATAATTTTTATTTTAAGTTTGTTAGAAGTGCTTTGTAAATATTGGGGTTGTCTGGACAAGTTGGCATTTTTTTATGTCTACTTGTCACTGCAATAAATAACGAACGAACAACATTTGAAATTAGAACGAACATCTCAATTTACACTGACATTATTCGACAAATTTCAATATGTTTCCTTGGGATACGACAATCATTGAAATTGATTTAAATTATTGTATTTAAGTACCTAAGGTTAAAAATGAGATAAGTAGTTTATCAATTGCCTCTCCATTACATTAGTACAAAATTATAGATTAATTTACGCAAGGAAATAATAATAAACATAAATAATATTTTAATGGCACAAATATAACCATCTCTTTAGCACGTAGGAATCCCTAAGCACTCGAAATTATTGCTTTTATAAATTAATAATTCAAAAAATGCAAGTATTTTACAATTATAATGCATGAAGCGTATCAAAAACTAATCAGTCTGGCGGATTGCAGACGTCCGTGCTAGGCCGATCGATTAATTTCCATATTGATGTCATTAAGCAAGCTATTGAATATTGCACACAAGAAAATGTTAACATCTGTTTGACAACATTGCCCATTGCGGTGGCGATATAATAGATTTCTCACCACTTTGCACCATGTAGATAGAACGATCGTAAACTTCATGATACTGCACGATTATCGTTTGAACGGAAATATAAGAGGCGTAAAAAATAATCAGCTGGACAATCTCGGTAACATTGGGAACGTTATGACACGATAATGCATTTTATGATCGTTCGTTTTACAACTTTTATGTTAAAAGTGTTGTTCAAGCAAGCTTTTGGAGAATAAATGTAGCGTTAATGGGAGTTTTTACCCTGATTAAATTAGCGCAAACATCTGACTTATGTTAGAGGCCACAAGTCAAATGTCTGAAATGTTTGCTTAAGAATGCTGAACAATCAGTACGCGTTTACGTGATATGAAAATATTAGTTCCTGGAATACTGAACTAGTAGTACTAGTGGAAAAAAGATTCTATCTTCTTGTGGCGCCAGATTCGTATTCGGACATTTCTATAGTGAAGTAAATGTGACTGTAAAATGTACAAGGTGATTGTTTATCATTATTAAACATTTAGAATTTTCAGACAACTTAATTGAAAGATTTACATAGAAAGTAGACCAAAACTACATAAACGTTTTTTTTTTTGTTAAAATATTTTTACTATATAGGAAACTAGCTTCATATTCTTCTGCCCATCCGAAAAACTAATTCTTGGATATTTTTACCCCAAGGGTTATCAACACGGAAGATATTTTCGTATTTGTAAATATTTTTAAAATATGTAGTTTACTTTCACCCAATCTCTGCTTCTATCGAATTTCGTTTTTAATACTTATCGAGTCAACCAACTCATGCTAATTAAACCTCGATGCAATTTCCTAACTTGAAAATGCGATATCTAAGATTTTCAGTATATTTACAACTTTCAACACTATTATAAAAATTTCCCTCTAGTATAAGATAATTAGGTATATAATGCAAATGTCCTAGTCCATTTTGTGCGCTACCCGATAGCGCAGATTTTGGCCTACAACTACAACCGGTTTGTAGTCGTCCGGTTTGTAGTCGTAATAAACGTAGTCGATGATTTGAGATTCTTTAAATTTATGCTTTGTACATTAAATCTATTCTATATATAGAAGAACAACAGCAATAAAAAAATATTCTAATGTTAATAAGACTTCAAAAAATAATAATAAGTATCTTACCACAAAACTAAGCATTAGGCGCAGAAGACGGCAGTCGACCTTCTCTCCAAATATCGCTATTATCTTGCCCGGATTTATCCAAATTATTCAAGCACCATGATTGTTTTACATATAGGTACAAAAAAATACTATCCATGATTTGGCGCCATAGATATCAGAGAGCGGTGAAATTGAATAAATTTGATAGTACCTACTACTTAACTGAGGCAGGAAGCTGCTTTATTTACATAAGCGATACATGCGTCTTAAGTTCCCCATATCTGCGGCAGTTCCTAAATAGAATCGACTTTATTGGAGAGTTGGTTTAACCTCTTGTATCTGATTTTCATAATTATTCTAACCGACTAATTTTCTCACGCCAAATTAAAATTATAAAGTTAAATTTTGTGCTACAGCAAAAGTATAGGTATAAAAACGAGAATTCTGGATAAGAAATGTTATCATCGGTCATGGTATATTAGTTACCGGATAAATTTTGAGCGCTATAAATCCCTCGAAAATATCGTTCCGGGAATAAAAAATCTTTACCAGAACTGGTTTTTGATAATTTTTCGTTACTGGCGGATAAGAATCAGATTTCCAAGAAGAAAGTTGTCACCCGAAAGAAGGCATCTGGTTTTACGTAACGCTTCAACGGTTGAATTTTAATTTTTAACGAAACTTCTGTCGCCATTTGAGCAGCATTAAAAATCCCCCGCACTTTTCAAAGTTCTGATTAATGGAATTAAATGAGACTTCTCTTCATATGTAAATACAAAGCCGGTAAGTCAGGTAAATTGTTGATGGCAGCCATACTACCGTTTTGTTAAGAGATATACGGAAGTGGGGTTCTCGTTAATCGTCGACCATATATCCAACGCGCTAATCTAAGACCTGAAAAATCTTAAATTCGTGTAACATAAAAAACAAAACTGGTCTAACCCACACGCTTCTCGCTCCTCCTCAGTCCACGGTTTATAATTAAAACCGCTGTCAAAGATAAAAGCATAGCGAACACTCAATGAGCGTACGCCGACCTACAACCGGCGGGTCCATAAACCAAAATAGCGAGCTATCGACGACCGGGCCGGGGCTGGGGGGACGGCAGAACGACGCTCTGCACATGCAGACACACACGTTCTTTAGGAGCCGCCAGGTAAGGCTCTAATTAAGGGTTACCTTCTCAAGCAGGAACGCCTGGGCTGCAAAGCTCGGCCTCGGAAGGCATTCAGGTGCGTTTGCGCTGCACTGCCACGGACCGATTTGTATATGATTTTCTGCATAATATCTGCATATCGGATCTGCCCAATTGATTTAACGTTTAAACTCCAATCTAATAATTTCTCTCAATGCTCAACATTGTTTCGTATTAAGGCGCCTAATGATGCTAGCGATTCGCCATCGTCATGGTTTTAAGTGCAGATATCTTTGGAATAGATAAGCAGGTCGTAACCGTATAGAGGTAATATTATGCAGAATTACACATACCTACTGTCTTGAAATTTGAAGCTATTGAGACTAGGACTAATGGCGCGATCCCATTGATTGCAATGGTCAAGACGGAAATTGATTACACCTACTCTTATTTTGCTTGCTTATTCGGTCGAGTTTAAGTTGCAGACTATATAGTAATTTCCTGTTGAGAATTATATTCCGTTCAGCCGAAACAAATCATGGTGATATCAATAGCTTTAAATTTTTTAATCGGAAGTATTCTTTGGCTTAAAAGTAAATATTTATAGCATTTCTTCGATAGAAATAAGATATGGATTAAGTCGATAACAGAATTTAATAGATTACGATGTTGTGTCATAACAAATTCTTTAAGATAAAAATATAGTGAATTTTGCTGAAACAAGAAATGAAGCTGAATCAAATTCTTTTTAAATTTAAAAATAGTAGAATTAAAATTAATATTTATCAGTATAGATATTAGTTAACTAATAGGTCATATCGGGTGGAAAGAAAATCATGATGCCAAAGAGTAAACTTGTATATTCAAGCAGTTGTGGATAGGTAACAATATCTTACAAACATTACAACTGGGTTTGGGTTTATCATACAAAGAGGATCTAGAACATAAAAGTGTATTTGGAGGTCTTTTTATAAAACCCAAAGTGTTTTTTTTGGCTTCTTATTAATATTTACTTATGGATGTGGTATAAAATTTAAGAAATAAAAGTAGCATTTTCACTTTAGCTGCTTGAAAGGAAATAGTTTAAACAATTTTCGTTGGAATATTTTTTGCTTTTTAAAAACAAGAATATTTGTTTATATTGTTTTTCTGAGAAACATTTTCCTTTCATAAGTTTTCTTTCCAAAATTTCAATTATTTTTATTTGAAATCGTTATACCTATATTAGAGCATGAAAGAAAAACGTACATACGTGTTTTTGTGGGGTATCGTTAAAAAAAGTCTTTTGAGTATATTTTAAAGTGTTTTTATATCTTAATATAAATTTTTGCTGCACCATAAAATTTTCTGTTTTTAGGCATACATATTTTGCTACTAGTTCTACAACGAAAACTACTGTACTTAAGGAGCTGTTATTTATGTACAATTTTACTCATACCCTGTACTTAGACAACAAATACTAAAAATAGTTTATTATACAATAGATGAAAAGTTGTAAGCATTTTGCGAAAGCATCTAAAACTTCCCTTTAAAATAATGAATTGAAATTTTGCATTATCGATCACTAAGTTGAGATAATTTCGTCAGTGCGCGAGTTTCACTCGCACTTGGCCAGTTTTGTTATACAATATCTAGTTTTTTTTAAAAAGCAATCCTCTTATAAAACCACTAATCTTAATTTACTATTTGCCAGTAAATCGAAATCAAAGCAATATCACAACAGGCTTATTTGAAGCTTTTTTCATCTTCCAAAATTAATAATATATTAAAGACATGTAAATTTAGTTACTTTGCAAGTAGTAAAAGAAAACATTTTACTTTGCGATCAAATAGATGCTATAAAGATGACAAGAGCAAATGGCTATGAAGGATCACGGCCGTTTCATAAATTATATTCGTTTAAGTGCTAAGACAACAAGAATTGCCACAACTGCAATAAAGTTCTAATAAAATAGCTATGAATCCAGCGATTGTCGCAAATTGCTTTCACTGAGACGTTTGGTTTGATTCATATGGGTAATAAATTATTTTTATTTTAAAAGTCCTGTTTCCGAATCTTACATGCTTCATAAACTAAAATCGTTGCTTAAGGATACAGATAAGGGTAGTATAAAACCCGTGTTTTTCTCACTAGGAGAATCCAGGCCCTAACATATGAAGTTTCCCACAAAATCGGTCATCTAGTGAAAGAGGCCAGGTCAAAATGTTGGTTCTGGTTCATAGCCTGGGGATTAGGAGGCACAAAAAAGGTATACTTCTACCTGCGTAAAAAGCCCTTCTGGTCAACACATGTGCGACGCTGTTCATGTTCAAAATGCAAATGAACAAAGCGTGAATTCTACTGCTTGTTGGAGTTCGCTCCAGGGCTCCTCAATTCCCAAGCCAAAGAGGAGAGTAATGCCTCTAAATCACTTGATCGATTTTAATTAAAATTATTGGTGAACTCTTAAATTACAAATTGACTTGGGAACAAGATTGCTGCAATGGCAGCGGGCAATCGACAATTACTGCCGTCGCTGGTCATATTTGGAGCCAATGAATCTTTCTATTTAAGGCCATAAGCACGGCGGATAAACTGTCGGGTTCTTAAGATGAAGAAAAGGTGCCTGTTTCTACTTCTGTACTCGTCTATGTATGTTTTATGAGCAGCATAAACTAAAGCGAGATGGGAACACGTAAACAAAACATTCGTTTACTAAAGAGTGAGCGTGACGCCCGACTAAAACCTGACTGTGTAGCAAATAAAAGAAAATTTTCTTAGCCTTAACATAAACATACTTGGATTCTTCGCCTTGGATTGGAGTCTTTGACTTGAGAGCCGAGTCGGCTAAGTTTAGTTCGGAGTTTGTCTCAAGCGAGTTGTGTTGTGTGTCGCGCTGCTTTGAGCGTTGCTTTTCCGATCTCATCCGCCTCATACTGCGGATGCATGAAGTGTAGACCGTGCTTTAGGCCCCCCAATCAACTGCCGGGAAAACAGTTTGGAGTAATTTGCAATTCGATCAATGAATTTTACTAAATTGCCGCCACCGCTGAATTGAGCATGTTCAGAACTATTTTTGCGGAAGTTTTATAAATAAATTTCCCTAGCCGAATATAGACGGCGAGCCTCTCAGCACCGCCGCCCGTCTGTTGTGTGTATTTTACACAAAAGAAAATCCTCCACGCCGGAAAATATTTTTAGAAACTTTCATTTGACTTTCAAGAATGTTGCAGAAATTGCCCCTTGATACAGACCGAGTGCCGTGCTCCTTCCGTTCATAAAGAAGTTTTATGAGTGCATTTATGTTTACGCGGTTTCGGCGGTTTTGGTGATTTCAGCAATATCTCTAGCTTGTCTAGATCTAATACATTCCGTGCTGTGAATGATTTATTATTTATATAAACACTGAATATTAAAGTATCGTGTGTTTAAGAAGAAATGACAAAATCGTGTTGTACGCAAGGATTGTGAGGAAACCCAAAGTTCATAATTAACGCCAAATTTTGCCAACCAGTAGCAGTGGCACAAGTGCCAAGAATCAATTTGCGAATTATAAAACTCGTGATTACGAAGGACATCCGAGTGTGGCCAGATATTGTGCGGGAAACGGCAAATCATTGGCCCAACACCAGCGGACAAATAAACCCTCTCCAGACATGGCGCCGAAGACCAGAAAGAAGAAGGCACATGGTAAATAATAAATTAAAAAATCAAAAAGTCCAGAACGAAATATTTTTCCTTTCCTCTCCGGGTTTTTTCTCGGTGCGATCGCGGTATCTTTCCCCGGCTTTGGTCATATTCTTCCTTTGGATTTATATTTTTTTCTTCATGTTTTGAATTTTTTATGTTGCCTTCCACAAACACATTCTTTTATTCATTTTTATTATGTTTTCCTTCTTAAAATGTGGATTGAATTTAAAGAGCGCAGCGTCGATCTACACCGCTGATAAGCGTGATGCAGAGGAGATACGGACTTTTGTTTTGAGGTTTGATTTCATCTCTGGAGTGTCGTGAGGCAGTGCGGGCACACAGGGTCCGGGCTGCCCACTAGGGACTTTAGAGGAGTCACTTTTCACGGGTTCTGGCGGTGTCGGATTTCAGTTGCTCAAATGAATGGTATTTGGTGTATTCGTTCAAAAATTTCTGCTTTTGACCATTATTTTTAAGATTTTTCACAAAATGTACCTTTTTTCTTAAACAGCTGTAATAGTAACAGAAGACGGTTCTGACCGTCCTGATCCAACAATGCAGACAAGTACCATACATAATCTTAAAGGTCTACCTCCTGTCGAAGCCCTTCCTCTTTTATTTCGAAAGAATCCAAATGATTTAACGCCTTACCCATTGTTGCAGCCATCAGGTTCAGCTATTGAGGACTTTGGGGGTGTAGGTGATTTTCTACCTGCTAAGTATTTAACATCCCTAGAAATTGTCTTGTAATCCAAAACTAAAGTTTTCACATCATCAATTTTCTCCTTTTCTTTATTTGAACTGACTGAGGGATGACTGAAATGAACAAAGCCACCTTTATGTAATATATTTCTTTCTGAAGTTAAATTCTTTCAAAAAATTGTTCTATTTAACATATAAAACTTATAGATATTAGCTACTCATAAAAAGCGCACTAAGAAGTTAAAAATCATCAGAATCTCTTAGTCATAATATGTAACCAACATAAATATTAAATTAAAAGGTTCCCATGGCCGCCCATCTCCCTTATCAAACAAGTTCGTTGATACTTTATTTTTTGTATATTATCACTAAAATTGCATAAGTTTCAAAATTTCAAATCAATACGACAATTAGAAGAGTTGTGAGATTTGCTTAAAATTTTAAGAAGTCAAGCTAGGTCAAACTAATAAAAACGTATTTATAACGAAACAAGTAGAATTTGAAAAGAATCAGATTCAATTTTTAGTCAGAAATATCGTAGAAAATATTTATTTTGAGTTATTATTATACTTAACCACTAAAAGTATTGTACATATATTTACTGTTCGTAAAAAATTAATACCGTCTTTTTGTTAATACTTCCATAGCTAATTACGCAGTTTTACTTTTTTTGTTATATTAAAGAGTTTATGACGTCCTACAATTTATTTTTAGATTGGAATTTGAGAAATACTTCCAATTACGCTTTATTTTTTTGTTTGCACCTACATAAAATTTCTCTAATACACACATACAACGATTTTGATCAGTTCTGTAGCCTTTAGTAGATAAAAGTATGATTTGTAGACAATATACTTAAGACTGTTTTAGATTAACTATGAGGCACGTAAGTGTCTATTCATTTTCATAGAATCTGAAACTCATATAATCAGTTTTCTTTCATCTCGTATTAATTAATTGTCAGGCAATAGTAAATCAAATAAATAGAGAAAGTTCTAAAATTGTATGTGGTTTAGGCGTCCCCGCGACGTTAACGTTATATTTCTGAAGAACTCACTTTTTACAGTCTGATTTGTTGACAAACGTTTTTCACTATTCGTGACAGTCAAATGTTTTTAAGGCTATTACATTCACATTTAATCATATGGCCGTATTTACTCAGAAAAAACTAGGAACGTTCCGAAAAAATCAATTTTGATATAACTTCTCAAATGAGCATTTCTACTGTGTTCAGATTTTAAGGGACGAGCACACAATTTTAACTACTTGAGCAGGCAGATTTAATAGATAATACAGAATACGCCCTCGAATATTTACAATCAGGCCATTTTGTTGAAAACCTCTCTGCTCTAATTTTTTCTACTACCTACATTAGTTTATATTATTGCGCACTCGGAACTTATGAAAATGATAACAAATACATTTTATGTTATTTCTGTTTACTCGGTCTTTACTCGCAGATTACGTAGAGTGCTTTCAAAATTATTTTGATTAAATTTATGGATACAAAAATCAGATTAATTGGAGGACTTTTCAATTTAACAAAAAACACAAGTGGGATATTCGAATTCATCGTATCATAGCTGCAAACTTTGCCTAGATACATATGATACCTAATGCGACTCATTTGAGAACTCATATGAGCTACTCACATAGTCAAAAGGTATTTTTAAGGTTTTTTCTTTCGGGTTTGTCTGTCTTTACATTCACCGATTGTTGTGAAGTTAGTAAACTGTTCTCTATTTCTAGCATAGGCAAACGGTTTAAATTTAAAATTTTATTATTCTAGGAAGAATTTCCCTATAATTTTTTTTTGTATTATACAATGTAGTAATAATGCTATTGCCCAGAGCTTCTTACAGTAAAATTTTGTTTATAAAAATGTTTACAAATAATTAAATTTAAAAAAGAATATGCTAAAAATTGGGCTGTTCCACCAGTACCAAGTTAAAAATTACAGAAAATTTGTTTTATCTCGTAAAAAAAAAAAAAATTATTAATTTAGAGGTTCTGGTCACCGTGTTGTTAAAATAATCGCATAAATGTAATATTCTTTTTTTTTCATGTATTTGAGAATTTAGGAACTTTTAATACATATTTGGATGCATTTTTCATAACAAACACACTAATAAATAAATTATATACATATATGTATAAGGTATTCAGTAATAACTGAAAGGGTAGTGAATGATACAAAAAGAGCATTAAGACCAACAAATAAAAGTTAGAACATATTTAAGCTGTTCCTGCCTGCGATAGTTTCTAACGATATATTTATGTACATATACCTATATACTCAAGTAAATGATTTTTAAATACATATCTTACAAGAAAACATTTTATGGCGCATTTAACATTCCTTAAATAGAATTCTAGATTCTATACAGCTTGTTTTTCTCTTTTCAATAATTTGTGCAAACGGGTACATTTTTCTTAGCAATTTAGTTTTGTTATAAAAGCTTTACATTTTTCAAGAATAAATTCTACAAGCTTTCGGTTGAGTTTTCAATCATTCATTCTTTCTAAAAAATCATTAAAATGTTTCTAACTTTGTAATCCGTAGAAATTCTCATTACTTTACAAAGTAAAAAACGAGATTTTAATCGCTGTACCCACTTAAATTTTTTATATAAATCTCGTTTCAAATCAATTTTCTTTTTAACTATTCAGTAAAAAACGGATTTCTTAAGAAATTCGTCGTTCTTATACAATGTCTACCTTTGTTGCTAAATTTCTAAGAAATACTTTGCTTCGTAACAATGATACACAAACGCATGAACCTTGCCTTAATTTTTTAAAAGATAAGTGGCAAAATATAACACATTAGCATGGAGATAAAATTTTATATCAATTTGAGCTATCTTTGTTTTAGCGAACACCACGCTTACATTCACTACGTGCCGGATTTGAATACACGGATAAATTCAATATTTGATGTTTCATGCTATTAGCCGGAAATATGTTCGATATATTACCGCCTTTGTTTCGTCGCGCTCGTTATAAAAAAATCGTTTGTTAGAAAGTTTGCCTGGAAAATCTGAATGAAAATCGGTCTACAACTATTCGTGACTAATAAAGACTGCTTCAGCAATGATGCTGCAAATCTACCCGCAATAATTTGAGATTTGAGTAATCTGCATAATGATTGCTCAAGTGTGTTTGCTTTGTGGTTTTCTCTATAATTTGAGTGGGTGAATAATATGTATCTTTGAACGGAAAAAATTCCAAATATATTCACTAAAACTTGGCAATTTAGTGAGTTGTTGATATTTTTATAAATTTCAAAATATAGAAATATTTTTAGATACTCTTAATTTATTATTACTCATTAAACATATAAAAATAATACATTTTTCAAATTCTTTTTCGAGTTGTGTATGTAATGGGGAATTAAGAAGATCCTGGTCCTACATAAGTTTTGGTTTAATGCATTCATATTTGATATTTAATATAATATGACAGACATTTTTTGTTCCAAAATAGATTTTGGGGTTAATTATAAAATTATAATTATAAAAAACAATTACAATGAGCATAACGAAGATATTGTGATGTAAGTTTCCTTTATTACCATTTTTGGTTTTCTTTAATCCTTATTTTTTCCATTACTTTTTATCATAACATCGGTTCATCTTTTTTTTAATAATTCCTTATCACTATAAACAAATAAATAAAAGATATTGTTCTGATCTTCATTTTCTTAACTACGTATTTATTTATCCAGATTTTGCTAGTGCAAAGGAAAATGTAGTTTCATAACGTGGTGAGAAATAATGTCTAGTTCTTCTTAAAGATTTTGAGTATGAAGTAAATAAATGTAAAAATCCTCTTACATAGTAAAAAATAATTTAGTTTCGGATTGGTTCGTGTTTGTTTGGCTGAATCGACAACTATTCTATTTATAAAGAAAATGCATTACAAATAATACGTTTTAGTAATTAATTTTTGAATACCACTACCATATTTATCTCAAACGTCCAAATATCCTTTTAATGTTTTTCTTTATAATCGCAATAATTTAATGAAGAAAGCCCCATAAAAGCCAACGATTCGTTTTAATTGCAGATTCCAATTCGGCACAAACGGTTAACAGAATCCCATAGTTGTGCTGACGCGAGACAAGTAATTGATGAAGTCTCAAAATAGCACCGAAGTCTGCATATTCGTCCGGCTCATGGATAGACGAATTACGAAAGACAAAAATAACACCAAAGTTTATTTGCACTAGCGCAGCTGAAAAATTGGCCCGCGCTTGTTTTGTCTGTTTGTTTTGATTGACTTTTTATTCGGGAGGGCGTAGGACCTTTTAGGAAAGGAAGAAGTACCACGGCGCCAACAGTCCTAACTAACATAATTACGTCTGATAAGATCAATAATTCAGCCAGATACTTGCGTCCTTATCTCCCCAGTTCTGAAAGTTTCGTTACGTAATCATCCCTTTTAATGGCAAGTCAGTAGGCGTAGGTACAGCTGGCAGTTCAATATCAATATCAATCAATGTTGGCTGGATAAAATCTCAGTTAACTTGACAGTAGTCAGGTTTACTCAGAAGGCAAACAAGATTTTTGCTCAATTACTGTTGGTGGTTTCTTAAGCTTTCTGGTTACGTCAGAAGGTATTTTCACCATGTGCCTGACGAACAAGATATATCTGGTGCCCCTTGCCGTTTCAAGAGGCAAATTATATTATAGCTGCAATGTTGGAAATGCCAATTTTGTGAAATTAATCGCTTGTAGCAATTAAAATTGCGCGCCAAAATATTCATTGCAATCTGTTCTAAGTAAATCAAATTTAGGAATGTAATTTTACCATAAAACCTGGCATTTTATTAGGCAGTCCAATTTCAGATCCAGCTTAATTATGAAAAGAACCATTTTTGGTCGGTGGTTTATGTAGAATCAAACTATCACGAGATTTTCATTTGCTGAGTTGCATGCATATTAATTTGTGTAGACCCAGTGCAGACAAGTCCCTTGATGACTAAATGAAAGTCACTCATTTGCTGAATCAATCAATCAATCAATCGTGCTGGGCAACCTTGCTCTTTGTTTACTTACAATTGTTCCCATTTGAACTGATTTGTTTACTTGCGTTCTTGCTGTTCACGAAGCAATTATGAAGGGGAGTACAAGCTGAATTAATGAGAGGAATATTTGCCAGCACGGACGCAGAGCGAAAAATTCGATTTGATGTGGGTGTTTTTGGGTTATATGCAAATATCAACTAAAGAGTATTTCATGCATTTACGGAGCCATCTGAGTTGTAGGTTAAACATGTGGTTTGTTTAATAAATTAAGCGTTTTCGGTGGCTTCGACTCAGAGTCATGCTAATTTCAAAATTTCAATGTTTTCAGAGTTGTTATTTTAGATATAAAGCCTCTATAATATACGTATTAAATTACATCATGTACAGATTTCTATAAAATTAGTTTAATAACTAGGAATTCCACGGACTCCTCTTATTACTAAAATAATATGTTAGGTAGTTGCATATAATTACATCTATACAGGTAACTCAGCTACAAACAACACGGTATCCTAGAACACTGTTTCGATCAGAATTAAAATGAAAATATTTATCATACATATTTTGTTTGAAAATGAAATTACTTTATGAACATAAAAAAAATTATCTTTAATTTTCGGAAAATACATATACCTACATATTGTGCGAAGCTCACTAAAGTGTCGTTAGATAGGCAAATGTTCAGGCGTTTTGGTGAATCGTTAATTGCCTTGCCACTCTTTATCACAAACTTTAAACATTGAAACTTAAAAAATTGAGAGGATTTTTAAAACAATAAACTAAAATTTTAATAATGACTTAATCTTGTAAAAATTTGGAATTCTCAAAAGAAGAAGCGTGGGAATGCATTTTTGTTAGAACTAATTGGGACCAGTGAATGCTCTTTATCATACAAAATCCAATTACGCTTCAAGGTATACCTATGTATATGTAGGTTAAAAAATTATAGCACAAATATAATTAATTGATTCAAATAGCAACATTAACATTGCACAAAATGAAAACAATTAGTTGCGATACACGTGATGGGCATTTAAATATTATTTTGTTTCTTTCGATTTATGTGATTCTTGTTTAACTACATATGAATTAGCATTAGATTGCAAGTATGTAGTTACAAGCCACATAATGTAGTTTCATTTAATTCTCTCTGACTTATCCTTCTTTAACTCCTGACCTACTGTAGCGTAACCCAAATACGTAGTGAATTAATTGCTGCGATGCTAGAGATGTACTAAATAAACAATTAAAATAAATTCCTTTGCCTTGTGGAGAAATAACAAAAGTCATCTTAATCTATGTTGGGTCTACTTGATAAATGTAGTCAATAAAACGGAAACGCTATGTAATGACTTGGGCAAAAGTGATTAATGGAAAATGTATTGCTCTAAAGATACAGTCCTGTAAGTAATAAAACAGTGGAGCATACGCATTTCACGAAAAATAAGTAATGATTCTTAACTATTTTATCTTGTGATAAATGACAATTTAACAAATTTAGGAGAAATATATGTATATGAATCTTTTTAAATTTGGAAAACTGAACACCTATAGTGGTATATAATGGTACAGGGTGTCTCAAAAGAAAGTTCACATTTAAATCTTTTTTTAAAAGAAAAGTCTTAGCTTTATTGAAAAAATGTTTATTTTATATTGAAGTACACTGTTTGGGAATTTATTTTTTAAAAATAACATCGTCCAAATGTAAACCGTTGCGCTCTCGGCATTCATTTAGTCGGGCACTAAAATTACGGGTGCAGCTTTAAATCTTTGTGTAAAATGCGGCATAATGAAGATCTGTGCACATTTAAAGCAACAGCACGCTTCCGAATCGAGAGGTTTGGATCATCTCGAATAGACTGAGTAACACTGTCCACGTTTTCGGCTGTTCTTGATGTTCTTGGCCGCCCAGATTTTGGTTTCTCCAGAGTTGACCGAATACTGCAGAATTTTCTACGCGCTACAGTCGCCGAATTACCGTTTTTGTAAAACTCACGTACGCACAACGCACGGTCCGCACCAGAGAAACGCTCCATAGCGACTAAATTCCCAAGAGCCAGACTACCGACTGACATACCCCCCGCGCCCCTCAGAATAGTTGCTTTCGCGTAATAAGATAAGCAAATGTGAACTTACTTTTGAGACACCTTGTATTTGTGAGGTCCTTCCGAAAAGGCGATTTACATGCTAGACTTACAATAGTTATGTCAGTTGCAAATTTTGGAGTATATTTTTTTATTTGTCCCTAGATTACGAAATTACAAATGAAAATGTCCCATCAAGTGAAGTTTTCTACAAAAACACATTTGAATACAACTAAATATCTTATTTTTAGCATTTTTAAAAATGTCTTACAGGACAGGATAAGCAATTCTTATAGGAGCTTGCAATGTAGTTCAAATAAAAGTTTGAATTTTTAGCTATGATATGCATTCTATGCTCTTTTAATAATTGATAGTGAATGAAAATCACCATTATTTGATTTCAAGTAAACAATCTAAGCAGTTTTAAGTTTTAACAAGGATCTTTTTCTATTCCTTAAATTTTCGCTTATCGTTTAAATAAAAGTAAAATCTTTTGAAAAAAAAACCAACGAAGTAGGGGAAAATGAAAATACGTAGTCTATTTCACGAATCAGTCCTAAAAATAGGCCTTAAAACTTTAGTGTACGCGGTGCGGTCTAGCTAGTACTTGACCGCCTTTGAATTCTTAGCGTATTTCTTATACTTCTTAAAGACTCATATATACATATCGTAAATGGATAGGTGAAAACAACTAAGGTATTTGTAAAGAAAATGTAAAATGAGAATGCAAGCAAAATACCATCGCGAAAGCGGAAGTGTATCCCGATCCGAGAACATTGGTAAACAAACATGACGCAGCTGAATATGTGATCGAATTAAATCTAAAGTAAACAATTCGAACCACGTGCACCTTGCCGAATGTTTACACATTCATTGTAATTGAGAAACGTAAAGCATTAATGGCAGGAAAGCGACCATTGGCGCTGTTTTACTTGATTCTTTTGTGCTGGACACTATGCAGCCTTATTTTAGCGCGGGCACACTATCAGAATTAATTGCTCTTATTAAATATTTTACCATTTGTTTGAAACAATCGCCCGCGGCCGATAAAAGAGGGAAATTTATTCAACCAGATAAAACGCATTTGCTGCGGTCGTGGAATGGAGCCCCGGCTTTACTATTTTTGCCTCCGCGTGCGGCCAAAATGTTTGAGCGAAAGGACTGAAATTACCATATCAGAAACACGTTGGGGAAATGATTGCAGTTTTGTAAACGTTTGGTCACCCACGCTCCACACGTTACGGCTCAGGTCGTCCAACAGATGCCTCTGATTTATGCTTATTCAAAATGCCTTGCCTCGGGAATTCCTTTCTCGAGTGTATCAAATTTTTATATTTACGAACGAAGGCGTTTTTATTTTGCGTAACCCTATGTAGGCAGAGCGGTGAAACGTTTCCCAGCGGAAATGATGTTTATGTTTTTTTTATTTATATTTTTTGCCTCTTCTATCCGCGAGTGCAGCGCAGTGTCTATTAATAATGATTCGGCCGGGAAAGCGGGACAATACTCGCCTCCCTGTCGCGGTTAATTGGCTGGGACTCGTGGGTGCCCAGATATCGCCTTTTCCTGTGGATTTACATATGTTACGGCAATCCATGGAATAATATCTTTTCAAATGAATTGTTATTATTCAAGCATTTGCATGTTGCAAGCGTTTATTCTTTAATAATCCATTTATGCTTACTGCCTTTCAACCGGAACGCGTTATTAGCGCTGCGTGCGACACAATCGCTCCGGCCCAGAATTACAGTGGTATTACATTTGTTTTACAACTGGGTTCGGCGTCAATGATTAATTACTGAAAGGAATTTAACCATTTTCCTCCCTGCCCAACTGGTTATTTGAATTCGAAATTGGAGCTAGAGATAACTATCTCGAAAGGTATTGCCGTTCTTCTAAGAATGGATCTACTCTTGTTGTACTTTTAGTGTTCTGCATAAAGCCAATTAATGCGTTGAACGTAACGTACGGCTAGTGGTATTACAACAATTTCCTCCGTTTGCAAACTGCATTCAAGATGGTATCTTAACAGCTTGCTAAAGGCTTATTTATGCAAAATATCCGATGTTTTGCTGGGAATTAATGTTATTTGACAGTTTACATCGAATGTCCTAAAAGTTTTTATCTTTCTTATCAAATGCTTATTCTAGGTAACTGAAATATTTGTTTCGAGAAAAAGTTTTCCCAATAAAATGTTATCCTAATTGAATATCATTACCAAATATTCAGATGTTGTGTAAGCCGCTGAAGTGTGGTAAGAACTCGCGCTTAGAGGGTTTCATAATTTAATTTATATAACTAAAAATTCATCAAATAATCTATCGACTCCTAACACACCACTGCAGCAGAGCTATTTGCGGGAGCAAACTTTTATTAATATCTGCTAGAACTTCAAAATTTTGATTTTGAACGCATTTTGTGCATTGAAATTATGAGCTAATAATACAATTCCTAAGCTGTTCTATTTGTAGTTCTATTATTGGTAGTCAATGAGTTGAATGATTCGTACTATAGTTGTATTTGTATAATTTTAATTAACTAGAATTAATATATAGATTTACTAATTTTCCAATGAGCTTCAAAATTTTCAAATTTTCATTTCAATAAATGGGTTAATACTTTTTAAATACATAGATACAATATTCAAAACCGAAACCTTTATACTAGTAGTTAATCCTTAAATCAATGAAAAATATCCGCCAACTAAAATAAAATAGTCTAGCTGTGAGGGTAGTTACTATTAGAATTGCAAGTTGGTTATTTCATTATTCATATCTTTACACTGATCTTGCCCGTCGCAATTATCAACGAATATTATATAGGTATCTTTTTTGTAAGTCCTAAATCAGGAAATAAAATATTATTTATAACTTTTGACTCTTAGGTGCTCGAGTCATTTTTGAAAAAACTTATTTAAACTTCATAGTTATTGATTAAAATTTTCCGTACTCTCACAGAATATTAAAATGCCATTTTTCTTAGTTATAAAAAAAAATAAATGTAATACTCACTCAATAATTTGGTTTTCTTACTCCATTTGGAGTGTTATGTCATTTTAAGCAAGGGTCTGCACTACTTTTTTGTATTTGTTGGATTGGCCAATGTCTATGCTGTGGTTTTGCATAGAAATATTATCTCGATGTGTATTCAGATTAATAACATGAGTGATTTGAAGCACAATTTTGATGCGATAACGAAAATTTATCCGCTAAACAGAACTGCTTAATATATATGTATTTTGTTGCGAGCAGTAAACAAAAATTATCAAGTAATATTCATATTAATTATCTTTCAATTTTCGTCTATTCCAGCTCGTACGTTAACGTGCTACTGTGATGGGAGTTGCCCTGATAATGCAGTAAATGGTACCTGTGAGACCCGACCTGGAGGTTCGTGCTTCAGTTTAGTTGAAGAAGTCTTAGATGAGAATACAGGAGCTGTGGAAGAAGAAAGGACGTATGGATGCTTACCTCCAGAGGAGAATGGAGGTCTACTTATGGTAATAGTTTTGATACAGCCATTTGCCAATTTTCGCTGTAATTTTATTCTTTTTTTCGCAGTGTAAAGTAGCGACTGATCCTCATTTGCATGGAAAAAACATTCTTTGCTGTGATAACGACCATTTTTGCAATCGCCATCTCTTGCCAGAGTTCACACCGAAGACTACAACTCCGCTTCCATCGACACCAACATCCACTTCTTCG
Source organism: Machimus atricapillus (assembly GCA_933228815.1). NCBI lineage: Eukaryota > Metazoa > Arthropoda > Insecta > Diptera > Asilidae > Machimus > Machimus atricapillus. Next base: position 58,547,388 of record OW121784.1, read on the forward strand.
ATACACTATTTTGCATTATTTGCGTCAGTTATTATATGCCTTTCAGCCTTTATTGTGGTGGTAATTGTTGTCTGTATAGTATATCGTCGACGTGAAAAATTAAGGAAACAACCTCGCCTCATGGATTCAATGTGCGGAAGCCAATTGTCACCACTGGCCGAACTAGTTGAACAGAGCTCCGGTTCTGGTTCAGGTCTTCCTCTACTTGTGCAAAGAACCATAGCGAAACAGATTCAGATGGTGCGATCCATAGGCAAAGGACGCTATGGTGAGGTATGGTTGGCGAAGTGGAGGGATGAGAAGGTTGCAGTGAAAATATTCTTTACGACTGAAGAAGCTTCTTGGTTTAGGGAGACTGAGATATACCAAACCGTACTTATGCGCAATGAAAATATTTTAGGTTTTATAGCTGCTGATATAAAAGGGACGGGGTCTTGGACACAAATGCTACTGATAACAGATTATCATGAATTAGGCAGCCTCCATGATTATCTCCAGACGAACGTGCTTAGTCCCCAAAAGTTGCAAATTTTGGCTTATTCCTTAGCTTCTGGTGTTGCGCACCTTCATACAGAGATATTTGGTACCCCTGGGAAGCCAGCTATTGCCCATCGTGATATTAAAAGTAAAAACATTTTAATTAAACGGAACGAACAATGCGCGATTGCTGATTTTGGTCTTGCTGTTAAGTATATCAGTGAACTGGATGAGATTCATATTGCTCAAAATACAAGAGTAGGAACACGGAGATACATGGCCCCTGAGGTGTTAAATCAGACTCTTAACTACCAACAGTTTGAGGCCTTCAAAATGGCTGATATGTACTCAGTAGGATTGGTGTTTTGGGAGATGTGTCGAAGGTGTTATACCTCAATCCGAGGTTCAAAAGCCACCACCTGTGAAGACTACGCCCTTCCTTATCACGATGTTGTTCCATCAGACCCTAGTTTTGAAGACATGCACGCGGCAGTTTGTGTAAAGGGCATTCGTCCACCAGTGCCTTCCAGATGGCAAGATGATGAGGTCCTGCTGACTCTAGCGAAAATTATGCAGGAATGTTGGCACAAGAATCCAACAGTGCGATTAACAGCTTTAAGAGTTAAGAAAACGTTAAGTAAATTAGAGCCAGACTGTACGATAAAAATAGTGTAGTTTTAGTTGTTTAGGTAGGTTATGTTATTCTCTGTACGATATTAATGTTATAGCGGGACAGTGACAAGCTGTGTGATGAAGAGTTTCTCGAGCGCATGGTAAGTCATTATTGAATGTACAAAGTTCGTAGTTTTTTAGTATTTTTCCATTTAATGCTCATTGTAGTTGATTAATTTCGAATCATATGTGGCTTATAGAATATCAACAACATTCGGCAGAGATAGTGTCGTTTTTAATAGTGCCTTCAAGCAATTTTTTTTTTTATGCTCACAAAGATAGTCTTCTCGATTATGCGTGTTACAACACTTTTTTACCTATTTATATACTTTTCACTTTAGATTGAAGTTCCTAAATATATAATTCTGAAAGAGTAAATGAATTTACAATTTTAATCGCGCAACATTTAGAAACAAAAATTATTGACAAGTTTTAAAACACATAAGAACAAAGTTTTTATCACTTTAAATTTTAGAAATAGTTAAGTGAATTAAAGCTTACAAGTTCGGTGTGCACAATTTTCCAATTTAATTTATCGAGTCCAAATGAAATGTTTTTATGCTTTATATTCGACACATTTATGCCATTCATGCGCTGTGGGTTCGATTGCAACGAGAGAACTAGGTTGAAAAAAAACAAAACTATATGGGCTTAAGGCCCGAACAGATAACACCCGTTCCGTCAGGTCACGTTCACGTCCCGTTTCGACCAGTCGGATAAGTGGCCACAACAGTTCGATCCGTTCCGTAATTTGACAGTTGTGTAAATAAAATTTATTCGACTTATCATATAATTTTTTTTACCTCAAACTTGAAGTGGTTTTAAATAACAAGACATTGGTCAATGTGGCCTAAGCTGCCGTGACCAAAAAGTTCACCTTTGGTGACGCCCTTGTGGCAGACTAGAAACAAACAAACAACAATAATTTTTTTTTATTTCGCACAGCCTCTATGATTTCTTCGTCGCTCATTTTCATCACTGATTTCACTTTGTTTCTCTGTCATCGTTTTCCATTTCAATCTGGTCTAACAGGGTTTGAGGTTATGTGTTCCGTAAAATTTGAAATTCGCTCAACTTGTCCGACACGCTCCGTTCCGTTTCGACCATTGTGTGCAATAACACGTACGTCCCATATGTTCAACTTTGACATTTTTACGTGACGGGACGGAACGGGGGCTATCTGTTCGGGCCTTTAGTTCCAATTAGTTATCATCTGAAAAGGGTTTTCATTTCTGTAAAGAATCTTTCGGTTTGTCTTAATGCGAGTTTTTACTTTTAAGATTGATAGAAAATCTTATAAATGCAGTATGCAAATATGACTATATCATTTTTTCACGATATGTAGTAAACTTATAATTTTTATTCGTTTAACTTCATGTAATGTATGTAAATGCATGCATACATGCAACCTTACTTATTATAAAACTGCACAGGAAAGAGTTGCACCAAATTTCTGTTCTGTTTTGTGGCACAAAAAAAAAATCCACATATAACTTTTTATTTAATTATTTATGGGGTATTTGATTTAGAAGATTCCAGCACCATTTTTGATTCATCGTTTAAAAAACAATATTTTGAAATCTAGAGTACTTTGAATTTCGACGGTTCTCAATTTTTTCGACGAACTTTAATATTTTCAATTGAAGGAATACCAAATTTTCATTGTTTGCAAGTGAAGTAATTGTCGGAGTAGAGGTGTGAGTCTCATGCCTAATCTCCCATAGTGCCTGTTTAGACGGTTCGCCTCAGCGAACTTTCGTGACGAAATTTGTGGGTGAGGGGTTAGTTCGGGTGAAGAGGATGTGCGTCTCTATCAGAACAGCACTTACGTGCGCTTTTTTGGTCGCATGACTGTTTCAATTGCATATTCCATTTAAGTGTTTCATTTTCATTTTCGTTTCACCTGCCAAGAGCTAAGAGCAAATGTGCATGAACATTGAATGTTTAACTAGGTGTATCTGCAGAAGCAGATGTCGCCAATAAAAGGCCTATCATTGCTACAATCTCATTTTTATTCATTTCGAATGTTTTCCTTCGCGCAATTAAATCTTAACCTAAAAAATATCTACAAATGTCAAATTGTTTAGATTCCAAGTGTTCCACTTGTCATGAAAACAATTGGACTCAAAGCGATACGTCTGAACAAACGTTCGCTTTGAGGCGCGACAAAAAGAGCGTCAAAGCGAACCGTCTAAACAGGCACATAGAAAACCAGAAAACCAATTGCTGACAAATCAAGTCTGTATACATATTGGCAATGTAGTTGTGAAATGTCAGTCAGCCACTGCTTCACTTACCGGTCCAATAGGGCATTTTGTAATAAAAATATAATTATTATAACACAAATATTTGGCACTCTTTTCCGACAAAACACAACGATCGATTTAACATCAATTTAATTTTTGACATTTGCAACTTTTCGAGTACTAAAAGTGGAAACCCAATGCACGTTTGTGTCGCTGTCAACCTTTATTTTTTTTTTTCATTTTACGCATTTTAATGCCACATTCAAAAATATCTTGGTATGCGGGCTTAGAAACTGCCGGAAGTATCGCAAATAGGGACACTCTACAACAACTTTCACTCGCAACTTAAAATTTTAAAAATAGCGTCAACTCGTGGCCAATTGTTGCACTGCTTTTACAACTCTATATATGGATCGTTTATTTTGAAACGGACCATATAAAACGAAATCAGCTGAGGTTTGTTTATATAAAATATATTTTTTATATTTTCTTACAAATTTTAGACAAATGTTATAAAGCTTGATACATATTCTACCTACAATTGGAATTGTTTTGCACTCGTTAGTTATTGCGTTATTTTGTTTCAAGAATATAAGTTATATTGTTTTTTTGCGTAACCAGTCATAAGAACCTTGGATGAGGTGTTACTGGGAGCATAGTCTTCATGCAAGGAAAACTTCCCGTCTGATTTCAAACGGTCTAGCTTCTTGATTTGTTATCTTAATTTTGTGAAACTTACAAAATTCTTATTTGAGTTTGTTGTTTTGAATGGACAAACTTGTGATTTCTAAATTATGTGATATAATTTCGATTCAGATAAAAATTATTGTGATGAGTTGCATACAGCACATGACAAAAATAAATAAATAAGTAAAGTAAAGAAAAGTTTCAGACAAAGTATTTGTCTAAATTGTCTCAGTGTCTTTAAAACAATCACGTGACCCTTCTACTGCTGAATGTTGTTGATTTTCATTGAAAGCATTTTTGATGCCATTTTACTGTGCTATATTGTTGTTGTACATACAAAGTAAAATATACAAAACACGCGTTTATACAAAGTATACATTACATTTAGCTTTTACGAGGCAAGTGCGATTATTTTTACATTTTTGCCTGAAGGCGAATTGTTTATTAGTGGGATTAAAAACATATATAAAAATTAGTGAAAATACTATTTTTAATTTTTACTTTTTAAAATTGTTTTTGTTCGGCAAATGATTATCTCAATTTGTTACAACTATTAGCACGTGGTTATGTTTTCGAAATTCTGGCAAGCAAAATATGTTGAGTTTATTTAAAACACAAAAAAAAAAACAAAAAAAGATCAGACCTTATCTAGTCTTACTTCGATTACTATTTAACTTTTGTTAGTACTGCCTTAAACGAATCAAGAATTGCCAACAGGCCTTAACGTTTAAGTGTCCTACAATTTATAGAGATATTGAATAAAAATAAATATACACATATTCTTAATGTTACATAGAGTTAAGCAATGTAAATATATAAGTGAAAAGGAAATAGACTCTGAAAGAATATTAATTAAAAGACAAAAAGGGCCACAGACTTTGGTCCCAACTTATGTTAAACGCATGTAAATACTTCCGAATGTGAATAATTCTGTAAATAGTCTATGGATATGAATATTTTAACAAATGTTTTGAATAAATGAATTATGGTTCAATTGGCGCCCGTTTTCTTTCTCAACTTTCTATTCCTTCACTTTATTTGCATATTATTTTTCAGATACTGGAATATCATTGGGAACCTGGAACTCTGCTGCGTAGTTTGTGTTTGGTTTTGTGCATCTGTTTCTCAGGTGCAAGATGTTTTTTTAAAGAAAATTTTCACAATTTCTGTATGGAAAATCAATATGATGCGGTGGTTTAATTAATGCTGTTTTGTCTGGCAGCTACAGGGCCCACGCTGGAAACTCAAATTCCAAGTATAATTGAAACATTAAATGCAGAAAGAAAAATTGAAATTTTTCTAGGTAAAAATTTTGCTCATTCATAAGAAAATAAAACTACTTTTCCTTCGTTTCAAAATTACCTTTTTTTTTAATTCCAAAAAACGAAATATCTTAAAATTTTTAATTGAAAGCCCCATAATTCATACATTTGGAAACAGGTCCTTATAAGTGAAGTATCGTTGGAAATGTAATTCAAGGTCAAGTACAATATATGTAGACCTTTTGCTTTTTGTCTTTATAAGTCCCACAAGCTATCCAAATTTGTCGATCTTTTTTTTAGGTCACAAAACAATTCACTTGAATCGTCGGGTGAAAAAAAAATATTAGTCGCATTCGTTAATTGCCGTCTCTAATCAAGAACTCCAATTCTTCAACTTTTAACTTTTTACTGACTGTTTTATAGCTTAAATTTAACGATACTTCTTTATTTATGATAACCGTTTGTAAAGAAATCTCCTTCCTCTTCACCGTCATAATCACAATTGGATATTGTATGACAATGAAAAATGATGCGCTCATAAAACTCATAACGATTTTCTTTTCGAGGATATCGCAGAACGCGTCTATATTCAGGGAATCAAAATTTTAATTGCACACTGAATAAAATGTTGTAACAAATTTTACTACAATTGACATCATACTCATTCATACCTATCTAAAATTCAATAGAAATTCAACTTTATGTAACAAATATTATTAGAGAGACTTCTACATTGTTTGTGTTAAAATTGTTTTATTAGTGAGATTAATGTTGTTACACTTACATACAATGAAATAATAGATTGTGCCACAATGATATCGCACTTGTACAGGTATAATCTGCGAAAATTATAAATATCTAAGTACCTCAATTATTGTAATTAGCAAACCATACATATTTAATATCAACATTAAAATGTTATCTCAAAGTTGCACACCACAAGTGCCCAAAACCAATTTATAATTCGCAGAAGCTTCTCTGTTAATGCGAAATTAAAGTAAATCATAGATTACTGCGCTCTCAGCGGGGCAATTTGAAAAGGTTCAAACTAATTGCTATTCCCTCCACATAATATCCATTTATGCTAATTTAAGAGCTTATCCCCAACATTTAGGAGCTTTTGTACATGGCTGAAATCATATATGTATGTATTATATGTTTGGTGATCCGACCATTTAAGTGCGCTCGAAATGGGGCATCATTTAGATATCGGGTGAAAACGATTTCTGCACTTATTTTCCTTTTATAAGTTTCTCCTCAAGCCGTGATGCATGACTAAGGATTTCGCTTATAATTTGGGTGTCTTTTATGAGATTTGCTTTAGGCTGATCGGGCGTTGGGATTAATAACAACATTTTTGTTTGCCGAACGAATTAGAAGATACATATAAATTACCCAATATGGTAGAAGACGCTGTTTATATGTGATGTTTACTCAACTAAAAGTAACAATATTTTGAACATTTGGATTAGACTATATCATTGTATATACATACATATGTATTATGTGTCCGTAATTGTAACGATCTTAACGTTTTATCAAGTTTGCTCACGACGACCAGATTTATTTATTATGGACGCTTTCGAATTCACATCTGAAATAAAAATGGATTTCGTAGATATTGTGACAAAAAAAATGTAGAGCAGTTCAATTTGAACGGCCTATAAACGCGGAGAAAAGTGCTAAATACATATCTACATACATATATGTTTAGGTACATACAAACATATAAATATATCTACATACATACATATTCATAATGTGTTTCTGGATGACTTCAAGTTGATTTTTATTGGAAAATATTAGGGGTCGAGTAAATTACATAGGGAATAATTTCTGGTAACATAGAGGATCTCGAAAGCTAGCAGCTTAATAAATTTTGAAGAAATGAATTAGCCTATATGTTGATAATATTTGATGAAACAGACAGACAGATAAAAGTTTATATTAATTTGTATTTTCTTAAATTCAACAATCTTTCATAATCCTAGGACACATTTTTTTCAGACCTTTCCTGCGATAACTCACTTGTTTGGATTCGTGTTCAAATTTATCGAAATTTGTTTTAGGCTTGGAAAAAAACTGCAATTTTTTAACAAAGGTTTCGATAAGTATTGAATTTAAACTCTCATAACTTCTATATAACCGAAAATTCGGTTCATCAATGCATTCGACTTGACCGATTTTTCCCCCTTATTATGATAGAACTCTGGATAATTACAGAGGAATCATTAATCATTTCATAAAATGATTATTAAAAATACTATGATGAGTATGATGTACATAGGGGTCATCCATAAATTACGTTATACGTAAGAAGAGTAGGAGGGGTCCAAGAAGTGTGACAAAATGTGACATGGGGCATGGGGGTCTAGGTGGATGTGACGCCACATTATCGAGTATATCTTAGTCCTCACAAAATGTTCATTTTATAATTATTTTGCATTATTAGGATGTAATTGTCAAAAGTATTACTCCGAATAATATTTTACAAAAGCTTCTTATACACTTTTATTTGTTTTCTATGTAAATACTAAATGTTTACATAAATGCCAAACAAAACTAAATACACACTTTAAGTTCATATTGCTAAAAACACATCTACATACATATGTAAGTAATTGCAAACAAAATCAGGTAACTACATACATTTATTATGTGCACTAAGAAAAATAACGCATCTATTGATCCTTATTAGGAACGATTTTTCAACAGACTGATAACTTTATTCCTCAGATAAAAAATCAACTTGGCTGTGAGGAAAAATTACTGCCGGTTTAAGGAGCGAAAAAGGTTATCCATCTGATAGCTATTTTAAATCAAAGCCAACGATTTTATTCGACGAATAAATTTATCTGACGATTGAAAAATTGGCCCTAAAAGATCTTTAGTATTGCTATTCCATAGGTAATGGAATAATTTTACTTAATTTAATATCTCTTCGACTTGTTATCGCTTCGCGAGCTTCGAGTACTTTATGTAATCTGCAGGGCATTAGACAGTTTGTTGAAATCATGAAAGGTATTACCGCGCAGCCACAACACTGCTTTCATTAAGTTTTGCAGGAAGTTATCAAGATTAGGGGACTTACTTTGGCAAAGTGAAGGAGGAGAACGTCTTGTCTTGTCAGCTTGAGAGCTTAGCACATATTTACTTTCCGACAACTTTGCACGAACCATATTTACCAATATAAGTATAATTAACTGAGGAAATGTTTTAAAACAATATATTACTATATTTCAGCACTTGCTGACAGGGGACAGCTTTTTCCACTTATGTCTGAGTTAAATTGGTGCTGATCATAATTTAGACCTTCAAAGTCTTTAAAACTTTGAACTTATAAAGTAAGGTACCTACTACATCAAAAAAGTTTGAGAAATAATTTCAGTGATTCAGCTTGTGAGCGTCTTGGAACAGCCAATTCTCATTTGTGCGAATAATTTAACAAAGCCATAAAATAAACTATTGACCTGGCATAAGCCCAAATCCTTAAAACATTCGAAAGAAGCCAAGTACTTTAAGTATGGTACTCTTAAGTTGCACAATCGCGTGATTTTCCTCAATTTTAAGTGCTTCGTTGCCAGGAAACTTGTTGAACTCCACAGAGACTTTAGAAATATTCGGGACATATACCGGAAGAAGGCATAAAATTTATCCAAATCGACGTGGAAAAACCTATTTTAGTATCGTCGAGTTCTGTTTCGTCTATAAATCAAAATTAGTTCGACCAAATTATCTTCGGTGTTTCACGTCTGTTTTGTAGTGTAGGTCGCGGCGCAAAGTGCTGCTCACCGCCAAAGTAGTTTGCTTATAAATAAATAATCATAATGTAGCGTATAATGGCAGGGGAATTGACGAGCACCCGAAAATAATATTTAGCAGCAAAATTATGAAAACTCCCGTTGAATGAAGGAAAGTCAATCAATTAAAGAAAATTCCTGGCGAGACACAAATTACTGAGCTCTGTGTCACTCCGTCCCGAGAGGAGGGCGAGAAAATCACTTTTCGATTATAATTTATAGCCGGTTAGCCTAGCTCCGCACATATTTTTGGAAATCCTGAGAGTTTACGATCGATAATTTATTTGAATGTCGGTCGTCAAGTGGCAGTATTTTCGATCAACACTCTGCGCCTGATTTACTCAGACACCAGTTCTTATCTTCATAGCTTATCTTGTGAAAGGACTTGTAATATCAGGAACATTACCTACATAGGTTTTCTGATTCTACTAGGACCAATACCAAAAATGGGGTTGGCAAGAGTGGCATAAAGAAGCCAGTTAAAAAGGGTTTAAAAATGTTATGTGATAAAGATAATTTAAAAACTCAGAAAAGTAGGGTATCTGTTTTCTAGAGGTTTTGGTTCCATCGTCTCCCCCGGATAGTAGAGAAGTTCGAGTTTTCGAGTAATCTTTAAGAAAATTAAAGAAAATATGTTATTACCTCACCATTCATTCAAAGTAAATACTATAAATGTGCTATTTGAATAAATATAAATTAAAAATTAATTTAGTTCGTATGGTTTTTAAATTATGAAAAAAATGCACAGAAATATACCTCCCCCTATCTATCACCAAACTATGCAGATATTCAGACCGAAAAATCTGAAATTTTAACAAATAGTCGTGTGAATATTTCGGGAACTAATAAAATGGGCTGCCCATTTTTCCAGAAACTGAAGAAAGCACGACAAATAAACTTAGTTGTACAGTCGGATGAATTATGAATTATTAGTAATTTTAAGTTTGTACCTTCGACGCTTTTTTGTTCACAGTTAAAAGGAATAGCAGAATTGTCATACATATTCATAAATTACTTTATATCCATTTGTCCATAATTATAAAGTCTGTGGTGTGGAACACTTCCTGTTGTTTGAGTTGTTTGCTCCCCTACACTAAGAAATTCATCACGTGCGCCGGAAATAATCGCAGCAGGGTGGCAGTTTTCCTAGCGCAACCTTCTTAACTAACTCCTTTCATTCAAGTGAGAACTTTAAAGAGTATTTTATTTTGCACAGTATTTGAATTTTCGTACATATTAAAGAATAAAAATGTTTTACGAAAGTAATGTTCATTTGATGAATTCTATTACGTGAATTATTAAAAATGATAATCAGTAGGTATATGGATCCATAATTTCCACGTCAAGCATAACGGGACTAAGAATATGTAAGGTTAGAATTTTGATTTTCTCACAAGCTGCTCAAAAGAATAGAAACTTATATTTTATAACAGAAAGGTTACCGAAATTAATAAAAAATATATAAGTATAAAAGATTTCATTACAAAAATGTGTATATGGACACAAAAAAAGTGTTTTCACTACTGGAATTATGAGTCTAAAACATTCATAAATATCTAGAAACAATAAAGGCAAATGTGATATGTATATAGTATTATTCAACTACTGTTTTATAGGTACAGAGGAAATTAATATCATGGGACGTAGTTGAGTCGACTTATTAACATAGTGGTTATACCCGAATGAATTGTTTTTATGATCTAACTTTTGTAATGAAAATTGCTGCTGCACCTTTATAACGAAAATTAAACAATGAAACTCAAAGAAACAAACACACTTTTAAACAAACAAAATGTTGTTTTTCAATGATTTGTTCAAATGAAAGGTATTTATCTAAAAGTGTGGAGAGTTTTAACAAAATTGGGCAAATTTTTCTTGAGTTATTGCTTACTCCAATTTTAAAAATGCAGTTGTGAGAAGTTTCAATTTTAAGAGAGTGTATAGTCAAGAGTAGGCGAAACACAATTTGTATATATTCTTACTAAAACGGTTTTTTCATCCTTCCTTTTACATGTGTCTACTTACATATGTTCAGAACGTAGTCCTGCTTAAAAAAATTTTTATTTTTAATTATTCTGCTCTGCATTCAGAAAAAACCAAATTCTAAAATTAAATGCAATCAACTTTGAATTGAAGTTGATGTCACTTAAAAATAGGGCCTTATTTAAACTTGAAACAGTATCGATTTTACTTTGTTAGAGAATTCCAGTACGATATGATATATGTATGTACATACATATATTAAAATAATGTGATTGTGAAATAGAAAATACTTTGATTTTATAGTGAGAAATTTACCAGCAAATTAAAATTGAAGCAGAACCATTTACATAATTTCAAAGTTGAATCATATTTAAGTTGAAACGTATTACGGTCGTTGCATCTTTGTTTTTACTATTTTCTTCTGATATCTTCTATTTCTCTGAGTGTAATTTTGGGGGATTTTATATAATTTGTGCAAATTATATTTAAATTGTGCTGTAAGGTTAGGAGAAACCAAAAGGGTTCGGGGTTTAAAAAAAGCTGGCAGTCCGAAAAAGAATTGTTCGTTGGGGAAAGTGCTTAAATCGCAATATGTTCACTTTGTTGTGGATTTTTGTATAAGGATCTTCTGTCCTAGTTGCCTTATTTAAATATTAGGATTCACAAAAATATGCGCCCCAGTTTGCCCAAAATAATAATTTCATATCTTCGCATTCGTAAAGCGCAGAGGAAACAAAACGTGAGTTTTCATTTCAATAGAACTGTTTATAGACAGCCGTTGTGTTGCAGCGCGTGAAATTTCCATCCCCACATTTATTTGAATCGTGCCGTGTATACCAAAGAACTCTCTCAATTTCAATGAAAAATAAGTCATGAAAAAATCAAGTACTTTCCTTCTTTCTGCAGCATCTCAGAGAGTTGAGTTGGCTTTGGTGCGCTTCGAACGAGTGCTCTGAATTTATGCCAAGTACGCACAAAATTCTGAGAAATGTTGTTTCACTTTGATTCCTTTTAATTCCTTTGGAATAGGCAGCTTCGCCTCAAACGCAGAAACAAACAGATTTTTGGAAGAAAAGGGTTATAAATTCATTTTGGCAAAGGGAATTCGTAGAATTTTCACTGGTTTATTATTTATAAAGTAAATAAAATTAATGTTATGTTTGCTTATAATTCGCTAAGGGCATTCAGGTGAAATATTCATTCACGAGCAAGGAACTACATAATTAAAATTTTAAAGCTGTTTGCTTTTTAAATTTCTTACGTTGGGGCACTTTATTCACTGTACACTGTGCAAGGTGGGGGAGTTTGATATAAAAGATCATTTTTATTAGGCCGACAAAGTCTTAGGGTGCGACATTCTCAATTTTTATTCAACCGATATGGTTGAAAGTGTCTCGTTGCTTCAAAAAAAAATTGTAATTCTAAAAGTGTAATTGAAAATAAATAGTTTCAAGTGATAGCGGCTAGATTCAATACAAAAAATGCGTAAAGTACGTTACTATGGTGCATTTGTAGTTACTGTTTTGTGTTTCTTAATTTTTAATAAAAAGAAAAAAAACTAAAAGAAATATTCAAATCTGAATATTCAGATAATATTTTGGTCACAAAGGAGTTAATTTTAAAAACCACGCTGGATAAATCAGTGGCTATTCAAAATCAAAAATTAAACTTTTTCAATTTAAAAAAAAAAACAGGACAAACCTCATCTAAGAGTGACTACCCATAAAAAAATTTATTTATAAAATCAAAGTGGAGATAAACTTATATAAATTTATTTTTATATCCAAATCTGTGGCACGTTTTAACCGTTTATATTAATGATGAATGTGTTTACAAATTATCCGTGGACCACATCCTCTTGATATATTTTTATTAGAGTTTTAAATTTTAATTTATTTACTTGTTGCCAGTTGTTTAGAAAAAGATCTTTAGGCAAGAAGACCTATTTTAATTGGAATCAAAATTTTTTTTTCAACGTCTAAGTACATCGTAGATTAAACTTATGCTAATATTACTTTAAACATTAGTAGAATTTAAAAACATAGTTTAAAATTGTAAAACCGTAATAGTCCAATTCACAACCACTGGGCTCTGTTCTTTTTTACCTATTATTTTTAAACATGCATAATATACCTAACAATAATTTTTATGAAAGCGCTATATTTTATAATATCCTTATCACAAAATATTACTACATATTTCTCACAAAACAAAATTGTTGACTTTCGAAGTTGACAATTTTTGAGTCTCCAAATTGCATTCACCAATTTAAAGAAATAAGAGAGTAAATCACTACAATTATGTATATTGAGAATCTTCAGATTCCGTATACATATGTATATATTTATATAACAGATTCCAAGATTTTGAATTACAAAAGTAGTTGGGTTGCTTTCGTTCACTTAGGAACACCGCAGAATGAAGATTTAAAGCTTAGGGTCAGTTACAGAAACATTTTAAAACCAAAAATATTAATTGTTAATACTTTTGTTGTTCCGATATATTACAGGGTAGCAATAAGATTTAGAAAATTAACAAAAATGTTGTTGAAAGAGTATGTTATTCCAATTTAAATTAAAAGAAGTATGAATTTATAAACGTTTTCGTATTTTCTATATTAATTGCGGCAGTAAATGTGAAATTTATTGCTACTTATTTTATTTTTTTGTTTGTTTTATAATCATTCTGTTAAAGTGAAGTGAAGTAAGTGATCTGCGTTTCTATCTTCGGTGAAAAGAGGTTCCTATCCTGTATAACTATATAATAATTTTTATTTCTGTTATGTTTTACTGAAGAAATAAAAATTTATATTTAAATGTCTAATTCTTATTTTCAACAGAATACTTGTACACATATGTTTAAAACTTTATAGTGGTTTAAGTGATTAAACTTCTTTAAAACTTACAAGTTAACGGTATTAAACTATGAATTATTATTATGCAAAATCCAGACCAACATTTCCAACAGTGCTGTTGCTTCTGATTATTTCATTTTTTCTATAAAATTCAATCTAATGCTTAAAATTAAATACATACAAAACGTGGTAACGTTCCTAAATCAGACACATTTTCTCCGCTACAATTTCAAATTATTTTTCATGGTATACAGTGGAAATAATTTCCTTTTATTATACCAGGATTGTCCTCATATGCACATGAATACAGTTTTTCATTCAACTTGTTATAATTCTCTGCAAAACAAGAATACAATGTGTCGCCATGGCGTGCTTGTCCTTTTGAATTAGTGGCTTAATGTGTACAGTGTAAGCTTCTGTTAATAAACTCGTCCAGTTATCATCACTTGTAATTTGCGCTCGACCATAAATTGCGAGCATGTCGACGCACTATCCTGTTTTCACTAAATATTGGAAGAATGCCAATAGTTGTGATATATTTATTTATCAGGAAATTCCACTGAATTACTTTCAATCAACGGGAATCTATAAAATTCATGAAAAAATGGAGCAAAAGTATGGCGCAGCTGTGGCAATTTATCTTTTTTAAAATAAAAACTCATCAATCACTTGCCGAAGCTAATCAGATATTATGAAGGAATTTACAAGGGCTTGATCCAGTGATGGGTGCAAATTGAGAATATGCTCTTTAAGTGCAGTTTCCTATTCCATAAATCACGCCAGTTGGAGTTGATATCGAACAATTGATTTTCCAATTATGATGATGATAAATGGTCTTCCCAAAATGCTTTGAAATGTCTCCAAAGCGTTAAAATATTTAATAAATACTTATTACAATTTCTATAAAATTAAATAGGTTAAATAACCATAATTATTTAATTGCTGAGTAATAAAAGAACAAATAAAGTATAGCAATTTTATTATAAGTACTTTAAAATAATAAAAGTGTACTAACCTGGGATCAGAAGCCTTCTCGCCGATGATTTTATTTTTAATCCCATACCTTACCAACCTGTGGTAAACTAATGAAAAATTTTAATTTTTAAAGGAAGAAGAAGAAAAAATGGCAGTCATTCGGAGGGGCTTCCAAATGTTCGACACAACAAAATGTGGCTTTATAGAAACATCAAAAATTTCAGCTTTTTTGAATACGATGGGGCAACAATTTGATAAGGCTGAATTAGCAGAACTGATTTCCCAGAACGATCCTGAAAATACAGGGAAAGTTGATTTCGAGGGTTTTTGCAAAATTGCGACTCATTTCCTAGAAGAGGAAGACACGGAAGTTATGCAGCAGGAACTTAAAGAAGCATTTAGGTTATATGACCGCGAAGGAAACGGATATATTACCACGAGCACTCTTAAAGAAATTCTCGGTGCTTTGGACGACAAGTTGTCTTCCACAGATCTGGACGGAATAATTGCTGAAATTGATACAGATGGATCTGGCACTGTAGATTTTGATGGTTTGTCCTCTTTATAAATCTTTATGCGATCTTAATTACATTTTGAATTAATATTTCAGAGTTTATGGAGATGATGACTGGAGACTAGCTCTTTGGAAAGTTATTTTGAATTTAATAAACTATTCAAAATCGAAATGTGTATTTTATTCTGTATGCTTTGGATGAAAACATATACTTTACTTATAACTTTAAGAAGATTTTTATTCCTTAATTTTGAAATATTAAGCAAAAATGAATGTTTAAAATACGGCAGATGCGCTTACATTTCTGTAATGATTTCATCACTATATGTATCAATAAGAGGCAAAACATTTTGAGAGTTCTTAAATTGTATTAAACCAAGTTGATAGGTATGCATTATGCATTGGTTATTTTTAATTTAATTAAAGAAAAATTCAACTATTATGAGAATTCCATAGACAATTTTAACTGGTTAATAATATATTTATATATAAAGGATAAAGGCTAGAAATAATTAAATTATTTTAAGAAAATGGTTATTCAAATTAAAAAAACATTGAGAATTTAAATAAGAAATAAATTTTTTCAATTATATTAGAAAAACAAAGTAAATGACGATTTATCTAGGTACGATTTGAATATTATACATACATACATATATTATTCTCCGACTATTCTCCAACTTTTAATGTTTTGTTGTCTTTTAAACTATTAAGCTTAATCGGCCGATTTTCTTAAAAGTTAGTTAGTAGGGATTATAGTTAGACGTAGCTATATTTAAATTTCGAATATATTCAAATTACTTTCAACCTTAACCCAGAAATAGGCCCGGAATCACTTGAAGAAAAAAGATCGTTTGATCCGAAACAATTTCGATGTACCCAAGCATTGTTTAAAGGAAACTAATTTGACGCCGAAAAATTAGAGTTGGAAACAACCACCACCCTTAAAATTTATTTTCGTTATTTGAAAATGTACATTAAACACCGTTTTCGAGCTTTGATAGTACATACATATTCCCTTGAGTATTTAAATAACACAAACAACATATGTAAAATGCACTTGCAATATTCCCAGAATTCAATTTCAATGTGCGATATTTCATCAGCTAAAACCCTTTCTTTGTGCAATCAATGGCATGAAGAACACAAATTCCCTCTAATTTATATCCAAAGTTGAATCGCTTTTAGTCGAAATTGGAGCCATTTCGCTGATTTAACTTTTCGCATTCACTTTAATTTCGAGGGGGCTAATAAAAGAGCAACCGAAAACCGACTGAATCATTTCATGTTCTTCTCAAAAGTTTTTCTTAACTTCCTCATAAATTATCTCTCCGAGGATAAATCGCGACTTCTAATGTTAGCTTGAAGTAGCATAACATTGTTCTACAACTCCAATAAAACGGGCGCTGCGCACCCATTCAGTGACATCAAGGCTCAGCTCAAGAGTGAGATTGGGTATGACAATTGAAATTAATTTACCATTGAGTGATTAAAAATTGTGACGACGTTTTGCAATATTATGTATAGGCAGCTATAAAATCGCTATTTAAAAAAAACGGAGAGTTCTATTTCATTGCTGGTTTGGTGGCAAGGTCGTCGTCATAAACCATATTTCAGGAGTGACCCTAGAAATCGCCAATTCATTGACAATGATGCTCATAATATTCATTGTTTTGAGAAAATAAAAAAAACAGTATTTCATTACTTCATATTTAGTTTAGGATTTTGTAGTAATTAATAGTTCTGAAATATTCAAAACCCAAATCCGTTAAAATTTTAATCTTTTTAAAAAAGGGAAAAGTATAGTTCCATTCCAAGTATAAAAAAGAGCTTAACTGAAGTTATTCATTGTGTTTACATTTATAAGAATGCACCTTTAAAAAATGTATCCTTTAGCAACACTGCCAGGACTTAAATGTTTTGGAATTTGATATCAGTTTCAAATAATCTGTGCTTCCTCAGGGCATGGTTCTATCTTTTATTTGGAATATAAAGTCTTGGATTTAGACATGCAGGCAAGAAGCAATAACACTTACATTGGGACTCAACACCACGCTTGTTCTGTTGGTTTTTTTATTGAAAAAAGGGCTTAAATTGCTATCAAATCGGAAATTGGGGATGTACCTAAATGTCTTCTTGAAAATGGGGACATATTTAGAGACATTTTGTCGTATGTACGGTTCTCCCAGAACGCACATAAGTAGCTAAAAATTTCTTTCAGTATTGGGATCTGCGAATGTTGGCAAATCCAAAACTATAGTTTAGTCTTCTAATAATCCTTGAATTACAGATTCATTTTTATATACATATGTATTTATCTATGTTTAAAGAAATTTACACGTTAGTTTTGGGTTTGATATGAAATGACTCACAGTGAGGCTTTAAGGTTAGGTACAGATTACTAAACCTTTATTTTTAAACGATTTTACAAAACTTGCAAAAATATTTTAAGAAACAATTAATTTTTTTGTCTAGTGTTATTTTTAGAATGGTTCTCCTTAGTGTTGCATGAATATATTCAAAATAACAAAAGCGTGAGTGAGTCAATTATTACAATTTGGCTATATGTAGAAGATTAATTAAATTCATTTCATGATTTCTGTTCTTCACATATTCTAAATAATTTTATTTCACACAGACGTATGAATCCAATTATTTAAAAAACATGGAAACATTACTGTCATCACTCTCAAGAAAATAGGCTCATTCTGAATTATGTACAAAGGCTGAGAGGATACGTGGAAGCACTTGTTAAAAGAACTGCAAGATTATTTTGTTCTCCCAAGGGGGTAATTCATTCCTTCAGATTTTTCTCGCTTTCAGTGGCCCTTTGTTTGAAATAAGCGCTTGTGACACAATGGAGTCACTCCCATAATATGTGCGATTCACACAAGGGCTTTGCGGGATAATTTTATGGGAGGGATATGGCCAGGCTTTATTACTTCACCAAACTTTGTGAATAGAAATTAAGTTTTAATGACAAAGCAGACTACATTCCGCATGTTTTTATGGGTCTAGTCCACACACCCACAATTTTTTTAATAACTTTGTATCAACAGAAATTGTTCCGAGCAAAATAGAGACATTTTACGTACTTAGTCTACAAGAAAAACATTGGTAAAAATAGGACCCTTGGTTGAAAAATAAGAGGAATGCTGCCATTTCAAAACAAAATTTTTATGTTCAAATTTTTTTAAAAATATTTATCATAATTAATTGTTTCTAGCTCTAACATTGAAAACATTAATATTATTTAACACTGCGTTCTTCGTTTTAAATTACATTTTATTGTTTTCTGAAACAGCCCAAATTGAAAAAAAAATTTTGATAAAAACATCGAGTTATAAATATTAATGAAAAATTTTTTTATCAATAAGTTTTCAATCAATTAAATAAGTTCAACTATAGAAGAAAACATAATTCTATTTTATAGAAGTGGTGTAAATTGGAGCAAAATCGATCGATTAGTTTTTGAGATATACATACATATGTACATATGTACATACATATCCCATGCGTTGATTTTAAATATGCTATTTTAAGAAAAACAGTTGCGATGGCAAAAAATTAATAATTAATTATCAATCATTATCATAACTATAATTCGCCTATAATTCGAGAACCAATATGAATACCGATTTAAAACTCTGCTAAGAATGTTCTACATCGGATTTAGAAAATTGTAAAGCAGTAAAAAAACTAGTTACAAGTACTGCGTCCTTAAAAAATGCCATTACCTAATGAACTCCGAATTTGAAAAATCAAAAAAAAATTTGAATTTAAAAATTTAATATACTCGTATTAAATTTTTATTATTTTTTACTTGCCAATCTGCAGCACCACTTTTATAGCTTTTATTTTCCTCTTTAGTTTTCGATTTTTGTGTTTGGACAAAAATAATAATAGTTTATTATGATCAAATGAATGAGTTTTTGGAATTTGATATGATTA
Source organism: Machimus atricapillus (assembly GCA_933228815.1). Lineage (NCBI taxonomy): Eukaryota > Metazoa > Arthropoda > Insecta > Diptera > Asilidae > Machimus > Machimus atricapillus. The sequence goes on from OW121784.1 coordinate 58,566,809, forward strand.
AATCTTAACTGGCACACCTCCGCAAAATTGCATAGCTGAGACTGTGGGGTCCGCGTGACCCAAGCCATGGAAATGCTTGTTGCAAGCCAAGCAATGATTCTTTTGATGTTAAAAATAATTTAGAATACTTTTGTAATGATGTTCTGATATAGATAAAAAAGGAAATTTAAGAAATATCCATAACATTGAGTGAGATACGAAAAATAAATTGAAAAATGGTAAAAAACTTAAGGTAGGTACTCAAGTGAAAATTACGAAACTGGGGTCAATCTGACCTCTAGGTGTCAGCTAAGGGTTCAAAAAGGCTAGTGGTATCATGCATAATAGACCCTATTGTGCTGTTGGTTATCGTTAAAATGAGTTGATAAAGATAAAGGTATAAGTTTGCGTTCAAATAAATCCCTACTAATACATATATAAATGCGAAAGTAACTGTCTGTGACACTTTCACGCCTAAACCTCTGAACCGATTTTGATGAAATTTGGTACAAAGATAGATTATAACTAGGAGAAGGACATAGGCTACTTTTTGTCTGTCTGTTTGTCTGCTACGCTTTCACGTCTATTCACGTCTAAACCATTTAACCGATTTTGATGAAATTTGGTACAATGATAGATTAGACCATAGAGCAGGTCATAAGCTACTTTTTATTTTACTTTCGAATATTAAAAACAATGGGAATAGTTCAAAACAACAAAAATGACCAGTCATACAGTGTAAACGCATTTATATTTCTTTGATCAGAGATTTAAAATGTCATATGACTTTTTAGAGGCCCCATTAAGTGTTATAGCCAGGTGTCCGAGACTGTAATGAGTAGACAAGGAGCAATGGCACCTTATTGCGTTGAGTGCAGCTGAAATCAATCAACGACATTGTCGGACGTAAAGGAATTGCCCATCAACTGTAAATCTCTTTGCGCCTTGAAACAACCTACAACCGAACCGGAGACACTAAGGGCAAAATAAACGAAGGCGTCGCTGCCCTCTGGTCATTCACCAAGTAAACCATAAATCAAGGTGGAAAACGTTTTTCCCTAAACGGGAAACTAGCTTCCGGCGAGGTCGGTGTCGTACTTGGATACCGGCGCAGAAATTGTGGATACGTATGTATGATTTGTGGCACGTAATATCTGACAAAGGGGAAGCCCTGGGTGGGTTCAAGGAAGTGTCCAATTTTACCGACAATGGGGACACGCTTTTTGCCCCCCAATTTCGCTAGAAGGAAGAGACGAACTGGCACTGAATCTGTGTCAAGTCTGACAAAAAGTACTACTTTGTGGTGGCCATGGTGTTTCTTATCTTATCCGCTTCTTTCGTCGTCCCACGTCCAATTCTCTCAGCAAGATTTCTAATTCGGCTATAAATGAGAGTCGCCTGGATAGTGCCAACATTTTCATAGATGCAAAAAGTGCAAGTTCCTTTGCATATCTGGGGAGCATATTTCGTGAAAGACACGGATGCTCATTTTTCACGTAAGTTACTTTGAATGTTGGCACTTGTCCAAACATAAGGCCACCTTAAAATATTTGGAGCAATCCTCCTTGACTAGTTATCACGTAAAAAAAGCGATGGGATAATTTCATTTTATGCAGGCTTCCTTTAGCTTTTTAAGGTCTAGGTCGTTTGCTTAGAGCGATAATATTTTCGGTAATAATACTACTACGAGTGAAACCAAAACTCATAAGAGCTGTAGAACAGCTTACATAAGAAAATATAATCGATAAATATAAGAATTTCGCTAAAGTTTTAGCGTTGTGTTTAAATTAAATATATAATTAACAAAATATTACGACTACTGACTATCGTGACAGGAAGTCCTTAAAATCAATTGGTCATCTTGGTTAAATTAAATAAAAAAGTTGTTGCAAAAAGGGCCGCAAAAATAGGAAAAAAATGTCAAATGTCGACAGAAAGTTTTAAAACAAAAGCAATATATTCCAGATAAATGGCAGAGGACTGCTCGGTCGATTAACCCTCAAGTATTGGCGCCCAAATTTGTAACGCTCCAGTGCTCGCGTGGGATGCAATGGTATTCAAGAGGAAAATGTCGTAAATATTAAATTTTCATTTTTCTAAATAAAATTTAATCGCACGAAATATGTAGCATCGTGGAAATTACTATCGCAACAATTAAATGATTAAAACTAATCCAAAATAATTTAAACTATTCAGAGGTACACAATCTAGTAAATCGTTTAATAAGCTCTTACGAAATTACATAGCTTTAGTATACCCACTAACACATTTTTCTGCTGAAATTTAACTAGATGAGTTATATTAAATTATTTTAATTATTTTTCAATAAATTTATCTGAAAATACCGGAACGCTATTCTATTAAAACTGAATTTCTAGTACATTATCAATAATCTTGATATTTTAGTAGTTTCTAAATGAAATTCTAAAGAAATTCATTGTATACCACCTAATCTGAAAGTCATTTTGTGGATCGCATTATTTACTGAATTTTCTGTTATCTTAACTGACGCTGCGATGTCCTAGTTATGTACTGCTGCAATTCTAGGAAATTGCACAACTTCTTCGGTGCATGTTTACTCATTTCGTATCGTACTCGATAGTTTGTTAAGTTCGATCTCTTGAAAAGGTTTGTGATGTCCTATGTTCAATAATGAAATGCTGTAATTGAACAAAATTGTAGTTCGGTTTATCTAAGGGCATAAGAGGCACTTTAAATACAGTGGCGTGTACATGGGTATATTAAGTTTACATTTGGGATATATACATACATAATTATTATTGAGAATTATCTATATCCTACTTTAAAGATAAAATAAAAGATCAAATATATCATGTTTTTGACAAAAGTCGTTTGTGTTGCTAAGTACCTATATTTATTATTTTAAAAGTTAATAGAATCTCGCGAGATTTTGATTCTCATAATTTCTCTATGCATTGAAACAGTTCTGTGTCCACTTTAAAAGTTGCAAAAATTACTAGCTTTAAAATGCTCCTCATGGCGATATTTAAAATATTGTTTTCAAGCCCGTCAACAAATTAAGGGATCTTTTTATTTTTCGATATCTCAAGAGCTGGTGCGGAATGAATAGAAATGTCTGGTGAAAGCTTTCGAAAGTACCAAGAAGAAGTTTTCCAATGAGCCTTGCCTCGTTTAAATCCGATTATTTTTTGGGTCTAGTGGTTTAAATCTCAGTGAAATAAAAATAATAATTCTGCCCTACTGGGGTGATGACTACAGGAAAAAAATAACGCGTTCAAGGGAGGGGATAATAAATCCATTTCTGATAGAGACAGATGACGACGTCAAATCAAATATAAATTAACACCCCTAAATCGAGGAATGGCAATAATTTTCCTATCATACTTATACTCTAATTGCATACGAAAACATGATATGTACATCAACTGCATAATAGGTATAAATTTCGAACGTTGTGTTAAAAGTATTAATTATCTTATGAAATAAATTAATAATTAATGTAATGATATAAAATAATAATTAATTTTTAATAATATTTATGTATCCAAGGATTTTTACGAAAATCGTTTTCAAATTATCTGCGAAAAATTAAAGGCATAAATCAAACGAAATAAAATTAAGAACTTCCTTTCCTATTTAAAATCACCTTAAGATATATAGGGTTATTTGCCAAGAGCTAATTTTCTTACAAAAAATCCGTGTAAATTTACAAGAAGTTCTTTAAACTTTTCTGAAATTAATGAGGCAGCCAGAAGCCTCCTTCCTGACAAGAACTCGTGTTAATTGAAGTAATTATGTATTATCCTCCTCTCAACGATGCTTTGCAAAACATAGATAAAACGAAGTCTTTAGAAATGACTTATAATCCCCGAGTCTTGGGGTATGGATAGGAGGGAGCAAAATTATGTTAATTTTGAAATTCATTAGAAAGTGTTCTAGGCAAGGATCAGTAGCAGCAAACAAAAAGTGGTGTTAATCGATATCTACTACCTTTGCAATAATTTAGCATTTTTTTTACTGCAAGAATGATTTGTGTGGTAATATTTTGCCCTTATATTATAGCTACAGGTATTGGACAGGAAAATCAGAGAATTTTTTTTAAAATATATGGTAGTAAGAATACATTAGCATAATTTTGAAATATTCATATATCTGCTTCCCAGCTCGAAATTTAATGAAAATTGCCAGAAATGATACACTGACCGAGATATTTAAAAAGTCGTTTTCAGGAAATCCACCATACATAAGTATATACACAAACTTACTTACAGATGCTTCATCCTCCTTTGAATTAATTTTATTTCAGTCATAAGAACATGAGTCTTTTTAGGAAGGTTACAGCTTTCAAATAAGTTATAAATCATGTATGCATATGGTACTTTTGGAACTTATTAATATAAATCGCTAGAGAACATATTCTGTAAAAAAAACTCATGCACATAAATGAATTTTTCATTAGGTGTTCGCTGACTTTCAACTTTTCGTAAGATATGCGATAAGTGCATTTTGCAGATGTAGTAACTTATTTTTGTAATTTGTTATCTGTACTTGTGTCACTTGTTCAGAATCTGTTGTAATTTTTCAATTTTCGTGATTTGCAAAAGTGACTCCGTTTTAGGTGTGTTTCTAAATATGCAGAGTTAAGGCTTGGGGCACCTTTTTGGATTTTTTTTTATTTAAAGTACCTAACTACATTTTAGCGATGAAATAATTTGGTTTTTGTATTATTTTTTATATTCAAGTATTAATATATTGCTGAAACGAGACATAGATTGTACTGAAAGACAGACTTCACTAACTCCTTAAATATAAAACATTTCATCCGTGAGTTTAACTCGCATTTGATCACTCTTTTTACATACTTTTAGTTCGATACAATTTAATTCAATGTGTTGCCAGACGCTGTAAATTTGTATATATGTACCTGTATCCCTTAAATTTTAAAGAAAAACCGCAAGCCAGGATTCATTTCGAAATCGTTTCACTTGCTAGTTTGTCCAGAAAAGCAGCAAAATCGATTGCGGTATATGTGCTCTAAATACACAGATATAAATATTTTATCAATTTTTGTTAAAGTTTCAAAGATGAATATTTCGTGTTAGTAGAAAATATTGAAACCACTAAAATCCGTTTAGCGGCAATTCTGGGTTAACGACACTCGAAAGGGTTCTTCTGCTTCAGCTTAAGGCGCTCTTCAGATTCACGAAACGAAAGTCGAGTAATGAAGAAACTTAACGTGCAAATAATCAAAGGAAAACACATTTCCTCCGGTAAAAGCCAGCCGGAGAACTTCCACTAACATAATTAAAATTCAGTGAACCCACAAGAACTCCCGGGTCTACTGCTTCCCATATGCAGATTATGATTTATTTTCCCCGGGAGGGAGTCCTGCAGCCCGTTCGCTCGGAAAAGCCTTCCAGGGAGGTGAGCTTAAAGAGTGGCATGACACATTACCTCCGACAGTCGTCTATCCAGAATCCCATAAGTGTAAAATTCTCGCTTAGTTGGTCCGCAAAGTCGGCCTTTTCCGGCGACAGCATGACGACTCCGCATTCCCACTTCAACTCCAACTCCCGGAACTCCCGCAGTCCCACTGAACCTTCCTTCGTTATCTTCGCCGTGTGCTGTTTATCAAGATTTTTGTGGGGTTCTTGTGGCATGGAAGCCCGGGCTGGCATCATGCACCTGTCTGCATTTCTTCCCAATCTCTCCCTGATTTGTCAGCACCTTTCCAGCAGGATCACAAATTGTATAAAATTATGGACCCGGTGTGCCCCACTTTCCCTGCACTTTTCAGCCCACTTCATCCGGGCGGGCTGCGAGTCGTCGGAGTGCAGCGACGAAAGCTGCTGAATGTTTACGTCACGAGCAGGAGCTTTCTCGGGAGAAGCGGGCCCGTCGCGTCGTGTGCTTGTAATAAACAAAAAGGACACCCCAAGTACTGCCCATTGATTATTTGCGGAGGGAAAGAGTAAAGTGCACAGCTCTGCGCAGCTCTGTTACTGGCGGTGGTGAGTACTTCTGGTGTTGGCAACCCACCCGAAAATCCAGTTGATGGGGATTTTTAATTTTATGTGCTGATGGGATCTGTAATCACGATAAAATGTTGTTACAGCTAATGACATTACAATTACGAAAAGGACCAGTAATTTTGGTATATTCAGAAAAATTTCTTGAATTTCTATTTAATAACATTGTTGAAAAAATCGCCATGAAATATTTACCTAATTTGAACTCAACTACATTTCGCTAAAATCTAATTGTTTCTGCATGCCGTTACCACAACAGCGTTTATGAGAATTCAATCTTATAACTATTGCACATAAAACGTGCAGGAGTGACCTTTGAAATAGCCATATCTTTGCAGGTTAACACTGGATTTGAGTAGATACATATATCAACTGTATATATTTTTATTAAAATCCGTCTTTTTACGGGTAAATTAAATTCAAAAGATTAGATATCTTTCGTACTCTTATGGGACCATACGTGCAAACAGAAAAGAATTGCAAAAAATTTGCAAAGGCTTAAAAGAACAATTTATGACCCCATTATCCACGAAACTCTATAAATCATATGAGTATGTCCCCACAGGTTTTTGTTGCCAAATTGAGACTTTGCAGTAAGACTATTTACCTACTTTAGGCTTATTTTGTTTCCCAAACGATTATTATCTAATGAATGAAAACTGTTTCAATCGCTGCATTGAGAGAAATTGTTAGCTATATTCTGGGAGAACCATCATATAAATAGCTCGGCGGACTATATATTCTCGCACTGCACTATCATACAGATGCCCGAACTATAAAACTATATCCTCTCATATATTTTAGGGATGCTAGAACTATAACTACAGAATCTTTTTACTATATTGCAAAAATTATTGATATAGTTGACCATTTATTGCCAACAAATCCATAAAAAAATTTCTCAGTTTGATTCGTAGCGTAGCTTATGGCATAAAAAGAAAAATGGAAAAACTCGTTTTAATCGTTGCGTAATAGTATATTCATTCGTATTAATTGAAAAAGCGATAAGAAATATAGTTGAAACTTGTTTAATGAGACAATTGTTTTTAAATAGTAATTTCAAAGCTTAATGATATTCCACCACACTATTTTTTATCACATTGTTTGGACAAAAGTAATGTTTCAATTTTTAAAGCTAAATTTTGCGTCATACTTTTACTGAGGCATAAAAAAGCTTCAAATGTTCAATGTGAATGTTGACATTATTTTTCATTAATTTCTCAATAAATATTCACTTTTATCTACGATTGTATAAACTATAAAATTTTTATAACTGATGATGATATCTGAAGTCATCGGGGTGGCTCCGTAAATCCGCGGCTCTGAGTCTATAATATCAAGCAAGTCTTTTAAAACAATTTAAAATTTCTGGTACTGTACATACTTCATAAAGTCGGGCGCTCAATGAAAGAAATCATCCGCAAAATAAAGAAAAACTCTTTTGTGTCATTAGTTGAAATTTTAAAACAAATTCAATTGTATGTTACTGATAGGAAGATAAGATTAACTAACAATAAGTTGGAGTTATTTCACTTTGCAAAATGCAATTTCGAGAACACGGTACACAATAAGAAACATAATCTTTTATAATTGTTAGAGGGTACTTTTCTCGACATGTAAACCAGAAGTTTTGAAGCTAGAATATACATATTTAAAAGCGGATCATTTCAATGTATTGTGGACCCCGTCCTACTTTTGCATAAGATTATTTGAAAGATTTAAAATAAACTTCTGTATAATGACGCTGAGTTTTTTTACATTGTTATTAGCTTGCTTGTATGCTAACTTGTATTTTAAACAATTTTCTGATGCAAATATTTTAGTGAGTGAAGTCGATGTTAATAGTATTAACACACCATTTATTAACATTGAAAATCAGAAAATTACTAAAATAATGTTAAAATAATGTCTTTGTACTGAATTAAATGTGCTTTTAATGAAATTTTATTACTTCATTCCAACAAAGGTTGGGATATCTCCACTTTCTTTACAAACTAAACTAATAGTTTCATTCAGTTGGTTATAGTTTTATATGCATGCTTTTCTCAAGTAATAGTGAGAAAGCTTAACAATTGCAGCACAGATAGAATTCTCCTTCGTAAAAACATATTATTGTTTAGGTCTGTCTATTCATCGTTTTACCTTTTTAAAAATTTAACATATGTATGTACAAAAGGTTCAAGGCCTCCATAAAATAGAATGTCGGTAAGATTAAAGTATAGTCTGCACTGCTGGCTGCGAACAACCTACAAAAATAATTGGGATCCCACAAAAATATTTCATATTGAAAATGTAGGTAATATTTGCAATCCTTATACTTACTTAGGGCTTGCCTCACCATGATATCTCATAACTTTTTAAAAGTAAAGGACTTATGACTTTGGAACATTAGCGTAAGAATTGTCAAGTCTAACTTAATGTCTAAGCTCTCATACTTTAGAATTCGAAATGTTTGTACAAGAGCCAAAGTGAAAGCATTTTACATAGACCCTTAAAAAGTCGAGTCCTTTAAGGTAATTTAATGAATTTTTTTACATAATTTTGTTTTAGGCTTTATTAAATAACCAATAAACTTAAAATTTTTATAGCATCATTTAGAAATGCAGGTATCTTTAATAAATTTGAATTGATGTAAAGCGATTTAGCATATTCAATTAAAGAATGTTAGCTAAAATTAATTAGACCAATTAAATTATTTTCTTGACAATACACTCATAATAAAATAAACACAAAAAAACTCCGTTCGGTAATATAAAACAAAATAATAATGAGTATTCAAGTAGCACTTTATCTTAGGAGTTTCATATCGGTGGGACACATTTCAATAGAGGGATATTCTCGCATGCACTCAACACTGATGGGACATTTTTATGAAAGTTACTACATTTATGCTCCGAGGAAAATCCAGCGCGCCACTTGCTCTTGAAGTGTTCATTTTGACGAGGAAGTTGTTAAATGTGTTCTCTTCCGAGGAAGGACATTCTCAACGGAGCTACAACTGGAAGGATAAAAGCGTTCCACTTCAGTTAGTATCACACTCGGGTATAAGTCGGTTAGTTCCATCCTGGCGAGAGTGTGGATCTGTGAAAATTTCTTGAAATCAATATCTACCTTCTGTTTCAAACCTAAACAAGGCATATTTAGTGGAGGTTACGGTGATACTAATCTCTAAGAAGATAATGTTTTAGTGCGTTACACTTAAAGCAGTAAGTGCCAGTTTACCTGGAGAAAATTGTTATCAATTATAGTGAGTCTCTATCGAAGCAATCTGCTTTTGTGATTTGTGTGTCTGCTGCAACATTATCACCATTTTCAGCATAAAGAGTTCAAGGAGTAGCACATTTTCATGGGGATGATTGTAAAGTAAGTTCATCTCTGATTAAATTAAATTTCCAATCTCAGTCACCCGAGACGCGTTTTATATTTAGCTCGGGTTCTGCACGCGAACGGTCAGTCGCCGTGCAAATTTGAGCACGCTAATGCAGCACCAGGATCCGTTGTATGTCGCCGCGAACATAAGCATGCTCCACAGGTATGTGGTTAGCAGGAGGGCAGTTATTATTATTATTTTCTTTTCTTTTCTTTTTTTAATAATACCACACATGTGGATGAGGCCGTCGGGCCCTACCCCCTGCCGATTGCATTTATGCTGGGAAATAGCTAGATCCCCGCATTTGAGCCTATTCATTCACGGTATTGAACGCGTCGGGGGTATGTGACGACAATTTCCCTTGTGATCCAACGTAAACCGAGTTCGCCCACCGCCACTTTTGCCCCATCCGTAGGAAGGAGCTTTCCTGCGCATTTAACCCCCACAATGTGTGGCTTGTTACCCTTACCTCCTCATTCCTCGAATTGTTGACTCTGCTCAAGAATAAATTGTTTATCGCCGTCCGTGAGTTATTGTTTTCTGTTTGATTTCACTCTGCACCCCAGCGAAGTGTTGGCTGTCGGGTCACCTTTAACCTTTTGTCGAAAACCCAGTGGTCCACCGAGAAGACAGAGCTCCGAAATTGTCTCCATAATCTAAAGTTCTGTGCGTGGGTGGTCGTATCGTAGCCATTATGTTTTGTAATGAAATATTTTATAAATCCAGGTCACTATAGATGTTTGCTGGTCTGTTTTCAGCTTCAGTTCACTACATGGAACCCTGATATCAGGAACATAAGCACTATAGGAGCTCTGTAACAGGAATATTTACTAAAATGTTAAGTCTACTTCAAAGCTACAATTTTAATGCGAACCAATCATCGTTATGCAAAATTTTAAACTTTGAAAAACCTAGAAAATGTTAAGTTTGAAAATGCCTTATATTCAATTAAAAATTTTTAAAAACGTATAATTTTATCAGATTGAGGGATCTAAGGTTTTTCGATTTGAGAATAGTTTCGAAAAATTATAAAAATGATCCACCTCCCAATTGTTTTCGAGAAATCTAAAAAAATAGAATTCCGTTTACAAAAACAACCAAGTACAAACCAAATGTTATTTGAATTAATATTTTCCTTTTCCAAAATACATACATTATACATATTTATCACCATATTATTTTTGTTTAAAAAACGGACCGTACCCAAACCGAAAAACCTCAGATGTGATAGACGTGCTTAAGATTGACCTATTATCATCACATTAAATTGCCACTTGCCGAATCATTGTCAATTAATCTCTCAAATCTCTGGCTATTTCATCGTCAATCTTGTGTTTTTTGTTTGTTACTCATTTCTGATAAATGAAATGACATAAAGCTCTAGTATTTTCTTATATTCGATCACAAATTGGCACTTATGATTATGGAATTTAAGTATAATACATTCTTTCAGTAAATTGCAGTAGATACATAGGAAAAATAACATTTGTATAAAATCATAGAATCGCAGTTTATTTCTGCGTCCTTTAAAATTTTAAAAATCACTTTGGCAATTTCTAAAATTTATTGTAATCAAAGTCAGACTCTCTCAATACCTCAGTTGGTAATTAACAAGACGCGTTGACGATAATCCATTTGTGAAGTAAAGAATCAATTCCATCACAATGCTGGCCTATAAGTGTTTCTTCCGAATTACTATAGCTAATAGCTCTTAAATTCATTTTTGTTATTGTAGGTGAACCTGAAGTTCTAAAAGAATAAGTTATTTGTTTTTTGAAACAGCGATTTGGAAATATGAATATGAGAATTCTATGTCACTATAAAATAATAAATTTCAAGGTCTGACTCAAAATCATAGAAAATAGTATTCAGTATTATACAATTTTGTATTACATTTAGGTATTCTACATCCATTTTACAATAATATGTAAATGTAACTACTTTTAAGTGGCAGAGAATAGTTTCAAGTATTAGCTAAGAAGAAAATTCAATTCATAATCACTTTATAAAATTTTTTATTAAACAAAATAATAGACTTGTTTATACGGAGCTACAAATCTATACATAGATGTAACTTTACATAAGGTAAGACTTTTAAAAAGTGCATAACGAACAAGCACAACCTTAAGTTGAAGGTGTAAACATTTTGACAGCTCAATTAATGAAAATACCATGGTCTTTAAATATGTATATGTAGATATATGATGATCTAATTCACGAACAATTGTCAAAATTTTATGAAAAATATAATTTCATTAACGAGAACTGTTCAAAAAAATAGATTTTTCTCCCTCAGATGTGTTCCAATGATACGATACCATATCGAGAGCTCCAATTCAATATTTTCTCAAGTGCGAGAAATACAATTTTATCATATGTATAACCTCTTGGGTTTCAATTGGTCGTAAAAGCAGACCTACTGAAAAGCGAGAACCTCTCAAGGGTAAGGCCAGAGTAATTGCTAATTCCACTAAGTAGAATGCCAAATTAATAATTAAGATAGGGGAGAGAGTGAATGCTTTCGCGATTTAAAAGAATGCGCAAATTCAATTAGTGCGGGATTGATATCGGTAGGGCTCTGAACTTCCTCGAATATTCAATTAGGCAAATGTCCTAGTTGTGAATGTTTAGGTAATATAAATTCGCGATGTAAATTGCTGTGTAGGTGGAATATTCTAGAACTTCTGTCGCAGTTCGCAATGCAGTTGCAATTTGCGCTGATTTACTTTTAATGGCGGGGGGATCCTCCATACGCCGCAAACCATTCAAATACACTCAAAATGGAATGAATGATTAAGCTCAATTCAATTTTTAATGCTAATTTAACTAACAAATAATGCTTTTCATTTGTTTACATCGCTGCTATTTTGTTACAAAGAGCTATAAAATGAAATAAAATAAATTTAAGTTTTTTTCACATTTATGCGCAATTTCAGTTTTTGAAAAAGAATTACCCACAAACTTGTTGGTTAATTGTAGAACAAGAAATATTTGCTATGGGTGGTGGGTGGTGGGAAATTTGAATTCTCGGCAGATATCTTGAGTAGGTACCTATATACATTTTAGTAAAACAGTGACGAGGTCAGTAATAGCAGAAAGCTATTTCCAGTAGCGTATACCCTTCTGGCTTTAAATTGAATGCTCAACCGTTCCACTTTATATTTAAAAAATTTCAAGTCCTTAAATCTCAAAAGTATCTGAATGGCTGTTATATTTCTTAGAGCATAAGTCATTTTTGTGATCTTCCGACAGTTTTTAGTGTTTTACTCTCATTTACTATTATATTTATTTTTCCAAAATATTCTTATTTACTTATAGAGCTAAGTTTGAGAAATGCCATTTTTTCAAATTAAAATAAAAGTACCTACTCATAGTACCTAGTCTAGTATAGCTGGGATGAGACTGGGAAGTTAAGGGTTAAAATAAGAAGTTCCCTGCTTCTGATAAAAAGATTCGTTTGTTATCCACAAAAACTTTAACATTGTGGAAGCAAAAACCTTAATTTTTTGGGTGCGATACGATAAATAAAATGCATTCTTGAAATCAACAACTTTTTTGTTGAAATTACAGTGATAAAGTATGACTTTCATATCAGTAAATGATTATTATGTTATATGCCTTCAGATTCAGACCATTTTTTTACTGTTTTTCTTTTAAACTAAGCATATGTATGTATGTTAGTCTATATAGAACCTCTTTCTTTTTACAAATAACCATTTACAAACTTGACTCAGCATCAACTGTAGGAATGTATGTACACATGTATAATGATATATGTACATATTTTAATACGGTAATAAACAATATTTCGTTCAAACGCCAAGAGCTGAAGAGAGCACTTGAACTTAGTGTAATGCAGTTTTACTAATAATGTTATGAATTCTATCCTTCATTATCCGAACATTTGAAGTGCATATCCTGGCTTAAAAGCTACTCCACCATTTTTATGTTCACTTTACTATGCTGCATAACGAAGTTTACATTTCCCGTGAATATTTTTCCACTCCACTTCAAGGGTAAATTTCAGTTTTTTTATTCCACTGAATAACAAGCGTGGTTCGCAGAATACCTACATTGCAATCACAGGTTTTAAATTCTCCCAACTCAAAATTTATTGGAAACTGCGCGGTAAACCAGCCACAGCTGTTATAGGACTTCCCGATAAGCCGAAAATATTTTTGTTTTTTGTTCAAACCCAGCCAATCGTCTTTTCGGAAACGGAGCAAATCCCTTTCCACGGGCTATTTACCTACACTTGATGTTTTACCACGTCTTCTCCTTAATAAACTGAAATTCAATTGAAATTCAGCTGGAATAAATCGATCACGATGAGCTCTCACAAGAACGAGGATATTGATTGGGTTTTCTCTAGCTAGCGGCTATAAATAGAAGTGTTGAGAGGGTTCCGCAAATAGGTGAATAGGCCCCGGAGCAACACCGCTGAGCTGCCGCCCCCGGATGATAATAAAAACAAGTTTTTCCTACACTCAACAAATATTTTATTGTCTGCCGCTGCAAGAACTGCTGCGGTGACTTGTTGAATTTTTTTATGCATCTTAAAGTACTTTGAGATTCTGAGCAGTTTTCTGCAGACTATGGAGTGAAAATGTGAGCAGCATAAATTCCCCCGATCCACCACCCGGGATAATCGCCTGACCCGGTGTATAAATCACTTTATAGCCGGCCTCTTTTAATTATTTATATGCCGCTATTAACTTGTAATTAGTTTTCCCTAATGGGTATTTGCATTGGAGGAAAGCTCAAGAACTTGTAAAGCGTCGTAATTTGCAGTTGACTTGCTGTTTGCGGGTTAGCTTCGCATTTTCCAAAATCAAAATTATGTTGTCTCATTATGAAGACTCCATATGTTCAGGAACAATTCCGCACTTTTTGAAAACAAACATAAATACTAACTATATTATAAAAAAGTGAAGTACATTTTACCACTAAAAGGCAAAGGCGTACATGAGTATCTTAATTACTAGATAAATCTTAATATAGAGGTATACGGTTTGGAAATTTGAACTTATCTAATGCATTTTATCTAGTTACAAAAAGTCAAAATATGCATTTCTGCATTTATCACATTTTCAAATTGACCCTGAGAGACCACAGGGACTTTCTAGACCCCAGCGCACAAACATCTTCGAATGAGTAGGAATATTCAATACGCACGGTAAATCGCTTAAATTTAGTTTTTTAAAACCAACGATAACTCTACCAAAAAATACCTAGGTATATCATTTTAGCTTAAAGCTTCCTTTTAGCACAAATTCTGAAAAGAGCATAATTTGCGAATTATAGAAGTTTGAAAATTAACGAAGCTTTACGAATGCAATACAACATCGTATGCTATATACCTGAGCTATCTAAGGTAAACGCCCCAACTTTTGTATACTACATAATATACTACGTATGTAAATTATGTTATTTCAAAAAATTGTATGTTTTATACTTTATTCAAGGAGAAGAAAAAGAACGAAATACTTTTGTTTATTTTGCGTCAATTTTGCAAAAATCAATATATGTTTCTATACTTAGTATGTATATATGTATGTATACATACATACTGTAGGATTTTATATGGAAAAAAGTAATAATAATAAAATAAAAATATATACTGCTCAAAAAAGAAAACAAATATCCTTTCTATTACCTCTAGATATACATATTTTCTGGTAAAGTTTAACATGAAATTTCACTGATGAATGAATTTAAAATTCCAAGCCCTTAAGCTAATACCTATATACTTATATTTATAACTATTAAATTAAAATAAATAATTTATCTACCGTATAGGCTGGTTACAAAAAAAAACTTTGAAGCATAGTAATCGCGACTCAAGAAGTACCCATAAAAGTGTAGGGTAAGAAACACACCGGGTGTGGAAAATCTACATGTGACGGAAGCACATTCATTTCATTTGTTGTGTTGTCGTAAGAAATGTGCGTCTGTTGACGGAGAAATTGAATTCGCATGCCATAAACTGAAAGCTATTTTAAGGCATTTTTGGGCTTCCGAATCCAAATACATGACAGAAAACATTCCCCATGTGAGTTTTTCCTGTTCTTAACATAAAACGTTGGCTGCTGAAAGACGGATATTTTTAAAAGATATGGAGGAGGGGTGTCATATGAAGTCAAGAAGTGGTTTCGCATGTTCATAACTCGCATATCTTTTGCAATTTCGATTAATGCTAAAAATGTTGCCGCTAAAGCCTGGTATAGAGTTCATTTAGTATATATAGCAATATTTTATTTATTCACAGTAAAGGCCTTCTTTCTTTTGTTTTCACATATAGGTGGTATAAGCTTTTGGCAATAGAACTCAATTTTATATTTAAATCGCATAAAAAAATCTAAAAACGTATTCGTCTTTTCGTTGAATATCAGTTTCTCTAAAATAATCCCCAAAAAAAACACTTTTTTGCCCTTCGAATAAATACTCTATCAACATATACAAGAGCAAATAACAATACTTATTCGAGCAAATAACTTGTCGACAGCGACAAGCATGCGTAAAATGACAAATCGAAGGAATCGAAAGATGTTTTTCAATTTCTTTATGTTCATTCAAACATCTTGAAAATCTTTAGGTACATACAAATAATAACCTTAAGTTTTTCAACAATTTTCACCAAGAATTTGTGGGAATATGTAAGTATAAAATATGTGACTTTTGGAATTTTAAAATTAAAAATCTCAGGAAATACGGATGGCCGAGACATTTTTTGTTTTGCATATTCATAACTTTTGACCTTGAATGAACGTTTTTACAACGTGTCATCAGAATCAACCTTACTTATCACATAGTCGTTTACTTTAAAAGAGGTGCTTTACTTACCTGTAAATTGGTAACCCGGTTGTCTGAGCCTTTCCTTACCTATAAATGAAAAATAGATCATAGTCCGATAGTTTGCAAGAGGTTACGTTACGTACTAATATTCTTATACGAGATAAATTGCATTGGGTTATCGAAAACTTCCATTGTTATTACTCGTATAGGATTCTTATTTTTCGATTCCCAGGTTTTTAAAACTGAATCTGAACTTTTCAAGCACAATAAATGTACAGATCTAATATTGCATTTCTGTAAAAGCTGAGAATTTTATAAATGGCCTCGAATATTACTACTTTGAAAACAAAGATCTGCGCCGTTTATCTATAGAATTTTTCCGTATAACACAATTGGCCAATCTTTTAGATAAAAATCTTCCTCCTGTTAATTCTGACCCCCTTAAATCCCTTTATTCCTGGCTTCTAAAGAAAGGTAATCGATCCTAAAGGTTTTTTCCCACTTTTTAATTGTATCATGGGCTTATCGTCAGAACCTTCTGGTGGGAAAAGGGAATTTTCAAACGATTGCACAACCAAAGGAACCTGGATTTTCTTCTAACTTTCGATTACATCGCAAATTAAAATTTATGGCCCTCATTAGGGAAGGTAGTACTTACTCAGCGGAAAGTAGAATTGATTCCTCTATTTCACTTAAGTTAGAGAGAATTGCATGTTTATGAGGAAGAGTAATCTTTGATAATTACAACCAATCGATATCTTCATTTTTAATGATGGATGCTTTGTCCATTAGAGAGGTTAAGCGCTGTACGAATGCGGTAGATTTGTTAGACATGGTTTGATAACATTACAGAAGCAGTTCATTGCTGTGGCTCGGCTCGCTGAGCCTGAAGGATTCATTTTTGCCACCATTGTTTCGAATCGCCTGTGAGGTTCATCTATATTGCGCGTAAAGTGCATCATTAAACAGTCATTAAATCGAAACCAACGACAGCGCGCTCTAAACCCCGAGGTATCATTTATTGAATTTCAAAGGAGATTTTGTGAAGTGGTGGAGGCTGTTGGGTTTACTGCACAAAAGCAAAATTTACCAACTCATTACCAGGATTAATAGGAATTATCTTTATTTAACATCAGAGCAAAATTGTATTAAGCGGTGAAAGAGCACTTTATCATTAATTCAGCGAATTACTTTATTTAATCAAGTTTTATTGACATTGTTGTGCCTAGAAGTAGGTACCCAGGTTATAATATGGAAATTCTTTGGATTAAATAATAAAGATAAGTTTAACCTAATAAACTTCAATATGATTGCGTAGATATAAAAATATATATACATATGCATATGTATGTATGTACATACTTCAATTTGAAGTATAATTCATGTTATACATTAAATATCCGTACATACATATGTACTTATAGTGTTCAGACTTTGGCGCTTTTTAAGTAGGATGGATGTGTTCTGTGATCATTTTCGAATTTGTATACATACTTAATCAAACGTTTGACTGTTGACGCCCAAACAACGTGCCTTTTGGCACATCTTCAAAAGATATCTTTAAATGTTGGAATGAACACAAACGCTCCAACCATAATGATCTCTGCCATTATTTTCAAAATAGCGGCTGGTTAATGAAAAAAAAATTCTGAACAACCATTATTGATAATTTAAAAAAAAAAAAAACGCAACCAATCGCATGTTATGTATACGTCTGAGCTTAGGGCTCCAAAGTAAACATTTTTTAAATATATGTACGTATCAAATATTTAATACAATTTCTTGGTTGAATATCTTCTTAGTAGAAAAAGAACTGAAAATTGAATATCAAAAAATATGCTATCAACATAAGACCCTACCTTTCAAATATCATCAAAATCGATCAATGGAGTCTCGAACTGTACCATCATCTACAAAAAGACCGAAAAAACTTGTTTAAATTTAAAATGTATAAGTTTTGTTTTATAGCCTATGAAATTCGATTTTCCAAATTTGAAGGCTGTCTTTACTATAAAAATATTTTCGGTAGCAATTTTACTACATATTTGGTTTAAATGAGAAAATTTGAGTTTTATATTAAATTTACATTAGTTTGACTTAATTTTTCGTATTTAGGGACAGTCTAAATCAATTTGATTTAAAAATACACAACATTTACAACATTGAAACTGAAACCTTAAAAGTCATGTAATTTCATATCAATTTTGTTGAATTAAACTAAAACTGTGTACTTTTCCGATAGTAATAAATTTTTGCTCAGAAAAACATTATGAATTTACTCTTTGAGGTCAGTGTGTTTTTAGAGATTGGAACTACACTGTTTTGTGACAACAAATTTTCTAAATATTTTGTAAAATTGAATTATTAATTCTGCGGTGGGAGTGCACATTCGCTTAAGTTATTATCCATTAACAAGTAACTAGAAATTAATACTAACGTACCGTCTACAAATATAGATCCGTCCCATTAATTCAAACTTAATGTGCACGATAATTAATTCATGCTGATAGCCGTTGGGGCTTCAGAGCCACTTTTATGGTGCGCGTAGCAACAATGCATTGCGTCACTCATTCCTAATGCGTTTGCTGTATAACTTATTAAAAGAATATTCTATCAGAAACAATATAGACACCTAAAGTGCCATTTCCGACACTTCTCCAGCTAAAATTATAACGTCATGACATCAGCAGAAGGAAGAGAACGTAAAAGAACGCCTTTCAGTAGCTTTATTTTCTGAGAGTTCTAATTTGGGAAGAACATCATACCTGGTTACTATACAGGTACTTCGAGCCAGACGCAATACGTGTCGCAAAATTGACAGTGATAGATGATTAGAGTTAATAGGACTCTGACTGAAATCATTTTTTCTACCAAAAACACTGACATAAACGTAACGAAGATCTTTGGCCGGGCAGTAGGATATGTATGTACATATGTATGATAAAGACTGACTTACTTCGGTTCGAACAAAAGGTTGATAAGTTGACAGAGGATGGAGTTTTGAATTGAAGTTAGAGAAATTAAGACATATGTATATATTATTATCTATTTAGGTAGTATCAGTAAGGAAGAAAGTGAAAATTGCAAATAAATAGCAGTAAGGCCTGCAGGTTCAGGAGTAGATCAAAATCCTACTGGTTACTAATATGGAGCCGACAGGATGTCTTACATAATTTTTGAAAATTATTGACGAGATGATGGATGCTATATAACCTTCTTAATAAACATGTCAAAAGTTATAAATTTTAGCTCCTTGGAAATAAAATGGATTTTCCTAGTATTAAGGGGGATAGCCACTGTGACGGCCGAAAAATTAGTGATTTTTAAAATTTTTTTTTGACCGAGTAAGTATACGAATTTTTGGATCGGGTTTTTTTCATTTTATTAAGTACACATCTAATAATTTTTCCACAAATTTTTATTAAAAAATATTAAATAGTTTTAACAATATAAACGATGCCGTAGCGCTTAAAAAAAAATTCCCCCTCCATGGTCGCATCGATTTTTCAAAAACCGGTACTCAGAAAAAAAAAAAAAAAATTTATTGTAATCTGTATGAATGTAGTTATCGTTGTACGTAGCCGTTTTTTTTTTTTTGATTTTTCACAGAATGGCGACCGATTGACAATATTTTAATTTTTTCGACCGTTTTTTTTGGTTTTCAAACAGTTTAAAAAATAGTAAAAAACAAAATTTTTCAAATCGGCTACGCTTAACCTTAACCACTACTAAGACGAACAAAACAAAACAAACAAATTAGACATCGGTTAATAATTGTTCGAGTTATTAATGCGACCAGTTCAAAAAAAGTCGTTACGAGAAAAATGCGTTTAAAGATTTTAGTCCATTTCTCTCGTAATGAAATCATGTATCTTTTAAAATTTTCATACCTATATTAAACTATCGAGTCCTGGACCATATGACGGTTCTTCCTCTTCATCTCCAGGGGTCTTGTTGACTTTCTTCATTTTTTCATTTTTTTATTAACTTTTTCGATTCGTAACATTGTGATCGGAAGGTTAAGCGAAAAACAGTCGGCCTACCTGCTCTCGCTACAATCATTGTAACTTAGTCAATTTTTGAAATTTTGACTTGCAATTTTGTACTCATATTTTTGAACATATAAACTTTGATTGAAAACAAAAAAAAAATTTTTTTTTTTTTTGACTCATCACAGTGGCTATCCCCCTTAATAGTATATCATTATATTATTTTTTGAATTCATAACATAATTTAAAATTGGAAAACTTATATTAGTCTATTTTTCTAGAAAGGGCCAGAAGCTTCATTCCTTTAATAGTTGCAAGATAGTTTTTAATATTGTTGTACCAAAATTTGTATTTCTCATTTTCTTATTTTTGACTTGTATTTTTCTATACTTAAAAGGTCCGTTAAGTAGTCATTATAAACGATAACCTTCTATTCCCAGAAATTAATACAACTCTAATAATTTTGTTTGTTGACTTACTGAACAAAGACCTTTTTGGTTTGATGGTCCCACTCTTAACAAATTGCCAGAAACCTGAGTGAGACAGGGTAGTTTCGCCACTTGCGAGAAGATACTCTAGGGTGGCCCTAGCCTAGCCCATCGGGTAACCTCGCTTATTCCGCAAACGACCAATATTATAAAATGACGTCACATTTTGTATGAGTATAGAGAAATTTTGTATTAATCTTAAAGTTTTCAAAAGTGTGTCCCCTCTGTTTTTCTACAGTGTTTGTGTTGTGTGTATAATGCATGAATATTAATGTACTTTCCATTTATATAAAATTAATTTGAATATGCTGCACGTTTCAATAATTATTTCTACGTGAGCGTGTTAGGCATGAGCCCGAAACGATCATATCTGGAGAAGGTAATGGAACGGAAGGTGTCATCGACTTCCTTTAATGGCCCAATGAAGAGAGGCCCTTACACTTATTTTCCACCGCTCCTTTCATATTGATTTTGTATTTCTCCCCATTTAGAACTTAATTAAAGCGATTCCGTCTGTATCCTTGAAATATTTGTTTTCTGATAGGTTAATTATGTTTCTTACCCGCGTAGCTAACTTTAAAACTTTTTAGGACGTTACCTTTAAACTGCCTTTTAATTACAATATTTTATAGAAGATGTATTGAAAATCCAGTTAACGACATACATATTAAACCGCAACGAAAATACATATAGTCACGAAATTTCTAATATTTTAAACCCTTTATTAACGCATTAGGCCTAATTTACGAGTAGTACAATATTTAATTTAGCGTTGTATACACATATTGTTCTAAATATGTATATGTACGTTGTAGGAAAGGAATCTAAACGGCTAAACCCATAATAGAGTTATTTCTTTGGGAAAATCACGTAAAGCTAAAATCCTGGTAACAAACTAAAATACCTAAATCGTGCCCTTTTCGAAGTGGTGGCAAATTGGGTTCACACTTCTCGAGTTCAGCGCGAAAGTGATGTTTCATTTCCTCGAGGAAAGTTTCTCATCATTAAACCGGGTTGAGTAATGGATGGGGTTACTTTTGTAGTTGTAACCAAAATATATTTCGTGACAATGTTTCCCTTTAACGTTTCTGTTTTCGTGAAGTGAGCCTTGTCCTTTGTGCTAAAGGTGCCACATTGTTTTCGTGTACAAAAAATAGCACCACGGGGCCACCGCGACAAACATACAGTCGCGTCTGTATGCCGCGAAACAACCCGCTGTTAAAGATTTTCGTGGCCGAAAAAGATTAAATGATTCGTACGCCGCGGTAATCATTTGTTAGCACCGAACAGAACCCCCTGCCCTAGATGTGTTTAAGGAAAAGTCAGCAAGATCCGGAAATGTGATTAGATTGAAATTAGTTTGAAATTAGAAGCTGCTAAACACCGGTAATTGATACGTTAACTTGTTGTACTTCAGATCAAAATCTCCATTTTTCGCTAACTTCACTGTAATTTGTTCAGGTTTTGTTTAGGGAAATTATGCTCTCCCCACGTCATTCATTGACACGATAGCACCTATAGAACTCGTAGCGATGTAAAGCACTCGATAATGGCAATTAACACTTACCATAGGTATTCGAATTCGTTCTTGTACTCGAATATAATGAACTTAATTAACAGGATGCAAACAAATGGGATGCTTGTGAACTATCTTATTTAAGCCAAATAATAGATAGCCTGACAACGCCGGGAGCGGAAAAGCTAGTTAAAAAAAATAAAATGACCAATTTTGAATTTTCCCACAGCGTCGCAAATTTTCTTTGAACAAAATTACTGAATTTCTACTTAAGCACCTACAGATTAAATTAAATACTCTTTATAATATAATCTAAGATGAAGCGTAGAATTTTTTGATTGGATACCACCTTCATTTTTTATATGTAACTTTTTACACTCAAATAAATTTCGAAAAAATCAGAATTGTGTTTTTCAAACAACTGTCCTTTTTAGAAAAAACCTAAAAAGCTTTCCCCATGCTACATCTTAAATATTGTAATCAAGACTTAAATTTCATCAAAATCGGTTATCTTGAGATAGTTTTAACAACGTAGTTTTGAGAAAAACGCAAAAAAAAAAAAGTTTTGAACTTGAAATGGAGTCATTTCATTTTACTAAAACTCTGGTCCAACTTGGAATATAATTCACCTATGGAAACCCTTAAAATATTTTTAAATGTATAATTAACAAGTTTAGGCAAAAAAAATTTCAGGGTAGTGTAGCCACCTAAATACTTTTCAATTATATTTTTTTGTTCAGTCAGCAAACAATCCCAACGAAGGAATACCTTGATCCTCCCAAACACATACTTGACTCACATACCTGCCCCTGCACGAGAAAATATTCTATTTTAATTTATTGAAGGTTTCAAGTTTTTAGGAGTTGAAACTCTAAACGATTTTTGATTTTGTACCTTCAGGTCAGGGTGCAGATAAAACTTTCTCGTAATGAAATTCCTTTCACAGGCAACATTTCGTGCTTAACTTCCGCTATTATCAGGAGAAATTTATCATCGTTGTACTTGAAAAATTTTGTAAGTACTTCGAGACGACACCGATGCAAGAAACATGGGAATTCTTACACGTTCACACCAGAAGGTACCCAACTCTTTGCTCCTTGCAAAAACAGAATCACGCTTCTGGGCTCCGTTCCCTCAGGATTCTAGAAGTTCATTCTTCATGAGCCGAATTTCGTTCTTACGTAAGGCGACATCGGGGCAACCTTGCCTTCTTGTACTGTTTATTTTAAAAAGTTTTTCAACTTCAGGTTCCTAAACTAAATATTTGAAATTTTCTTTCATTTTCTTAAATTATATACATATGTATGTATGTGAATAAACCGCTGAAGTAGGAATGTACGTAATTGACTTCAATTCAACGATATTTCGTTATAATGCAATAGACCTTTTGACAGTGTGAAAAAATAAAGTAGGTAGGTACTAATTATTGGCATTGGGTTTCAAAAACGATTTTACATTGAATAATACAGCCCCATAAATAAAATTCTAATCCGTAAGTTCTAATATGATGATCTTATGCATAATTGTGCCCTGATCGGGATTCGGCATTAAAAAAATTCGGAGGCCCTCAAGCGTGTTTCTGTTTGATGATTTATGTAGGAAATAAGGTCTCAATAGATAAAAAAATAAAATCGAATGCTAAGGGTTGTAAATCATCCCTGCAATAACAGCAATTTCCCTTGAAAATTCTAAGTACTTTATGTAGTTGGATTTACTGATTTTTTTAATGCATAAAAGAATTAAGAATAACCACTTTTTATAGGCTCGACAAACACCATTAAAAAATTAGAGATAATTTACAAAACTCAGTCAAATATACTATTAAAGCTGTTAAATTCTAGGCTGATTGTACATATTTGCGCATTAATCATATTTGATTAAAAATAATCTTAACAATCATTAAGAATTGTATAGAACAGTTGTAAGAAGAAGGGCAGACAGAAAAACAAATTCCAGAATAAAATTTATTTGACGCCACAAGGGTAAAAGAAGGAAACAGCCGGGGTGCTATAGCACAATTCCTAGGAATGGGATGCTCCACATGAGATAGACAAGAAATATGTTTGTGCCACCCGCAAAAGACATCAAACCGAATAGGAGAGGGAATGGATAAAAGTTGCCAAAATATTCTGTCAAGATAAGCAGACTTATAGGCACTTCCAAGGACGTGGAGTATAGCCGACTTGTATGCGTTTAATTTTGTCGAAATGGGACTGAGCTGAGGATTTTACTCCGGCGGAATGAGGACGTAGAAGAATGCCACAAGAGTAACCTTTTAGCAGGCTTAATAATCCCAAAAAAAGGTAATTCAGGCTATGCGGCTCCATCTCGTTCAGAGTTTGTTTGCGAATGAAATACCAAATTTTCAACAAAAAGCCCATCCAAGTCATCACTCGTCTATACAAAAATGAAATATAAATATAAACATTTTGTGTAGGCTATGCTTCATCTTAACTCAATTTGCAACTTATCTGATTAAGGATATAATATTAAAGAATTTTGTTAATAAAATTCAGCATATCTAATGTTCTATGAGAAATTTTGTTTGCCCCAGATACCGAAAAGTTTAGAAGTATTTTGAGTTAGTTCAATTTATCATATATGTATGTAGAGTGTATACATAAATATATGTACATACATAGATATTATGAGAGTTAGTTGGGTGCCGGTGTGCCTATGGGGAGAGTATTCAACGCCGGTACGAAAAGTTATCAACTTATGCAAGGAAAACTGTGATGTAAATGGGGCAAATTTAGTTGCAAATATTTAACTTCCATTAAGAGAATTTTAGTCATAACAAAATTCCCCAAAGCGAAAATAATTTTTTCATCTCAAAGGATGGATGTAGTCAAAATTCCAGAATATTACCTACTTAAAATTCATTTAAAATTTTTAATTGCGGAAAGAGATAAAATGAGCATGACCTAAGCCAAATTCTACTAGTATACTGCCTAACACTACACATATACAGAATTGCAAATAAAATTTAAAAAGTTTGGTCATTGAGGAGGAAATTTTTAATGTTTTAAGAAGTCTAAGTTCTGTTCATTCGGGAAAAAACCGTGAAAAGATCCGTACAAAATCGATGCCCGATGGATGCTGAAATCCCCATTCAAAACTGCTGCACATACCAATAGTAAAATTAAAAAATGGTCTTAATTGTGTAATGTAAAAATATCGTAACCGCTTGAATCTTCAAGTAGATACAAGCATAGTGCAAATTAGCCTAATTAGAGAAAATGGAATTGTGCTCCTTCCAACAAGAAAGAATGCCTTTTAATAGCTAAATATTGGTTAAGTATGACTATTTCGCGCAGGGACCGATAATAACAGTTATTATTCAAATTTTATATTAAAAAATCATTTAGAAGGAGTGGTCCGATTTATAAAACACATAGAAATATATGATCCGTTGGAAACGTACTTTCCATTAACATGCAAATTTTGAGATTTATAATTTTATTCGCGTTTTCTTATTTAGTTATCATTAGTGTTCCAAAATTGCTTCATTTTTTAATTGGAATTCGCTTTTGTTTAGCGATGAGAGCAAGTTTAAATTAATTTATTTGAATAGTATTCATGTGCGGTGAAAGAAAAACGCAGGGTTTCGGTCGTTTACATAAAGTTTGAGGAATAATGCATCGTTGCCTTTGCGACAGATTTTCCCGCACGACATTGACCCAAATAGACATCAAAATTCGTGAAAAATTTGTTTAGATAAAAATTGTCTTATACATACATATGTATGTATGGCGACCGTAAAAGAGTTTCTGGACACAAACACAATAGAAAATGTATGGGCAATGCAGGAACGACGCGAGTTAATGAATAAAAATGACATGAAATACATTACTAATCTAATCTTATACATAGAGGCTTAGGTACCTTCTGTAATCGATGGTTTCCCTAAATGGATGCATACAAACTATTTGTATTTAAAAAGATTTCGAGCTTTCTCACTATTTTAAAATATTACAGCCTAAACATCTGGGTTCTGAATGTAGTGTACTTTTTTCTGTGAACATTTACGCCTTTTTTGAATGCAAATGCGACCTATCCCAATAATTCAAGCAAAATAATATTTAACGCAAATATTTCCCATTCCCAAGCAAACTGTGCTAATTAAAAACATTTGGGCATTTCGTCATGTATCGAACTTGTTTGGGAACTGTTTTGCTTTACTGATCAGACAAAAGTGTTTACAGATGTAGAATAGAAATGATCCAAATGAAAATGTCAACGTCCTACGCATGAGGAACAGCAAATCAGCTGCGCAAATCTCCGCGATTTAATGACATTTTTACATTCGAGACTTTGCATTTCTTATTTTCAGGAAGATGAGCTGATTCACATTCATGTTTACCTACAGCTACTAAAATTATCACTTTTATTTGAATCTACATTAAATATGTACTTTCTTTTGTGAGCACCCATTTCAAAAGCCTAAAGAACATTAAAAATAATATCACTTTTCTTTTATTGATGATCTCACGTCTGCTGTTAAAAAAACTATTCAACTACTTATCTTGAATATTTTCGTTAATATTAGAGTACTACATACTTTAAAGGTAATATGTATGTATACAAATAAGATTTAATTTCGAATGTTAAAAGTATTTTATGTCATTAATTTATTTGTTTATTTTATTTATTTATTTATATATTTTTTTTGTAATAACCTATTAAAAATAACTAAGTAAGTCTAGCACATATGATAAAGAAAGGATCGACGAACATATTAGAACTGGTGGTATAGACAATTTGATAGAACATAAAATTTATAAAGAGAACTTCTATTAATACTTGTTTAATTACGTATACATACATATATTAAAATGTTATAAAAAGTATTACTGCAACAACAAAATATAATTTTTGCTTATATAAATTTTCTTTTATTCTCCCTTACAGAATACATCTGTGACATTTGTTACAAAGAAATGCAACTAGATATACGAAATACTGCAACTCACTTGTGGATTGTAAGTATTATATTTTAGTATTCGTAAATTATTATAGCAAGCAAGTGAAGTGAAGTATCAAATCATAATTGCTCTTGATGAAGTCTGGGCATCTGTTCCAAGAGTTTTCATCTGGTCGGTGAATAAAGCGTCATATTTTCCAAAACAAGAAGGAAAACACAAACTTTAAAAATTTTGTAAATTGCAAAGTTCCCAATAATATAAAAATACAATAAAAGTTTTTTCAGTCTGTGTTTTACGTAAAAATAGCCTAAAACTTAGATATAGATAACGATTTTTCTTCGAAACACTTTAGTGATAGTAAAGGCAAAAACGTGCACGCAAAATTTGATATCAAGGGCTGAAATGAAGGCCATAAGACTAAAAAGGGGTTCACAAATTTTAAAAATTAATAATATCAGTGGAATAAGGAAATCAAACGATGACGCACCACCTCTAGGGATAATGGACTGCATCGAGTATTTCTACCAAAAATCAAATGTTTTTTCCTAGAATTATTTACAAAAAGGGAATATTTAGCGCCCACCTGGGGATAATAACGGTTCTGTCGCGAATCTCTCACGGAGCGCTGAGATTAGGAAAAACTGCGGGAAGGCGGGAAGGCAAAGCAAAGATATATATAAAAAAAATAAATAAAATATTATAAAACATAAAAGCAAATAAAAAAATGCATTGGTCAAATCATAATGACCAGAAAAAAATTAATTTTATAATTCAACACCTCACCGTTTTTACAATTTTTAATCTGTCTCTTTCAGACAGCTTTTTGGTGTGCCTTAGGTGCTATCGTGTTAGGAGCAATAGCTGTAATATCATGCTGGATCCGAAGATGCAGGTAACTATGTATATATATTTGTAATTATTTCATTCTTGAATCGAACAGCAGTATATTTAAATGAGCATATTTGTTTCGACAGTAAGAATTCTGACTTTATACACTTACCTAATCTCGCCAAGATAAAATATTGATTAAGTCCATGGAGGGAATGCTCAAATGTTTAAAGATGTTATGAGCCAAATCATATGATTCAGTCTCATCATTACACAAGGATACAAACACCACTTCCTCTGTAAGAATACATGATTAATCTGCTCTCATTAATTTGATTTGTTTGCGCCTCAATGCAAATTTTTACACCATATATTAATATTTGTTATAAAATTGCTTAATATTTCGCACATAACGGAAAAATCTTTTCATAAAAACGCAACATAGATATATGTATATGTATTTATAACATTTTGGGTAGATCTATATTACCTACGTATTACCACGCTTTACATAGTACACAAATATTAGAATAAAAATTATATATTAATTTAATAAAATAAAGTATAAAATATTCCTATGTATTTCTTGTCTGATTGTAGATTTTGTACACATTTAAGTTTATATCTATGCGCATTTTAAAACACTTTTTGCTTTATTAATAACCTGTGTATTTGATTTATTAAACTCGAAAATTTAGTATTCTGCTATATCAACAAAACTTATCCGTATGTATATAAAAACTGCTATTCATCCACTTTAATGTACAGAATTTAATACAAATCAACAATAGAAAACGTATACAGTGTGTTTTGAATAACCTACATATGTATATGCAGATATACATATACAGGATCTTCTTATAACGTATGAAAAATGACTGGGATTAAAGATCTGACCTAGGCAAACAAACTATTGTATGGCAGTGGGGAGCCATGTCAACCGTTTGAGAATCACAGGTTGATTCGTAAATTCAAATTTTTCATGATATGCTATTTTATTCCTACTTTTTTATCTATTCAACGCAGCATCCAACAAACGCAAAAAATCTGTTATCATAATGTGCTTTCCAAAAAGTGTCAACAATGTTGACTTGGAACCACCTGGTCCTGATCAAATCCGAACAAGGGTTGATCAGCATATACCGTGTAGATTGACATAACCTGTTCAGACCTTAACAAAAACCCTGTAAATCAGCTTCCTACATGCATTTAACATTTTGAAATAGTGATATTATATTACGAGCTAAGCTCCATTCTTCATCGCCTTCCCTTACTCTGAGTCTTAAAATCAGTTCTTTCGCCTTAAAATAGGATTTGAAATGTATGCTCGACTCGAAAGCACTTCAAAAAATTCAAAATACACTGTCTTGCCCATTTTTTTTAAAATTTTGATAGGGAAATGTACTGTATTACTATTAGCAAAGAACGTATAACATACGTTCTTTGGTATTAGACATTTGCGCGCTATTTCGCAACATATCATTACGAATTTGCCCACCCACGTCACTCAATAAATAATTCGATATGTACATATGTGTATAGTTTGTACTTCTATAGTGAAAAGCATTACATTTTACTCGTAGAAAATGGTAATCTGTCTTATTCTTAAAGCCTACGTAAAAGAACAATGAAGTCAAAACATAAACTACGAAGGCCACCCAAAAACCAATTCACTCTTAAAAGCATTGCTCCTCCTACTAAGCACCTAGCTGCCAGAGAACTGATTGAATTGCTATTGAGTAACTCCAGATTCCTTATAGCATGAATAATGCAGGCCTTAAGCAACGTTCGATAACTATTATATACAAATACACTCCATCGCAGTGCTTTCAGGGGGCTTTATTTTCTCTGCTTCTTAAATTAGCCCCATGTTTTACACCACTTCTTGCAAAAACACCACTAGGTCGCACTATAGAAGGCGAGCTGGAAGGTTTCCCTTTTAATTTCTGTAGAAATCTCGACTACACACCACCGTCAGCAAAAACAACATGAATTTATGTTCTCGGCACAGTTGTGTGTTGGGCGGAAAATGTTGAATTAATCCGCATGTAAATTGCACAAATAAGTGGACCAGATGAATGGAAACTCCAAAGCATACATATCCTCAAAAAATAACACCTATATGTATAGCAAGCCTGAATACTTTTGGACTGAGTATTTCGACCAGCAGTAGCACGTTTTTTCGGGATGAAGTTTTCTCCTTGACTTTTTCCAATTTATAAATGGCTGGCACGTGTTTTCCATGCCGAAAAATTTTAAGTGCACAAAAGCAGATCTTTCACGGGCTTTGCATCCACGAGAATTGAAAAGAAAATATGTTAAGCTACACTTTTATGAGGTTCTGATTTCGTTTTACAGCTCCCCGCTAAAGTGATTCCAAAGTAAAAGTGTACAGGGGCAAGCCCCCGGGAGAAAGATAATTTCACACAATCTGACGACTGCAATTGTAATTGGATTAAAGTGACTGAATGATTTACTGCCGCGCACAGAATTGCTTGCTCACGTAAATAAGCCGTTTTCCAATTTGTGAGCAACAAAACAGCAGAAAAGGTGGCCATAAATCGATAAAAAATCGCAGCGCTACAACACTCACCTGAGAGCTACCTAAAAATTGCAGATGCATTTAGTTTACCATCACACGAACTAGCGCAAAGATATGCTCGAAATTTACGGAAACATTCGCCAAATAATGACCAGATTTTCCATTAATTCGTCATTTAATCGAGGTGTGAAAATAAATAATTAATCACTTGGTGCGTGTCGAAGTGAGCGCAACAACGCAATTGTTTTGCAACTTCGGGTCAATGTGAATAAGTTAACAACTTGCCCCGCTGATTGTGTCATCATAAATTTCGAAAGGACATTCTGTGGCATCCTTGTTTCACTGTTTTTCAATCGCAATGATTTGCTGGCGTATTGCAATCGGTTAAATTTAAGGTATGTTAAGCAACGATAAATAGAATATTTTAATTTTAGGTGTTGACATAATCAACATCGTAGTTGTGCTTCTTTGTAATATAAATAATATTTACGTACAAAATTGCAGGTGTTTTCTTATTGAAAGTAAAGGAAAGTAACCAAATATGGAAACACCATTTTGTACTTAATACTAAGTAAATTTGCTACAATCGTGAAAAAATTGAAATAACAAAAGGATAACTAATTAAGGAATATACCCAAATATGGAACTCTTAAATAAGGGAAGTTTCTTTCAAGAGTTTATTCTAAGATATACATAAGTGTCGAACTCTGAACCAGCGCACTGATTATATCTGCCCCAAATCTACACATTAAGCATTTAACCCACATTTATCCTTGAATATTTTCCGAAATAAGTTGTTGACAGAACATAAATATGTACACTCTGCTCTGCATTCTATGTTCATACCCTCAGTTACTGTCCACATTCGGAATATGTTTGGGTACAGGACTTGGAAAAAGCCAATCCTAGAATAAAATAAAAGTAATTTTCTTGGATTTCGAATATAATACCGGATTATGGTAGATAGATAAAGGTTCAACAATGTTGATTCATTTATTACTTTACGATGTGTGTATCAGTTTCTGTATACAATTATCTCTAAGGGAAAAAACTAAAATAATCAAATCTTTAATTTGCTTGTAATAAGCATATTTATTTTCTTCAAAAAATATTTTGGTTACTATCTTTCGGTTTTTTCGAGAGTTTGAGACTTCGCCTCTCAGGTATATACAATACACACTTCACTGCAGCAGATTAAAAAACTAAATAAATTATTGTAGAATAAGAATGAACGGAAATTGAAAATAATAAAAATCGGTCAACTTTACAAAGTTCGTTCTAAAAGTTTATTTGGACCTTTGACTTTGAGTTAGATCAATGAATTCGTTTTTGTTTGAATACTCAGTGCTGCTAGGTTCGCATATAATATTTGTTTAATTAATAAAACAGTTAATTTTTCTGTTCGAGTTATGAGTTCATTTATACTTATAATATGTATACCTATCTATCTAATAAAAATTTGGCATCATTCAGAATTTCACAAAGATTCGATTTTGATATTGCAATAAAAACTAATTCTTGAAAATTCCAAAATTCGACTTTTAAAAGTATTCTCTTATTTACAAAACGAGATACCAAAGTTGTAATGTAATTCAAAATAAAGAAATCTAAAACAATAATTGTCTTGAATGATTTCTGAAAATAATATAATCTTTCTCAGTGCCTCGCCTTCTCAATAAAACGTCTTACAAATGTACATTCATATGTTCATGCAAACGTATGTGTAGGTACTAGGTTTAAATGGCGGATTGAAAACTTAACTTGAGATTGATTGGAATGACATTTAATATTATTTAGTCTCTCTCCTTTAAAAACATCACTTCAAGACCCGAAACTTTCCTATCTCACTTTCACCATTACTACCCAACGTTGTGTTGATTTTTTCGGTAGTCCAAGCCAAATATTTATCTTTGCTCATGCATTTGCACATTCAGCGCGGCTTCACCTCTGATAATGTTATTTTATTATCAAAACTCGAGGGTCAAACTGAAGTTATGTGGATTTAATTCCAATCAATCCGATTAAAATTAATGTATCAGAAATGGCGAGGCGTTTTTTATACGACACCATGACCGACCGTGATGGCCGTTGGGTTTAATAAAATACAAAGCGACTTCAACTGCCGCATTACGTAAATTTAGTTTATTTCATTTTCTGTCTTTCAATCTATTTAAAAACTTTAATTTGTAAATGAGGCTATATGAAAATAATGTCATATCATGACTTGGAATCGTTACGTGTTAGGCACCCATATCATTAGGTAACCGCCAAATATGAAATTCAAAATAGGTAAAATTATTCGTGTTAGAAAAATCGTGTCGCACACTGTTATCCTTTAATTGGGCAAAATGTAAAGAAATTCCAACTCTATGTACATATATTAATTTGCAGTCCCATCCTAGCTAACTTGATTCAACTCAATAAAAATTTAAGACTTTTATCATCCCTCAATTTGTTCAAACAATTAGGAATGAAGATTTCAAAATTTCGAAAATGCAAAAATTACTCCAGACATATCAATGTAGCGTTTTAAACTTGTTTTTTTTTGTGCGAATTGAGCATTGTGTGGTGGGGCATACGCAAAATATTGTACATTGAGGATGAAAACGCTTTCCTTTTTCTTACTTTGACATGCTTTTTGAGAATACGGAATATTCTATAAATAAATAAATAAAATAAATAATAAAAATACTTAATATGTATCAAAAATACTGAGTTGTTATATAGCAATTATAAAATTAAGAAAACTGAACTATGTGTATATTATACTAACAAATACATATCTTAGTGTATATAATTGCTTGTTGTAAAATATATACTTCATACTCAGATTTTCATTTTTTAAAGGATACCACAGGTCAACAAAACAATCCACAGCACCATAAACAAAAAGACCAACAGAACCACCAGTCTGCATCGCCACGATCAGTATCAATACTAGTATATAAAACACTAAACACTGTTTTTAAAAGCAGTCGAAAAATAATATTTCGGGTTTGTGAAGTCGCGAGTGCTAAAAAATCGTTAAAAATGTTCAATATTTACTCTTCAATGAAGGGTCGCGGAGAAGGTGGTGGCGGTACCGAACCGACTACCGGGCACGACAGATTCTGTCAGACTCGAGTAACCAATAGGTAAGTATTGCATTTTAAGAGAATTATCAATTTTGCAAGCGATGCCCGAAGTTGACAATTTTTTCAGATTTATTCATATACAATTGTTTGTTAAAGCAAAAATTTATGTTATGCTCAGATTTTGACGCATTTGAAACTTTTAAAAATATTTTGTTATTTATTCTTTTACGCATTTAACTAGACCGAACCGCAAAAAGCGTAATCTGCCTGCAAATAAAAATGTTCGCAGAACAAATTCGGCGAATGAGTTCGATTCCAACGTATTGTCAGCTGCTGCTCGCCGTCAAATGTTCAGTCGGTAGGTGTTGCAAAATTCTAGCTTAAAAATTTTTTGATTTTAATTAAAAATAATGTAAATTGGTATTTTCTGAAAGGAAATTTATTTTATTACAGCCACCGATCGGCCAGTTCAGAACAAGACAATTCAGACCAATCGGAACATTCTGAAAAATCACCCCTGGTTAGCGCCAGATTAGATTCTCTAGCGAAACTATTCTTTAGTAAAACTGTGCCTGCAGAAGCTGGCAGTAGAGATACCATAGAATCTTCATTAACAAGGTTCATGTTTTGATTTTTTTGTTCCTATTTCCGTAATCTAACATAAGCAATAAATCACTTTATTTTCATTTATTATTCTTTCTAATATTTTTATATTTGATTTTTGCATATACTTCAAAAGGTTTGCAAAATGGCCTTTATCAACTGTGGGAACTGGAAGCAGCAAAGATTTTGTTGTTAATATCTCAATTCAATTTTTCTATAGTAATAAATCACGTAACAAAACATTTGTAAATAAAACACTAAACAAAAAGAAAAAACACTTTCCATAACAACTGAATTGCCATTTTGCTAACTTTTTCACCGATATAACTCTATTTATATAATCCAATGTTAATTGTAAATAATAATATATGTATATTGCATAGTTGTGTACGTAATTTTGTTGTTATCAATTTAAATGGCTAGTGGATCGTTTAGGACTACTTATTTATCGAGTAGACAATATAGCCAATATTAAATGCATGTCCTCATATAGCTGACATACATATAGTTGACTTTAAAAATTTTTAATTCAATCCATCTCACGCACAGAAATGCATTTTGAATATAAACATTTCTACGAATATTAACGATAAATTCAACTCAATTGGTTTTGTCATATTTACATATTTGGAGAACTTTTGATCTTTTTATTGAAAGAAACTTGAAATCATTCATATCATATCAAAATGAAATTTTTTGAAAGGAATTCAAATTCCCAAATTTTTCTATTGCCTTTGCAGTATATGATATGTATACAAATTTTTCACAATGTCAATGTAATAAATGTGAATTCAGTTTTTTGTAGACGCTATTTCAAAAACTCCAGAGTCGCATTAATGTCGCAACAGAAATGGGCGAACATTCATATATGTATGTCCATAAAAAATCAATCAATTTCCATGAGTAAGCCGAATTTCAGTTCGTTCTGCGAAACAGAGATTTATGGATTTTAGTGTCGAGAACCCACTCTATCTATGTATGAAATGATAAAAATAAAATCAAATACGGACAAAAATGTGCCCACATTGAGACCCAATCAATATAATCACATTTTCAGTGAAATTTCACATGAAATAAAAAAACTATGTGCAATAGATATATCTTTTATATACGCTCGCCTCAAATTCAATCTGACCACAGTTTAAATGTTTTAAAGTGCACATGTTCCGGATTTAAAACGGATTAAGTTCAATGCCAATTACAACACTCGCTGTCGTTCACGACCTATGCTAGCAACGAAAACAAAACATAAAAAGTACGTACACGTACTTTAACCTTTCGGTTCTTTAAAAGAGGATAATTGCCAGAAAGATCGATAAGTCGAACAATAGCATTTTCAGTGTTCTCGAAGAAGAGTTAAAGAAGTGGAATAACTAGTAAAATTAGTCCAATCAATAACATGAACGATGCTTTCAATTCAACTCTTCAAATTTTAAGTAGGTTCAGAATCAGATTGTTTGTGTTAAATTGATTTTACTGTTCTTCTTTACAGAAGATATTTTTAAAATAAAATACCTTTAGAAGAAAATACGTTTTTAATTAAATTTTTCTTCTTATAAGTTTTTTCTAATATCATGGGTTAGAGAATCTGTACGGTTTTCAATGGAAAGTAACTTTTTTCACCTGCATTCTTCTCTTCGTTCTTAAAGGGATATAAAACTCTATCAACTCAACAAGATTCCACGGTAGTACACCTAAACGCAAAATTTCTTAATGTTACGGAAGATGATATTGAATTTTGATCTTAATGTGCCAGACCTACTCACTAGGGCTAGGGGATGGTATATAAGCGAACAATCGTAATAAAAATAAATGAATAAAAACCTAACGAGATCATCAAAATTTCATTGTACAATTTTCATAAAAATAAGTAGGTACATGGATATTTTCGGAGTAGCTAATTTGAAATCTGTTATCAAAATGAATTAGCAAATTCAAAATATATCGTTTATGACCTCTTTCAAGCTGATTCTAGCCGAGAGATCGATTCAAACCACTTCAACGAACACATTTTCGAAACAGATCGAGGCTTTGAACAATATCCATCATCTTGTAAAAAAAAATTCATAAATCCCGCCGAGACTTACGCCTTTTTTTTTTAAACCCCTGGTGGATTGACAATAATGCAACTTGTTTTTAACTAAATAGTTTACTTCTTGAAATATATACTAATATTGGTAAAAAACTAATAAGCCTGTGTTAAAAATCAGCATTTAAAATGAGAAGGAAAACATGATAGCAGTATTTTGGATTCTCGGATCGTGAATTAGAGATTTAGGAATTAAACTTCATCAATTTTATCAAATTATGACGTTACGCTTGGAGTCTATGACTTACACTAGTTACATATTATGTAAATATAAAATAAGTGGCATATTCGAATTATAAAAAAACGTATTATTGTAACTTATTTTTTCTATTTAATTCCGACTGCAAATGACAACCAATTGAAGTTGAAATTTTTTCCATTGTGAAAAAAAATCTTCCTTTTCTTACTTATGACGGCCCCACTAGTCATTTTTTTTCCTATTAGTAACTCATGTTTTCATTATTATTATTAGAATCATTGTTGTATACCTATACGGTGTGAATTGTATAGCTCTAATTATATCGTACTCAGACTGTATTGTTATTTCCTTAATAAACTTCGTTATAAATTTTAAAGACATTTGTTTGATTGCTTTGTGGATATCGATGTAGTGTAGATGTTTCTCCTTCTTTCCATATACTTTTATTAACTTTTAGCAATATAATACATTATTTTCTTAAAATCAGTTCGAACTGTAGCAGATATAATATAACCATTTTAATACGCATACATACACCATACTATAATAGAATTTTTAAATTTAAATTAAGTACGTCCCATAAAATTTAATGAAATTTTCTTTCATCCTCCATGTGCTTTAAACGCTTTCATATTGCGCAACCTACAGAATAAATATTAAACCCCCATTCAACCAATCCCTTGCATAAAGTGATCCTCTCTTTTTCTTTAAAGGTTACAGTGTACGTAGGTGCATACGTATGAGTTTATGACTTGGAAGAACTAAAGTTAAGGATTTGTAATCTTAAATTTATGCACCTTTGCTCGCCGCCTTCTTGGTGTTCCTGGAAAGGAAAGTTTTACTTATGATGCTTTTGCTAAATTTATAGAAGCATTGTTAGGTGACCTCATTAATTAAAGAGCTTAGCCTTACTATAAAGTTGGTTAATTTCACTGGTTTGATTATCCTGACGTTTGTAGCTTCTAATACAAATGGATACATTTCAAAATTTCCCTCAAATATGAAAATTTAATAATGTAAAATGCGAATTATCTGTTGAATCAGGGGAGGCAACTGAGCAATTGCTGCCTTTGTGGCTGAGCCGCGTCAAGAAATTCCTTTTTTATTCTAAAACTTAAACTGTTGGCAATTTCTTTGAATAATTGATCCGGTTTTAAAAAGTTTTTTATAACACCAATAAGATTCAGTGTGAGTTCGTCAACATTTTTGAAAAGCCTACAAAGGTATAAAAATTCAAAAATGGTTATTTTAGAAATTAAAAAAATATATATATGTATGTATTCATATCTAATATAGTCAATAGACCTTAAAAAGTTTTTGTTTTGCTTTCTGCTATCGCCATAAAAATGTTTTTAATAATAAAAAACAATTTGTAGAGATTGTTTTATTTTGCAAATTCGATAAACAACGTTTAAGCAATAATCCGAATAGGAACATTAGGGTCTATTTCTGCGGTTTGACAGTTGATAAACTAAGTAAAACAACATCGTTTGGAAGTTTAATTTAAATGTGCATTTCGTGCTTCAGATTACCAAATTTAATTTGCATTATAATACTTTAAACCACAAAAAATTAATTTTTTCGGCTGTACTAGTTATGGAATAATAAAGGGTGTTTAAACATTTTTAATGAATTGAATGAAAATTAGTGGATTATGGGTAATATATGTATAATATCATAGATAACAATCTATATATGTATAATATCACAGATTCTTATCTGTGATAATATCTTAAGGAAATAATTAAGATGTTGCTAACCAATAACTTCGCATAAAAATAAGTAAAAATACTTGAGAAATAATACAAGTGATATAAAACATGCATAAACAGCGAAAAGACGCAATTTATTTTTAAAAAACATGCATATTGCATTTCTGTAACCTTTTCTCAGCTACAGCAAAATATGCTCCTTATTAACATACCATTGCCATAGATAAATATTCTTCTAAAGAAGTACTTCATATTCTTTTCTGAATTGCTGGGGACTGCAAGAAGCCTTCACCTCTTGAATACGTTTACTCATAATTAGGCTGCGTAAACATTACACTTTCTTTAAAAAGTTGAAAACTTCTCTCCTGCAATTACTCGTTTTAAAAAAATTTAAGTAGGTCAGATAAGAAAGGTTTTTGTATACCAGTGCAATGCAAGCGAAATAATAATTTACAATTAATGCATTCATAGAATTCAAAAGAAATAAACAAAATTCAAAGTGCTAACAATAGTTTGTATTAATATTTATAAACAAACAAGTTGCAGATGGCGCATAAGTAATGGGTACTACGAATAGGACAATGCCCCATAAATAAATAAAAAATTTGAGAAGATGTAAGAAATTTTAAAATAATAATTATGTACTTGAAAAAGTTTAATTGAAACAGTGTTTTTAAAAATATTTGTTTTCTTATTATTGTTGATTATTATATCCCAGGCGTCCGCCACTAGGAATCAAATTAATTAATTGTTTTCGTCGAGTTTGTTACTTATTCAAAAGCATCTTGAACCCTTTTCGAACAGATTACAATTTTTGCTTTTGATAAAGACAGGGTTTTAATGCAGATTTTCTAAATGAGTTACAGTTTAATTTTTTTAATTTTTAATTGTTGTTCAAGCGTTAATCGATTCATTTCGGACCGGAATATTTAATACTACATTTTGTGTCTGTCACGTTAATAAAATAATAAACTTTTGATACACATATCTATATTGAAATTTGTAAATGTTCATAATAAAAAAAAATCTTATTATTAATACCTTCATTGCTCTTTATTATTCCTATAGTATAAATTGCCACAAAATAAATATGGATTACCAACAAGACAATGACTCGAAACACTTGCAAAAACATGGCTGTATAAAACGTAAATTGATTTATTAAAATGTCTAGCGCCATCTTCTCACTTTAATTCAATAGGGAACATCTACTAGCCTATTGCAAAACAAACGATTAGATGACATTTACAATTTAGAGGTACTGACTAACTATCGGCAATACTAAAAACTGAACGGGATACCATTTTTCTTCAAATGCATATTTGATAAACTTAAGCTCTATGTTACTTTTTTTTCTAATAAAATTAAGCGTCTTTGTGTTGCAAATTCGATGATTATCAGCAGTGTTACGTTAAAAGTGCTGATCAGATAATCCTATTGAACTATTCAGCTACTAACGACTTAATGAAACCTCAAAATACTGCTGAGACAGCAGCCGATGTAAATAGAACCACCACAATCATTTTTAACAATCTGTGGTACAATTAAGTCCTGTCAGTACCAAAAGGGTTACTTATTTAAATTTCTGTCGCTATGAAAAGAGCTTGGTAAAGACTGAAAACATTTCATCATCAACTTTAATTAAAGTTTTGTTTATTTCCCAAATGAAGTGGAACTTTTAAAGTCAAAGTATTAAAAGGGAATTAAGGGCAATAAAACGACTCTCCTTTCTGCCCTACACAATTCCTTCAGAATGAAGCATCCCTTTGTCAAAACTTATGAAATTTTGCTCTTTTACTGCCAAATAGTGACGCAAAACGTATAGCCGGGCTTTATGGTGTCACATCAATTCATTCGAATCAAGGGACCTTACAACATGAAGTTGCTATTTTGACGCTCCTTTTACAGAAGACAATTTCGATTGCTTCGGCGAGAACTCTTCTTCTGCAGCTTTTACTGTGACATCAAAGCTGAAACGGCATAAATTACACAAAAGAATTTAGAAATATGCCTCAGAAACTCCTAATAGAGCAACATTTTGTAGAAATAGGGATTTCGTGACTTAAAATACCCCTTTTCCTTAACAACCGAAAATATCAGAGTTTTAGAAGCAGTCTCACATTAATATGGCGAGCTTATCGGAATGGAAAGTGGAGGCAATTCCTCCTCTTGCAGTACCATGCTGCAAAACTAGTCCACTTTTTATGCTGTGAGCAGCACTTTCTGATATTTCAGGGCTTGAGAGAACTTTCACAAAAAAGCATTTAGCAGGCATCAGACACATTTTGTCGACTCCTTAATAAGTTGAAAAGGATTCAG